>CM062805.1:1235452108-1237852108 GCA_031772625.1 Pinus tabuliformis | reverse complement strand
AATGGGTTGTTCCATATAGATTTCTTCCTGCAAGTCCCCATGCAAGAAGGCAGATTTAACATCCATTTGATGGACTTCCCATTTTAAAGAGGCAGCAAGGGAAAGAACAAGGCGGATAGAGTTCATTTTGGCAACTGGAGAGAAGGTTTCAGTGTAGTCAATGCCTTCAACCTGTGAAAAGCCCTTAGCAACTAGACGAGCTTTATGTTTATCAACTTTCCCATCTGGTCCATACTTGGTTCTGTAAACCCATTTGCATCTAACAAGTTTGCGTCCCTTTGGTAGAGGAACAAGATCCCATGTATCATTTGTCATCAATGAATGATATTCTTCATTCATAGCTGCTTCCCAATGTGGATGGCCTGAAGCTTCTGCAAAAGTGTCAGGATCATGATTTACTGGAGCTTGAGCCAGTAAAGAAGAGGCTCTTTCAAACTGAGAACGTGTACGTCGCTGATCTGTAGGATCACCGGCAAGATCACCTGCTGCATCCCGAGTAGCACGGACCCATCTTGGAAGTTGAGGATCCTGAGAAGGTGGGGGAGGATTATCATCCTCGCTTTCATCATCAGAAGAAGAAATGTTTTCAAAGATAGAAGAGATAGGAAGAGGTGGCACATCCGCCGGACTAGGCTCGCAGGCCGATTTATTTTCATCAAATTTTACATCTCTTCTAATGATAACATTTTTGGACTTAAATGGAATAAGTCTATAACCTTTTACATCTTCAGAATATCCAACAAAAGTACATTTCTCACTCTTAGGTTCTAAAGCTTTATGCTTTTCATCTGGAATATGGGCCCATGCTTCACTTCCAAACACACGAAAGTGACTTACATCTGGTTTAATGGAACTCCAAGCTTCTTCTGGAGTGATATTCTCTAGAACCTTAGTAGGAGTGCGATTGATTATATAATTTGCACAATTAATTGCTTCGGCCCAAAAACTAAGACTGAGTCCTTTAGATTGCAGCATACAATTAGCCATTTCCTTTAAGGTGCGATTTTTCCTTTCAGCTACACCATTTTGTTGTGGAGTGTATGGAACAGTATGTTGCATTTGAATTCCATTTTCGGTGCAAAAGTTGATGAATGCGTTTTTAACATATTCTCCACCATTATCAGTTCTTAGCTTAAGAATTTGATGTCCAGATTGTTTTTCAACAAATGCTTTGAAGGCCAAAAAAGTGCTAAATACTTCGCTCTTGAGTTTTAAGAAGTATACCCAAGTGCGTCTGGAGAAATCATCAATGAAAGTTAAGAAGTACTTGCAGCCAGAGAATGAAGCAACAGGAAGAGGACCACATAAATCACTGTGCACAAGCTGTAAAGGGGCTGAGGCGTGCCAAGAGGCACGTTTGTCAAAACTGTCCCGATGATGTTTTCCGAGTACACATCCGGAACAAACACCATCTTTGCAAGATACCATAGGAAGACCTGTCACCATGTTTTCTTTACATAGATGCTGAAGGGAGCGATAGTTTAAGTGACCATACCGCTCATGCCAAAGTTTGCTCACTTCATCATTATGAGCAACAAATACTGAGGGAAGATGGGATGACCCAAAGTTGTGAAACTTATACAACCTTTTGGAATCATCAGCAAGACCAGTAGCTAGAATCTGTTTAGGATCTTTTAGATCCTTGATTACAACATCATGAGGTGAAAATTCAACAATTTTACCTTCACCTGAATGAGTTATCTGATAGACAGATAGAAGGTTGCAGGATAAGTTTGGAACACATAATACATCATTGAACTGACCATTGTCTAGATGAACAGTTCCAGTCCCTACAACATTAAGAGATCTATCATCACCAACATATATATTTTTGGTGTTACAATCATTTAAAGAAGAAAACATGGCTTGGTTTTTGGCCATGTGACAAGAGGCTCCAGAATCAATGAGCCACTCATGAGAATGAGAAGAAGAAGAAGATACATTTAATGCATAACCAGACTGAGATGATTGACGATGACATGCAGAAAATGCCGTTCCGGAAGTTGAAGTTGAAGTAGGCTCCAGATGGATGTTATGTTTCTTCATTGCGGCTTCCAAGGCTTCCATCTTCTTAAAGCATTTAGATTCTAAGTGGCCATCTCGATTACAAAAGTTACAATGTCTGTCAGTCTTCTTCCATTTGTTTTTATTGGTCTTGTCATATTGCTGAAATGATCTTTCATCTTGAGGCTGAGTTGGTTTAGGACCATTCCTTTGAGGATAAGACTTCTTAGGATTCTTTGAATTTGGTTGCTGCTGGGCGGCTAACGCTTTCGAGGAAGAGTTTCCAAGATTAAGAAGACCAAGGTGTAAGAGTTTTTCTTGTTCTCTTATTAAGGAATCACAAAAGGAGTCAAAGGAAGGGGGCTTGTAGTCTTTGCCTTGACAAATGAAAGCTTCCCTGGTAGAATGGAAAGTGGAAACAAATACAGAGTAGGCTGGTCCCAACTTAGTAAGGATGGAATAAATAAGGTTACCATCTTCTTTCTTAACTTTAACACCTTCCAAGAGATATCTAAGGGTCTTGAATTTGGACAAGAAATCTTCAATGCAAGAAAAATTATTAGGATCCAAAGTAAGCAACTCATTCTCAAGTTGATGGGCTCTAATTTCATTTTTAATCCCAAAAACTTTAGCAAGTTTTTCTAATGCTTCATGAGGAGTTTCAATTTCTGCAATGTGGAATCTAAGATCAGGAGAAACAGACATTCCTATCAAACCACGTGCTTGATCTTGTCTATTTTCCCATTTTTCGGCCTTGTCTTCATCTTTGGGTTTCTTCTCTTGGTCTGTGGCTATTCTGAAGAGACCTTTACTTCTAAGTAAATCTCCCATGTAGGCTACCCATTGGAAGTAGTTAGTGCTGTCAAGAATGACTTGGCATGGACTTTCCATTTTTTGAAAAACAACTGAAGCTGAAGATGCTGAAAGTAAGTGGTCCAATGGATAGATCTCGAAAAAATAGGCGGTTTTAAAAAAAACGGCTCTGAAAAAGGCTTCCGGATGAAGAAGTTATGGCTTTTTGAAAAAAAATTGTTGACGTTGCCGGCAAAGTGCGCGAATGTGCGGGAATGAAAAAATCCGCCCCCACAAAATGGAGACTTGAACCCAAGACCTCTACTCTCTTAAAAGGTCTTTGAACCAATTGATCTATACAAAATATTTGAGAGAGAGAGAGAGAGAGAGAGAGAGAGAGAGAGAGAGGGGGGGGGGGGGGGGCCTCGATTTGCGTGCTTGCCTTGGGAAGACTCTTTTCCCCTACAAAACACAAAACACAAAACCCAACACGAATATCCAAAGAAAAACGAACCTTACGGCTCGAAGTTAGCTTTAGCCAAAAAACTAGAAATTTTTAAAAAAAAATCTCAAAGTTAGCTTTTAGCCGAAAAACTAAATATTTTTCTCAATGTTTCTGATTTTCCGAGATCACACTAAGGTGCAGGGAAAAGAGCATACGCATGAGAAAAATCCTTTCTTTCTGTTTCTGATTTGCCCAGATCGCACAGAGTCGCAGGGCAAAGAGCATACGCAGAAATGAAAGGTATAGATCCGGAAAAAAAAGGCTAAATAAACCGAAACCGAAATAAGCAGAGAGAAAATGACAGTAAACTGCAAAAAAAAACACTGTATACCTCCCGATCTGAAAAATGACGCAGCTAGGGCTACCGGAAACCTTTTCGCGTGAAACGAAAGGGGTTCCTCACTGAAACAGATGCTCCGAACGCAACAGAGCAGTCCTCTCGGCCCGAAAGCAGTCAGAAACAGCAGATCTAGGAAACGACAGCCGCATGCAGTTCTACCGGCTTCAGATTTGGATCACCAACGGACGCGGCCCTCAAATAGCTCCGATACCATGTAGGAATTTACAGGGTAAGTTCCTCAGAAAGAATACCAAAAGGACACCGCTCACAACCAGATCTCAAATCAATACACCAGTATTTTTGACGTGGTTAAAACCCTCAGAGTGCAAGGAGGGAAACAGTCCACGGCCTGTCCCAACGTGGGTACAGACAATTTATTAATCAAAGAATGAAAATTTACATAAGCTTCTCTCATGCACGGATTACCCGAACAATGACCCTCCATGCGCTTTAAATAGAACTCATGGACCAATCGGGTGTCAAGCCACGGATCAAGTGTCGGTAATACCGAGGTGAGAGTGAACCGTCGGATCACTACATATCGTGACCGTCGGATTGTAAGTTACAAAAAGTACAACGGTAAAGAAACACACTTTACCTAACTCTAACCTAACTCTATACTAGACCAAGTTGAACTTAACTATATCCTATGTGTCGGAATATCCTAACAATTCTATTATTCCAAAATATGATCACTCTCTTAACAACCATTACAAGTAAGAGGGGCCTCAACTTTATAGAATTCCAGGCTAAATCTCGTCACAATAAAGTAATAATATAATAGTGATCAAGTTTGATATGTCAAACTTAAATAATATAGTATTACATGGACATGAATTTATCATCAAATAATCTTTTATCTCTCCACATGAAAGCTCCAAGAGAGATAGGGCACATTCTAAAAGACTTGTATTGAGAAATTGTTAAAATAATTTTGTACAAGTGGGGCACCCTAAAGGGAGGAGTCAAAGTGGTTACAGCCCTCTAACAATGATAAAATAATCTCCATGACGAGTGCACCCTCTAAGTTTCCTCCAAAAATAGCATAAGTGGTCTTCGAGGTCCAACAACCATCTTAAAATAACGATCCATAGGAACATATGCATTAGGTCCACATTGACCATGTGAGATAACCATAAAATATTCCCCATAAGAGATAGTATGCCGTAGGGAGATGTGCAAAAACTCCCAAAGGTATGGTGAATTAGCTCAAGTTGGTTAACCTTTCAATAATGTGGAAACACAATGTGAACAAGGCCAATTAAAAGTGGAATGCTTTAGCTAGAAGAACATGTAAAAGAGGACAAGAGCACATAACTAACCATCAAACTATGTGCAAGCTTCAACCAACTCCATAGGAGTGTGTGCTAAGGGATGAGAGGCCAAAGCCTAGTCAAATGAGGTGGCACATGTGAGTAAGAAAGACATTAAAAGATACACCAACGAATTGATGGGGAGGGCAACTTCTACAAAATATTATAATGACGAAAATCTGCCATGTAACAACCAATTGAAAGTAACAGCTAGAGCATCGTGAGTAAGGGGAACAGTAATATGATATACTCAACAAAGATCAAGCATTGAAAAACAACTTTGACAAGATAAAAGATATGTGATAAACAATTGAAGCAATCTCCACTAATGGTACAAACATAACCAATCCATCAAATATGCTAAAGAGAGTGAAAGGGCATGACAAACTTATTGTGCAAATTTATTCTCCATGGTTACCCTCATAATTACATGTGCACCATGATAATGCCCATGATCTGCAAATTGGTCCATAGAAAGTTCATATGTATCATGCTTTCAAGTGTCATGAAAATGGTCCTTGGACACCCCATACGAAATATACCGTAACAGGATGCGCTTCCTTTTCAACTCAAAATAGTTCAATGAAAACTTAAATTGGTAGGTTGGAGATCTCGAGTGATGCACCCTTTTATTTAGGTAGATTTTGCTTCAACGCTAGTTCACTAAAAATAGAAACTCCTAGAATAACATGTGTCATGAACTAAAAGTCAAATAAATTGAAATGAAAAGTCAAACTATAGAGAAATGATAGTGCAAGTCATTTGCTTGAAATATTCCCTAAGATAGATGCACTCCTCATGTTGCTAATAATAGACTACGTGGAACCAAAAGTAGTGGAAAAGCACCTCCTCAAGTGATGCATCTCCTTCCAGATTGCAATATCTTTGGACCACAAGTTAACTTGGAAAATGGTTGCTTGGTGTGCAAGTCAAGTGAAATTGATGCAAACTTGCACTACACGTTGTTGGAAACCTAATCCGCTAAGGGTTAAGGTGTGGAAATTGGACAGTCAAAGGGAGTCCAAGAGACGTTGGAAGATGAATCCAACAATCACAAGAATGTATTATAAATGCACATCTATGCTAACAATAAATGCAATTAATGATTTACCTTTCCTATCTTGACTATGTTTAACATGGTACCAGAGTAGGTGTACTCCTACCCTGCCCAAATATGAGCCACTAATTTTGTGACCTCTTTGTGCATGTCAGTTTTGCATTTCATGAATATGTTGTCAGCTAAATTCTAGTTGTGAACTCTGCCCAGTTTTGTAGTAGCTCTAAGAAACGTTCCATGCATAATTACACCTTGTAGAAACGCATCCGTTCATCCTAGCTACCAAATGCACATGGGCTTGTCATATCTGTTTTTGCGCTGTCTTGAAGAAGAATACGCCTCCTCTGCATCCCTGAAATTTATGCAGTCACTTAAATGACCCTCAGTAGGGAATTTATGTGCTGAATTACATTTGCGTTGAATATCATTTGCTGTGAACCATTGTTGAGACAGTCATTCCATTGAGAGTCAGTTGTTCCAGATGCGATGGCTCTCAGTCAAGAGAAAATTGTTGTTGTGTTGTTTATTATCTAAAGTTGTCATTGTTATTCAAGGACTTGTTGGTTCATATTATATAATGTTGTTAGTGCTATTCAAGAGCTATCACTACTATAACAAGTCGTTGGTTCATGTTATTCAAGTTTACATTGAGTAATGTGCTTTGAGTTTTGTGCGTTGAACTTATTTGTGTTGCTACACCACTAAGAAACTTGTTTTGTTCAATTCTTGAGTTTCGTAAAACATTGGCAGAGGAAAAGACACGCCAACCAAGATTTCCTGCACCACGAAAGTATCGAGCTTTTGTAGGAAGATATATGGGTCTTAAAAAGAGAAGAGTTCCCAGAGTTTTTGTCTAAGGAAATATAAGATTGTAGAATTGATATCCTTGTAGACTTTGGAGGTGTGTCCATGTCTGGTACTGAAATGAGGTTGTCGAAGTTTAATGTTGCGTTGAAATTCTTTGTGCATTGAACTGTTAGGCTTTTGCTGCATGCGTTGGCTCATATCGTGAGTTACATTCCATTCATATGCTTGTTACCTTGCATTGAACGTCGTGCTGATTATGTTGACCACGTTGGCTAGTCCTTGCTGCGTGAATAGTTCATGAATTAATTCTGAAGTGTGAATACCTGCATGGGATGGTGCGTAACACCTGCAAGTTCTGGTGAACGCTGCATCTATTTGAATGCTTTACATGGAAAAAAAACAGTTGTGCGAGCAGAGAGAGAAATAATTGACGACTCCTGCATTGTCCAATTAGAGGTAGCCTCTAGCATTGAAATATGAAGTTGTGATATGAGCTTCCAGTAATAAACCACTTGAATTTGAATTTGGTGGTAGCGCATTTGCGTGTTCATCAGGTTTTGCATTTAATTCACCATTTGGGAGCAACATATTTTCAAGAAGAACATCATCAATGATGCCGCGAGTAAGGTAGAAATTATGTGGACTTTCCTTCGGCGCATTAACATCGGCTTCAACATTTTTTTTGTGTAAGGATTTGAAAACCCCATCGCTTTTATTTACTATGCTTTGGTTTGAATGATTTGATCTCAAGACAAGGACAAGATCATTTTGACACATCAACGAGAGACTTGAAACATGCATTGTCTCCTAGATGGTTGGACAACATACTAATGTTGGTGAAGAAACCATAAGCTTGAATGTTATTCAAGAATATGTAAAGACACGCCAAGAGGTCTCAGTTTTGTGAGTGCTTAAGTTTGTGTTTTGGTTTCTTAATTTAAAATTTGTGGGCTGGAATATTCAAAACACGCCAAGTTCCATGCAATTAAAAAAGGCATTTGTGTCCTTTACAAATCGAGTGATATTCGAACTATTTGAATTTTCCCACGACTCATGGAATTTGGCCTTTCAATCACTTGGAAGATTTTGTGAGTATTTACATGAGAAAAAGCTCGGCGTATTTTTTGAAAATTTTGTTGCAATCAAAGATGCGAAGAGAGAAGGTACATAGTGGTTTATGTGTGCGTTGAAGGCCTAGTGCACTCCAAGATTAGCAGATATAAACTTCTATGGCTTGACATAAGGATTACATAAATACAAATCTTTGAGTAACCAATGAGTAACTTTGGGTCATTGACTGCATCAACAAGGTTTTTGCAAGCTTTTCCAAATCCTATTCAAAGTTTTTTGCGAGCTGAGTCAAGCTACTCTCGACTCTTCTGAATTCGACTTTGTGTTGACCCAAATCAAAACATATAATTTAATCTCTACAGTTGTCGAGAAGGCTTGGTCAAAGGCTTTTGAGAGGGGATATGAATTACTTCATGGGGAGGAACATAGCGCAGTCAGATTTCCTACACAAGAAGCTCTGTTGTATTTCTTTATTGTAATTTTTGCTCCATGCAATAAACTGAAGTTATCAACTAAAGCAGTGAATCTCGCACTGCTCGAGATATCCAAACTATTTCATGCATAGGATTGAAGAAGGACATTCTCTCGGTGGCATCACTAAATGATTCAAGAAAAAATTATGCCTGCATTATATATTCAATGATGGTTTGATGCACAACTCGTATTCTTCATTTTTGAAATCTTCAATAGTTGAGGTTTGTCTAGCCCTGCTATAGTCTCCACTAGGATTGTTGAGCCTTTATTTCTTTGCTGAGAAAATGGCCAAACTTGATCATTTGCTAGACTTATTAAGCAATCTAATCCTGTCTACTGATGACAACACAGTCGGAATCGACAAAGACTCTCTCTTTGAAATTTAGACCTCTCTACAATATGCACAAGAACAGATTGATTTTTGTAGTCCGAATCTCAATTGCAGCAAGAAGAATTATAGCAGTGGAGTCATCATTCTGAACCTGTTTCTGTTCAGAACATTGGAACAGACTCACATAAACAACAAGTCAATAATGTTATAGTTGATTTAGATCTAGTGCCCAATGAAGCACTGAAATTACATGCAGGTGCAAAAATTCAGCTTGCACTTCCCAAGTCGATCATCATACCTTGGGAAGAGCTTGTCCATAACAAGTACAAAACTGGTCTTGGATATAACAAGGATGTGTCCTTTCATATTCTAGATTACTCAAAGCCCATCCAGTTTCAAAGTGCTGGATTCCTTCATGACAGTTCACCTTCACCTGTTCTAGATTCTGCTCCTCCACATTCGCAGCCAAAAGTTGTTAAATGCCAACACTGTGATCGAGTTGGCCATATGAAATATCACTGTTTTGATCTTCATCCATATGAGCACTGCCGTAAAACCACTCATTCTTAAACAAATTCTTCAAAAACAAGCCTCCTGCAAGAACAAAGATTCATCTTGGATTGATTACTTCTTGGCAATGGGCTTCAACAACCAAGAAAATATTTTAGTCATATGTCAGAATTTCTTCTAGAATATTAAAAGGTCTTGCGGTTGAGTTTTCTCCATCATCTCACCTTGTATCTGACAGGGGGAAGTGATTGTCATCTACAAGCTTCTAAGCCACATCAAGCGAGCCTGAGCCACAACCTGCCATACGAGATTCAGAGTTGTAGCTAGAGACAAAGATGCCCTTGAGCATGCCTTCGGTTGGTGATCAACCTTAAACCATTTATGCGGGGTTGAGACATCTCTTCAAAGAATTGGGGACACTTCCTCTAGCAGAAGACTTCAACTTCTTGCTAGTGTTGGAAGAGTTCTAGGAATTGGATTAAGCATTTCAGAGTTAGTGGTCATCCTTAAACCATCACAGGTTGAGACCTCCCTTTTCAGGTTGAGATTCTCCATTTTTTGCGGGGTGAGACCTCCCTTTCAAGGTTGAAGGTTTCCCTCTTCAAAACATGAGGAGCACTTCCTCTAGCAGAAGACCTCAACTTCATGCTAGATTTGGAATAGTTCTAGGAACAACACTAAGCATTCCAATGTTGGTGGTCATCCTTAAACCACCCCCCTTATACCAACATTTCAGAGAGCACATTTAGTCTAGTGCTGCCATGCATTTTGCACGTTTTGTATTACAACTCTCTTCTTGGACTCATACATACCCCTTTGGATTAGGGGGGGGATGTTGGACACCTAATCCGCTAAGGGTTAAGGTGTGGAAGTTGGACAGTCAAAGGGAGTCCAAGAGACGTTGGAAGATGAATCCAACAGTCACAAGAATGTATTATAAATGCACATCTATGCTAGCAGTAAATGCAATTAATGATTTACCTTTCCTATCTTGACTATGTTTAACACACGTTAAGTTGAAAAGCTTGCTTTGTGTGCAAATCAAATTAATCTTTCAAACAAGGCACATGATCTTAGAGTAGGTGACATATGGATTGCATCTTCAATTGTGGGCACTGGTTTTCAAAACACATGTTGTCTTTCTCTTGAAACCTTATTGCCCTACATTCAATCCTTATGTAGATACTTTTAACTTCAACTCTAGTGGACTTAGAATTCCCAAGATGACTTTGAAAGTTTATGCACATAAATCATTGAACTTCATTTCGAAATGCGTTCGGTAAGTTTCACACCCCCAAAACACTTAGAAGGCTTATGACAACTTATGCTAAATTGTGTATTAAAGTGGATTTTGAAATGGGGTTGACTTAAATAAATACGAAGTGAGTTGGTTGATAAGGTTTAGAAGCAAAAGTTGGAATACAAATATGATTCCTTTAGATGCAAATAATGTTTTTCCTATGGAAACTTGTTGGTCTCTTATCCAAAATATGTGCTAAGGCTATTAAAGGATCTTTGAAAATCTTTTGGGGGAGGAGTAGAAAGAAGAATAATTGTAAACCTAGTTAGTAGTAAGGTGTTGAGGAACATCACCATCTAGTGGAGGTTGTGGTCAACAGAGGCAAAATTTGCAACCAAGAACCCACAAGCACATGGGTAATAAGCTTCTCCTTGAAGAAGAGTCTTTCATACTTGAGAAATTGATTGATGTAGGTTTGTAAGTTGAGGCTAAAACCTACTAAAACAACGTATCAAATTGCAAGTTAAATAAAACTCCTCTTGGTCCAAAATCTCCTAGAGAAGTGAAAAGGTTAGATCAATATAAAAGTTCACGTAGTAACCTAACCTCCACCCAACTCAAACGTAGGAAATTACACATCAATGGGAGTACATACATGAAAGCCTAAAGGTAAGCAAACCCTCAATACTTGATTAGGGCTACAAGGTTTATCTAGACTTGACCTCTAAGGTGAATTATGGAGATGGGTTTAGCAAAATTCCTCTGTTTCCAATCTCCTCAAAACTCGATTATGCCACTACCATCAATTTTTACTCAATGAGGGCTTTCCACTGATATAGACCTTATCCAAAACAGAGTTCCAATTATGCCACTACCATTGGTTTTTACTCAACGAGGTCTTTCCAGTGATATACACCTCATCCAAAATGGAGTTCTGGATAGAAATTACGCCCCTTCAAAGGTTGGCCTTGCTGGCACATTCTTCATATGTCTATGCAACCCCACCTTGGTGGATTGTGCGACAGCCTGGGCAACTCAGTATGTTGGCTATTGCTCGCCTCTTAGGCATACTTGAATTGCCATATGGAAGCGGTCAATGTCTGGTGGCTCGATAATCCGATCACTTGACACTGTTGTTGGGCGGACCTCTCGATGCTCGAGTTGCCGATGGGTTGATGGTTCGATTGGCTGACCATCTAATGCTCAACTTGTAGAAAGTCTACGAAATTTTGCAACTGCTAATATCGACAATCTGAAACTAATTTCTTTTCATATAGACACAAAATTTCTCCACTTTTTTTGCAGCGGAATAAGAACAAAAATAAATACACAATCACACAATTCAATAACAAATTTTTCTAGGGAACCCAACTGGGAAAACCCTCTGCTTGCTTGATAATTTTATTGATAGAAGACTGAGCAATAGATCTCTTACAAATACAACTTTGTCTCAATAGAGAATATAATGATCTCCCTGCTTGAACTAAGGTTGAAACAATCTACAAGACCTTGATTTCCTTTCCTTCTCCTTTGCACACACTTGGAGGCCTATTTCCTAGCGCAAATCCTCCTAAATCCTAGCGCATAGGCTGCCCCTATAAAATAGGAATTTCCTCCTATTTCTTAGCGCAATTCCCAAGGAAAATTGCTCTCTACCAACTCACACACAAGCTCGTTCTTGCACACACTCTCTCACAAGCTCACACACAAACTCTTGCTCAATAATGATACAATTGTGCCTTCGCTCCTCTTTATAAAACCGTTCGAATGGCTAAAATCTGGCAAATTATATTTTAGGAAATTGATTTTGTGATTTATGAGTTAACTGAGTTGAACTAACTCATGCAATGCGTCTCATCTAAATTCTAGAACTTGAGATTCAATCACTAGTCCTTTTCCCAAATTAACTCGCACTAGAAGACAAGAACTTGGCCTTCCACTTCAGCACATTAGTTAACTGCTTCATAACTCATCCTAACTTTTAGGAATGAATCCTAAATTATAGGAATTCATTCTAACTTTTAGGAAATTGGAGCATGCTAAGGAGAAACTTGTTGTGGTTCCTTTGATTAAGGCGCAAATCAAGGAACCCTTTCTCACTATCATTTTCAACACGATTTGTCGATGGTAGGATAACTGATTTGCTGATGGGCCAATGACTTGATGACTCAATAGCCACATCACTACCATTGCGGCTGCCACATGACGTCTAACTTGGTGCCATGTCATTGACATGTTGGCAACATGTTAGCAACATGTCTGCGCCAAATTGTTGATACATCATGTCCATGTTAGCTCCTGCAAGATCACCCTCTTGATTGGGTTTTTGTGATGTCGGGGAGATGTTTTTGGTTGAATAGAGGTAGTTTTCCTTGACACCCGACATGCCAATTGCCAGGATATTTCGATGCCTGGTAGCTCAACAGCCCTTTGAGGACTGGCTCCTAGTCGCAGCATTTGTCGGTCATAAGACTAGGGGTAACACCTCCAACCCATTAAAACGTGCTCCTGATTCTCCCGAAGATTGCTAGAGGTTTTCGCTTTTCCAAATGATCCAATGCTAAGATCTCCTGTTCCTTGACAAATCTATTAGGATGGCTGGCATCAGGGACTTCCACTTTGGGTGTTTTGGTGAAGTGCCCGATCCCTCCCAATTACTGATGTCCAATACCTGTGAGCATTCTTCTCTGCCTATCCATTCTCAATGTTAAAGGGGACAACCCCTTTAGGATTTAGGGATCGCACTTCAATGGCTGTGTTGGGCCTCTTGACACAGCAAATATGGCCACCCAAGTATGTCACAGCCCCCGATGTGCTGGACTTGTCAGTGTCGGGGAAATTCTGAGTGACTACTGCTGAGGACACCCAATATTTGTGCTCCCATACCTTGACAAGGAATTCCGGGCCTGTTCTAAAGTTCTGAATCTGACTCTGACAAGGCAGAGGCTTGCCCAGAAAACTTTGAAGACTCGGAAAACTTTTCACCATGCTGAAAGTCACTAGGAAGTTCCAACAACATCATGAAAAATGCACTTCCTAACATCATCATCTAACCTGGGGGGCTAGAACCATAATCCATGAACAAGATGTAGCACCTCCAATATAAACAAGTATGCCAAAAGCACACCATGATGAGATAGCATGCTCCATAACCATCAAATGTGGAACCAAGGGGTGATCAACAAGGCGAGCAAATGTGTGAATACCACCGAACCAGCAAGCATAATCCCCAAAGAAGAGAAGTGAAGCTCCTCAACCAATGATCTCCAATGCCAAGAAGAAAGGATTCTCAATGAAGGAGTGTTTTCCCCATTGTCATCAAAGGCTCCAAGGTACCAGCAGCAAATCTCCATCAATGAAATCAAAATCACAATGTGAAACCTCATACAAGCAGAAAGCATAAAAAGTGTAAATGATGTGTAAGAAGAGATTATATTGTTCAATGTAATAATGTGATACACAAACTAATGATGTCTTGTTTGAGAGAAAATCACATGTACAACCACCTATCAAAGTGGCAAGACATAAAATAGAAGCTAGTTAATACTTTACTTTATTACAGATTCTTCTTTAAGTTAAAAGTACCAAGTATGATACATAATAATATGACTTTATTAAACATAAACTCTGGCATCAGATTATTAATTGATACAGATGTAGTCATCATTTTGATGAACGAGTGGGTGTTATTTTTAACTCCAGGAAGACAGGATATCTGCAACTGGGGATGAAGCAGAGAAGAGAGAGGCTATAGTTTCTGCACATGCCTGCTTCTTTATACAAAATGTATCTCACCGGGATGAACATGTCCGTGACATATCTATCAGTTTGTTGAGTCAGCTGAGAAATAGGTTTCCACAGGTAGACAGTCTAGTCTTTGTATGTTTAAATCTTCTAAAAATGCTTCATTTGGATTAATAAATTCATGATTAATGCATTGACTTACATTGCACAGTGCGGATTGGAAATTTTGATAGGTTGAAAATTTGTTCTTTTTGCAGATTTTGTGGAATTCATCTTGTTTGGACTCATTGCTTTTCTCAGTCAATAATCATGTACCATCTGCACTTGCTACTGATCCAAGTTGGGTGGCTACAGTACGTTCTTTGTTGCAGCGGATTGTTCGGGAATGGATTTTTCATTCTCTTTCCTATGCTCCTTGTACAGCTCAGGGTCTTCTACAGGTATACCTGAAAGTTACATTGTTTGTGGTGTTCGTTTGTCTGCCTCATGTTTAGCTTTTTTTCTTTCTGAATGATAGTATCTTCTTTTAGAGTTCAGAGGACAGCATCCATTGACATTAATATGGGTTATATGGCTGATCAGTACAATTGTTGCAGACGGAAGATCTGATGTTAGAATTTCTGTTAATTTAGGGTTTTTTGCCCTAGAAGGCAACCCTCGGTTTATACGAGGGAATTGTATTGCAGCTGGGTCTTTTTCTGTATCTATTCCTACCTTTTGTTAGCACTTGATCACAAGTTTTGACTCATACAATTTTATAATATAATCTTGTAGAGATGCTTTCTTACACAAGTATATGAATTAGTGTAGGTTGTTTTACAATGGGAGCATGTAAAATTTGTTGTTCCAACCCTTTTCCTTCTCACTAGCTTTGTCACATACTTTTACAAGGGTGTTGAACAGTAGAGCCATTTTTTTTTTTGCAAAGAAAAGAAAAGAAATCTGCTTCCAACTCTTCTAAATGTAAGGCTCCATCCTCCAAATTATCCTCCTCTAGGTTGTTGTCCCAAGTGATATATGCTCTATCAAATTGAGCCCGCTCAGAATAATGTGTCAACAACCTCAAGTTGTAGTGTACATAAACCAAGCTTTTTGCTCATTTTCATTGGGATAGTTTCTTTTGACATTCTGGATTAAGCTATAGGTGCTGCAACACCTCTATGTAGAATAAGTATTAACCACCTATGAAAACACTAGGGAGGGAGCAATTTTTTTTTTTGGCGGGAGCATGCTCCCAAAAATTGCTTCCAAATGGGAGCGGTTTGGGAGTGCACTTCCTAGGTTGCTGCTTAAGTGCTTCTCTTTGGAGTATCAAAGAAGACTATCCATCACATCCCAAGGATCATATCATCACAACTCTT
Source organism: Pinus tabuliformis (assembly GCA_031772625.1). NCBI lineage: Eukaryota > Viridiplantae > Streptophyta > Pinopsida > Pinales > Pinaceae > Pinus > Pinus tabuliformis. The sequence continues at coordinate 1,237,836,559 of CM062805.1, read as the reverse complement.
GGAAGAAGAAGAAAAGACCTCAAGGACCCTACCTCCAAGAAAGAAGGACTCTACACTTGAAGTATTCTTGGAGGCCTCCACATTCTACAATCATCAACCAAAGGAAGCAAGAAAAGCACTTCATCATCAAAATCAAAGTGATCTCCCTCTCATTGAAGAAAGGATCACATCTCAAACATCTTTGAATGAAGAGGATCATCTCCCCTTATATTGAAGTAGAAGCATTGTCATTCTTGAAGGAGGAAGACATCATCAAGGAGGTATCTTTGTTTGACAAGTAAGTACTTTATATTTTATGTCTCAACCTACAAACCAAATGACTTTTTTTTGCAAGGAGAACAATAAACTAGCTGGGACATCAAATTACCTCTCATAGAAGAACATAATAGATTTACAGCATGCTTCATACGGCATGAAGGTATTTCAAATTAAAGACCAACTTCAAATTTGCAAGGATGCTAGGACACATGTATTCCATAATACCCAGAAATCGTTTTGGTAAATTACACTCGAAGACGAGCAAGTTTTCCTAATCTGGAGAGTAGAAGGCACAGAGGGCAGAAAGATGTCCAGAGAGGCTGACGCGGGGCCACACAGAGTTTCAGAGGGAGTCTGAAATTCTGCTAAGCAATAGTGGGGATCTAGCGCCGGAGCCGGGGTGTGAGACTGGGAGGCCAGAGGGCCGAAGTTTTCAGCCAGCACAGGATCGAGAGGAGGTGCAATGCAGTCCCAAAAGTAGTGACGCATTGACTACGTGGGTGTGACACAGTATTGCATAGAGGCAGCGTAGTCCCATCAACAACGACGCAATGACTGCGTTTGTTTGACACAATACTGTGCAAAGGCTCATCTCTAGCACAGATAAATGCCAAATCTTCCAGTGATAGGGTGAGATCATCTCACTACCTTTTTGCCTAGTTAGATCTTTGTATAGGATTGCTAGTTTGGGCATCCGAAGAATTGTATTAGGAAAACTACTACTTAATAATACAAATCCTCAATTGCTACATCGGTTTTCCTGCATTGGGTTTTTCCGGGGACATTTGTCCAAAAAAATGGTGTCAATTGTGTGTGTGGTTATTTCTTCTTGCTCAATTCTTGTTTCGGCATATCATTTAAGTTGTGAAGGTTGCAGTTGTATTTATTTCGATGTTTACTGTATAATATTGTAAATAACTTGATTCAGTAGGAGAAATATAATCAGTTGCTGCAGTAGGGATTTGGGGATTTCAAATTTTCACACAGACGACGAAGAAGTTGAAGCACAAGGGAATCCTTTGGAATACAATGCAGTAGTGACGAAGTTCTTTCAGCTTGTTCGACATTCTTCTTCATCTCATCTCACAAACAAGAAACGGAAAAGGAACATATTTGATAAAGATATATGATGTAATAATGAAATCCTTCATCAACCAAAGAGAATCAGAATTCAACAAGGAATGTTTGATAAGCAACCTATGGATTCACTAGAGAGTGGACAGGTTCTCTGGATTGAACCATAGGGATGACATTTGATGCCATAAGACATCCTTTGTATCATATCTTGTAAAGTTTTGTAGATGTTCTATGCTAAGAGCAATTTCACTTTTCTCACAGCAATCATACAAGTAGATAAGCAAAATGCAGATAGAACATATAAGCAGATCTTACAGAAGACAAATCAGAAACAAGAAAAATGTATGTGTTTGTTTCGGCGGTCAACAGGATGCTTCAACCAGCAAAGTCTCCTTTGGTCAGCCAGCCCAGCATGTGTCACAACAGCCCTCCAACCAGTAGATGAGTCAACCCAAGTCAGTTCTACAAAAGTCAACGCTGTCTTGAAAAGTCAACGCAGGGGCAGCAAGCTAAAAGTCAACGCAGCAGCAAAACGGTCAACCCTTTGACCTCGATTTTTGTGCCAGGTAGTATGGCCTTCAAAAATCGAACCTCCCACAAGTTTTCAGCTTGTTTGGACCAAGCGTTGACCAAAGTCAACGCTGGTCAAACTTCTGCGAAACCCTAGCAGCAGAAAAATCCTCTTCGTCCTTCCCACGTGTGGCTGAAATTCGTCCTCCAGGTAGCTCGTACTTTTTAGGATGAGAGAGGAAGATGTGAGTTGTGTTGTGATCAAATTCTCTCCAACTTTTCCTATATATATATATATCCATCAATGAGGGTGTGTGACACATCTGTTGGGCATGTGAGCCTACATTACAAAACTGGCTGACCTTTGCACATATAATTTATTAAGAATAATAAATTCAAATTATAAGTTCTGCTCATCGGATTAAGACTATTTTTATATGGATTTTACACCTCTCAGAAAGAGGAATCCAACAAAAATATTAGCCTCTTAATCTGAGCATCAGAACATGGAGTTTGGACCTAGTTGTCCAAATTTAACACTCCCTCTCAACTAGGGAGAACTCCATCTATTAGTGCAATTAACATCGTGAGTCATCCCGCCGAAACTTGCTTTGCTGGCTTCTTTATTTCAGAACAGAAGTGGGTCAGTCACAAAGACATCATTCCCCGACTGACATAATCAGTCCAGAGGTCCCAGACCTCACAAATCTTGATCCCAGATCAAGTGGTTGGACCATGCCATCCTAGATAGAGAGTACGACAATCTCTGATGCATCCATCAGTCTTTGCTAATAGTCTCTAGCTTTTCCACACCTCATTGGCCAAATGAGAGGTACTTCCCATGAGCCCTGAACTCAATGGGTAGGATGCATACGGGGCACAGATTAAATGAGTGGCGAACCAGCTCAATAATCACAAGGGTGGGGCAGAAGCATTATGAGTGCTTATAGCTCCGAGAAGCTATCCCCAAAGCCCCCCAGAGCTCCCAGAGCTCATCGTCCAACAGGACCCACATCATAGGGTCTTTCCACGACACCAAGACTCTCACGGAAGGTTAGGAACTTGACCTTCCCCAGGGGCTTAGTGAGAATATCCGCGACCTGCTCATCAGTTCCTATATGATCGAGCCTTACGGCGCCTCGCTGTACCATATCCCGGATAAAGTGGTACCTGATATCAATATGCTTGGATCGGTCGTGGAACACAGGATTCTCAGTCATACGAATCCCACTCTGATTATCACAGAGTATTACAGTGGTATCTAGCACATGTTGGAACAGCTCACTAAAGAGCTTCCTCAACCAAACTGCTTCACAACAGGCCATACTAGCAGCAATGTATTCGGCCTCCGCGGTGCTCAAAGCCACCGACTTCTGCTTCCTGCTCATCCATGAGATCGAAGCAGAACCAAGATTGAAACAGCATCCAGATGTGCTCTTACGATCCACCACACTGCCAGCCCAATCGGCATCAGTATATCCCCGGAGTATCACACTCCCGGCAGTGTATCTCAGCCCATGGTTTATCGTGCCCCGAAGATATCTCAAAAGATTCTTGGCACCAACCCAGTGAAAATGATGAGGCTCAACCATCTGTTGACTCAAAGTATTCACTGCAAAACATATGTCCGGACGGGTGTTCACTAAGAACATCAAAGCTCCTATGAGTTGACGATACTCAGTAGGATTGGCCAAGATAGGCCCTGCAGCGCTGCCACTCAACTTCTTAAAGTTGAGTTCCATTGGTGTCGACACGAACTTACAGTCCACCATCCCAAATCTTTCCAGAAGCTTCACAATATACTTTCCTTGAGAAAGGAAAATCTCTCTAGGTCTCTGCCAGACCTCCAGGCCTAGGAAATAGTGCATCAGTCCTAGGTCTTTCATCTCGAACTCAGCAGCAAGCTCCCTCTTACATTGATGAATGAGAGGGTCATCACCTGTCAGGAAGAGGTCGTCCACATACAGCACTAGAATGAGAGGCTTTCCTTCCTCAACCTTAAAGTAAAGGTTTGGATCAGCATTGCTTCGAGTGAAGCCCAGCTTCATCAAGTAACTATCCATCCTCTCATACCAAGCTCTGGGTGCTTGCTTTAACCCATAGAGGGCTTTCTTCAACCTGCAGACATAAGTGTCTTGATCTTGAACTTCAAATCCCAGAGGTTGTTCTACATACACCTCTTCCTTTATTGCACCATGCAGAAAAGCGGTCTTGGCATCCATCTGATGAAGACTCCATCCTTGCGTAGCAGCAAGGGCTATGATGGATCGGATGGTGGTATATCGAGCCACAGGTGCAAATATATCGTCATAGTCAATTCCTTCCTTTTGAGAGAAGCGACGGGCAACAAATCTTGCCTTAAACTTTTCAGCACTCCCATCAGATCCATGTTTAATCTTGTAGAGCCATTTAGCGGTGACAACAGATTTGTCCTTCGGTCTCGGGACCACATCCCAGACATCATTCTTCATAATAGCCTCATATTCTTCATGCATAGCATCCTTCCAGACTTGATGCTTGATGGCTTCTTCAAAAGATCCAGGTTCAGATTGTATAATAGTACTCATGGCAGCTAGATACCCTTGGTATCTACACGGCTTCTTGCTTTCTCGGAATGTTCCCCTTGGGGCAGCATGACCCTCAGCATCTTCGAGGGTGTCCCTGAGCCATGATGGCCTCTTTCCTAGAGAAGGGGAAGGATCAATAGGGTCCATTGGCCCTTCAACATCAGGCATAGTCTCATCCTGGGGTTCTTCCAGATTTCCAGGTCTTTCTTCATGGTTTTCTTCAGATCTAGGAAGATCTACTACTTTCTTCAGGGAAGCATCTTCGTCAAAAGTGACATCATGGCTTATCTCTACTTCCCTTTGACCAGGTACATAGACTCTATATGCCTTAGAAGTCTCACTGTAGCCCACAAACATTCCTTTCTTCCCAGTAGCATCCAGCTTACTTCTCTTTTCTTTCGGCACATGAAAATAGACAGGACATCCAAAAATTCTAAAATGTGAGACATCAGGTTTCTTACCAGAGAAAACCTCTTCGGGAGTTTTGGAGTCCAAAGCGGAATGAGGGCATCGGTTTTGAATGTACACAGCAGTATTTGCAGCTTCTCCCCATAGAAACTTTGGAAGACCTTGGTCACATAGCATGGCACGGGCAGCTTCCACAATAGTCCTATTCTTGCGTTCAGCAACACCATTCTGCTCAGGAGTATATGCAGTGGTAGTCTCCCTCTTAATGCCAGCTTCTCTGCAAAAGTCTTTGAACTCATTTGACTCATATTCAGTGCCATTGTCAGTCCTCAAAATCTTGATCTTCTTTCCGGTCATATTTTCCACCAAGGCTTTGAAGGTACGGAACCACATGAAAGCCTCATCCTTCTTCTTCAAGAAGTATATCCAGGTTTTGTGAGAGAAGTCATCAGTAAATGTCATATAGTAAGAACATCCCCCCAGGGATGTTACAGGCAACATACCGGAAAGATCAAAATGGACCAGTTGCAATATCTCAGATGTCTTTGTGACACTTGAGGGGAAAGGTCCCCTTGTATGTTTTCCTTCAGCACAGCCCTTACATACACCTTTATGATTATTTCCAAAATCAGGCATCCCTGTCACCACCTTCCTTGCTTCGGGAAGAGCCTTGTAATGAAGGTGTCCAAATCTTCGGTGCCATAGTTCGGTTTGACGGATAGTATCACAAGTCATAGCTCCCAACGGACTCCCTCCAACCTGGTAGAGTGTACCAACTCTAAAACCAAGTGAGATAGCTTCCTTGAAGCTCTTCTTCCACATGAGTACCTTTCCATCAGAGAAAGTTACATTGAATCCTTTGTCTTCCATGGCAGATACAGACACAAGGTTCTTCTTCAATTTGGGTACATAGAGTACATCTTGTAGATGGAGGACTTGTCCTTGAGACAAGTGGAGGGTCACAGTCCCGGTCCCTTTCACAGGATAAGTGGCATTATCCCCAAGGATAATTTCTATATTAGTATCCCTTTCAACCATGTCAGAAAGTGCTTCCTTGAATCCGGTGATGTGTCTTGAGGCACCACTATCGATTAGCCAGACATCCATAGTGTCGGGCGGAGATGCAGCTGAGAGAGCAGATATTAGAATATACTCATTTCTTTTATCAACAACATTAGACTCCTCATACCTGGTATTTCTGGTCCTTTTAGAAGGTGGATGGTTTCCTTCAAAGTGAGCCTTCCTCTTTCCTTTGGATTTGTCATTTCTTTGATTCCCATTCCTTCGGTTGTTGTTGTTGTCGTCACTATCGGGAGAATTCTTCTGGAAGGGGCATTCTCTAGCATAGTGTCCAGTCCTATGGCAGGTGAAACATTTACCCTTCTTCTTTTGAGTCTTAGTCCTTCCTTTGTCCTTGGAACCACCAGAGTTCTTCTTTCGGGAATGAGCAACATAGGCAGCATTTCTTTCATTATCAAATTCCTTCATCCTTGTTTCTTCTTGCATACATCTAGACAGAAGCTCATCAAAGTTAGGGATGGTATTATTGTTGAGAATGGTAGTTGTGAATACTTGCCATTCATATGGAAGTCCTCCAAGTGCGGTGAGAACCATCTCACGATCAGCTATTGTCTCCCCGATAGCTAGCAGATTGTACCTGGTTTCGGTCAACTTCATAAAGAAAGTTTGAATAGACTCGTCTCGGCCCTTCTTCATATTCTTCAACTTGTTCTTGAGGAATAACACTTGGTTCACATTGTTTACTCGGGACATAAGTATCAGTTTGTCATACATCTCCTTGGATATGCCTAGTTCAGATATGTAGGCAACCAGACTCTTATTTATGGATTCCCTGATCAGCAGTTTTGCTCTGATTTCTCCCTTCTTATACTTGTGTTTAACAGCAGCAGAGGCATTTGATGGAGGTTCTTGAATCTTCCCTGTCACATGATCTAGGAGATCATGATCTTCTAATTTGAGATCTAATAACATCTTCCAGGCATGGAAGTCATCACTTCTAGTCAGCTTGTCATTCTCCCCGAATTCAAGCTTAGAGGAATCCATTTCCTTCGATGATGATTGCTATAGATAGAGTTTGTCTTCACCTCAGCTCTGATACCATGTAAAGTTTTGTATATGTTCTATGCTAAGAGCAATTTCACTTTTCTCACAACAATCATACAAGTAGATAAGCAAAATGCAGATAGAACATATAAGCAGATCTTACAGAAGACAAATCAGAAACAAGAAAAATGTATGTGTTTGTTTCGGCGGTCAACAGGATGCTTCAACCAGCAAAGTCTCCTTTGGTCAGCCAGCCCAGCATGTGTCACAACAACCCTCCAACCAGTAGATGAGTCAACCCAAGTCAGTTCTACAAAAGTCAACGCTGTCCTGAAAAGTCAACGCAGGGGCAGCAAGCTAAAAGTCAACGCAGCAGCAGAACGGTCAACCCTTTGACATCGATTTTTGTGCCAGGTAGTATGGCCTTCAAAAATCGAACCTCCCACAAGTTTTCAGCTTGTTTGGACCAAGCGTTGACCAAAGTCAACGCTGGTCAAACTTCTGCGAAACCCTAGCAGCAGAAAAATCCTCTTTGTCCTTCCCACATGTGGCTGAAATTCGTCCTCCAGGTAGCTCGTACTTTTTAGGATGAGAGAGGAAGATGTGAGTTGTGTTGTGATGAAATTCTCTCCAACTTTTCCTATATATATATATATCCATCAATGAGGGTGTGTGACACATCTGTTGGGCATGTGAGCCTACATTACAAAACTGGCTGACCTTTGCACATATAATTTATTAAGAATAATAAATTCAAAATATAAGTTCTGCTCATCGGATTAAGACTATTTTTATATGGATTTTACACCTCTCAGAAAGAGGAATCCAACAAAAATATTAGCCTCTTAATCTGAGCATCAGAACATGGAGTTTGGACCTAGTTGTCCAAATTTAACATATCTCTAACCTTACTCTCTTAGATAGGATTTCATTGATGTCATTAGTTAATTTTCTTTTTATGCATTTATATTTTATGTCTTTATGTTTCATTGTTAGTGTAGGTTTTCTATTCCAACAGATGTTTCATATAATTGATATACATGATGATTTTGATCTAGAGTGGATATCTATCTCATGTTACTTTTTTTCCTTGGATATAGGATTCTGGATTCTCACATTCCTTCAATCTAGAATCCTATATCCAAGAAAGCAGAGTAGAAAGCAACGGATCAAAATTTTTCAAATCAATGTCATCATTCGGTTTCCAGTTGTATCATCGTAAACCCAATTTCTTTCAGAAATTATTGTAAATGATGCTAGTATGACCATTAAGCCATGTAACAACACCTAGGTAAGCCTTGTTGAAGAAAGTGTAACTAGGTTCGGTCTTCATAATGACATGATCTTTGTATTTGATGTAATAAAAGAGAATAAATTATTTTTGTAATCTTGTTGCATGGGTTTCATGAGCAAGAAGTGTAATCCAAAAGACTTCTTCTTGATGTCTTTAGGATTTATTTATCTGTCAAAGAGTCATGTCATGTATGTAGAAACTCTTTATGAGTTCATGTAAATATGTACAAGTCTTCTAAGTTGTCTAACAACCCTCCAAGACCAAGATCTATGCCTCAAACAAGCCTTCCGAAGTCTGCAAGCAAAGCGATAAGGAAATACATCATGTCGGCTTCAATGAATAAATTAAATATATATTTAAATGACACATCAGCTTAAGACAAGGTCACGTCGGCTTGGATATATAACACAACCACTATAAATACCTCGTTGGGGTATCCGCAAAGGGGCAGGACTGAATTCGCATAGGGTTGTAACTGCAGAGAGCCACAGTCAAGGGTTGTAACCGTAGAGAGCCGTAGACAAGGGATGTAGCCGCAGAAGCCGCAATCAAGGGTTGTAATCGGAGAGAGCCGCATACAAGGGATGTAGCAGCAGAAGCCGCAATCAAGGGATGTAGCCGTAGAGAGCCGCAATCATGAAGAGGAGCCGTAGTCATCTGAAATTCCGCATGAAGCTGAGTTGCAACAAAGGGTTTGACTGCACCTCGTTTGGGCTTTAGGTGTAGTCATAAACTCGGGTGCTTAAGGACAGACAGATCTCACATTATGGATGTATCACTGTGTATTTGCATAAGAAAACAAAGGTACTGTCTTGGCATCATAATAAACAGTATTCGGTCTCCTAGCAGCCTCAACGTATATATGTATATGCTTGTATTTCGGTGCTCTTACAATAGCACTCATTATAGACACAGTCAAATCATTATTAAGGAAAGGCTACCATGATACAGTCTCGACATTACTACATTAGGTCTCAGAACAAGGAGATCTTAGTCTAGGATAAAGGATAGATACAGTCCTTATGACTATCACAGTCTCGGTGCAAATGATGAGGAGCAGTATCTTCATAATGAGAGGAAGCAATACCATACCCTCAACATAGTTAGAAGAAGCAGTCTCATCAATGAAACAAGGACTATCTCAGTACATGATAATGAAGGAAAAGACTTTATCATGGCACACGCATAGTCAGGATCCTATCCCAAGTTATGACTTCAGGACTTGAAGGTCATAAGCTCAATCTAGCCAAGAGATCTCAATGACATGATGAAGAAGCAATCAGTATAGATCTCAGTGATGCAACAGTAACAACTTGAATGGTGCAGCAATGAGGATGATCTCAGCAGCGACAGAAAGGAGGATTGATATCTTGGTCTTGGAGAGGCAGAGTGTGTCAAGGGTCATGGTCTTGGTATTCGTCAATGGAATCTCTATAAGAAGAATTTACGTATGGGTTTTCCTCTCTAAGAGGGAGAGGTTTTGGCCCTGGCAGAGAGCCAAACATTTTTGTTCTTGTCTCTTTTTTTGATAGTAGTTTGATGAAGTTAATTTACACATGCTAATAATGAAGTAAACAATCAAGCTAAGATGAAATTGGATTAACACTTCACAAATTGTTATCATGTATCGAAGAATCACCCTAAATATGCCTGCCCTAGATTCTTCAACAAGCCTGTGATTTTTGTCAAAGGATTTCATTCTAGAAGTTTTTTAACCTCCCCGAATTATGTGTGTTTGTAAACATGAATAAGCGACAAAGTTTTTCTTCCAATTATAACCCCAAAGCTAAGGTGGAATTTGTTGACAAGGTCTTAGTGTTTATCGAGTCTATGTAAAAGTGTGTTTAGGAATATTTTAGTGCATGGTTACTCATAGTTAGACACCATTACTAAATTATTTTATTATAGACACTTGGTTTCATACTAGATCATATTGTGTTGCAAAATTGGGTAGTGTCTTGAGGGTCTATGTTTTAATGTGTATTTCCCTTTCCAAGGGTTGAATATATTTGTAATATCTTGATGTAAAATATATTTTAGTGCATGGTTACTCATAGTTAGACACCATGGCTAAAATATTTGAGGGCGGAAAAAATTAATTAATCACCTCTAGTCATTTAATGAATTTTTTTTGGCAAAATTAAAAAAAATCCTAAGCCAGAAAATTAATTACTTTTGAGTAAAAAAAATAATTTGAGAAATTAAATTCTCTCCAGGTGGAAAATAATAAAAAAATCGCGGGTCAAAAAAATAATTAATTTTTGGAGGACTCCCACCAAGGGAAAAATGGATGTATTAAGAAAATTTGACCCTTAGACCTTGGTGGTTAAGTCAAAGTGAAATTTTTGAGGATATTAATCCAAAAAAACTATAATATCTTGATGTACAATATATTTTAGTGCATGGTTACTCATAGTTAGACACCATGGCTAAAATATTTGAGGGCGGAAAAAATTAATTAATCACCTCTAGTCATTTAATTAATTTTTCTGGCAAAATTAAATAAAAATCCTAAGCCAGAAAATTAATTAATTTTGAGTCGAAAAAATAATTTGAGAGAAATTAAATTCTCTCCAAGTAGAAAATAATAAAAAAATCGTGGGTCAAAAAAAGAATTAATCTTTGGAGGACTCCCACCAACGGGAAAATGGATGTTTTAGGAAAATTTGACCCCTTGGACCTTGGTGGTTAAGTCAAAGTGAAATTTTTGAGGATATTAGTCCAAAATATTATTTTTTGGATTAATAAAAAAGGGGTTTTAAGAGAAATTCAAATTTTTCCTCAAAAAAAAAATGCAACGACAAAGATCAAGTTATTTTCAAAGGAAGATCAACATGTGAGATTATTTTGACGAGGATCAAGCCAACTAGCTGTTATTCCCACTTGGAGGGGTTCTATTCTCCTATTTTCTATATAAAGAAGCTATTAAGCTCCTCATATCATCTTTGGATGATTTAATATGTGTTGGGATCATGATTGCCGTTACACCAAAACCCACAGGTGTTAGTAAACGGACGCATCGCCAGAGTTAACAGATCCTCGAGAGGTGGTTAGTCCATGTCACGAAACACAGGGGAGCGCTGGATTATCCAATGCCCAACAATCTCCCCCCCAGCGTGCGCCGGGTGTGATTCGAACTCGAGACCTTTGGGTAACACATGTATTGAGCCTTGCTCTGTTGCAATTGTATTTCTCATAATAGAAAGGCTTTGGGGTTTCAATTACATGGTGTTCTTCTATCTGCTGATCTGTGGTATGGGCTAATGATTTTTATGCTCAATATTATACGTGCTTCATAAAATTGTTATTTCATTTGTTGGATGACGGAAAATCTATTGGTACAAGTATCTTGCCTTATGTTGAGCCTCATGATTGTTTCATTTTGATACTCTCCCTTACCTATTCTTCCTTTCTTTGACCATCATCATCAAATCAATAAGCATCAAAGTACAAGGTTTTTGACATGGTAAAGTATTTAATTGTCTTATCTTTCATATTTAATAATGTTCCTTATTATTGAAGTTAATATTTGTATTCGCTACGAATTCGCATGATTTTGCAACTAATCTATGTTTTTGTAGCCAATTCCGAGGTTTACCAAGATCAGAGGTGCCAACTAAGAGGAAAAAGATATGGACAGGTGGAGATTGATCCCTTTAACGATTTCCTCCTATTCATCCGAACCAGATCATCAAAGGATTGTTCGATTGTGTGGTCAAAGGGTAAAGTCAACTTGTTGCTGAATAGGTGAGTGAGAGTCCGAAATTCCTACGCTTCACGATTTGCTTTGCCAAATAGCAAATCGTGAGCAATGATATCTTGATATTTGTTAGAATCTTAATTTAGAACTCTGTTAGCTAGGGTAGGCGTAAAAGCCTCGAACAGTTATTGACACGGGCTTTTATAAATACCGTGCAACAAACATGAACAAAAGGTTAATTATATATATGCAACAATATTGTTTCAAACTTTATTTTATCTATTAATGAAGAATGAAGCTTTGATGCTAGCTGACTGTTCGATTAAAGTTCTATGACTGCCTGTTTGTGGAGGGCCCCTGCAAACAGTGAAGGTTTTGCATTTTCATATCTTTTCTTTATCATTTGTTGTAGTTATTTACATGTTTTAGAATCGTTCTACAGTCTTGATTTCAATCAAATAGCAATAACAAGATTTCACTAATTATTCATTTTTTTGAATTGATTTATAATGATGCTAATGGTAGTGTGATTGCTTTCCATAGATTTCTTTATAATTTTAGAGTATTTCATTTTAGAGCTTGAGTGATTTCTTTATAGTTTCATTTTACAGTATTTCATTTCAAAGCATGTGTGATTTCTTTATGGTTTTCATTTCAAAGCATGAGTGATTGATAATGAGTAAATGTGTGGTTTTCATTTTGAATAGAAGTCAATTTCATTTTTGTTTTTATGCAAAGGATTGCTAGAATGTTAGATGAATAATTCTGCTTTTAGAGATTAAATTTGTGTTGCAATAGATCAATTAATTTTTCTTAATGAGATAGTGTGAGTTTGCTTTAAGTTTCATTCTGCAAGTGTGAAGAGCATTTTTGATTTCATTAGAAAGGAGTGAGGAAATTTTAGGTGTTAAATCCATTTTCTTTGAAGAGTAATATAGAAATGAAAAACATCCTTAGAAGTAAATTTCAATAACTCAATCATGTACATTAATAATCTGATTTAATAAAAGGACTTCTAGCATATATAGTGCACTTGCACTTCATAAGTTTACCAACTCCAGTCGATAATTTATGTAACAATTTAAGACAATTAAATTGACAAGCACCTTAGATGTTGGGTTTGGTTCTATAGGTCTAAATCTCTTATGATCTAACAATTTACCTTTAAGTTTTGAATAGCGATCCATAGGCATGCTAGCCTTTTGTCTCCAAGTTCACAGATTGCGGGGAAGAATAAACCGTGTTTGGATTCTGAGCTTTCATTTTATGGGGTACTTTGCAACATTGTTTTAAGAAACGGCCGTTTCGATACCGAAACGGCCGGGTTGATCCGAGCCATTACCCTCTGCTGTGACCCGGCCCTTGGAACGGTTCGATTGGCCGAGTCAGCCATGACTCGGCCGAGTCATTGAATGACTCGGCCGAGTCATTGAATGACTCGGCCGAGTCATGGCTGACTCGGCCAACTCGGCCGAGTCATGGCTGACTCGGCCAACTCGGCCGTTTCTGTTATGACTCGGCCGAGTCACAAAAAAATGCCCAGCATCATGTCAAACTGCAATTTAATAAAATTTTAATGGATTTTTTAATTGTTTTTTGGTTGGTTTGGACTCCAAGCAGTTATAAATTTTCATGGTAATGTTAAATTCTTAAAGTAAAAGTGACATTCTCCTTGATCTTCATTTTCATCCTTTTACTTAAATTTTTAACATTACCATGAAATGACTCAGGATGTTTGAGAGTGGTTTCGGCCTCATTGGATTTCATATGGAGAAAGTAGAATTTTAGATTTCATTCAAAATCCAGAAGACTTATCAGTTTTTCAGGGTTTCAGGATTGGAGGATTGCAATGTTTCCATTGAATTTTGTCATGTATTAGGGTATGGATTCTGGAACTCGTATTTAATCAAGAGCACCAATCCCTCTATGTACCTTGATGTTAGTGACATTGGTTGTCGAACTCCTCTGGGATTCGCTCCCAAACCAAGAGCTTCTCAAAATGTCGCTCTCGCTCCCGTTTTCGCTCTCGCTCTCCACTTTCGCTCCTGCTCCCAAGTAACACTGAGCCAGATGATGTTGGCAACTCTAGCAGTAGCAAGTAGTACTGGTCACAGAGTTTTGTTGTAGAGGCCATTTATAGCCTCCTTGGTTATGTGTTTTTGTTTTGATCTCTATATCATCATCGTGTATGTATTGGACAATGTACTGGGTGCCATTTTGATATAATGGATATATTCAAGAGCCTACTTTGATCATATGTTGTCTTCTATCTATATTCTAATGCTGTGTGTTTGGAAACATGAATGAAAATCTTTAAAATTATGTGTTTTTATAAAAAATAAATATTTAATGTATTTTTTACAAGGACCGAGTCATTGAAATCGAGCCGACCGAGTCAATACCGAGTCGGAGTCGGAGTCGGAGTCAACCCTCAGCCGAGTCGGAGTCGGAGTCGGAGTTTTAAAACATTGCTTTGCAGAAGGGTTTTGGTTGGTGATCTATTTACATACATCATTCATATTAAAATCACTCATTTTTTTTTAATCTCTTTCTCTTGTGCTATAACGAAATTTACATGCTATTAAGGGAAAATTTTATTTTGTAAATATTTGTAAATAATTTTTCTAACCCTTGTATTTTAATTCTAACCCATTTTAATTTTTGTATAGCATTTGGGGTTTGGGGTTTTGAGTTTTGAATTTTTGTATATATTGGGTATTTGGGCTCTCCATTTTTTCATTTGTGTAGTTGATAGCTCAAGAGTTCGAAGCAACAATTGATTTATGGGCTATTCATTCAAGAGCAGAAGACTGATCTAGGTCCTTGAGGGTAAGATATAACCTTTTATCTCCCATCAACTCAACGTCTAGCCTGAAGAAGGAGGCCACTACCTTTTTGAGGCCTTTTGGAATGATTTTGCAGTGAAAAATATGTGTTTCCAGGGGGCCGAGTTCTTTTCAAGGGTGCTGTGGTGTTTTTGGGGCCTTTTAGGCCTAGCCGCAACCCCTGGGAGGGCGTAGAACCCTAGCAGCAGCCCTTAAGGGCCTAGCTGCAGGTCTTAGGGCCTCTCCTAGGCAGGCTGCAGGCCTAAATGACCTTGCCTAAAGCAGCTGCAACCATTGTGGGCTTTTTATGGGGTAGCTGCAGGCCTCAAAGGCCTTCAGCCCTAGGTCGCAGGCCTAGGAGGCCATTTTCCTTTAGCCGCTAGCCCTATTGGGCATTTTTCTTCCATAATTGGGCATTTTTGAGCAAGTTATGGGGTTTGGTACTCATTTTCTGACTAATTTTTTGTGGTTGCAGGCTTGGGGCATCATTGAGAGTTATCTGGGACTGATATCTATTGTTTTGGATCATAAATTTTGAGTTTATTTGGCTAACAATTTGTTTGCAAATTAACTAGCTTCTTGGGCCAGGGTTTCAATGGCCAAAGCTGCTAAACAAGCCACCAACCAGCCATAAAAGCTCTAGCTTCAGTCATAAGAGCTCTGGTCCACTTAATTTCAAGCTAACAAGTTGTGTTGCAGGTGTTTGAAGGAGTTCTAGTCCATTGGGAGGTCAACTAGCCATCAAACTAGGCCTCTAGGTGTAATGGTTCGCTCTCCAACCTTGTCTCTTCCTCACTGTTTTATAAATTCGATCTGAAGTAGGTTGTTAACAATGGCAGTGGCATAATTTCTGAAGTAACATTGTAAAAAGCCCTAAAAAGCACATTCATATAAGCTCATAACTAGTGCACATTAATCTCAAGCAATAAGAAAGACTTGTCTCATGGTTTCTAGGGTTTTCTAGTTGATTTTGGAGAGGTGATATGCATTTTCCTGAGTCTGATATATTAACTTCTGAATCTGATATAAATGCTACAACACTGAAGTTCATAAGTTTTGGTGCTAAAGTTTTGATCCAAGCAGTCCTGACTCCTAATACATTTAAGAAGTCATAATAAGCTTGGTAACATAAGTCGGTTTTCTCTAAGTGGTTGAACTAATCATTGTTTTCTTGCTGATCACTCTTTGCATTTTGCACCATTGGCATAATTTTGCAACTCAATATTTACATCCAAGTGTGCTCAACCTCATTTGTGAAGAGAATTTAATTGCACATGTCATTGTGAACCTTGAATAATTGTTAATGCTCTAAAAGATCATTGTTCATCTTGCTTTGTTAAGTCACTCTTAGTTACCTCATCTCAAGAGTATTAATTTGACATTCGCATTCTATTGATATCATTTTGTTGCATCTTACTCTTGCAAGTAACCTATTGCTTCTAATTGATAAGTGACATAAGGAATTGGATAAGAACATCATCTTGCTTAACATCATTGTAATCTAAAGATAATCTTGTGATATCATCTCCTTTGGGATAATATCATGATTCAGATTGTGATATTGATAATTGCTAATTGTGTTTAAATTCATCTTGCTCCATTAGTATTGCTAATCCCTGGTTTCCAATTTACATATCAAATTGATAAAGGATTCATTTGAGCATATATTACATTGAGATCTCTGATCATTGAATAGATCTTGAAGTGATTTGTATTTGGGCATTTTATTGATCTTATTCCATTAGCACATTGTCTTGGTTGAGATTGTTTCCATAACTACTCTCTTTAAGTACTTATTTGTGCTATTGAATTGAAATTTGACTTGACAGTACTCAGGAAGATCATCAAATAATCTCATTTAAGACCCTCACTCATAACTTGCATTTCATCCGAGGATTAGTGGTGCATTAATTAATTTACCGCCAAGCATAAGCTTTGTTGATAGAAAGATAGGACCACCTTTCTCACCCAACTTGCGAAGTTTATACCCTCACTTATGGTTAACACGGTGACCTTGCAGTCGTCAAGGCCACAGTTTCTGCAATGCCAAAGGTATTTGAGTGGTTAGAACTCCAGGGGAAGTATTGTTAATAAAGCGATAGCTTTCTTTCCATGGGTTTCTTTCCACAACCTACATTTGAGACTAACTCCAACACAGTTGAGAGAAAGGATTCACTTAGAATAGGCATCTAATCTAAAATTAACAAAGAGTTTGCATTTGACTTAGTTCCAGGTGTTGCATTTCATATAAGATAGTTTTCATCCTAAAGGCCACTGTTCATCCAGTAACATGCTATCTTAATTCATATTGTGCAAGTAATTTGACTTCTAAGACACTGGTCTCATACTTAAGAAATTCTTAAGCTAATCAAATTGTGCTAAATAATCTAAATTTGCCAATCATCATTAACCAAGTTGTTAGGACATTCAGTTGTGTCACCTGAACTCTTCATCTCATCCATAGGGACTACCCCCTTTAGCCTGCTGTAGGGAGACATCTTAAATGGAGAGGGTCGGGATCAGAGTGATAGCCGCTGCCCCGAGTGTTGTCGCCTTCACCTGTACAATTTAGGCGACAGCAAGGTGCATGACCTCCAAGTCTCTTGCCGTACCTTGTAACTGCCACTGAACTCCAAAGATCCTATGCTGTGCTGGTGAGATAGGAGAGCCCTTGAAAATGTGGAATAAGATTTGCATTTTCAGGTGGTAAGACACCATAAAAGTGACTATTTTGAAAAAAAATCTAAATTTGAAATTTAAATACATAATGAGGACAAGGTAAATTTTTTTTCCTACTATCTGGGTAAGAAATAAAAATATACAGTAGCAATTGGAGTTGAAATTTGTATTAATTTCCTCTTATGACCAAAATAGGTCAAAGGAACTAATGATTACGGCCACTGCCAGAACCAAAACTGGAGTGAGAAAAATTACACCGCATCCCATAAAAGAACTTATAATTTTTTGTCTATCTTGTATATAGGTTAAAATACATAGACTAGAGAACAATCTGAAATTTTTTCACGCTTTAGCAAGGTGTAAAAGAATGCTAGTCTGCCAGTCTGCTTTGTTTTAATAGTGTTTTTTGAGTTTTAACAAGGGTTGCATTCTCCAACACTGTATAGTTCTTAGAAGACTGTATTTTGATAGATGATTTTTTTATAAACCGTGTGGTTTAAACCAGTGATGATAATATCGGCGAGATATCGCCGAATATCGTGATATTTTCGTCGAGCCGAAATATCGCCTAGAAAATATCGCGATATTTTGGCTCCCGAGCAGGCTAGGCCTAGGCTGTGGCTAGAAAAAGGGAAATTTGCCTTTTTTTTCCTCATTTCTGTTTTTGAGTGTTGGAGAAGGAAGGGGAAGAGTTTTGTGGTGGTTGTCAAGGAGGGATTGAGGATCAAACAATGATTATCACCACCAACTAAGAGTTTTTTGTGGATCAAAGATTGAAGAACAGTGAGACGAACTTCATTTCTTCCATTAATAGGTATGTTCTTAAAAACCCCGATGTTAATGATTTTTCATAGATTTAGGGTTATGCTTGCTTGCCTCTTTGCCTACCAACAATTTGTTTCTTTGTTTTTTTTCCATTTGCTATGATTTTCATACCCATTGGGTTTTCTCCATATTTGGACAGCAAACTTCATTTTTTTTTTCAACTTTCTTATGCACCCTCTTATTGCCATTTTTCATTCACATTGCAAATAATGTAGTAATTTTTAAAAAATGAGGTGCTTATTACTTATTTTTTTGTGTTGGGGGTTTAATGCCGATTTTTTGTTTTTTGTTTTTGTGCCCTAGGTTTGAATTAGTTCATTACAAATGTCAAATATGCCAAAAGCCTTGGACCTATTTTGGGACTATGGAGAGCCTGTTGATGGGGCGAATCAGGCATATCTATCATGCAAATTGTGTGGGACCAAGATGTCAGGAGGGGTTACGCGATTGAAATACCATCTGGCTAGACTCCCTGCACATGATGCAGATGTAATGCCTTGTATGGTTTGTGCAGAGGTTATACAAAAAGCTCTTGAAGCAATCACTGAACAAGACAGAAAGTTAGCTGCTAGGGAGAGGGCACTGGTCTCAGATAGATAGGAGCTAGTTTTATTTGTTTTGCTACATATAAGGTTATAACTCATGATGATGAGATACTTTTATATATGTGATGTTATTTTGTATTGGTTCTCCACATTTGAGCCCTTGATTGGACAATTATCATAGATCAACAGGATTTGGTATGGCCTTTGATGTATCATTTCTATTTGACATCATATATATCAGTGCTTTCTTCATATTTATGTGCCAATGTGTTTAGTTCATGTTTTTATTGCTTTATATGTTTAAAAATCTGAAAAAATTATTATATTATGCATTTTTTATGCTTGCCAATATTTGCCGATATTTTCACCCATATCGCCGATAAGATGTTTTCTGGACCCTCGCCGATATTTTGTCGATACCGATATTGTCAACATTGGTTTAAACAATGTCAATCTGGTGTTTCACTGTTAACAATGCATTTAGGCATTTCTTCAGAATCTCCTTGTGGAGGTTATTACAATATTCAGATAGATTTTAACATGATTGTAAGATTGTTTTTCACTTGTAACAGATGACATGTAAGTTTCATTTTGTCAAACTTTTGTTCCTTCTGTTGTAAGATTTTAATCACAGAAATTGCTGACTACCTTTTATAGGAAAAATTCTGCAAATTGAATACATGGCAGAGAGCACCTCAAACGAGCGATGTAGTCTCTTTGCTGTCAGAGATAAAACTTGTTCCAGGCAAGACAGACAGCTGGAATGGTATCCAGACGGCTAATATTCCTGCAGTCATAGCTGCTGCTGCAGCAGCTTCGGGTGCCAATATAAAAATGGCAGAAGCTGGTAATTTGGAGATTCTGTCTACTGGAATTGTCAGTGCAAATGTGAAGTCCAATTATGCTGGAGAAATTGCTGGTATGAGAAGGCTTTATGTCAGCATTGGTGGTTTTCAATCTCAGACAAAAAAGCCAACAGTAGCTTCAGAGTCCTTTTACATAATGAGGAATGCCAGTCAGAAACCAATTAGCAACACACAGTTGTTGCAGCCTGAAACTGAGTCATTTAATGAGATGCTGGTTACTAGGTTTCTACACCTTCTACAGCAATTTGTGAACACAGCTGAGAAGGGGGAAGTTGTAGATAAAGCATCTTTCCATGAGACATGCTCTCAGGCCACTGCCCTTCTTCTTTCTGACTTGGTGAGCCTTTCATTTGTAATGGTTCTGTTACAATACATTACCTAGGATATGCTATGTTACTTTTGTAGGAAGTCTCCCTCACAATATGGAATCGCCAAATTTCCTTTAGAAGTATTCTTATAGAAGTATTCAAAGAGTCTATTCATCATTTATATGCTAACGAATACTGCAATTCTCAATGCTATTCCATGTATAAGTATGGACTAAAAACATTTGTTGATATTTCAGGGCACTGACTCAAAGATGAAGATGGAAAGCTTTTCACAGCTACTGCGTTTACTTTGTTGGTGCCCAGCTTTTATTTCGACATCTGGATCAATGGAAACAGGGATGTTTATATGGACATGGTTAGTTTCTGCTGCACCTTACTTGGGATCCCTTGTTCTTGCAGAATTAGTGGATGCCTGGTTGTGGACAGTAGACACAAAACGTGGTCTTTTTGCATCTGGAATTGATAATTCAGGGCCTGCGGCAAAATTGCGTCCTCATCTTACACCAGGCGAGCCCAAACCACTTCCAGAAAAAGATCCAGTGGAGGGCATAACTGCTCATCGACTTTGGCTTGGGTTTTTCCTTGATCGCTTTGAGGTGAGAAGATGAATGGAATTCTTGAAAATGCATTTTTGCTTGAATAAATGTATTCATCATTTGGTCCTTTATTTGACATATATTATCTTTGTTTATCATTTCAATTTATATGAGTTCTTTTGAAGCTTATCAGATTTCTGCTTCATAGTTTGAAATTGCCAATTTCAGACGTTCTTTTCTCAGCTCCACCCATGTTTGTTGTGAGGCTGTAATACTATTGGACTCAGAATTTTTTAATTGCTTTCTATCGATTTTGTAAAACCACATCATGGATGGATTTTCAATAATTTCCTTGTAATAGGAACTATGGGTATTGGCTTATGAGTTATTACTGATGGTCCTGATAGTGTTGGTTATCATGAATATCAGTGAATTTTCCACCTGTGACTGTCCTGACTGACTTATGATTGGACCCCAAATCCCTGAACCATAAAGAGCTTTGGGTGTGACAATGTTGTCGAGTAAGTGGTTGTAATCGATGTTCTCAAAGGGGAGGGAGAACCACTTTCATTGTCTAGAGCAGAGAGGCAACATCCTCCTTATGCAGCAGGGCATATGGTGTGACTACCTTAATTGCTTGTCCCTGAAAAATAAGGTTTGTAAAACCTGTTGATTTTGGAATTTAAAATCTTAACTTTGGTTTTGCTAGGATTTACTCTCTTTTGAATCAATAAAACTGGGACAAACTTTCTAACTGCTTTTGGAGCCCCCAACTGTATGAGATAAAAATTCCATGAGCAAATAAAATGATGTAGATCATTATACTAAACATAATACAACCATAGCTTAATCATATGTTCCCTTGGTAGTCCTCCAGCTCATCAACGTGTAATTCAAATAGAAAAAAAATGAAATTTATGTTAGTGCCAAGCTAAATAAAAGGAACTAGTGACTACAACTAGCAATAATAGCCAAACAAAAGATGGTGGTGCCAAGAATACCTGTAAAATTAGATCAAATGAAATGAAAATGAGTATGTGATTAACAGGGAAAAAATGACATCTAATAGGCACAGAGCCTAGTTAGAGATGTAGCTGCCACAAGGAGAGTAGGGAGTTATCCTTGCACATCTTTGCTATCTCAATTGTGCAAATGTCATTGTCAAGTGTTTTGTTGAATAATGTTGTCAGGAGAGTGACTTTCATTCATTGGGCCTTGGGGACTACCCTGGTTGGCATTGACCCTCTCCTGATGGTGGTTGGGGCTGATAAAGATGGGAGAGCACTCCAGTGTTGAAATTTTCAGCATTGGGAAAAATCAGAGTGTTTGGGGCATTGTTGAAAGCATTGACATCAGCAAAAATCACCAAGGGCTTGGGCGTGGGGACATCAAAAAAATCAATGCAAAAATTGGCAAGCCATCACAAATATTAAAAAATCCAAAATAAATGATTTTATTTTCAATTTTTTTAAAATATGAACCCATGACAACATCAAATATGCACATTATCACGTAAGTACGCAAAACACACACACACACACACACACACTCACTCACACACACACACACACACACACACACATCTATATATATATATATATAGAGAGAGAGAGAGAGAGAGAGAGAGAGAGAGAGATGATGTAGTGGATTCCAAATTAAAGTTGATACTGAATACTTAATCCAGATAGTTGTTCAATCAAGGACTCAAAACGGGACAACCAATACAAATTAACATCAAATATTCATAATGCTAAGTTACCAGGATTCGGATCCGGATCCGCATTCGGATATGGATCCGCCAGTTTTTTGAAAACCTAGGATCCACAAACGGCAAGTAGAAGCAAATATAAAATATTTTATAATTTTTAAAATTAAACTTTATATAAATACAAAATTAAAAACTAAATTTATATAAATATAAAAATAAAAGGATATGCTAATTTTAAATATACAATTTCTACATACAATAAATAATTATTATATAAATAATTCCTAATGTATCATTTATAAATGTTAAATTTAATTAATATAACATTAATTAAATTTATATAAAAATAAAAAAACACATGTGAATTTTTAAATATATAAGTCCAATATAATACTTTAAAAATAATTATTAAGTTAATCATATATATATATATATTTTTTGTTATACAGTGGAATTGGCAACAGGGGCAGCCTCGCGACTCGCGTTACTCGGGGTCGATTCTGACCGCTACCTTTATAACCATTGGGAGCTGCGCCTGCCCCTCTCCACAACACCGGGTTAGTTCGGGGGAATTGAACTCGTGACTTTCAGTACGGAGCCCGCCTTTCTAACGAACTTCATCGCAGTGTGATTACCAACTCGCCTACCCTTGTGGGGCTAAGTTAGTCATAATATAATTAATGCATCATTTATAAATATTTAAACACTAATTATTAGTTATAATTATTTATATTAAGAAAATTATTGAACTTATAGTTATTTTAGAAAGGTACTTTTTAAACTTGATGATATTTCTTGGTCGTGGCTTAATATTTTTAGGAAAAGTCACGAATTTTCCATTTTTTTTAGACATTTGATTTTTGCCTCATGATTTTTGGTTTTCATGTTCAACTCATGATGTTTTCAAGACATTAGTGATGTCTTCAACTGTGGTTTGAATGGTGAGAAAATGACAAACCTTAACAAACATTAAAAAATAAAAAATAAATTTATTTTTTTTCCTTTTTTTTTTTAACTATAAACCAACAAGAACATCAAACAATCACATTGCCACATTAATACAAGAAAAACCATTGATATATAAGATGTATAGGATGCCAAGTCACAAATCAAAATTGATATTGAAATATTGAATCTGGATTGTTGTACAATTAAAGACTTATAACTAAATCCACAATACAAGATTGCATCAAATATATAAAATTTATGTCATCATAATGAGTCATCTACAATGATCAATCTAGAAGCTATTTATTGATTCCCTTTGCCTCTTTAATAAGAAAAGATAATGACTCCTCTGCTACTAGAAGGTATAGTGACATCAATTTGATGACCACAATTTGGTGTATGAGCATCAATATGTGTAGAAGTGGCATTGAAGTTGGCATATCAATGTCCTCACACCTAATTGTTTCCCTCTCAATTGTTTCCGGTCATCCTTTGTGCCAATGCGCTTAGTCCTCCTCCTTTAAGAAAATAGGTGCCTCCAGAACAAGCCCTCTGATCTTGACCTTCGATTGAGACATGCTTTTAATGTTTTTTAGGGAAACACACCCACATAAGGGTGTGTCTCAAGTTGCTTCACCCACAATCGAAGATTGTAGGGGACATAAACAATATCGTTGAGGCATTGAACTCTAACCTATAGGAGAGTCTTAATAAAGTTAATGGGTCTCAAGGGTCAAAAATTTGAAAAATTGTAATTGCTAACTCATTGTGCTTCTTTTTGTGTCAGTTTTCAAATACACTCCAATTGCACTTACACCTTGAAGAGCTAGAAGTTTGGCTAAGTAGTTGAATAACAAATTTCCATAGAAGTGGTGCTTTTCCACATTAATTTCTCCACAAAATATCTCTAACAATTAAGCAAAAAATCCTTAAATTACATTTCATTTGAGTAGAAAATGTGAAATATTGTAAACAAAATCCATCTTTCAAACAAAATATGTAATTAAAATTGTAAATTCTAATGGTTTAATTAGCATCACAATATTCCTTTCTTGGTCAACAATGTTAATCCAAGTAGTATGCTTGTATTCTTATACAAATCTATCTTTTGATGAATTGTTTCTTAATCAATGAGAGTAGGGACCATCCTCTAAAGAAAAGTATGGGACCCTCCCATACTACATGAGTAAACAAAAGTGGGAATGAAGAAAAACCATGGTGCATGAATGGGACGATGGCGCATCTTATTCCATTGGTCATCAAAGAAATATTGGATTACTGGATTTTTTTCAAATCCAGGATCACCTTTGTCCTTATAAGATTGGATAACTTCTTTGGCATATCCATGGCTTCATATAGGGAGCACATTCGGGTCTTTTCTCCATCAGCCAAGGAAATAACCTTTACCAAAGGTTGCTTAAGTGTGCACACTTCCTCCACTCACGTGCAGAAGGAATCTTGGTACACTAGTTTAGCAAAGGTAAGAACAAATGCATGGCTATATATAAGAATCTCCTTAGTCTAAATATAAATGCATGGTGAGGTAACTAGGGTTTTCTGTAGTAGCCGAAATTGCAGCCATAATTGTACGTCCGAAGTTGAGGTCAAAAAAGAGAGTTGTAGTAGTTGTGTAGCTAACTTAACTTGGGTTGACATTACAAGAAGAAAGTTCTTCAAAGGAGAAGTTGACTTAGTCTTGGAGGGGTCTTGGTCAAGGGTCATATGTCTTGGAATTCGTCATTTGAAGTCCTATAAGAAGAGAAGAGTTCTTGTGGGTTTTCCTCTCAAGAGGAGAGTTTTTGGCCTATATCTTGTGTCCTCTTGTCTTATTGTTCTTTATTGTTTGGTAGTTCTTTGATGATAAGAACACTAATTATAATCAAGCGAAGGAAGCTAATCATGTTATGTAAAACTACATCACAAGCAATTATCAAAGTAAGAGAAGTCACCTAATCTAGCTGCCTCTAGATTTCCCAACATGGTATGAGAGCTAAGGTGACAAGACAAGAAAAGGCAGCTTGAAGAAAGAATCTAAGGAGCATCAAGGAGGACTACCCATCTCATCTCAAGGATCATACCATCTAGAAGCAACAACAAGAAGAAGACCTCAAAGACTCTACTTTCAAGAAGGACCTCACCTCCACTCAAAAAAGGACTACACATTTGAAGCATCTTGAAGTCTCCATATTCTACACTTCTACATACCAGGGAAGCAAGAAGAAGCATTGCCATCATCATCAGAGAAATCAAGGTGATCTCCCTCTCTTTGAAGAAATGATCACACTTCAGGGATATTTGAAGAAAGAAATCTCAAGAAGAAGTATTGTCATCTTCAAAGAAGCAAACATCATCAATCCTCAAGAAAGGCATGAAGTTGAAGATATCATCATCAAAGGAGCATCTTCACTTGACAAGTAAGTATCTTTATATCTATGTCTGAATCTACTATCAAAATGACTTGATTCTGCAAGGAAATCAATAAACTGGTTGGGTCATCAAATTTCCTTGCATGGAAGAAGAGGATAGATTTAATCCTCAAAGAGAATGAAGTTATAGGACATGTTAAGGGTTCAATCTCCAAACCATCACAAGAGGATGCAAACATCATCAATCATCAAGAAAGGCATCAAGTTGAAGATATCATCATCAAAGGAGCATCTTCACTTGACAAGTAAGTATCTTTATATCTATGTCTGAATCTACTATCAAAATGACTTCATTTTGCAAGGAAAGCAATAAATTGGTTGGGTCATCAAATTTCCTTGCATGGAAGAAGAGGATAGATTTAATCCTCATAGAGAATGAAGTTATTGGACATGTTAAGTGTTCAATCTCCAAACCATCACAAGAGGAGGCTCAAACATTATCGAAGTATATGAAAGGGGAAATAAGGGCTCAAAGAATCATTTTAGAATCAATCAAGGATCCCCTCACGCTTTATGTAGCAAAGATGGAGAAATAAAAAGAAATATATGATAAATTGGTAAAATTGTTCTCCATAAGCATTGCAGGAGAAGTTATATCTTTGAGAACCGAGCTATACAATATGAAGGTATCAAAAAAAGAATGGATAGCACATCTTATGAGGGTATCACAAATAAGAGACCAACTACAAGAGT
The DNA here is from genome assembly GCA_031772625.1 of Pinus tabuliformis. Lineage (NCBI taxonomy): Eukaryota > Viridiplantae > Streptophyta > Pinopsida > Pinales > Pinaceae > Pinus > Pinus tabuliformis. The sequence continues at coordinate 1,237,810,301 of CM062805.1, read as the reverse complement.
TGGGGGGAAATAATGTTCGACAAAGAAATGACCATTGTTGTGCTCAATGCAGTGTCTGATGAATGGGGTAACTTTGTATCAAGTATCTATGGAAAGAAGGAAGCTACTCCATTTAGTGAACTTTGGTCTTTATGTAATATAGAAGAAACTAGATTGAAGGCAAAAAGTGATGTTGGATCAACCGAACAAGTTGAAGCATATGCTGCCATGGACAAGAGAAAAGGAAAGTTTGGAAAGTTTGGTCTTCATAAAAAGAAGAAGATCAAAATGTCAAAGATACAATGCTATGAATGTAATGAATATGGGCACTTTAAAAGGAATTGTCACAAACTCAAGAAGGACAACAAGAAGAGAAAGGAAAGAAATGAAGCCCATGCCACTGAAGAAGTGGAAGAACCTCAAAAGAAGAAATCAAAGAAGGGGAAGTGAAAGATCTCTACTATGACTAAGATAATATTCTTCACTTAGTTCTTTCCAGTTTTGTAGAAGATAACTATCATGATAGAAAGCATCACTTGCATCAAGATACATTAGAGTTGAAATAGAGATGACATTGCCATAGAAACTTGGAAGGATAGCTGAGGTAGAAGTCTACATAGTTGTGGCAGTCATCATGATAGAAAGAAAGTAGTTCATGACATCTCTATTCAAAGCATATAAGGATAACCATAGTAGTAGTATGTATGGTTTGAAGGAAGTCATTTAGCATGATAGAAGATAAAGAAATCATCATACATCATCATCATTAGAAAGGAGCATTTGCAGAATAGGGATCATCTAGATCCTCCACTAGAATCTTTATAAGAAGGTTCACCTCTACTTGGAAGAAGCAAGTGTCTCAGTGATAGTCTACGATCCACCTTGTGTGAGATCCATTGGTAAGGTATGATGATGAACATGTGCAACATGTTGAAGTTGTTAAAATCGCGATATTATCGGTTTATCACGATTTTTTCCCAAAGACGAGAATATCGCGAGTAGTACTCGCGGGTTTTTTTTTTTTTATACGCGATTTTTCGAAAAAATTGCGATTTTTTCCCAATTTATCGCAGGGTGTCGGGGCAGCGCGGTTTTATAAGGCAAAAAACGATTTTATTTCATTTCATTTGCACAGCTGAGCGCGCGGAGGGCAGTGGAGTGTTGGAGAGGCTTGGAGCTAAATCAAGAGCGTGGAGGAGAAAATCAAAGAGTGTGCTAAGGAGGAGACCGATTATCTCCATAAAAACGGTATGGGCACCAATTTTTTTTTTTTTTGTTTTCATTGTTTTGAAACTTTGTTTTTGGTTGGATTTGGAATGGGGTTTTTGACATTTGTCCATTGTAATTTTTTTTAGTTTTTTTGGTTGGGTTTGGAATGGGGTTTCGTAAAATGTATGTAATTTTTTTTAGTTTTTGTACAATGTAAAAATTAAAATACTAAATTGTAAGTTTGTAACTTGTAAATACTAAATTGTAATCCTTATTTTCCCATAGGTTCACAACTTCACTGAAACACCATTCAAGTTTTCAACTTCAAAGTTCAAAAACAAACATGCCAAGGAAATTGGACCCTTTCTGGGAATTTGGTGAACCTGATGCTCTGAATGATAGACTAAACTTGAGATGCAAGTTGTGTGGGTTCCCTATGTCCGGGGGGGTGTACAGATTGAAGTATCACCTTGCAAAAATACCTGGATTTGATGTAGGGCCTTGCACAAATACAAATCCTGAACTCATCTGAAGACCCATGAAAGCATTGGAAGTTTTAGACCAGAATAGAGAGGCCAAAGAAGAAGTGAAGAGGCAATTAAAAAAGTCAGCTGAAGCAAGTGTCACTGGTTCTACTGCAGCATCAATCAATTCGGTAGCTGCCACATCATTTTTTGTTCCTCGAACCACACCTGGTTCACAACCATCTATCAGTTCAATGCTAAAAAGAACTGAGAAAGAACAAGCTGACAAGTTGCTGGCAAAATTTCTCCTTTGGAGTGATATTCCTTTCAGCATTGTAAGGAATAATCCATTTTTCCAATTTGCTATTGATGCTATTGCAACTGTTGGCCTAGGGTACAAAATCCCTTCTTATCATGATTTCAGAGGCCAGATTCTTCAAAATGAAAAGCTTGACTGCACCCAAAGATTTAAGGATTTTAGGGCATCATGGACACAAACAGGATGCACTGTTATGTTAGATGGTTGCACTGACCAAAAGGGGAGAACCCTTATAAACTTCTTGGTTAGTTGTCCCAAGGGGACTGTTTATCAAATCTGTTGATGCATCTGCACAAATCAAAGATGCAAGAACTTAATGTGATTTGCTAGATGTGTTTATTTTGGAGGTGGGTGCAGAAAATGTTGTCCAAGTCATAACGGACAATACTGCAAATTATGTTGCTGCTGACAGGATGCTTATGGACAGGCATCCTACTTTATTTTGGACACCTTGTGCTGCACACTGTATTGATTTGATGTTGGAGGACATAGGGAAAATTCCCTTTGTCAAAGATATTGTTGAGTCATCCAAAAGCATTACAAAATTTATATATAACCATACATCTGTGCTTAGCTTGATGAGAAGATTCACCAACAACAAAGAGTTAGTGCGCCCTGCCATTACACGGTTTGCCACCAGTTTCATATCTCTTCAATCCCTCTTGAATTCTATGTGGGATGTGAAGAGAATGTTTCTTTCAGAGGAGTGGTGTGTTTGGCCAATGAGCCGCAAACCAGAGGGAGAGGCCGTATGCAGACTAGTTTCATACCAGGAAGACTTCTAGGCGGGAGTGTAGGAGGTGTGCGTCGTTGCTAAAACTTTGGTAAAGGTTCTTCGGTTAGTTGATGGTGAGAAGCCCGCAATGGGATATTTGTATGAGGCCATGGACAGGGCCAAAGAAGCCATTCGGCCCTACTATGATGATAAGGGAGATGATGGGTTTCAGAGACAACTCCTCCTATGGGGAGTGATTGATGAGCGATGGAACAACACACTCCATCGTCCCATTCATGCTGCTGGGCTTTTCCTGAACCCCACATTTTCTTACGCATATGGGTTTGTATTTGATGCTGAGGTCATGGATGGATTCTTACCCTGTGTCCAGAAGATGGTGCGATCCCCAGCAGAACGTATAGAGATCTCTAAAGAAATTGAGACATATAGGATGGTAGGTGGCACATTTGGCTTTGAGATGGCTGTCATTGATAGGATGATTAAAATGCCAAGTATTTTTTAGTCTGTAACTTTGTTTCAAATTTCAGTGTCTCTTCAAATTCCATTTTTTTCTTATGTTTATTTAAAATTTTATTTGTAATTTTGTTGTAGATGCATGGTGGAGAATGTATGGTGGCAGGGTACCCCTTCTGCAAAAGCTTGCCATTCGCATCCTCAACCAAACATGTAGCTGCTCAAGATGTGAGCGCAACTGAAGTGTATTTGAAAAAATACACAACAAGAAGCGCACCAAGTTAACATTTAAACATTTAAAATATTGCAAATTTCAAAATAAATTTTTGAATTCATTAAACAATATATATATATATATATATATATATATATTTTTTTTTTTTTTTTTAATTATTAATTATTATTTCATGATCTTTGTACAGGTTGGAGTCCCAACGACTTAATGACATGGTCTACGTCTACTACAATCTTCGATTGTGGGTGATGCAACTTGAGAGGACACCTGATGTGGAGGTCATCTCATTGGATGGGATTGACACCACTGCTGCATGGAGGGTTGAGGTCGAGAGGCCTCTCATGGAGTCTGCTGATGATTGGTTAGTGCAGGATGTAGTGGAGGGGGAGGAGGAGCAGGAGGAGGAGGAGGAGGAGGAACAGGAGGAGGAGGTGACACCACCTGCCCGGGCTACCCCTGCCACCAGTAGAGGACGTGGTCTACCTCCTATAGCTCCTACTTCTAGTTCTTAAGCTTCTAGAGCACAATAGAGTCCACTGCCAGCTCCACCAGCGCCAGCATCTATATCTGGAGGGAAAGGGAAAACTGTGGCATTTTCTTGCAAGAGGGGCAGAGGAAATCAATAGTATTAGACTTTAGTTATTTTCTTCATTTTATTGTATATGACATTATGACTCATGAGATACATTATTATAATTTTTGTTGATATTTTGACGCTGAGTTGGGACTCAGGAGTCAGGACTTACTATTCAGGACATGATTCACTGTTATGTGTGATTTTAGCACTAGAAATAATATTAAACATCTTATATATTAGTTATTTTATCATATTTATGTGTCAATGTATTTATTTTATGTTGTAGATGGTTTAGATATTAAAAAAATTGAAAAAAAATGAAAAAAATTTAATATTTTTGTACCAAACGATTTTTTCCCAATTATTTCCTATTTTTTCCTCGCGCCAATATTATCCTGATAACGATTAATGCAACATTGGTTTGAAGTACTTTCATCTTCAAACAAGAAAAGGAAGTTGCTAGAAGGAAAGTCTAAATGACGAAAAGAAGGAAAAGGTATGCATATATTTGATAGAGTCATGTCATTATATAGTTACAGACAGCTTTGTCGAATTGCTCCATCTTATGAGCATGATCGAAGAAGGTTCTCTTCCATTAGAATGATGCATGAAAGCATGTAAACAATGTACGTTGAACTCTTCTACATATTGATAAGATGAAATCAACATAATATGACCTCATATGGAATATGAGGTGGTTGATAATCATGGTTCCTAAGTTGAAAGAACCATGTAAAGAAAATCTTGAGGAAAACATGTGAAGAAAGGAAGAAGAGTTCGTGGAAGATGCAACTATACTCCCATAAGATAACTAGAAGAATTAGCTATGACATCTCCATGGAGAAGGTATGAACTTTGAAGACCTTGATGAAGTCTGAAAAAGAGGGAGACCCTTGATATTGAATGTCTTGGAGATGGAATCATACATTTGTAGGATGTTGATGTTGCAAGAAGCTAATGTCACGATGAAAGACCATCTTAAAAAGGTAATTTTAATTTGATGTTCATTTTTTATTTTTGAAAACATTTGGCTGGGTTGTAACAGGGCTACTAAAAGATAGTTTTAGATGTCACCTACAACTAACACTCATGTGATTGGATAAAAGATCCTGAAAGAAACATGACTTGGAAGAGGTAGCTGTATGAAGAAAAGACGGATGTGGAATAGAACATCACTTTCTGATGAAAAGAAGGATGACACGACTATTGGTTTAACACCATGATTCTTTGAAGGGAAAGTGATGGAGAAGTTGGTTGATGTCCTACGATAAAGTGACAATGAATAAGGTTCCATGATGAAGAAGATAAAGTTCATGACATTGGAAAGAGGAGCCCTACAAGCAGCTGATAGTGTACCATGTTTGTTAGTTTCTATAGCATCAGATGTGTTCTAGCCAAGAAATTTGGTGGAGAGGTTAGAATACATAAGATCTCTAAGACCCAGAAATCGTTTCTGGAAATTCCACCTAGAAGTGACTTAATTAGATTATTAACCAGTTTTTAAATATTTCCTAAGTCTAAACTTAGGGAATATGGTCAATTAATCAAAATTAATTAAGTCAAGGTGAATCATCTAGAAACTCACACAAATCGACTTCAAGATGATCCTAGCCATTGATTAAGATTTAATCTTGGTCGTTGGAGTCCCAACAATGGATTACAAGAAGACGACAATTTGCAATTGGAGAAGACACTTTTGTAGTTAGATTTTCTTGGCATATTGATTTCCAAAGAGCAAAAACAGTTGCCGGAGAGCTAGAGATCAAAGTAGGGGTCAGTTAGGGGCAGAGACAATGATCTTGAGGAAGTTTTCCAGATTCGGAGAGGGATTAGGAAGAGGTCGAGCTATTCCCAATGAGGCAACGCAGAGGACTGCGCAGTTGCTTCAAAAGCAACTCGATTTTTCTTGAGAGAAATTCGTTTTCAGATCCAGATGCTTGGCAGAGGGTCCATAGTGGTGGAGAAGCAATTTCCTCAGCAGAGACAGGACAAAAGACTTCATCAAAGGCAGTTCAGAGGCTAGACGTCATAGGGTTTGCGCAGAGCAACGGACATGTTGACACAGGGGGTCTAGGAGGACAAGTTTTCTAAAGGCAAGTTGTGCCAGGGTTGCTTGTGGAGGAAGGTTAATTCCCTTAAATAAGTTTGGCCAGATTTACTTGCTGTTTGGATTGCCAGTTGGGCATCCATAGATTGTACTAAGATTTTGCTGCTGCATAATAAAATAAAACCCTCATTTGCTGCATTGGTTTTCCTGCATTGGTTTTTTCTGGGGACTTCTATCCAAAAATAATGGTGTAATTTTTGTGTGTGTGTGCTAGATTTTCTCAGATTCCAACGTTATTTTATTTCTGCTGTTTTTATTTGTGAAGGTTACAGTGTGTTTATTTCGATATTGACGTAGCAATAAACCGAATAATTAATTTATCAGTTAGGAGAAATACCAACTGCTGCAATAGGATTCCAGTTGTAGGAATTTTCACAATGTTCTCCACCGAAGAGGAGAGAGCTGTTGTTGGAAACAAGTCCCCAATTAAGAGGGATCTTGGGCAAGTCCCTAGTTAAGACGAATCTTTAGTATATTCCTTTTTATAGGAACGAGTATATTCTCCCCAGTTGAAAGGGAGAGATAGACACATCATTCTTGTCTTCATGTTATGAAAAAAGAATGGGGGATTGCGTATGCATCTAAGATTAATTCCGATACTCTTTGAGGATGTGGTAGGGCATCCAATAGGGAAGAGTAGTTGAAGAGTGGACATTCTCATACTAAAGAATTCTCATAAGAAGAGTCGGATTGGTAAGCCATCTTATAAGCTATCTTATCAACTTATACTAGTGCGTCTCATTATACCAGCCAACATTGTCACATAGCAAGGCCTTGACTAACAACTCTATCTCTCCACAACATCATAGCACAATGCCGGTGAGACCAATGATTTATACACCTAAATCATTGTCTCTCAAGGCACATACCTGGGTGGGGTATGTGCCTTGAGAGACAATGATTTAGGTGTCTATAAATCATTGGTCTCACCGCACATACCTGGGTGGGGTATGTGCCTTGAGAGACAATGATTTAGGTGTCTATAAATCATTGGTCTCACCGGCATTATGCTCTGATCTTGTGGAGAGATAGAGCTATTAGTCAAGGCCTTGCTATGTGACAATGCTGGCTGGTATAATGAGATGCAATGGTATAAGTTGATAAGATAGCTTATAAGATGGCTTACCCATCCGATTCTTATGAGAATTCTTCAGTATGAGAATGTCCTAGTACCTTGTATGGATTATGAATACCTCCCTAGTTAAGAGGGAGTGTTGAAATGTGTAACTAGGTTCGACCTTCATAATGACATATGTAATCATGATTTTATATATTTAATGTAAAGAGAAAAATAAAATTATTATTGTCATTCTTGAGACATGGGTTTCATCCTTAAGGTTATTTAATTTATAGGTCAAGCACCCATTGGGTGCTTCTAGGGCTTGTCATTAAGTCAATTGAGTCATTGTCATGTATGGAAGATCGTTTTGGGCATATTGTATATTGTAAAGAAAAAATTATTTGAGTTAAAATTAGAGTCAAAGACCTGCCAAGACCTTGTCAACGTGCAAGCAACAAGTCGACCTATCAAACAATGAAGTCGACTTCCAAGTTCCTAAAAATGACATGCCAGTGTAATGAACTCTCTAGAAGCCTATATATAAGTGGGAAACTGACCACATTTGAGACCATCCATCATTATCAAGAAGTTCAATCACAAGACAAGAAGAAGTCCCATATCAAGCAAAGGAGGAGACAAGAATAGAGATTATTTCAAGGACTGTTTTGGGCTTTCTTTCCTCACACATGTGAAGTTAGGGCATCAATCTTGTTGCATCAAGTACCGAATTACAGTCACACAAGTAAGCTGAGATTTGTCTCTAAAATAAGTCTCCTTTGCAAGCCGAATTACCTAGGAGAAGAAGCCATCTCAAGCAAAGGAGAAAGAAAGGGTAAACCACCATATTCTTCCACACATGCAGAAACTAGGGTTTTCTGCAGTAGCCGAAATTACAGGTTTGAAGTTGAGGTCGAAAAAGATTGCAACCGCTGTGTAGCTCACTTAACTTGGGATGACTTTACTAGCAGAAAGTTCTTCAAAGGAGAAGTTTGACTTCGTCTTGGAGGGTTCTTTGTGAAGGGTCATAGGTCTTGGAATTCATCATTTGAAGTTCTATAAGAAGAGGAGTTCTTGTGGGTTTTCCTCTCAAGCGGAGAGGTTTTGGCCTGATTGATAGCCTATATCTTGTGTCCTCTTGTCTCATTGTTCTTTATTATTTGGTAGCTGTTCGATGATTAGAACACTAATTATAATCATGTGAAAGAAGAAGCTAATCAGGTTAAGTAAAAATACATCACAAGTAGTTATCAAAGGAAGAGGAATCACCTAATCTAGCTGCCCCTAGATTTCTCAACATAGTTTATGTTGAGGATCTCATTTTGACTAGTGGTGTTGAGTTTGATGATTGATCGTGTTGAACAATGATATGTAGTAGGTAAGTAGGCTGTAGCATGTTGTTTTTTGGACTATAGAGGCCATTTATACTCTTCTTGATTATGCATTTTTCTTTAGATATGTATTGCATTGATGCCATTTTGATATATTCACCCTTACATTCTATATACATGAGAAAACTTTGCATATTTTCTCTCTAATGGTTTGGAATTTTTAAAATATGATTTTTAATTAAATTTTTAATATTTCATGTATTCTTAGTAAACCGAGTCATAAAATTCAAATAGGTTTGATTTCAAGTCGAATCCAAGCAGGGTTTGAGTGGACCCTTGGTCAATTCCAAATTTGAATTGGAGTTTTAAAACATTGTTTCAAATCCCATAAGGTTTATATGGGCATGTGTTTTTACGTCTTGGGAGGTACCCTATGTTTTTCACGGACAACACCATTATAATTCCAATGAGATGCAAGTTTAAATCCTTGTAGGGCATGTGAGGATTATGTATATAGCATCATAGGCCTCTTATGGTTGGCCATCCCTGATCCCTTTAGTGCTCACTCTCATTTCATTTTGTTCTCTATAGGATTGGAGGCCTCGAGATGGATCTATTGGGACACATGGCTTAGGGAAGCCATTAGTTTTCTAGGGGTGATCACAACAAGTAAGCCTTCTTCGAAATGTGTTTAGTGCACCTATGTCTTTTCCACATGGCCTTGTGTCATAGAGTCTGTGTGCATCTCCTTGGATGTGGTAAATATAACTCAATTTCTCCATAGGGCCTTCCCATAGTTTACAACATTCCATGTTTAATAGTGACTAAAAAAAATGGTTGCCCCTTGTTTAAGAAAGAGAAAAGCTATATGGTGCACAAACACTCCTAGAAGAAGTCCTTGCAATAAATCTTTGTGTCATCTCAAGTGGAAATCAACAATGAAGAGGTTTGTCTTATGGAGGATGACAGGGTAGTTGTTGATGTGAAAGAAGATATGTCTAACCATACAGACAGGGAAGATGAAGTCTCCGTGGCAGGGAATAATGATGAAGAATCTCCAATAAGAGCTTATGGGGCCAAGAAGGAAACCCCTCTTCAAAACTATTCAATTTTATTGAAGGATTAGATTGAGAAAACTAGGGCTAATTGCTTAATAGTACCATCTCTAATCAAGATAAATAATGAAGACCAAGGCCCTACAAGGACTCCTCTAGGGACCTTCACTAACAAAATCAACGATAGCTTGATCAACATACTCAATACACTTTCTAGGGTACCTAATGGATGGACAAAGCAAGGAATTGAACAATTACCAAACTAACAAACGAAGAAGAATACCCCAAACCATCTTCCGTCCAATAGATATAGTTTAACGCTCAATGGATCGATCTTGTTAGCTTCTAGAAAACTTGAACATTCACCATAAATATTTATGCATCAAATAGCAATGAAGTGAAAAGATTGTCAAGAATGGACACCAAAACACCTTAATAGCTAGATATGCAATCTAGCTAACTCCATGATATTCGTGCTGGTAAATGGTGAGGATTATGATTTCATATATCATGTTTAACAATTACCTATATATTTTCCCTTGCAAATATATTTGTATATGCAATGTGATTTATACTTGTAATTATAGTGCACTTATATTTATTTATACATATATTTATTGACGTGAAAGAAGATACGTCTGACCATACAGATAAGGAAGATGAAGTCTCCGTGGCAGGGAACAATGATGAAGAATCTCCAATAAGAGCTTATGGGGCCAGGAAGGAAACCCATCTTCAAAACTATTCGATTTTATCGAAGGATTAGATTGAGGAAACTAGGGCCGATTGCTTAATAGTCTCATATCTAATCATGAAGACCAAGGCCCTATAAGAAGGGCTGCTCGAGGGACCTTCACTAACGATAGCCTGATCAACATACTCAATACACTTTCTCGGGTTCCTAATGGATGGACAAAGCAAGGAATTGAACAATTACCAAACTAAGAAACGAAGAAGAATAGTTACCCCAAACCATCTTCCGTCCAATAGGTATACTTTAATGCTCAATGGATCGATCTTGTTAGCTTCTAGAAAACTTGAACATTCACCATCAATATTTATGCATCAAATAACAATGAAGAGAAAAGATCATCAAGAATGGACACCAAAACACCTCAATAGCTAGATATGCAATCTAGCTAACTCCATGATATTCGTGCTGGTAAATGGTGAGGATTATGATTTCATATATCTTATTTAACAATTACATATATATTTTCCCTTGCAAATATATTTGTATATGCAATTGTGATTTATACTTGTAATTATAATGCACTTATATATATTTATACATTTGATCATAGATATATACATATTGGTTATAGGATGTAGTTATATATATGTATATATTTATATATTTGTCTTTATTTATTTGGACCTCAATCTATGAAATACTATATCATTAGATGAATTTCCTAATTAGTGTATATAAATACACACACACATATATGAACTCCGCGGAGCTTAGCCTAGTAAATGCATAAATGTCTCTTTTCACAAAGTTTAGGTTTTTGGCATTTTGTGTGTGTATATATATATATATATATATATATATATATACGTGTATATGAACTCCATGATATTCGTGCTAGTAAATGGTGAGGATTATGATTTCATATATCATGTTTAACAATTACATATATATTTTCCCTTGCAAATATATTTGTATATGCAATTGTGATTTATACTTGTAATTATAATGTAGTTATATATATTTATACATTTGATCATAGATATATACATATTGGTTATAAGATGTAGTTATATATATGTATATATTTATATATTTGTCTTTATTTATTTGGACCTCAATCTATGAAATATTATATCATCAAATGAATTTCCTAATTAGTGTATATAGATACACACAAATATATATGAACTCCGCGGATCTTAGCCTAGTAAATGCATAAATGTCTCTTTCCACAAAGTTTAGGTTTTTGGCATTTTGTGTATATATATATATATATATATATATATATATGAACTCCCACTGAGCTTAGCCTAGTAAATGCATTAACGTCTCTTTCCGCAAAGTTTAGGTTTTTGACATTTTGTAACTTGGTGTCTTGATGATCATCGAGGAATTTGAGTTAAAATGTTAGTAAGATCTCCCATAAGCCATAAAAATACAAATGTTAGGGTAGGTAGTGCTACACAGAGGTGTGCATCACATATCTTGATGAGATATCTCCCTTGGAGGATGCATTACTTGGCTAGCCATCTACTTGGCACATGTGAGTGTTCTTAGGCTTCCCTTGACTTGGATGATGTTGGCATGATTTGAGGAGGAAGTTTTCCATGGAGACCTTCCATATGATCATTGGAGATGATTTGGCTAAGATGATTATGTATCATGATTAGCTAAAAGTGTGACAATTTTATCTTATGTATTTTGCTAGACCATGCTTAGTGATCTGTGAAAAGTGCTTTTTTTTGTCTAGATGGTTATTTTGGACTCATTATGGTTTGTCATGGCCTGTCCTCTTAATCCCCATTTCATGTAAGTCCTTGCTCTTATGGCTTGTACTAACCATCTCATGTAGGTCATTTATGACTAAGGTGGGTGTGTTGGAATCTTGAATTAGGCACATGACTTAGGGAATCCCTAGGTATTTTTTTTTTTCACTTAACTCTTATGTAAAAGTTTTGCTTATATATTGTAATGATTGTTATACCTAGAGAGTGCACTTATTTTATATCTAAGTATGGATCTTTATGTATTTGTTACACTTTTCCTTAGGTGATCATTTACGTAGCAATTTGGCATCTCTTGACATGTATCTATTACTTGGTCACTCTACATATTTTCATGTGGAGACACAACTCCTAAGGCAACTTTACAACTCGTGAGGCTCTAGTCACAATGCCCTAGGCAGACAAGGCCCCTTCTACATGCACTTGGACTATCCATGTCAAGCCACATCATAGATATTGGAGCGCTTAGCCAGTTTACACATTGGATGGCATGTGTAACACATCTTGATGAGACGTCTCCTTTGGAGGATGCATTACTTTGTTGTTGGAGCACTATTTGGCACATGTGAGCGTTCTTAAGCTATCCTTGACTTTAGGATGTTGTTGGCATCATTTGAGGAGGGACATTACATGTTGGAGACATTCCATATGACTGTTGGAGATGATTTGGGTGAGCCACTCCTTTGAGCCTTCCACATGCCACACATGTGGACTTCCTTCATTTTGGGCATAACCATTGGCGTATTTGGTGAATTTATCTTCATTGGAGGCACATTTTGAGAAGGTTGCCTTGCATCATGAAGGGATTTTGTTTTATGTTGACCTCCTCTTGGCTATTTTAGTTGGACATCTCCCTCTCTTGGGGGGATATTGTACATATAGCACACCTCTTCATGTATTTTATGTATTGTTTGACATTGTCTCCTTTTAGTTGGAAAACAAGTCTATTGTGAGATCTCCTATACTAGTTCTAAGGAGATGAAACTATTATTGTAATATGAGGGTTGTTTAAGCCTCTTATATAAATGAGATTCTCCCCCCTCACACTTCAATTTGTTGTTAATTGGTTATTGAGAATACAATTTTGTTGGATATCTAGCTATTGAAGTGTGTTGGTGTCCATTCTTGATGATCTTTTCTCTTCATTGATTTTTGGTGCATAAATATTGATGGTGAATGTTCAAGTTTTCTAGAAGCTTACAATATCGATCAATTGAGGGTTAAAGTATACCTATTGGAAGGTAGATGGTTTCGGTTAACTATTCTCCTTCATTTGTTAGTTTGGTAATTATTCAATTCCTTGCTTTGTCCATCCATTAGGAACCCTAGCAAGTGTATTAAGTACATTGATCAAGCTATTGTTGATTTTGTTAGCAAAGGTGCTTCCTGGAGGAGCACTTCTTGTAGGGCCTTGGTCTTCATCATTTATCTTGATTAGAGATGAGACTATTAAGCAATTGGCCCTAGTTTCCTCATTCTAATCTGTCGATAAAATAGATTAGTTTTGAAGAGGGGTTTTTTTCCTGGCCCCATAAGCCTCGATGTCTAGATCATTCAAGAGCACACCCTCCTACCTCCAGATGAAAGCACAAGTTCAACATGCTCCACTACTTTCCATGCATTTGATATTCATGACACATCTCTCGATGATTTTGTTAGACACCTAATTTTCCGGGATTATTGTGAATTGTAAATAGTTGTAAATATGAAACTGAAAAGTCATTGGGCAAACCAACAACCCACGTAGTTGGAGAATTGTTTCTCCTTTGTAATTAATTTGTGCCTCTCATCCATGAATAATACATCAAATTTTGAACAATCCTTAGTCTGACATGGTATCAGAGCTGAGTGCTCCTCTGCCAAAACCTGCTTTTGCTGTCCTCCTGCATACCTGTCCGCCAACATTTATTCTCTTTGCTTGTTGACAATTGTGTAATGTAACCATAATCTCTATGTGTCCTCCACCAAGGCCTATCATCTTTACAGTGAGGCAAATAAGAAATTCATACTTTCTAAAGATGTCATATTCCTTGAGTCCACCAAAAGTGATGACTCTATTGAGAGACAACTTGATTGTCTAGAAAGGATTTCTCCGATGAAGACATATCATGAATTTGATAATGAGATTCCAAATGTTGAAAGGGAGAGCCCAATTCTGGGTCAATCTTTGGAATCTCCCTCTGCAGAACCAACTCCTCATGAAGAAGTTCCAGACACCTCATCATATTTGGTTTATGTTATAAGTAGAATTGTGATGTTGAACATTGATGATGCTACACCCTCAGAGGAGCCATCTAATCCTTCTCCAAAACGACCAAAAAAGTGGTTGATCAAGACACTTGAAAGTGTCCATCCTGATGAGATCAGAAAGACTAGAACCAATTGTTCTGCTAGAGATGACAATGGAGGTGCAAATTCAGGTGATGTGGATGGCACAAATATTTTGTGTAATTGGGAACTGAATTTGTCCACTGACTTTGAACCCACTTCCTTCAAAGAAATTGCTGCTCATGATGAAAGGATATAACCGATCTAGAAGGAATGTGATGCACTCATAAAAATGAGACTTGGAAGTTGGTAGGCCCTCCATATGGAACCAAACCAATTCACTGCAAGTGGGTCTTCAAAAACAAGTATAAATTAGGTGGCTCACTTGACAAGCACAAAGCAAGGTTTGTGGCAAAAGGATTTGTGCAAAAAGGTGTTGGCTATGAGGAAACGTTCACCCCTGCAGCAAAATGGGCGGCTATCTGAACCATATTATCTTTGGCAACATAGAATGGATGGGAAATCCATCAAATGGACTCTAAGACAACTTTCTTGAATGGGGATTTGAATGAAAATGTTTTTGTCTCAGCCTGAGGGTTTTGTTGTGAAGGGACAAGAACAAAAGGTATGCAAGCTCATCAAATCCTTGTATGGCATAAAACAGGCAACACGAGCATGGTATGAAAAGCTAATCGAGCATCTTCTGAAGCTAAATTTCAAACACTACAATCTTGATGATGCAACTTTGTTTGTCAAAAAGGTTGGCAAAAACAATTGTGTATCTTGTAGTATATGTAGATGATCTGTTAATAACTGGAAACAATGAAACCTATATTACATCCGTGAAGAAAGAACTGAAGAAAGGTTTTGAAATGATAGACTTGGGACATCTTCATTATTACTTGGGCATTGAAGTCAATCAAAATCCAAAATACATATTCATTTCCCAAAAAAAACTACATTGGAGAACTATTGAATATATTTGGCATGACAGAATGCAACTCTCTCTCCACTCCAATGGAACAGAACTTGAAGCTTACATCGAAAGAAGGGAATGAATTTTAGGATGCAATGAAGTACAAACTTGTAGGAAGTGTCATCTACCTCACCACAACCAGACCAGATATCTCATATGTTGTTAGCATCCTTTCCAGATTCATGCAAAAACCATGCGTGGGACATTGGTCTGCTGCAAAAAGAGTCCCGAGATACTTAAAAGGAAGTCAAGATTATGGACTCAAGTACACCAAGGTGGAAAAATTTAGTCTTATTGGACATTCTGATTTAGTCTTCGGCGGGGAAAAGGAAATTGAGTATCAACTTCAGGATATCTCATGAGTTTAGGATCAACAACTATCTCATGGAGGTCACTTAAACTGTTAGTTCCAACAGATTCCACAACAAAGGCAGAATATGTGGTGGCCACAAAAGCAATAAAGGAAATTATGTCACTTAGGAAAATACTTAAGAGACTTGCAGAAGAAACAAGTGAACTCAACTCCTTTACTTGTTGACAATACTTCTGCAATCAAGTTGGCCAAGAATCCCAAATTCTATGATCGAACCAAGTGCATCAACACTAAGTATCATTTGATTTGATACCATGTAGAGGCCACGAATGAGAAAATTGCAAACATCTTCACCAAAGAACTTGGAAGAGAAAAAATTGAAAAGTTCAGAATGATGCTTGAACTTACAAACACCCCTTCAGATTGGTGGGGGGGGGAATGTTAGACACCTAATCCTCTAGGATTCTGGTGAATTGTAAATAGTTGTAAATACAAAACTGAAAAGTTATTGGGAAAACCAACAGCCCACGTAGTTGGAGAACCGTTTCTCTTTTGTAATGAATTTGTGCCTCTCATTCATGAATAATACATTAGAGTTTTTGAGTGATCCTCAGTCTTACAGATTTAGATGAGGAGGATATAGAAAGCAAGCCTATCTTTGAGGAGGATTGTGATAACAACGAGATTGAGAGTTTTGACACCTTTCTTCATCTTGGAAGACACAAATGGGATACATGATGCTTTTAGCTATATATATATTTACACCTCACTTTCACGTTTTATCACTCCTTTTATTTTCAATGATAATTGTCCATTGTCAATTTTCAGTTTTAACATTTGAGTCTAGACTGTATATACTGAAGTCCTCAAACCAAGTCTTTGAGTAGCCACTCTTTACTATTTTTGTGTTTGTTTAATTTCAATTTAATATTTCAGATTTTAGCATTTACTATTTTTCTTATTACTGATTAGATTCTAGAATGAGGACTATAAATCAATGTATCAATATTTTACTCTGTTACACCAGAGCCGCTACCGAGAGGTGGGAAACCCGTTCCAATGTTTCGCGTGCTCCCGGGAGCTTTGGAACTGTATGGGAATGTTACCTTTTCAGCAGATGGGGGCTGGGGAAACTTCCGGGAGCTTTGAAGACTCGTTTTTTTGGAGTTTCGACATTCCCTGGGGTTGGGGAATACAAAGCCTGTAGAGAAATATGCTGAACTGCCCACAAAACATGAGCCTATGTTGAAACCTTCGCAGGAAGAAAGGCCAAAGACATTCTTAACGCCGATATCCTTAATTAAGAAACTGGAGCAATCTCTTGATGGGTTAAGGAAGCATTTGGCACCTCGACGTAAGGGCGATATCTGGGATGTCATGCTGATGAGTATTTCTTTTGCTGTTTATGTATATATATAGCAGAAGATTGTGTGTGCATATTGTATGTGGCAGTCAATGCTTAAACATTAGAGTTGTTTTTTCTTGTAAGAATAACTAGAAAAACATGTCAGAGAACTGATAATGAACTTGACATTTTATATATATAAAAGGGGAGAGACTTAGGGAGAAGAGACACCCAAAGAATATATTTATATATAAGAGAGATTATATATTTATTATTTATATATTTAAATTGATTTTAATATTTGAATATTTTGAATCAATATTAATTTTGATTATTATATAAATTATATAATTAAAAAATATTTTTTATTTTTATATATATATATATTTTTATTATATAATATTAGCGCTCCTGATTAGCCGTTTCCTGTAAATTTTGGGGAAACCTCTAGCCATTCCGGACACCCGTACCCAAGTTCCCAACGTTCCCACATTATAGAAACTCATGCAACATATATGTTTTACTATTTCTGTTTCATTTATGGTTTATGAATCAATGCATATTATTACTGAATTTGAATTACGTTTATATCATTTTCACATTTTAATTTAGTACTATTTTACTGTTTAGTATTTACATTGCAATGATGAATTTACATGTGTTGGATTTTAATTGTTGGGATTTTATTGTTATTTTTATATTTTTGGTGACAGGGTCCCCGATATCCTGCTGCCCCCCTTGACTTTCCCCAAAATAGTGGGGTACTTCCACTCATCCCACCCTGTGCATCTCCCCGCTCTCATGCTCCCCTGTCCTGGAAGCTTGGTTGAACATTTATTAATATTAGTGACAGCTTATTTAATATAAGGTAATACTATTAAACACGGGTCTCTAGTATTGGAGTGTTGTTACCCCAACACCATTATATTTTTCTCTTTGGAGCTTACAGAATATGCCTTTTAAACAGTTGAAACTGGAAATATTCCAAGGTAAGTATATAATGCACACTGTCACCTCATGCAATCTCTTGGCACTTTGGGTTAGTCCTTGCTAACCTTTGGGAAATCCTTTTGTAATCTGGAAACAAAATATTAACATAGAAGACCAAAGAATGCCTCCAAACTGCGAGAAGCACTTGCTGTTATACGAAAAATCAGAGCTATAATCTGCAGTAAATCAATCTGAAGAGCATGTAACAATGCAGATTTACACATAAGGATGGAATTCTGCCTTGAAAACTGTACAAGTTGGCTCTTAGATGTTGGATTTTCCTTGCACCCTAGGTCAGGTCTATGCCCTAGCTAGGAACACAAACACACTAGAGATGACCAACAATAAAGTACTTTGCACAGCGGAATATAACAGCAGTGAAATCAACAATAGTACACAAGAATTGTGGCCCAAAACATGTTCTTATCAGTCCATCAATAAGAAAATCATAGGGCTCCCATACCAGGCATCATGGCCCTTTACAACGCCTGTACAAATGCTAATATGCAATAAATTACAAGTCCGTCCTTTGACTGAAACAATGACGGCTGAGGCCTAATCCATCAGGCTCTCATCTGCCCATAAAAAACAAAGAATGAACAACTTAACTTGCTGTTGCTGTCCTTGGCAACAAGTCTTTTCAGTCCCTTGATTCTGGCTGTCCTTTGCCACCAAAAACTGCCCAGCCAACTCACTTTAGGTTCACAGTCTACTTCTGCCTACCTGGCAGCTCTACCATCAGCTCCTTAAGCCTGGGCTTATCCCTTCAACCCATAGGCTACTGCTGTACCATAATTTTCTCCTCAGCCTGCTCTTCTTATGCCCTCATAGGCCAGAAATCCTTCGCTGTCCAATACAGGCTCTCCATTAATACTTTAGCAGTCTTCTGACAGGTATCAGTACCATGTTCAACACCTTAATATGCCCTAACCAGACCTTGGGTAGGTGTATTCGAAGTGCTGTTATGTTTGCGGTCTGCTCTTAATCGACAGAAGAGGGCTTCAACCTGCCTCGGTCTTCCAGACAGACTCTTGTTCTACCTATGGGTAGGGTCTGCTAGGCCAATTCAGGCTTTGGCCTCATTTAGGAATACTCAGCCTTGCCTGTGGCCTTCTATCACAGACTTCAGCCCTCTGATCCTCTTCTTGTAACCTCAGACAGCCCTCGGTTCCTCTTCTTGAACAACCCTCCAATCCAGCCCTTCTTTAGTCACAGAACTCGGCCTCAGCTGTCCCTTGCTGCAGCCTCTTTTAGTAAACTTGAGACGTCCTTAGTCTGATGCGAACAGAGTTCGTACTTCCTGTTAACTACTCCAAAAGACTTGGAATATAAATATCTCCATTGAGATACAAGAATATAAATTAGAAAGTATGAATAAGATGATGATACAAATGAGAGTGAGGGGCCTGCTTATATATTAAGCAGGTGCCTCTTCATGGAGAGTCATGTCCCATTTAGACATGCCTCTTCAACCTAATTACTAATTAAGTAATCATTATTAAAATTATCCTCATTATTTATATATATTTTATTCGTAACATTGCCTTCCTCCTCAAAAAAGCTTTGTCCTCAAAGCTTGTTGATGCAAAAGGCTTGATTTCTTTTTCGGTTTCAAATGTCTTCTCGTTTTAGGACTGTCATCTTTGTTGATAGAAGTTTATATGATCTTATAAGTGACAAACAAAATTGTCGCACTGAGAAGGGATCAAACCATACTAAATTAATCTTCTGTGGCACTTGGCAATTACTTGATAACTGGGATAACTTGTTATTGTCAAACTGGATTGTGTTGACATCATTTTTCTTTGGAACATAATTTTTTGTTTATGTTCTGAATGATACGAATTCGTAGATTGATTTAGATCTTTGTTCTTGTGATTCGGGTGTAGATAAAGGGTTCTTTTGGTTTGTTTTTCCCTTATCATATGTGAGGCAAGATTTTGATTTACTTCAGGCTTTGATACCAAATGAAGCGAACAAAGTTCGCACTTCCTGTTAACTACTCCAGAGGACTTATAAAGATCTCCATTGAGATACAAGAATATATATTTGAAAGTATGAATAAGATGATGATACAAATGGGAGTGAGGGGCCTGCTTATATATTAGGCAGGTGCCTCTTCATGGAGAGTCATGTCCCATTTAGACATGCCTCTTCAACCTAATTACTAATTAACTAATCATTATTTATATTTATATTATTTATATATATTTTATTCATAACATAGTCCTCTTCTATTGCACTTGCCACTATACTTCAACGCTGTGGCTTCTTTTATGGCAAATCTCCTTGCACAAGTGTAATCCATCACACTTATGAATAGCCTCTTCCTTGGCTCCCTATTTATATTTCTCTAATGGTTGACTAAGGAGCTCCCCTTCAAAAGACCCCATTACAAAAATTATAATATAATATTAGTTTCCTTGTGTTATAAACCCACACCTTTGGGTTCAAAACCCGCAAAGTTGGGTACTTTGCCCACAAAGACATCCATTTGTGGGTTTTCTCCACACAAACCTAGAACCGAAGGCTTCTAGGAGTACCTCCAAAGCTACCCAAATTTCAACATTAGAACATGAAATTTGGCCCTTAAAAGTTTAGATCTATGTGTGGAAATATAAAAGAGCAAGCTTAAAGGTCGAAATTGTGAATAATGATTGTAGTGGAAAGAGCTCTATGGGTTATGAAGATATGGATTTGCAAGGTCCACCCAAGATTCATTCGTAAGAGTGCCACTATATACATGTCCTATTGTATCAACCACTGGTGCTGCATAACAACTCTCTGATACTCTTGTTCACGAGGCTCTTGTTTGAGCACCATTGGGCTTGTTACCCACTATTTTGTGGATGATATCCCTAGGAGAAAATTTTCTCCAAGATGGTCCTCAGTTGGTAGCCAACAACCCCTTGCAGCCACCAACTACCTCGTTGTGCCATTTCTCCGCCACTTGAGCCAGCCATGTGGTTTCTCACACATCTTTAATGATCGTATGTTTGAAGGTGGGCCTCCTGAACCTAAAGGTATGCCTTGTCATTTGGTGATTGAGTATTGAGGTCTATGCTCTTGTCCCCTAGACTTCTTTTGGAAGTTACCCTTGCACCCTAGTCTCGTGGGATCTCTTTTACTAACATTTGGGCTCTTTGGATGGTACTTCATGGGAAACCCCAATTTTGGTTGCGTGTTTCCACTTCTTCATCTACATATATCACTCCCCTTCCACTCATTATAACCCCATTCATCATTTTTGTCACCCAGGTCCACATTCCTCCACTAGGTCCACACTCCCCCAGCCCTTGCCCACACCTCGGGTCGGGCTTGGAATGATGCCCCAGAGGTTGATGCAGCTGAAAAGAAAAGTAAAAGAAAAAGTGGCCACATTCAACAGGGAAATGTACTACAAAATGCAAAATATGGTCGGGACAAACACATTTAACACATGGGCAAAAGCAAATGCATGAACTCTACCCCGTCATCATGGCCAGCACCTTAGTTCCTATAGGCCCTAGATGAGCCTCCTTTATCATTCGGGAACCCATGATTGTCCCAACCCCTGGTAGGCAATGCACCACCCTACCTTAAAAGGGGTATTCACTGCTATTCTTACACATCATGCTCTTATCCTTTGAGCCCTGAGCAGTTAATCAAAGAAAAGTCATAAAAGGCAAAAGGCATATAAAGAAGGGGGGTAAAATCAAGGCCGGGGCACCTCATGTACCACGATTTCTCCCTTCTATACATTATATACCCAGGTGTGGGCTTCCCTTTTTTTAGCTATCCTTATACCCCGATATGTGGCCTAGGATTGCGTCTCTTCATTCCCTATTCCATTCATCTCTTTGCCACATGCCAACACCATTTGAAGGGTGTACCTTGGACATATTGTCCCCTTTAAAGGTAGAAACTATTTAATAAGGTTCTTGGTTAACCCTCTTTGGAGCTTGGAGACATTGGCACATGCCAAAGCCCATTATGGAAGGGCATGCCATTACGAAGTGTCAACTTGTTTTCCATGGTTTGTAAGCTCTTTTACCTGATTACTTTAATGACTTCTTGTGCTGGAAGGCTAGGGGACGCATTGGATCTTATGCAGGATTGCAGATGGTTTCCATTCTAAGTTTGGTCTCCCTATACGGGCTCCTAACTATCAAGAGGGCTGCATTAGCACATGTAGGGTGTGTGTAGAGAGCCGTGAGCCTCCACAACAATAGACACCACTCCATGGATCCCCAAATATGGTCAGAGATTGCTCGAGATTCGCCTATTGGACGGGGAAGATGCATCTGGTTCATCATGCCCAGCCAACCCCACAAATATACCATGCACTTGGCAGATGGCCTTAGACTTGTATGTTGATGTGGCATCACTTATATTATCATTTGAGCCCTTACAAATGGTTTGCAGGCATCTTCGATCTACTTGGAGACCCATGAGGTTATTTGGGTGCCCCCACACCCACTAGGAGCACCACAGATTTATTGTTTGGAGAACAAGGGGCCACCCCCTTGTCCATCACTTTTGAGAGTCCTATTCATTAGTATGGCACTTATGGACTTCATCAGGTCCTTTGAAGGGCCCAACGACATGTATTATTCATCATTTGACCTCTTGAGAGGCTTATTATTTTGTTTTTGAGCTAGTTTGGTGGGCTTGTCACCAAAAGTTAGTTATTTTGCACTTTATTTCATTTTAGGGGCTAATGTAGGCCTAATTAGGTAATTTGAACTCCTAAGAAGTGTATAAATAGGAGTGATGTGAATTCATTTTGAATCATCACTTGGATTGGATCATATATTCTTTTAAGATTTTCGCTATCTTTTGAGGATGAGACTTTTTGGATGAATGGATGAATTTCGATGTTTCGCTGTTCTTCTTTGTCGTGGAGCTTCTATAATTGGCATATCTTGGTGATTGGATATATTCTTCTTACATGTAAGTACTATGCTGATGCTATTTTGATTCTTTAAGTTGTTGCATTCATGATATTGCGGTTTTCACTATTTTAGCATTAATTTGTTTCTTTTCTTGGAATGAAATTGTGGAAATCGAATCTCTAAATAGTGATATATCATGTATGGGCTATGTTGGAGTGAATGAATGTTTCCAGAGGCACTTTGTCTTGATAAGTCACCAAATATTGTTGAACGAAGTATAAAGACCTTGAAGCTCCTTCCATTAAGCCCTAATTACACAAGGAAGTTGCTTTTTAGGCCTTCTTGACAAGTGGAAATAAATCCAAACTCTTGATCTTCCATGACTTCATCTCTCCCAAAGGATTGGGCACTAGTCCTCCATAGGTGATCACCTTAAAGCATATCTTTTGCACCTTTTCCTCCTCTCTAGGTCTAGCCACTCTGGGTCACCTAGGGCATCATTTTCCCAACAAAGTACCCATAGAAAAAGTTCGATCTCCTCGCCTCTCCTGCGCTGGTGTGTCCCTAAGGTCTCTTCCAAATTTGAAGAAATTCCGACAGTGGGATTGTGAGATATTCCAAGCCCTAGCCCTAAGATCAAACTTTGCTGTAGATTTCCCTAGGGTAGCACTTCATAGGATCATTTTGGCATCTTTAAGTGGAAATTCTTTCTATGATCCTCTTACCCTCTTCACTTAGGTTAAAATCGTCATTGGTTGCTAAACTCCCTCCTCTTAATCGAAGTTGGGTCCACTTGGCCCCGTGTGGTCCCATTTCTCATCAAAGTCAATCCTTCAAAGACAACTCGAGAATCCAAGTTTTGCAAGGATTTTAGGGATTGGGGAGCTCCTTCACAAGTCACACTTCTTTAACCTAGCCTTCAAATCCTCACATCCTTCCCCTAGAAGGCCTTGTACCTCGCTTAAGAAGCAAGCAAGCTCCAACATTGACTCCCTCCTAGGAAAGGATCATTGAGGTCACTTCATATTCATTGTTGATTTATCCTTCACAAGTGATTCTCCATACATCAGGTATCCTTTGTTAGGGTCCAACCCTAACCCCTTTATTTATGTATTAGGGTCGAGTCGTTATAGTTAGTTAAAGAGTCAATAGAGGCCATATTAATAATTGTAAGTGGTTGACCCGCATTTAAGAAAGGGACCACAATTAGTTGCAAACAGGCCATGGTATTAGATAGATGGTATTGAGAGAACCAATGACCCATGGTATTGTATGTATGAATCCTATATAAAGGATAAAGACTCCCCATTGAAAAATATTGAGTCTTATTTTGTAATCGAGCTCTGCTCTGCTGGAGGTTGCCCCCTCGAAGAGGCAAGTGAACATTGCTTTCATCTCTGAATAATAAAATACTTGTTGTTTTTCTCATTTTATTTTGTTTTCTGGGTTGTATTTCTTTGCATATTTGGTATTTTGGAATTTCTCGCAGGTCAAGAGCATAACATCCTCCTATTAGGTGAAAGTCCGTAAGGAGTAGGGAGCCTTGGCTGAGGTGACAGTGGGCTAAGTCTCGATTGTTGCCCTTGATCTAGCAGTTGCCCCTTTAGGATTCCCTTTTAGGTTCCCTGCTAGTTTGAGTGGTAGCGTTTCTTGCGTCGTTGTCGGGGACATGAAACGTGTGTTTTTTCCCCATATGACATATTGACATATCATTATTGGTCACTGCATTGGAAGAACGAAGCCCTAGTTCTTTGTTGAACTTTAAGGTCGATGCTTGTAGCTTGAAGCAAACACTTTTCTAGGCATGTTTAAATTCACCTTGGTGACCTCTACGTATTTTTCATGTATATCTCAAATAGGTTGTCTTTCTTTGATAAATTTCTCGCTTTGGACATTGCTAGCATCCCTGGGCACCCTAATCATGTCATGGGAAGGATGGTACGTGGGGTGCCCATGTTTGATGGTGATCCACTCTTCGCAATTGACCACGTACAAAGATTTAATGCACATGCTTCAAGAGAGGAGGTTGTTCACCAAGATGTCCTTATGTTGTTCATGAGATCTCTTGGTGGTCATAACTCATGGCTGCATGATCATGAACCTAAGAGCATCTCATCTATTGAGGAGTTCGTTGATGGCTTTCTTAGACATTTTCAAGTATGCCCCACATTAAGCATCCAAGAGGAAGCCTTCATTGACCATCATCAAGACATTGAGAATCTAAGTAATGATCAGGGAGACGAGTCTTCCTCGGGTCCACATGACAAAGGGGATGATTTTGAGAACACATGTGTTAGGAAGGATGAAGTTAAGACTAACCTTACCTTTCTCGAGGATATTACTCCTGATGACTCTCCTTTTGAGAACCTTGAGGAAGGTGATCCCATTTGCCCCTTAGAAGATGCCATTGGAGGTTACTTCCATATTGAAAAGGATAAATGGGAAATTGTTGGTCGTCAATATGATTGTGCTCCCATTTACGATACCGACAAGGAGGATGAGGCTGAAATTGGTCCTCCCTTTATCTCGGGTATTATTTATGATGACATATCCATTGATGCCCTTGCGAAGGAGAAATTTTATTTCCCCTTGCATAAGGAGGCAAAGTTGGAAGTGATCAATTTTCTTGTTAGTAGAGGCCTAATCTGTGATACTAAGGAAATCGATGTTGAAATTTGGTAACGGAGGACAGGTGGTTCCCTAAGGCTTTGATCTTTGGCCTAGGGAAAAGTGTCCAAAAGAATTTAATTTTTCTCCTAAAGTAACTTTATAATTTTTATAAAGTTAAATCTAATTTGAAAGTGACTTTAAGTGATAAAGTTACTAAGTCTAATTTTAAAGTGACTTTATAAAGTCAATGAAAAATTAGAAAGGAAAAGTGACTTTGGAAATAAATGACTAAGTGGGTCTTTATTAAAGTGGGGTGAATTAAAAAATAGAAAGTGAGATTTAAATGAGCATTTAATCTCAGCCATTGATCTAAATCTATTTCAGCCATTGGATTTAGGGATCACCCAAAAGTCATTTAGGGTTGGGTTAAGGGAGGAAAAGGTGGAAAAAGATCATTCATTCTTTCATGAGCAGATTGGGAGAAGGAGAGCAAGAGAGCAAGGGAGATTTCTGGACAAGGAGGAGAAAGAGGCAGCAGTTTGGCACACACACCAAGGCAGCACTTCAGCAAATCCGAACAGCATAAAGAACAAGCAGAAAAAGGCAGTTTTGTGAGCAAAATAGTGGAAAAAAATATTTTTCAGCACGAATATCGAGGAGGCGATTTTCTGCACTTTTTCCGAGGGCTGTCCGTACAAGTCCGTACGGCCGTCCGTACAGTCCGTACGGTCCGTACAGTCCGTACGTCCGTACAGTCCGTACATCCGTACGGTCCGTACAGCTCTTCCAGCATTTTTCAGATTGTCGTTTGGGCTGAAAACAGATAAGTTTTGCTTGCTGGAAAATTTCTGTTTTGCTGATTTTTTGCTGAAAAATTTTCTCTGTAAAAGGCATTTTCCAGAAATAAAGAAGAGCTCTCAAACTGGTTTTCCCCAAGAGTTGTAGGGGGTTTTTCCAGGGTCAAGTTGACCAAAAATCACTGAGTTTAAATGTGTTTTAATGGCTGTTTTAATTGCTGATTTTTTATTTCTGCAATTTCCAGCACTCTGAAAAAATTTCCAGAATTTGTGTTTTCAGCAATATTTATTTTTTCAGTCTGTTAAATGTATGGCTATGGGAATGGGCATTTAACTATATGGGAGAAATAAGGTGAAACTGAAAACCGGGGTGGGAAACAGAAAATTTTTACATGGTATCAGAGCTTGAGTGCTGAAGGGCAGTTTGGGACAGCAAAAGAGAAAAAATACAGCTGCTGATTTTTTCACTCAGAAAATTCCAGCAAGCTGATTTTTCATAAACAGCAGTTTTATCTTTACCACAGCAGTGCTATTTTTCAGTTTTAGGACAGCAAGATGTCATTGGGATTGAGGGTGGAGGATAGGTTGGATGGGCATACAAATTACAGCGTTTGGAAGGAGAGAATGCAGAGTATCTTTGAGGAGGCAGAAGTCTGGGATATCATGGTGCATACAGCACAGCACCCTGTTGTTGTGCCTACTGATGCTACTCAGTTGGCAGCTTATAATAGAAAGAACAACAAGGGTAAGAGGTTGATTCTAGACGGAATCAAAGACCATTGCATTCCTCATGTGAGAGGAAAGAGCAATGCCCATGAGATGTGGACAACATTGTCCAATCTCTACCAGAGTACCAATGAGAACCGGAAGATGGTCCTGAAGGAGAAGCTGAAGAACATTAAGATGGGGAATGATAGTGCAGCTGGATATCTCACAAAGATTACCAATGTGAGAGATGAGTTGGCAGCGATTGGAGAGACCATTCCATCCACTGAGTTGGTGCGTATTGCAGTGAATGGCCTCCCCCGTTCATGGTTGAACTTTGCTGATGGGGTTTGTGCACGTGAGACCCTTCCCACATGGGAGAGGTTTTGGGATGATTGTATACAGACAGAGATCAGGAAAGGACAGCTTGGGGCAGCCAAGCCAGTTGAGTAGGATGAGGACGTAGCACTGGTGGCAGGAGGCAAGAAAGGCAAAGGGAAGAAGCAGGCTTCCACAAGCGGTGGTGGAGGCAAAGGCAAAGGTAAAGGTAAACAGGGTAACTCACAAAAGGACTATTCCAAAGTGAAGTGTTGGAATTGTCAGAAGATGGGACACTATGCAGTTGTGTGTCCGGAGAAGAAGAAGAAGAAGGGGAAGACCCAGGATGTGGCAGCGTCAGCTGAGATTGAGGACTTTGCAGGTCGTTTTGACCGGGAGTTTGCGTTCACTACATGTGAGTCCTCTAGTGCAGGATCACCTGCCACACAGGTTCAGAGGGAGCATGCTTTTCCCTCGATTAGCGGAGCATCTACAGGTATCTGGTATGTGGACAGTGGGGCTTCACGTCACATGACAGGAGTCCGGGAGTACTTCTCAGAGCTTTCAGAGAGTGGCACTGATATTGAGGTAGTACTCGGTGATGACAGAGTTGTTAGAGCAGTCGGGGTGGGGACAGTGACATTTCAGAGGGAGTCCAAACCTCCCTTGAAGGTGTCAGAGGTTCTTTATGTGCCAGGGATGAGGAAGAACCTCATATCCGTCTCAGCGTTGGAGGACAGAGGATATGAGGTACTGTTCAGGGAAGGACAGGTGTTGATGTATCCCAGGGGCTCTCCAGCTGATTCAGCTAGAGTGATAGGTGTACGCCATGCAAAGGTGTACAAGTTTGCATTCCAGCCCCCTTTGGCATTGAGCTGTAGTACCGACAACAGAGCTAGCAGTTCTGAGCTATGTGAGATTTGGCACCGCAGGATGGGGCACATGTCTCATGGAGCCTTGAGGACATTGCGGGAGATCACTACAGGTGTGCCAGATTTCAGTACTGATCACCATGATACTTGCAGAGGTTGTGCGATGGGCAAGTTTGCCAAATCCCCTTTTCCCAGCAGTGACAGCAGAGCGACGGGGATACTTGATTTGATTCATTCCGATGTGAGCGGTCGGATGTCTCATGTTTCCTTGAGTGGATATGAGTACTATGTCTTATTCATTGATGATCACTCCAGGAGGACCTGGATTTATTTCTTGAAGACCAAGAGTGAGGTCTTCAAGCGGTTTCAGGAGTTCAGAGCTCTTGTGGAGACTCAGACAGGTCGAAAGATCAAGTCCCTGAGGTCGGACAATGGAGGAGAGTACACCCTTGGAGAGTTTGTTGACTATTGTGCAGAGGCAGGCATTAGGAGGGAGTTCACTGTTCCTTACAACCCCCAGCAGAACGGGGTTGCGGAGAGGAAGAACAGATCCATCATAGGGGCTGCCAAAGCCATGTTATATGATCAGGGGTTGCCATTGTTCTTGTGGGCAGAGGCCTGCAACACAGCTGTTTACTTGCAGAACAGGAGTCCGCATCGTGCCTTGGGGCACATGACTCCGGAGGAGGCTTTCTTTGGGAAGAAGCCTGATCTTGGTCATCTTCATATCCTTGGATGCATTACATACTCCTATATACCCAAGGAGGAGAGGACCAAACTAGAGCCCACCGCAGAGAAGGGTATCTTTGTGGGC
This sequence comes from Pinus tabuliformis, assembly GCA_031772625.1. Classification (NCBI taxonomy): domain Eukaryota; kingdom Viridiplantae; phylum Streptophyta; class Pinopsida; order Pinales; family Pinaceae; genus Pinus; species Pinus tabuliformis. The sequence continues at coordinate 1,237,781,419 of CM062805.1, read as the reverse complement.
TACAGTGAGACCTCAAAGGCCTTTCGGATTTACATTCCTGCACAGAGGAAAGTTGTTGTCAGACGGGATGTGAAGTTCGAGGAGGACAGGGCCTTTAGGAGGTCACGGGAGTTAGAGTATCTGGATCAGCCAGACCCTCAGCAGCAGTTGAGTCAGTCGCAGGGATCCAGTGGGCAGGGATCAGGAGGATCCGGAGGTACATCTATGAGGATGTCAGGTCCATCAGTGAGCAGTGGCTCGCCGAGCCAGAGGGGTGGTGCTCCGGGCAGCATACAGAGCAGTTCACAGAGCAGTTCACTAGGGAGTCCACTGATGGACAGTTCACACGGTACCTCAGCTTCTACAGGTTCAGGTGCAGGCAGGAGGACAGCAGACAGACAGTCAGGAGTTCAGGCTACTGATGGGGATGAGGAGGAGGAGTTTCATTCTCCTATGGGAGAAGCATGCTCAGGGAAGAGGAAGCCCAAGTGGCTTCAGGACACCTTGAGAGATGCCACATCTGTTGCTGAGCCGAAGAGGCCGGTCAGAGAGAGTAGACCACCTGAGAGATTTTGTAGCTATATGGCGATGGTTACCAACATCCTTGACTCTGAGCCTTCTAGCTATGAGGAGGCAGCTAGCCAGCAGGTCTGGAGAGAGGCCATGCAGGAGGAGTATTCTTCTATCATGAAGAATGATGTTTGGGAGGTGGTGCCGAGGCCTGAGGGCAAATCCGTGGTTACTTCCAGATGGCTTTACAAGGTAAAGCATGCTGCAGATGGCAGCATTGAGAAATTCAAAGCAAGGTTTGTGGCTAGAGGGTTCTCCCAGGTAGAGGGAGTTGATTATGAGGAGACCTTCGCTCCCGTGGCTCGATATACTTTGATCCGCTCCATTATATCGATAGCAGCAGAGATGGGTTGGAAGATCCACCAGATGGATGTGAAGACCGCATTTCTCAATGGCTTCATACAGGAGGAGGTGTACATTGAGCAGCCACAGGGGTTTGAGGTGCATGGGAAGGAGTCCCATGTGTGCAGATTGAAGAAGGCCCTTTATGGCCTGAAGCAAGCTCCCAGAGCTTGGTACTCCAGGATAGATGCATACTTGCAGGGGATGGGTTTCACAAAGAGTGAGGCAGATCCGAACCTTTACTTTATTGTGATTGGTGAGGAGCCTCTCATTCTGGTGCTGTATGTGGATGACTTGATCATTACAGGTGCAGAGAGACTCATAGAGCACTGTAAGAGAGATCTTGCAACGGAGTTTGAGATGAAGGACATCGGCTTGATGCATTACTTTTTGGGTTTGGAGGTGTGGCAGGAGGAGGGGCATTTCTTCCTGGGGCAGGGGAAGTATATTGTGGACATCCTTAGCAGATTCCACATGGAGGATTGTAGACCCATGTCGACACCGATGATCACCAACTGGAAGAAGCTTCATGCTTCGGATTCCGAGTTGGTGGATCCCACATTGTACAGGCAGCTGATTGGTTCCTTGATGTATTTGGTCAACACCAGACCAGATATCTGTTTTGCAGTCAACACGATGAGTCAGTTTATGTGTGAGCCTAGGAAGGTTCACTGGGTGGCTGCAAAACACATTTTGCGGTACTTGCAGGGGACAGTGGATTATGGTCTGGACTACAGGCAGGGAGATGGAGTGAGATTGGCAGGATACACTGATTCTGATTGGGCAGGTTGTGCTTCTGATAGGAAGAGCACTTCAGGGTGTTGTTTTGGGTTGGGTTCAGCAGTAGTGTCATGGTTCAGCCGGAAGCAGCAGTCAGTAGCACTGAGTTCAGCGGAAGCAGAGTATATGGCAGCCAGTCTAGCTAGTTGTGAGGCCATCTGGCTTCGCAAGATGTTGTTTGGCTTATTTGGTCAGCCGTTGAGACCTTCAGTGATTTACTGTGATAATCAGAGTTGCATTAAACTCACGGAGAATCCAGTATTTCATGACAGGTCAAAGCATATCGGGATCAGATATCATTTCATCAGAGACCATGTTCAGAAGGGAGCTGTAAAGCTTGAGTATATTTCCACTGATGAGCAGGTTGCAGATATTCTTACCAAAGCCTTACCACGGGGCAAGCATGTCTACTTCAGAGACAAGATGGGTGTGGTGAGGAACACCTTCCTCGGTAAGAGGGAGTGTTGAAATTTGGTACCGGAGGACAGGTGGTTCCCTAAGGCTTTGATCTTTGGCCTAGGGAAAAGTGTCCAAAAGAATTTAATTTTTCTCCTAAAGTAACTTTATAATTTTTATAAAGTTAAATCTAATTTGAAAGTGACTTTAAGTGATAAAGTTACTAAGTCTAATTTTAAAGTGACTTTATAAAGTCAATGAAAAATTAGAAAGGAAAAGTGACTTTGGAAATAAATGACTAAGTGGGTCTTTATTAAAGTGGGGTGAATTAAAAAATAGAAAGTGAGATTTAAATGAGCATTTAATCTCAGCCATTGATCTAAATCTATTTCAGCCATTGGATTTAGGGATCACCCAAAAGTCATTTAGGGTTGGGTTAAGGGAGGAAAAGGTGGAAAAAGATCATTCATTCTTTCATGAGCAGATTGGGAGAAGGAGAGCAAGAGAGCAAGGGAGATTTCTGGACAAGGAGGAGAAAGAGGCAGCAGTTTGGCACACACACCAAGGCAGCACTTCAGCAAATCCGAACAGCATAAAGAACAAGCAGAAAAAGGCAGTTTTGTGAGCAAAATAGTGGAAAAAAATATTTTTCAGCACGAATATCGAGGAGGCGATTTTCTGCACTTTTTCCGAGGGCTGTCCGTACAAGTCCGTACGGCCGTCCGTACAGTCCGTACGGTCCGTACATCCGTACGTCCGTACAGTCCGTACATCCGTACGGTCCGTACAGCTCTTCCAACATTTTTCAGATTGTCGTTTGGGCTGAAAACAGATAAGTTTTGCTTGCTGGAAAATTTCTGTTTTGCTGATTTTTTGCTGAAAAATTTTCTCTGTAAAAGGCATTTTCAGAAATAAAGAAGAGCTCTCAAACTGGTTTTCCCCAAGAGTTGTAGGGGGTTTTTCCAGGGTCAAGTTGACCAAAAATCACTGAGTTTAAATGTGTTTTAATGGCTGTTTTAATTGCTGATTTTTTATTTCTGCAATTTCCAGCACTCTGAAAAAATTTCCAGAATTTGTGTTTTCAGCAATATTTATTTTTTCAGTCTGTTAAATGTATGGCTATGGGAATGGGCATTTAACTATATGGGAGAAATAAGGTGAAACTGAAAACCGGGGTGGGAAACAGAAAATTTTTACAATCGATAAGGCTCCTACTTATGATTCTATATTCAAATCACCTGAGCCTTTGGATTATGATTTTGGGGAAGATAAACCTATTGGATATAACATTCCACTCTCCTCTTGCCTTCTTCTTTTGTTCATCATTTTGAGAGTGATCCCGCGCTTGTTCTCATATGATCTCAAGTGACCTTGATCCGTTTCCCCTTTCTTAGTATACTATCGAGGAAGAACCCCTCGTTGAATATTCTTTATCTCCTTAGGCGCCCCCTTAGGATCATGATCAATCTATAACCTCCCCTTTCCAGTGTGATCTTCATGGGCAACCTACTTGTGTTTCTCCATCTCATTAGTCTCTCGTTCCTACTAATCATAACCTTGTAGAGGCCATAAAATATGACATAAATGATAAGGACCATCATATGCCCGAGGTTGCCATCCATCAAAAGTTTATGGGCCTAATCATTGACATCTCTATATTTTGGTTAGAAAAGAGGATCTCATGGACTAGATTACATCCTTTTCTTACCTCTTCTCACATGGTCATGCATGTGTGGGCATTCAATTTTCCTACCTCCCATTGGCCTTATCATCCATATGAGTCTGTCCACATTCGCTTTGGCATTTGCTGCGTTAGTATTCATATAGGCTGGCATATTTATATTGATTGAGATGATGATGTTACAAATGAGGGGCCCACTTATATACTTATGCAAGTGCCCTTTCACTAAATGGTCATGTCCTTAGAACATGTCTGTTCATTAACTAATTATTAGGTAATTAATCATTAATTATGGTTGTTATTGTTTATATTAATTTTATATAAATTATATGTATAACATTGCCTTCCTCTTCAAAAAGCTTTGTCTTCAAGCTTATTGCTGATAAGGCATATCATTTGTTTCTTTGTCTTTTAATCTATCTGTATCTTTCGGATTTCTTCGAATTGTCTTCTTTGATGATACAAGATGGTAAGATCCTACGAGTGATAAATAAGATTGTTGAACTGAGAAATGATATGACCATCCTAAATCAATCTTCTTTGGAATCTTGCAGTTGCTAGAAACTTATGATGAGTTGTTATAACAAGACTGGATTGTGCAAACTTCAGTGTTCTTTGGAACATAAGTTTGTTGTTTATGTTCTGAGTGATATGGATACGTAGATTGATTGTGTTGTGTATTCTTTTGATTTAGAAATCGATAAGGAGTTCTTTTGGTTTGAATCTCCCTTATCATGTCTGTGCCATAAAATACTACATAAATGATAAGGACCGTCATATGCCCAAGGTTGCCATCCATCAAAATTTTATGGGTCTAATCATTGACATCTCTATATTTTGGTTAGAAAAGAGGATCTCATGGACTAGATTACATCATTTTCTTACCTCTTCTCACATGGTCATGCATGTGTGGGCATTCAGTTTTCCTACCTTCCATTAGCCTTATCATCCATATGAGTTTGTCCACATTCGCTTTGGCATTTGCTGCATTAGTATTCATATAGGCTGGCATATTTATATTGATATGAGATGATGATGTTACAAATGAGGGCCCCGCTTATATACTTATGCAAGTGCCCTTTCACTAAATGGTCATGTCCTTAGAACATGTCTATTCATTAACTAATTATTAGGTAATTAATCATTAATTGCAATTGTTATTGTTTATATTAATTTTATATAAATTATATGTATAACATTGCCTTCCTCTTCAGAAAGCTTTGTCTTCAAGCTTATTGCTGATGAGGCATATCATTTGTTTTTCTGTCTTGTAATCTATTTGTATTTTTTGGAGTTCTTCGAATCGTCTTCTTCGATGATACAAGATGGTAAGATCCTATGAGTGATAAATAAAATTGTCGAATTGAGAAATGATCTGACCATCCTAAATCAATCTTTCGTGGAATCTTGCGGTTGCTAGAAACTTATGATGAGTTGTTATAACAAGTCTGGATTGTGCAAACTTCAGTATTATTTGGAACATAAGTTTGTTGTTTATGTTCTGAGTGATACAGATACGTAGATTGATTGTGTTGTGTATTCTTGTGATTTGGAAATCGATAAGGAGTTCTTTTGGTTTGACTCTCCCTTATCATGTGTGTGCCAATTTCCTGATTTACTTCAGGTACTAATGTTGTTGAGTTGGTTACAAAATATTTACACAGAATTTTCATCGTTTGAACGACAACATCTGAATGTAGTTCATGTGTGTGCCAATTTCCTGATTTACTTCAGGTACTGATGTTATTGAGTTGGTTACAAAATCTTTACATAGAATTTTCATCGTATGAACTGGAACATCTGAATGTGTTTTTTTTCAATTGACTTGTCTTCTTCTTGAGTTGTGATATTCACTGGATTTGTTTCCATTCCTTCCTCTTCAACTTGAATTTCTACATTTGAGGATTTCGACGCTTTTGTCTTGATAAGCTGTTGTACCTTGTTTTCCAATGACTTCTTGTCCTTCTTAATTTGGGTTAGTAATTTTTCACTATGGTCTTTAAGTCGAGAAACTTCTTCATTTTTGTGAGCGGTGCTTTTATCAACTTCCCATTGCATATATATATATATATATATTTTTATTTTATTTTATTTTATTTTATTTTTTTCTTACTTTCATGAGAAATTACTTTTGAGATATCTTGTATATCTTCTGGTATTATTGAATCTGAATTCAATGTAATGTCTTGTAGTGTTATTTTTTTCTTCCTATAGGAGAATGTTAAAAACTTCTTTTTCGTATTTAGAATAAAAGATCCTAGTGATTCCATCTAGGATGAACCCAGAATAACGTCACTTTGATTGCACCATAGGGATCGAATTGAGAATTGCGATATAAATGTATAATCCCCAATGTTTAGTTGTAAATTGGTTATGTCATATTGTTTTTTATTCCAACAGTCTAATTTTTCGATTATATTTGACTCGGGAATCACCAATTGGTTAGCAAGGTTAGGGTTTATATAATTTTCTTCTTCGGTGGGAGAGATAGAAATAGTAATATTTTTTCCTGCAAGAGTCCCATTAATTCTAAATAGCACGAGAGCATAAGTTAATGAAGTTTCTGGAAACCTTCCTTTATTTCAGAATTAGACCCCATTTTTTTATATGAGCTTTAGGGTTAAAGGTAACCCTTCTAATTTTGTAATAATATATTTTTTTCTATTATAAAACTCTGTCAGTGCCTCTGCTCCAAAATTTTTATCTTCATGACTAGGTGGTTTTCCTTCGGACGGCCTTGGGATGTCCATGTCAACATCCTTATTGGCTTCTTTAGTGTACGCCTCTTCCGTCAATTTTACTGTGGTGGTGGAGCTGGTGGAGGGACTTGTTGGTGTAACATTATTTGCTTCTGTGGCGGCAGTTGATGCGTCATTTGTTGATGCTGATGTGGTTGGTGCTGTAGTGTGTGGTTTGTGTAATTGGTGTGCCATTCATTTATCATGGTTTCACATGATATCCATGAATTCATTCCAGCTTCGCATTATTTCATATCAGTACTGCTTGAAGTTGTCCATACAAATATTTAACTTCCTGATTGCTTCATGAATTTAGCCTAGTCAAGGGCTCTGATACCAATATGTCACAATAAATGTTGTGCTCAAAAGAGAGAAAGGATAATGTGAATGTGTATCTGATAATGGTCAAATGATTGATGAAGATGATGACAAAGATGGAGGTATCCGTGTATAAATGCACCGTAAATGTTCTCTCTCTGAAGAGTTATGCCTCGACTTTTTAACTAACTTTGCATCATATTATTATGGTATTTATTACCATTTACTGTTATTCTATTTATATCCTATTTTATTATTTATTACATGTCTGGTATTCGTTACAATTAGACTTTCATGTGTACCATAAAATGTTGATTTTGTTCTCTAATGTCATATCACATTGACAGAATTGATAGCTGTTTATATTTTCTTATGTTTCTACATATGTAGGTTGTTCGACATGGCAGTATAGAACAACTTCTGCTGTTTGGTCGCATGTTGCAAGGTTCATTAAAGTCTCCATCCCAGTTTTCATGCCATCCAGCTGCAACTGGTGCTTTTTTCACTCTGATGATTTTGGGGCTCAAGTATTGTTCTTGTCAGTTTCAGAACAATTTACAGAATTGTATGTTGGGGCTTCATCTGCTCGAGGACCGTGTTTACCGGTAATATATTTTATTTATTTCTTTTTGGTGTTGCAAACTAAACTTGAGGAGCAAGCTGAAAAGCAGACAAAATGTGCAAATATTTCTTGAATCACAAAGTAAACTTGTAAACATTCCATAAGGATAATCTAAAAAAATTATATTTCAGATTAGTGGGCATGTGTTGCCCCTACAGTTGATTTAAACAATGTTGCAAACATCGGCATCGTTATTAAATCGACAAGGGTCTGAAAAACCAAAAAATTGTAAAAATCGAGAAAATATCAGTAAAAGTTGGCAAACATAGGCAAAATTAAGATACCTCTAAAATATTGGTAAAAATCAACAAACATCGGCTAGGCCAAAAAAATGCGATTTCGCGATAAAATCGGTATGTTTGCAACACTGGTTTTAATTTGTATAGTTACCTAAACCTTAGACTTTTCTTGTGTGTGTATTTACTGGCAAATGAACGATTTATGTTTTTTGTTCAGTTCAAGATGTAAGTGGCAAAGCTAAAGAAATAAATTGATTTCAATCAACTTTTAACAAGACGTTAATGAAAGCATGGCTAGAAATCTGAAGGATCTCCAGATCCAAGGTCTTTACGCACTCTTTCAGTTATCTGGTTTACAAACCGTGTAATGTCCATTGATACTGAAAGATGCCTTGTTGTCTTATATCTACACATCATGATCACATTTAACATTTTGGGACATGATTCTCTATGCCATCAACTATGATGGGTGTATATTGGCTTATGCTTCTTGCTATAGTAATACCTCACATTTCATGCATTGTTTTGTTTTGTTGTGTTCTTCTCTTTTCTTTGTTTTTAGGAGTATTGCTGACACCCTGACAGTCATGGGTGAATTTTGGCTTATGCTTTTTGCTTTAATAATATCTCACATATTATGCATTGTTTTATATTGTTCTTCTCTTTTATTTGTTTTTAGGAGTATCCCATCGACCTTTCTCATTAGTAATGTGGACAGTGATAAACCCATCTATCTCCTCTGTATAAAATTATAAATCAAGCCAAACCAAGACTTTAGATTTGCTATTATCAAATCTGCAGAGTCCATCTGGGAAATCACTTGGTGTTATAGTGAAGGCAGTCAAGTAGACTTTCAAGTGGGACTTTAGAGTCTCTAGTCCATCTGTCCTAGCTTTTCATGCCCTGATGCCAATCTCGTAACTGTTTTAGTTGATTTCTTTAATATTGCCTTGTTAGCGTTTTTTTACATAATTAACAGCTAATGCTTTCACACTGTGTCACCTATAAATGAAGTTGTTCCTTGGTATCTATTGTTGCCTTCTAACAGTTTATTGCGATTAATATATGCACTAGAGCCGCATTGGGTTGGTTTGCTGTTGAGCCAGAGTGGTATGATTCCGAAATGAATGGACTGGCCCAGGCGGAGGCCCAGGCTGTTACTGTTTTTGTACATCATTTGACTGCAGATCGAGCAGAGTCTCCTCATGTTGAAGCAGGCTCCAAATTGCGCGAAAAAGAAAATGGAACTCTGTTTGGAAACATGGTGGGGCAGGTGACCAATTCTTCCCAAACTGTGTGCAAACTACTACATTTACTGATGTTCTTTTCTACTGACCTTTAAGAAGGATAATTTTATCTAGTATTTTGGATGTTTTACAGAATATTGCTGTTTCTTACAGATAGATGATTCTCATCCAGTTTGGGGGAAAATGGATAACTATATAATGGGAAGAGAGAAACGAAAGCAGCTTCTATTGATGCTTTGCCAACATGAGGCGGACAGGCTTGATGTCTGGGCAAATCCTTTAAAGTATGCTCAGCATTCTGACAGTTTCCTTTTGCTATATACACTTATTTACAAATATTGACCCCATTTTCATTGCTTTTGACTAAATCATTTAACAATATTTGAAGGTTACTCTCCGACTGAGTGTTCAGAACATTTTTGGCACAGGGAAAGTTCAGTTTCCAGGTCCAAAATTAGCTCGGAACGTTGGGTAGAATATGTAAGAACATCATTTGCTGTGGATCCTAGAATTGCAATTAGTTTGGTTGCCAGGTTTCCTTCCTTACCTTCTATAAGGGCTGAAGTCTCATCGCTGGTGCAGGTACATTCATGTGGCACTTTTGTTATGTTATTTTATTGCCTTAGCTTTTCTGAATTCTATGTAGGCAAGGCTGTTAATTATGACAGGCAGCACATTTTCTCACTTGCCATGTATTTGAGGACCAATGCTAGTTCTTTAAAACGATAGAAAAATTACTGTATTTAAGATTGCAAAAATATAAAACAGTTTTGGGTTTTGCTTGGAAGAACCCTGGAATTTTAGGGGATATCACATGGGAGGGAAGCATCCTGGAAGAGAGAGAGAGAGAGAGAGATTTATATTAATGTCCATTAGAAATGAAACTGGGTCAATTGGACTAGAGACTACATCCATCATGAGAAGCAAGAAGCCCATACAAAAACAAGGTGTAAGGGAAAACTTCTAAAACAGAAATGAGTACAATCACAACAGAAATGAAGCAACATAACTTGGGCATACAAGCTTGAGCAGGCTATCCCCAGGGGAATATCCATAGAAAGTGGAAGTGTGCTGCTGAAGAAACAAAGTCCTGATATACGTGCAACTGCAACCAGGTGAGGTGGGAGCTAGCCCTGTTCATCCACTCAATTAATAATGCGGATGTCCATACCTATACCCTGCCTGATAGTGCTGTCTACAGAGTGGCTGATGCTGATGGGACACTGGGATATGGACCAAGGATGATGATTTTCATGTAGAGAGAGATGAACGTAATAATGCATTCTTGAGAAGGTAGATGGCTCTTCTGGCTTGCTTTGTTTCTTCCATAAGCTCTTGGTATGATGCAACAAGTACCCTGGGTGTTGCAAACTAGAGAACAAAACATGATGAATCTAGTGGTAGTGTCCAACTGAGTGTCCATGGGACATTTCATCTCCCAATTATTGAGACCGGAGAGAAGTAATCTGCTTATCTGTGGAAAATGGTCTGTAAGAGCACAAACTTCCCTAATGTACAACGCAAAGCACTGCTGATCATAGTATCTGAAGAAGGTTGATAAGGACTGGTGTAAACCTGCAGAGACAGTCAAATATCCCTCTATTCTTGTAGTATATAGGATATTGAAGGAAGGCGTTTGTCAGTGTCTAACTCACCCAGGGAACAAAATCATATTATTCTGGGAGGACGATGACCTTTCTGAACCCTTAACTTTGTGTGAGCACAATTGAATATGACTAAGTGGTGAGCGCGGCCTATCTAATAGAGATGGAGCCATGGTAATCATAATTGGCTGGTTTGGCCTACGCCAATTTTTTTAGAACCAGAACTGACCAAGAGCCAGAACTTGGATAAACTTGAATTGCTCATAAATCCAAATCATTAGAAACCAAATATTTAAAGTTTTCTCTTATATATAGTATGTAAGGCTGAATTTATCAAATTGGCACTGAGTACAATACATGTCTGAAACAAAATACATAAATATTGAGGCTATAAATTGCCTCTAGATGGATTTGGATTTCCAATTCCAGTTTCATTGGTGACAATCTTTCTTCTTCTCCCTATCCCATTATTAATCAGAAATCTCTTTTCACTTGGTCTTTTCTGCCAGAGCATCCTCTATAGTAAATATTTAGGCTATAAATTGCCCGTTGATGGATTTAGATTTCCAATTCCAGTTTCATTGGTGACAATCTTTCTTCTTCTCCCTATCCCATTATTAATCTGAAATCTCTTTTCACTTGGCCTTTTCTGTCAGAGCATCCTCTATAGAGACTACTATTTGGTGTCTAATCTCAGTCGAGAAGGAAGGACATCATGTAGCATTCCCACGTTTGCCAGCTAAGTAGCTAAGTGATCTTACACTCTATTCCCCCCCACCCCCCCGCCACTGTACATTTGTTCTTTTTCTTGGGTTTTTCAGTTTTTTGAGCTTGATGGCTGCTAGCAGGACCGGCTCTGTTCAAAGCTGGTCTTGATAAGAACCAACCTCTCTTTTTGATATGGCTCAGACTCTTAGACTGGGATTTGTTTCAGGGTAATTTAAGGCCCTTCAACTGTACTTTTTGTGCTGGTAAGTTTTACAATGGTTATATAATTGCATTTTCACAGTGAGTACATAGTGGCAATACAACAAATTTTACAATGCCTAGACAATGGCGAGTGCCCAGTGTTTTGTCAGAGGTAGCAGAATGAACTGTGCTGATACTACTTGTTAGAGACTTAATGTTATATACACAGAATTGTATATATAAAAATTATAATATTTTGAGTCAAGATTGATATATGTTGAATGCAATGTACAAGGTGAATGTTATTATTATGTGTAAGAGGCTACAATAGATAGTTGTGACCTGGTACTGCTTGGGTTCTCACTTAATGTAAAAGTCCCGATTCCCAACAATAAGTGTGAGACCCCAAAGATGGATTGAACGAGCTCCCACTGTCACCTAGGTAGCCTTACCTCTCTCATTAGGCTAAGTCTCTATGAGCTCAAGTGGGGAATCTCTAAGACAATCTATGTCCAACAATGTCTGAAGTACAAAGGTTGTCAAAGGACTTGGGACAAATATGGTTTTAGTGTTTGGGTGTAGCAAGTGAAATGCCAGATTTGTACTTATGATATTTAGCACAATTAAAGAGTACAAAACAACTAATATTCAATGTTCCACAAAGTCTCCGGGACGGGGAGACGCGGGTGCGGGGAGACGCACAAAGGGGACGTGTGGGAGAACCCTGAAATTTTAGGGAAATTTAGGGGAGACGGGGAGACGTCGAGGTATATATAATATAATTTTTAATTATATATATTATAAATTTATATATATGTATATAATTTTGAAATTTTCATGTTCATATTCATTGTTCAATAATGCTAATTCATCAAGATTCAATACCATAAGGTTCAATAATAAAATTCAATATGAAACTCAAATATTCAAATACAATGTACATTGATCCATATCATTCATCATTCATCAATCATCATTCTATAATTTACATCATTCTATAATTTACATTGAATCATTGATTTAAAAATTAAATTGAAAATTGAAAATTCTGAATTCATCATTCATCATTCTAGTCTTCTAGATTCTAAATTGAACACTAAGTCTTCACATGGCTGAGGATAACAGTGGTCTACTTCTTGCCTCAGGACCGAAGTTGCAGAGATCTGCTCCTTGCCTCAGGGATGAATTGAGGTCTGTAGGTTGTAGCAGACCTTTTCCCAGCATTGAGACTGAGGTCCGATAAGAGTATGACAGCAGTTCCAAAGTGAAAATACTGCTCCAAAAAACAAACCAGAAATTATGACCAGAAAAGCGCAAGACTTGTGACCAGATAAGCCCAACGAAACCACCTCAGAGATAGCAAAAAATCCACGAAATTACTTCACAAAATCACCTCAGAAACGAGTTTTTTTTGTTTGAATTCGGTAGTCAAATGAAGAGGCCCAGCTTCAATATATTCAAGATTACGCTAAATCGTTGATATGTTGCCGCCTGCCGCCTGCGTGGAGCAAGAGGGAGGATGCCACTGCAAGTTTGCAACGACTGTTAACTTATTCGGTAGTCAAATGAAGAGGCCCAGCTTCAATATATTCAAGATTACACTGAATCGTTGATATGCTGCCGCCTGCCGCCTGCATGGAGCAAGAGGGAGGATGCCACTGCAAGTTTGGAACGACTGCTAAGTGCTAACAGCAAGTCGCTGCGTGGAGAAGAGTGAGGATGCGCTGAAGCTCTCGTGGGCGCAGTGAGAGCAGATGGAAGAAAAAAATGCGTTGAGGTAAGAGCATAATGAATGGCGGCAGAATGAAAACTTGAAAAGTGGAGTTAACCCTAACTTGTTCATGTAAATTTTTATTTGTAATTGTTAATTTAGTTTATTTTTATTTTTTATGTTTTTTTAATAAATTAATTTTCATTTTTTTTAATTTTTTTTTTTGGTTTATAAAGGGTCATTAGACAAAAATGAAGGGGGGACGCCCAGAAGAACCCCATTTTCGGGGGGACGCCCAGAAGAACCCCATTTTTGGGGGTGACGCCCAGAAGTACCCCTTTCGGGGAGTCGAGTCTCCCACATTGGGGAAACGCACCCCCTTGCGTCTCCCCGAGTCTCCCCAAAAGGGGGACGTGGGGAAACGCACCCCCGAGAGTCTCCCCGTCCCGGGTGCGTGGGGTGCGAGGGGTGCGCGCACCCCACCCTGGGGGACGCGTCCCCGTGGAAAACTGCTAATATTTCTTATGCCGATTAGTAAATCTGATTTGAAATATGTTGCTAGAAATATTAGATTTGCATGAAGAAACTTTAAGTCTAATTTAGGGTAACAAAGTGAGGATTTATTATATTTAAGAAACAATCTGAAATGAAGTAGTTTCTGTTATTAACTTTCATATTGCAAAACAGATATTAAATTGGGTTTTTTATGAGTTCTTTTGGTGCCAGAGGGGGTCAAGTTGGGCTATGGTGTCAAATGGTCCTTTTGGAGGGCTGTTTTAAGAAAGTTATAGTTACAAACCTAGCTACAAATTGTGTGCTACAACAGCTCTAAGTTGTTTGGAAATTACTGCAGAATTTGTAAAAGGAAGGGGTGTCTAAGAGATCCACCTTCAAGTAGGAAGCTAACTAAAGTAACGACTAAGGAACTATCACACATAGTTTTCTTTTATTGTAACAAATATGCTGCTCCTTGGCTTCTTGTACTGTCTTTCACAAGTGCAATCAACAATAAGATCGAACAGTAGCACACGAATAAAATGGCCTCACATTAACAAGATGGTAACATTCATTCCTCAAAAGCTTTCACAAGAATCTAGGGAAAAATAATTTCCAAAAATTACAAGCACTTTCAGCAACCATTACAAGCGGAGAAGCCTCAAATATATAGTTTTTAGGTTCAAAACACTCCACACTAAAATAATATATCTTCTAAAAACCTCTAGATCTATCCTAGGAGAAATTAGACAATCAATATTCCCCAACTAATTTAAGAGGAAAAGTCAAACAAATAGTAAAATATGGTGGACTAATGCCACATGTATAATCTCCAAGAAAGATAGAGCTTAACAAGGGGGATGCCTTGTCAATCTAAGTGAGAAAGCAAGTTGAAAATGAACAAAATACTCCCTAAGAGTTCCCCTGCACTAGACGAGGGGATAGTCATGCCCAAAATGGGTGAAATGATTAGTGCTTGAGCCTCCTAGCCTCCACATGTTTGATGGAAACATAAAATGTGAGGGCTGTTACCTCAATCTCCTCCAGGACCAAGTTGCATCGCTAGAATAAGCCTCCAAAATCATGCCAAGGATGTGGTGAGGTAGCATGTGTAGCCTCCCAAGAGAAATATCACAATCAAATGATATGCTATGTTTGAAACAAGGTGCTCCAAGTGGCATCCCAAGGTGACATGTTCTCTTCATGTGTAACAAACATGTGTCCAAATGGATGAATCTAAGGGAGGATATAATAGTGCCATGATCTAAGTGCCAAGCGAACAAAACCGTAACCACCTCCAAGGAAGGAGGGGGACGGCCTCATATCAAGAATAAATAACAATATGTAAGAAGGGGCACCTCGACATGTTTGCACTATAGGTGGCGCTCCATAAAAATGTCGTGGGCCACCTCCAAATAGCACACTTCTAATGTGAAAACAAGTAATTAAACTCAGACACTCTAGCCAAGGAGGCATCCTAATTGTATTATAAGGGAAATTGAAAATGGGGACATTACAAATCCTCCTGCCCCAAGATTGCTTGCCCTCAAGCAATCCATATCTATTAACTTTAAAGGTGTTTTCATACAAATACTCGGGTCCCATATGTACCATTGTACCACATTATGTTTGCATGCCATCTAATCATGAGTGGATACCTCAATACCTAGATCTTAGATAAACCATGTACTCCTCTTCCCACCAATAGATCCACCTAGATCTCATTGCCAACTTGAACTTCTCATATCCCTCATGTCTAAGGGCTCTTGCTATGTTGTGCCCTTAGCTAAGAATATCCTCCCAAAAATCACACCATAAATAGAATACCAACTCATAATATCTTGCCAATCTAACCCGTGGGAAGGATTGAATGCATGCACACCTACACATGGAACAAGTCTGTTATGTCGATGCTACTCCATGCTCAACTCATGCTGTTCCGCCCGGTCAAACAACAAGATCCACCTAGAAAACTTTGCCCCTCTCTCCATTGTACAAAGGTGGAGTGATAGTGTTGCAAGTCGTGTCTATGTTCTCCTGAAGAAGGTTACTTGTGAGCAGAAGCGGGACCAGGGAGCACATTTTCAAAAGCTCTTGGTTCGGGAGTGAATTTTAATATAATATATATTTTTATATATTTTGATGCATATATGTCAACAAAACCATATAGAATGATGAACTAGATATAAAAAACATAAAAACATGGATTGAACCATATAACATCAATCATCTAGAAGTTATAATCTTCGTCAACCACATCCGCAAGTTAGTAACATACAACATATCAAGTCTCATGATTCATCAATCTTAAAGTTTCAAGCTTTCAAAATTCAACATATAACATTTATCATCATTGATCACTAAAGTTGTAACTTGTACTTGTTACCATTACCATTATTACCAAGTAACCAAATGATAACAAAGAATATCTAACATGAAATGAAATGTTTCAACTTTCAACTTTTACGAAGCATCATATTCATAATTCATTACCAATTCTAATTTCAAACTTAAATTGTCATATATTGTTTACAAAAAATACCATAATAAATATGAAAGAGTCAATAGTTTTAAAAAATAACAAAAACTAGAAAAGACAAGTAAATCTATTATCTACTACTTCCCTTTTGCCACGAGAAATTTCTAATTTCTTGTCTTGTGCATTATTGGGAGTCTCCTGCATAGTCGAATGGCCTTGGTGTTCTTGATTAAATACAAGTTCCAACCCTAGTACCCTAGGTGCTCTTGATTATTGGGAGTCTCCCCCGCATAGAGGGCTTGGTGCTCTTGATTAAATACAAGTGCCATATGTTAGTACATGACAAAATCCAATGGAAACATTGCAATTCCCCTTATCCTGAAATCTTGAAAAAATGATAAGTCTGTTGGATTTTGAGTGAGATATAAAATTCTACTTTCTCCATATGAAACCCAATGAGGTTGAAACCACTCTCAAACATCCTAAGTCATTTCATGGTAATGTTAAAAATTTAAGTAAAAGGATGAATATCTTTCATTTTCATCCTTTTATTTTAAGGATTTAACATTACCATAAACTGCATATCAACACTAGGACCATAGGCTTGAACATTAGGCTGCCCCAGCCAAAATTTTTTGTTGCCAATATTCAATAGCTCCCTTTATCACTCCTGAATTGACAGGGACTGTTTTTTTTAGGGAGCGCACTCTTGAAATTCGCTCCGACAGGGAGCGAATTTCGGGAGCGCGGTCCCGTGTCCCTCCCGATGTGCTCCCGCTCGGAGCGCGTTACAAGAACAGGTTCAAGGGGGGTGGGGGCGCTCCTCCCGCAACCCTGCTCCTGAAGAGTGTTGCTCTGAAACTCCCTATCATGTTCGTCTTGCTGCCTTGCTAAGGACTTTAGCGGTTCCTCAATGCTAGATAGGTTGGTTGCTGACTCGACACATACCACTCTAGTGTTGTCAATTTTACTATTCTGTTGCAAGATGGTGCCTCAGACTATCAAGATCCTCTACTTCAATACCATAAGATCGGTCTTAAAACGCTGAATCTTCTCCTGACAACTCTCACCTGAAAGTTCTGTAGCCCCATTGGATGCCTCTGCATTTGTTTGCACCTCATTAAGGGCTGGCCCCAAAGATAGATGCTCAACTACCTCGATCATGACTCCAACTTGAGCCTTCAGCTAGCTCTCCAAAGGTGACTCATCATGAATACTACGCGTGTCATCCTCCTCCTCATTTCCATGCACTTCTGTGTGCTCTTCATGTCGGATTATTATCAATGGCTTATCTCTCAAATTTTCTTGAGTGTCTTTGTCTTGGCCTTTTTCACACATGGGATCAATCTGTTGCTTATTATCTTCAACCATCAAATATGGATGCATAGGTGAGCTGTTATCAACATTTTCTTCAAAGGTATTCTCGAGAAGATCAATGGACTCAACTATTGTAGAAGAATCCTCGTCAAAACAGTTAGAAGGAATCTCCTCCTACTCTTCCCTTGTCACCTCCTTCATTTTACCTGACCATAAGTGGTTAGGCCCCCAAGGTTCCTTACACATAAAGCATAGACCTTTCCTTCTTAGTTCATTCTTGTTGCGTGTCTTACCCTTTGCATCCTTGTCTTCAACACGAATTCTCATCAACTCCTTCTTGGTCAACTGCCTTTTGAATAGTTTCATGTTATACTCAACCAACCTTTTGGCTAGTTCATAAGCATCAGTTGATACAACTTGTTCCATTCCTCCAAATGGCCAACAACTTGGATTGCAACTTCTTTCCAATGGCATCATGGTTATCCATAACTCTAGCCACGATCTCTAAGATCTCGAGCCTCTTTCCATAGGTAGGACCCAAGGTGTCATGCAACCCCTGAAAACTTTCTTCTATCTGCTGAAAAACTTCCCACATAATGTCATCGTTGTAAGGAGGCATGGGTGAAATTATCCATATGAGATCACTAAGACAAGAGGCAACAATAAGTCTGATTGCCTCACAAGTGTTCTCCAAGAATTTTTGCTATATAAAGGCAATCGTTGTTGGTTTTAGAGCCCAATTTAGAATCCTCAAATCTGATTGGCTCACCTTGGAAAGTTGTGAATCTAATTTTTCCATATGAAGGAGCGTTTTTTCGGTCACCTTCATGTTCTTCAAATCTGACCCAAAGTGCAAAAATTCAATTCCCCATCTATTGTTCTTTCTGTAGATCCCTCAGCTGCTCCAGCTGTAGAATAACATGGACTCCTTTTGAGAAGGGTCTGCTGTTCTATTTTGTCCTTTCGTTCAAAGAAGCATTGCATCCAAAAGAAACAATTAGTGATTCCATCTTCTTTTGAAGTTATTGAGGGTATTTCTAAGGTCTAGGGTCTTTTCAATATCCATCTTACCATTATTTAGCAACAACATATACAAGGCTATAACACAATGCTATACAATATCAAAATCTGACTCTCAACCACAATCAACTCAACTATACTTTGACCCATAAACATCTTATACTCAACTCAACATATCCTGATTGTCAACTCAACAACAATTTACAATAGTACTTTGACTCAATACAAACACAACAATAGACTTTGATTACATGGCTGACTGTTAATTTTAGTTAACAATGGTATGTTCTATGCTTAGCACAATTTACTTCAATGTCCTTTAGCAGCCCAATTTCCAATTTCCAATTTCCAATAGCAATCACAATAATCACATTGACAGTAAAAGCAGATAGAACATGAAACAAAATGCAGAAGACAAGCCAAGACAAGAGGACCTCAGATTTGGCGGATGCTAGAGAAAAACCCCAATGTGGGGAAAATCCTTTGATCAAATCTTCTTATTATTATATCAAATGTTCGATAGAGAGAGAGTACAAAAGTCAAATTGATATGCCCAATTCAAAGTCAAAACAACCCTGTAAATTTCTACAGTCAACTGCAGTCAAAATTCAAGTCTAACCAGAAAAATCAAAGATGGTCAAAGCAGCAATAAAATGTCCATAAAAAACTTGGCCTTCGCCAGTCAAATTCTACTTGATCAGGAGGTCAAAGTCAACCCAAAATAGTGAAGTCAATGGTCAAACTTGGTCAAATTGCTGTCTGAAATCTGCGGTCAAAGTGCTCAGAATGCCTCGATTTTCGTGCCAAAATATGCGGCCTGCTGAGACATAAATAACCCCAAAAAATTGAAGTCAAATGATACCTGGAAGGTCATGGTCAATGCTGGTCAAACTGTAGATTTTTCGTGAATTTTGACCCTGCAATTATGTCTTGTAATTTTGTCCTCCTTGTGCCACACGTGGGAGAGAGAGAATGCCCAATGTTGTACTAACAAATGAGGGAAGGAGAGAGAATGTGTGTGAGATGAAGATGCCAAATTAGGTGGGAGGAGGCTTGTATTTATACAAGTTGATGGGGGTAAAGAGTCATGTCTATTGGGCTTCATGAGTCTACATGATGATGTGGCCGACCTGAACAAATTGTACATGAGTGGGCATAAATTCATAATCATACTTCTGCTTGTCCAAATGAGATGATCTTTCTATCAATCTTGGTCCTCTCGAAAAGAGGAATCTAATGCAATCATCATCTCCATCAAGAGAGCTATCCCAAGGTGGAATTTGGCCCTAGTTTCCAATTTTTACACTCCCTCTCAACTAGGGAGAATTCCATTTGTCAATCCATCCATCATCATCGATCATCATGCCATCTTGTCGTCATGACACATCTTTGTATTTCATCCGTGCTCTGCTGAACATTGCTGAAAACTGATACGGATAATCAAGAAGAATCGATCAAGAGTGAGTTACAAGACCTTACCACTCCACTAACAAAAGTCAGTCCAGAGGTAGAACCTCAATTAGACTTGATCCTAGATCAAGTGGTTGAACACCATGCATCCTAGACACAGGGAGTACAACAATACACGATGCGTCCATCGGTAGTGCTATGGTCCCTATCCACTTTTCCCAACTCATTGGCTAGATGAGAAGTACTTCCCATGAGTCCCAAACTACATGGGTAGGATGTATGTTGGGGTGTCAACAGGAGAAGGTGAACCACTCATCTTGCTCATATGCCATAGGAAAAGGTAAACTACTCATCGCATGCATATGCAATGGTAGGGGAAGGGGAACCACTCACGCTACACACATGTCAATCGTCATGGGGTATCACAAGGGAAGGTGAACCACTCACCCTGTATACAACGCACCAATAGGGGAAGGTGAACCACTCACCCTATGGTTGCTCAAAGCTCCAAGAAGTACCCCAAGCCCCCAGGAGCTCAATGTCCAACACAAGCGAGACCCTCATGGGAAGGTCTTTCCACGACTCCAAGTCTGTCACGGAAGGTTAAGAATTTGACCTTCCCCAAAGGCTTCGTGAGGATATCTGTGACCTGATTATCAGTCCTAATGTGTTGGAGCCTTATTGCTCACCGCTGTACCATATCCCAGATAAAGTGGTACCTGATATCAATGTGCTTGGAGCAGTCGTGGAACACGAGATTATCTGAAAGGTGAATCCCACTCCGGTTGCCGCAGAATATCACAGTGGTATCCAACACGTGCTCAAATAGCTCACTGAAGAGCTTCCTCAACCAAACAACTTCACAACAGGCCATACTAGCTGCAATGTATTTGGCCTCGGTGGTGCTTCGAGCAACCGATTTCTTCTTCTTGCTCATCCAAGGAATTGAAGCAGAACCTAATGAGCAACATCCAGACGTGCTCTTATGATCCATGCAACCTCAAATTCCCAGCAGTGTATCTCAATGCCTAATTGATTGTGCCCCAGATATATCTCAAGAGATTCTTAGCAACAATCCAATGTATGTGA
Source organism: Pinus tabuliformis (assembly GCA_031772625.1). NCBI lineage: Eukaryota > Viridiplantae > Streptophyta > Pinopsida > Pinales > Pinaceae > Pinus > Pinus tabuliformis. Next base: position 1,237,760,473 of record CM062805.1, on the reverse strand, counting down.
TGAGACTCGACCATAAATTGACTCAACGTATTCACAACGAAGTATATGTCAGGATGAGAGTTTACCAAGAACATTGGGGCCCCCACAAGATGTCTATATTCGGAAGGGTTTGCTAATTCAGGCCCAACCGCACTTCCACATAGCTTCTTGAAGTTGAGTTCCATTGGAGTAGACACAAACTTGCAATGCACCATCCCATTTCTCTTGAATAACTTCACAATGTATTTTCCTTGAGAAAAAAAAATCTTACCTGGCTTTTGCCAGACCTGTAGAAATTTCTGTTTTCCCACCCCGGTTTTCAGTTTCTCCTTATTTCTCCCATGTAGTTAAATGCCCATTCCCATAACCATACATTTAACAGACTGAAAAAGATAAATATTGCTGAAAACACAAATTTGGAAATTTTTCAGAATGCTGGAAATTGCAGAATTAAAAATCAGCAATAAAAAACAGCCATTAAAACACATTAAAACACTGATATTTTTGGTCAACTTGACCCTGGAAAAACCCCCTACAACTCTTGGGGAAAACCAGTTTGAGAGCTCTTCTTTGTTTCTGAAAATTGCCTTTTTACAGTGAGAATTATTCAGCAAAAAATCAGCAAGCAAATTTACAACTTATCTCCTTTCCCGTGCCTCACAACAATCTGGAAATTACAGCAAACAGGACAACAATAAATGCTGTACGGCCTCCGTTTTATGTGGAGAAAAAATCAGCAAACTGCTCCTCGATTTTTGTGCAAAAATTTGCCTTTCACTATGTGCTGAATCAGCTGTACAAATCTGCTCAACTGCTGCCTTGGAATGTGTGCCAAGCTGCTGTCTCCTTCTCCTCCCTGCTCAGAAATCTCTCTTGCTCTCTTGCTCTCCTTCTCCCAATCTGCTCATGAAAGAATGAATGACCTTTTCCTCCTTTAATATAACTCCAAGTGACTTTTGAGTGATCCAAGTGACTTTTGGGTGATCTCTAAATCCAATGGCTGAAATAGATTTAGATCAATGGCTGAGATTAAATGCTCATTTAAATCTCACTTTCTATTTTTTAATTCACTCCACTTTAATAAAGACCCACTTAGTCATTTATTTCCAAAGTCACTTTTCCTTTCTAATTTTTCATTGATTTTATAAAAGTCACTTTAAAATTAGACTTAGTAACTTTATCACTTAAAGTCACTTTTAAATTAGATTTAACTTTATAAAAATTATAAAGTCACTTTAGGAGAAAAATTAAATTCTTTTGGACACTTTTCCCTAGGCCAAAGATCAAAACCTTAGGGAACCACCTGTCCTCCGGTACCAAATTTCAACAAAACCTTTAGGCCTAGGAAGTAGTGCATTAAACCTAGGTCCTTCATCTCAAATTCGGAAGCCAACTCCCTCTTGCATTGATAAATGAGAGGGTCTACACCTGTCATAAAGAGATCATCTACATAAAGGACCAGAATGAGAGGCATGTCCTTTTCAACCTTGAAATATAGGTTAGGATCAACTTCGCTCCTTGTATATCCCAACTTCATAAGATATCTGTCAATCTTCTCATACCAAGCCATGGGGGCTTGCTTCAACCCATAGAGGCCTTTCTTCAACCTGCACACATGTGTCCTTTGATCCAAAACTTCGAACCTCGAAGTTGTTCCAAGTAAACTTCCTCCTTAAGCGAGCCATGCAAGAAAGAAGTCTTAACATCCATTTGGTGTAGGCTCCATCCCTAAGAGGCAGCAAGATCAATAATCGATTGGATAGTGGTATATCGGGCAACTGGTGCAAATATATCGTCATAGTCCACTCCTTCCTTTTGAGAGAAGCCTCGAGCAACAGACCTCGCCTTATACTTTTTAGCATTCCCATTAGCTCCATGTTTGATTTTGTAAAACCATCTAGATGTAACCATAGACTTGTCCTTGAGCCTAGGAACCATGTCTCAGACATCATTCTTCATGATTGATTCATATTTCTCATTCATCGCATCCTTCTAGACATGGTGCGTTATGACTTCTTCGATTGTACATGGCTCAGATTGAACAACAATACTCATAGCAATTAGGTACCCTTGATACTTGTTTGGCTTCTTACTTTCACGAATGTCTCTCTTGGAGCAACATGTCCTTTAGCATCTTCGAGAGTATCCTTGAGCCACAAAGGTATTTTTCTTGAGGTAGAGGGATCACCAGGTGGTGGATCAATGGGATCCATCGGGCCTTCAACATTGGGCATAGATTCTGCCGAAGATTCAACTTGTTTATCTGAAGCATTATCATTCTCCTTTCCTGGAATGGGGAGATCTCTGGATTTCCCAAGGGCAATGTCTTCATCGAATGTAACATCATGGCTTACTTCCACATCTCGTTGACCAGGCACATAGATTCTATATGCCTTTGAATTTTCACTGTAGCCCACAAATGTTCCTTTCTTCCCACATGCTCCCAACTTGTTTCTCTTCTCTTTAGGCACATGAAAATACATGGGACAACCAAATATTTTAAAATGAGAAAGGTTTCTTACCAGTGAAAATTCTTCAGGTGTCTTGAAATCCAATGCTTAATGTGGACACCTATTTTGATCATACACGACAGTATTGGCCGCTTCTCCCCATAAGAACTTTGGTAGACTTAGATCATGGAGCATGGCACGGGTGGCTTCCATGGTCGTTCGATTCTTCCTTTCAACAACTCCATTTTGCTCAGGAGCGTATGCAACGGTTGTCTCCCTTTTAACATCAACCTCTTTGCAAAAGTCATTGAATTCATTTGATTCATATTTGGTTCCATTGTTGGTGCTCAATATTTTGATCTTCTTCCCTATTTGATTCTCCACCAAAGCTTTGAAAGAACGAAACCGTTTGAAAACTTCATCCTTCTTCTTCAAGAAATAGATCCATGTTTTGTGAGAGAATTCATCCAGAAAGAAAGCATAATATAAGTATCCTCCTAATGATGTTACGTGCAACATACCGGATAGGTTAGAATGGACGAATTGAAGAATATCAAAAGTTTGACTTTCTCTTGAAGGGAATGGTCCCCTTTAAGTTTCCCAGTTGCATAACCTTGACAAACTCATTCATGATTCATGTTGAATTCAGGCATACCTGTGACCATCTTCCTTACCCCAGGTAAAGCTTTGTAATAAAGGTGGGCAAATCTCTGATGCCATAATCTAGATTGTAGCGAAGTATCGCAAGACATGGCTCCCAAAGGACTTCCTCCAACTTGATAAAGACCATCAACCCTAAATCCAAGTGTAAATTCATCTTTAGGGTTTCCTTTCCAAATACGTACCTTTCCATCAATGAATGCTACCTTGAAGCATTTATCTTCCATCGCAGAAATAGATACCAGGTTCTTCTTCAAATCGGACACATACAATACTTCTTGTAGATGAATGGTTTGAATTTGATTTAAGTGAAGAGTGACATTACCTATAACTTTTATGGGATATGTGGCATTAATTCCAAGAATGATCTCCAAATTATTCTTTTTTTTCGTTCGAATTTGAGAGGGCCTCTTTGTACCCAATGAAGTGCCTTGAGGATCTACTATCATTCAACCAATGATCCAACGTATCCGGAGGAGAGGCAGTTGATAAAGTGGAAATAAGATAAAATTCATTTTTTTTTCTATAACATTACTTTCCTCATACCTGGAATTTCTTGATCTTTTGGGAGGTCGACCATTTCCATATTGAGCAGCAGGAGCATTCCTCTTTGTCCGGCCAGGGTAACTCCAGAATGGGCAGAAGAAATTGATTGATTATTTCATTAGACAGCTATTGTTTATATACATAAAATGGACGGATCAGTTCATCTTCTTGATGACTGTTCACGTTCCAGGTTACCCAACCGTTGAAGATTAGGTGTGAACATTCCCCCCCTTAATCTGAAGGGATGTTGGTGAGTCCAAGCATTGTTCTGAATCTTTCAAGCTTTTCTCTTCCAAGCGCTTTGGTGAAGATGTCTGCAATTTGCTCATTTGTGGAACAATGACGGAGATGGATTGTTTTGGCCTCAACATGATGTCGGATCAGATGATATTTAGTATTGATGTGCTTAGTACGATCATGGAACTTTGGGTTCTTGGCCAACTTTATTGCAGAGGTGTTATCAATCATGAGTGGAGTTGATTGTACTTGTTTTACCTGCAAATCTTCAAGAATTTTTCTGAGCCACACAATTTCTTTCGTTGCTTCAGCTGCTGCCACATATTCTGCTTCTGTTGTGGAATCTGCTGGAACTGATTGTTTGCGTGATCTCCAGGAGACAGCTCCTGATCCAAGACTCATAGCATATCTTGAAGTAGATACCCCAGTTTCTTTGTCTCCATCGAAGTCTGAATCAGAGTATCCAATCAAGCTGAAGCCGTCCACCTGTGTATACTTGATTCCAAGGTCTTGAGTTCCCTTCAAGTACCTTAGAACTCTTTTTGCAGCAGACCAGTGTCCCTCACAAGGCTTTTGCATAAACCTGGAGAGGATTCCAACAACAAATGAAATGTCTGGTCTGGTAGTAGTGAGGTAGATGAGACTTCTTACAAGCTGTCTATACTTTGTTGCATCCTCAAATTCCTTTCCTTCAATAGATGTGAGCTTCAAGTTTTGTTCCATTGGAGTAGAAAGAGGATTGCACTCTGTCATGCCAAATCTGTTTAACAAATCTCCAATGTATTTCTTTTGAGAAAGAAATATGGATTTTGGATGTTGGGTTACTTCAATGCCAAGATAGTAATGAACATAGCCCAAATCAGTCATTTCAAAACTTTTTCCTAATTCTTTCTTTATGGATGCAATATAGCTTTCATTGTTCCCTGTCATTAAAAGATCATCTACATATACCACAAGATATACAACTGTTTTGCCAACTTTCTTGACAAATAAAGTTGCATCATCAAGATCAAAATGTTTGAAGTTGAGTTTCAGAAGATGCTCAGTTAGTTTTTCATACCAGGCTCGTGGTGCTTGTTTGAGGCCATACAAGGACTTCACAAGTTTGCATACTTTGTGTTCATGTCCTTTCACAACAAATCCTTCAGGCTGGGACATAAAAACATTCTCTTTTAGATCTCGATTCAAGAATGCAGTTTTTACATCCATTTGATGGACTTTCCAACCGTTCTGAGCAGCTAGTGCAAAGAGTGTCCGGATGGTGGCCCATTTTGCTGTGGGGGCAAAAGTTTCCTCATAATCGACCCCTTCCTTCTGTGCAAAACCTTTTGCCACAGCCTAGCTTTGTGCTTGTCAAGTGAGCCATCAGCTTTGTACTTGTTCTTGTAGACCCACTTGCAGCCAATTGGTTTGGTTCCAAATGGAGGATCAACCAGCTTCCAAGTGCCATTCTTTATGAGGGCATCATACTCCTTCTGCATCGCTTCTTTCCATTCATCATGAGAAGCAGCTTCTTTGAAGGAAGTTGGTTCAAAATCTGTAGACAAGTTCAATTCACAATCATAAGTAACATCCATATCAACAGGTGAAATAGAGTTATCTACATCACCTCCATCTTGTCGGTTTGTATTTCTGGTTCCTGTTTTTCCAATTTCATTAGGATGAACACTTTCAAGTGTCTTTGTCAGCCACTTTGGGGGACCTTTCTGAGATGGTCCAGGCTGCTATGTTGATTGAGTTGGGACTGAATCAAGATTGAGTCTCCCAATTCTATCAATTACATCACTTAAAGGATCATCCGGTGTTGGAGTTTCATGCAAGGGAGATTGTTCTTCAGAGGAAGATTCCACATGTTGATCTAGTATAGGAATCCCCCCTTCAAGATGTGGAATCTGATTATCAAACTCTTGAAATGATTTCGTTTTTGTGAATCTATCCAAGCGATCAAGTTGCTGCTCAACAACACTGTCAGATTTGGATGATTCAAGAAAAATGACATCTCTAGATACAACAAACTTTTTATTTACTTCATCATAGAGACGGTATGCTTTAGAGGTGTTTGAATACCCCAGGAAGATACACTTACGACTTCTAGCACCAAGTTTGTTTCTATGTACCTTTGGTATTAAAGCATAACAGGTGGAACCAAAAATCCTGAGATGTTTTACCGAAGGAACATGTCCATACCACAATTCATAAGGAGTCTTGTTTCTTATAGTACTAGATGGACATTTATTCTTTATATATGCAGCACATAGAACAGCATCAGCCCAAAACATTATCTTTACATTTTTGAAGAAAAGCATGGATCGTACCATATTGAAGATTGTTCTATTCATTCTTTCTGCTACACCATTCTATTGGGGATTATAAGGTACAGTTGTTTGATGTTTGATCCCATGTTGGCGAAGATAGTTTTCAAATTCATTTGATGTATATTCTTTTCCATTATCAGTGCGAATAGACCCAATATGAGATTGTGCATCATTTTCAATCCACTTATGAAAATTCTTGAATGTTTGAAAAGCATCAGATTTGTTCTTCAATAAATAAACCCAACACATTCTGGTGTAATCATCAATAAATGTCATGATATATTTATTTCCATTTGCAGAAGGAACAGGCATTGGACCACATAAATCTGAATGAATGAGTTCAAGCTTCCTATGTGCTCTTGAATGTGAATCATGAAAAGACTGTTTGCTATGCTTTCCTAGAATGCAAGCATCACATTGCTTATGTTTTCTAGGAATGGTAGGCAAACCAGCAACACCATTTTTCTTCAACAAGCGGAGACTATCATAGTTTAAATGTCCAAATCTAGCATGCCATAATAAACTTGACGGAAGTGTACCTTCTTCATGAAGAGAAATATATGAGAAATGTTGGGCATGAGCAGAGGTTCCTTGCAGTTTAAGAAGTCTTTCTTCTTCTATTCCCCTCATGACAAGTGAGTGGTCAGATGCCTTTCTTACCTCAAGCTTTCCATCAAACATATGAATGGAGTGACCTCGCTGGCGGATGTGGACCAAGGACAACAAGTTTCTCTTGAGCTGTGGGAGATATAGAACATGATCCAGAAGAAAGTCTGGAAGACCAGGGAGTTTAAGCCTGATTGTGCCAAGCCCTGATGGCTTGATTTTTGATTGATCTGCAAAGTATACTGCTCCATCAACATTGTCAGTGAAATCTTCAAAAAAATCTTTCCTATGAGTCATATGACAGGTTGCTCCTGAATCAAGCAACCAATCATTTTTCGAAGAAGCAAGTGAAGCATTCAACAAATCTTCATTTACTCCAATGTTACATTGTGCCTCAATATAGTGAGCGGATTCAGGTGCTTTACCTTTGTCTATGTCATCAGTTTTACCTTTTTGCTGATTTCTTCTCTGCTCGATTTTGTCCCATGGTAGTTTGCATGTAGAAGCATCATGTGATCCATTTCGTTTGCAGCGAATGCAATGCAGATCTGCCTTTTCTCCTTGAGAATGTCTGCCCCCCTGCCTCTGAAGTATCTTCCTCTTCCTCTTCGTCCACCTCTTCCTCTTGTAGAATCTTGAGCATGATGCTTTTCTTTATGAGCAAGGCAAACAGTCTCTTCAGAAGATTCAGGGACTGTCTTCTTTCCAAAGGCTTTCTCTCTTTCAGCAAACTTTTTCACAAGAGTCAAAGGTTATATCTTTAAGATTTCCATTTGCTTGTAATGACTCAAGATAATTGGAGTAGGTAGGATAGAGTGCTTTGAGAAAGGCAATAAGAGAGATATCCAGCTCAACCTTAGTGGATTTAATATCATGCATTATAGACTTTATTTCAGATGCAAGAGCAAGAGGATCATTATTTTTCAGTTCAAGAGTGAAGAGTTTAATCATGAGCTGAACAACTTCAAGTGCAGTATGTGAATCATAGAGTTCTTTCAACTTTTGTAAAGCTTCAAAGGCAGTGGAATAGGATGAAATATGACGACTTACTTCTTCATTTACAGATGCTGCGATTAATGCATAGGCTTTGCTGTTCTTGTTTTCCCAAATGACAAGTTCTTTATCTGATGTAGGCTGCACAGGGTCTTTGTCTTCTTCTCCGACACACACTCCTTTCCACAACTCATTGTAGATGAGGGTGTGTTTTACCATCCGAGACCATTCATAATAGTTCTCCTTGCGAGTGAGAACTATTCCGACCATAGAGATGATTGAATGCATTCTGTAAAAAAAATGTCTTTGCTGATAAAAAAAAAAAACTTTCCTTACGTTACAGCCTTCAAATCCCTCTAATGTTTGCTAGAAGCATCAACATTGAAATGATAACTTTTCAATGCAACATTATCATTCAAAAGAAAACTGTGTAATAAATTGCGTAATATCAAACACTTTGATTGATATATATAAACACTTTGAAGAACAACGCAATACTCTGAATGATAAATAAACCCTTTGAAAACTGCACAATACTTTGACTGCTTTGAAAGACTGCTTACATAAACTGCGCAATACTTGACTCACAACATTACCATTCGGACATCCACACTCACATGGAATAAAACGCACAATTCCAAATTATTTACCATACCATATCCTTGCGGTCGTGAGTGATGACAAACAAAATCCGAACTGCTCTCAAATAATAAATGATGACAAAACTGCTCTCAAATAAATTACAGTGCTCTCAAATAATAAGCGATGACAAAACTGCTCTCAAATAAATTACAGTGCTCTCAAATAATAAGTGATGACAAAACTGCTCTCAAATAAATTACAGTGCTCTCAAATAATAATCAATGAGCGAGCGGATGCAATGTACAGGTACCATGTCATAATTTGGGCACTGCGCTGGCCGAGAAAGAATTCTAAGTCTTTCTCTATTTCTTCAGGCTGCATGTTTGCACAAACTAGAGTAACAACATATTCCGTTACGTCCTCAATGTACTCAAGACCATCATATTCAAAGAGCGCCAGCTTTTCCTTCACTTCATCTTCCTCCAGCAACCCACATTCAAGTAACTTGTTTTTAATTTCCTTTCGCAACCGGTGCGCCTGGTCACTACGACGGCTTCTCTCCTCGCATTGGACCTCATAACCAAACTTCTTGTTAATATAGAGCCACCCCTTCCACTTTCTGACTTAAAAACTAAAAATTGGATTTAAGCCCAAGGTGGTAGAGATACCAAAGAATCATGGGATCAAGCAGACGTATTTTAATGAGGAACGCAAGGCTCTTAGAATGTTGGTGAAGCAGCATATGGTTAAGCGCTTCGGATGTGGAGGGAAAGCCAATCCGTTTGTGTATATGGCGCTAATTCCCCCTAATATGAGCGAGCTCGAAAGGCTGGAAGAGGCAAATGCCGTGGGAATGATATGATTCGGTCACGAGGAACTCGAAATTGCCTTCAGGAATCAGCTGTAAGTTTTAACGATTCAAAATGGGCAATAAGGTATATGGTGTGGAGAGGCAACAAAACGGATACGCAAAGAATCAATGAGGCGCAGACAATCAATGATGCGCAGAGAATTAATAACACTCTGGGCGGATGCAGCGCTCAGGGCAGAGCAGCGCTCAGGACTGAGCAACGCTCAGGACAGAGGCATGAGTTACAACCAATTTTAGAACCTGGGACCTGTGCTCTGATGCCATGTCAGGCCAGGGTAACTCCAGAATGGGCAGAAGAAATTGATTGATTATTTCATTAGACAGCTATTGTTTATATACATAAAATGAACGGATCAGTTCATCTTCTTGATGACTGTTCACGTTCCAGGTTACCCAACCGTTGAAGATTAGGTGTGAACACTCTTTCCTTTATTGTTGAACTTGTTGTTCCTTTGATTGCAATTGCCTTTGTAATTGTTGTGGTTGTTGTTGTCACCATCCCTTGGAGTATCATTCTTGTGAGAACACTCTCTAACATAGTGGCCAAAGTTGTTGCAATTGTAGCACTTTCCTTTCCTTCCTTCTTTGAGTCCTTGGTTAAATCCTTGACCTTGTTTCCTTAGACCAACATTGTTCTTCCTCTTAGCATGAGCGGGGAAAGCAATAGGATCATTTCCATTTGAAGGCTTATCTCTCTCCATCATCCTTGTTTCTTCTTGAGTGCATCTATCCAATAAGTCATCGAAACCAATAATCCTCTCATTGTTGAGGATGGTGGTGTTAAACACATCCCATGCTATTGTTGTTGATTTGTGTAGCTTGGGAGGTACTCCAAGCCCCTGGGTTCAGGGTTTGGAGAGAAAAGCGCCACATAGGCAGCTTGTGGGCTTGGAACCCAAGTATGGGGTTTTGACACCCATTGAGATTTGGGACAAAACATTGATGGATTTACATGTGATGGATGAGGATGATGGCACTTGGAAAGACGATTCTAACAACAATGAAAATCGTCTGAATCCAAGTAGTTGTTAATGAGATATGAAATTTTGAAGTTGACTAGTAATTATTGGTTGTCAAGTAGGCCGGTTTGAGAGCCAATGGATGTGTGACTTCAAATGTGACGTTGAGCCCTTGTATGTGTATAAATACAAGGCGTATTGAAGTTATTTGAGGCATCAAAGCATGAACAATACACTCTCAAGGGATATCTCTGAAATTTTGTGGAGAAGAAGCTGCAGCAAGGGAGCACAAGACAATGTGAAGGAGGCTAGGAAATAACGTGGGAATTTATGTGATTGAGACGCAGTGTTGTTAGTGACAACGTGGCATTTGGAGGGCTGTTTGGGCTTGTGTTAGGGGTTGTTCTTGGTGCATTTGCAGGGCAAGAGAGCCACAATTAAGAGAAGGGTGTTGCTGCGGTTTGAAGAAAGAATTGGGAGTGTGCGAAGGAGACAATTACCATAGTCCACTATTGTGCTAGGCTGCAGGCCATAGCCAACAAGTGGAGCCTATAGGAGTTGCGTTCAGGGTGGATAGCAACCCTATAAGGCAGGAGGAGTCTCCTTAAGGTGGACCGCAGTGAAAAAAGAGGCTAGTTACTAAGGTGCATGGAGGTTAAGGGTTGCACATTATGCCCTAACTAGAATTGCAAGAGTAGCAAGTAAACAATGGAGGACAACAATACTTGGAGGTGTATTGGGTCAAGATCTTTGAGCAGTTTGGATCATGTTTTGAGTAGCCAGCTGAAGCCAAATGTAGGACCTTCCGAGGTGGAAAAGTATCGTACTAGGAGCAGATTTAGCAATGACGATGTTAGGTCCCTATAATACTAGTGATTCTCCCATTACTATTGTAATTGTAGCCCTTATTGTTATTGTTGTGTATTGTCCCCATATTGTTATTATTGTGCCCCATAGAAGCCCACTATTATTATTGTTGTGTCGTTATATTATTATTGTTATGTCAACTTTGATTATATTGTGACCCCTTAGACTCCTTCATATAGAAAGGAGGTTTTGTCCTTTGTCTCATCCAAAAATTGTTCATTTGTGTAATGTAAAGGAGGTTTGCTCCCTCGAAGAGCATGATTTTGAAGGCGTTGATATATCTTTACTTCTATTTTGTGAGCTGGTTGCATAACATTTGGTATCAGAGGTTTGGATTCTAGGGTTTCGCTGCTCCAAACAGGTCATCGTGGAATTTTCGCTACAACTTTTTTTGCGACGTTTCAGAAGCTAAAAAAACACATTTGAACCGAAATCCCTCTGAATCTCGGGTCCGAATTTCAAATCTTGTTTCGCTATATTTTCGGAGATATGATCCAAGGAAGTTAGGGGTTTCGCAGGATCTCGAATTATATCTCAAACAGGTGACCCGGGGAAAATCGTCATAACTGTCTTTCTGAGCATCATATTGAAATTTCATAAGAAGTTACATAAAGAGGACGATTTGTAGTTTTCTGTGTATCAGTTTTAGGTCCTAAGGTTGAAAAGTGACATGTGGCACTTCGTACAAGTTCACTCTACTGAACCTGTCTATAATCAGGTCATCATGAGAGTTTTTACATAACTCTTCCTTGGAGAATCCAATCTTGATCAGAATTGCGGAGTTGGAAAGAGGACTCAGAGGGCTACAATAGGACTTAATTTCATACCTTGGAGATCCGAAATTACAGAGATACAACAAATTCGATATCAAACTCCTACAAAGTGAAAAAAGGTGTGTAGTTTTCTTAAAATTTTGCATAAGTTTGGTTTGAAAAATTAGTTTGAAGGAATTCAAAAGGCATAATGAAGCATTATTATCATTAATCGATGCCCCGAAGAAAGAAAATGGAAACACCTAGTAAGCAACCTGAAAGCTCTAGCATGACTCATGAAGAAGAGGAAGAAATGCAACATGATATATCAAAATTACGAGACCAAGTGCAACAAAATTCACTCTCAGAAAAAGTAACAAAAGCTAATATGGATAGTTTAAAGAAAGACATGGAAGCTAAGATGGATGGTATAGAAGAAAAACTTAAAGGCAACATGGAAGATTTGAAGACAGGCATGGAAGCTAATATGAATGGTATAGAAGAAAAACTTAAAGGCAAGATGGAAGATTTGAAAAATTTGCTTCAAGAAATGCTTACTAATGGCGAAAGTGTAGTAAAGGAAACTCATGAGAAGAACAAAAGAAATGTTAATCATGATTTCATAGACTTTAACGGTGGATTGAAGACCCACCATGTTCCAAAGATCGATATGAGGAAGTTTGATGGCAAGGATCCGTTAACATTGATACTACAGATGGAACAATATTTCAATCTCCATAATGTGCAAAACACACAAAAGGTATGCATTGAAACTTTATATTTGGAACCAAATCAGTTCATATGGTATCGATGGCTTTGCTCTGGTAAACAAACTGTCACTCGGGCAATTTTTATTGAAGAAATGATAGCACATTATGATGATACAAAAAGCAACACTTTTTTTAGCCAATTAATAAATCTCTAACAAAAGGGTTCAATGATGGAGCACATTGAGGACTTCCAAAAATTGAATATAAAGGTGAAAGATATTCCAGAGGAGCATAGGATTGATGTGTTCATAGGGACTTTAAATGATAACATCCAACATGAGGTTCGACTTTGGGAACTTGATTCATTGGAGAAGACATTCAGGTTGGCAAGAAAAATGGAAAGCAAAATTATGGCCACAAGGAAGCCTACCACTCACAACTATAAAGATGGAAGTGTTGTTGCCCCTAGCCTTCCACAACCTACAAAGTTGACACCCCAACAATTGGAAGAAAAAAGATAAAAGGGCTTTGTTACAGTTGTGATAACAAATACACTAAAGGCCATAAGTGTGTTGAGAAGAAATTATTTTACATAGATTGTGAAGAGGAAGAAGAAAATGAACAAAAAACATCAAAAGAAGAGGATATACACCAGGAACAAACCCTAGAGAAAGAAGAAATGAATCTGACCATATCTTGTAATGCATTGGCCGATATTACCACTCTTCAAACTATCAAGATAGAAGGGCATATCAAGAAGAAAAAGGTAATAGTGTTGATTGATTTGGGAAGTACCCATAATTTTATTCATTGTAAGATAGCCAAGGAATTGAATTGCTTCCTATATCCAGCACCAGAGTGTGAAGTGATGGTTACAAGTGGAGGAACCATAAATTGTTCTGGAAAGTGCCATAATATCAAGCTATCCATGGGAGAATATGCATTGAATAGTCCAATGCTATCCATTCCAATAGGGGGTGCTGATGTTGTACTAGGAGTCCAATGGCTACAATCCTTGGGTACAATAGCTTTTAATTTTCAAGAACTTTTCATGAAATTTTCTTCGGAAGGAAAGGAAGTTGATTTAAGGGGTATCACAGGGAAACCAGGAAAAATAATCAGCTCTAATGGAATGACAAAGCTTCTAAAGAAAGAACTTTAAAGGATAACATCCAACATGAGGTTCGTTTTTGGGAACCTCACTCATTGGAGAAGGCATTCAGTGTGAGAAGAAAAATGGAAAGCAAAATTATGGCAACAAGGAAGCCTACCACTCACAATTATAAGGATGGAAGCGTTGTTTCCCCTAGCCTTCCACAACCTACAAGGTTGACACCCCAACAATTGGAAGAAAAAAGAGCAAAAGGGCTTTGTTACACTTGTGATAAAAAATACACTAAAGGTCATAAGTGTGCTGAGAAGAAATTATTTTACATAGATTGTGAGGAAGAGGAAGAAAAGGAACAAGAAACGTCAAAAGAAGAGGATATACACCAGAAACAAACCCTAGAGAAATAAGAAATGAATCCGACCATATATTGTAATGCATTGACCGAAATTACCACTCCTCAAACTGTCAAGATAGAAGGACATAGAAAAAAGAAAAAAGTAATAGTGTTGATTGATTCGGGAAGTACCCATAATTTTATACATTGTAAGATAGCCAATGAATTGAATTGCTTCCATCTGTAAAGGGCCATAATGTAAAGCTATTCATGGGAGAATATGTATTGAATAGCCCAATGATTTCCATTCCAATGGGTGGTGCTCATGTTGTACTAGGATTCTAATGGCTACAATCCTTGGGTACAATAGCTTTTAATTTTCAAAAAATTTTCTTTGGAAGGAAAGAAAGTTGAATTAAGAGGTATCACAGGGAAACCATGAAAGATAAACAGCTCTAATGGAATGACAAGGCTTCTAAAGAAATAACAACGAGGCGTAATTGCACAATTATGTTTTCTAGAGGTTCCCACATCGAAATCATCTATTTCTCCAGATCTCCAAAAAGTCTTGGACAATCATTCCAAGGTATTTGAGACTCCCGAAGGCCTCCCACCTATTCATGATCATGATCATGCTATTCATTTGATTCCAGGAAGTGTTCATCCAAATATCAGGCCTTACAGATATCCCTATGTCCAAAAGAGTGAAATTGAACGTATGGTTGCAAAAATGCTAGAGGCTGGTATAATTCAACCTAGTCAAAGTTCTTTCTCTACTCTAGTAGTGTTGGTGCATAAGAAGGATGGGTCATGGCGCATGTGTCCGGATTATAGGGAGCTCAACAAACTCACTATTAAAGATAAATTTCCCATTCCTGTCATTGATGAATTATTGGATGAATTGCATGGATCAATTTACTTCACCAAGTTGGATCTTCGTTTAGGATGTCATCAAATCAGAATGAAGACTGAAGACATTCCAAAAACAACATTTAGAACTCACGAGGGTCATTATGAATTTCTGGTCATGCCTTTTGGCCTTACCAATGCACCTTCTACATTTCAAGGTTTGATGAATTCCATTTTCAAACCCTTCATTCGAAAAATTGTGTTAGTATTTTTTGATGATATAATAATCTATAGCAAGTCTTGGAAGGATCATGTTCGACAAGTTGATAGGGTGCTCAAACTATTGGAGGAGAAACAATTATATGCAAAAGCTTCAAATGTTTCTTTGGAGTACAAGAGGTGGAATATTTGGGTCATATTGTATCTCATGAAGGTGTGAAGGTAGACACTAACAAAATTAAAGCCATTAAGGAGTGGAAAATCCCCACATCCATAAAGCATCTACGAGGATTTCTCGGGTTGACAGGGTATTATTGCAGGTTTGTTAAGAATTATGGGCAAATATTTGCACCTCTAACAACATTATTGAAGAAAGATGCATTTTCATGGACTCCAGAAGCAACGAAGGCCTTTGGACATCTTAAAGAGGCAATGTGCCAAGCACCGGTCTTAGCTACGACAAACTTCACAAAAACCTTTATTGTGGAATGTGATGCCTCACAAAATGGAATTGGTGCTGTTTTAATGCAAGAAGAAAGATCCATTGCTTTCGAAAGTCGTCTAATCAAAGGAAAGTATGTACACAAAGCTATTTATGAGAAGGAAATGCTGACAATACTACATGCACTTAACAAATGGTGACCCTACCTAATGGGAAGACACTTCAAGGTAAAAACAGATCATGATAGTCTTAAACACTTAAGATTATCTTTAGAAGAGCAACAAAATGGGTCATAAAGATGTTGGGTTATGATTTGAAATCATCTACAAAAAGGGAATGAAAATGTTGTGGCAGATGCACTCTCAAGAAAGGATGAGGATGTGGAAGCATTTCTTTGCGCCATTTCTATTACCCAACCAGATTGGATAAATCAAGCAAGGGATGAATGGAAGAATGACGAAGAAGTGTAGGCATTCATTCAAAAGTTACAACAAGATCGCAGTACATCTGATACATTTCGCTAGAAAAATGATTTGTTATGGTACAAGGATCGCTTATACTTATGTAAGAAATCCCAACTCAAACCAAAGATTCTTATGGAGGGCACTCTGGATTTTTAAAAACTTACCACAGGGTTAAGAAGGATTTTTTTTGGGATGGCCTTAAATCGAATATCCAAAAGTTTGTGGAAGAATGTTTGGTTTGCCAAAAAAATAAAATTGAAACAATTAAGACCCCAAGTCTATTACAACCTTTATCCATTCCAAGTCAACGTTGGGAGGAGGTTTCAATGGATTTTATCACAAGCTTACCCAAGTCCGAAGGAAAGAGTGTCATCATGGTGGTAGTTGATAGACTTACTAAGTATGCACACTTTTGTGCACCATCACATCCATTTAAGCCAATATAGTTTCTATTGCATTTATGCAAGCACTTCAAAAGCTACATGGAAACCCAAAGATTATTGTAAGCGACAGAGATCCCATTTTCACGGGAAATTTTTGGACAAAATTATTTTCTTGCCTTGGTACTCAGTTAGCTCATAGCTCATCTTATCATCCTCAATCTAATGGGCAAACTGAGATAGTAAACAAATGTTTGGAAGGATATCTTCGTTTCTTTGTATCTGATAAACAAACACAATGGGTCAAATGGTTGCCTTTGGCTGAATGGTGGTATAACACTTCCTTCCGTACTGCAACAAAACTGACCCCATTTACGACACTTTATGGATATCATCCACTGTCCATCACGTCATATTTAAGAGAAAATTCTAAGGTTCAAGCATTGGAAGATCACATCGAGCATCAACAACAAGTTCTCCAACTCTTAAAGGATAACCTCACTTTGTCGCAAAATAGAATGAAACAATAGGCAGATCAACATCGTGGCGAAAGAAGTTTTGATGTAGGTGACTGGGTATTCCTACAGCTACAACCATATAAACAAATGTCCCTCAAGCAAACTAAGAAGGATAATAAGTTATCGCCAAAGTATTATGGTCCATACAAGGTGTTGCAAAAGACTGGTACTATGGCATACAAATTGGAGCTTTCTGCTGCTTCAAGAGTGCACCTAGTTTTCCATGTTTCATGCTTAAAGAAGGTTATAGGTGACAAACTCCTAGTTCAAACAATACTGCTAGAACTTGACGAGGAAGAAAATATCATATTGGAACCTGAAGCAGTCACAAGAAAAGAACTCAACAACGACAAAATCGATCAATTTCGGAGTATCTCATCAAGTGGAAGACCTTACCTGCTGAAGATTCCACATGGGAGGGTGAGAATATTATACAAAAGCATGCAAAACTGCTCAAGCGTTGAGGACAACACTTTTTTGAAGGAGAGGGGCATGTTAGGTCCCTCTAATACTAGTGATTCCCCCATTACTGTTGTCATTGTAGCTGCTATTGTTATTGTTGTGCCCCTATTGTCCCCATATTGCTATTATTGTGCCCCATAGAAGCCAACTATTGTTATTGTTGTGCCCTTATATTATTATTGTTATGTCCGAAGGAGGTTTTGTCCTTTTTCTCATCCAAGAATTGTTCATTTGTGTAATGTAAAGGAGGTTTCCCCTTTGAAGAGGTTGATAGACGTTGATCTATCTTTTCTTCTATTTTGTGAGCTGGTTGCATAACAGACGAGATTGGATGTCATAGAGCTAGTTGGAGGGCAACGAGTTGCCCACCCAAAGTAGCCCTAGAGTAGCAGAAGGACTTTGTTAGTGTGAGATTGGATGAAGATCGGTGTTGAAGTGCAACAGTTTGATGGATGAAAGTTGTTGCTAGCCTAGAAGATTGGAGCTCGGACTAAGGCACTACTAGTGAGTAGTACGGAAGCGAAGGACCGGCAAGACGAGATACGACATAGAAGCTACAACGACGTTTGTCATTGTATCTTGTAAACCATAGACTGTTGTATTACTCAGTTTGTTTAATATAACGAAGATTGGGATTGTACATATTGTACAATCTTGTTTAAAACTGTGTATATTGTGCGTATGTGATTTACTGCTTTATATTTCCGCTGGGCAAAGTAGTTATGGTTGAGATTCTTGGTTTGGTAGCATCAGTGATTTTAAGACTCTAACCTAGACCCAAGGTCGTGGAAATTCAACACTTGTAAGACCTCCAAGTGCAATGAGAGTGAGCTCTCTGTCAGCAACGACCTCTCTAATAGATAGAAGGTCAGTCTTGATTTGTGTGATCCTCATGAAGTAGGATTGGATAGGCTCCCCTTTGTCCATTTTGATGTCCTTCAACTTGTTCTTGAGAAAGGGGATTTAATTTGCATGGTTCATTTTGAACATCCCAATCAGCTAGTCATACATCTCCTTAGATGTTTCCAAATAAAAAATGTAGGCAACCAAATGCTTTTGAATGAAGTCTATGATAATCCTCTTAGCTTTGACCTCACCTTTTTTGTACTTCGTTTTTGCAGCAGCAAGTGCACTTGAAGGAGGCTCCACCACTCTTCCCTTTACATAGTCCATTGAGTCATGCTCTTCCAAAGTCAAGTCCAAAGTCATCTTCTATGCATGATAATCAGATTTGTCCTTGAGCTTATCCTTAGATTTTAAGTAGAATGTAGAATCCATTGAAGCTAGACCAAGATTTTTGTCTAACAACTTTCATTAGTGATTGCTTTTCTCTCTCTTGCTTGGGCTTTGTCTTCATGTGGGCTTTGAAACCATGTTAATTTTAGTTAACAACGGTATGTTCTATGCCTAGCACAATTTAATTCAATGTTCCTTAGCAGTCCAATAACAATTTCCAATTTCCAATAGCAATCACAATAATCACATTGACAGTAAAAACAGATAGAACTTGAAACAAAATGCAGAAGACAAGAGGACACCAGATTTGGCGGATGCCAGGGAAACACCTCAATGTGGGGAGAACCCTTCGATCAAATCTTCTTATTATTATATCAAATGTTCAGCAGAGAGAGAGAGTACAAACATCAAATTGACTTGACCAATTCAAAGTCAAAACAGACCTGTAAATTTTTGCAGTCAACTGCAGTCAAACTTCAGCCCTAACCAGAAAAGTCAACTCTGGTCAAAGCAGCAATAGAATGTCTTCAAAAACTCGGCTTGATCAGGAGGTCAAAATCAGCCCAAAACAGTGACAAAGGCAACAGTCAAACTTTGTCAAACTGCTGTCTGAAATCTGCGGTCAACCTGCAATTTTGGTCTGCAGTCAAAGTGCTCAGAATGCCTCGATTTCTGTGCCAAAAGATGTGGCCTGCTGAGACAGAAATAACCCCAAAAATTCGAAGTCAAATGATGCTGGAAGGTCACGGTCAATGCTGGTCGAACTGCAGAATTTCTGTGATCTTCGGCTCTGCAATTCTGTTGTGTAATTTTGTCCTCTTTGTGCCACACATGGGAGAGAGAATGCCCAATGATGTACAAACCAATGAGGGAAGGAGAGAAAATGTGTGAGAGATGAAGATGCCAAATGAGGTGGGAGGACACTTGTATTTATACAAGTCGATGAGGGTGAAGAGTCATGTCTATTGGGCTTCATGAGCCTACATGATGATGTGGCCGACCTGAACAAATTGTACATGAGTGGGCATAAATTCAAAATCATACTTCTGCTTGTCCAAATGAGATGATCTTTATATCAATCTTGGTCCTCTTGAAAAGAGGAATCTAATGCAATCATCATCTCCATCAAGAGAGCTATCCCAAGGTGGAATTTGGCCCTAGTTGCCAATTTTAACATTGACAGACTCAATACATACACCACTCAGTGCTCACAAGTCACTCTCAACAATTACATAGAGGTTCAAATATGATATGAACACCTCATGTAGAGTCACCATCCTCTCTTAGCAGCATATAAAACTCTGACCTTACAATTTCTTTTACAGTGCTCGATATTAGTACAAATCTATGGCTGAAGTATAACCACACCTATGACTACAACAGCCATACACTCTCATCATTACAAGACAAGGCTCTCTGCATCATACATATGCATACTCACTCAAACTCTGACCATGGACATCACTGTCAATTCTCTGACTAGCAAGTCCAATGGTGTGACCTCTGGTCACAACAATGTATCAAAACCTTTCTTACACTTAGCTTAGACAACAACATATATAAACTCAACTTTGACAGTCATAAACATTACAGGGTACACATATATACATAAGAAAACATAGTGGGATATATATCCTTCATTAAGTCACTGAGCCATCAATCCTGCAATCACAAACTGTTAGCAGCATGACTGTTATTTACACCAGTAAAGCTTTGCCTCTGCCTCTGATTAGCTACAGGTGCCTCTGTCTAAACATATGCTCTGTTTTTGTCATAAAAATTAAGCCATATAGCAAGCAGCATCACAAAAATGCAACAAACTCGCTCCTTGTCTCTGCCAATGCTCAGCTACAGGCCTCAAGATGTTCCACCACGATCCTTTGTCCATACACAGAGCACATGCACAACACAGTGTTTAAGTTCAAATGCAGTTACAGAACATGCCTTCGCTGGATCTAGACAACTCCTTTTGTCATGCATCGAGGCTTTGTTTCTTTATTAGAACAATACAATTGTGTACTACATGCACATACTTTGCAATCACACCTCTCCCAGCACAATAATCTCACCAATGTGCTTATTTACAGATGTGATCATACCTTGATCACTGTGCTACTCCATGTATACATGCTCCAAGAAAATTTCATCAATAATTTGTTTGATAGTAGTGCGTGATCTTATTGTGCTTTGTCTTGAAGAGCTCTACTACATCCACCCCACATCCCAATTCATTGGATGCTGGTGCACGCTCCACTGGTATATTCGATCAAACTTAAACAATGATCATAATATCACTGTGCTATTGGCATTCACAATGATCAATTCGACTCTTCGGGCAACCATCTCAGGCATTGCCCAGGTTATTCATTTGCATGTATTTTGACCAAGAGATTACTTGACCACAAAAAATGACTCTTAGAAATGTCGGCTCGATCCTTTTCTCAACCACAATCCTGACCACAACTTACGTTCAGTGGTTTGACTGTAATTGCAAAACACATACAGCTCAAACGTCATATCAACGATCGCCCATGGACCCTTAATATAATTTGGCTTGATAAATATGGTGGCTCCCTTCAACAATACGGATTCTTCAAATATGCCAATTTCGGAGGCAGTATATCAGACCATAATCCGGAGACTTCTCTGATTATGACACTCAGACTTTGATCCCAACAATAGATGGCACAGATCTGATTAAGTTTCTTGAAGTGGCAAACTCGGCCTCTGGAAGTCGATTTCTTTGGTCTCTTGTGAACACAAATCGACCCTGGGATTTTTGACAGTAGAGAGAGGAATCGACCTTTCTGAAAATGGTTCTATGTAGGGTTTCTTTGTTGATTTGGCTAGGACTTTGTATACATTTCAAGCACTTTCTGTTGGTATAAAATCAGCCTTCTCAATGCCTCTAGCTAGAATACATACATGTTTTTGTTAGTAGGATTTCATAAGGAGTGGAAAATTTGCTCTTCAGAAAGTAAGTGGCTACGTGCTTCTGTACCCTCTCTAATTAACTCTGCTTGTTCTTACATATGCTTGGGTGCCATATCTCTTAGCCATATAAGAACACTGGTGTGATCATTGTTGTAGGAAACACCCCCTCCCCCGGATCTAAACCAGGGTCTGCTTCATGTATGGATCCGTGGTTTGGAAATCCAGAATTGCGGATTGGGCAGAAAAACACGGTTCTTGAAATTTCGAAACCGTGCCGGTTCGATCCGCGGTTCTAGATTTTTGAACCGCATATCTGGTGGTGGATCTGCGGTAGATCGGGTACAGATCCCGTGCAGATCCGATGCCCGACAAACACATCGTGTGG
This sequence comes from Pinus tabuliformis, assembly GCA_031772625.1. Lineage (NCBI taxonomy): Eukaryota > Viridiplantae > Streptophyta > Pinopsida > Pinales > Pinaceae > Pinus > Pinus tabuliformis. The sequence continues at coordinate 1,237,738,612 of CM062805.1, read as the reverse complement.
CCGACCCAAAAAATTCATTTTTTTTGTCTAACTTGAGTTAGGGGTGGGTTTAGGTTGAGTTAGGGTAATGATAGATGGGGATAAAGTTCATTTCCCCCTTTCATTTCCTCACTCTTGTATTTTTGAAGAGCTTGGGGAAGTGAGGAGAAACAGAGGAGAAGAGAGGCTTGAGGAGAGCTTGGAGGAGTGAAGGAGGAGGAGCTAGGAGCAGTGAAGGAGGAGGAGCTTGGGTCAGTAAAGAAGGGCTTCCATCTACAAGAGCTAAAGAGGTAAGTGCAAACCCCAAACTCCCTAATTTTTCTGCCATTGTTGTTTGTATTTTTTCTCCTCCCTCTCCTACACTTTCCCATTCTTTCTTCTTGCTCATTTCATTGCAGTTTGTCCATTTTATATTTATATTCCAAGATGGTGTTCTTTTGGCTTCTATGTATCATTCCACTTTGGTTTTCATGATGGCAAGGGGGAGTAGGAATAGAAGGGAAGAAGAACAAGAGGATAGTGGTCCCCATATGAGTGACCCAATGTATGATGAGGAGGAAGGGTTTGAAGATGAAGGGGGTAAAAATAGCACTGAAATGCTAGAGGGGAAAGATGCTTTGACACCCTTGTGGATTTTTTTGACCAAACTTGAAGGGGGAAAAGGTGGTGGAAGCCACAAATTTTTGTGCCCTCATGGTTGTCATGAAGGAAAACCATATAGTGGTTCATATACCCGTGTGAGGAGGCATCTTTGTGGGCTGTTGGATAGTGATGAAAAAAAGGATGTTGTGGGGATCACAATTTTCTGAAAGGTTCCAACCGAACAAACAAGAAAATACATCCAAATAGAGGAGGTTGCACAACAAAAATACAAGAAACAAAGAACTCATTCTCAATCAAGTGCAACCTCTAGATTTGGTAGCTCATCTCCTCATGATACTTTTGCAACCTCTGAAAGTAGAAGAACAATAGGGTATTTCTTGAATGTTGCTGAGAGGAATGATGTGGATGGAAATATAGTCCGGTTTCTTTATGCTTGCAGTGTACCATTCAATGTTCTTCGCTCTCCCTATTGGCATGATACGATTAAGGCCATCAATGAAGCCCCAAAAGGATACAAGAGCCCCAACTATGAGAAAGCTAGAACAATGTTATTAGAAAGAGAAAAAGCAAAGGTTCAAAGAGCTTTGACACGTTTTACAAATGAGTGGGTGGATTGTGGGGTATCCATTGTATCAAATGTTAGAAACCAACATTTGATAAATGTTCTTGGTGTTTTTGCTAGTGGTGCAGTGTTTATTACATGTCATGACTCCTCCTCCATCAGTGCAACTTCCCAAAACATTGCAGATCTCTTATTGCAATCAATCAAAGATGTTGGTCCTAATAATGTGGTTCAAGTGATCACTGATAATGAGCGTACTCATTCTCACATCTTTTGGTCCGGGTGTTTGGTGCACACATTGAACCTTTTGATGCATGATATTGTGAAGCATAAATAATGTGGATGGATTAATGAGATTTACAAGAGAGGGAAGCAACTCATCAAATTTATCGTCCCGCATACAAGGGTAAACTACTTTTATGGCACATACTCCAAGTTGCAGTTGCTTAAACTTGCAAAAACAAGATTTGCAAGTTATTACCTCACCTTTAGGCGGCTAGTGAAGATGAGACAAGCTTTAACTAATATGGTGATGTTTGAATCATGTGAGGAAATTAACATTGATAGAGATGGTGCTAATGTAGCCAAGGGCACTATTCTTGATAGTTACTTTTGGTAACAGATTAAATATGTTTTGCAATTCACTAAATCAATTTATTACATGATCAAATTTGCAGACTTAGATTGACCAATAATTGGGGAGGTGTATGAGCAAATGGATAGCATGTTGGGGTAGATTAAAGACATTGTTGAGCCTAGAGATATGAATTCATGCAGAGGTGGAAAAACGTTGGCATATGCTAAACATTCCACTGCATGCCTTAGCATATGTTCTGAGACCTAAATACTATCATCCATCATGGCTTTCAACACTAGCACTTGGGGGGGAGGGGGGGAGTAGGAGAAAACCACACCTAGGTCTAGAGGTTCTAAAGAGTTATATGAAAGCATTAGATAAATTAGTCCCAGATGAGGAGTCATCTGCCCTGCGACGAAAATATTTGAGCAACTATATACTTAGCATTGGTCCATTTGGGAGCATGCATGCAATTAGAGATCGAGAGAATTTTTCTTCTCGAGTGGTGGAACATGCATGGTGGTGCTACTCCACTTCTACAAACTTTGGAATTGCGGGTGCTATCTGTTAACGCTCGAATTTGCCCCAGGCTGAGGAAGGCAAAACTCAAGGCAACATCAAACCACGCTCAGCCTCGTAGCTAGCCCTACGAGGACAGGAGAGGGCTCTCTCTGGGTCAATCTCGGAAAAATATAATCAATGAGGCTCGAGATGACTGAAATTGTAACTAATCTTAAGCTAGGTATTAAGTGCAGAGGTTTAAAAGTGATTTTTTGGGGTTTTTGTTGAATCAAAGGGAAAAGCAATTTTGGGTGTGGGGATGAGACACAGTTTCTGCAGAGGACTGATTGGAGCAAGGTAGGCAATTGTTTGATGCCTTAAAAGCTAATGAGGTGAGTAGATCAGACAGGTGAGGAGCTAAGGAGAGCAAGGAAACCTCAAGAATTCTCCTTAAACAGATGAAAACATAGGAGATCAAACAAACTTAAAGGCAGAGCATTACAGATTATGAATTCTACCTTAACACTTCATTTGTTCAATTACAGAAGATGAGAGAAGGAAAATGATACACATAACAACCTACAAGTACTGAAAGAAGCACACCATCAAGACATAAAGCCACATGAATTCCAAACAGTGCTGCAAAACCCTGGTCTTTCCTTTGCCAAAATGCTGAAGTAAAATGTACAATAGAGTCTCAAAACCTTTTCCCCAAGAGTCCAACCATGAAAATGACTAAGAAAATACATAATATAGGCAAGCCAACCCATTCCTTGCCTCTAGGGGTCGAGCTCATCATCCTAGGAGCTGTTTCAACCAATTCTAAACAAAGCACTACAATCTAGGTAGTCAAAACAACTTGTCTCTATAAGGTAGGAAACTGATTCATTCATTTAATTTTCACTTTTTAGTGAATGAATCTTCTAGAACAAGTAATAAAGTGCCAAAATTACATCATGTTTCATTAATTACATCAAGAGGAGTGAAAAAATCACATCACAAGTCAAAACTGGTCAAACTGGCTTCGTTTCCTGAGCTGAAGATGAAAATTGTGCCAAAAAACCCTGTGCGCCGCGCGCCTGAGCCCTATGCGCCGCACGCCTTTCCACCTGTTTTTGGGGCACTTCCCGGCATCCAAATTGAGCTCAGGTTGGCTTGTTGGAAAGCCCTGGATGTCTACTTTCCAACCCAAGTGGAATTTTCCAATTTGGTGTCCATTTGCCCTCCAAAAGTGCATTCTCCCGGAAGTACTTCCTGCTGGTGCAAAAGGTGGCAGAAAGGTGATTTTCATGGTGTTTTTGAGCCTTTTGGTCACCCAGAACTTGATGAAATGCTTTGGCCATAGCTTAGCATGTATATTTCATCATGACAAATCCAACACTACAAGCCATTTGTGATTTGGACCTCCCAATCTTATGGGTCGCACGCGGCGCGCTACGCGTTGAGCCGAAAAACCTATTTTTAGGACAAAATTTTCAAAAATGACAAAAATTTCTCCGAATTTGCTCAAATTCGGAGTAAAGACCCTCTATCATGTATTGTGCCCCGCCAATGAAGCCTCAGCGAAAATTTGGAGTGGATCGGGCTTTTTCCGCCGTTTTAGTGCCTTGCTCAATCGCCTCTTAAGGATCTTCATTTTTGCTTTGCAAACATGCATGCGACCCCAATAGTGAGTTTTCATATGACGAAGCATGTCCTTGTCTCTGTTTGCCTTCACCAACAATTTCTCCAAATGAGTGTTCACCCGAATGAGCATAGACTCTCGATCAATCGGTGTCAAATCACCGGGTCTCTTTCGGGCCAATTCTCGGTCTTCCCGGATTTTCCGTAGCTCATAAAGTGTATGTTCATCTTCCAGCTGTTTGTTGCGCTACTCCAAGTAGTTGATCGTCCACTTAGCCAGCTGCGATTTCTTTTGCAGCGAGTCATTTTCAGCCCTTTGCTGTCGGATGATCTCTTTTAGCTCCGAGCTAGGAGAGCTCGCATCAAGATCAATGATATCCGTGTCCTGACCTCCTGAAGGACCCTCATCAAACATGGGCCTCTTGCCCCTATCCTGGATCTGTACCTGTGCTGAAGAAGAAGGCGAGACCCTTTCCACATGATGTGGAGATAATACTCGCTGTGCTGATGAAGTCAACGAGACCCCTTCCACCCCGGGTGGAGATAGTACTCGTCGTGTAGATGCAAATAAGGCCCTGTGGCCTCGCTGGTATGTCACATATGGAGGAGCACTTATATGCTCAGTCTCGGGAATGCCTGGCTGGTGTGAAGGCGCTCCCTCATCATGAACTATCTCGGGAGGCGGCTGTAGCACTGCGAAGTAATCACGGGAGATGAAATCCTCCCAAGTAATGCCCTGCTGTGCCAACTGATGCATCACTATGATTTTGATCAACGCATAATGATATATGCTCTTATGCTGATGTGCTGGGCTCTTCCTTTGTACTAAAGGCACCATCCTCTCTATGTTGCGACACATGAAAAACGGAATGTTCATCATACGTACCCTCGTGAAATGCATCAACAAACGGACATGGTACGCATAGAGACGCGAGAATCTGCCCTCACAACTGAAATATCGAATGATGAGTTTCATCAATGGTGCATACTCATCCCTCAGGAATCTGAAAGGAAAAACTGCGCTCAATTGTCTCATATACCCGGATTTGATATATGGCTCATAGTAGAATCTGTCTAATAGCTGGCGTTTACTCCATTCCTCCCCTACATTTGGTATCCTGGTGGCCTGAGCAATAGTCTCGGGTGACAAGGTGAAATTCACTCCGGCAAGGTTTACATGACCATCCTGTAAATGTAGAACAAATAAATGGACTAGTTCCCGATGATGCTGGATCTGTGAGATCATCTCACAGTATTGGAAACATGATTGACGCCGAAAACATTCCATTGCAAGTGGGCAAGCTTGCAATCGGGCCAAAGAAGTAGGCTCCTCCCCGACATGCTGACCACTTTTGCCACCTTTGTGACACCTTCGTGGCACATTTGGCACATTTACCTCCGGTGTAGAATCACTATCATACTCCTGCTCATAGACTGACTCGGTCTCTGACATGTCTTTGAAAACAAGATAGCCGGAATATATATGCTGATGTATAAACTGCGTGCACAATTGCCTGTAAACTGTTCTTTTGCTCTAAAAATGCTGTGACCAAGGGGACACAAATGCACAAGGGAATATTAGGAAAGGGGAAACATTAGGGAATTAGGGAATTTGGAAATAAAAACAAGGGACTTAGAGAAGGGAAGGGAAATGATAAGGATAATGTGTTTTGTAATAGAGGTGAGGGACTAGGATTTGAGGGATTATAGTGTAGGATGAAGGAGGAAATTAATGGGGAAAAATAAGGGTGAATTTGGGAATGTGAAACAAAGGGAAATGGAGAAATAATGACAACCTTGGTTACACTCTGTTTTTGAAACCCTTACAACAATTTTTTGCATTCAAACCCTACAGCAATTTCATTGACAAGGAGGGCTTTCCACTTGGATTTCTAAGGCAAACATATCATGAACCCATTACATTTATCTTTCAAAAACCAAGCACAAGTGGTGGATGTGAGCCTACCTGCAAATTTGTGCGGAGAGGAGGCGCGTTCATGCGTTTCCAAGCAAATTTTGGGCTTAAACCCCAGTGCGCCGCGCGCCTCACCCAACGCGCCGCACGCGTGTATTTTTACATTGCGATTTTTTGCCTGATGTGTCGCGCGCCTAGGCCAATGTGTCACGCACCCCTGAAACTGCTCCAACTTCCTCACAAACTCACAATTTCGCTTTGGAATGATGTTCTTCACTCTTGGCATGCAAAATGAGTTGAAAATGTCATGAAATATGTTTATAAAGACTCCCTTTTGATTTTTGCTTGGTCCATGACCCATTTTGTAATGTTTTGTCGTTGACACTTTTTCAGGATTAATAGACTTCTGACCTTTTTGGTTTCCTCCTTAAATTTGGTTGAAATAATGATTTTCTTTGCAATTCTTTGCAGGGATAGCTGTGATATGATCTGGCAAAGGAGACCAAGGCTGCGCTTGGACGATTCAAGAACTGAAATTTTTGAAGATTTTTACAAAAATGAGATGACGACTTATCTTCAAAACATAGTTTTGAAGAGAAGTCCTAATTTATCTGTATAATGATGAAAATTATTGAAGTAACCACCTATCGAGGACATCCCTCTGGCCTGCTGGTCTTCTTAGACTTTGCAAAACAAGACTGACTCAACCCAAGACCTAATGACCAAGAACCATTGTTATGACCCAGAAATTTGAAACAGGACTGTACATGACCTTTGAAGACTTGTTTTTATGAATAGACCTGAACCAGCAGTGCCAAGCACGAGGGGAATGAGTAACACAAACCATTCCGTCAGAGTTATGGCATGCCTAACGAAATGCAACTAATCGAAACTGATGGGACACCTAAACATGAAATGCAAAAAAGAGCTTTGATCTCTGACGGAGGGATAACTAGACCGACTCTAACATTGGCTCCAATGGGGATGGTAGCTCCTTGGAGATGCCAAGAACCGCAGATCTCTGCAAGAGCTAGACAGTGCCTTCATCCATTGGGCGATGGAGTCATTATTCCAACAATTAACACAAAACTTTGACACATTTATTGACTGCAGATTTGACTGAAAACTGAATACAACTCTGACAAAACTGACTCAATTTTAAAACTGAAAGGACTAATCAACTGACTCGACAAACTGTACTCATAAATACTAAGACCTGAAACTTAAAACAAAAGCTTGGTGGCAGTACATGGCCACCTGTGTTTCTTACAAGACAATATATCCTCAAAATATATCAAAATGCCAATGCAACCAATCAAGAAGATGGCTTCTTGACTGATTCTTCTTATCAGATCTTCTGGTCAACAGTACAAACCTATCACTGGGCATCCAAAAACATAGTTGACCATGGCTGCAACAAAACACTGTAATAAACACTTTCACTACTGGCTGCAACAAACTTGCTAGAGGATCGTAAAAAACATGAAGATTTGCCATTGCCACCTCCTGCTGAAAGATCAAGGTGTCCTTTGTTTCAAATTTTGATCTGCCTTCATCATGTGCTTTGGTAAAAGTATGCTCATGGGCTTCAAAAAACTCTGAACAGGTAGATGAGCAGATCTCCTCTTGTATGCTATGATCTTCTGTAGTCTGACAATATGGTAGGTCATCTTCATATGATATCACAACCAAATTATCAAGTTCCTTATTACATTCTTCAATATTATCAAGCACAATATTATCATTTATATCGTCTGCCACAAATTCACTCAGAGAAACTTTTTCACTTGCTTGAGCAAAGATCTCACCTTGCTGTTCATGAGCAGACTGAATGACCTCCTCATGAAGACTCTGTTCTGATGAGATGGGAGCACTTAGATTTGTAACTCTGTTTTCTTCATGCCAGATGATCTCAACAGCCGAGTTTTTCTTTATAGGATTCGACACAAGGTATTCTTGGTCATCATGATCTGAATGTTGATTTAAAAAAGTTGACTTGACTGCATCACATTCTGAAATTGAATCTTGACTACCCTGCACGTTGTCTTCTTCTGTGGGCAGATCTGAAATAGAACCCTCTCTTTCATCATCTTCCACCATATGACCATCTTCAGCCTGCTGATCTTGATTCTGCTGCAAAATGTCCTGATCATCTGGAAGAAGAGGGATCAAATCAGATCTGCTCACTGGGCTTAACGTGGAGATCGCAAGGAGAGGTCAATCAAATTTCTTGCAGGGGCATAACATTGGAGGAGCTATTGTCAACCATACAAATATCTTGCTAGACTTTTAACAGGTTATCAAAACCATATTTGGCATGTATTACTAGATCCATATTTAATATAATAAGGCTGAATTTTTGATAAGTATTATCTGTGTTTTTCTTGATAAGTTTTTGCATAGTGTCGTGGCGTTATTTAAATTTTCAACAAAATTATCTATGTGATTTTTTTGAAGAAATTTGAATAGGAAATTTATCAAAGATTTTAGGAAATAATTAAAAGAATATTACAGTGGTATCCGAGTTGGTTTTCTTGCCAGCTTGAGGGTTCTAGGGGTGATTTCATCAGTGCTTGGATTCATAAGTGTTCGTGGTAGTTGAATTTGTTATGCAAGGCCGATTTTATTTCATGGGAGGTGAAAACCAAGGTGAATTGAATGGCCTTAGCTGAGTTAACAAAAACTGCAAAGAAGAGGCCAAAAACCCTAGCGCAGGTCAAAGTCTTGGCGCGAGCAAGCAATTGCGGGAAAAGCCGAATAATTGTGGGGCTGATTTCATTGCAAGAGCTAAGTTCAAGCGAGTTTATTTTTAGGGCCAAATTCGACCACAACCTTGTGCGTTTGAAGGACACATTATTTCACACAAGGACCAAATTATTTAAGTTTGCCACAAAAGATTCATTATTTTGTTGGAAGGGGCCGGTTTTGTGGAACTCAGATTATCCTTTTGCATTGTGGCTGAATTCCTTTGTTTATAGGAGCTGAAGCTATCGTTGCATTTGAAGCCAAGTCGTGTTCTTTGATCCATTGCTTGAGGGTGAGATAGTAGGGGTTGAGTGCAGCTTGTTCGCATAGTTGAGTCATCACTTCTTGCAACGGTCCAATTAAAGGGGAATATCCATTGCCTGAGGTCGAGCTCGTAGGGATTAATGTAGCCAATTCATTGAGGCCAAGTTTGAATTGTTTATGTGGTCGAGTTGCTATAATTTGTGAGGATTCATATTTTCAGAAGAGGGCTGAATTGCTCTTAAAAAACCGTGCCCAAATTGCCAGTTTGTTGCTGAAGGAACAAGTTGATAAAAACCCTAGCGTGAGTGCAGTCAACATGCTTATTTTCCATTACCCCCATAACCTAAAATTGAGGTAGATTCGTTGAATTAACTGGAAGGACACATTGCCAGTTGCAAGGGCCGAGTTTCTTAAGCAAAATGGAGGACAAATTTGCCAAAATGCATTAATTTGTAGCGGATGATTTTTGCCTAATTTGGAGGGCGAATTTTCCTTGAGAAATGGTTGCCAGTTTTCATATCAAGGGAGGCCAAGTTGTGGTTTTAATTTCTGAGTCACATTACTAGTTGCTAGGTCGAATTGATTTGCTGGAAAGGGCAGTAATGTCTAATCAAATATTTTGAGTAAAAGGAGAAAGAGTTACAACAATCTTGGGCAAGTCTTCTCGAAGCATTTCTTCCAGGTTCTAACTCAACAATTTGGTAAAATTCCTCCAAAGATTTCCATTCAATAGAATAATGCCGAAGTTTTGGCATTTTAATTTTGCGTTGCATATTGTTTTAATTGCTGGTGATTTTTGTTGCAAAATTTTTGAATGAATTTTGATGGTGTTTTTCAAGCAAGATTATGCCATAATTTTTTTGAAACAAACCCTTGAATTTTGGGAAGGCTTTTTAATGGTTGTTAGCATATTTAACAATAATGAAAAGTGGAAAATAATCCCTTCAAATTACTAAAGAGGAATTTGGGAATTTGCAAGTTTATTGCCTCAAGGACCATAGATGGAAACAGGCCATAGATGGCCTTGCAAATGCCATAGAAAACTTGGCAGGAGGGCAATAGTAGTTCAACAATAATTTGTTCTTTGGATAGCGATGCTCTTATGGAGCAAAGAACAAGACAAATCAACAAACCCTTCTCCAAATGGAGTTCATATTAATTTTCAGCAAAAATAGTTGGCGAATCTACAGAAAGAAAGGGACGTGGGAAATTTGATTTTTGTAATTGGATTATATTTAAAGTTTATGAAGACAAGGGATGTTCTCTCTCAATTGGAGCAATTGGAAACATGCTTGTCCAAAGTAGTCCAATTTGATTGGAGGATATTAAGTTGGGTAGCGAAGTCATGAATACGTGCCTTGATCCGACGCCGGTTTATGGAGCATCCTTGTAAAGAGGTAAGACTTACAATTGCTTCTTGCCTTTGTGAGATCATAAAGATCACTACTCCTGTTCACCCCTACAACGATGACATTCCAAGAAGGGTGTTATAGCTGATTGTGGGGAGTTTCCGAGGATTGTAGGATATCGAGGCCTTACCATTGGTAAGAAACCCAAGATATTGGATATGTGGCTAGAACTAGAATGGGTGCCATTATGTTCGATCTAGAATGCAGTAATTTGATTTTCAGATATTCCACTGTTTCTTCACCAACATTAGAGAATATCATCCTGGCATTGTAAAAATCAACATGCTAAATATTTTGCCTTTGATTCTAGGCGATGACGATGCCATTTGCAAGCAACTACAATCGAAGGTGTTGGCTATTTCGAGGACTTTTAAGTCACATGGCAAAAAGGCAAATGCACTAGGAAACACCTCCTTAGTACCCTTTTCTTCAACAAAAATCAGAAGTCAAAACTATGGCGTAGGGGCATCTCTGTAATAATCAGAGTAGCACAACGTTCACATGGTGGCTTGTTTAAAGGATTGCTGATGAATAGTGATAGTTGACATCTACTATGATAGAGGTCCTGAGTAGTTAGAGTAGAGGGAGATTATGAGTTTGTATCTTATCGAGTGGGAAACTTATGGGAGATTACTTCTAGCCAGGGGTACAACACAATTGGAGTGTTGGGACATTGGGGATTCTATATTCCCTATTTGGTAGTGGGATCTAGGGATCTGTCCTGGCATACAAATTCTTGATTCCATATCAATGTTGCAACAGGGATTCTTCAGATTCATTTGGGATATTGGTATTGAGATTAGAATTGCTTGGGTCAAGCAATTTCGAGAAGCGAGAATTGTAATATGCCTTTTTCTGGATATTGGGAAAGGAGAGTATCTCATTAGCTAGGGTTACAAATTAAAATTAATTATGGGCTATGAGAGAATCAATTAATTAAAAGTGACTAAAGAAAAATAACTATTATAAATCACTTTAATAAAAGAAGAAAAAAGACTCCGTGCTATTCAAATGACCCATGTAAAGCCTCAGTTGGAGTTAATATAAATTTGGATTTCCTTCTAAAATGTCATTTATATGTCTCATTCTTTATTTTCTTGGAAAATAATGTGTTATTTAATATTTGACTCTCTCTCTCTCTCCCATTTCGGAAATTTCTAGACGTTTCGTGCAACTTAGGTTGGCCTTTAAAAATATAAGATGAGTCCTTCTCCGTAAAATAGGTTTTTTTTTAAAACATACATTTTCCTTAATGGTGATTGGTGGATGTCCCGCATTAGATCTATAATAATTGAAGAAACATAAGAGTCTAAAACTTCTTCAAAATTTAATGTTCTTAAACGCGGAAATATTTATGTGGTTCAATATTAAGATGTGCTCTTGAAAAGCATTTTCCATGAGTTTTAGTGGAGAATAAATCATAGTTTTAAAAACCGGAACCATTGACTGAACCGGTCCGCCTAATAAACTGGGTTTCAAACCGGAACTGGTCAAACCGGGACTATGTTAGGATTTTCCTACACATAGGAAATAGTTAAGTATAACTTGGTCTAGTGTAGAGTTAGGTAAAGTGTGTTTCTTTACCATGTACTTTTGTAACTTACAATCTGACGGTCACGATATGTTCTAGACATGAAGTGATCGGACGGTTCATTCTCTCCTCAGTATTATCAACACTTGATCCGTGGCTTAACACCCGATTGGTCCATGATCTCTATTTAAAGAGCATGGAGGGTCATTTGTAGGGTGACTGTTCATGAGAGAAGGTTATGTAAATTTTCTTTCTTTTACATTAATAAATTGCCTAAAGTGGCCGAGTTGGCTCGGGGCATGGACTGCTTCCCTCTTTGAGGGTTTTAACCACGTCAAGAATACTAGTGTGTTGATCTGTGGTGTGTTTGTGAGCGGTGTCCTTTGGTGTGAACACTAGTGTATTGATCTGTGATGTGTTTATGAGCGGTGTCCTTTGGTGTTCTATTTGAGGAGCTTACCCTCTAAATTCCTACAGATTGGTCATATCTAAATGAACCGATCTTTAAAAAAATACATGAAATAAATAGTTTTTAATAAAAAAATTATTTTTAAGATTTAAAATCATGATTCCAAACCAATAGAGACAAAATATGCAATGTTTTCTCATCTATATACCATGTAAAGGTGAATATATCAAAATGGCATAGAGTGCAATACATGTCAGCAACAAAATACATAATCAATGAGGCTCTAAATGGCCTCTAGGGTCTAAAAACAATGCTCTAAGCTATGGGGCCACTGACTGACTGCAAGTCTACATATCAAATAATTACAACATGGTCACTCCTTGTTATGATCAAACTCATCACCACTACTAGACAAGAGATCATCAACGTGAGCTACATAAATAATATGGCTCAGAGTTTGAGGACTCCAGTGGTAGTAGTAGTAGTAGTGGCAAAAATAGACATATAAACTACAAATCATTGATCAACATGGTCGCTCATGAAACTCATCATTGATTTAGCGCTACTAGAAATGGGATTGTCAACAAGAGATACATAAACATCATCTAGCTCAAAGTCTTCAGACTTGGATTGCTCAACCTCATAACATGATAGAAATTGAAAAGGTTTAACATTCCTAACCAATGATTTTGGTTTGAGTGAAGGGTTCATGTCCACAACCTTATAATGTGGTAGAAAAAGATTAGCATTCCTAACTAGTTGCTTTCCTTTGAGTGAAGGGTACATTCTTGTTAAGGCCATGGTAGAGGAGTTCAACAATCAATACCACCAACATCAACAAAGTTCAACAATCAATGCCACGAACATCAAGGTTCTTAAAGGGCTTCATGCTCTTGATGAAATGCCAATCTCATACGCTCATGCATGATAGAATCAAATGGAAACATTGCAAACCCCCAAACCATGAAATCCTGAAAACCGTGAAGTCTGCTGAATGTTGAGTGAAATCTAAAGTTCTAGTTTCTCCATATGAAATCCAATGAGGTCGAGACTCGAAAGCACTCTCAGACATCCTGAGTCATTTCATGGTAATGTTAAAAATTTAAGTAATTTCATCCTTTTACTTTAAGAATTTAACATTACCATTAATTGCCAACATTGCTAGGGTTGGTATGTGTCAAGAAAATGAGAAGGTAGGCATGTTTTTCTTGGAGTGACTATTTTTGGAGGAAAACAACCCCAAATTTACCTCAAAACAGCTTCAAAACTCACAAAACTGCATTCTGCGGGGTTTGTAGCTGCCTTGGCAATAAACTAGCCATTTTATGATGGAACCGTCTGGTTTGACCATAAACTGGTTGGTTCCGTCATAAACCGGTCGGTTTGGTCTGGGTCTGGTCAAATCGACCGGTTCCGTCATAAACCGGTCGGTTTGGTCTGGGTCTGGTCAAACCGACCGGTTCCGTCATAAATTGACCGGTTTGGTCTGGCTTTTGTGAAATTTGGGCGAAATGGACCCTTCAACCGGGTTTTTTGGCTGGTTTGACCCGGTCGCCCAATGAACTGGATGGTTTGACTGGTTTCTTGTTCAAGCCGGCTGGTTTTTAAAACTATGGAATAAATAATCTATTTTCGCTTTGGTAATAAACAAATACTTTAAGCACTTGTTGTTGTGTATTCTCCCTTGTTGTAAGACAAGGACAGACTATAAGTATTAAGATGGTTAAATATATTTAAAAGATTAATAATATTTAGTTCCGGTGAAAGAGATTCATACTTTAGCTATGAGTGAATGCCTTCTCTGTTTGCCTTAAAGCTTTTCTTAAATGCTAAATAATTGCAGTGTGCTGTCACTTTTTTTTGGAAGCACTGCTTCTAGATACTTACAGCGGGCGTATCTATCCTGTCAAAGACACCTAGAATTGCACCCAATCTCATTTGCATCCACTCAGGCGGATTTGAACCCTGATCTTTGTGTTAATACAGGCCGAATCACCTCGATGTTTGCTGCCAGACCACACTTCCATGTGCGAACAGTGATGTTGTCTAGGAATAGCAGTGCATTCCTTTTCACAGTGTTACTTGGGAGCGGGAGCGACATTTTCAGAAGCTCCCGGTTTGGGAGCGAATCCCGGAGCATTTTTTATATAATATATATATTTTCTATATTTTGATACATATATGTCAACAAAAACATGTAGAATAATGAATTAGATATAAAAAACATAAAAAAACATAAAAAAACATAGATTGAACCATGTAACAACAATCATCTAGAAGTTATAATCTTCATCAACCACATCCACAAGTTAGTAACATAGTAATATACAACATATTGAGTCTCATGATTCATCAATCTTAAAGTCTCAAGCTTTCGAAATTCAATATATAACATTTATCATCATTGATCACCAAAGTTGTACTTGTAAGCTAAGTGTAACCATTACAACAAATAATATCTAACATGAAATGAAATGAAACAACTTTCAACTTTCATGAAGCATCATATTCATAATTCATTACTAATGAGTTATAATGGCCAACTTCAAACTTAAATTGTCATATATTGTTTAAAAAAATATCATAATAAATATGAAGGAGTCAATAGTTATAAAAACTACTAGAAACTAGAAAAGAGAAGTAAATATATTATCTATTTCTTATGCTTGGGCCTCTTGCCACCATGAGAAATGTCTAATTTTTTTTAGTCTTGTTAGAAAATCAGGATCTTTGTCATTAATATCACCCTCTAAGCATTAATATTCAGAGGTATCTTTGTCATTACCTCTGTATCTGTATAGGGATCTTTGCCATTAATATTACTCTCTAAGCATTAACATAAGATAGAAAAAACATAGCATGTCAAGTCAAGATTTTGTTTGAGTGATGCGTACATTTTTAGGAGGGTCATGATAGAGGAGTTCGACAACCAATGTCACTAACATCAAGGTACATAGAGAGATTGGTGCTCTTGATTAAATAAGAGTTCCATACCCTAATACATGACAAAATTCAATGGAAACATTGCAATCCCCCAATCCTGAAATCCTGAAAAACTGATAAGTCTGTTGGATTTTGAATGAGATTTATAATTCTACTTTCTCCATATGAAATCCAATGAGGTCGGAACTACTCTCAAACATCCTGAGTCATTTCATGGTAATGTTAAAAATTTAAGTAAAAGTGAATGTCACTTTTACTTCAAGAATTTAACATTACCATGAATAGCATATCAATACTAGGGACATGGACTTGAAAATTAAGCTGCCCCACTAAAAAATTATGTTTCTTTCAAAAAAAATTGCATTTCGAACATTACTACAAAAAAAATTGCAAAAAAGGCAAAACGCTCCCAAAAAGGCAGGGAGCGAATCTTTTTTTAGGGAGCGCGCTCCCGACCCGCGCCCGAGTTGCTCCCGCCCGGAGCGCGGATTGGGAGCGGGAGCCGGGGGGGGTGGCGCTCCCCCGCAACACTGCCTTTTCATGTCTGTTCAGTTTATGATCATAAATACATAGCTTTGGGAACACCTGGTGTTTGATGTTTGGTTACAATAGAATCTGGTTTAATATTGGGCATGTTCTTTATAGACTGAACATACATGAAAATGACTCTGCACACCTGGTGTATAATGTTTGGTTACAATAGAATCCGGTTTAATATTGGGCATGCTCTTTGTATACAACAAAGGAGGTCTCTAGTGGTGTTGTGTGTATTGCATTGTTCAGGATGATTAATAATGCCTTCGATTTTATCCTTACCTTTATGCCCTTGTTGTTGGTGGTTTATTTATTTATTATATTTTGAGTGACAGTCCATGTGCCCAGCTGGCTTTTCTTTTTCTTCAGCTGTATGGGCAACTCTGTAATATTGTTATGCTACTATGTAGAAAATGATTTTGTATTGATTTTCTGCAGCAAAATATCTTTCAAATGCGTAATATTGCAGAAGCCCTTCCTTTCTTTGTTACTGCAAGAGCTGTCGAAGAGAACTCACCACTCCTCCAGCAATTACCACACTGGGCACCATGTTCAATTACAAGAGCGCTTGAGTTTCTTACTCCAGCTTTCAAGGGACATCCACGTGTTATGGCATATGTTCTTAGGGTTTTGGAATCATATCCTCCTGAAAGGGTTACGTTTTTCATGCCTCAGCTTGTGCAGGCTCTGCGCTACGATGAGGGTGTAAGTATTTTTCTTTCCTGATAATCATTTTATTTCTCAATTTTTTTATCAATCCTTTGTAAGCAACATCTTCCTGAAGTTGGGTTCACTTTAACAAAGTGGCATTTGCATGGTTCTAAGAAAAGTAAGAGTTTGCCTGAATCTGGAGATATTCTTGCTGCTTGTTAGAAGTTGACATTTATTCCTTTTATTTGCAGAAGCTTGTAGAAGGTTACTTGTTGGGAGCTGCACAGAGGAGCAATCTGTTTGCACACATTTTGATATGGCAGCTTCAGGTAGGGGACATAAAGTGATTCCTTTGCAACATTTCTCATGTAAAAGAAAGAAAAGGGAGTGGATGACAGAGAGTTGAATCAGGTTAATTTGAGTTCTACTTGGACTTTCAGAGGTCTGTAAGTTTGAAGTATAGCTAGTCATCGATTCAAAAATAGACTTGCTAGTTGCTATTTCGAGAGTCATTATTTATGAAAGATGCAAGTTGTGAGTCACTGGATCTAGTTATAGTTCCTATCTAAAATGCACAAAAGAAGAAGTTTAGCATGGAGTCAGAAAACATGCAACTTAGTAGATTATATTCTCTTTTACCCTCCTCTGAAGTCTTTCTTATTGGTTGTTTATTTCTGTGACACTAGTGCAGCCTTTTTTAATGCCTTACCTCAATAATTTTCAGATGCAGACTGTGCAGCAGATTTTATCTGTCCAACGTTTCAAGTGGACACTCCACCAATCATCAGGGAGCAGAAAGCTTTTTAAAGATGATTAAAGCAAGTGGTGAGAAGCCCTTAAATAGAAAACACCAGGTAGCCATTAGGGAAATCAAGGGTTACAAGTCAAAGGGTCAAATGTAACGGATAATTAATTAAGCACAAAGATTAAGAATCAAGGGTACAAGTCAAAGGTTCAAATATAACGATTGATTAATTAGCTAAAATGATTAACAATTTAATGAAAGATTAAAAAGTAAAAATAACGATTATAACTTAAATTTTTAATCTTTTTGCCTAATTAATTAATCATTATTTTTGAACCTTTGACTTGTACCCTTGATTCTTAATCTTTTTTAGCTAATTAGTTAATTGTGATATTTGAACCTTTGAATTGTACCCTTGATTTTTAAAGTAACATCCCTTGTGATGGACCCTTGTTTTGTAAATATAAATGATAACTGTGTGAAGCATGGAAGATCACGACTGGCTGGGATATTTTGTAAATGTCAAATATAGATAAAATTTGATTGGCTGGCTTGTGGGGAGAGGGTTGATGGATCGATGGTCGAGGGTGAGTTGCGACTGGTGGGCAGGCGTGATAGAACACCCCAACACCAGGCAGTTAGAAACAAAAATGATGAGGCGGAAATGGGCCGCCGTCATGACAGTCTTCTTGATTCCATGACATAGAGATTGTCTTCTTGACAAGGGGAGAAAAGGACGTAAGCAAAAGCATTAGTCAGAAAGAAGTGCTCGCGAGAGGAATGTTGTGAGAAGTAGAGCACAAGGAGTGCAAGGTAGAGCTGAAGAACACTTCTGTTCAACTTAGCTGAGGTATGTTGTACTCAGAATTGATGCATGGGAGCAGATGGACTGTGGTGTCCAAGCTGGAGAGATCAGTGGGAGGCTCAGAAGAGAAAAGTTGGGTGAGGAATGCTTGCCGAAAGGGGTTGATAAACCACTTGGGTGCTTGCTGAGGAGGCTAATAAACCACCCAAGGCAGAGCTGAAGAACTCTTCTGTTTAGCATTGCTGAGGTGTGTTGTCATCAAAATTGATGCATGGGAGCAGTTGCACTGTGCTGTCCAAGTGGGAAAGTACAATGGGAGGCACAAAGGAGAATTTTGTGTGAGGAGTGCTTGCCGTAAGGGGGCTGATAAACCACTTGTGTGCTTGGTGAGGAAGCTGATAAACCACCCAATGCTTGCTCAGTAGGCTGATAAATCACTCAGGTGCTTGCTCTAACGCTGATAAATCACTAGGCAAGGTAGTAGTCACTAGGAGTTCTTGCTTAAAGGGGATGATAAACCATTGGGTGCTTGACGAGGAGGCTGATAAACCACCCAGTGCTTGCCCAATGAGTTGATTAACCACCCAGATACTGTGCTACTGGACTTGCAGTGGTTGGCTTGAAAAAATAACTGATAAACGACCATAGAGAAATCCCATATTGTTAGAATTTCCTGAGCCCAACACTCGGTATTCCGTTCCCAACAATTACTAACTGAACAAATACACTACTAGGTTCCTAACCAAAATATTTAGCGGAAGAAAATTTATTCAATTTGAATCACTTACCCATAAACATATTTTTTCCCAATCAACAATACTTCATTAATAAATTGATCACTAAACTTACTTGGTCTCCCATCTTGGGATAATGGTTGAGAAAATGCAAATTACAAAACTGATCACCAATCTCTCTGCACTCTCTCGGACCCGATACATGCTCACTGAGAAGCCTCTCTCAATCTTGTGCTACTGTTGTGTCTTAGTTTCAACACTTAAGACTCAATTTATAACTTTACTAAGCTAAGATTGACGACCAAAATTAGCTCGACAAGTTCACTGAAGATAAATTGACATTAGTTACCTATCCCAGCTTTAGCTTTCTCTAATTTAACTCAAGTACAAGTCATAAATTTAGCTTGATTTACATGCACATCTCATGCATGTCACATGCAACACATTCACATGCAAGCTCCTAAAGAGGCAAAGCAAGCCCCTTCTAATCTAGATACATGACTGGAAGTACCTTCCGAGCTACAAAACTCAACATATACTCTTGGAAGGCTGAGCAGTACGCCAGTTGAATCTAAGTTTGAATCTCGGAGAGGACACTCCCCTGGACTGTGGATTTGGCTCGGGGGCAGACAACTGCAAGAAATATTTGGCAGTAGTTGGCCTATGGTTGGGTATAGAATTGTATATATTGGTTTTACATGGCTTGGAATGCATTAACACTGATTCGATGGACTGGGCATCTCTGCTTGTATTTGCAGTGAGATGTGTTTCATGAATAAGTTTGTATGCTCAGAATGTGAGGGACGTGCATGTTCCTATGAATAATGGTATATCTTCGATTAAATGCATGACTCTGGCTAACTGTTTAAGAGTCTAATTCAAGTATTACGAATGGGTGAATGTCACAAATTAATCATTTTGACCATTAGAAACCTGTGAATGGGCTCTGAAGGAGCTGTTGCTGATTAATGAACTTTATGGGGCTCTTTATGTAGTATTGATGGAACTCAATATTTGTAATATATGGGACTCTTGCTTTCTTGCGAATAACTGGTAGATATCAAGCTTTATGTATATATATATATAGTAAGAGTATGTGTAAATCGATGGGGTCTGGTATAAGTGTACAAGGTGTTTCAATCATGGATTGGCTGGGTCTAATCTTAGTTCAAAAGTAGCATCAAAGTTGTGCCCTTGTGAGCACGCTCTTTCTGTAGGCAGTGTTGTAGTTATTGCGCTTGTTTGCACAAAATGTGAATGCTTTCTTGCGTTTAAATGGTTATTGGACAAGAATTAAGTTCTCAGAAGAAGAGTTAACTCCCTAAATCTATCGGAGAAGACCTAGAAGGGCATCTCAATGCACTAAGGAAGAATTCGCCCTATGAACAGGGCAAATGCAGGCTAGGTCGAACTAGTCTAGAAGCTTAGGTTTTTGGGAAACATGGTGAGGGTGATCCCAAGATAGAGCCGATCCTTGAACGGGCCGGACTTAGCAGAAGTGGAATAAATGTTTAAAGAATTAAAACTAAATTAATTAACTGAGGTTTTATTAGCCATGGGGCCCAATGAGGCTAATCCTTTTGTGATTCGAGGCTAAACATGACTCGTGTAGGAAGAATCGTGTCGTGTGGTGGGGCCTAGCTAAACTAGAGGTTAAGAGGTTCGAAACCGCACATATTGAACGTTTGTTGGAGGGCCTAGATGGGTGAACTTTTGATTCGGGTGTCGTATTTTGATAAATTTTATATCTTTGGAAAGCTCTTGAGGAGTTGGATGCGATGGTGGCATCCAAAGTGAGTTCCACACGCTTTGGAAGAGGAAGAATTTGGAGCCCCTTTTCCGTAATGAGACCTTGGAGATCGGGTTAGCTTGATGTAACAACCTTCCACTGCTCGGGAATAGCTTAGCGGGGTGGGAGGGTGTGTTACACTTAGTCTTTGTGCTTAATTAATTATCTGTTACATTTGACCCTTTGACTTTTAACCCTTGATTTCCCTAATGGATACCTGGTGTTTTCTATTTAAGGGCTTTTTTAACACTTGCTTTACTCATCTTTAAAAAGTTTCTGGTCCTTGATGATGGGTGGAGTTTCCACCCGAAACGTTGGACAGATAATATCTGCTACACAGTTTGCTTCCAAAAATTATTGACAACATGAATAACTGTGAAAATATGCATTCACTAATAATGTTACCTGTTCCTCATGGGAAGGGTGTCTAGAATTATTTATTTGAATCCCATTTATGTATGTTAACATAGATAGGTGTCAAAGGATACATACATGTTGTATTGGTCTTAATTGAATAGTGATATTTCTGATGACAAGGTCTAGATACACTTTAATATGCTGATGTTGCAACCTAGCTATCAAGCAATAGATCATCAGTGGACGGTATGGATTCCTTTGACTAGGTAAAGGTATGATTGTTGTGCCAAGAGGCCCTCTACAGCCCAGTATGAGGTGGTGGTTTTCACATTAATGTTAGTTTGGTGTTATATATTTGTTACATTAAAAAGTGATAAAAAAATAATTAGACCAGAAACTAAAAAAATACAAATTGGCTTTAAATTTTGACTTCAAAGGGTTTGTTATATTGCAATTTTGTTTTAATTAATAAAATTATAATTTATAACCCTATTCTTGGGAATACAATTCATGGTATGCACATCCCATTAAGAAATCAAAATGATGATGATTCATATGATTAACCATGATATTTGAGAGTCTCATGTTTAAATTTAGTTAATAACCATTTAAAGACGTAATACAAAAAATAAATTCTTTTACTAAGATATATATATATATATATATATATATATATATATATATATATAATTTATGTTAAAAAATTAAAATAAAAAATAATAAAACATGTCAAAAAAAATGCGATGCATATATGTATGTAGCTATATGTATTATGAGGGTTTTAATATTTTCTTGCCGCAATGAAATACTTAATGTCCATGTTGTATTATCTTTGTTATGTACTTGACCCAGTAATATTCTTAACAGATTATTGAAATTTTAAGGAAGGGAACATCAAATATAAAGAAGTGAATATGGTTAACTTAATTATATGTCGGTTCAGGAATTTTTTTATTCATATTTATAAGAATGATATAATATCAAGTAAATAGAATTAGAAATAAGAATATTTACATATAATATAAATAGTATTATAAAGAACTAGCATAGATCCATCTAAACTGCAGATCCATCGAGCGCTGAGAGGGATGAAATCTCTCAGGACTGTCTCAGGGTGCAAACCTTTCCTCAAATTTTGCAATCAAAAAGAGCTTTGCACCTGGAGAGAGTGGATCTCTCTTGGCTCTTGGTAGATCCATAGTTAAGATGGATCTATGCTAGTTAGGCCATCCTCACATTAATGCTATACAGAGTAACACAGTTTTTAGTGTTAGAGATGAGATATTGTAGTTTCAATGACCGACTCTTTCCAAATGGCAGGGGGAGTGCTCTACTGAAGTAGGAAAGGATGCTGGTACAACTAAGGTACGTTGCATTCTTTAATTTAAATAGATTTGTAATTTAACAGAGCTAATCATGTGTAGTCCATACAAGGTAATGTGCTATTGAATGAAACTTCTGACTGCAGTGCTTATTTAGTTGTCCATTGATACTTGGGCTTCAATAACTTTTTTGGCCTTTTGAGATTCTAAAAATCAGTAGCTATGCTGTCTATTGGCCTTCATAGATTGAAGAAGTTTCGTTTTCCAAACAGTGAATTGTGTCTCAAATTTTATCCATTGAGATCAACTTAATTGCAGATTTTTAAATATGCATTTTTAGATAGATATTGATGCACAACTGAGAAGCTGTCAAACTAAACATATAACCAAGTGTCATGTAGAGCCAGACACTGTATGGCTACTTGAGTCTACCATTATGCTATTTACGTTTCTGTGTATGGTCTGCTACCATGGTATTCTAATTTTCACTGGCACATGTTAATATTGTAGGATAATTCATTCAATGAGCTTTTGCCAATTATCAAGCAGCGTATCATAGATGGTTTCACTCCTGAAGCATATGATGTGTTTGTTCGAGAATTCCGCTTTTTTGACAAAGTTACTTCTATTTCTGGAACACTTTATGATTTGCCGAAGGAAGAGAGGCGAGCTGGCATTCGGAGGTTATTTTATATTTTATGGATTTTGGATGAATTAATACATTTAAAGAGATGTGGATTTCACCAAAGTAATATACATCTTGAGAGACTATGTGGTGTTTTCTTTTGTGTAGGGAACTGGAGAAAATCACACTGGAAGGAGATGATATTTATCTGCCAACAGATCCGCACAAATTGGTCCGGAGCATTCAGTTGGACAGTGGGATACCATTGCAATCTGCTGCAAAAGTTCCAATTATGATCACATTTAACGTTGTGGACAAGGATGGTGATCCAAAAGATATAAAGCCTCAAGCATGCATTTTCAAGGTCTTCCAGAGCCTTCAAAGCTTATTTTGATATTTGTACATTTATTTTCTTTGTTGATTAACATTTCATAGTCAGTTGAAGCCTCTTTGTCTCTGATGCTGTATCTGCAAGGAAATGTAAACATTTAGTAATCACTTTTGTTTTTGTACTGGTTGGGCACATCAAGGAAGAACTTTGCTGGTGTTTATGAATATTGAATCAAGTGTTGCATCGTTATCAGAGTTTAAACTTATTCTCTAATTGTCCTTAGAAAGTTGTCTACTTCAGACCCTGAATATATTAGTAAGCCAAATTTTGATTCAAAGCATTAAGCACAATAATCTTTTCCATCAATCAGGCATAAATCAATAGGTAGGAAATATTTTTGAGGTATACCTCATATGTTTTTGCACACTTATTTCAGCCTTCATGAAACTTGGTCTTGTAGTTTTGCCAAATTTCAACTTCTGATGGATACCTTATAATGAATATTGAACATTCAAATGCGGTTTGTCACTATGATGCATATTGCATCCCAATATTATATGTAAGATGTAACGCTTCCATCTGATGGGTTCTCCATGCAAATAAAGATCGGATAAGATAAATGCTACTTGTGACATAGATTGCCATAAATGATAAAACAATGTTAGTGCCTCAACTAACTTGAGGCTTGTTAGCTAGGTGCAAGGGTTAAATTTCACTAAGGTTTGTCACCCGCAGAATGCTTGTATAGGATAATGTTACTAGTGACATAGATTGCCAGAAAAGATCGAGTGATCATAGTTCTACGAGCTAGTTTAAGGTTAGTTCGCTGGGTGCATTTGTTGTTTTCTCACAAAGATTTGTCCTTTTTGAACCGTGTATCAAATGAACTACATGAAGCATTAAAGGAAGCTGTAGCTCTTGTTTGTATCTTCATTGAATATCAATTCCTAGCTCTTTTGAACAAAGTTATTGTGATTGCTTGGGCATTGTATGAGAGTGTTGCACAAATTTTAGGTTCTACTAGAAATTACAAATTTTAAGTTGCATAGATTTGATGGTTTTTAAGTTGGAGATTTTATCTTTGACTTCTTTGTCATCCATTTTTTGGATGTTGGCCTATTGTTTTAGCTTTCCACTAGATTGTGTTGTAGGGATTTGCCATGATGTAATTTTGTAGGCATTAGTGTCATCCATGTAAGTGTATTGTGGATCTTCGATTTCAGTGATTATGGGTGTTGCAAGTCTTTTGTTCTCACAATGTTAGGTTTTCAATAATACTTAATTCCTAGTTCCTACAAGATTTAGTCCATATATGTATTATACTTGTATATTACCCATTTTTTGTGTTTTCTATTTGACCTACGTCATCGTAAATCTGTCATTGGTGACTTTTTAAAAGTTGATTAAGCACATTGTAATGTTATTTGTAGTCGTAGGAAGACTTGGTCAAAGATGATCACTCTTCACAAATTTCGTACCTTTATAAATACCTAATACAATAGTGTATAGCATGTATAATTGTGGGAGAGGTTTTCATTGCTCGCATTTTTCTTGTCTTTTTTATGTGGGTCATGACATTGCTATAACTTTGTGCATATCCATAGGCATCAACCTAGAATGTAGGGATTTATGGAGTTCTGCAACTGTGATACCGTAGGTCTCTCCTGAATGTTAGATTACCTTGAACCCAACACCTGATATTTACTTCCTAGTAGGAAGCTTACTATATAAACACACAACTAGATTCCTAACAAAATATTCAGTAGAAGCAAATATAATGATCTCAATCACAATGACACACATTTTTGCCCAATCAAATCTGTTCATCATTAACAATGACTCAAAACCTACTTGGGCTCCCATCTTGGGATAATTGCTCAATTGAGGAATTACATATACAACAATAAAACTGGAGTTATCCACTTGATTTGGATCTGTCCCCCTTGCTTCTTCTTGTACCTTCCTTAGACCCGACACACTAGAGTATGACACTCCTCCTCTTGAGGCTAGTGTCGTTGTATGGTGTGTGAAAATTTCATCTATCACAACAACTGGAAATTATTTTTCTTATTGTTAATTTATTTAACAATTTTTTTGCTGTTTGCTATGACAATTATCAAATAATTCACCTTGTGATTTTCACAAATAAATTGTGGAAGAAAATAGCGCTAGAAATTGAGAAAATCTAGCACACACACATAAAAATATTACAATCAGTTTTGGACAGAAGTCCCCGGAGAAACCCAACTTGGGAAAAGTAATGCAACAACTGAGGGTTTTATTATTATGCAGCAGTGAGAAATTCTTAGTACAATAATCTGTATATCCAAATCTGGCTATCTTGTAGAGGAAATACTGGCAAAAATTGGTGAGTCATTAATGCAATGTACTTGTCAAAAGAATGAAAAATAATTTTTTTATTATTATTACAATGACATATTAAGGCATGGGTTTCATGCTTGGGTCATCTTTTATTAGTCAAAGTCCCCATTGTGGACTCCTAGGATTTATATTGAGTCATTAGAGTCATTGTGTATTTTATGAGAGCCTTCTTGGGCTTTTGAATCTTGTAAAAAGATTTATTATTGAGTCAAATTAGGTATTTGACACCTCCACACCAAGTCGGCCTCAAACTGGGTAATTCAACCTCATGAGAAGCCTATATATTGGAGCAGTTCAAATTCATTTGGAGCATTCACTCTCTCTCACACAAGTTCAATATCCAAAAGGAAGAGCTAGACAAATGCGAAGTAGGAAACAAGGCTAAAAGTTGTGCGAGGTTGGAGAATAAGGGAGGAAAAGGCAAGATCGAAATTTTGGGCTATCTCTCTCTCTCTCTCTCGTGTGGATTCCTCTAGGAGATCGAAGTCTTTATTGTCAAGTTGAAGTTGCTGCTGCTGCCATTCGCTGGGTCAAAGTGTTGCTGCTTCAAGGTCGAAGTCGCTGGAAGAGGAGACTGACTTGGTGGTTGGAGGAGGTCTGTGTCTAGGTTGAAGAGTCCCAAGAAAACTATTGAAGGAAGAGATTTTGACTAGGTTTTCCCCTAGATAGGGGTTTTTCCTCGACAGAGTGCCTACATCTTGTGTTTTGTGTTTTTTGTGATCTTCATACACACATAATTTGGTAATTGCTTGATGAAAGATAATATAACAAAGAAGTAAAAGAAGGCAACATAATTCACAAGTAATTATCAAGAAAGAGAAATCTAACCCTAACTCTACTAGCATTGATTTCTCAACATGGTATCAGAGCTAAGGTCAAGGAAGATTGAAGATCACTCTGTTGGCTTGAAGGAAATGGGTACTCCCTCTATGATAAGTTATATGAGAATGGGATTCAATACTGCATGAAGCTGGATCAAAAAGATCTTCTACTACTTATTCAACAAGGTCAAAAGTCAAGGGTTCTTGGCTGCACTTACAGGTTCACTTAATGATGATAATGCATGGATTATTGACAGTGGAGCATTAAGGCATATGATAAGGGAGAGTAAACGACTTCACACTCTATCAAAGGAACCATCTTCTCATGTTGTGGAATTGGGAAACAACAAAAGCTATGCTGTTAGAGGCCCGGGATCAACATCTTTGAAGCTGAAGAATGGAGCTAAGCTACATCTCAACGATATACTATATGTTCTAGGCTTGAAAAATAATTTTCTTTCAATTTCTTGCTTACAAGATAAAGGGGACAGAGATGCTTTTGTTGATGGAAAGGTTTTGGTTTGGGGAAAGATTCAAGTATTGATAAAGATAGGGTTATTGGAGTTCGTGAAGGAAGCTTATATCAAGTCGTAACACCATCTCCTCAAGCTCTAGTTCTTTGGAAATCAATCCTATTGAGCTATTGCATAGAAGATATGGTCATTTACACTCAAGGTCATTCCCACTATTAATCAACTAGTTCATGCCACATGGCATCCCCAATATCAAAGAAGATCATGAAGTAGTTTGCAAGGGATGTTCTTTGGGTAAACATACAAGAAAACCATTTAGAAATAGTGAAACAAGGTCTAAAGAAATATTAGACCTCATTCATTATGATGTGTGTGGGCCTATGTTTGACAAATCACTTGGAGGTAATCTTTACTATGTAACATTCATTGATGATCACTCTAGAAAGACATGGCTCTACCTTCTCAAGAAAAAATATGAAGTAGGAGTTTAGATGTGAAGTATAAACCCTAACTGAAAGGAAAATAAAGACTTTGAGATCCGATAATGGTGGAGAATACACTTCTAAAGAATTGATTGCATATTGTAAAGAAGCAAGAATTAAGAGGGAGCTCATTGTTCCCTACTATCCTGAACAAAATGGAGTGGCTGAAAGAAAGAATAGGACAATTGAAGAAGGTATATGAACAATGCTCCTTGATCAAGACTTACCAAAATTCCTATGGGGAGAAGTAGCATATGACAACAATATATATTCAAAATAGAAGTCCTCATAGAATTCTTGAGAATATAACAACTGAGGAAGCATTCACAGGGAAGAAGCCAAGTGTAGACCATCTCCGAATCTTTGGGAGTCTTGCCTATATCCATGTTCCAAAGGACAAATCAAAGAAGTTTAATTCTACAAGCATCAAAGGGATCTTCGTTGGCTATAGTCTCTCCTTAAAGGCATATAGAATCTACATCAAGGGAAGGAAGACATATTGGAGTAAGCAGGGACGTAATATTTGATGAAAATCGTGCCTACAAAAGATCCAAGGACATTCCTATTGATTCTGATGACGAAGATATACCAATATTCGAATAAGAAGAAGTACAACACGACAATCCATCTACAATTCAAGAAGAAGAAGGACCAAGTGAGCCTATTCAACCTGTGATCATACCAAACACAAGGAAGAGGCCAAATTGGTTAAAAGACACTCTTGAAGATGCTGAAGGACATGGAGCTATGAAAGGAACCTTTAGAGAAAGTCAAAGATTGAAAAGATATTCTGGTTATGCTGCATATATGACAAAACTGATTGACGCTGAACCACCTACATTTTTAGAAGCTGCTCATCAAGAAGTATGGAAGAAGGCAATGCAGAAAGAATATCAATCCATCATGAAGAATGGAGTTTGGGAAATCGTTCGTAGACCTAGTGACAAATTGGTTGTCACCTCCAAATGGATCTATAAGATTAAGCACGCTGCTGCTGAAAGTACAGACAAATACAAATTTAGATTTTTTGCAAGGGGTTTCTCTCAAAAGGAAGGCATAGATTATGAAGAAACTTTTGTACCCATCGCAAGGTATACTACCATTAGATCTTTGGTTTCATTGGCTGCTACAATGGAATGGAATATCCATCAAATGGATGTAAATACAACATTTCTGAATAGAACCATCGATGAGGAAATATACATGAACAACTCGAAGGCTTTGAAGTAATAGTAAAGACACTCATGTCTGTAGACTCAAGAAGGCCCTATATCGTCTGAAGCAAGCTCCTAGGGCATGGTATGCAAGAATGGATGCATACCTTCCAAGAATTCGATTTGTGAAGAGTACTGCTGATCCAAGTCTCTACATACAAGATTGCAAGAAGATGTTGGCATCTGAATTTGAGATGAAGGATCTGGGACTGATGCACTATTACCTAGCTTTGGAAGTATGGCAGAAGCTTGGGGAGATATATCTGGGGTAAGACAAGTATATCATCAAGTTGTTGCAGAAATTTGATGGATTCCAAGCCCATGACTACTACTGTGATCACCAATCTCAAGAATTTGAGGAGCTCTGACTCAAGTCTCGTAGATCCTACCTCCTATCTTAAGTTGGTGGGTTCTCTGATGTATTTGGTAAATACTAGACTGGATATATGTTTTGCTGTGAATATTCTTAGTCAATTTCAGTTGGAGCCTCGTCATGATCACTGGATAGCTGCTAAGCATATATTGAGATATCTTCGTGGCACTATACATGACTGCCTAAGGTATGATAGCAAGGAAGTCAAGCTGATTTGCTTCACAGATTTTGATTGGGGTGGCAGTGAGACCGGTGGAAGAAGCACTATAGGTGGATGCTTTAGTTTGGGATCTGCCATGATCTCATGGATTAGTAGAAAGCAAGATCCCATTGCTTTGAGTAGTGCTGAAGTAGAGTATGTGGCTGCATGTGAAGTAGGAAAGGAGGTTGTATGGTTGAGGAAGCTTCTGACAGATTTGTTTGAGAAGCCTCTGGATCCTACTGTGATAAACTGTGATAATCAAAGTTGCATCAAGATGTATGAAGATCCTGTGTTTCATGCTAGGATGAAGCATATCAACAATAAGTTCCACTACATTAGGAACTTGGTGCAGGATGGGATCATGAAACTACAATATGTCCCGACAGACGATCAAATAGCTAATATACTAACAAAGTCTCTTCCTAATAAGAAATTCGAATATCTTAGAAGCATGCTTGGTTTAGTTGATATTGTTGATCTTGTTGACGATGATAAAAGTTTGGAAGAGATTTGTTGAGGCTTTGTGTGTGAGACACATTACCTGGGAGGACATCTGGCCGACATTATGTGTTGATGTCTAGATCCCGAAGTAGGGAGGGTGGCATTGGTCATGGAGCTCTGACCACAGATATACACCTAGATCCCTGGGTTGATGGTTAAAAGTAACCCTGATGGTACATAGAGAGGCTGAAAGCTTTAGTTCATCTTAGTCCCACTTCGATAAATTTCCCTGGTCAGGAATCCAGTCCATGGCATTGCGGTGCCTAAAATCTTCATAGTTCATATGTTTTGAGATCTTCCTTGTACTTGTATATGTTGTTATGAATACCTCCCTAGTTAAGAGGGAGTGTTGAAGAATGTAACTAGGTTCGGTCTTCATAAATGTATTTGAGTTATTATGCAATGTACTTGTCAAAAGAATGATTTTTTTTTTAATTATTATTATAATGACTTATTAAAGCATGGGTTTCATGCTTGAGTCAGCTTTTATTAGTTAAAGTCCCCATTGTGGACTCCTAGGATTTATATTGAGTCATTAGATTCATTGTACATCTTATGAGACCCTTCTTGGGCCTTTGATTTTAATCATGTAAAAAGATTTATTATTGAGTCAAATTAGGTATTTGACACCTCCACACCAAGTCGGCCTCAAGGATTTCAAGTTAGCCTCAAACTGGGTAATTCGACCTCACCAGAACGCTATATATTGGAGCAATTCAAATTCATTTGGAGCATTCATTCTCCCTCACACAAGTTCAATATCCAGAAGAAAGAGTTGGAAAAGTGCGAAGTAGGAAAAGAGGCTAAAAGGAGTCCAAAGTTGGAGAAGAAGGGAGAAAAAAGCAAGATCTAAATTTTGGGCTATCTATCTCTCTCTCATGTGGATTCCTCAAGGAGATCGAAGTCTTTCTTGTCAAGTTGAAGTTGGGTCAAAGTTCAGCTGCCATTTGCTGGGTCAAAGAGTTGCTGCTTCAAGGTTGAATTTCTAGGTCGAAGTCGCTGGAAGAGGAGGCTGACTTGGTGGTTGGAGGAGGTTTGTGTCTAGGTTGAAGAGTCTTAGGAAAACTTTTGAAGGAGGAGATTTCGATTGGGTTTTCCCCTAGATAGGGGTTTTGCCTTGGTAGAGTGCCTACATCTTATGTCTTGTGTTTTTTGTGATCTTCATACACACATAATTTGGTAATTGCTTGATGAAAGATAATATAACAAGGAAGTAAAAGAAGCCAACGTAATTCACAAGTAATTATCAAGAAAGAGAAATCTAACCCTAACTCTACTAGCATTGATTTCTCAACAAAAATGTCTAGAGGGAAATTACCCGCACTCCGGGCAATTTCGACATTGAACTGCCTCTAAAAGGCAAGTTGTCCAATTGGGTCTGTGCAGGCCCTATGTCAACCTGAAGCTGCCTGTTGCTACTACTGCTCGAATCGTCAGCTAATCAATCTGTCTTGCGTGCTACTGACTGGGAAAATGTCTCTCCTGCACTCTGGAATTTTTGTTTGGCCTCTGGAACTGAAAACGTCTACCCTCTTCAACAAATCGAATTGCTCTCTGAGGCTTCTGTGCTAGGAATGCACCTCCTGGAGAAATTTCTTCCTCTATGCAAATGCACTCGCTGGATCAAGAATACTTCCTCTAGCCTCACTGTGCTTGCCCCTCAATATCTCTACTTCGATCTCTAGCTTTCCGACAACTGCTGCTGCTCTTTGGAGATGGCTAAGGAAATCAGACTTCTCAAGTGTTTAAGTGTATTATCCAGGTGCCCATCGACTTCTTATAATCCTCTGTTGGAACTTTGACGACCAAGATTAAAACTTAATCAAGGGCCTAGATTAATTCCCTATCGATTTGTGTGAGTTTCTAGAGAATTCTCACCTTATCTCAATTAATAGTAATTGATTAACCATATTCCCCAAGTTTAGACTTGGGAAATATTTAAAATTCGGCTAATAATCTAATTGAGCAATCTCTAGGTGGAATTTCTAGAAACGATTTCTGGGTTTTAGAGATCTCATGTGTTTTAGCCTCTCCACAATGTTTTGAGACTAGAACATCTCTGATGCTACAAAAACTAACCCTCCCTCTTACCGAGGAAGGTGTTCTGGTGTTGCAACATTGTTGCTACAACACCCTATGTCTTTGTATCACCCTCTATCACGCTGTTGATGTTTGGCTGTTGTTGCCCACCAACCACTATTCAACTTCGATGCTGCATCTGTGCTGCTGCTGACACTGCCATATTGCTACCAACTTTGCATTTGCACTACAATTCCTCATTTGTCGCTATTGCAACTACAACTACTACAACTCTAACTACTGCAACTGAGAAGCATCCAAAATACTGAATCAATTGCGTCTGCTGCATGTCTTCTGGGTTCTGACTGCTACTAGCTATTGCAATGTCATTGAATAATCTACGCTACTGCTGACTCTGCATTGTGCCACTTCGCACTGCTACCAACTCTACACTGCTCTCCTCAACACCCGACTGCAACTAGGCTGCAATTGTTTTTTGGGAATTTGACTGCATCACTAACACTGATCCATCCTGCTACTGAATACTGTGGGCCCTCGTAGCGAGGTTATGATCAATGAGGTGGACTCCTCAATGGACCTTGCCCTATCTTTGCAACTCTGGCACTATAATTCCATATCGCCCCACCTCTCTCTTGGAGGTATAGTTGCAAACATAGCAAAATAAGATCTACTCATGCTGCTGCTGCTATTGCTCTGCTGATGCTTTCACACTGTTGCTACAGCTACTGCAATAATGAATCTGATCTCCCCAAATCTTAAGTACTAGCTTCCATAAGGCTGCTCCCTCTGAAACTACACTCCCTCTAAGTCTCAATCTCCCTATGGGAGATCTCTTTGCTCCCACTGTCCTCTTGTATTGGAACCTGGATTGCGTAGCTTTGCGTTGGGAATTTTCCAGTTGGAATTGCAACTGCAATTCACACTACCTGTGTCACTACATCTAGCTCTGCAACTATCTCTCGGGTACTGACTACAACTAGATTTGCAACTGTCTATTGACAGATTGCGTGTGCTGACAGTAAACCTGCTACTATGATACTATGGGCTCCTGTAACAAAGGTGATGGTCTCGCTGCAACGAATTGGAATTGATCTGATTGATCTCCTTGTTGCAACTGCATTGGACCTTGCCCATCTGACACACTGGAGTTTCAGACTCGTCCTAGATTTGGTGCCTCACAATATCCTTTTGAGCTTGGTCCCTGTCTAGGACCCAACTTCGCTTTGCAACTTGCACTAGGCAACTCGCACTTCCTTCAGCAACTGTCTCTGGTAACTGGAAGTCGATCTGTTGTCTAGATCTGTGTTTTGACTAATTCGCACAACCTCCTCTGGCACTCTCGTATGACCATCTCTGCAAAGCTGCAAAATCTACGAAACTCAAAAAATGGGAAAATAAACAGGAATCTCCTCTTCTCCTGCTTGGCTACCCGCTCTGCAATTTGCACTCCCTTCTGGAGTGAGAAAATATGCTTGCAGCTATTGCTGACTACAATTGGAAATTTGGATTTCTAAACTAGAAACCATCTGAGAGAAATTTCCCTCTGTTGTGTGTGCTTTTCTCTTCCACCCAACGTTGGTTCCGCTACTGTAAACTGTTGCAAAACCCTCTACGTCCAACCAAGGAATTTTCTTAGTGAAAATCTGAGCTGCTGTTGCTCCCTTTGACTGCTGGATTCACTATTATGGGCAAATCGATTTTTGTGCAAACATGCAATTGATAATCGAACCCTTGCCCAACAATTCGATCTGCCTGTTTGGGTACTGCGCAATGTTGGAGAATTTCAGACTACTACTCCTCTTGAACAACGAAATTCCCTTCTCTACTTCTGGGTTTCTCGGCTGATCACTCACGCTCTGATACCATGCGAAAATATCATCTATCACAACAACTCGAAATTCTTTTTCTAATTGTTAATTTAGTTAACAATTTATTTGATGTCTTCTACGACAAATATCAAATAATTCACACTGTGATTTTCACAAATAAACTGTGGAAGAAAATAGCGCTGGAAATTGAAAAAATCCAGTACACACACATAAAAATAACATAGTTATTTTTGGACAAAAGTTCCCGGGAAAACCCAACTTGGGAAAACCGGTGCAACCACTGAGGGTTTTATTATTATGCAGTGGTGAAATTTTGAGTACAATAATTTGGATGTCGAAATCTGGCTATATCATGCAAAGGAAATATTGGCAAAAATGTCTAGAGGGAAATTCCCTCACTCGGGGCAATTCCGACACTGGACTGTCTTTGAAAAGCAATCCGTCCAACTAGGTTTGTGCACGCCCTCTGTCAACCTGAAGCTGCCTGTTGGTACTGCTGCCTGAATCGTCTGCTAATCAAGCTGTTTTGCCCGTTGGTGGTTGGGAAAATGTCTCTCGTGCACTCTAGAACTTCTGTCTGGCCTCTAGAACTGAAAACATATGCCCTCTTTAGTAAGTCGAATTGCCCTCTAAGGCTTCTGCGCTAGGACTGCGTAGGCTCCTGGAGAAACTTCACCCTCTCTACAAATGCACTCGCTAGATCTGGAAAACTTCCTCAAGCGTCATTGCCCTTGCCCCTCACCGTCTCTGCTGCAACTGTTGCTGCTCTTTGGAAATCGAACTTCTCAAGTTTTCAAGTGTATTCTCCAAGTGCCCATCGACTTCTTCTTATAATCCTCTATTGGGGCTCCAACGACCAAGATTAAAATTTAATCAAGGGCCCATATTAATTCGCTGTCGATCCGTGTGTTTCTAGAGATTTCTCTCCGTATCTCAATTAATAATGATTAATTAACCATATTCCCTCAGTTTAGACTTAGGAAATATTTAAAAATTGGCTAATAATCTAATTGAGCCTCTCTAGGTGGAATTTCCAGAGACGATTTTTGGGTTTTGTAGATCTCATGTGTTTTAGCCTCTCCACAAAGTTTCGAGACTAGAACACCTCTGATGCTACAAAAAATAACAGGGCGTGTCTTTCTCCTCTATTCAACCTTGCTTTTATAACTTTGCATTGTGCTAAAACCCTAAATATAACCCTAATCTCAAAATGATTGGCGGTTGAGATTAGATATCACATAACTTGATATCAACAACCAAGATTAAAACTTATTAAAGTAAATTTTGTTATGTTTCCTATGTTTCTATTAGCTCAGTAAGCCAACATATTAATATGTGCTTTTTCCTAAGTTAGACTTAGGCTAAGTTACATTAGCAACTTG
Source organism: Pinus tabuliformis (assembly GCA_031772625.1). Taxonomy (NCBI): domain Eukaryota; kingdom Viridiplantae; phylum Streptophyta; class Pinopsida; order Pinales; family Pinaceae; genus Pinus; species Pinus tabuliformis. The sequence goes on along the minus strand of CM062805.1, from coordinate 1,237,703,959 downwards.
CTCATATTAGAGCAAGTGTTCTAAGGACCCTAGACACAAGGCATGTGCAAAAGTACTTGCCTGAACTACAAAGTCAACACTCCCTCTTAGCGAGGGAAGTACTTGTGGAAGAACATCCTCCACCTAGATCTGACTCCAATCTCACCACATCATCGACTACTGTAACTATTCCTTTTGAATTGGAAGACTTCTGTGCTACCTGCCTTGGAATTTGATCTCAAGACCTTAATCTCAAAAACATGCTCCTAGGAGGCTACTCCTGAGCATGCATCAATTGTAGCTAGCTCGCACGAACCCGTTCTAACCGATTTCGAATAGGCTCCTTACCCATCTTCCAAATTAGAAAACTGAGTCCCTGATATCAACTCAATTTTTAGAGCATTTTGCTCAATCTCTATCACTAACATCAATCTTGTGCTAAGTCCTTCTAGCACTGCTATGGGTTTGTCTCGGTCTTTTGAGACACACAGACTTTGCTGCCAATCTCCGATCGGTACAACCTCTGTCTCCCTTTGAGGGCTGACCTCTGCCAATCTTGCTGGCAAGTTGGTACTTGTGAAAATTCCAATATGGAATCCTATTGTAGCAATTGGTGTTATTTTTCCTAATTGTTAATTAATTTAACAATTTATCTGCTAAGACAAATATCGAAATAAACGCACTACAACCTTCACAAATAAAATACTGCGGAAAAATAATGCGCTAGAAACTGAGAAATGCTAGCGCACACCCATAAAATATGAGACAATTATTTTTGGACAACTGTCCCAAGAAAAACCCAACTTGGGAAAACCAGTGAAGCACTGAGGGTTTTTATTGTTATGCAACAGTGAAAATCTAAGTACAATCTGGATGCCTGAAACTGGCAATCCATAGCAAGAAAATTTGGGCAAAATTATTGAAGGGAATTTACACTTCCTCCACAGGAAATCCCGACACAATTTGCCTATAGAAAACTCGGCCACCTGAAGCTTCTGCGTCACCCTCTGCACTGGACTTCACAGTCACTATGATGTCTAACCTCTGACTGGTTTCTGATGATGTCGTTCTGCCTTTTGTTGCCGAGAAATTTTGTAGGAATTTACAACGTAAGTTCCTCAGATAGAAACACCAAAGGACATCGCTCACAAACAGATCATAGATCAATACACCAATATTCTTGACATGGTTAAAACCCTCAAAGAGGGAAACAGTGCACGGCCTGAGCCAACATGGCCACTTCAGGCAGTTTATTAATAAAAGAAAAAAAATTTACATAAGCTTCTCTCTTGAACGGTCACCCTACAAATGACCCTCCATGCTCTTTAAATAGAGATCATGGACCAATCGGGTGTTAAGCCACGGATCAAATGTCGGTAATACCGAGGAGAGAATGAACTGTTAGATCACTTAATGTCTAGAACATATTGTGACTGTCGGATTGTAAGTTACAAAAGTACATGGTAAAGAAACACACTTTACCTAACTCTACACTAGACCAAGTTATACTTAACTATTTCCTATGTGTCGAAATATCCCAACAAATTTGTCTCTTCGACCCTCTAGAACCTTTGCTCGGCCTTTGGATATGAGAATGATTTCCTCTCCATCAAATCAAACTGCCCTCTCTGAAGCTGCCGTGTAGAGCTCTGGGCTGCCTCATTGGGATAACTCGGCCCTCTTGCTACTGCTTCTCCGTATCTGGAAAACTTCCTTCGGATCATTGTACCTGTCCCTCATTCACTGCTTCGATCTGTCGTTCTCTCTGATCACTGATTGCTGCTACTATGGAAATCGATTTGCCAAGAAATTGAACTGCTCAAGCGTATTCTCCATCACCACATCGACATCGTCTTATAATCCATTGTTGGGGCAGCAACGACCAAGATTAAAACATAATCGATGTCTAGAATCATCTCTGGATCAATCCGTGAGAGTTTCTAAATCATTCTTTCCTTATGTCAATTAACATTGATTAATTAACCATATTCCCTAAGTTTAGACTTGGGAAATATTAAAACAAATGGTTAATAATCTAATTGAGAGACTTCTAGGTGGAATTTCCAGAAATGCTTTCTGGATTTTGTAGATCGCATGTATTCTAGCCCCTTCACCAAATTTCGTGGCTAGAATACATTCGATGCTACAAAAACTAACCCTCCCTCTTAGCGAGGAATGTGTTGTAGTGCCGCACACCCTGCCACAACACCCTGTCTCTGCATCATCTCCTGTCGCACTGCTGATGTCTAGCCATATTGGCCACCAACCACTACGCAACTTTGATATACGCTGCATCTGTGCTGCTGCTGACACTGCCATATTGCCGCCAACATTGCATCTGCACTGCAACTCCCTCTCATCTATTGCTGCCGCAACTGCAACATCTGCAACTGTAAATCATGCAAGATATTGAATCAACCGTGTTCAGTATGATGCATCCGTATCCCGAGTCCTGACTTCTACTAGCCTTTGCACTGTTTCTGAAGAATTTGTGTTGCTGCTAAGTCTACATTGTGCCTCTCTGCACTGCACTCCTCAGTATCTGACTGCAATTAGTCTGCTACTGTCACTCTGGAACCAACTCCGTCAACTACCACTGATCCATCTTGCTATTGAATACTGTGGGCCTCTGTAGCAATGTAATGATCCAAGAGGTGGAATCCTCCAGGACCCTGCCCAAACTCTATAGTTCTCTAGGACTACAGTACCAAATCTCCCCACCTCACTCATGGAGGTATATCTGTGGACATCGCGAAGTCTTCCTCCAACCTGGAGAGCAACCTATCGATCTTTGCAGAAGCTACCTACTGGTCCTGCTTCTCCTCCTCGTCCTTCTTCCTAAGAGGACACTGGGTACTGTAATGACCAAGCTCACCACATCTGAAGCATTTGACCTTTGATAGGTCCTTTTTCTTTCTCTACTCTCTCTGTCCCTGACTGGGACCCTTAGATGTGAGGGCCACATTCTCCTCCTCCTTCACCACCTTCAATCCGCTGCTGCTGCTAGTGCCACCACTGATGGAGCTCTTTAACAAAGCTCGTCTCAACTCCTCTTGTTGCATATCAACCACATCTTGTCCCATTTTGTTAGCCTATCTCTGCCCAATATGCTTTGGACAAGGACTTGCCATTCCTCTAAGACACTGTTGAGTGCCAATCGCACTAGCTTCGTGGGTTGAGGCATTGCCCCAACAACTGAAAGTTGGTCAATGTGAGGCCCACATTCTTCTCCTCCTTCACCACCTTCAATCCGCTACTGCTGCTGCCGCTGCCACTAACGGAGCTCTTTAACAGAGCTTGTCTCAACTCCTCCTACTACAAATTGGCCCACATCCTGTCCCATTCTGGTAGCCTATCTCTGCCCAATATGCTTTGGACAAAGACCTGCCACTCCTCTAAGACACTGTTGAGTGCCAATCACACTAGCTCCATGGGTTGACGCGCTGCCCCAACAACTGACAGCTGGTCTCAGACCTCCTAATTCTTGGTTAGGAATGGATTTATGCCTTCGCTTTCTGCATCCGGATGCATCTCAACTTCTCCTCAAGAAACATCTTCCGCTACTCGAAAGTTCCCTCGTACTACGTGGACAGAGCATCCCACATCTGTTTGGAAGTATCTTTGCCAACTATATGTGAGACAATATGATCCCAGACTCCATTGAAGATCAATCGCTTTGCTCGTGCCATCTCTTTTTTGTATTCTTTTTGCTAATCTGCATCCTAGGGAACGAACACTACATTATCAATGTAGGCTTTCAGGCCATATTCATCTAGAAGGAAGGACATCCTAGACTTCTAGATGACATAGTTGGAAGCTCTATCCAACCTATACTGATCAAGAAGCCCTACAGTTGCCATCTCAACGAACTGTTGAAAACTCCCTCTTTCCTTTTGCTTGGCTAGTGCTCTGCTATTCACACATCTTTATGGAGTGAGAAGATTTGCTCACAACTACTTCCAATTTTCAAGGAAAAATCGAACTTCTAAGACTTGAAGTTCCCTAAGGAAAATTTTCCCTCAACTGTGTGTGCTTCTCTCTTTTCCACACGACACTGGCTTTGCTCTAGCTAACTGTTGCAAAACCCTCTGCATCCAGCTAGAGATCTGCCCAATGGAAAATCTGAGCTTCTCCCTCTGCCTTTGGAATTACTTGATCTAGAAAATCGAGTTTTTTCTGCTTTGAAAAATCAAGTTTTCTAAAGCAACTCGTACTGCCTAGTCAAACACTGCGCTGCCCCTAGAAATTTCGGTTTGCTGCTCTTACTGAACAACGAAATTCCTTCTTTTGCTTCTGAGCTCTCCGACTGACAAATTGCGCTTTGATACCATGTGAAAATTCCAATATGGAATCCTATTGCAGCAACTGGTGTTATTTCTCCTAATTGTTAATTAATTTAACAATTTATTTACTATGACAAATATCGAAATAAATACACTGCAACCTTCAGAAATAAAATAGTGCGGAAAAATAATGCATTGGAAACTGAGAAATGCTATAACACACACATAAAATATGAGACAATTATTTTTTGATAAATGTCCCCGGAAAAATAAAACTTGAAAAAACTGGTGCAACAGTGAAAATCTGAATACAATCCCAATGCCTTAAATTGGCAATCCACAACAAGAAAATCTGGGCAAAATTATTGAAGGGAATTCACCCTTCCTCCAAAAGCAATCTTGCCACAACTTGCGTACAGAAAACTCGGCCTCCTGAAGATTTTGCTTCACCCTCTGCGCTGGACTGTGCTGTCACTAAGACGTCTACCCTCTGACTGGTTTTTGATGAAGTCGTTCTGCCTTCTGCTGCTGAGAAATTTGTCTCTCCGGCCCTTTGGAACCTCTGCTCGACCTCTGGATATGAGAACAATTTTCTCTTCGACAAATCAAATTGCCCTCTCTAAAGCTACTGTGCAGAGCTCTGCGCTGCGTTACTAAGATAACTCGGCCCTCTTACTGTTGCCTCTCCAGATCTGGAAAACTTCCTCCGTGTCGCTGCCCCTGCCCCTCACTCACTGCTTCGATCCCTAGCTCTCTCCGACATCTGACTGCTGCTACTATGGAAATTGATCTACCAAGAAATCAAACTGCTCAATTGTATTCTCCATCACCACATCGACCTCGTCTTATAATCCATTGTTGGAGCACCAACGACCAAGATTAAAACATAATCGATGGCTAGGATCATCTCTGGATCGATCAGTGTGAGTTTCTAGATCATTCTCGCCTTCTCTCAATTAATACTGATTAATTAACCATATTCCCTAAGTTTAGACTTCGGAATATTTTAAAAAACGGTTAATAATCTAATTGAGACACTTCTAGGCAGAATTTCCAGAAACGATTTTTAGGTTCTGGAGATCTCATGTATTCTAGCCCCTCCACCAATTTTCGTGGTTAGAACATCCAATCCTACAAAAACTAACAGTATTGCCCTTCGTACCTCTTGCTGTGTACTGCCAACTCAATCATTTGAGCCCTTCCTAGACTTCTACTAACAACCTGTCGTGGTAGATCCCGTGCCTAGTGACTCCTTGTTGCCGACTAAATCTTGTAGTTACTTGATCATGCCAATGTGGCACCCTGTTTGCAACACATTTCTCTATAGACTAGCTGTAGTACCCGCAAACTGGGGTCGTTGTATGAGCTACTATTTTTTTAAAATTATGACTTTCTAAAAAAAATTGGCCTTATGTTTTTTTTTCTTTGGCCCCTAAAAAGAATTCTGCTCATATGATCATGGCCTGGCCCTGATGATCCAATATGAACCTAGTACTTACAATTCCAAGATTGGTTTTCTTTAGAGTTCCAACTCTAATACCATGTAAGATTTCCTTGAACCTAACACCAGGTATTTAATTCCTTGCAGAAAACTTACTGAATCAACACATAACTAGATTACTAACAAAATATTCAGCTGAAGCAAATATAAGGATCTGAATCTCAATGACACGAATACATTTCTTCCCAATCAAAGTAATTCATCTTTAATAATGGCTCAAAACCTACTTGGGCTCTTGTCCTGGGATAATGGCTCAATTGAGGAATTACATATACAACAATAAACTTGTAGTTATCCACTTGTTCAAGCCTTGGATTTGTCCTCAATCTCGTTGATCTGGATCTATCTCCCTCCCTGCTCCTTGCACCTTTCTTGGACCTGGGACATTGGAGTATCATACTACTCCTCTTGAGGCTAGTGCCACTTTATGGTGTCTTTCTCCTTTCCTCAACCTTGCACTTTACATTGAGCTAAAACCCGAACCCTAACCCTAATCTCGAAGTGATTGACGATCGAGAGTAGATCTTGCGTCACTTGAGATCAATGACTAAAATTAAGACATACTAAAGTAAATTACTTTACTTTTCCTAAGTTTGTATTAGCGCAATAAGCCAACATATTAATATGTGTTTTTTTGTAAGTTAGACTTAAGCTAAGTTACATCAACAACTTGCTCACATTAGAGCAAGTGTTCTAGGGAGATGTGGCCAACTTATGCATGCCTAGAGACAAGGCGTGTGCAAAAGTACTTGCCCAAGCTACAAAATCAACACTCCCTGTTAGCGAGGGAGGTACTTCTGGAAGATCCTCCTCCACTTGGATCTGTCTCCAATCTCACCACATCATCTGCTGTTGTAGTGACTCCCTCTAAATTGGAAGACTTCCTTGCTACCCACTTTTGCAATTTGATTTGAAGACCTTTTTTCTCCCAACCATGCTCCTTGGAGGCTTCTCCTAAGGATCCATCAATGTTAGCTCATACCAATTAGTTCTAGCAGATTTTGAACAAGTCTCTCGCCCATCTTCCAAATTAGAAAACTAAGTCTCTAGTATCAACTCAATCTTGAGAGCCTTTTGGTCAATCTTTGTCACTAACATCGATCATGTGCTAAGTCCTTCTAGCACCACCATGGGTTTGTCCAGTGTGGAATCCTGCTCGCAACACAATTCTTTGTAGACTAGCTGTCACACCCACAAAATTGGGTTGTTGTTTGATCTCTTTTTTATATATTTATGAAATTATGCCTTTCTAAAATATTTTGTTGCCTTTAATATTTTTCTTTCTCTTTGGTTGTTTGGTCGATTTATTTTGGGCCCTAAAAAATATTCCGCTTGTATACTCGTGGCTTGGCCCCAATGGTCCAATACATACCTGGCACTTGCGATTCCAAGATCAATTTTCTTTAGAGTTCCAACTCTGATACCATGTTCGATTTCTTTGAACTCAACAATCGATATTTAGTTCATAGAAGAAAGCTTATTGAATAAACACACAATTAGGTTCCTAACAAAATATTCATCGGAAGCAATTATAACAATATGAATGACAATGACACAAACAATATTCTACCAAATCAAATCAGTTCATCATTAATAATGACACAGAACCTACCTGGGCTCTCGTCTTGGGATAATGGCCCAATTGAGGAATTACATATACAACAATAAACCTAGAGTTATCCACCTGATCAAGCACTAGATATGTCCTCGATCTTGCTGATATGGATATGTGTCCCTTGCTGTTCCTTGCACCTTCCTCAGACTTGACACACTCGATTATCACACTCCTCCTTCTCCTGAGGCTAGTGCTGCTGTATGGTGTGCCTTTCTTCTCTCCTCAACCTTGCTTTTATGACTTTACGTTGAGCTAAAACCCTAACTTCAACCCTAATCTCAAAGTGACTGATGGGCGAGATTAGATCCCGCCTCACTTGAGATCAACGACTAAGATAAAAATTACTAAATTAAATTGCTTTAGTTTTCCCTAGTTTCTATCATCTCCATAAGCCAACATATTAATATGTACTTTTTCCTAAGTTAGACTTAGGCTTAAGTTATATGTGGGCTAAGTTAAGGAGATGTGCATGACTTCTGCACACATAGACACAAGGCCTGTGCAGAAGTACCTGCTCGAGCTACAAAATCAACACTGAATTCATGCCCAAGTTGTTCAAGTCATTCATAACACATTGATATTTGTTTTTCATATTTTGAGGTCATTACAGATATCAATGTTACCAGACTCAGAAGCGGAAATAAATCAGTGAGGAAAAAGAGCGAAGAGTTTTAATTGGATTGGGAAAAAATCGGGAAAAAAATGGTGAATTCAATAAATAAGATATATACATTTATTTAATTAAAAAAAACATTTTCATTGATATTCAATAAAGCCATGTCCAAACAATGCATAATATCAATAGATGTCCAAAATATCATGAATGAATAAGTATCTCATATATGTTATGAGTCCAAACATGATCCAAAGTACCGAGCCCCGACTCCTAACCAGTGATTACATAGAACCAGAAGCATCTGCTTCTAAAAGTTTACAAAATATTGCATACTAATCAGTGAAAATTCAGTAACTAAGAGTCTAAGACTCTAAGAGTGAGAACTAGAAGCGATTCCTCCCACTCCTTTGCTTGCTTGACTCTTGAATTTCTCCAAGTCATGTAGGCTTAAAAGAGGAGCCTCCTCTAATTGGACCCAATTTGATGCATTTGTAGTTTGCAGATCTATCTCTTCAAGGTCGATTGGTGAATGATCCAAACCTGTCATTATCATGAGACATTGAAATGTGAATTAAAGTTTGAACTTTAAAGTGCAAATCAGATTATCAAACTTTAAATTCAGGGTCTCACCTAGTATTTGCTTGTTGCGAAGTCGTAGATTGTAATGAACAAATACAACGTCATTTAAACACTTTTGTGTTAATCGGTTGTGCTTCTTAGAATGTATTTTCTTAAACATGCTCCAGTTGTGCTCTCAACCTGAAACACTGCATGATTGGTTTAAGATTTGAATGGCGAATCTCTTCAAATTTGGCGTATCACTACCAAAGTTTTGCCATCAAAGACCTTGCAAGTGGCAAGTGTTCATGAGTAGTAAGTACTAAATACTAAATAGTAAAAACTTAAAAAGACAACAAATATTAATATAACATTTAATGTACAAAATAATGTTTAGAACAAATTTAATGAATTGATGAAGCCTTCAAGCCTCAAAGGGTGCATGGCAACATCTTAGTCCTTTCTCGTATAACATTGGCATAGGAAAATAATTTAGCTGGCGCCCTATAATCCCGTAGTTGGGCAAAGACACAACTTTGAAATTTTGGAGCAGGGAAGCACCTTTCAATGCATGTCATAAGTCCTCTGCCAACCTCCCCATCCTCATTAAATTTGCGCTTATCATAAAAATACTGTGGGTTTAAGAAGTACGCAGCAGCATGTAATGGGGAATGAAATTGCCTATCCCAACGTGCATCAATAATGTCCCAAAGAGGCAGATACTTTGTGTCCTCATCCCCATATCTTCTTTCGATGGTCCCCTTTGCGAGATCCATCGCCTAATAGATGTAACCCATAGTAGGTTTGTCACCATCAACTATCCTGAACGTTCAAGGTTTCAAACTTAATGAAATATGAAACATTGAAAATAAAAAAAAGCTTGAAATGAAATTTCGAAAATGAAAATGTTAAAAGACTTGAAGTACTTGAGAACTTTGAGAAGGGACTCTGTAACAACAATAATCTCTTCGACATATTTCCAAAAACCATCATTAAACACAAGCGCAACAATTCTAGTGTCTTCAAGGGCCTTGGAATGTTTAGGTGTCATCCACTCAGGTCCCAAGAACATCCTCTTCAGATTTATCTTTTGCTCAACCACAAATTGCAAAGATATGAAATTTGTTGCAAATCTAGTCACTGCAGGTCGAACAATTTCTTTACCTTAAGTGTATTTTCTCATGGTGTTTAGGACAATAGTGTGGTTGTATAGGTATTTGGTTATGGATTTTGCCTTATCCACAACCTCATGTATCCAATGAAGTTTACCAGTGTCCTCAAGCATTAAATCTATGCAATGAGCAGCACAAGAGGTCCAAAAAATAGTGGGGTGCCTAATCTCAAAAAGTCTACGAGCAGCCATATATTTAGCTACAATGTCGGGGACAATTTGTACATGTTCTTCTCTCACTTCTTGAACGACTTCCTCCATCATTTCACAAATAAGTTGGGCAGTCTTAACCTTTTCTGAGGCATCCACTGGTTTGAGAAACATCGGGCCTGCTGGACAAGATACAAGGAAATTTCTTAAAGTTCTATTCCTCTGATCTGTCCATCCATCACTCATGATGGTGCACACTGTTTCTACCCATGATGAACGAAACTCAGATAGCACAAGCTTGACATCTTCAACACTCTCTAACAACAAATCTGTCCTAAGGCTCTCTGATGAAGGTGCTTTGAGTCCTGGACCTGCAACAACAACTGCATCAATCATAGCTTGCCAATAAGGACTTTTGGCACAGTGGAGAGGTACGTCAGAATAATACCAAAAGTTAGCAATGGCCTTCCTTGCTTGACTATGGATATTTTGTTTCCAACTAGTGGCATCCAATGTTGGATGCAGGCGGATTCATTTGGCCTTGAGTTTGACTTGGACTTGGAGGCATGTGTGGGAAACTTGGGAATGACAGTGAGGATTCAACAGAGGGAGATAAGAAGGGGGGGTATTGGAAGAAGAAACGTCAGCATCAAGAGTTCCTATTTCTTTTTTTTGCTTTGCTTTCTTGGCATTATGCTGACTCAACATATGAAGGGCCAAGGTTGCTTGGTGTTTGACATTTTCGTCAACCTTGTTGCAGAGACCTATGTCATGGCCAGGTATCTGTGCAAGGTGGTACTTGAATCTATGAATGCCTCCACTACATTTTGCTTTGCAAAATTTACAGAGGAGCCTGGGGTTTCCGGGAATCTTGTCACAATAAGCCCAAGCAAAGTCTTTTTCCCTCGGCATTGTTGTTGTTTTGGACTTGTGTTTAAATTGTGGCTTCTGTTAAGAATCAAGATCTGAGATTGTGGGTTTTGTTTAATTTGTGGCTCCTGTAAAAGACAAAAAAAAAAGATTAAAAATAAAAAATGCAGGTATTCTGATATAAGTTAAAATTTAAATGATCATAAAATTTAAATCATCACTGTTCTTTTGACCCAGTAAATACCTCTAGTATATTAGTAGTGTACTCAGTAAACTACTAAACAGTAAAATTTAAATACTAAATACGAAACCAGGCAAGCTGACAGTGAACATGGTGACTGTAGCTCAATTATAAATATATATTGTATATAAATATATGTCGCTGGACTCTTCATAAGTTCATTGACTCAAATCTACAAATAAATTGTTAATAGCCAATAAATTATCAATCTGGATATTACATTTATATCCATAACAGTAATAGAAAACTTAAAAGTTAAGTCACTACAACTGATATATCACTCCATATGCTCGTCATGACAGATAGAGATTAATGTTCTGAGGTCGATAATTCTTAACATATCGCTGACCTCATAAGCATGCATCAGGAACCAAAAATGGTTACACTGTCACAAAGCCCTTGCCAATGGGTACCACATATTCACTTAGGCAAACAATGGGTACCGCATATTCTCTCAGGTAAACATGTGAAAAGTTCAGAGCAATATCCTCCAGTAGAGTAAACATGGTAGTTCAGGAAATGAAGTTATTTGTCTCTGATGTAATTGCAAACAAATTTGATTGAAACTTCAATACCTTCGGCTTCTCTAAGTGGCAATTATCCAAATTCTTCCTGGACAGAAAACAGAGAGACCGTGAGGCATGTATATCAATTTGTACCTGAAAACATTACTGACCATTGCAACATCTAGCCAGCTATAAAGCAATGATAACATTTCCCTACACAGTAACCATAGTGCTTCTCGTAATAAAATCACAGTGAACCGCGAAGGCAGACTCCAGTGAAATTCAAGCGGCGGCGTATCTGTGAAATGGCGTGGAGAGTAAACGGCAGGTGAATAAAACCATAGCAAATTAACCTAAAAACTTGCAGAGTCAATCTGGGATAATTGCCGAAGTCGTGGAAGTCGCATCTAATCGCCATGTTGCGAGCCAAACTTGTGTTGACCACGAGTCAAACTTGGTCAAACGAGTTTGACTCAGAGCCAACTCTGCTCGTTTGGCGGCCGAGCTGACTTTGAGTCGTGATTAATCGCCAGACTCACCGATTACTGTTTCACTGACATATAGTTAACTCTTGTTGCTTGAACTTCTCTTCTCTCTTTTTTCGTTTTTGCTTTTTGCATTTACTGCAATTTTCTTCAATGTTCCCCCACTGGTAGTATCCATCTAATTGTAACTAGTGGCACTGTAAATTCCTGTAGCCAACAACATAAAATTTCTGGGCAGGAAGTTTTAATGCATATCAAAACCATTGTACTGCAGACTTAATCTGTGATAAAACCTGTGATTCGTTTGCAATCCCTATTTGTGGAGCGACATTTTCTGCACCTAAATCAACACAAAATTTTATTTCATTATTGCGTCATAGCTCCCCTTAGCTTTAGATATTCAGATAGATCTCAAGATTCTAGATTTTCAGATGGTGAAACTTGCTATCCAATAAGAACAGGATGAGCAACTTGCTATCTGATGAAAACGACAGAATGAGTTTTAGGCCAAAATGATGGAGGACATGATGAGAAAGCTTCATTTGCCAATGACCACACAATGATAGAACTTGCAGGAACAACCACTGCCTTAGCCACACAATATTGGTTTTCCCTTTCTTCATTGGTGCTGTAAGATAGACAGCAAGCTATTTGTCCCAGAATTTGACAGAGCTCTAATTGGGGACAAGTTGGATTCTTGCCTTTATAGCCACAAGGCTTACTTCAAGACTCAATCCACGTAATGACAAATTTGTAGAAGGTTTTTGAAGTGGAGGTAGACATGGAAGAGCATGCCCTTGCCTGGGCACCCTAGCATCAACAAATCAACCTCTCAAGTTGTCATTCCCTGCTTGCTTCTCCTTTAATGCATCTGTGAGTTTCTCAAGGCTCTGATCTTGAGTTTCTTTGATCTCATTTATTTGAAGCATCCATCTCTCAGCAAGGTCATCATACTTTTGACAAGCATTCAACTAAATGACCTTTAGTACTTTTCAAATCATTTCTTGTACAAGAAAGGTCCTCATCCAACAGAGGAGATCATAATAATTCTTCAAGTCCTATTACTCATCAAATAGATTGGACATTACCGTCTTGAACTGGGACATCCTCTTCATGACATTGGGTAATAGAGTCCTGCAATTAATGGACTTCTATGTCAAAGTTGGATATTAGTTTCCTGCAATGAAATATTTTGCTCACGAATATTGAAAGTATCATTTTGTAGAAAAGTAAGTTTATTGTTGCTGGAAAGACAATCTTTGGGGGTTATGTAAGTTTGGAATATTCCGTTGTTTGGAAGGAGGGAATGCACAAGTGAAGTTGAAGAATCATGAGAAGTCCAAGAGACCTCTTGGAATATGAAACCAAAGGTCATTAAAATTGTGTTTTTATGTGTATCATTTAATGATATCAATATGGTATCTCACGCTTTATCTTATATTTTTTCAGGTTTGTGAGTCTAACAGTGGTATCAAAGCTGAGCTTTTATCCTTATTTTTTGCTTGTGCTATGCCAGAATGGCAATGGACCTGCTTGTGGTTGTCAATGAATGGAAAATCCTTTTGTTGGGCTGTGCTCTCTTTGGAGGAGTTAGAAACCCCATTGGTTGTAGATCTGCTTATTCTCACACATGGTATTCTCTCATCCCGCTATGTTACTGTTCACACCAATTTGTATCTGCTAATACAATTTTGATTGCATGTTAGAGATGCCCTTTGCATGGCCCTAGAGCTGCTTCTTCATAGTTCTATGGCCTATAGATCATATTCTCAGGCTTTTGTCCATAGCGACACTTCAGATTAATTTCTCATCTACTGAAAATTTGATGTTTGATACTGCATGCTTGAGTTTGGGTGCTTAATACATCAAAGCTCATTCAAAGGAATTAGCGATTATTGTCTTTCTCCATGATCTTTTGGTGCTCCTTTTGAAGGACTAGCTCAACATCTTAATCAATAACCATTATGCCTAAGTTCAAGTAGTAGGGTTTTCTTCGCTCAAAGGTCTCGGACAAGCCGGATCACCACCAAAATCATTGGTGATATACATGGTGAAATCTGGATGGAAATACTTTGATGTCGAAGATGGAATCCGAGATTGAAATCATCTCACTGCTAACGTTGATTCTGTAGAGGGAGACAATAGAAGGTGTTGAGGCAATTGTTCTTTTCATTTTGCATCATTTCTACCTCTGCTCCATTAGGCACAAGGTATTAGAGCATAACTCTAGTCATTATCGTTCTCGTGTGGGCAACAGAATCAAAGATTGAACCTCTTGCTTGGGTTGATTCAAATCATAAACCGGTCAAACCGGCTGGTTCATTAGGCCGAGCCATCCAACCGACAGAAATTCCGGTTTTTAACCTTGCGGGCTAGGGTTTTTGGACCTAACCAGCGGTAAACTGGCTGGTTTTCCCATAAACTAGTCGGTTCTGCCATAAATCAGTCGGTTTATTGCCAGGTCGGCCGCGAACTGCACATAAGGCGATTTTGTGCGTTTTGAAGCGGTTTTGAGGGAAACTAGGGGTTGTTTCGCTCCAAAAACAACCCCTCCAATCCTTTAAAAGCATGCCTCCCCTCTCATTTGCCTCACACATCTCAACCCTAGCAATGTTGGTAATAAGTGGTAATGTTAAATTCTTAAAGTAAAAGGATGTGATTCTATCATGCATGAGGGTATGGGATTGGCATTCGATAAAGAGCATGTAGCCCTTTAAGTACCTTAATGTTGGTGGCATTGATTGTTGAACTTTGTTGATGTTGGTGGTATTAATTGTTAAAATCCTCTACCATGGCTTTAACAAAAATGCACCCTTCACTAGAAGGAAAATAATTTGTGAGGCATTGTAAGCTTTTCTACGATATTATTAGGTTGAGGAGATGAAGCCTTCACTCGGACCAAAATCATTGGTTAGGCATGTTAAAATTTTCCAATTTCTACCATATTATAAAGTTGAGCAATCCAAGTTTGAAGACTTTGAGCTAGATGATGTTTATGTAACTCGTTGATTATCCCATTTCTAATGGTGCTGAGTCAATGATGAGTTTTATGAGTGATCATGTTGATCAATGATTTGTAGTTTTGAAGTCTAGTTTTGCTACTACTACAACTGGGGTTGTAGAGGAGTCCGAGGAGTCGTTAGACTCTGAGCTAGATGATGTTTATATAGTTCATGTTCATGATTCCATGTCTAGTAGTGGTGATGAGTTTGATCATGATGAGCAGTGATAATGTTGATCATTGATATGCAGACTTGTAGTAGGCCAGTGGTCCCATAACATGTAGCACTTTTTTTGGACTGTAGTGGCCATTTAGAGTCTCATTGATTGTGTATTTTGTTGGTGATATGTGTGGCATGGTGCCATTTTGATATATTCACTTTTATATGGTATATAGATGAGCAAACTTTGCATATTTTTCTCTAATGGTTTGGAATTTTGGTTTTAAATCTTAAAAATATATTTTTTTCATTAAAAATTAATTATTTCATGTCTTTTCCTTAAAGATTGGTTTATTTAAATCTGACTAGTCCCAGTTTGATAGGTGCACCGATTTGGTCACTGGTTGCAGTTTTGAATACTATGGTGTTGATTATCTGATAGATAGTGAGGGAAATCATGGAGGTCTTTCCACTGCTAGACTAGGCTTGCACAATAACATCTCTGCCATTGACTATGTGCATCACTCTTTGCTAAATGGCTGAAGGCTTCTTGAGTCTATACTGGGAAATACCTCAAAGGAGGTCGTCACAGATGCCCATTTGATCAAAATTGGAGATTGCTTCCACTCTCGAACTTGTTTTGAATATTAGGTTTCATTCTTAATTGCGTTTAGGTTCTGTCCTCCATTGTTGTTGTTACAGTTGACTTTTTTGCCTAGTTGAATTCAAGAGTGCTCGAAGATTTGGAGTCATGGCCTATGACATAGTAGGAGAATATTTTATAATTATCATCAATGACCAATTTTGTGCAGTTGTATAGTGGAAGTGTGGCTGACCAACATGAACCCTATAAGTCAGCTCAAATCTTCTCAGCTCCTTAGTGTTTTTTTGTCTCTCTCTCTCTGGCATGCTCGGTGGGACACATTTATGCATTGAGTATCTGATTTGTGGTAACATGTCTTTCTTTTGAAGGTTCCAAATCATCATGCACATCAACAAGAATAGAAAATGACAAATAGGTTAGCCCACAACAAACAATCTGTTACATTGAGTTCTAACTATTTAGATTCCAACTTCTATATAAACCAAGTTAATTAGAAAGAGAAGACCCATTGGAACCATGGATGAGTGAGGAATTAATATTTTCAATTCCTTGGATTCCATTGATAGTATTGTTGAAAACTCACAGAAGAGACAAAACCTCTGTAAGAGAAGTGATTTTATGAATTTTCAAGTTTAACAAAGACCAAATAAATAAAACTAAGCTAATCTTCTATCGCCATTGTATCTCGAGCATTCAAGATGCTTCGATTATAAATCAAGTTGGGTTGTTCAATGTTTTCTAGAAGAATGCCACACAGTTTAGAGTTATCTTTGATATTTTGAAGTAATGCCATAACATATTGTAGTAACTCGGTTTGCTTAGACCCTTATTGGGTGGGTTCATTTGAAGGATGCAACCACGCGTTAAGCTATGCCTTCTTAGCTTTACAACACATCCAAAGACGGAGGGGCATGGAGCCATAACCGCCCTTTTCACACACATTATTCGCATTGTTAGCCCAACTTCACCCACATTCTTAGCAGCATTTGATCCCCCTTCATAGAATATTATATTTATCAAGCCAAGAAACTACAACATCTATCTACACCAGGTATCATTGAATTGGAATAATTTTCGAACCATTTCATGGTTTGGCTTTAGGAGCCTCTTTCTCTTGTAACTTGAAAATAGTATTTTTGTAAGTTTACCTATACTGTTATGAAAGTAAGTTTAGTTGCATTGTAAATGGGTGCATTTTCAGTTGAAGTGGACACTTTTCATTTATTGATCTTGAATAATTGAGAAAATGGCTTGAATTGATGAGTTATTAAAGTTACTGAATATTTTAATACTCTTGAGAATTTCTTGCTTGAATTTGAGAAAGATTCCTGTCAACAACGAGCACATGACACCACTTTAGAAGTAGATTTGAATGAAGATGCAAAAGTTCAACTTGCATTTCCCAAGCCCATCATCAGGCATTGGGAAGAAGTCATTAACAATAAGAACATAATTGGTCTTGGAAAGGGAGTGACCTTTCACATTCCAAATTACCCTAAACCCATTTAGGTTTGGAGTGTTGGGTTTCTTCAAAATTTATCTTTACATGCTCAACATAATATTTAGATTCTCGAATGGCAACATTCTCATTCAGTTGGCCATATGAAAGATCAGTGTTTTGATCTTCACCCTTCTGAGCATTGTGGAGAACATACTGTTGATTTGGGGTAGCATCGGATTTGCTCTAGCCCGCATTGCTTTTTTCCGTGGACATTGGTAAAAAAATAATGGTGTCATGTGGTGTGTTTGTTCTTGTTTCTTTTAGTTGCTAATCTATAATATGTTGAGCATGCACTGGTGTTTATTTTCAGTATTTACTTTGTAAATAACTTGTTAAAGAAAAGTAACAAGTAGGTAGGAATAAATCAGAAAAAGTGCATGAAGGGTTTCTAAACTAAGTAAACTTAGAAACTTCAACATGGTATTAGAGCGTGATCGCAGATCAGAGGAGGACTAAAAGACATCAGCCAAGCGGAGCAATATCAGTAGAAAACAACTGTCTCGAGGTGACATGAGCTGTTTCTAGCAACACAAAAGCCAAGAAGTGACGCAGAGCCAGCCAAAGCCACGTAGAAGAAGCTGGGAGCTGCGCAGAGCCTCAGAGAGGCCATCGTTGTTGACGCAGAGGGCTAGAGGGCTAGAGGGTTGACGCAAGGCATCTCAGGGCTGACGCAGGGCCAATGTGAGGCAGAGAGGGGCTAACGTAGTTCACAGAGAGGCAATTGCTGGAGTCTAGAAGGTTGTAGAAATATTACAGAGTGGAGTTGGTGAGGTACTGTAGTCAGAACAATACCTAACAGAGCAGGGCCAGAGGAGTTGTTACCAAGGGTTTCTAGCCGAGGAACCTGGATCAACAGTGCAGTTGCACAAGATGATCAGAGTAGGGGGCATCTCGACAAGCGGCAGAAGGATTTCCAGGAGGGAAATCAGGACTCAGAGGGAGTCCAGAAGAGAATTTCCAGACGGGAAGTAGAGACTCAGAGGAGTCGAATAGAGAACTTCTAGGAGGGAAGTAGAGGAGCGTCATGGCACTACACGGGGTAAGAGACTAGGATAGACTGGACAGAGCATTGAACTTCGCAGTCTGGAAGGTCAAAATATTATCAGTGCTTGACAAGAATCGTGTGAAGAACTTCGCTTTGAAGGTTATAGCTATCCGAATCGACCCCAATGATAATGACAAGTATGAAGAGGCGATGGTGAGGGCCAAGTGCATTATCCTTGACGGGGTCAAGGATCATGTGGTACCAGATATAACCGAGAAGGAAATGACTGTTGAGATGTGGGAGGCTCTCATTAACCTGTACCAGCGTACTTCTGTGCAGAGAAGAACGCTGCTCGAGAACCAGATGAGGTCATATTAGATGAAGAAGGGTCAATCGATTGACTCCTTCCTCAGAGGACTGAATGGGATCTAAGACTAGTTGACTGCTATAGGAGCGACACCGGATCAAGAGCTTATGGTGAGGACAACCTTGAATGCTGTCTCAAAATATTTGGAAGTGTTTGTCCAGAGTATCCTAGGCAGTGGGACTCTCCCACCTTGGGACGAGATGTGGGCAGCTCTTTGCCAGGAAGATGTCAGACGATAGCCGAAGACAGGTAGCAACAACAAAGGGATCAAGGTCAAGCAGGAGGAGGAGGATGTGGCCCTAGCATCTGAGGGAAAGCAGGAGAAGCGGAAGAAGAAAGATCTCTCCAAGATCAGGTACTTCCACTGTGGGGAGATGGGTCATTATGCGACCTAGTGCCCAAGGAAGAAGAGTAAGGGAGAGTCTTCCGAGACTAAGGCAATGCCAGCACGGGCAGAGAAGGAAGTTTTGAAAGACGATGACTGTGCCATGAGTGCACATGCACCACTTGAGCGAAAGTGGGGAGACATCAAATTGTAGTCAGACGGACTACAGGCGATGAGGGGCATGATCCTCGAGGTACCCAACCTCTTGGATTAGACCTTGCTACGGGAGCCTTGAAGAGGAGTAGCAGGACAGGCTGAGTTGGGTAGAGACGGATGTGGATGGAGCGGCAGAGAGAGCTACAATGGAGGAGTCTCGAGACAGTGCGAGGCTAGCAGGCTGCACCAGTGCAAGAGGCACGGGAGTGTTTCACTAGTGCAGGATGGCATAAAGAGGTGTGCAACGGTGCGAGATGCAGGGAGTTGTTGCAGCAGCGCAGAGGTCAGAGAGGGAGTACTTGTCAGCGGTAGAGGGAGCTTCAGTATCAGTGGGTGTCTCTAGCCCAACAAAGAGGTCATCTAGTAGATTAGTTACTTACTTCTCAGTAACTGAGTTGCGGTGCAGTAGTGGGCAACACGATGCATCATGATGAGAGGAGGTGCAGTGCAGATGCAGTGCTGGGAGAAAGGACCAACAACAACACAGATGTAGAGGGAGCTGTTGTACAGATGCAGCAGTGGCAGTGGCAGAACCACGGGCAACAGTACAGGATGCAACAGTGTAGAGGATGTTGGGCAGGAAGGCTTAGCATCAGCACATGGACCGATGCCAGATGATCAGAGTAATACTCAGTGAGGAGTATTGCTAGAGCACAGTCCTCGCTAAGAGGGAGTGTTGATTTGTGGTAGCATCAGATGTGCTCTAGCCACAAAATCTGGTGGAGAGGTTGGAGCACATGAGATCTCCAATACCCAGAAAGGGTTTGGGCAGATTCTAAACATGTCAGGGGATATTAAAATAATTAATATTTTTAATGGAGTCCCTAAGTCTAAACTTAGGAAAAATAAAATATTAATGCGTATTAATATGAAACTGTGTAAGAATGGTCCCAAAGACATGGATCAAGCCAGATCTAATCTTAGCCGTTGATTAGGGATTTAATCTCTGTCGTTGATAGGTCAACAGAAAAAGTATAAGAGGAGGCTTGAGGGTCACTTGGAGAATACACCAGAGTGATTAGTCATTCTATTCTCTAGAGCGGGGTTTGCTAAGAGAGATAGAATTAGTGATTGGGAGAGCAGCGGAGGGGCGTTGAGTACAGAGAAACAGAGAAGGCAGATATTGTGTCGGGAGCATAGTTTTAAAACTCCGACTCCGACTTCGACTCGGCCGAGGATCGGCTCTGACTCCGACTCCGAAACGGTAACGACTCGGCTGGCTCGATTTCAATGACTTGGTCGTTGTAAAAAATACATTATATATATATATATATATATATATATATATATATATATATATATATATATATATATATTTTTTTTTTTTTTATTTATAAAAAACATAATTTTAAAGATTTTAAACATAATTTTAGAGATTTTCATTCATGTTTCCAAACACAACATTATAATATAGATGGAAGACAACATATGATCAAAGTAGGCTCATGAACCAATCCATTATATCAACATGGTACCCAATGGCAATACATAGTCAACTGTCATACATGATCAAAGACTCAAAACAAAAAACACATAACCAAGGAGGCTAGAAATGGCCTCTACAACAAAAGTAAACTGTGACCAGACTCCAGTACTAGTACTACAGCTACTGGCTAGTAGTTATTGCTAGAGGAGCCAAGATCATGTCGATCAATCTCTGGATCATCATCAGAGTCAGACAGGGGGTCCATGGCTCCTCCTCATCATCATCATCTCCAACTGCAGTTGTAGAAGTGGTACCACTAGCAGGCTGTGCAACTGCAGCAGATGCACGCTGAGATAGAGTAGATATGCAGCTGCGCTTTTGTCGTGGCTGAGCAGAGGAAGCACCTACAACTGGAGTCCTTGCTGGCTGTGAGACTAAGGCTGGTGGATTGGGATCTGCATTCAACTGAACATCATGTTCAAGTTCAATTGATGTCTCGATATCTAAATCTAAATCAAGATCCTCATCAAGATCAAACTCTGCTGGACGACTCTCCACTACCCAATCTGATGTTGGATCAATGTCTTCCAACACAATGGGATCTGAATCAGGTCTTTTGTTCAGAAAATGGTTTCGTCTAAGCCGGAGGTTGTATTGGACATAAACTAGATCATTTAGCCGTTTTTGATCCAAACGGTTTCTCTTCTTTGTGTTACTTGGGAGCAGGAGCGAAAATGGGAGCGGGAGCGACATTTTCAGAAGCTCCTAGTTTGGGAGCGAATCCCAGAGGAGTTCGACAATCAATGTCACTAACATCAAGGTACATAGAGGGATTGGTGCTCTTAATTAAATACGAGTTCCATACCCTAATACATGACAAAATTCAATGGAAACATTGCAATCCTCCAATCCTGAAATCCTAAAAAACTGATGTCTGTTGGATTTTGAATGAAACCTAAAATTCTACTTTCTCCATATGAAATCCAATGAGGCCGAAACCACTCTCAGACATCCGGAGTCATTTCATGGTAATGTTAAAAATTTAAGTAAAAGGATGAAAATGAAGATTAAGGAGAATGTCACTTTTACTTTAAGAATTGAACATTACCATGAAATTTGAATAGCATATCAATAGTAGAGAGCATTTGAGTGTGTTAAATAGGGTTTGGGAGGGGGAATGGACCCCAAATGACATTTAGCAAATTCATATAACACCTTGGAGTCCAAACCAATCAGAAATCACCTTAAAAATCCATTAAAAAAATATTAAATCGCTGTTTAACGTGTTCTGGGCCGGCTTTTTGTGACTCGGCCGAGTCATAACGGAAATGGCCGAGTTGGCCGAGTCAGCCATGACTCGGCCAAACGTACCGTTTCAAAGGCCGAGTCATGGCTGAGGGTATCGGCTCGGATCAACTCGGCCGTTTCGGTATCGAAACGACCATTTTTTAAAACAATGGCCGGGAGAGCAGCGCAGCAGCTAAGGAGAGTGATGCAGAGTCAGGAAGGGCTCATGCAGGGCCATGCAGAGGCAGCCAAGTGCTGCGCAGAGCACTAGAGAGGCTAGCGTGTCTGACGCAGAGGCCCAGAAAGCTGACGTAGGGTCTCTTGGGGCTGACGTAGGCCAAGAAAGGCTGACACAGGGCCAGTGTGAGACAAAGAGGGGCTAATGCAGCGGTTGCAGAGAATTTTTGTGTTGAGGAGTTGCTGGAAGGATTTTCTGGGGTTTCAGCTAGGAGATTTCTCTCAAACTATGAGGTATAGCTACTAAGGAAATTCTCTGTTGGGTAGGCCAGTTTCGGCACCCAGATTGTACTTTGGTATTTCTTAATAAGAAAATCCTCAGGTAACTGAACCGATTTTCTCACATTTGGTGTGTTTGTTCTTGTTTCTTTTAGTTGCTGATCTGTAATATGTTGAGCATGCACTGGTGTTTATTTTCAGTATTTACTTTGTAAATAACTTGTTAAAGAAAAATAACAAGTTGGTAGGAATAAATCAGAAAAAGTGCATGAAGGGTTTTTAAACTAAGTAAACTTACAAACTTCAACACATACTCTTCATTTAGATAGATGTTTTAGACACGAGGCTCTTGTAAAAGCAAACATTTACCTTGGATGGATCGCTTCTTGGCAATCGTCTTCAATAGCGAAGAAGATATATTGATCATACTGCAGAGTTCATTGTTGAGTATTGACACTTGCAATGGATAATTTTTTATCTTCTCACCTTGTATTTGATAGGGGGAATTGATAGTTAGGTACTAGTTTTGAGCTCATATCAAGCAAGCCCGAGCCACAACTAGAACTAGAGCTAACAACTAGAGTGTAGAGCTAGAGTAAGCCTGAGCCAGAGTTAGAGCTATAGGTAGGGATTGACTCATGTTCCATGAGCACGATTTGGTTTGCGGACATCCCAAAATCACCAATTGGTTTGCAATCCCCCTTAAAAACCACCACTTAGTTGAAGACTTATGCTTTTGCTAGACAACAATTTGTGGTCAACTTTGAACCACCATTTCAATAGTTTGTGGTTATCTTTAAACCATCATCATGGAGCACTTCCATCTTGTAAATGACATTAGCTCCTAGGCATACTCAAAATTGTACTAGGAACTACTTTGAGCCAAGTTCTAGACTTGGTGGTCAACCTTAAATCACCACCAATAAGAGGATTTGGCTTCTACTACCCATTTGGTTTGTGGTCTTGTTTAAACTACCAAATTCAAGCAAGACATCCAATAATTGGCTATTATTTACATTCATATCTCAGCTTTATTCTTGGACTCACATAAACCCCTTTGGATTAAGGGTGGAGTGTTGGAAACATAATGCTTATGGGTTATGTAAATTTGGAATATTTACTTGTGTGGAAGGCGAGAAGGCAAAAGTGAAGTTGAAGAATCTCGAGAAGTCCAAGAGACCTCTTGGAATATGAAACCAAAGGTCATTGAAATTGTATTTATAGGTGTGTCACTTAAGAATATGGCATCTCACACTTTATCTTATATACTTTTAGTTTTGTGAGTCTAACAATTTTTGAAGTTGAGCAATAATATCTCATTGATTGACATTAACATCATGAGAATAAACAACTTCATTATGAAGTTGGGTTTTAGAGTCTTGCAAAGAAAGAATCATGTCCATTAAACTTGGATGTAATGCTCTTCATGGAAGCAATGTTGTGAAAATCGCGATTAAATCGCGATTTAATGAAAAAATTGCAATTTTTTCAGCTTGCCGACCAAATCACGATTTTTATACGAAAAAATCGCCTACCTTTTTTTTTGCCGATTTTTACTGAAAAAATCATGCGGGGTCGGGGCAGCACGATTTTATAATTTTTTTTTTGGTTTTTCAGTTGCTCATTTGGACAGTGGTGCACGCGGAGGGAAGAGGAGCTCTTGGAGAAGAGGAGGAGGAGCAGGAGGAGGAACAGGAGGAGGTGACACCGCCTGCCCGGGCTACCACTACCACCTGTAGAGGACGTGGTCTACCTCCTATAGCTCCTACTTCTAGTTCTTCAGCTTCTACAGCACATCAGACTCCACTGCCATTTCCACCAGCACGGGCACCAACATCTACATCTAGAGGGGAAGGGAAAGCTGTGGCATTTTCTCGCAAGAGGGGCAGAGGAAATCAATAGGATTAGACTTTCATTTTATTGTATATGACATTATGACATGATGAGATACATTATCATATTTTTTGTTGATATTTTGACGCTAAGTTGGGACTCGGGAGTCAGGACTTACTATTCAGGACATGATTCAATGTTATGTGCGATTTTAGCACTAGAAATGATATTAAACATCTTATATATTAGTTTTTTTTTATCATATTTATGTGTCAATGTATTTATTTTATGTTGTAGATGGTTTAGATATTAAAAAAATTGAAAAAAAAATGAAAAAAAAAGAATACTTTTGTACCAAACGATTTTTTTCGATTTTTTCCCGATTTTTCCGATTCGTTCCCCGCGCCGATTTAATCCCGATCGCGCTTTTCACAAAACTGCATGGAAGTAATTTTCTTCGAACATATAGAGCAATGCTTTTTCTTCTTCAAGATTGTCCATGATAAAAGATATAAGGCTATCTTGCAACAATTAATATGGTTGGTTTATCTTGTAAAATGTGTGGTGTGGCACAATGTTGCATGAAGCGAGGACGTTTTTTGGAAGCAGGGATGTGGAAGCATCATTTTCCAAAAATCTAGGAAGCAAAGTGTCTACGGAAGCGTCTGCTATATATATATATTTATATTTTTTTTGCATTTATATTCAAAGCAAACATCCCAAATGCCAAATTAGTTGTAGAAGACATGAAAACATGCATATTTTTGCATAAATCAAGATAGGCATGGAATCCATGATTCCATTGTAGTTACTAGTATGTACGTCAATGATTAATTATTCGTGCATCAACCATCTTTATTCTAGCAATTACAAACATACATCAAATTTTTAAGGATATTATAAAACATAAAACATAGAGCATATTATAATTTATCTAGAAAGTGAGTAGCTGTCAACATTTGTCATGTCCAAAATTCAAATAATAATGTTTACAAAATAGGTCACTTGGTCACCACCAAGACAAAAAGGTTCAAATTCACAAGTCTACAAGTCTAATGATTAATCTATGACAAAAGTAGTAAATTGTGAATATATCTACTAATCTGTCCTCCTCCCACCACGAAGAGAATGTGGTGGCGGGCCTCCATGTGGTGGCAATGAAGAAGATGGTGCCTATGGAAGTTGTGGCACTGAAATTGATGAAGACGAACCCCCTGCTGTTGGTGTTGAACCATGGAACCTAGGAACCAAGGGATCAAATGGGGGTGGCATCTCAACTCGATCATCATGATCCTGGAATCGCTCAAAAAATTCGTACAAAAAAAAAACCACTAGTTAATAAAAAAATTAAAAACATGAATTAGAGAAATGCTTTATAAGCAAAATTCATACCACATTGGACATACCTGGGTAAGGGCATCCTTTAATTTCTCTAATCGCAACACTCCATCCTCCAAATTAGTCTCCTCTAGATACCTGTCCCAAATCTTAAGGTCTTTATTAGTCTTTGCATCATCACAGTAATGGGACAACAATCACAAGTTGTAATGAACATAAGCCAAGCTCTCTGCCCGGTCTAAACTCAACCTGTTTCTTTTAACACTGTGGAAGAAAGAATAAGAGCTCCAACACCTCTCTGCAGAAGAAGTGTTTACCACCTGTGATAGCACCCGCAATGCCAAAGTCTGTAGAAGTGGAGTAGCCCCTCCATGCATGTTCCACCACTCAAGAGAAGAAAAAGTGTCTCGATCTCTAATTGCATGCATGCTCCCAAATGGACTAGTGTTAAGCGTATAGTTGCTCAATTGTCTTCGTACTATGGCAACCTCCTCCTCATCAGGGACTAATTTACTCAATGCATTCATATATTTTTTGTGAACCTCTTGATCTTGGTGTGGTTTTCTCCTGCTCCCCCCTCAGGTGCTGGTGTTGAAAGCCATGATGGATGATAGTATTTAGGTGTCAAAACATATGCTAATGCATGCAATGGAACATTTAGCATTTCCCATCAGTTTTCCACCTCTACACAAATATAATTTTTGTACAAGGTGATATCTCTAGGCTCAACAATGTCTTTAATCTGCCCGAACATGCTATCCATTTGCTCATACACCTCCCCAATTATTGGTTGATCTGAATCTCCAAACTTGATCATGTAATAAATTGGTTTGGTGAATTGCAAAAACATATTTAACCTGTGACCAAAAGTACATGTCAAGAATAGTGTCCTTTGTTGCATTAGCACCATCTCTATCAGTGTTAATTTCATCCCATGTTTCAGCACACACCATATTAGTTAAAGCTTGTCTCACCTTCACTAGCTGCCTAAAGGTGAGGTAATAATTGGCAAATCTTGTCTTTGCAAGTTTAAGCAACTACAACTTGGAGTAAGTGTCATAGAAGTAGTTTACCCTTGTATGCCCTGTGATGAATTTAATGAGTTCCTTCCCTCTCTTGTAAAGCTCATTAATCCACCCACATTCTTTATGCTTCACAATATCATGCATCAAAAGGTTCAATGTGTGAACCAGGCACCCAGACCAAAATATGTGTGGATGAGTATGCTCAATAATTTTTCCTGCGTCCTTACAATTTGTTTCATTATCTGTGATCACTTGAACCACATTATTCGGACCAATATATTTGATTGATTGCAATAGGAGATCTGCAATGTTTTGGGAAGATGCACTGATGGAGGAGGAGTCATGACATGTAATAAATACTGCACCACGAGCAGAAACACCAAGAACATTTATCAAATGTTGGTTGCTAATATTTGTCCACCCATCTCTGATACAATGGATACCCCACAATCTACCCACTCATTTGTAAAACGTGTCAAGGCTCTTTGAACCTTTGGTTTTCCTCTTTCTAATAACACTGTTCTAGCTTTCTCATAGTTGGGGGACTTGTATCCTTTTGGGGCTTCATTGATGGCCTTTACCATTTCATGCCAATAGGGAGATCGAAGCACTTTGAATGGTACACCGCAAGCACAAAGAAATTAGACTATCTTTCCATCCACATCCACTTTGAATGGTACACCGCAAGCACAAAGAAATTAGACTATCTTTCCATCCACATCATCCCTCCCAGCAACATTAAGGAAATCCCCTATTGTTCTTTTACCTCCAGAGCTTCCAGAAGTACCATGAGGAGATGAGCTACCAAATCTAGAGGTTGCACTTGATTCAAAATGAGTTTTTTGTTTCTTGCTTTTTTGTTGTGCAACCTCCTCTATTTGGATGTATTTTCTTCTTTGTTCAGCTGAAATGTTTGGGCAAATTTGTATCCCCACAACACCCTTTTTTCATCACTGTCCATCACCCTACAAAGATGCCTCCTCACATGGGTATATGAACCACTAAATGGTTTTCTTTGATGACAACCATGAGGGCACAAAAATTTGTAGCTTCCACCACCCTTTCCCCCTTCAAGTTTGGTCACATAGTTCCACATGGGTGTTAATGCGGCTTTCCCCTCTAGTGTTTCAATGTTCCCTTCATGTTCAATTTCATCGCCTTCCTCTTCAAACCCTTCCTTCTCATCATACATTGGGTCACTCATATTGGGACCACTACCCTCTTGTGCTTCTTCCCTTATATTCCTACTCCCCCTTGCCATCATTAATACCAAAAGTGGAATGATACATAGAAGCGAAAAGAACACCAGCTTGGAATATGGATATAGGTGGTGGACAACCTGCAATTAAATGAGCAAAAAAAATGTCATAAAAATAAGGGAGTTTGGGGTTTGCACTTACCTCTTTAGCTCTTGTAGATGGAAGTCGTCCATGCTCCTACTCCAAGCTCCTCCTCCTTCACTCTGTTCTCCTCTCCTCTCTTCTCTTCTCATCTCTTCTCTTCTCCAAGCTCTCATAAACTCAATGTGAGAAAATGAGAGATGAATGGGGAGTTAAATCCCTTCATTCCTCACCCTAACCGTAGGTGGACCCAACCCAACCTTTAAAAAATAACAAAAAAAAACAACGATTTTTTTGGCACGCGACGGAAACGACGGAAGCTTACGGAACCGGTCGTGATCCATACGGTTCGGACTCCGTAGCGGCACGCTTCGTACGACGAAACTGTCGTACGAAGCACGTTTTGGAAAAACCAAAACGCGTTTCGGTCACATGCTTCCGAAAATTCCAGGAAGCGTGTTTATCGGCCCGAAGTGTGTTTTGATTTTTCTGAAAAGCGCTTCGTATGACGATTCCCCCACGCATCTGTATGGATCGCGGATCGGGGTTTTGATCCTGGGGGGGGGGGACGTTTCCTGCAACACTGGTGTGTCATATAGAATGCAAGACCCCCTCGAAGGTTTTAGGTGCACAAATTTATGTTCCTCCTTCAAAAAATAAGGATAATACACAAAAAAAATGCAAAGGTACTTTCAAAAGATAAAGTTTCCCCTCTCAAAGGAATAAATTAGGCTTATCCTAAGGTAAATAGTCATCTCCTTTTTATAGTGTTAGTTTTTAATCATTCACTTTATGATTTAAATAAGACATACCACCACTATAAATTACCTAAAATTTTAGCTCATGATGCACACTAAGTTGAGAGATGTCTTGGTCACAATATAGAGAACTATTTTTCATCAACAACATAGGTAGTCTAGAAGGTCAAATTTTAAAGACATATCTCCCTTGAGATTGCTTAAAACTTTTGTTATGGCCCCATTTTTGCTCAATCTGTCATCTTAAATGTGTAAAAGCTAGGTAATTAAGAGCTATGTCACATGGTTTAGGTTTGAATTGGAGCTGGACCATGATGATGAAGTTTGATTCGAATTAGATTTTTTTGTTATGGTTTGAATGCAACTTACCATTAAATTGGACTATACATTTTTATTTTTATTTTTTTACATAGTGGGAAAAACTATCATAACTCACTGGTCAAACGAGCAGTGGGGACAATATTATATTACAATATAAATAACTTCGATAATAAATATTATATCTATATAATACAACATACATGTAATTAGTATTGAACATGTCGACACATCCTCAATTGAAGGAAATGGTAAATAAAGAAGTTGAATATAACATACATGTAATTAATTTAATTTTAATAATGTAATATGGTAACTTCAATTGACCAGGGTCTAAAACTAATGATAAAAAAGAATTGGAAGAATGTGGTGATTGATGATAAACGATACATTTGGCTATTGCGTCATTCGTGTTGGAATTGTAACTAGGTTTGGTCTTCATAAATAGTATTGTATCAATATATATTTTATGTAAAAACAAAAGATGAAAATTATTATTATTTTCCTAGCATGTTCTTCATGCTTTATTTTGGTTAAAAGAAAATTGAAAGGGCATGTTCTTCGGGACCCATTGAAAAGAACAAAAAAATTGAGTTTTTATAAGTGTGATTTCTTCCTTCAAGCTCCCTTCAAGTTGCCAAGTCGGTCGTCCAGAAAGACAAGTCGGCCTGCCCAAAGGACATGTCCCTTCACATGAGCAAACAACTATATATTGGCACCTATCCTCCACCATTTGGCATCAATTCGAGTCTCTTTTGTGAAAAGCAAAATTCAGGGTTGTGGCATGAAATTTGAGGCACATAAAATGAAGTTCTTGTGGCATATTCCTCTCTGTGAATCGAAGTTCGTGAGGAAAAATAGTTCCGTGGAATTTGAGTTTTTTGAGGCTTAAGAATGAGTTTTAAGGTACATTTTGGTGCAGATTTTAGACGCATATTCTACTGTAATGATGCAAGTTTCAGAGGTACACAACGATGTGATTTTTTGAGAATTTGGAGGGCTGACTTGGCATATGGATCACTGGCATGTTCTACTGTAATGATGCAAGTTTTAGAGGTACACGATGATGCAATTTTTTGAGAATTTGGAGGGATGACTTGGCACTTGGATCACTGGCATGTTCTACTGTAATGATGCAAGTTTCAAAGGGACATGATGATGCAAATTTTTGAGAATTTGGAGGGCTGACTTGGCACTTGGATCACTAGTTAGATTAACTTGGACTTTTCTTGTTGATGAAGAAGCTACAAGGAAAGGATTGATGGGTTTTCCCCTTGTGGGTTTTGCCTTGGCCTCTGGCCTAATTTATGGTGTTTTTTGCCTTTTATGCATTGTATTGCTTGATGGCCTAATGAATGAAGTAATGGCTAAAAGAAAAACATATAAATAAATAGTCACAAGTTATTATCATGTCTAGAAATTCTCCCTTGCATTAGAATTTCAACAATTCGATGATTGGAGGGCACATCCAAGATGTCGATGGAATTTTATAGTGGGATTTTTATTGACAAAGAGCACATGTGAACAAAAGGAGTTTTATATGAAACAAAGGGCATGCATATTGTGTGCAAATGGAGGGCAGGAAACAGATCGATTGAAATTGAAAATTCGTAGACTATACGAACATATGGTTGGGGGACATCAACCACACTACCCACTTTTATAATCCGCCTTGATGCACCATACCATGCAGTTACTGAGTAGAAGCAAACTTGGGTGAATTGAAATGAACATGAACACATTTTTTGAGGATTGTTGAAGTTTGAACCTTAAAGTTTGAATTTGGCAAATCTTGTGACATAGACTAGGAGGTTGGTAGCAATCACCTCGCCAACCCTCCTTGACTCTTCATGCTGACTCAAGGGGGAGGCTTATGTAATTAGGGCTGCTGTAAACTTAGCATTCAAAATTGACCGGTTCAAACTGTAATCGGTCAAACCGGTTGAAAAACTGGGTCATATAGGGCTGGGAGGCATTTTTGGGGTCTGACTGGCCATATGACGACCGATTTATTACAGAACCGACTGATTTTTCCATAAATCGGTTGCTTTCGTCATAAAATGGTTTGTTTATTGCCAAGTTGGCTACAGACCCCACGGAAGGCTGTTTCACAATTTTTCAAGTGGTTTTGAGGGAAATAGGGATTGTTTCCCTCCAAAAACAATGCCTCCAAGCCTTTTCCAAGCCTTTAAAAGGATGTCTCCCCTCTCATTTTCCTCACACATCTTGAGTGGGCCTAATGGTTAAGAGCATGTGTTTCCTCCTAAGAGTATGTATGCCTTCGTAGACTTAGCATGGAGGTCTCATACACCAATTTGGTATCTGGCTTGGCCGTGACCTTAAAAATTGAATAATAATAATAATATAATCTCATTTTTAGTTTTTTGAGCTTCATTGTGGGCTTGGAGAGTTTTGAGTTTTTGTTGGAGTAGTGTAACAACAAAGAGTTTGGGTTGAGTACTAGTGGACATGCCTCCAAAAGCCCAAGGATATTGCATGGGCTCATTGTGATATGACTGATGGCAAAATGATCTGCAAATATTTCTAAAAATCTATTGAAGGAGGGGTTATTTACAGGTTCAAACAACACTTGGCTGGGATAGGAGGCCATGTAAAGCCATGTAGAGGACCAAAAGAAGTAATAGGGCATATTAGGGCAAAGTACCTTCATAAGTTTGAGACTCAAGTCACTTAACTAACTGAGAAGTTTGTGTGAAAATTCCTTGAATTGCAACAATTGGAAATTATTATCCTAACTTAACAATTTATTTGTCTTCTATAATTATTATTATGACAAATAATGAATAATTCACACTGTAATTCTCCACAATAAAATTACGCTGCAGAACTATAAAACTAGAACTGAGAAAACACAAAAATGACATTGTTAGTTTTGGACGAAAGTCCTTGAAAAAAACCCGAAGGGAAAACCAATGCAACAGATGAGGGTTTTATTTATGCAACAAAAATAGAGAACTACAACTAGATGCTCAATTGGCATTCCTCCGATAATTTATCTGAATTTGAAAAATACTAGAGATCCAAGATCTCCTTTGCAAATCAACTTGACCTCCTCTGCCTTGCTCGCACTTCTTGCATTGGCTGCCAAAAATGTGCATTGTTGGCTCTGAGTAATTTGCACAACCCCATCCCATAAATGCTCCCCGGTGAGCTGTCTTGCCTGTCTCTGCCTCTTGAATCAATTTGTTCACCCTTCTGGAATTGATCCAACCTCTAGCAACTAAATCAGTCCTCTTCCCGACAACTCACACTGGCAATCTGGGCACCTCGCACTACTCTATATGACCTCCTCTTCAAATAAATTCGGCTTCATGTCCTGACTCTAGATCATTGGTAAGCCTCTTGAGAATTTCTTAAGAAATTATCACTTTATCACTGTTGCAAACCCTTGCTACTATCTCTCCCTTGGCTCAAACTGCAGCCTGCTGAATACCGCGAAATAGGTGATTCAAACTGCCTTGCTCACTCGATGTGTCTTCTCCAATCCCTTCGACCCGCTCTTATAATCTCTTGCTGAAGCATCAACGACCAAGAACTATTCATGATCGATGACTCATATTAACTAGACTCCGTCAAGTCACTTTTCTGAAAGTCTCTAGAGCAAAATTGATTTCTTGTGTTAATACTTGTTAACTAATTATCAATCAATTAATTTAATTGAGGGATTTCTAAGTGTTTTCTCTTGAAACCTTTTTTGGGTTTTGGAGATCTCGTGTTCCTTAGCCTCTTTGACACCTTAGAGACTAGAACACCTGTCCGATGCTACCATATCCATAAAAAACTAACAGTTTGTGACTCAAGTAGTTGAAAAGTTTAAGAGTTGAGACTCAACCAACTGAGTTTGATCATGATGAGAAGTGATCATGTTGATCACTGATATGTAGACTTGTAGTAGGCATGTGGACCCATAGCTCACAACATTGTTTTTGGAATCTAGAGGCCATTTAGAGCCTCATTGATTATGTATTTTCGTAATATCTCCAATTTTGATTTTCTGCATTAGAGACAATTTGGAAAAAGGTATACATTTCTTGCATTGGGACTTAGGAGGAAAAAGGAAAATTACAACCTTAGTGGAGAGTGGGGTCAACAAGGAGAGAAAATCCACCCAAGAGGCAATTCACACTAGTGAGAAGGGAGAGACAAAGGAAGGGCTGCGAATTAGTGGAAGGTGGGGACCACCAAGAGAGAGAGAGCTAACAAATTATAAATAGAGCTTGGAGGCCTCCATTTGGTATCCTTTGATCATTTGACAATTCAACATTAGTTCTTTTGAGCTGCTTAGCCAAGGCAACCCGTGCTGTTCAGTGCAAGGAATTTCCGATTGGGAATTCCACCCTTATTTCCGACAACTTAAGAGTGTCTCCCTAGTGAGCCAATTTGGGGAGCTCAATTCAGAGTTTCCATTGGGCAAATTTGCAGGTTATTTCTGTTGGTGTGTGTTTCTTTTCGGGCACAAAAGTGGTTCGAATTGCTTGTGGGGAGATCACTTACGGAGGAGTAGAACACTAGAGGATTTGTAGGTGCTTTTCATCATGTTATCTGAAGATTTTGTGGTGACTAGTAGGGCTGAGTTTGAGAGAATTCTTGGGTCAGAAATTCTGGAAGTGCACAACTGTCTCCTAGTAGGCTTGTGTAGGGGCTGGAGGAATAGAGGTTGAGGAGAGATAAGGGCTGGAGATAAGAGGTATTTCTCAGTGGAGAATTTAAGCAGAGTTGGGAGAGATTTCCAGTGGTGGATTTGCCATATCAACACTGTGGAGTGTTTTCTGGCTAGATTGGGCAATTCACACTTGTTAGGGGTCACCAAGGGTTGGTGGATTCAATCCAAACCCTTTTTGGGTTTTTGTGGGTTTATTGGGAGGAGTCTCCAGCTAATTTTACAGATTTTTTCGCGCAATATTTGGGCCTGAACTCCACATTCTTATATCAGGGCGTACTGTTGGTTGGCTGAGAAATTTGCATCACTTGGTGGGCTCTGTTTTGGCTTGGAGTTGGACCAAACCCTTTTTGGGTATTTCTGGGGTTTTGGAGAGGAGTCTGTGGCTGCAATTTCAGGGTGATCTGGGCATTCTTCAAGGTAGAATCTTTTGTCCTATTCCCGCAGCAACCACAATAATTTTCTGGGTAGTGCGCAATACTAGTTTGGGCCAGTATTTCCTCTAGACCAGAGTTGTACTGCCTGGGGTTTGCATAGCTTGCATAGCAAACCCAGGTTCCTTTGTTCCTACTTGCTTATGCACTTTGATTTATCATTATTACTAAAATGGCTCAATTGTTTGGAGTATTTTCTCTGGCATTTTGATGGTTAAGTTTATCTTTTAGTTTGTGGTTGTTGTATTTGTTGCATGGTCCCTGTTAATTGCTGTCGGTTAGTTCGTGTTCTTGATTTTCACTGTTAATTCCTAGTTTGGAACATTACAATTTTGTTGTTGATATGTATTGCACTCAGTGCCTTTTTGATAATTTCACCTTTAGAGGGTATATAGGTGAGCAAACTTTGCATATTTTGTCTCTATTGGTTTGGAATCATGGTTTAAAATTTTTAAAATAGTTTTTTTTTTCATTACAAATTAATTATTTCATGTATTTTTTTTAAAGACTGATTCATTGAGATATGACCAGGCCTGGTTGGAAACCAGGTTTGATAGTTGGACCAGTCCGGTCACTGGTTTCAGTTTTGAATACTATGGTTGTAAATTACAGCTCTGAAGTACAAGGTGATGTAAAGGGTAATTTCCATCAAAACAGGTTTGGAAAAGTTGTAGGAAAAAGTGGATGGGAGGACCGGAAATTAATGGTTGATCCATTGGGAAAATTGAGTCATAACAAGGTTAGACTGGGAGGCTATTCTAAAGATCATAGAGAGGCACAATGTTTTAAAAGTACAATCCCAAAGTGTGCTTTTCCTTGCTGCCCTATATTGCAGAAATATATTCAGGGAAAGTATTGGAGTAGATACCATCCAATACTCAAGGAAGTTATGACTATCAAGAACAATGTCAAAGTATATTCATCCAAATCTGGAGAAAGAAATGCAAGCATGGGCACTTTCCAATGACAAACTAGATTGAAAATGGAAGGAGTATACCGGGTTCTTCCTCCTTGAGCATATGTATACGTGTTTCACCATGTATATTCATCCAAAGGTAGAGGAGGAAATGCAAGCATGGGCAATTTTCCAATGACAAACTAGATTGAAAATGGAAGGAGTATACTGGGTTCTTCCTCCTTGAGCATATGTATACGTGTTTCAACAAATAAAGGGACAGCAATAAAGATATACAAAATTCTCTTGCCCACGAGAGAGTTGCAGAACCTCTGAGCACATCCCAACAGATTGTCATTAACCCCTAAGGGAGAGGAGTCTCCCAAATCCAACTATGACAAAAGAAATGAGGGAGCTACTCATTAAATAGAGTCTCTAGCTCAACCTGTTACAATAAAAAAATTATACTTCCTGTATTCGAGAAGGTGTTAAAGTTGTGCTACTCCAATATTTACCTTAGGTACATGTCCATGTATGCAGTTTGAGGCATCATTGCTGGAATCTTTGTATTCAAGGAAATGGCTCAAAGAAGAGAGATATGATCCCAACCAATGATTCATTTATGCAAACAACTTTACACAATCTAGCTGTTTCTAGGATTCCAGATCGTATTGGATCAACAACTTCATAAAAAAGAAGGCTCTAAAAAACAAATTGGCTCACTTCATGTATGTGGATGGATTGATTTACTCGTGTAAAATAGGCCATTGGTTTGAGAAGGGGGTGGTCCCTTAGTTCAGCCATTCATCGAATACAAAATGACCCCCTCGTCATCACATGGGTCCCATCCATGTCTAGCGTGTTATCTTTTTTTCTTCTGAAATGAGGAAGTGACTCACTTCATATAGTTCGTAGTCTATGGTAGAGGGTGACAGCTTGGCAAATGACATATGTGAAGACAGCCCAATTCAAAAATCCATGTGGATGGATACCCTCTTCATACACCATTGGTTCATGCTTGATGTATGTCCTGGGTGTATACAATGGTTAAATCCAGCATGAGAAATCCCCACCCCACACAATAATATTATAATGTATCTTCAAATCGAGGGTTATGTTTGAAGGTTATGGTAGAGGGTGACAGCATGGCAAATGACATATGTGAAGACAGCCCAATTCAAAAATCCATGTGGATGGATACCCTCTTCATACACCATTGGTTCATGCTTGATGTATGTCCTGGGTGTATACAATGGTTAAATCCAGCATGAGAAATCCCCACCCCACACAATAATATTATAATGTATCTTCAAATCGAGGGTTATGTTTGAAAATGTTAATGGCTCCATGGGAAATTTGACGTATAATTTACGTACCCCCTTCATATACCTTCTTTGAAACGTTACAGAAAAGCCCCTTCATTTATTATTATAATACAAATTTTCATGAACATAATTTGCACATGGGAAAATAAAGTATTGTTTTTTAAAGTTTTGAGTATTTGTTGGTTCCCTGTGAATGTTTTAAGATAATGTATTTAAGCTCATCTATGTAGAAAATGCTATCAGAATTTACAGGCCTGTTTCTGTGCAAAGATTGTTGCTCTCTGCATGCACAATGCAATGAGGGCAATATTGCTTACTTTGATAGCATGTTAGGAATTGTAAAACATCCATAATTATATGGGTGAAACATACTAAACCCAATTCACTAATTGTTTCACGTTGTAATGAATGACTAGCATAAGAATTTTTGTGCACAATAAGTATCTCAGGATAATATCAATAGTGATATATTTGTTCAAGTGAGAGGTGTGGATGAAGCTTAGGCTTCTTCATAAAAAGGGATTAGGGTCAAATGTGATGTGGACCCTAACTCGAGGAGGGGTGTCACTAGGGGGCACCCACAATCACCAATGTGGTCCACCCCTAAGGGTGTAATAAACGGGTCGGTGGACCCACAGGTCAAGGTTAGCCAACACATCTGTAGCAGGGTGGTACCCCCCTCGTAGTAGCATTGTATCGGGAGGTTTCTCTCTCGATGTGGCATTCAATAAAAAATCCGCTTTGACATTCTGTTATTTTCCTGTGAATGTTTCATTGCATGTAACATTCTTTTTTTCTTCTTCGATATTTTCAATTTTAGTAGATACAGGAAAAGAAGATCTATTCCTAGGCCAAGCGAGTAAATTTAAATATCACCCTTGGTGCTTATGGTTTGAAAGAATAGAATTGCATCTTTAATACTTGCTATTTGCTAGAAAGATTGTGTATAAGGAATTCGGGTTATTGTACATGAAATTAGAAGTAAATTGGAGTGTAGTTCTTTTGAAGGTGATCTTGGAAGGGTTCCAAAAATAAACTTCCATTCTGTAAAACATAGGAGCTCATAATCAATTCATTAACAAGAAAATCGACATAGATAGGGATGTGAAGAGGAATCATATTAAACTACAGCAAAATTTAAAGGTTCAAAGGAATCTTGAGTGGAACACAGCTTGGCATTGGTTGAAATATTTACTCAACTACATTGTTAAAAAAAAGCCCCTTGGAATCTCTAGAGATGGTTGTCACTTTCTTTGTTTCTTTTATTTTCATACCATGGCTCATGAGGCCTCGCTCACAGACATTTATTTTATTGTTAACTATTTTTTATTTTACATGCTATAGACAGCAATGTTGCAAACATTGGCTGGTATCAGGATAAAATCAGTAAGTGTCTGGAAAACTAAAAAATCATAAAATCTCGAAAATATGTGTAAAAATCGGCAAACATCAGCAAAATTAAGATACCACCAAAATATTAGTAAGAATCAGCAAGAATTGGCTAAGCCAAAGAAATTGCATTTCTGCTATTTTTTCATGATAAGATTGGGATGTTTGCAACACCTGATAGACAGTGAGTCCTTAATATCAATGGTTTTTACAGTAAATTATTGTAGTGTGTGCACAGAAAGCTGGATGCAAGTATGTTTCATGCTTGTTGTGTGTCATGTTTCCTCTTTTATTAATCTCACATGTAAAAAAACAAGATATGCACAAAAGGGTTTTATGTGAGATGGATGCAATGTTAGGCCTTGAAAATTGGGTGAGTGTAAGCACTTTCAAAAATGTATTCGTTTAGTTTTTCATTAGTATTACACTGGAAATAACATTTTGTGTCAATTGGTTTGGACTAGGTTGGAGATGATTGCCGACAAGATGTACTTGCTCTCCAGGTGATTTCTTTATTGGGAGATATTTATGGAGCAGTTGGGCTGAATCTTTATTTGTTTCCTTATGGTGTCCTTCCAACTGGCTATGAGAGAGGCATAATTGAGGTATGGTTTCTCATCCTTTCCAAGATCAGTGTGCCTCAATATTATTATTATTATTATTTGGAAAGGCTGCATATAGAAACTTATGGCTGTCCTTTGGGAAGGCTACCTCGCCATCAGGGATGATTCTATGCCAGCGGGATC
Source organism: Pinus tabuliformis (assembly GCA_031772625.1). NCBI lineage: Eukaryota > Viridiplantae > Streptophyta > Pinopsida > Pinales > Pinaceae > Pinus > Pinus tabuliformis. The sequence continues at coordinate 1,237,665,574 of CM062805.1, read as the reverse complement.
ACCTATGATTTGCACTTGGCCTCATCTGCACCCACACTGGGCTTTGAACCTTGTTCCCTGCATCAATAGATGTTCAGTCGCTGGCTTCATCTGCACCCACAAAGGGGCTTTTGGACCAAAATTCTTGCATTAATACTAGTATTATCAGAATTGGTGGACTGAACTGTTTCACGTTTCACACTAAGGTGACCCCAAACTAGAATTGTAACATTTTTATTGGACTTCATATGAAAAAAATAGATTTTCAGATCCCATTCAAATTCAACAGACCTAACTCTTTAAAGGATTTCAGCATTTCAGGCCTGGCAATATTTGATTTTATCAAGTATGAGGGCATGCTCTTAGCATTTAATCAAGAGGACCAATGCCTCTTTTTACCCTGATGTTGCTGGCATTCACCATCAAACTCATCTGCCATGGGCCTTAGTAAAATTGTACCCTTCACTTGAGTCAAAACTACTGGTTAGGCATTGCTATGCTTTCTACCTCATTTTAATGCTTGGATTAGCCATTTTGATCAAAACTGGAGGGTGTTAACTTGGGAAGCAACATGGTGGATTGACTTGGATCCACAAGTGGCAGCAAGCACTAGGGTTGATGTCTCCGGAGGATTGGTCAGAGGAGTATGAGGATCCCAATATAGGCGATTATTTTGATGTATGCAGTTGTTGGTTATAGCATGATGTTGTTTGAAATATAGAGGCTATTTAGAGCCTTGATATTTATGTATTTTGTTTGTATTTATGTATCGCATTTGGTGCCTTGTTTGCTATATTCAATCTTACATGCTAAATACATGAAAAAATCTAGCATAACTGGTGTCTAATGGTTTGGATTTACATAGTTCTACATCGATGTATATTTTTTTGACTAAAATTTGCATATTTTATGTATATTTAGTAGATCAGTTCTTCAACTTGGTTTTTCAGCTGAGTTTCGTCTGGTCCCAGTTTGGTTCTTGGTCAGTTCTGGCTTTGACATATTGGTTAATGCAAGTCCAATTGCTGATGTGGGTTTTTGATCCTTGTCAATGCACACAGGTCTGGGATAAAATCCTCTAAACATTATTCCTACCTTTAATGGGTGGACCCTCCAGGTTGTAATACTGGCTACCAGATTCATTTTAAGAGTTAAAATTTGTGTTTTTTTTCTGTATAAGATTCAGAAATAAAATGTGCAAATCAAAATCCTAGCACTAGGAGCATATTAAGTGAAGTGGGTTTGAAATGAAATACTGAACCAACTGAAAGCATGAATAGTTAATAACATTGGACTAATTTGATAGTAAACACAATAAATATCCAAACTATGGTTTAACACAATCGAAATCTATCCTTGTTCAAATACCATGTCTGCAATAAATGCAAAAGATGAGAGCCAATGCTAAGAAATCATTCGAAGGCGCAATTCACATTAAATTAAGGATGCCATTCACAAAAAGGAGATAGATTTCATTCAGTAAACAAAAGCTTCAGATTTATTAATTAAATTACCAACAATGCCTCAATCTCAGCTACAAGGTAACTTAGCTTCCAAAATGAAAAAGCTTTCTTCTAGGTAATTACACCTTTTATACAATTGAGATTAGGAAGATGAAGTGATTCAACTTCCCTACTCTTCACCGTCCCTTGACTAGTCAACAAAATTTAATTGCTTGTATCCTCAAATCGCTCTATAGAGTACTTTGGTGGAAGTCCGTAAAGAGCAGGGAGCTTTAGACAAGGTGACAGTGGGCTATTGCTCCATTGTTGCCACTTGACCTAGTAGTTTCTCTGTAGGAACCCCTGCTAGTTTGACCAGTAACATTTTTGGCACTGTTGCCAGGGACACGAGACATGTGTCTTGTTACCCATACAACAATATTGACATATCATTCCTGGCGACTCCATTGGAAGAATGGAGCCCTAGTTCTTCATTAAGCTTTAAAGGTTAATGCTTGTAGGGCAAAGCAAACATATATCAAGGCGGCTCCATTTTGGTTTAATATGCAAAATCATGAAAAATGGCCGATTGTGAGAAAGAAAGTATCCATGACATTAGCCCCGAAGATGTCCAAAGCTTATGGGAAAGATTGGATTTGTGGGCTGAGCTTTGTGACCATTTGATAGAGCATGAGAACGAATATTTCATACTCAATTTCTATAACAAGCGCAGGTTAAACCTCCACAATATACAACAAGAGTATGAAGAAAGCCCTACAAAATATCTCTTCTTTGAGCTTGCCAGCTATACTGGTGCATTCAATTCGTTGTGTCACAAAATCAAAGAAAATATGGCTCATTACCCGATGGGGATTTGGATGACCAAGATGACCAGGAAAGTGAGGAAGATGTAGAGGAGTTGTCAAAAGCAAATTTGGAGACTAACAATGATAAACTTGAAGGCACCTCCTCTGAAAAGGAAGATGAGGACCTGGACCCTGAAAGCCTCCAAGTGTTGCAAGAAAGGATGGTGGAATATGGTGAGTCTTGTAGGTAGCTTATGGCAACATATAACACCAAGGAGATTTTCTCCCACTTATATGGGCAATCAGAGAGGCTCTATAATATGAAATGTGAATATAGCAAGAACCCTATTGATGCCCTTCTCCTGGAAGTATTCTATCCAACTCATGTAGTAGAGACCTTAGATAGTATTCTTCGAGAAAAGAGGAAAGAGGGAGAGTCCTCCACGCTTAACAAAGAAGAGGATAATTTGCAGCTTAGCCGACATAAAAAACATAGTGAAGAACTGGATGATTTTGAGGAAGATTGCAATCATCAAATGGATAAAGAATTAGTGAGTGATTTTTGGGCTGCTGATTGGGGAATTGGGTATGATTATAAAAATGAAGGCTCCATAGTATCTCAAATCCATAAAAATGAGCCCTTGAAAGAAGAAAATGCTCCACCCCTTCCGATAAACAATATTGGTCCTTGTGAAGCCCTTCCTAATCATTGGAAAGGTCTCTTCTTCATGTTCCAAGATGATGATGATTCGGTTAAAGAAGATCTTAACACCATTGAGGATAATTGCAATTGCCCTTTGGCGAAAGGGATTGAGGAAGATGCTTCCCGTAGCCATGCCATTGATAAAGGGATTTTCTTCATGTTTGAGCAGTCCTCCCCTTATTGTGTTCCTATCCCAGAAATAGATGTTTGTGATGAGGTTCATTCCCCTAGTTTTGATGAAGAGCTGGTTTCCCCTATGAAAAATGGAGAATCATGGTTTTTCCCTAGGTACAATGATGGTTCCACCTCTTGTTTTCCCAATAACCAAGATAATATCATCCTAAATGTGTCTGAGTCATTCACTCCTTCTTACCTTGAGGATGATAGGCTTGAGATAGTTCTTCATCAAAGGTTCATGTACTTGATCATTGACATTTCCATCTTCTGGTTAGAAGAACAAATTCAATCCTCTCAGTTGGTGTCTTTCCCTTCTTCCAAGGTTCCTTTCTATGACATATGGGTCTCTTATTTTCCCACATACTGCCCTCATAATCCCTCATATTATTCGTCCCATTTGTGTTTTTGGATAGGTAGCATGAATAATCATAGATGCATGTGTTCTCATACTATTCAATTAACATGTTGGTTGCATTGGACCTATGATTACACTTAGCACTTGCATAATATAATATGCATGTTAAAGTAGGATGCATTGCATGCTGATTTTCGCATTAGAACTAATGTCATATTCTTTTATCGTGATAGAGTAGTTGCATTTAGATTAAATTGCATTTAGAATAAAATTTTATTTCTTGTTGATTTTTATGGCCTAATATAAGCATGGGCGATCATAAGATGTCGTAAAAACATGCTACCCCGTGTGCTTGGTCTTTGATATGTGTAGGTAATAGGTCTGCGGTCTCAAGAGATTGATGGTGTTCTCATGACCTCCCCGTTCAAGTACGTCTGTGCACTCTTTTGAGAGATCATTTCCCAATTGGAGCTAGATGTTACCCAACACAAGTGGGCGATATACATAGGAGAAATTTTTTCTCATAGATGATCCTCAGCCGATAGCTAGCAACCCCTTTCAGCCACCAGATAGCTCGATATGCCACTATCACCATCACTTGAGCCAACCAAATGCTCCCCCGCCCATCTGTTATGATTGCATGTTTGAAGGTGGGCCTTCCAACCCCAAAGTTACGACTTTCCATTGTGTAATTGGGTATTTTTGTTTACTTATCATGGACACTTTTAGGCATGGATTAGTAGGCGGATTCAACGGAAATACTAGGCTTGTTTTGTACTCTTGTCTCCTCTGTCCAACTTGATGGTTAACCTCGTATCCTAGTCCTGTGGGAACTCATTTATTGGCTACTAGCTTTAGGGGTGGCACTAGATGGGAAACCCCAATTTTGGTTGCATGGTCCCACTTCCCGACACCACATATATCACCCCCTTCCACTCATTATCTTTAAAATCATATTTCATATCCGGGTCCACATTTTTCCATTGGGTCCATAAAGGGTTAGCCCCCCCTCCCCTTGTCCACACTTTGGGTCGGGCTTGGAATGATGCCCCATAGGTTGATGCAGCGAAAAACAAAGTTAAAAGCATAATTTGGCCATTCTCAACAGGAAATGTACCATAAAATGCAAAAAATGGTCAGGACCTACAAATTTAGCATGTGGGCAAAAGCCAAACATGAGCTCTACCTCTATCATCATGACCACCACCTTGGTGCCTAGGGCCCCTCATATTGGTCCCTTACATCATTAAGGAACCCATGATTTTCGCAACCCGTGGTGTGCAAGGAACTGCCCCACCTTGAGGGGGTACTCACTACTATATCTTACATATCATGCTCTCATCCCCTAGAGCCCCGAGTAGTTACAAAAGGAAATCTATAAAAGGAAAAAGGCATATGAAAAAAGGTGGAAAAAAAATGGCCGAAGTAACTCATGTACCACAATTGCTACCTCCTACATTCATACACCCAAGTGTGGGCTTCCCTTATTATAGCTACCCTTGTACTGTGGCATGTGGCTTGGAGCCTTTCCTTGATGCCCCACTCCATTCCATCATTAAATCATGCACCACCTGCCATTTGATGGATGTACCATGGACATGCCCCCCCCTTAGAGGCTGAAACCACTTAATAGGGTCCTTGGTTAATCTTCTTCTAGAACTTGGAGACACTTGTACGTTCTGAAGCCCATTATGGAAGGGCATGCCACTCTGAAGAGTCCACTTGGCTCCATGATTTGTAAACTCATTTACTCAATTGCACTAATGTTTGGTTACACTGGGAGGTGAGGGGACACATTGGATCTTATACAGGATTGCAAGTGAGTCTTCATCTGGGGTCTGGTCTCCCTATACGAGGTCCAAGCCCTCCAGATGATCATATTGACACTTGTAGGGTGAGCGTTGAGAGCCATAGGTTTCCACCATGTGAAAATTCCTACCCTCAAGGAACCCCTACTACAACAAAACTGAGTTTACTTCACCTACTTGATTTTAGAGTTACATTCATCAAGTTATTCTTCTGAATACTAAAGTGTGAAAATTCTATCACTGCAACAACTGATTTACTTTATGTTAAAATTGGCAACTAGGGCCAAACTCCATGTGGGTCATCTTATTAATAGCAGCCAATATTTTTCTTGGATCCCTCTCATCGAGAGGTGTAGGATTGATCTAAAGATCATTCGATTCCGATAAGTATTCATGTAGATATGAATTTATTTGTGTTATGGGACAATTCGTCAAGGTCGGCTAGCAACCAAATAAGCCCCACTTGTGCTCAACGTTTTAGTATAAATAGAGGTGCCTTGAAAGTCATTTGGACACACATCGTCTTGGTGATCTCTTCCTCTCCACTTGTCTTTGGGTTTTGGTGGGAGGAGAGATCTAAAAAGGATACGCTGCCCTAGAGGATGCCTTAGATCCTAACGCTATCGTGGAGGAGATTTTAATGCAATGAAGGAAGCCTACATAACGCAGCAAGGAGAGATCTAATTGCTGGTCTAAAAGAGAAGCCCTACATTGCCCTATACACAACTCTATTGGATAGCCCTATGCTTCCTTATATATAGCTCTATTGGAGAGCCCTACGTTGCCCTATACACAACTCTATGGAGAGCCCTATGCTGCCCTATACACAACTCTATTGGAGAGCCCTACGCTGCCCTATACACAACTCTATGGAGAGTCCTACGCTGCCCTATACACAACCCTATGGGAGAGCCCTACGCTGCCCTATATGCAGTTCTATGGACAGCCCTACGCTGCCCTATACGCAGCCCTATGGAGAAACTCTATGCTTCCCTAACTGCAGTCCTCCAAGTCATAAAAAGGAAAACTATTCAAGCATGCCCCAGTCACAACCATGGAGGAAGGAAGCTCTGAAAGCGGCTTGTATGACATGGAGAAGAGTGCCGAAGGGTATACGTTGATGTCTATCCTGCAAGGCAACATATGTTAGGACTGTGTTGATCATAGTACAGTCACTTGGATGGGGAAAACAATGATGATACATTGAAGTAGCATGATGTTGCAAGCAGCAGATATATTGCAACAACATGTTGATGAATGCTGCAACATGATGGGTACAATGATGAAGTGTATCATAACATAATGAGGGGCAGCACAATGGTGAGGTACAGCAGTATGATATAGCAAGTTCATAGTGCCGCTAGTATAACACATTGGGACAACAACATGATACTTAGTGCAACAAGTTCAACTAGCATGCCAGGGACAACAAGCATGCTAGGGACAACAAGCAAGCAAGGGACAACAAGCTAGCTAGGTGCAACAAACACATAGGTCGGTATGGCAACATGGTGCAACAAGGCACATGATGCAGTACAGTGATGGGTACCGACATGATTGATGAAGCATGATGAGATGCAACATTATGATGATGGGTGCATCATGGTGCAACACGGTGAGGCGCAGCATGATTGATGAGATGGGACACGATGATAGGTGAAGGAGTCACCTTGGAGAATCAGTTGAAGCAGCATGTCTTTAACTGATCTCATGTATCATCTTCTTAGAGAAGATCTATGCTCTCATTTAGATAAGTCAAAATGTTGACTTTAGTTGTAAATGTACTATCTCTCTCTCTCTCTTTGTGCTGAACTATTGAAGAACATATAAGAGGAATTGATCAAAGGTTTCCCCACATTGGGGTTTGTCCCTGGTTAGCGCCACATCTTGTGTCCTCTTGTTTTGGCTTGTCTTCTGCGATTTATATTTATGTTCTACCTGCAGTTTACTTTAATGTTAATGTGATTACTAATTTGGAAAAGATATTGAGCTAACTGTGAAAATTGAAATAAATTGCTCTAGCGTAGAACATACCTAAACTTAACACTTTACCTACTTATTTTCCAATAAGTTATTTATGAAATGCCTTCAATAAACATTAAAATAAATTTTGTTGCAGATATTGCACCATAATATAGAAACAAACACATGCACAAGAATGCTCATCTGGCAATCCTTTACAGAGAAAATACTGGCAAAAAATCCGAGTGAGTTTTACCTCACTTCACCTCGGCAAAATTTCGGCTAATTCGACACAAGAATGGCTAACCCCGACTATTTCTATGTTGGCTCTGCGTCAACCCTGCGTCACCTTCTCTGCCCTCTGCGTCAACTCTACCGGCAGTTCCCGGCAGTTCCGATAGTGCCTGGTAGTTAGGGCAATTCCCGGTAGTTTCGACAGTTCCGACAGTTTTGGATCCTGCGTGACAGGAAACTTTTCTGCTCTGCGCTGGTCCTTTTGGCTTTGCGTCAGGATTGCGTGGGCCTAGACTGGCCCAGCGTCAACTCTCCTGGCTACTGCGTTACTTCTCTGCAAGCTCTGTCCGCCTCTCTGTTCTGTATTTTTCGGAAAGTGCTTGTCACAGATTTTCTCTGCCTCTTAGCTACAAGATCTCCCCAATTTCTTTTCCTCCTGAGAACTTCTCACCTCAGAAAATCGATTTCCTCAATCTCTCTGTGTGTGTTTCCAAATGAACCCCAAGCCTAAGTCTTCAACGATCGAGATTAAGTCTCTAATCAACGGCTAAGATTAAAACACGACTTGATCCGCCTTCTAGATCATTCTCACCCATATTTTGATTAATACCGATTAATATTTTAATTTCCCTAAGTTTAGACTTAGAAACTCCATTAAAAATAGTAATTATTTTAATAAAATACAATTTGGGTGGAATTTCACAAAACGGTTTTTGGGTTCTTTAGAACTCATGTGCCTTAGCCTCTCCACCAATTTTCAAGGCTAGAGCACTTCCGATGCTACCAAAAGCTAACACTCCCTCTTAGCAAGAAAAGTGTTCTAGCAACAATATCCACCTGCATGCTGCTCTGTTTTTGAAGCACCTCCTTTCTGCATTGTTGCTACCACCAACACTGTGCTGCTGCTGCTACTGTATTGTTGCCCATGACACTGCCACTGCCACTGCTGCATCTGTACTACAACTCCCTCTCAAATGTTGCATCTGCTATGCTGCTAGCACTGCCACTGCTAACTGTGCATCCTTATTGCAACTCAGTTGCTGAGAGAAGCAATTGAAAAACATCCAAAATTAGCTGAACTTAATTGTGTTCAGCATAATACAATGAATGTTGGAATCTGACTGCTGCTGATTTCGACCCTCTGAATCTTTTGCGCTGCTTCTGAATTCCTGCATTGTGCCAACTGCACTGTTGCCAACCTTGCTCTGTGCTAATTAGTTTCTAGTCCCCAACTACTGCATTTGTCCTCCAAAGACTCCACTGCATCATCTGACACTAAGTCCATCTCGCTACTATTGAATCTTGAGCTCCTGTAGCAAGGAATTGATCCAAGAGGTGGACTCCTCAAGGATCTTGCCCACATGTAGTCCTCTTGATTACAGTGCAATATCGCCCCATCTTTTGCTTGGAGATGCGTGGGCACTCATGGCAAACTCATCCTCGTTAATCTTTGTTGAAGCAGCCTTAAGATCATGTTTCTCATCCTTGTCCTTTTCCTTCAAAGGACATTGGGATGCATAGTGGCCCAACTCGCCACAACTGACATATTTCACCTTCGAAATGTCCTTCTTTCGCTTCGGCTTCTGTTGTCCCTTCGATGCCAGAGCTGTGTTCTCCTCCTCTTCCTTCGTCTTTGTGCCACTCCCACTGCTGCCGTTGAGGTTGACCTTTACTAGGTCCCTCCTTAACTCCTCTTGTTGAAGAGCCGCTCGCATCTCCACCCATGAAGGTAGTTTTTCTCTGCCAAAAATGCTTTGGACAAAAACTTGCCATTCATCTGAGACTCCATTCAGGGCTATCCTCACCATCGCAATTCGTTGAGGAGTGGACCCCACTATAGCAAGCTAGTCTCTAGTGTCTTGAAGATGTTGAAGATAGAGGTTCACTCGTTCTCCTTTCTGCATCAAAGTCCACTGCAACTTCTCCAAATACATCTTTCGATGTTCGGAAGAGCCTTCATATAGTGACGACAAGGCTTCCCACATCTCTCGCGTTATATCCTTGCCCTGCAAGTGTGAGACCACATGATCTCGAACTCCATCGAAAATGAGCCTCTTTGCCTTCCCCTGCTCGTCTTTCTACTTGTTCTTTTGATCGTTATTAGCATGAACAACTACAACACTATTGACGTAGGTCTCGAGATCATATTCCTCCAGCACAACTAAGATTCTAGTCTTCCATATGACATAGTTGGAGGCGCCGTCCAACCTGTCTTGATCTCTGAGCCCATGAGATGCGATCTCACTGAACTGTCGAACTGACTCCTCTTGTCACTGCTTAGCACTGTTCAGCTGCGCAGCAAGTGAGAAATTTGACCTTTCAGGTGGAAAGGTCTCTGAGGAGAAAATTCCCCTTCTACGTGTCTTCATTCTTTTCTAGCGGATTTTTGCCCCGACAGAAACTGCGCCCTTCAAGCACTGTGCTGAGGATTTGCGTCACTTGCTCTGCCTCTGCAAACTCACGAATTGGAAATTGTACCTCTCTGTTGTCTCACTCAAAAAGAGATTTCCTCGGATTTGCTTCCCATCAAGGATTGTGCAATCCCTTCAAGGGGATTCGAATTGCTGCCAAGTGCAACTTTTGGCCTCACTGCTCAGCACTGGATCTGCTCTTCCTGTTTCAACATCAATGCTCTGATGCCATGTGAAAATTACTACCCTCAAGGAACCCCTACTGTAGCGAAACTAAATTTACTTCACCTACTTGATTTTAGAATTACATTCATGAAGCTATTCTTTTGAATATTGAAGCAAATTACTTTTGCAGCCTACAATAATTAAATATTTGATCTCATGAAACAGAAAACAGAGCAAAGAACAAAATACATAGGACACACTTATTTTTCGACATAATAGTCCTTGGAAAAACCTAATGCGGGAAAGCCGGTGCAACAGTTCTGAGGGTTTATTATTATGCATGAGAAATATTTGAATACAAATCTGGGATGCTCATCTAGCAATCCTTTACAGAGAAAATACTAGATGAAAATCTGAGTGAGTTTTACCTCACTTCACCCGGCAAAATTCTGGTTGATCTGTTGGTTGATCTAGCACAAGACAGGCTAACCCTGGCTATTTCTGCGCTTGCTCTACGTCAGCCCTGCGTCACCTTCTCTGCCCTCTGCGTCAACTCTCCTGGCAGTTCTAATAGTTCCCAGCGGTTTCGACAGCTCCCGACAGTTCTGGCTGTTCCGACAGTTCTGGATTCTGCACGACAAGCAACTTTTTTGCTCTGTGCTGGCCCTTCTGGCTATGCGTCAGGACTGCGTGGGCCCAGACTGGCCCAACATCAGCTCTCTCGGCTACTGTGTTGCTTTTTTGCAAGCTCTCTCTTCCTCTCTGTTTTATATTTTACGGAAAGTCCTTCTCTCGGATTTTGTTTGCCCCCTCAGCTGCAAGATCTCCCCAATCGATTTTCCTCCTGCGAACTTCTCACCTCAGAAAATCGATTTCCTCAATCTCTGTGTGTGTTTCCAAATGAACCCCAAGCCTCCATTTTATACTTTTCTTGTTGAGTCTTCAATGACCGAGATTAAGTCTCTAATCAACGGCTAAGATTAAAACATGACTTAATCCGCCTTCTAGATCATTCTCACATATATTTTGATTAATACCCATTAATATTTTAATTTCGCTAAGTTTAGACTTAGGAACTCCATTAAAAATATTAATTATTTTAATAAAATACAATCTAGGTGGAATTTCACGAAACGGTTTTTGGTTTCTTTAGAACTCATGTGCCTTAGCCTCTCCCCCAATTTTCAAAGCTACAGCACTTCCGATGCTACCAAAACTAACACACCATAACAGAAAGCAGATTGCCACTTTCCTAATTCAGATCCTTTCCTTGTAAGGTTAGATAATCTGTAAACGAAACATCAAGAAACTACATCTCATAGAAGGCTTTTCAATGATATTTACAGGGTTTGTAACTAACACATTAGTATATTGGTAGAACTTGTAATCTGGAAAAATGGCAGGTTTTGAGAATTGTGGGTATTGAAGCATCTAGGGCTTGTAAACCTTAGGAAAAGTTTTAACTAAGAAAACCCAATGGGAAAAACCCTAGGATTGATCATTTACATTGAAAAAGGGAGCTCTAGTTATTGGCAATGACAAGAATGACATCATGTTGATGTCAGGAAAAGGATAAAATTATAAGTAGTATAAAATTAAGAGGGAGCCGATTCTCTTCTAAAAAAGATAAGTACTCTATATCTCCTCTGTTTGATTACTATTGTTGTTGTTGTCTTTATCTTTGGATACTCTCTTATACTTTGCTTAATTGTATTTGTTCTTCCATGGCCTTGTAGTGAGGATTGCAAGTTGTTGACAAAAGGCTGCTTAGGTCTTGGCAACAGATGAAGGAAATAGAAGAACATAGCAAAGCAAGAGGACTCTCGAAAATTATAGATGACTAAAATGCAGAGCAACAGGTAGTCTGAAGTATCCCTTGATTATATCTGAGAAGAGTCAAGATCTAGTGTGCACTAGATGATGACATGGAAGAAAAATTTAAGAAGGTTCTCCCAATAAAAGGAAGAAGTTCATAATAAGTCACTTGCCTCAGTTGGAAAGGTTACTCCCGATTCTTGAAAGACATAAAAAAGGAGTCTCATGATCAAAGAAAACCTCATATTTTGGAATAAAATTGAATGATTCAAGAACTCATGAGTTAGAGATATTATCTTCAGAGGGAGCTAAAAGCAGAATCTGACATATCTTGAATGGATAGACTACTACTTGAGGTCTAGCAAAGAACTAAGAGAATCTTGTGACCAAGATCCTCTAGAAAGTAGGATGACAAATTATAGACCTATAACAACGCCATTTAGCAGAAGTTGGAAAGCTTTGATCCATCATTGTACCAGTTGCTGGTTGGTTCCTTGACACATTTGATTCAAGGACACGCCGATTGGGTTGGCAATGCTGATGATGGATAAAAATACTACTAATGGTTGATTCTGCTTGGGATTTGGTGTGATTTCTTGATAAAGTATGAAGCAAGATTATGTTGCACTAAAAATGAAGAAGATATGGAAGTTTGTACAATTAGCTATGAAGTAGTTTGGCTCCATAAAATGTTTCATGGACTGTTTGATGACATGTTGGATTCGACCATGATACTTTGTACTGATCAAAATTGTATGAGGATTGGCAGAGAACCCGGAAGGCCAAAACACATTATGATTCGTGACATGATGCAGGATGGAGCCGTGAAGCTACAATATATTTCCACTGACGAATAGCTAGCTGATGAATTGACAAAGTCTCTTCCTAAGGGAAAGCATGAGAATTTTCAAGGTAAGCTTGGGCTTGTGGATATCTCCTCCCAGGTTGAGAGGGAGTGAGGATGGACACGTAGTTCTCCATGTGTCATGTAGTATGACTAGGGCTAACAACCATAAGTCAAGTACATGAACACATATAGGGAGAATGACAGATTGGATAATCATCATGGACCAACATTCTTGAGTCGTAAACTGTGGCTAGAACTAACATTCACAAGTCAAGTACATTGACCCAGTATAAGAATGGTCCGGGGGACCTACATTTCCTTGTGTCAAGTATTGTGACAATGAATTAGGAAATGGTCTTGTGGAGGACACACTTTGGTGAACCTAGGTGGAGTATGTGCCTCAAAGAGGTGGTTGTGTGGTGTCCTATTGAATTCCTCCCAGCATTGTGCTCTGATCTAGTGGAGAGATAGAACTTACTTGTCAAGGCCTTGGTAATTTGACAATGCTGGTCATGATGATGTTTATAAAGATGCTTATCAATTTGGATCCTTTCTTATATGAATATTTCAACTTGAGATTATTCAGTTGAGTAATTATGAATACCTCCCTAGTTAAGAGGGAGTGTTGAAGTTATAACTAGGTTTGGTCTTCATAATGTAAATTTATCGTTCATATTATTTTTGTCAAAGCATGTTCTTCATGCGTAGAGTAAAAAAAGTAAAAAAGAGTCAAAAATAATTTATTACGAGCAGTGTTGCGGGGGAGCGCCCCCCCCCCCCCCCCCCCCCCCCTTCGAACCCGCTCCCGAAGTGCGCTCCGGGCGGTAGCGGGTCGGGAGCACGCTCCCAAAATCGCTCCCGGACGAGAGCGATTTTCGGGAGCGCGCTCCCTTAAAAAATTTACACTCCCTGCTCTGATAGGGAGCGTTTCAGTGAGCAATCGCTCCCGAGCTCCCGGAGCGTTTTTTAATGCCCGGGAGCGATCGGGGAGCGATCGCTCCCTGATCGCTCCCGGGCATTAAAAAACGCTCCGGGAGCGGTTCGGCGGAAAAAAATTCCGCCGGACCCGAAAAATTAAAAAAATTTAGCTAATTTTTTTTGTTTTATAAGCCCAATGGGCCAAAAACTTGTCATTACAACTTTGTTGAGCAAGTGATTGAGAGCTTGAGCAAGAGATTGAGAGCTGGAGCAAGAGCTGAGGAGCAAGGAGCCAGAGCTGAGGAGCGAGGAGCAAGTGCCAAGGAGCGAGGAGCAAGCTTGCAGAGGTAAGTAACTTAATCATTTAGTTAGTTTAGCTGGTTAGGTAGTTAATTTGGTTAGTTTAATTTACCTGTTTGAGTTTAAAGATCATTAATTTAAATTAAATTAATAAATTAAATGAATTAATCCCAATAAACTAAATTAATTTGCAGATTCAAGACTCAAACCCTACAAACATCAAACACGATGGACCTGGGGATATTTATTGGCATTTTCCTCTTCCTGGTCCCTTTTCTGGTTATTATGGTGGTGGAGAGTAGGAAACGAAGGGGGCCTGAAACTGAAGAGGTGGATGAAGAAGCCGGAGGAAGTCAAATGGGTGAAAACCCCAGTGAGGAGGATGTGGAGGAGGGTGAACATGAGGGTCAAAAAACTAAACAAGACCAAAGTCCATTGTGGAAATATGTTCACAGGGCTGAAACAGGGAGAGGGGGTGGAACCACTAAATTTCATTGCCCCCATTGCAACACTGATTACACAGGCTCATACACCCGTGCTAGAAGACACCTCTGCGGGAAAAGGCCATGGGATGGAGAGAAACAAATAGGAATCAAAACTTGTGCAGCGGTGTCAACAACAGATAGAGCCAAATACATAAAGGAAGAGGAGGACGCCCAATACAGAGCAAAAAGATCAAGGGGTTTCTTTGAACCAAGCTCACAAAGAACTCCTTCAGCATCCTCCCAAGGCAGTGGATATGGACATGGAGGCACAGGGTCATCATCTTTACGCCGTAGAACCATATCAGATTTCCTTGATGAGGGGTGTAGGAATGATGTGGATCCAAAAGTTTACAGGTTCCTCTATGCATGTGGGATACCATTCAATGTTCTACGCTCACCTTATTGGCACGAAATGGTTTCTGCCATAAATGATGCCCCTAAAGGATACAAGAGCCCTGGGTATGACAAGGCAAGAACTGTTGGCCTTGATCATGAAAAAGCAAAAATATCACATTCTTTGAATAAAATGACAAGTTCTTGGACTGACAATGGGGTGTCCATTGTATCTGATGGATGGACAAATGTAAAAGGCAAGCCATTGATAAGTGTTCTTGCTGTGTCCCAAAGTGGTCCCATCTTTCTAGCTGCACATGATTACTCAGACAAGTTCAAGACCGCTATCAACATTGCAGAAGCATTGCTTGAAACAATTGAGCGTATTGGCCCATACAATGTCATCCAAGTCATCACTGATAATGCTCCTAATTGTAAGGCAACGGGAGCAATTATTGAGGATAAATACCCGAACATATTTTGGTCTGGATCAATGTTACTTGGGAGCGGGAGCGGAAGCGGGAGCGGGAGCGACCATTTTCAGAAGCTCCCGGTTTGGGAGCGAATCCCGGAGCGATTTTTTAAAAATATATATATTTTTTATATTTTTTAATTTTTGATATATATATGTCAACAAAAACATGTAGAATGATGAATTAGATATAAAAAAACATAAAAAAGCATAGATTGAACCATATAACAACAATCATCTAGAAGTTATAATCTTCATCAACCACGTCCGCAAGTTAGTAACATAGTAACATACAACATATTGAGTCTCATGATTCATCAATCTTAAAGTTTCAAGCTTTCAAAATTCAATATATAACATTTATCATCATTGATCACCAAAGTTGTACTTGTAAGCTAAGTGTAACCATTACAACAAATAATATCTAACATGAAATGAAATGTTATAAAATGAAACGAAATGAAACAACTTTCAACTTTCATGAAGCATCATATTCATAATTCATTACTAATGAGTTATAATTGCCAACTTCAAACTTAAATTGTCATATATTGTTTAAAAAAATATCATAATAAATATGAAAGAGTCAATAGTTATAAAAGCTACTAGAAACTAGAGAAGAGAAGTAAATCTATTATCTATTTCTTATGCTTGGGCCTCTTGCCACCACGAGAAATGTCTAATTTTTTAGTCTTGTTGCAAAATCAGGATCTTTGTCATTAATATCACCCTCCAAGCATTAATATCCAGAGGTATCTTTGTCATTACCTTTGTATCTGTATAGGGATCTTTGTCATTAATATCACCCTCTAAGCATTAACATAAGATAGAAAAAGCATAGTATGTCAAGTCAAGATTTTGTTTGAGTGATGCGTACATTTTTAGAAGGGTCATGATAGAGGAGTTCGACAACCAATGTCACTAACATCAAGGTACATAGAGGGATTGGTACTCTTGATTAAATATGAGTTCCATACCCTAATACATGACAAAATTCAATGGAAACATTGCAATCCCCCAATCCTGAAATCCTGAAAAATTGATAAGTCTGCTGGATTTTGAATGAAATCTAAAATTCTACTTTCTCCATATGAAATCCAATGAGGACGAAACCACTCTCAAACATCCTGAGTCATTTCATGGTAATGTTAAAAATTTAAGTAAAAGGATGAAAATGAAAATTAAAGAAAATGTCACTTTTACTTTAAGAATTTAACATTACCATGAATAGCATATCAATACTAGGGCCTAGACTTGATCATTAAGTTGCCCCACTCAAAAACTATTTGTTTCTTTCAAAAAAAATTGCATTTCGAACATTACTACAAAAAAAAAATGCAAAAAAGGCAAAACGCTCCCGAAAGCGCTCCCGAAAAGGCAGGGAGCGAAATTTCTTTTAGGGAGCGCGCTCCTGAAATCGGGAGCGATTTCGGGAGCGCGGATCGGGAGCGGGAGCGAGGGGGGGGGGGCGCTCCCCCGCAACACTGGTATGGATGTTTGGTTCACACATTGAACCTTCTGTTGCATGATATTGTCAAAAACAAAAATGAACAATACCAATGGATTGGTGATTTGTACAAGAAAGGAAAAAAATGATAAAATTTATTACAAATCATAGCAATACCCATGGCCTTTTCCGCAGTCACTCGAGATTGGAGTTGCTGAAGATTGCGAGGACTAGATTTGGTAGCTATTACCTCACCTTCAGGCGCCTTTTGAAGGTAAGAGAGGCATTAGCTAGCATGGTATCAAGTCCACATTGGCAGGTGTTAAAGGAAAGGGCTACAAATGTAGCTGATATTGCAGGTTTTGAAACGGTGGAGGAGGCCGCTCTTGATGGGCAGTTTTGGACAACTGTGAGACAGGTATTGGATTTCACCAAGCCAATTTATAACATGATTCGGTTTGCAGATACAGACAAACCAGTGATTGGCGAGGTGTATGAGCAAATGGATACCATGTTGGGGGAAATAAAAGACATTGTTCATAACAGAGATCCCGACTTGTACAAACTGATTCACGATTGTGTGTGTGAACTGTGGAATAGGCTTAACCTTCCACTACATTGCTTGGCGTATATCCTTACGCCAAATACTACTCAGATTCTTGGTTGGGCAAACCTGCAGCAGGGGGTGGTGTTAGGACCAAACCCCATTTAGATCGAGAGGTAACTAGAGGATGTCTGGAAGCATTAGAAAAGTTGGTGCCTGACAGGGAGGAATGTGCAGCTGTGCGCCTTGAAATAGGCAGATACTTCACTGGCAGTGGTTTGTATGGTAACTTCCATGCAATGGACGACAAAGATAAATTTGATTCTCTCACATGGTGGGAAACATATGGCGGTGACGGACATTTGCCAAAATTGGCAAAAAAAGTTCTTGCACAGGTTGTAAATTCTTCTTCTGCAGAGAGGTGTTGGAGCACCTACAGTTATATACATAATGTGAAAAGAAACAGGCTCAACGAAAACCGAGCAGAAAGCTTGGTTTATGTGCACTACAATTTGAGGTTGTTGAGCCATTACTGTGATCGGGCTAATGAAGATCCCAGATATAAAATTTGGGACAATCACCCTGAGGACGACAATTTGGAGGATGGCATTGTACATATGGAAGAACTAGAAGAGGAGCTTGTACGGGATGAAGCTGAAGCAGCTGCTGCAGCCATGCCACCTCCACCTCCACCATCCAGTAGCAGTTCTCGAGGCCCGAGTCTTGTTCCATTGCTGTCGCCACCTCCATCATCACCCTCGCGTGGAGGCTCTAGTTCTGGTCGTCGGTCTGTGCGGGAGACTCCTAGAAGACCACCACGACCTACTTATACTCCTGGAGACTCTCGTGGCAAGGGCCACTTGTAGATTTACAGTTTACTTGTATTTTTTAGTTTCTATTAGACTTTAGTTTTCATAACTGTTGAGTTTTGAGTCCTTGACTCTTGACTCTTGACTCTTTCATATCATTATGACATTATGATATTTTTTGTAAACATTATATCACTGTGACAATGAAAATTTGAAGTTTGAAGTTGGGCCTTGGCAATTATAACTCATTGGTAATGATTGTGAATTATGAATATGATGCTTTGTGAAAGACTAAAGTTGTTTCATTTCATCTCATTATTCATGTTTCATTTTATAAATTTTTAACATTTCATATCATGTTAACAGTTAGAAGTTAGGACTTAGAAATATCTTCGATATTACTTCTTGTAATGGTTAAACTTGGCTTACAAGTACAACTTGTTACTTTGGTGATCAATGATGATAAATGTTATTGAATTTTCAATTCTGAAAGCTTGAAGTTGAAACTTTAATATTGAATTTGATGAATCATGATTTATAAGACTCAATATGTTGCAGTTGTAATATGTATTTTAATTTTACTAAGGTTGATGACGATTATAATTTCTAGATGATTGATGTGATATGGTTCAATGATCAATTTATGTTTTTTTATGTTTTTTATGTCTATTTCATCATTCTACATGTTTTTGTTGACATATATGTATCAAAAATTAAAAAATATAAAATATATATATATATTTTTAAAAAATCGCTCCGGGATTCGCTCCCAAACCGGGAGCTTCTGAAAATGGTCGCTCCCGCTCCCGCTTCCGCTCCCAAGTAACATTGATTACGAGTCAAAAGAAAAATTATTTGAGTCATGTCCCATTTGGGCATTCAAAAGAAAAAGAATTTGAATTTTATTGTGAGTCATTAGTCCACAAGATGACCAAGTTGACCCTCCTTGGACAGTTTGGCCTGACGCTCTAGAGTGACACCTATTCAACCCTCCTGGACAACTATACACACACACACACACACACAAGATAGTTCGATCTACTTGGAGAAAATTACCAACACATCATAAGAAGCATTTTATGAACCAAGCGAAGGAGAGAAGAAGACAAGTCAAAGGAAAAAGAAAGCAAGTCAAAGAACAAGAAGAATATTCCTTGTAGATCGAATTTCAGACCTATTACATCTCGCATGTGTGAAGAGGTAGAGAGTTTTTGAAGTGACTATAGGTCGAATTTCGCCCCCCTTGTACTTGGACTTGGTATCTTGGTGGCAGTTTGGTCTTGGTCTTGGTCTTTAATATCTCTCATTTTGATCAGATTCTATAAAAGAAGGATTGTTGGGTTTTCCCCTTGTGGGTTTTGCCTTGGCTACTAGCCTAATTTTGGTGTCTCTTGTCTCATTGTGATCTCTATATTTTCCTGAAAAATTGAACATTTGTATAATTGCTTGATGAAGAAGACATCTAATTTTCACAAGTAATTATCAAGGAAACTTCATTACACTTGGTTTCTCAACACCTAAGATAGGAGCCCTTCACCAAATGCTAAATAAGAAGGGAGTCTCCCAAAACAGTGAGAGAAGTTACTTATTTTTCTTTCACTAACTGAATCCCTTGGTAGATGGCATAAACTTCAACTGGGTTGTTTTTCATGCATCCTAATCCCCTTGGATACTTTGCAACTTTAAGGGGGTCATAGAGCACCCCTCCCCCTCTTGCTACCCCTCGACCCATGGAATGCTTTTTTTTTGGGTGGGGTTAACACCCATGGGGGATTTGCACTGGTGACCATCAATACAAAGCTCATGGGCTCTCAACTCACATTTTTTTTTTTTTTTTTGGTGGGGTAAACACCTATGGGGGATTTGAACTGACAACCTTTTTGTATGGAGAGCCTTAATAATGTACCCATTCACCTTCAATCCAAAGCCCTGTGGGCCTCAACCTAAGGAATGTTAAACAAGATGTAGAAACACAATTTCAAGGGGTTGGTTTTTCTCTTAGGGTTTCAAGATATAGGAATTTAAGCTCAAATAGTAACTTAATATAAGTCTAGAAAAATGAAACAAGAAATTAACTTAATGTTGGATTAGGAAGGAAATTTAATGATTTTTCATTTCTTAATCTGTAGATTTTTTTTTGGCAAACAGAAAGAGAAAAAGAGATTTAGATTTCGTAATTTTGGTTGGTTGTTGGGAGAAGACAAATTATTTGTTGCAACTATGGCTTATAGGGTCAAGAAGAAAATACCTCTTCAAATTTGGTTTGTTTTATCTAAGGATTAAGATTAAAAGATTAGAATTTGGTCTGTTTTATCTAATCAAGATAAATAAATGAAGACCAAGGTCCGATTAGAAGGGGTCCTCAAGTGAGCACCTTCACTAACAAGATTAACTATAACTAAAAGGATAGGTAAAGCAGGGGATGAAATAGTTATCAAACTAACAAAAGAAGAAGGTGTAATATTCCTATGTGCAATTCAACAATAAATACCAAAGCAATGACCTAGGAACAACAATATAAACTAAAAACCATGAACGCAAATCAAAACACCGAGAAATCCAAGAAAACAAATTGAGACATTTTATTGATGATGCGAACTAGGTACATAAAATGATTATAAATGAAAAAACCTAGGCTTGCCATGCAAGCTATTAAAAACCAGGTGAAATATCTTGGACCCAGATGAAGAAATGGCCAAGAACAAGAAATGCACACTGTCCAAAAAATATTGGTGCTGGCTGCCAACTAGAACAAAAGATTATGCCAACTAGAAAAAAGATTCTGCTCTGAATACTGCTAGGAATGCCTTGAAACTTCAGCTCCAGACGCCACTCCTAAAACCCACAGAAACCAAGAAATATTTTGGGCTAACTTTAGGCGATGATGAAGCCCTCCAAATGGTGTGAGTGGCTATTTGCAGACTGTGTGTGCCCCTTGTGAGAAATCTATTGCTGGTGGCAACCCTCCAACCCCAGTTCTGATAAATCTTGTCCAAGTTAGAAATCCAGTTCCAAAAGGCCCTAGTCCTTCGTACTTCAAGCTCCCAATAACCTTGCTCAAAGGACTGTGCATGCACTGCCCAGTAAGTTCCACGCACAACGAAAAAATTGGAATTTGGCCCTCAAAAATGGCCCCCAAGCTACATCTGCAAAAAACTCCAAAATTTTGGCTCCAATTTGGGAAATACTCCTGCAATTTCTCGGCTCACCCTTCTCACTATAGTTGGCCCAAAATTTGCTACTCGAATTGCCTCTACACCTTGGTACTGTGCACCATTGGAAATTCTATTACAAATGTGACTCTATGGAAGCTCAAAGTGGAGTCCCCAAATTCCTAGCTAGGGAGACACTCGTAGTTCTTCGAAACTTGGGTGGAATTTCACTTGAAATTCCTGTGCTCAACAACACTTTAGTCCCTTGCGCTAAACAACTTCAAGAGAGGTGAAATTCTGAAATGTAATTGTCAGAAGGTGAGAGGAAATGTCTCCCCTTTTGCCTTTTATACTCTTGTCTATGCGCACTCCCTCGGTGGCCCCCACTTTCCACTAATTCGTACTCCTTCCCTGAAGGGGTGGATATTGCCTCCCTTTCTTGAGCGTGGGACGCATTCACCACTTTTCCTAAGTCAAAAACTACCAAAACTTGCCTCTAATGCCAAAATTGCAAAATGAGGTATACTTAGCAAAATTTAATGTAGAAATTCCTTGTAGATTCAAACATATTATGTAATATTCTAAAACAAAAGACTTGAATCTACTCTACTCATCAGCGTAAACAATTAATCAATCGAGAAATCACAAAACATGAGACAAGATTATGTCACATATGTTCACAGATTTATCTAAGTGGAAAGCTTGTTGCTGAAAACACCTTCCTATCTGTATATTGCATTAGATCAGAAAATAGAGAAGAAATACAATGCTTGTTCAAGCCTGAACAATCTCTGCAAAAGTATAATCTATCTCACTGCTTCCTAGACAAGTCTTGGTCAATACTTAACCAATTCCGCTGCCTGCCAAGCTCCTATTTCCTTGCAATGTTTCTCAAGGAATTAGCCTCCTATTAATTAGGGAAATCCCCATCTTGAACTGCGCAATTCTTATAGTCCTTCTCTGATTGCATGCATCACCTGTACAACTCAAAAAATTATACCACTGATAGTACATTGCCCTTGAACTCCAATCACAACTAGGTAACTCGTAGATCACACATGCATGAGTTATTTATGGCTAAATTATCATTTAACTGGTTGAACACTGAAGCTGCACCCCACTGCTAGACCTCCTACTAGTTCCTCCAACAGTTGGCACTAGTTTAACTGATTTTAACTCAATTAAATTGAATTAATTAATTACAACTCAAATTAAACTCAACCAGAGCTTCTATAAAGTAGGAGCCACTCTACATGACTCAAGTTAGACCCTCAACTCGAATTAACTGAACCAACTAAGTGAAGTTAACTTAGTTAACTCGTACAAGTTGTCATGTGATGTGGAATTACAATTTTTCTGCTAATTTAATTCAAGTGAAAATTTGAACAAGATTTTCTTTTTCATTTTCTATAGTCCCTCTCAACAAGAAAGGGATTCACGTCTACTGCGATCTAGCACCTTTGGAATGTACTTCATGTAAATCTTCTCTCTATTGCTGCGGCAACTGAGAAGCATCCAAAAAAAACAAACTGAATCAACTGTGTCTGCAATTCTCTACTGGGAAAACTGTGCTGCTGCTGACTCTGTTGCTGACTTTGCAATTGTCAACATTGCTTTGGACTCCTCAGTATCTGACTGACACTAATCCTCCTGCTACTAAATATTGTGGGCCCCTGTAGCAAGGTAATGATCCCTGAGACAAAAACACCTCAATGGACCCTGTGCAAATTTCTGCACTCTTGGACTTTGATCTACTCGTACTGCTACTGCAACTACTGCAATAATGACTCTGATCTCTTAGATCCTGAAGCACTAGCTTCCATAAGGCTGCTCCCTCTGAAGCTAGACTCCCTCTGAGTTTCGATCTCCCTATGGGAAATCTCTCTGCTCCCTCCTGGCAACTCGCATTGTCCTCCTACACTGGAAACTGGACTGCAAAGCTCTACACTGGGAATCTCTTGGCTGGAATTCACCTGCATACTGCATCTAGGCAATTCGCACTGCGTGTGTCACTGCAACTAGTTCTGCAACTATCTCCTTGGTATTGACTGCAACTAGTTATGTAGTTGTCATTTGGATGGTTGTGTGCACCCACTAACATTGAATCTGCTACTATGATATTGTGGGCTTCTCTAGCAAAGGTGGTGGTCCCGCTGCAACAATTTGTAACTGATTTGATTGATCTCCTTGTTGCAATTGTGTTGGACCCTGTCCACATCTCTGCACTCCTGGGACTAAGAATCTACATTGCTCCACCTCACTCCTAGAGGTATAACTGCATGTGCTCCCTTTGCCCACTTGGATCGAACTCGCCTCCTACTGGAGGTCTCTGACTGGTACTCTTCCTCATCATCCTCCTGGTTAGCTCAACTGTCAATTAGATGAGGCTTCCTCTTGAGAGATAAATCATGCTCCCTCTCAACCACAACATCTCTAATCCCTGCCTTGCTCCTCAAGGATGTGCATGCATCTTCCTCTAATGTGTAGAGGCTCTTGATCCTGACACCAAATTGCTTGATTTGACATGAAGCAAGATGCTTGAGGTAGGCCTTCCCATCTCTAAAGACTACCTCATACCCTTTGTCTTCAATCCTCAATTTGTTCATCAGTTCAAGTTTCTTGGCTTCATTGCTATTTCCGAATAGCTCACTAAGAGTCTTCCACATAGCAAAGGGAGTCTCTTTTCCATGTAGTTTCATGACTATGTGGTCTCTCACACCTTCCAAGTTGATCCTCCTGGCTCTAGCTACACACTTCTCCCAATTTGCTAGATTTTGAGCATCAACTATTGCCAGTTTCTGGAGATCTCAATGAATTCCTTCAACTCGTTATCTTCCAGCACTGCCTCCATGCAGATCTTCCATGCAACATAATTCGAGCTTCCCTCAAGGGCATACTCGAGCCTTAGTCCATAGAAAGCCATCCTGCTAGATCTGAAGAAATGATCCTGCAAGTTCGATCCTCGTGCAATAAAAAACTCTAATCCTCTGTTCTATTGTGATCCCTGCTCTGATACCATGTAGGAATTCCTTGTAGATTCAAACTACTTATGCAATATTCTAAAACAAAACATTGGAATCTGCTCTACTCATAAGCGAAAACAATTAATCGATTGAGAAATCACAAAACATGAGTCAAGATTCAATCACATATGCTCAAAGATTTATCTATGGGGAAAGCTTGTTGCTCGAAACCCCTTCCTATCTACATGACTCAAGTTAGACCCTCAACTTGAATTAACTGAACCAACTAAGTGAAATTAGCTTAGTTAACTTGTACAAATTGTCATGTGATGCGGAATTACAATTTTTCTCCTAATTTAATTCAAGGGAAAATTAAATAAGGATTTTCTAGTTGCGCTTTGAACATTTAAGGAATTGAGGATATCAAAGTCCTCCCCGCTTGTCCTCAAGCAACTGCAATGCTGGGTGCTGTGACACTTGCTCTCCCTTCGATGTATCATCCTCCTCAGGTAAGCCTCTCCATCTGACTAAGAACTCCTTGATGACCTTGTTCCTGAGCTTCCTCTCTCTCACCTCCAAAATGGCTTCAGGAACTAGTAGTAGATGTCTTTTCTCATCCAAGGGTGGAAACTCTGCAGAAGTTGATACCTGCTGCCCCAAAGCCTTTCACAGGTATCGCACATGGAACATGTTATGCACCTTTCTCCTTGGTGGAAACGCTATCTCGTATGCCACTTCTCCCACATGACTAGTCATCATGTATGGCCCATAGTTGCAATGATTGAGCTTCTCGACCCCCTTCTACTTAAGAGTCGGTTGTTGGTACGATTGTATGCGTAGATAGACCAAGTCTCCAACTTCAAATTGTCTCTCAACTTGGTGTTGGTCTGCATAGACCTTCTGCTGATTTTGTGCATCCTATAAGGTATCCTTGAGATCCTTGAGTATCTCTTGGCTCTATTGGATCCAATCTCTACTTCTGGGGCCCTATTGTCTCCAAACACCATGTCAAAAAAAGATAAATCATCATACCCATAAAGAGCTCTAAAAGGGGACATACCGATAGACATATGATGTGAGGTGTTGTAGCAATACTCCCCAAGGTATAGCCAGTTCACCCATTGCTCGCTGTCACCCTGTCACATAGTTTCTCAAGTAGCCTTCCAACCACTTGTTCATTACCTCTGTCTGTCCATTGGTTTGAGGGTGGTAGCTGGTACTTGGTGTGAGCTTAGTACTTGCCAATCTAAAGAGCTCTTGCCAAAAACCCCTCATGAACCTGCTATTCCTGTCACTGATAATGGCCTTTGGAAGACCATGCAATTTGAACACGTCCCTGAAGAAGAGCTCGATTACTTGCGAAGCTGATTGCCTAGATGGAATAGCGAAAAGTACATTGATAATGGTCTTTGGAAGACCATGTAGCCTGAACACCTCCTTGAAAAAGAGCTCGACTACTTGCGAAGCTGAGTGCTTAGATGGAATAGCGAAAAGTGGGCGAACTTGGTCAACTTGTCCACTATCACATAGATCCAGTCCCACCCTTGGACAACTAGGAGCCTTGTGATGAAATCCATGGAGAGGCTCTCCCATTTTTGCTCCATAATAGGTAGAGGCTGAAGTAGTCTTGCCGGGTGCGCGTGCTCTACCTTATTCCTCTGGCATGTGCTACACTCCTACATGTATCTCAAGACATCCCCCTTGAGACCTCTCCTTGTGAAGCGCTCCTTAACAACCCTGTAGGTCTTCAAGAAACTAGGATGCCCTACAAGAGGTGAATCATGTGTTGCCCTCAAGGCCTTCTCTCGAAGTTGAGACCTTGGAACCAGATAAAATAATTCTTGTAGTATATCACCTCATTCATGAGACTATTTTTGTCATCCCCAAAGGTCCCATCCAAAATCTCACATGCACACTGGTTGTTGGAGTACTCTACCAGAAGCTGCGCCCTCCAATCCTATGTGGTATCCATGAGAGAGAGTGTCGAGGGTCTCCTGGAAAGCGCATCAACTACCACATTGTGCTTCCCCTTGACGTACTCTATCTCAAAATTGTAAGCTTGGATCTTGCTGACCCACTTCTGTTGTCTGTCATTAAGCTCCTTCTGCTCCAAGAAGAACTGTAGACTATAGTGATAAGTTTTCACCCTGAACCAGTACCCCACTAGGTATTGCCTGGACTTTGCCAATGCATGCATGATGGCCAACATATCCTTGTCATATGGAGTAAAACCTCTCATAGTCCTGGAGTTTTTGGCTCTCATACGCGATAGGGTGATCACCCTGCATTAATACTGCCCCAATACCTCACCTGATGCATCACACTCCAATATTTAGGGCTGTGAAAAATCTAGTAGTGCTAAGACTGGGCAAGAACTCATCACTACCTTGAGGCATTCAAAAGCCTCCTGTGCTGCACCTGTCCACTTAAGCGCCCCCATCTTTGTGAGATCTGTGAGGGGCATTGCCAATTGTGAAAATCACTTCACCAACTGTCTGTAATAGGTGCATATACCCTTGGAATCTCGCAGCTCCGTCACACTACACACTCTTGGTGAACTTGTACTCATTCCTCCTCGATCACGTGGCCTAAGTACAACATCTTAGTCTAGCCAAACTCACACTTGGCCATCCTAGCATACAACTGTTGCTCCTCGAAAATGTGCAACACCTCCTCCAAGCACTGCAAATGCTCCTCCTAAGTTCAACTGTATATCTGTATGTCATCGAAAACAACTAACACGTATCTGCGGAGTTGCTTGTGGAACACATGGTTCATACAAGGCTAGAAAGTAGCTAGAGCTTTGGTTAGCCCAAAGGGCATAACTAGGAACTCAAAATGCCCATAGTGGCATTTGAATGCTATCTTTGGGATATCTTGCTCTCTCACACGAATCTGATGGTACCTTGAGTGTAAGTCTATCTTAGAGAAGTATGTGGCTCCTCTCACCTCGTCCATCAACTCATCTATGCATGGGATGGTGTTCTTGTTCTTCAACATCTTCTTATTAAGGGCCCTGTAGTCAATACACATATGTAGAGTCTCATCCTTCTTCTTCACCAACGCCACAAAAGAAGAAAAATAGCTAGAACTCGGCGTAATATGCCCCAAGGTTGGCAACTCTTAAATGGCCCTCTCGATCTCATCTCAGAACGCCTTGGGATGTTTGTATGGAGTGGTGATGACCGCCTACACCCCCTCGTCCAGCTCAATAGTGTACTCAAACCCTCTGTCTGGGAGATATGACTGGGAGGAATCTCCCCAAAAATTTCCTGATGTCTCTGAAGAACTGCTAAAATGTCTAGATCTGGCTATCGTGCATGAGCCCTTGTCCCTATCTCCGAATTTCGTAACTCCACTGCCCAGGCTATATCTCCCTTGTGTAGGTCTACCTACATCCCATTAGCTGTCACAAATTGTGGTTGGTAGGAATGCATGTCCCTCAACAACACCTTCTTCCCATCTGGTTCCATAAACTCCATCTCTAGGGCTTTATAATCTGTAGTGACACGCCCAAGAGAGTACAACCACTAAATGCCCAACACCACATTGGTGTCTAGAACGTTCACCACAAAGAAATCGTCGGAGACTGAGTAGTTCCCCATCATCATCGTCATCTTCAGGATCATCCTGGTACACTGCGTGGTCCTATCCCCTAGTACTAGTATTGAGAAGCCCTCAAAAGGATTTGTGTAACTCCCTTCAAATTACTAGGCAGGCATTTATGAAGTTGTGGGCGGCTCGACAGTCCACTAAAACTGTCACTCACTGCCCCTTAATGGTGCCTCTGACTCGTAATGTTAGGTACCTTATAATCCCTGTAAGTGAAGTGATGATGCCTCCCTTGGCACCCAAGCAACTCTGCTTCCCTCCCGTGTCCTAGGAATCCCCCTCCCTTTCTGCCCTTGTGCTCAGCGTCCTTTGGCGCGCTATCCGAAAATACCTCAATGTAATGGGCCTTGCCCTTAGTGCATCTGTGTGTGACCTAGGGCCCACGACTCCTAACATGTGAAGCAAAGCTTCCTCCTCCAAAGGTCCCTCCTATTCTCATCTTCCATTTGCCCACGCCCTATCTACTCCCTCTGAGGAGGTCTAGTGTCCTTACCCTTCTGAGGAAAGGTAGGTCTAGGAGGTACTCTGGTCTTAGTGATTGCATCCAACATGTCCCTTGTGTGGGAGATCACATCCTGCAAAGTCGTGGTCTTATTGTTGAAAAGTGTAACTAGGTTCGTCTTCATAATGACATATGTAATTGTGATTTTATGTATTTGATGAAAAGAAGAAAATAAAATTATTTTTGTAGTACTTTAATCATGGGTTTCATGATCAAGGAATTTTATTTTAGTTAAGGTTCACATTGTGAACCTTTAGGTTTTGTCATCTAGTGATAAAAGTTGAATTGAGTCAATGTCATATATGAAGGACCCTTCTTGGGCATGTTACATTTTTGTATGAGTCATTAAATGAATAAGAAGTCCCTTCAAGACCAAGCAAAAGCTCCTCGTACAAGTTAGCTACAAGATGGAATAAATAATCTTCACAAAAGGACATGTTAGCTCACCCTCTCTCAAGTCAGCCTAATTGAGGGGGAAACAACTATAAATAGGGCAGTTTGGATTTCATTTGGAGCACAAATTTTCGGTGAAGAAGAGGACTGAAACAAGAAGTGTGAAAGGGTCAAAGAAGATAGTCTTATAGCTAGTGAAGAGAAGGGAAGGTAGAGCGAAGTCTCTAGTATTTTTTTTGGTTATGTTTTGGGATAATCTACTCCACACATGCGAGGAAAGAGTGTTGTCCACTGCAGAAGAAGCCGAGCTCTTGTTGTGATACTCGTAGGTCATAATAAGGAGAAGATCAAGGTATATTACAAGCCGAGTTACCAAGGAAGAGACCTCCTACTAAAGCGAAGGAAATCAAGGCATAAGAGAAGGTCATATGCATGAGTTAGGGTTTTTGAATTAGGCTCAAAGATTGCAGACCTAATTCAAGGAGGCTGAAATAAGTGAAGGTCTGAAGCAGAAAGAAGCCAAAGTTGAAGAGAGGTCGAGGAGGAGGAAGGAGCAGAAGGTTGACTATCGTTGACTAAGGATCTCATCAAGGAAGCTTTGTGTCTTGTTTTTGGAGTGGCAAATCGGTCAAAGGTCTTGGTCCTGGTATTCATCAATTGAAGTCTCTATAAGAAGAATAATTTGTTCGGGTTTTCGTCTCAAGTGGGAGAGGTTTTGGCCTTGGATGATAGCCTATATTCTGTGTAACATAAGTAAAAGAAGATCTTAATCTAAGAATTAAAAAGCAATCAAAAACAGTTGTCAATAGAAGAGAAATCACTTAATCTCGATGCCCAAGATTTCTCAACACTTATAAGCCCTCACCCACCCATGTAAAGGGTCTATCAACCCCTCAACGAACAACATAATCAGTGAATCCTCTGAGATGTCAGTCACCATTTTCGCTAATCTTTGGAACTTTGCAATATATGCCTCTATGATGCCTGTCTGCCTCAGATGTGCCAACTCCCAGAAGTGCAGTTCTGGGTCCTTCCTATCAAATCGCTCTATGAGCCTTCGTGTAAACTTTGTGTAGAAAGTAATGGCAATGTGACCCATGGTGATCAATCCATGATACCACCACTCTTGTTCGTCTCCTTCCAAGTGCAAGGTGGCGAATTTACTCGCATTTGCCTCCTTCATGGGCTTTAGGTGGAAATAGGTGCAACTTTTGCACCCAAGCCCTAGCAGAACTCCTAGTTGAATCATCGAAGTTGGGGAGTGTTATCTTTGCCATTGTCTTTTGCAAATCCTGATTCTTTTAACCTCTTCTGTGTGATGACCCAACTCCAGCTTTGTGCTTCTCTTTAAAGTGGAAGAGCTCCCCAAAAGACATGGCCATCTTAATCCGAGGGTCCAAAGCATCATACTCATCGATCCCCTCTGAGAAGGACCTCAACAATGTTGTGAATGAGTTAGGTTCTCTTGAGGGCCCATCTACAAATTGGGGCATAGTGGGATGACTAGAATGATTGGTTACAGGCGGGGTCTCTGGCTGGTTCGTATATACATGTGTGGGTCCGTTCACCCGTTCGAGATCCTCCTTCCCCATGATTTTTTTGCCTCCCCTAGTTCTGTAAATGAACGCTAGCCAACTACTCCAACATCTCCATAATGAGCTTTTGTTGCCTGGCCAACTCTGCCAATGTCAACTACTTGCTACCTTGTTTAGGCTCTCCTTCATTTCCATGATTTCCTCGTCTCAGTTATCGCACTCTCTCGCGTGTTCTACCTCAATGTCTAAAAATGGGTCAGGCCCACGCCCTCTACCACATCCTTTTTTGCCTCGACCCCCGCCTCTGTGAAACACTACACCTCGAAACAAGGTGGCATCACCAGTTCATGCTCCCACAGTTGGCTAAGAACATTCTTTGATACCTCTATAATATTCCTAAGTGGAATTTAATTGTAAATACCAAAGCAGTAAACTAGGAACAACAATATAAATTAAAAACCACAAAATCAAATTATAACACCAAGCAATCTTGTAGAACAAATTGAGCCATTTTATTAATGATGAGAACTAGTTACATAAAATGAGTAGATATCATAGAACCAGGGCTTGCTATGCAAGCTATGCAAAACCCAGGTGAAATATCTTGGACATAGATGAAGAAATCACCCAGAACAGGAAATGTGCACTGCCCATAAAATATTGTTGTTGGCTGCCAATTAGAACAAAATATTTTGCTTTGAATACTGCTCGTAATGCCTTGAAACTTCAGCGCAAGACTCCACTCCTAAAACCCACAAAAACCCAAAAATGTTTTGGGTTAACTCCAAGTAATGATGAATCCCTCCAAATGGTGCAAGTGGCTCTCTGGCAGACTGTGCATGCCCCTTGTGAGAAATATATTGCTAGTGACAACCATCCAACTCCAGATCTGATAAATCCTCTCCAAGTCAGAAATTTAACTTTGGAAGGCCCGAGTCCTTGGTACTTCAAGCTCCCAACAATCTTGCTGAAAGGCTTGCGCAAGCACTGCTTGATAAGCTCCATGCACAACGAGAAAATACGAAATTCGGCCCTTAGAAATGGCCCCCAAGCTACCTTTGCAAAATACTCCAAAATGTTAGAAAGTCA
Organism: Pinus tabuliformis; assembly: GCA_031772625.1. NCBI lineage: Eukaryota > Viridiplantae > Streptophyta > Pinopsida > Pinales > Pinaceae > Pinus > Pinus tabuliformis. The sequence continues at coordinate 1,237,634,316 of CM062805.1, read as the reverse complement.
AAAGGCATAAAATATTTTCTTACTTTGATAATAACTTGTGATAATTATTAATTATATTGTCTTCTTATGTCTTATTTTCATCAAGCAACTATCAAACCATAAAGAACATGAAGATCAGACGAAAATAGAACACTATGTAGGCTCTTAGCCATGGCGAAACCCCTCTCGTAGGAGAAAATCTAGTCAAACCCTTCTTCTTCTTATAGAACCAAATCAAAATGAGACAACCATGACCCATGAACAAAAAACTAGACTTCCACCAAGCACCAAGTCAACCCTCAAAAGTATCTCTTCCAAAAGAGTCAAAGTCTATCCAAGTCAACGAAGGTCAAAGTTCTTTATTTCTGCAACTTGACAAGGTTTTGGCCCTCTTGATTAGGTTTGCAACTCGACTTGCAATTCACTAGATACCCTAAAAATTTCGCACGTGTGAGGTTAAGTGGTTCAAATTTGTGTCTCTACTTCTTTGCTTGTGATCTATCTTTGATTCCATACCTTTGTACTTGATTTTCCTTTTGTTCTAGGTACAGATCGAACTTCAATTAGTGACTTATTAGGTCAAATATTCTTTCAATATATACCCATCTTGTATGGTCAAATGGGCCTCTCCTAGGCCAACTTCACTAGTAGGGTTGACTTGGTCTTGGGAGTCCAAAAATGACACTTTGAAATCAAATTTAATATTTCTTTCTACATACAATTTTCCCATAAGGGTCTTATACATATGACAAAGATACAAATGACTTGATGAATCGTAGAGGCATGAAGGACATGCTTTGACCTAATTGACAAATAAAGGGAGCATGGAACCCATGCTTCAATTTTTTTTCCTCTTTCTCATTTTTACAATAAATATATAATGATACAATAGCACTTATGAAGACCGAGCATAGTTACGTTTCTCAACACAAAATTCCAGCTCCAATATGGGAAACACTCTTGCAATTTTTCGGCTCAACCTTCTCACTGTATTTGGCCCAAAATTTGCTACTCGAATTGCCTCTACGCCTTGGTAGTGTGCACCACTGGAAATTTTACTGCAAATGTTACTTTATGGAAGCTCAAAGTGGAGCCCCCAAATTCCTAGCTAGGGAGACACTTGTAGTTCTCTGAAACTAGGGTGGAATTTCGCTTGAAATTCATGTGCTCCACAACACTTTAATCCCTTGCATTGAACAACTTCAAGAGAGGTCAAATTCTGAAATGTAATGGTCAAAAGATGAGGGAAAATGTCTCCCCTTTTGCCTTTTATACTTTTGTCCGTGTGTACTCCCTTGGTGGCCCCCACTTTCCACTAATTCGCACTCCTTCCCTCAAGGGGTGCGTATTGCCTCCCTTTCTTGAGCGTGGGACCCATTCACCACTTTTCATAAATCAAGAATTACCAAAATTTGCCTCCAACGCCAAAATTGCAAAATGGGCTATAGATAGGAAAATTTAAGGAATTCGAGATATCACAGAAGGAGATGAGGTACCCCGAAACCTCTTCCTTCCAAGTGGTAGTCCTACCCCTCAATGGATCGACTTTGTTAGCTTGTAGTAGTCTTCAACAACCACAATCGATCTTTATGCACCAAAGTAGAAACCAAGATAAAAGTGCTTCAAGAATCGACTTAGACACCTCAGTAGGTATTGTTGAATGGTGTTGTCATTGATGCCAACGACACTCTTAATATATGTCATCATTGGGAAACTCCAATAGACAAGAAGCCCTTGTAGGAAGGAAGGAAACCCTAGAAGCCTCGCGCTTGTTGAAGTTTCTGAGGATGAAGATCAGTGAATTTGCTGTGGAGACCTTCATCAATTGGTGCTATTGATCATATTGATTCTAGTGGTATGTGGCATGCCTCGTGGTTCATCTCGGTTGAGGAGATATGGCTACATGAAGTTATTGCTTTGAAAGTGTGGTCAAGATCTCCAAAATGAACAGATAAAGACAACCTATTGACTGGCTCATTTAGGTCAGAAATAATTAAAGGTTTGTGACTAAGTCAGCCCTTAATGGAGTTTAATATTTTTGCTCTGTTACTACTCAAACTAGTAGGGGCTTTAGCAGGGAATCCTAAAGGGACAATTGCTAGGTCAAGGGCAATAGTGGAGCAATAACCCACTGTCACCTTAGCGAAAGCTCCCTACTCTTTACAGAATTTCACCGATGGGAGGAGACTTGGTATGATAAGGATCAAAAAGATGAATAGATCAAAGATAGGATGAAGGGTGATCCTAGAAGCCTATTCACAAGAGAGGCTCAAGATTGTGGCTTGCTTGTCTTGGAAGACAAGATGGAAGGCTCTCTAGGAAGGGCTTGGGGAGAATTTCAAGGGTTAGGTTTTGAGTATGTGTCTTATAAAGGAGATCCCTAAGCCCTAGAATTCTTGTGGAAACTTGGGTTCCAGGTGATCTTTGAAGAATTAACCTTGATAGTGCATGGGACCACATGAGACCAAGTGGACTCGAGGTTAGGTCAAGAGGATAGGATTTAGCAACCAATGATATACTTGACCTAATTAGGGAGGGGAAAGGGATCAAGGAATTAATTTTCAATGAAAGGCAATGCAAGGATCCCAGTGAGGTTTCTAGCCTAAGGGAAACCAAGGGCAAGAATTGGTCTTCAAGCTAGGGCTTATGATATCTCAAGATCCCACCGTCGGAATCTCATGAAATTTGGAGGGCTTTTGGAGAACACACCAACACAGTTGTGGACTAAAAATTGAAGTATTTGGATGGCTAGATTGTGAGATAATTGATGCCCTAGGTGAGCTATGCAGGCTAGGCCTAGAAAAGAAGAGGAAGGTTAAAGAAATAAGCTTTAAAGTGATCACCAGAGGAGGACCAGTACTTTTTCCTTTGGGAGAGATGGAGTCATGGAAGGTTTAGAGTTTGGATTGATTTCCACTTATCAAGGAGGCCTAAAAGACAACTTTGTTGGGCATTAGGGCTTAATGGATGTAGCTTCAAGGTCATTTATACATTGCTCAACAATATTTGGTGACTTGTCAAGACAAGGATGTCTCTAGGAACATTCATTTATTCAAACATGGCCCAATCATGATACAACACTATTTAGATATTTAATTTCCACAATTTCGAGGCTTAATGGATGTAGCTTCAAGGTCATTTATACATTGTTCAACAATATTTGGTGACTTGTCAAGACAAGGATGTCTCTAGGAACATTCATTTATTCAAACATGGCTTGATCATGATACAACACTATTTAGAGATTTAATTTCCACAATTTCGTTCAAAGAAAAGCAACAAATTAACCCTAGAATAGCGGAAATTCCAATATCATGAATGCAGCAAAATAAAGAATCAAAATAACATTAACATAGTACTTACATGTAAGAAGAATATATGCAATCACCAACATATTCCAATCATAGAAGCTCCAAGACAAAGAAGACTAACAAAATATCAATATTCATCCATTCATCCAAAAAGTCTCATCCTCAAAAGATAGCGAAAATCTCACAATAAGATATGATCCAATCCAAGTGATGATGCTAAAATGAATTCACATCACTTGTATTTATACACTTCTAATGAGTTTGATTTAGCTAATTAGGCCTACATTAGCCCCTACAATAAAATTATGTGCAAAATAACTAACTTTTGATGACAAGCCCACCAAACTAGCTCATAAACAAAAGAATAAGCCTCTCAAGAGGCCGAATAATGACTAGTGCATGTCATTGAGCCTTGGAGGAGGCCTAATGGAGTCCATATGTGCCATAATATGTAGATGAACTCCCAAAAGTAGTGGACAAGGGGTTGGCCCCTTGTAATAACTTGTGGTGCTCCAATGACATGTGGGGGCACACGAGTGTTTTCATCGGTCTCCAAACAAATCAAAGATGCCTGTAGATCACCTGCAAGGGTTAGGATGATGGTGTAGGTGAGCCAAATCATCATGCAAGCCCTGGATTATCTACCAAGTGTATGGTGCAATTTTGGGGCCAACTGGGCATGATGGATCAAGTGCATCTTACTTGTTCAATAAGTGAACCACGAGCGATCTCTGAATGGCTGTGGGGATCCACAAAGTGTTTTCTGTTGTTGTGGAGGCCCATGGCTCTCTACACACACCCTACATGTGCCAATGTAGCCCTTTGCGGTCAGGACCCCGTATAGGGAGACCAAACCCAAATGGAAACCACCTGAAATCCTATATAAGATGCAATATGTCCCATGCCTTCCAACACACCAAGTTATTAAAGAAAGTAAAAGAGTTTATAAACCATGGATAACAAGTGATCACTTCATAATTGCATGCCCTTCCATTGTGGGCTTTGGCATGTGCTAATGTCTCCCAACTCCAAATAGGTTTAACCAGGTATCATATTAGGTGATTTCTACCTCTAAAGGGGGTGGTATGTTTGTGGTACATCCTTCAAATGATGGTGACATGTGGCATAATGATGGAATGGAGTAGGGAATGAAAGGGGGCAACCTGGATCACATGCCATGGTACAAGGGTAGCTAATAAAAGGGAAGCCCACACTTAGGTAAATAACGTATAGGAGGGAGAAATCGTGGTGCATGAGTTACTCCGGCCTTGATTTTTCCACCCTTCTTTATATGCCTTTTGCCTTTTATGATTTTCTTCGGTTAACTGCTTAGGGCTCTAGATAATGAGAGCATGATGCATAAAGGATAATAGTGGATACCCCCTTACAAGGTGGGGCAGTTCATTGTCCACTGGGGGTTGTGACAATCATGGGTTCCTGAATGATAAAGGAGGTTCATCAAGGGCCATGTAGGAACCAGGGTGAGGGCCATGGAATGGGGTAGAGCTCATGTCATGGCTTTTGCCCATGTGCTAAATGCTTTTGTCCCGACTATCTTTTTGCATTTTGTGGTACAGTTTCTTGTTGAATGTGGCCAATTATGCTTTTTCTTTTTCTTTTAGCTGCATCAACCTCCGAGCATCATTCTAGGCCCGACCCAAGATGTGGGGCAAGGGGAAGGGTTGGCTGACCCTATGTGGACCCAATGGAGGAATGTGGACCCAGGTGGGAGGAGAGATGATTGGGGGTGTAATGAGTGGAAGGGGAATAATATATGCGGGGAGCAAATTAGGGTTTCCCATGTAGTACCATCCCTAAAACCAATAGGTCAGTAAAAGAGATCCCACGAGACTAGGGTGCAAGGTTAACATCCCAAAAGAGACTTAGGGGACAAGATTACAGACCTAAACCACTCTTTTCACCGAATCACCCCATTAATCCATGCCCAAAGTTTCCATGATAAATAAACTGGAATACTCAATTACCAAATAATATGGCATACCTTTAGGCTTGGGAGGCCCACCTTCAAACATACAATCATGACAGATGGGTGAGGGACCACATGGCTAGCTCAGGTGGCAGAGAAATGGCACATTGAGCTAGTTGGTCACTGCTGGTTGAGGCCCATCATGGAGAAATTTTTTCTCCTAGGGATATTACCCACAAAATAGTGGGTAACAAGCTCCAAAAAGTTGACATTCAAAATTAAAATTTGAATTTTGAAGGGTCGGCTTCCCTCCAAAAGTCCAGGTCAGCCCCCTTGGTTCCCTTTCCTATTGGGCATGTCGGCACCATCCTAGAAGCCCCCTCTTTAAGTACAAATATGCGACTCTTTTCTTCCATTAGACACACTTTCACACCTACACTTCTCTGAAATTATGAGGCCTACTCTAGGGACAAAACGTATGATCTGGAGCAGAGGTCAAGAGTTGATGGTTGAGGTTTTTATCTTTGTCCTTTGTTCTTATTTGTGGATTGCTGTTTCAAGGATCAACTAGTTCTGAGTCCATCTAGCAGAATTTTAAAATATCTGTGTGATACGATAGTTGTATTGAAGTGTATATATCGATGTGTGTATCTTTGAATTTGCATAATGCACATATTTGACAATGCATGCATAGAAGAGCTGACTGAGGACCATCATGGAGAAAATTGTTCTCCTAGGGATATCACCCACAAAATGGTGGGTAACAAGCTCCAAAAAGTTGACATTCAAAATTAAAATTTGAATTTTGAAGGGTTGGCTTGCCTCCAAAAGTCCAGGTCGGCTCCCTTGCCTATTGGGCATGTCAGCCCCATCCTAGAAGCCCCCTCTTTAAGTATAAATATGCGACTCTTTTCTTCCATTAGACACACTTTCATGCCTACACTTCTCTGAAATTATGAGGCTTACTCTGGTGAGAAAACATATGATGTGGAGCAGGTCAAGAGTCATTGGTTTGAGGTTTTTATCTTAGTCTTTTGTTCTTATTTTTGGTTTGTTGTTTCAGGGGTTAACTAGTTTTGAGTACATCTCTGTATATATCGATGTGATGTGATAGTTACAATGAAGTGTATATATCGATGTGTGTATCTCTGAATCTGCATAATGCACATATTTGACAATGCATGCATAGAAGAGCCATTTGTATGATGAACGAGAAATCTTGTGGTCGCAGAGATATAGAAGTTCAAACATTTGCTCAGCCTCAATGAAAATTCTTTTGTTTCGTTTGCACTTTGAGTTTTTGGTAGAGGCCAAGACTTGCGAAAGTCGAGCCATAGCAGAGGTGGCATAAACCCAAACATGTCTATAATTCTTTGGCAAAATTGTGGTCAAGGCATTGACTTGATCACATCGGACGTGACTTTATATAGTCACTGTTTGTGTTCTAACAAAGGATTGGTGCTTTAATACATGATGGACACACTTGGACACTCACATTGTTGACATAAGTCATGCTCTGGGTTGAGTCAGGTATTGGTTCTGTAATGATTCATTCTGTGCTATGAATAAATATATAGGAAATAATGTAAAATAATGTAAATGATAATAATCATAAATAATGATTAGTTAAACTAGTAATTAGGTTGAAGAGGCATGTCTAAATGAGACATGACTCCCCATGAAGAGACACCTGCTTGGTATATAAACAAGCCTCTCATTCTCATTGTATCAATCATTCTTATTCATACATTTAATATAATATTTGTATCCTCATGGATACCTTTATATTCCAAGTCTTCTAGAATAATTAATCTGTAGAAGGAACCTTGTTCACTTCATTCTGCACCAAGGAGCTTTGGTTGTTGAGATTTGACTGCATTAACCTATGTAGTTGAAACTCGTTGCAAAGGATCTGCGGTCTCACGTTTTGGTTTAGGCTTGAAGTTCTATAGTTCATATCTATGGTCTGCTTAATTTTTGTTATGGTGTAAGTTCCTATGGGCTTGAAGTTCCATAGTTCATATCTACGGTCTGCTTAGTTTTTGTTGTGGTGTAAGTTCCTATGGACTTGTCCAGGTTGATCATCATGTTGTAATATATGTCTTCGAAAACTTGGTTTGGAAGTCAAAGTCAATGATCTGGGCACAAACGAAGGTTGAGTTTCAAGTGTTGCGGTGGATTGTTGGTTCAACTTGTGTCATGATTAAAATGCTCTGAGCTGTACGTAGGCGGGCTTGGTTGGTAGTTAAGCACACAAACTTGTCAGATTGACTATAATATGGCAAATACGTAGGATATACAATGAGCAGGGGTCCCATACCCATTTTGTTGATAGCTGCATTATATGGCATCAATTTAAATTGACATGCACTATATAATATGCAACAGTGAAGCACAGTTGGTATTCTAACAGCATTAGACCACATAGGTTGGGGACTCGAATTTGGTCACTCAACAGGTTAGAAAAGTATATTTTATTTTCGTTCCTAAGTTTCATTTTGTCTCTGTGGTTGGTGCCAGATTTGAACAAAATTCAAGTGCAACCCTTAAGCAGGTCTGTGAAGACCATGAGACAAGGAACCCTAAGGGCAGGATGGTATAAAACAAGGTAGAATTTGTCTTCCTTCAAGCCAGATTTTGAATTCATCACCGAGCCATGGTCAAAGTTAAGAGAGAGACAGTGGCTTGTTGCTGTTGACATAGCAGACTTGGTTATCTGTGGAAACTGGTTGAGGTTTATATGATATTGGGGCCACAGTAGCTGTAAGGTTAGTAATCAGACTTAGACCTCCTCTTTAAAGAGACATCTACAACAATCACAATTAAAGGCAAAGATATCAGTGTTTGAGGGCAGATCAGCAGTAGAGGCATCTTCAGTGACTTATATGATCTTCACATTTAACTATTTTGCATAAGAAAATTTGAAGGCATCATTTGAGGTACGAGGGTTGTTCAGGAAACATACTGTAAAGGCACTATTGCAGAGTGAGGCATCTGTACATTTTGCCACTACTCCATCCTTGCATTTGTTATGAATAAAATATATATAAATAATGTAAATTCAAATAAATGAAAATAATCGTAATAATGATTAGTTAATTAGTAATTAGGTTGAAGAGACATGTCTAAATGGGACATGACTCTCCATGAAGAGGCATCTACCTAATATATAAGCAGGCCCCTCACTCTCATTGTAATCATCATTCTTATTCATACTTTCTAATATATATTCTTGTATTGCAATGAAGACCTTTATATTCCAAGTCTTCTGGAGTATTTAACCTGAGAACGAACTTTGTTCGCTTCATTTGGTATTAGAGCAGTTCGGTCCTCTAGGCTGCTTAATTGCTGGACAGAGCCACCTTCTTCGATCAAGGTCTTTGACCATCAAATTCATCAACATGTTGCCATTAAAGCATTTCGCTACCAGTTTTTGGAGATTCTCCATACTGCTGACAGGCGGCCATTAGAAGAATTAAAAAAAATTCATATAAAAAAAGAGTATTAATTTTTTGTTTGTGTGTTTTATAAAAATAAAAATATATAAAAAAGAGAGAAAATAATATTTATAAAGTCAAATAAAAGAAAAAGGAAAAGGATCTTATTATATAAAAATTGGAAAAAAAAGGTGAAAAAGAAAATAAAGTATAAAAAGGGTACATATTTAAAAAAAAGATCATATATAAAAAAGAATTATTATTTAAAAGGAATTATTAAAAAAAAATTTAAAAAACCCACAAAAAAAAAGAAACAAGAGGAAAGCGACTTACCTAGGCTATCTGCAGCCACCGTTGCTCGATTGCAATACATAGCCACGAATCCCACTGCAGCGCCCACAACCGATATTGGTTGTTGCACGAAAGACCCGTGACCAATTTCTGACTCCACCAACCACTATTTATTCTCATCGACGCTCAAGTTTTTCTAAGCCGCATGTTCGGTTGTCCCACCTGCCCGTAGTTGCGTGATTCCCACCGTCGTCCACCATCCAGACAGTAGCCAGCCGTCGGGAAATATCATGTTCCATCGCTGCACTCGTTGAGCACCGCCACCGATTGGCATACCACAATTGATGCAGTGCCCTCTGCACAGACCACCATTCCAATAATTTAACAACCGCTATTCATGTCTGCCATTCTGAAAGTGTCTTGCAAATATTATTAATGTATTGTACAAATTCGGGAGCGACTTCCAGAATTACAATTAAAATTAAAGATAGTGTACTACAAAAGGGTTAGAGTGAAGGGTTTTGAAAACTGAGAGTTAACAACGACTGGAGAATCGTACCCACTGTTTCATAAAGAGTTTGAAACTTATCGTAGCCACCGTTTCATAAAGGGTTTGAAAATTGTGAGCTAACGTTGGGAGAACCGTAGCATCGTTTCATCAAACAACTAAGCAAACTTGATAATTCCAGCATTAAAAAATATTATAAAAGAAAATAGTATAGGAATTACAAGGATAGTAGAAAGTGCAAATTAAAAGGTATAAACTACACTTTAAAAGTGGCACCCTATATACCCTATATACTTATATTGACAAAAAAGAGATTGTTAGTAAAAAAGTACCTTTAATAAATGATAGAAAAATATAAGATAAAAGAGGAGATTGTTCCATTATTCAAGCCACCATAGCTGGAATAAAACGTGAGACTTGGAAAAAAAATAACAATTCATATTAAATTTAGGTTATTATAAGTATAAATAGGTTACCCTTATACTTGGGGCTTGTCCCGAGAAAGTAAAATGGAGACTAGTAATGAAAGGTTTCCTAAAACCTTTAATAAATGTGTTGATACATTATTTAAGATCAAAGGATCACTCGCAAGAAGAGATATCATAATCTCTATCATTCCTACTAAAAGAAGTAATTATGTTAGTCCTAAATGTGCTAACCAATTAGTGATTCCTGAATCAAATATAGTTGAAACGAATTTTGTTGACACAAGTGACAAACAATATGACATAAGCAATCTACACCTAAGTATTGGAGATTATACTTTTACCTCGCAATTCACCGTGAAAACCTTGTTCTTTGACGATAGTGACATTGTTTTGGGCTCACCCTATATGGAAACTCTAGGGTCCTTTATTCTAAATACAAAAAATAAGTTTTTGACATTTTTCCACAAAAAAAGAAAAAAATAACGCTACAAGATGTTACTTTGAAGCCAGATTCAGTGACGCCAGAAGACATACAAGAAATCTCAAAAATAATTCTTCAAGAAAGTAAAAAAGCGATACACAATATGTAAAAGGAAGTTAACAAAATCACCGTTGACAAGAATGAGGAAGTTTCTCGACTTAGAGACCATAGTGAAAATATACTAACGCAAATTAAGAAGCTTAAGAAGGATAAGAAGTTGTTGGAAAACAAGGGACAACAACTTGTTGAAAATGAAGCGTCGAAATCTTCAAATGTAGAAATTCAAGTTGAAGAAAAAACGAACATCAATCCAGTGAATATGACAACTCAAGAAGAAGACAAGTCAGTTGAAGAAACGACACACTTAGATGTTGCAGTTCAGATGATAAACATCCCAAGTTAAGTTTTTGTAACCAACTCAACAACATCGTTGCCTGAAGTAAATCAGAAAATTTCCACACACTTAATAAGGGAAAGTCAAACCAAAAAGTTCAATATCAACATCCGAATCATGAGAGTAGACAACTCAACCATGCTACATGTCGGGACCATTCAGAACAAAAACAACAACCTGATGTTCCAAAGAATATTGATGTAACCTCAATCCAGTCCTATGATGACAATTCGTTACAAAATGCCAGTGATCAAAATATTCCATAGAAGATTGATCTAGGATGGTCTGATCCCTTCTCAGTGCAACAGTTTTGTTTGTCACTTAGAGGATCATATTAACATGTATCGACAAAGATGACAGTTTTGAGACAGAAAGACATTTGAAACCGAAAAAAAGATCAAACCTTTTTTCATTAACAAGCTTTGAGGACAAAGCGTTTTTGTGGAGGAAGGCAATGTTCCGAATAAAATATATATAAATAATGTAAATATAAATAAATGAGGATAATTGTAATAATGATTAGTTAACTAGTAATTAGGTTGAAGAGGCATGTCTAAATGGGACATGAATCTCCATGAAGAGGCACCTGCCTAATATATAAGCAGGGCCCTCACTCTCATTGTAATCATCATTCTTATTCATACTTTCTAATATGTATTCTTGTATTTCAATGGAGATCATTATATTCCTAGTCTTCTGGAGTATTTAACCTGAGAACGAACTTTGCCCGCTTTAGCATTGTCACATTGTTGAGAGCATTTGTTGTTAGAAGTCATAGGAGATTTATCAATCATGTTGTAAAAGTCTGGAAAGTCAAAGCTGCCTCCAGATATTGCTTGTGTTGAGGAAAAATTTCAGAGCTGTTGAGATTGTATGTTAGTCAACATATGGATATGTGCGTTGATATCTGTGGTTTTGAACATTGAGCATCATAGGGCTGCTTGCTAGGGTTTTGACAGTGGAAGGTTCAAAGTTCACTAGCAGGGCTTAATGTTATCTAAGGATTTGTACTGCAGGATCTGACTATTAGGATTGGACAAAAGTTGCACTACATACAATGATTTCATCTCAAATTGCTAGGGTTTGTATGCTATTATTGGAAACGCTGTTGATGTGTACACCACAAGATGTGTTGAGCAAATTTGTTGTTGCAGCTAGGGTTTGAGACAACAGAGAGAGTATGGTTTGGTATACTGCTGGTCAGAACCATTGAGTGCATGTTTGCTGCCAATATATGGTAGAGCTAGGGTTTGATGATATTACTGTAGATTGATGTAGCTTGAGCAGTGGTGCTATCGTTGTGGACTTGATAGAGTACATTGCTAGGATTTGTCATGTTGATGAGAAGAAAGGTTTATGATGAAGAAATATTTTGTCTTGAGATTGGTTTTTGGGGCAGTTAACTAGATGCTAGTGGAATTGAGGGTTTGTTATTGGTGAGATTGTTTGATGGCTTACAAGATACAGTGAAATTGATTCAAAAATGATGTTTTGTTATTGAGCACAAGTGGATCCTTAGAAGTGACACACAAACAATCCTTAGAAGGAGATGTTAAGTTTTATTAGGGATAAAACAATTAATGGTCACCTAAGACAAAATACAGATTTTAATAAATAATTGGATAAAATAGAATCCAACTGGAAAGTTGAACACCCAACACTGCTCCTAAAAGACAATGTAATTTAGTATACCGAGAAACTGTAGTTGGAAGATCAAGAGAATTCACATATTAAGATTTTAGAAGATGAAATAACCAAACTTAAGAAAAACAAGAAGGCGTCACTACAGAAACATAAAGATCTTAAGGATATCCATTAAAAGGAAATAATAAAAAAGGACAAAGAAATTTCGCACCTTAGAGACCACAATGAAAAGTTGCTCAAACAAGTAAAAAAAGCTAAGGTTACAAAGAAAGAACTCAAGAAGCACGTATCGGGACAAGAAGAGGAAATTTTACACTTAAAAAAGCCTAATCAAAGGTTATGAGAACAAATCAAGTGTTTAAAAGATGAGAAGCTTGAATGTCATAATAAAGTTGACTTAAAAAATGAAGAACTTTTATGTCTCAAAAATCATAATCAAAGTCTACTCACTCAAATTAAGAAACTTAAAAATTATCAGAAATTGTTGAAAAACAAAGTAGAAAAACTTGTCACGAAAGAAATATTGAAGTCTTCAGACATATAGTCCAAGTTCAAGAAAAAAGGAACGAATACTTATCCAGTCAATATCATTAGTCAAGAAGATGACAAATAGTTGAAGGAAAAAACATATTTAGATGTTATAGTTCAAACCACGGAAATTCCAACTTCCAAGTGAAGATTCTAAAACCAATTCAACAACATCAATGCTTGAAGTAAATCAATAAATTGCCACACACATGATAAGGGAAAATCCAATCACAAGAACTCATCTACATCTGAATCACAAGAACAAACATCTCAATCAGTCTGCTTATCTGTATCATTCAGAATAGAAACAACAAACTTATGTTTCGAATGATATTGATGTCAACACAATCTAGTCTTACGATTAACAATTTATCCCAACTACCAAGTAATTGTAAAGCCCCACAAAAGATTGATTTTTGATGGTTAGATCATTTCACAGTGTGACAATTTTGTACCACACTTAGAAGTTCATATCATCTTGTATCATCGAAGTTGACAGCTCTAAGACGAGAAGACATTCGAGACCAAGAAAAAAGAAGAGTTCAAGCCTTTTCATTTATAAGCTTTGAGGACAAACTTTTTCTAAAGGGGTAGGTAATGTTATGAAAGTGAAGAATTAATAATTAAATAGTTAACAGTGATTAGTATACCAAAGAGGTATGTCTCAAAAGACATGAACGTTCATGAAGGGGTTCCCACCTAGGTATATGCATGGACCCTTAGTTGTAACAATCTTATATAACTTGTATTAAAACATTATTATGTAAATATATTATCTGTCCCATGGTGGACGTTCTTATATTCTGAATACTCTGACGCGCATATGAGCCTTGTTTGTAACAGAGAGGTAAGGTGGTTATAGGCCACACTGTTTTTCTTAGCAATCCAATTGACCTATTTGTGATCATTTGAGAACATTAATACAATCGTCTCATCTCATCTTATCTATCTCGTAACGTTTCATACTCCCATGCATTTGGTTACAATGCCATAGGTTAGAGCCCAATGAGTCTCCATTCTTAAGGTAACAGGTTTTACCTAAGTAACCTAACACATGGATTCGGGATTCGTTAGATACGTGGATTCAAGTGTCGGATTCAGACACGTTGACCCCCCGAAACAGGGCACGTTCGGATACGTTATATATTATTTTATTAAAAATATATATATTAAAAATTAGATATTTCTTACACAAATTCTCATTAATGATACAAATTCCTTGATTTCAAACATAGATCTTCATCTAGATGTAAGTTTTAATGTTTACAAAGTAAGTTAGTAACATTATAGCATGCATAGTACATACAAAATTCAAATAAATGTCAGATAAATGATAAATCAATGAATCATAGATTCTAAATTCATAAATGATAATACATAAGATAAAGACATTGACAACTGTAGTTTTCTCGTTAAGTCATCAAAATCAAAATGTGTTACATAGGTAGTGTAATGCCAATGACAAATAGAAATAGAAAATACAAAACAACTACAAGTATACAAGCTTCAAGGCAGTAGGTAGCTCATGACTCATGAGTCATCAATACTCATAGTCATCACCAAAATCAACATCACCGTCCTCATCATCATGGTCACCACTGCTCTCCTCTACTGCATCCTCCTCCCCTCTATCCAAAGTCGCCTCTACATCTTGCTAGTGTGGAGGATGACCCCTCTGCAGTATCACCATCATCAATAACAGGCTCTAGAACTGGATCATTGAGATCCATGTTGGCCAATGCCAACTCAACACTGTTGTCCAGACCCATATCATCAGGAAAGACATCCAACATATTTGTCTTTCCCTTCAACCACTCTTCCCTCTGCCTGTAAATAAGACGAAGGTTGGTGTGCACATACACCATTGTCTCTGCTCTGGACTGCTCAAGCCTGCTCTTCTTAACACTATACAAATTCCTCTCGCAACAAGAGGATGAAGTCACTTGAGAGGGGAGCCTCATGGCTAACTGTTGTAGAGGAGGGCTTGTTGCCTCATGATTTTCCCACCAAGAAAAGGGCTTCTTAGCCCTCCTGTCTCTAATCACATGATATCTTGCAAATCGACCAGTGCCAGTGGAAAACTCTGCAAAGGCATCCTCCACCTCATCAAGCAATGCTCTATCCTGAAAAACCCGCCTGAATACATCTTTCCTCCCCTGTGAGTTTTCACCATCCATGTGAGGAGGGTATCTGTGTGAAGGTCCACCATTCAACTATTCATAGCTGTAGTATTTTGGGTTCAATGAGTGAGCCAAACAATATAAAGTTGTGCAATTCTTGTCCCATCTGCTGACAAGAATATCCTGTATAGTACCACAGAAGGCCTCTGGTGAAGTCTAATACTCGGGGCACTCACTCTGTAAAATAAGCCTCCTCACAGAGTCAATCATGGAATCCCATCCCTCATAAACCTATCCTAAGATGGGTTGGCCTGTATTTGCAAATCGAAGCAAAGAAATGATAGGGTCCATGATCTAAATAACTAGATCTACCCTCTCCCACCAAGCATCATCTAGCACCGTGTCCTTCACTCTTTTAGAGGCTACTTGATCTGTCTTTCTCCAAAAAGACCAAAACTTTGAAATAACCATGGTTCCAAGAGCGGTCTTGACCTCGCTCAACCTCTTCAACATGATAAATGAAGAGGCAAACCGTGTATCCGCAATCTTCAACAATGATAGATTGTTGTACTCCTTGTAGATAGTGTGGGTATTTGTATGGTTTTGTACAAAGTTACGAATATGCCGCGCATCCTCAATACTGTTACCAATCCAAAGCACATTAGAAGCAATGGATTTCCGTGATAAGTTCAATGAATGGACAATGCAAGGTGTCTAAAACACTTGTGGATATTTAGCTTCCACAATCATGCACCTACATCTTCAATAACTTTAATAAACAACTCACCCATATATTGTGCATCCTTGTATTCTCCAAGTGTATCCACTGCTTTCAAGAAAACTGGACCATTCAAGGAAGACACCATGAAGTTGATGAGTGGGTGTTGTGCTGGATCTGTCCATCCATCAGAAACAATGCTAACCCCAGATGTTGGCCATGATGCTCTAATAGGCTCAAGCATTTTTTGCACCTCTTTTTTTGTCTTTGTCAACAATGTGGTTCTAAGCTTCTCTAAACCAAGAGGCACATACCATGATGGAGCCCCTTGAGTTAGAGCTCGACACATCTCAATAAATAGAGGTGAGCGTGCAACATTAAAGGATATGAAGTTTTGATAGAAAAAGAGGCAATGGTGAGATCAAGCTCTTCCCGTTTCTCCTTTTGAAAAATCTTGTCCATTGAACCAAGTGAAATTGCCTTTTTTTTTTGTTGCTTGTCCCCCACTAGAACTCTCAAATGGGAATTTGTTGCTGCCTTTTCTCAAAAATGGAAGGGGGTCATCATTCTTGGTTTTTTATTTTTTTATTTTTTATTTTGCAGCCACATTTGTCATACCAACATTGAACTCTCTTTCCATTTCTTTCCTCTTGTGTAAAGGAACTTTTGTACAAGCTCCAACTCCACAACCTGGTAAAGCCAACAAATGACCTTTCACACAGAAATATGTGCTTGTGAAAGTACTGTGGCAAAAGTTGCATCTCCAATTCACATTGCCTCCTCCCTTCACCTTGCTGCTTGGCCCATCCTCTCTTGTGACATATTTCCACAAGGGATATTTCTCAATGTTACCTTTAGGAGGAAGTCTTCCCTCAACATTACTTGCAATAGAGGGAATACTTGCAGCAGACTCTGATGAAATTGGGGGAGGAGGGACATTTCCAATGGAGACATTCTTCCCCTTCCTTTGCCCCTTACCTGCTGCCCTTGATTGAGCCATGAATACTGTAAAAAAATAAACAAAACATGCACAAATTTGTAAAAGAAATGCATATGCAAACTGCTGTAATACAAATGCAAAAAAATAGAGAGGAAATGCACTTGTTGCTTGAATCTCCTTGAAAATGCTCCACACCCTTTGTTTCTTACTCCAGAGTCCAAACTCCTCACAGCAAATCCACAACCCACCTATTGCAAAAGAGATGAGTGAAAATGATGCAAAGAAGAGGGATTTTCGCCCTTTTATGGCCGCATGGGTCCCTTTTTTCCGGATTCGTGTCTGGAAATGGGGACACAATCCGGATTCAATCGTGTCCCAATCGGACATGATGTGTCCTGATTTCCGGACACAAATTGGCACAAATCGTGTCTGATTCGCCGGATTCGGGACATGTCAGCCTGTTAGAACGAATCCGGTTTCAGAGGGTTTTACTGAGAATTAATTGCTGGAGATTTGTCATCTATAGTGCTTCTCATGAACTATTGAACTTTATTAAAATTAACAGCTGATTTAGTAGGTTTCATCTATTGAACTTTATTAAAATTAACAGCTGATTTAGTTGGCATTCCAGAGGTGCTGTGACAGAGCCAAAGTGGGTAGAAATTTCTTAGTGTGGGTGAAGGGCATATTTGTGTGTCACCATGGATCCAATCATATGGATCTGTGCAGCATATGTTGCATGTGCACCTGTGTTGTAAACCATGTTGGGCTCATTGAAGGCCCACTTGACTGGTGAATATATGTTGAACAATAGTGAGTAGATTTATGTCAGTTTCCCCAAAATTTGCTTGTTATCTGTAATAAACCTCTCTCCGGTGATAATAAATAAGCTCAATTTTTTTCTTTCTGATGACTCTTGGATCTGGAAGATAAACTCACAACCCGTATTTTTCTAAACTTGCTGCTCTTGAAATCTTTAGCTTACTTTAATGATATTAATTCAAAGTATCACATTGTTATTAAATCTAGCCTCTCCATAGATCTCTGTATATTTAAATCTTCTATTGTTCCAGAGGTCAGCTACATGCTTTTTCCACTTTTGACATATCTTTGATCACATGCTTTGCACACGACTTTTATTTGCTTCACTTCTATGCATGCATGTTTTCAGTTTTATAGTTTGCGATGATGAAGTTCTGACTTCATTTTTTTATTGTTTTATGTGATTATTTTTTCAGGTGGTTCCAAATACACGAAGTAGAAATCAGATGGGTGAAATTACGGATGGAGGTCTCTATGAGATATTTCAACAAGATTATGGTCCTGTTGGCTCTGTGCGTTTTGAGCAAGCTCGTGACAATTTCATAATAAGTAGTGCTGGCTATGCTGTTGCCAGTCTCTTGCTTCAACCAAAGGATCGACATAATGGAAACCTTCTATTTGACAAGTATCTTTCTTTTTGCTTTTCACTGACTTGCATTTTTATGCTGCCGAGTTGCTTGTTTTGTTTATATTATTGCTCCACATTATTTTTCCAGACTTACAAATGTTGATATACTTTCATCTCAATAATTGCTATTTCTCATGTGACCTTCATGGTGACCAGTATAGGAGAACCTTCCATCTCTGCCGAGGCTTGCATGCTGATTTCTAGGCCTTTTTTGACAGTTTCTTTGCAGTTTTAATACCCCCGCTGCCTGCTACAACTTAATCTTCCCCACCCATCGCTGCATTTTTCTTCCCTTTAGGTTGCTCGGGAAATTTTGCATAGTAGCGGAATATCTGCTTTTGAAGTTTCAAGATACTCATGGAGGTTTTAGCCATCTATTCAGAAGAAAATAATTATTAAAGGAAGAGGCGGATTTTATTTGCTTGTCCATTGTTGGCTCTTTTCAGTAGAAACACATTTTTTCCAAGTGATGATCTTTTAGTGGCTAGATGTCCAAGGGTTCAGACCTCTACTCTTGGTTTACATGTGTGATAATAATGTTTCGAGTCATAAGATAAGTTGTTGTGACGTTTATCATGCATGCTGCTTACAACCTGACAGTTATTTTTGGATTGTGTAACAGCATGGGCAGGCTCGTCCATATTGATTTTGGCTTTATTTTGGAAACTTCACCTGGTGGCAATATGCGCTTTGAAAGTGCACAATTTAAATTGAGTCATGAAATGACTCAATTGTTGGATCCTTCTGGTGCAATGAAAAGTGAAACGTGGAACCGGTTTGTCAGGTTTGTTCTCTGTGGACTTATATTGTTTGCTCTCTCATCTGGCATGGTAAGCTTTTTTTGTCTTGGTCATAAGTTGCCTTCATTTTGTAACTACTTGCATATTCACCAGGTTGGTAGTGAAGGGTTATCTGGCAGCTAGGCGGCACATGGATGGCATCATCAATACTGTGTTATTGATGGTTGACAGTGGGCTTCCTTGCTTTAGCCGTGGAGATCCTATAGGAAATCTACGAAAACGGTTCCATCCAGAGATGAGCGAGCGGGAAGCAGCAAATTTCATGATCAGAACTTGTACTGATGCATATAACAAGTGGACTACGGCAGGCTATGACCTTATTCAATATTTACAACAAGGCATTGAAAAATGATTCTAATCAAGGATTCTGCCATTTTGGTCTTTGTGGACCAAAGAAAAAAGTATTGTAAACTTATCCTCATGTGGTGTTGCTGCTGTTAAAGCTGGTGACATGTAGTTTATTGTAATTGGAAAAGAAAGCATCTGCAGTTCAGGCTTTAAGCTTGTATCTTTTAAGATTTTGTAGTTGTTGTAGATATCACCATTGTTTGTGTCCCTCGAGACACATTGTAAAATTAGCTCTATCATTCTGTCAGGATTTATTAATTTGAGTTTAGTTTGTCGTGCTGGTTGAGGATTTATATTATTTTTTCTCCAGCAGATTAATACAAGTTTACTATGTTCTGCTGTCACATGTAGCCTTTTTCTCCATATGACCTGGAAATCACCTGGGAGACATCTGACTACATTAATATTGTATTCTTGACAATGGTCCTTATTCCTTTTGGACAATATATAACCACTGAGTGAGTTGTTAAGAGTTGTATTGTCCCTTACTGAACAGTCGAAGGCTTTTGGTGACGGGTAGGTTAAATATGTCAGACTTCTAATTTTCCATTTTATGCTCAGAGCTTGATAAGAAATTACTTGTTTTGAGAATAGCTTTATCACAAGATTTCTGCTTTGCTATTAAGTTGAGAGCATATCTCTCAAAGATACATCCTCAATTTCATGTGACATGGATCTAATCTGCATTTTAAAAGTATTATGTGCAAACCCAAATGCCAGGTATAAAATCACGAGGAATTTTAAGTGATGATTCCAATTTACGAGTCATTGATTTTCTATAATCGCAGTTACGATGTTCTCCTTTCTTGCCATCTCATTTGTTGAGATCTATTTATGTCATGTATATAGTCATTGAACCTCTACAAAAGGGGGTGACCTTCATCGAAACCTAACAAGGATAAATTACGAAAGTCCAGCAAAGCAAAACTGATGAATAAAATTAAGTAAAGGCATGTAATAAATGAAGGGTTGGCAGTGAACTGATTGGAAAATTCCATGAAGGTAATTTGGGGACAATTTGTGTAGATTGAAAAGACACAAGCTATTGTGAATGTTCACAACGTTCAACCTTGAAGGAACACAGTTCTTACTGTTGTACATGAGCATTAGAGATGCATTACAAGAAAATTGTCATAGTAATTTTGTTATTATCATGGTAGCACATAAGCAGAAAGATATCCAAAATAACGCAGCCTAATGGCACCAACATATTCATAATAATACAGAACGACTTCAATAACAATCTTTCTTAAACATAAGTAGAAGATGATTACATGTAATCTTTCTTGGAAACATAGTAGCCATGGTCAGTGTTTTCATCACGAAAAAAAAAGAAAAGATTTTTTTTTTTTTTTTTTAAATTAATTATTCCACGAGTGTCAAGTCTGCTAGGCCTCTTTGAGGCATCTATTCAACCCCCTTTGGAGTCTATCAATATAAGTCCTCTCCTCCTCACTTTGGCACATAGAATGGTCTATTGTTTTATCTTTGTCCTAGTGAAGAAAAGAGCGAGGGGAGGCTGAATTTCAGAATAAAGGAGGAAAGGCTCAGCACTTATGGGAAGCTTTTGTTACTCATTAGATGTTATTTTGATGTTTTGTTTATGGATGAATTGATGAATATTCACTCTCTCTCATAAAGAAAGATTTATGGGTTTTCCCCTGACCTCAAGCCTAATTATGTGTGTCTTGTCTCATTGTTATTTCTACAGCGCTTTCATATATATATATATATATATAATTTAATCTGTATAATTGCTTGATGATATTGAATGTTATATGGAATTGATATTAATGAATCATTGGAAGTAGTTATTAGAAAGAAGAACATTGTTCTAGTTTGTTTCTCTAGAAAAATCAACATGGTATCAGAGCTAGAATTGGATCGCTAGACATATCTGTTGTTATGCCCTAGCTCAAGTTGATCTGGAAGGTTGAGTAGAAGACGAAGTCACCTATATCATTGCAGACTTGAGGAAACATACCTCGTGAATCTATTGAATGCAAAGTTTTGTGGCTTTGTTTGTAATATGCACAAAAGTCTGAGGCACATATCTCTTGTGCAAATTTGCAAGATTTGAGGCACAAATTGTTGTGGAATGATGCGAGGTCTAAAACACATGTCTTTGTGGAATAATGCAAGTCCTGAGCCACCTCCGAGGCTCGAATAGTCTTGTAAACAGTGCAGATTTGAGGCTCCAATAGTCCTTGTGAACAGTGTAGATCCGAGGCTCGAATAGTCCTGTAAACGGTGCAGATATGAGGCACCAATAACCTTGTGAACAATGCGAGGTCTGAGGCACTCTTATCTCTGTAACTTGGGACGAGTTTTGTGGCACTCGTGTGGTTCATGTGAGCTACTTGTGGCATCATATCTTTGTTAAATGAGTTACTTGTGGCACCTATTTTCTATGGAAATTCGTAGACTTACAGTTGTGGACCTTAGGTACCTAGTTTATGTGGAAATTTACAAATTTGGGGCACTTATTCTCTGTGGAAACCTTGCAGACCTAAAACACGTTATCACTATGGAATTACATGAAGTTTAAGGCCAACTATCTGTGGAACCTTGTGAAGTTTATAAGGCAATCACAACATGGAAATGTGCCAATTAAGGAATTGTCTTATATCTCCATGAAAGCATTGTGATTTGAGTTATAAGTTAGTTGACCTCTCTGAGGTGAGTACTATCATCTGAATTACTTTGTAATAGGCATTCGAGTTGACATCCAAGAGATTCGACCCTCTTCTCTCAGTGGAAATCTCAGTAACAAGTCCAAAGTTTAGTAAACCATTTATGTAACAAGGTTTAAAGTTTGCCTTTCTCTGATTTGGGTCTCCCATAACAAGTCCTAGCTCCCTCATGGAATGATCAAACCTAAATGAGGTCTGAAGTTTGTCATCTCTATTATGATGATTATAGTATGAGCTCAACTTTGTATCTGTGAATGATTTAGATCTATGGATGTTGGCGTTATGGCCAATGTGTTGTCCTTGATGGTAACTTGCTTGTCAAATATATCCTTAATGTCAACTTAGTTATAATTTGATGGTCATGGAACTAATGGTATAGACATTATAGAAGATATGGAAAAGAAATAGTAGTTCAGTTACAGATGGATGACAAATGTGAAGTTTGAAAAGTATACGCGACCCCTATGAAGAAGAGTTGCGTACATACGCAGATCTTGTGAAGAAAAGTCACGTATATAATATGAACCATGGAATGCTAGATACCAAGGGTCATTGCCGATAGTAATTGTGGTGGCAACATTTATTAGATCCCATCAACGAATATTAACGACATTGCCAACGGATTTACCTAACGTATTGGCAAAGACAAAAGCTATATAAGGAGATGGATATCAAGGAGTTAAGTGTGCAAGTAATGGATTATTCATGTGTGACCTTATCTGGAACAAGTGTTGACCGGGGAGAAAGGAGAAGACTCAGATATGAAAGATCTGAAGATATGTTGAAATACATGTTTGATTGATTTGCTTGTTGCAAATGTTTAAGTAGCCAACAATGCAAGATTTGTGGTTATAGTGATGTTGTGATCTGAATGTGTTTTCAAAATATATAGTTTTGACAGTGAAGTGTGCAGAATGTGAGTTGTGTTTGCAACGAAGGCTTGATTCAGTAATTTAAGATCTATACGCAAGGTTGCTTTTGGATAGTCGTGTACATCCGCAGATCTATTTCTGTTTAGTCGCATATATATTCTGAGATATGCTTTTCAGTACATTGAAATCTGTACGCGGATGTTGCACATGATAAGCGTGTATATACACAGGTTTGCTTAATAACAATCACATATATATTCTAAGTTAAATATGGTTAGGGTTCGCAGTGATGCTTGCTGATGGAAGTTTATGAGTTCTGTTGTATTTATTGTTCTTTTGTCAATTATGTCTTGATCGAGATGGTTTGTATCTGTTGTGGATTGGTTGCGGATTGATTTGATCTAGTTGCAATAATTGATTGAGATTCAGTTCAGTGATTGGTTTGCTTCAATTTTCAGTAGCATGATGTTACAATGATTCAGTTGATTTAGAGTGTTTCAATGATTGTATTTCAAACTCAGTATTCAGTTTGGTATTGAGCTTAATGTTGGGAGTGGGTTCAATGTGAAAATTTGATGAAAGGTGGCCTACATGTTTTGATGTTTATTTGAGACAGGTGGATCTAGTGTGAAATATTCTGAAACATGGTCCACAAAATGCTAAAAGTTGCAACCTCTAGTGGGGTAGGAGCTCCCTTTCGGTAGGAAGCCAGTAAACGAAATCAGGGGGTTGTAATTCCCTTCTAATGGGTGTTGGAGGATGAGTGGAGGTTGTAGCCTCCTACAGGTAGTAGCCTGCGTGTTGGTAAGAGTGCGCGAGTACAAGATGTAATGATGATTTTCTTTATAGTAAAAGAAAAAGACAAAAACGACAATGGTGGTTTTCTCCCACATTGGGTTTCCACCTAAAATCACAATGTTCATATGTGTCAATGTGTTTCTTGTGCTGTGAATTTTTTGTTCTTTACTGCATACTTGATGGCTAATGAACTAGTAATGCAATGATTGATTTAAACATCTAATGGAAGCTCTGAAAAATTAAGTAATTTGAACATACACAGTTTGCATTCGCTAAAGTTGCATACACACGTAGGTTGCATAAATAACAATAGCGTACATAATTTTGAATGTGAAATTGGAAGTTCAAGTGAATTAAAAAAAACTGATTCACCATGCCCCCTGCCCCCCTCTCAATAGTCAATACTTTTCCTAACAATGGTGTGACCATGATACTACTTGTAGGAGACTCTCTTCTATACATAAAATAATGATGTATTCCACTATAAAAAAATCCATCCTAATTGATTTGGAGTATATTCTTTCTATTATGAGTTATTTCCCTTTTGAGAAGAACATAAGTTATATTAGAATAAAGTCTGTCTAAAGTGATGGATGGAAGGTGCAAGTCTGCGAATGATGTTAGAACGTTGCCTTGGAATCTCAAGTATCGAATGAGGCTTGGAAGATTCCATTTGGTTTGATTTAACTCCAAGCAACACAACCATATAGTTTATAACTTTGGTATTTCATTAAAACCTACTACTTACGAAAATGATTTTGAACTTCAAGTATGGAAGAAAGCAATGTTAGAAGAATATCAATCAATAATGAATAATGATTTTTGGGAAATCGTTCCTAGACCAAAGGACAAATTAGTTGTGATTTCCAAGTGGGTGTACAAAATCAAGCATGCAACTGATGGGCGTGGGTGTATTGACAAATACAAGGCAAGATTTGTGGCTAGATAATTCTCTCAACAAGAAGGAATTGATTATGATGAAACTTTTGCTCCTATAGCCAAGTACACAACAATTAGATCTTTCATATATATTGCAACTTCTATGGGATGGAATATGCATCAAATGGACGTAAATACAAGTTTTCTAAATGGCACAATTGATGAAGAAGTCTACATTGAGTAACCTTAAGGATTTAAAGTTAATGGAAAAGAAACTCATGTTTTCATGTTAAAGAAGTCTTTATATGGCTTAAAACAAGCCCCTAGAGCATGGATTGCCCGAATGGATGCTTATCTAATAAGACTTGGTTTTCTCAAGAGTATTGCTAATCCGAACCTGTACATCAAGGTTGTAAAGAATGAGTTTGTGATCATATCGCTATATGTGGATGACTTACTAATAACAATATTGGAGCATCTTGTCCCTTAATGGAAGAAGGAATTAGCCACTGAATTTGACATGAAAGATCTTAGATTAATGCACTATTACTTGGGACTCTAAGTTTTGACAGAAACTTGGCGAAAGTTATCTCGGCCAAGGAAAATATGTAATCAAGATTCTACAGAAATTTGGGATGATGGATAATAAACCCGTAACAACACCTATGATCACCAATTTAAAGAAGCAAAGGATTCTAGATTCAAGTTTTGTTGATCCATCTCTTATAGACATATGGTTTAAAACAACCCCCTATTGCATGGTATACCCAAATGGATGCTTATCTAATAAGCTTGGTTTTGTCAAGAGTATTGCAAATATGAACCTCTACATCAAGGTTGTAAAGAATGAGCTCATGATCATATTGCTATATGTGGATGAATTACTAATAACAAGAGTGGAGCCCCTTGTCCCTCGATGCAAGAAGGAACTAGCAACTGAATTTGACATGAAAGATCTTGGACTAATGCACTATTACTTGGGACTCATAGTTTTGGCAGAAACCTGGCAAAAATTATCTTGGTGAAGGAAAATACATGATCAAGATTCTACAAAAATTTGGAATGATTGATAATAAACCCATTACAACACCTATGATAGCCAATTTAAAGAAGCTAAGGAGTTCAGATTCATGTTTTGTTGATCCATCATCCTACAGACCACTGATCGATTCTCTGATGTATCCCATGAACGCCCACCCATATATATGTTTTGCAGTAAATACTCTTAGTCAGTTTCAGATGGAGCCTTGACATGTTCATTGGATAGCAACAAAAAAAATCTAAAAATATCTTTGTGGGACCATACATCATTGTTTGAGATACGTTGTAGGAAATAAGATTAAGTTATTGGATTACACCGATTCGAATTGGGTACGCAGTGTTGAAGATGGGAAAAGTATTATTGGTGTTTTTCTCCGTTTGGGATCCACTATGGTTTCATGGATAAGTAGAAACAAGACACAGTTGCATTAAGTATTGTTGAAGTTGAATATATGGCAACCAGTGAAGTTATTCGTGACGCAGTTTGGCTCCATAAATTACTAGTTGATTTGTTTGAAAGACCTTTGGATTCAAACATAATATGTTGTGATAATCAAAGTTGCATAAAGTTGTCAAAGAACACAGTTTATCATGCGAGGATGAAGCACATTAACATCAAGTATCACTACATTCGAAGCATGGTGCAAGATGGAGCCGTGAAGCTACAATATATCTCTTGTGATGAACAAGTAGCTTATGTATTGATGAAGTCCCTTCCTAATAGGAAGCATGAGTATTTTCGAGACAAGCTTGGGCTTGTAGATATCTCCTCCCTGGTTGAGAAGGAGTGAAGATGTCTCCCTGGTTAAGAGGGAGTGAAGGTGGACTTAACCATTCCAAGGAAGGCCGATGCCTTTTCCTAAGGTCAATGGAGTCTATGGGCTCTTAAAATTGATTTATTCTTGCAAATTAGTAAGGATATTTTGATGTCCTAGCATCAAATCCCTAATTATCACCTTTGTGAGGGATCAAACTTCAGTTGGGAGAGCTAAAATGAGATCACCAAGGGGATTGTCATTCACATACCATACTATGAGTAATGCATGCAACATTTTGACCTAGTTTCCATTCAATTGGTATTCAACAAATTGAGGGCACAAATTTAACTTAAATCGATAATTTATTTTATACATTATACATGAAAAGAGGATCAAACTCCCAAGTTTTATTTTTCATTAGTGACTTCTATCTTTTTTCCATTTTATCTTTACCTTTCTATATTTTCAAAAACCTCTGTCATTCCATGGGTAACAAGTAGCCACGACCTTTGACTTAAGTGCAAAGTTGACCCACTACTTGCCATCTATACATGCAATGTTGAAGGTTGTCGCATACCATTTTGTGTGACAGATTCGATCCTTTAAAGGAGATGTGGATGTACTAGGAACACCTAAAGGGAAATCTTCAATAATGACTTTCCTAAATAAACTTTACATCTAGGTTAGGAGAATAAATTAATTAGGTAAAACAACAACAAAATAAAGTATAATATGAGGAAGTTAATTTGAAAGAGACTCTCTTCAAAGACAACATTCCTTCAAGTGATGACATCCTTGCATGGATCATCTAAATGGAACCCCATTGTTTCCTCATTGTATCCAATAAATATGATTTGAAGGGTTTAGCCTCCAACTCATATACATGCCTGAAAATTGTTATAGTTATTTAGTTAAAAATGATCATCTAGAAAATAGACTTACACATATTAATATAGTCACTCTTTGATACAGTCAAAATTGTTATTTGGTATTGTATTCATAACTTAAATAAATTTAAGTCATTTTAAGGCTCAAGCATGTAGGAACTATATACATAGGGTGTTTTCCATTCATTTATTATAAAATGATATGCGCTCTCTTGATTACATAATGTAAGAAGTGTTTATGTCTTCCAAGTTCTTTTGAGTTCTTGACTTCTTTATGTTTGGTTTTGTTTTTCTATATGGTATTATAGATATGGTGAAGGGAAGTCAAATTGTGTGAAGGTGCAGTGACCACATGGAGCAATGAAAAATGAAGTACAATTGTTTGATACACACTAAGAAATCTAAGGGATTTTAGAGAAATCATGCTATTTTTTTTTCTAGTTTTGTACACCAAGTTTGTTTTCTCAAAAAACAAAAAGATGCCATAGTTGTGTTTATATTTTTAAAGAAGAAGTTGATTTTTTTTTCCTAAGTAAACATTTAATCTATTTTTCAAAAAAATAGAAAAAAATGAAGGGAAAGAACATATATCTTTTATTCTTCCTTTTTCATTTTTCTCTAATATATTTTAGAGTTTTTAAACTACATTCGAAGCCAATCTAATCATCCTTCAATAAATCTGAAAGCTTTCCAACTACATAAAAATAAAATATTAGTATCTTTTAGCAAATATGGGAATTTTTCCAATAGTTTGAGAGGCTTTTCTTGGCTATATTTGAACCCGGTCTAGATTTTTTTAAGTACACCTGGTATTTTTCAGCTACATCTAAAGTATATCTAAGCATTTTTCAGCAATTTTGAGAATTTTTAAATGGATTTGAAGTACATATAAGCATTTATTAGCAAATAAAAGAGTTTTTAAGCTAGATTTGAACATTTTTCAACAAATTCAAGAGTTTCTTAGTAGATTCATGCATTTTTTAGTAAGTTTTCCAAACGATTGGTATTGTTGAGTGGTGAAAATAATAGTGAGTTTTAGTATCAAATGTAGGTGTAGCAACTCTCTAGTGATAATATCTCAATTTAAACACTTAGAAATCATAGTTGAATTTAAATTATGTTTTAAAAATACATTAATTCAAACTTCACAAGATACGTAAGGTTTTGTAATTGCATCAAGATTTGTAAAAGTAGATTTTATTGTTATTTTTAAACTTATTTTATTCATATATTAATTTACCAATACCCAGTGACCTATTTATGACCCTAATAATATAGCAAGGTCTACCTAACACTCCCTATGTTGTGTAATTGCATCAAGATTTGTAAAAGTAGATTTTATTTTTATTTTTTAACTTATTTTATTCATTTATTAATTTACCAATACCCAGTGACCTATTTATGACCCTAATAATATAGCAAGGTCTACCCAACACTCCCTATATAGGTCTTTCGTCATTTTAACTTTTATAGTGTATATATATTTTTAGTGTGTTTTCACAAAACTTAAAGACATTATTTAATTATCCAAATCTATTGAGATTTATCTCAAACTAGATTTTCTTTATTGGTGTTAAAATAAAACCATAAACTATAACTCACAATTATTTTTTTAGACAATGTTATACAATAATTATTTTTAAAATGTGTAAAGTCTTGAATTTTATCCCTTTATCATTTGAAGAATTCTTTCATTGATTATAAATTACATCTTTAATTTATTTAGAATGCACAATTTAGGATTATGATTCTTCTATCTCTTGGTCCAATCTTATATGAGTTACAATGAGGCTTAAACTTATATATAGGAAAAATGGTGAAATCACTACTGTATGAATTACAAATACTAATATAATTCTAGTGCTTTGACCACCACATTTATACCAATAAACTAGTCGATTGAGGAGGATTTATTTTAAATAGGTTTATTGTAGTGACTTATTGTTTGTTTTATTTAGGTGCATAAATGCACTTTAAATTTGTTATAAATTTGCTAATTTTAAATATACAATACGACAATGATTTTTTTTGAGTTAAATTCCACGACATAGTTCTTATTATTCCTAGATGGACTTAATATAATTCTCAAAGTTTAATACCATAAATAACCCAAATTCCAAAGTATATAATGGGTGTAATTACAAGTTGATTTCATTGTGTGATAAAACCCAACCATTTTCAACTAAGTGTGATGTCAAGTTGCTATTGTTTTGCAATATTTAATATTAAATTGATAGATGTAAACTATGCATCCAAGTGCAATCTTAATATCACTATGTGATATCTCTGATAAATAGACCAAACAACTACTCACTATGAGTGATTTCAACTTGGATGCTCACTGCTTTGATCCGACGATGTTGATCATTCTTCTCCACATAGAACAAGAGCAAGCATTAGGCAATTGGATTGGAGAAATCTTACTTTAAGCAACATTTGCATAGTTGAGGTAGTAGCATAATTTTTCCTAGTTGTTCTGTCGTTATTCCTTCAGTGAAACAATTAATCTTATTACATGTATAGTTGAATATTATTACTATAGCTGATTCATAAACATATAATTTATATATTGGGTGAGAGACAATCAAAATGTGAGTAGTAGAGAATCACTTATAATTGTTTTTATCGTAGGCAAGTGGATGAGCTAGATTGAAAGCGAGGTG
Source organism: Pinus tabuliformis (assembly GCA_031772625.1). Classification (NCBI taxonomy): domain Eukaryota; kingdom Viridiplantae; phylum Streptophyta; class Pinopsida; order Pinales; family Pinaceae; genus Pinus; species Pinus tabuliformis. Next base: position 1,237,604,421 of record CM062805.1, on the reverse strand, counting down.
GGAATTTGTATTAAATGCACTCAGTATCATTTAGCCTATAGTGATACCTATTCCAATTGGTTAAGTCGATCAAGATATAAGAGGTTTTTGAAGGGTGGGCGGAAAAACTAGAAAGCACTAAGATTGAAGATCTTAGCAAGGGATTTATATATAATTAGGGTGGAAAATCAGTGCTATCATAACAAAGCATGATTTCAGTTCAATGCAACTACAGTGATGAAGGATAAATGCCATTACAGTCAGGAACGTTCGGTGACACTATATTTCAGTGTCATCATAGTAAGAAGATTTAAGTTGTATTACAATGATGATGCTAACACAATGAAAGGAAGGAGGGTGACTTGATGGAGGGAGTCTAGTCTAGTTTGTAAAGGTCTTGGTTGTCTCATCTTGAATCTAATGAAGGAATAATTTATCACTGGGTTTTTCCCTCGTGGGGGGTTTTGCCCTGGAAAAGTGCCTATTGTTGAAAATAGCAACAATAAATGCTAAAAATAGCACTACTATAAATAACAGTTCAGCCAATGTTGAACATAACAACAAGGAATGAAAAGTGGAAGTGCTAAAAGTAGCATTTCCATAAATAGCATTTCGGGATACCTTCCTATTTTAGTTAGTCCTTGAACCAAAATAGAGAAGTAAAAATTCGAATTTGATCTTACCAGATGTTTGAAAAATAATTAATTAATTCACCTTGAGTTAATTAGTTGTGAAAAATTAAACATGAAGTCTATGTGAGGACATGCAACAGTTTCTCCATTGATTGAGGAATTTATCCATCAATTAAAGAGATAAGGATGAGTTGTAATATTGAGTTGTAATTAGTTGGCTCAATTAACTGAGTCAAGTCCAGTTAGATTAATTCAAACAGTTTGTTGAATTAATGTGAGTTCAGTTAGTTAATGCATGCTTGCATATAACTTCTACACTTCAGATAACTGAATATTCTCTCATAAATAACTCATGCATGTCAGTTCAGACAGAGACCCAGTTGAGATCAGATGGAGGGACATTGTACTATCAATTGCTAGAATATTCCTTACATGCATAAGCAATTCTTTCCTTGAGGATTGCGTAGTTACTTCTTCCTATTTAGTGAATGTGATGAGGCCAATTCACACATGTGGCTTCACTAGACCCCAAGAAAAACTGCACGAGGAAATAGGAGGCTTGGAGGGCTTGAGGAGGACATATACTGTGTCTATTCAGTCTGTGAACTATATTGTTTGATTGCAGAGAGGGCAAGATAGCTTGAGAGCTGATTCTTTTTGTAACTTGATAAAGATTTCCACTTGTATGGTAATACAGAGTTGGGGTTTTAGGCTGAGGCTTTCCCCGGGTTATTTCTTATGTGTTATGTGTGATTGATTTCTCCTTATCAGTTATATGTGTTCTATTGATCTTGCTCATATTTGATTAAGCTTTTGCATAATTGTTTGTAGAAGTAGATCAAGTATTTTTCCTTAGTATATTGCATTATCAGGTGATCTACAGTGGGATTTCTACATGGTACCAGAGCAAAGGTGATCAAGGAAGAACAATATGCAAGAAGGGAGAAGTTCGAAGTTTGTGATTCCTGAATATAGAAATCGAGTTCTTATCACATCTCTATTTCACCTATGGTGTTCAACGGTTTAAGACTCGAATATGCCCTTGATGGCAGTTCAAATTATATAGCCTGGAAGGATTTCATGGAAGTAGTATTAGAAGATAACGGTCTAAAGGACTTCATTGATTAAGAAGTCCCCAAGCCGATTGATGCTATTGAACTGACAGAATGGAAGAATTGTGTGGCTAGAGCAAGGAGAATCCTTCAGGAGGGAGTTCGAGACCACATAGTCTCGAGTCTCCATGGGAAGGAGACACTGTTTTCAATGTGGAAAACATTGAAAGATCTATATTAGAATAGCAGCGATCAAAGGACGCTGGCGCTGAAAGACAAACTTCGAAAAATCAAGTGTGAAAAGGGCGACACGATATCTACGTATCTGAACAAGCTCACCACCTACAGGGATGATCTTGGAAGCGTTGGGATCATGACAGTCGATGATGACATGGTCAGTCTTGCACTCCTCGGTCTTCCTAAGAGCTGGCATAGCTACCAAGACTCAATTAATGGAAGAGAAAAACTGCTAGATTGGGAACGACTTTGGTTGGATCTGATGCAGGAGGAGATAAGAAGAAGCACTAGAGATGGATCCTCATCAAAGCAAGATGATGAGGAAAATCTAGCCTTAGCGAGTAAGGCGAGGAAGGGGAAAGGGAAGGCATCCCAATCCAAATCTAGTTCTTCCCATGGTGGGAAGAAGTTTGAAAAATCGAAAGTGCGATGCTTTCATTGTCATGAAGTGGGACATTGTGCTACGAATTGTCCACAGAAGAAATCCAAGAAGGGTTCCTCAAAGGGATCTAATGGTGAGGCACTGGCCTCACAGTTTGAGCTGGATTTCTCTCTTATCACATGCATGGTTTCATCCATGGTGGGATGTGTTTGGTACCTGGAAAGTGGAGCTTCATTCCACATGTTAGGTGACAAGAATATTTTCAGTACCCTCGAGGAGAAGGATCTCCAGATGCGGATCGAAATGAGCGATGATGGAAAGTACTGTGTCTCAGGTGAAGGTATGGTTGTATTTCAGAGGGAGTATGGAGCTCCCCTCACCCTGATTAATGTAAAGTATGTACCAGGTCTGAAGAAGAATCTTGTGTCCATTGCTATGCTAGAAGATAAAGGCTATGATGTAGTCTTTAGCAAAGGAAAGGTATTCCTGAGGCATACTGGCATTGGACAGACAAAGCGAATAGGGATTCGAGTTAAGAATATCTACAAGCTAGAGGTAGACAACTGTGCTGCTTTGAGTTCCAAAGTTGAGATGGTGTAGATCCAAGATGTTGGTGAGCTATGGCATAGAAGATTGGGCCACTTGCACCATGGAGCTCTGAAGATCATGCAACAGATTTCTACCGGATTACCCAAGGGAAAACTTGAGAAGACGAATACATGCAAAGGTTGTACCTTAGGTAAGTATGTGAAATCTTCCTTTCCGAATCGAGACAGTAGAGCTGGAACATCCTGGAGCGAGTTCAATCAGATGTTTGTGGACCATTCTCTACAGCCTCCACCACTAAACAAAGGTACTATGTTATTTTTATTGATGATTTTTCTCGCAGATGTTGGATCTACTTTATGCAAAATAAGGATCAGACCTTCTTGAGGTTTTGTGAGTTAAAGCCTTGGTAGAGAAAGAATCTGGAAAGAAAATAAAAGCCTTGCGTAGCGACAATGGTGGAGAGTATGTCTCCCAGTAGTTTAAGGACTTGTGTGCTGCAGAAGGAATTAAACGGGAGTTGACGACACCCCATAACCCACAACAGAATGGGGTGTTCGAAAGGAAGAACAAATTGATTGTGGGAGCAGCTCGAGTGATGTTACATGACCAAAGCCTACCACTGCATTTGTGCGCTGAGGCATGCAATACATTAGTATACTTGCAGAACAGAAGCCCGCACCGTATACTGGGGATGAAGACACCTATGGAGGCCTATTCTGGGAAGCGACTTGATGTAAGTCACTTCCGAATCTTTGGATCATCAGTTTACTGTCATGTGACCAAAGATGCCAGGAAGAAGCTAGACCCAACAATTGAGTTGGGAATACTTGTGGGGTACACGAATACACCCCACAACTATCGGGTGTACCTACCTTCCACTCAGAGGACTGTGGTATGCAGGGATTTGAAGTTCGACGAGCAGAAAGCCATGCAAGTGTCACTTGAGAGGGAGCTCAAGTTGCATGCAGAGGAGGAACTTTCAGTTCCTAAGGAGGAGGAGCCTCAAATTGATGCAGAGCAGCCACATGTAGAGGATCCGGGAGTGGAGACATCCACTCATGCTGATACTTCCAAAGATGGGTGCAAACGCTCAAGGGAAGTTGACAGGTTGATGCTGGATGTGCGATAGAATGTGGGACAACCATCTTCTCAGTGCAGACAGAGGAGGTTGCTCAAGCGGTACACTAGTTACATGGCCCTGGTTGGGGAGTGTGTAGATTCTGAGCCTTCTTCATTCAAGGAAGCAGTGCAGCAACCAGTCTGGGTTGATGCAATGGTGGAGGAGTACGACTCCATCATGCAGAACTGTGTTTGGGATGTTGTCCCAAGACCTCAAGACAAGTCAGTGGTGAGCTCCATATGGATTTATAAGGTAAAGCAAGCAGTGGATGGCAGTGTTGAGAAACACAAGGCAAGGTTTGTTGCCCGAGGTTTCTCACAGGTTGAGGGGATCAACTACGATGAGACTTTTGCTCCCGTAGCAAGGTACTCATCGATTAGATTAACGTTGGCACTATCAGCTCAGATGGGATGGAAGATCCACCAGATGGACATGAAGACAACATTCCTCAATGGGAAGGTTGAGGAGGAGGTGTACATTAAGCAGCTAGAAGGTTTCGAAACCTTCGATCACAAGTCGCATGTGTGCAGACTCAAGAGGGCTCTGCATGGGCTGAAGCAAGCACCCCATGCTTGGTACACCAGAATCGACAACTATTTCACCGGGTTGGGCTTCACTAAGAGTGAAGAAGATATGAACCTTTACCACATCATGGTAGAAAGTAAGCCATTGATCATTGTTCTTTATGTCGATGATCTGATTTTGACAAGTGATGATCAGCGGATATAGTCTTGCAAGGAGGACCTTGCAAGAGAGTTCGAAATGAAAGACATGGGTCTTATGCACTACTTTCTAGGCATGGAGGTGTGGTAGAGAGATGGAGAAGTTTTTGTATCTCAAGGAAAGTATGCCAATGAGATCCTCAGGCGGTTCCATATGGAGAAATGCAAACCCATGCAGACTCCTCTAGCTGGGGACTGGAGGAAGGAGGATGCTACTTCAGGTGGGTAGTAGCTGCTACTGTTTATTGACAGCTGGTGGGTTCACTTATGTATTTGGTAAACACACGACCCGACTTATGCTTTGCGGTGAACCAACTAAGTCAAGCTATGGTTTAGCCTACCAAGTTGTTTTGGAAGGCAGCGAAGCATGTGCTGAGATACCTCAGAGGCACATCTCAGTTTGGACTATGGTATAGATGGACAGAGGGAGTGAAGCTTCAGGGCTTCACAGATGCGGATTGGGCAGGGATTCCATCAGGTGGAAGAGCACTTCTGGAGGAATCTTAAACCTTGGTTTAGCTACAGTTTCTTGGTACAACAAGAAACAGAGATCAGTTGCACTTAGCTCAGCAGAGGCTGAATACATGGCTGCTAGTTAGGTTGCATGTAAGTCCATTTGGATGCGGAAGATTATAGTGGGATTGTTTGGTCAGAGGATGGATCTTACAGCGATCTATTGTGATAATCAGAGTTGCATCAAACTCTCTGAGAATCCAGTTTTTCATGACAGGTCTAAACACATTGATATCCGATATCACCATCTTCAAGACTATGTTGTCAAGAGGATCATGTTGTTGTTGTATGTTTCGACCGAGGAATAAGATGCAAATATTTTGACAAAGGCATTGTCAAAATGAAAGTTCGAGTTCCACAGAGACAGGATCGAGGTTACTGATAATCCCTTTCTTGTTGAGAGGGAGTGTTGAAAATAGCAACAAGAAATGTTAAAAATAGCACTGCTATAAATAGTAGTTCAGCCAATGTTGAACATAGTAAGAAGGAATGAAAAGTGGAAGTGCTAAAAATAGCATTTCTATAAATAGAATTTCAGGATATCTTCCTATTTTAGTTAGTCCCTGAACTAAAATAGAGAAGTAAAAATTCGAATTTGATCTTACCAGTTGTTTGAAAAATAATTGATTAATTCACCATGAGTTAATTAGTTGTGAAAAATCAAACATGAAGTCTATGTGAGGACATGCAACAGTTTCTCCATTGATTGAGGAATTTATCCATCAGTTAAAGAGATAAGGATGGGTTGTAATATTGAGTTGTAATTATTTGACTCAGTTAACTGAGTCAAGTCCAGTTAGATTAATTCAAATAGTTTGTTGAATTAATGTGAGTTCAGTTAGTTAATGCATGCTTGCATATAACTGCTACACTTCAGATAATTGAATATTCTCTCATAAATAACTCATGCATGTAGTTCAGACAGAGACCCAATTGAGATCAAATGGAGGGACATTGTACTATCAGTTGCTAGAATATTCCATTGTGAATATTCCTTGCATGCAGAAGGAATTCTTTCCTTGAGGATTACGCAATTACTTCTTCCTGTTTAGTGAGTGTGATGAGGCCAATTCACACATGTGGCTTCACTGGACCCCAAGAAAAACTACGCAAGGAAATAGGAGGCTTGGAGGGCTTGAGGAGGACATATACTGTGTCTATTCAGTCTATGAGCTGTATTGTTTGATTGCAGAGAGAGAAAGATAGCTTGAGAGCTAATGCTTTTTGTAACTTGAACAAGATTTCCGCTTGTATGATAATACAGAGTTTGGGTTTTAGGCTGAGGCTTTCCCCGGGTTATTTCTTCTGTGTTATGTGTGATTGATTTCTCCTTATCAATTATATGTGTTCTACTGATCTTGTTCATATTCGATTAAGCTTCCACATAATTGTTTGTAGAAGTAGATCAAGTATTTTGCTTTAGTATATTGCATTATCATGTGATCTACAATGGGAATTTCTACACTTATATCTTGTGTGCTCTTCTTTTTTTTCTTAGGATTAATCTTGATGATAAGAAAAGATAATTAAGAGATCTAATACTAATAATGAAAACATGACAAGTTAATGTCATAATAAGGAAAATCATTTTAACTACCACCTATATGGATTTTCCAACATGGTATCAAAGTTATGGTGAAAGTCAAAGGAAGTTGGAAGAACACTCATACATCTTTGAAGCATTCTCAATGAGACAGTTCAGATCCTTCCAAAGATTGTGTTCTTAGTATTTCGGTGGCGACACATTCTAAACATTTCAGTGATGGCACAATTTAACGAAGATACTACTTCACTATATTTTACATATATGATTTCAGTTACCAAAGAAGTTCGCACAATAACATAGAAAATGAAGTTTGATAATCTCTAAAATATAGTGTGGATTACACAGTAAGGAAATGCAAATTAGGTCTTCAAATGCCTAACATAGTTTTGATGTAATTACAGTGATGAGGGTTCATAATAGTAAGAAGGATTCAATGTCTTCACGGCAAGAAGGTCTAGGTGCCACCACAAAAAATGAAGTCTCGGTGTTATAACTATGATGATATCTCAACACTATCATAGTGATAGGATCTCAATCTTGGTAACATTGCAGAGATGATGTATCATTGCAAACTTAGTGAAAAGAATTCAATGACATAAATCTCAGTATAAAGTTCATATATGACAAAGAAGCAAGTGTGGATACATAATTCAGATGCCACAATATTTCGATGTACCACAGTAAGACAAGCTCGATCAATCTCATAAATGATCTTATGAAGCAACTCCAATGTGAAGTTCAATCTGCCTGTGAAGCGCAAGTACAAGGTACCAAATCTAGGAACTCAAGTAAGTATTGTCAAGATGCACAAGGTATGAAATCACGAGGTACATTAGCTTTTAGATTTTTAATTGATCCTTGTTTATAACTAGCCTAGGACAAAGATCGTACTCTCTAAAATAAACTAGAACTTTAGTCCTTATCCTCTAGGGTTGGAACAATAATTTTTTTGTTCAGTTATATTTGTCAATGAAATCCACATTTGTATGTAAAAAAATATATTTTATTATTCAATATTCGATGATGGTTTACAAGCCCTCCTTTATAGGAGTTGACTGGCCACAAGGGTTAAAGACCATGTCTTTTGACATAAATTCCCTTTCATAATTAATGGGCAACTAATTTAATTAATTAATTTAATTATTAATTTTAATATATTATATATATATATATATATATATATATATATATATATATATTATCAATATTTTTATTCATAACATTGCCTCTCCCTTAAAATGCTTTGTTCTCAAAGTATAGGCAATGTTGGATGTTGTTGGCAAAAACGTTCTCTCTCCCATGATGAGTCTTGTTCTCGTAGTCTTTTCCATTTGATAAGATATTCTTTAATAGTCTTGGATCACAGTACCTTCTCTTTTGTAGGGAGTATGCCTTGAGGTTCTAATATGATCCTTCCTTCTTAATCAGTCTCAGGTATTTCTGTTTGTGTTGTGTGATTTTGACCAAGTACCTTTTTGAGGCTTGATACATGAAATGTGTTGTGAATTCTACAATGGTCTGGTAACTTTAATACATTAACCACACCACTTGTTTTTTTGATTATTTGATATGGTCCGTGTTAGTGTCAGTCTTTTCAGCCTTCCTACAGTGATCAAATGTGCTCTTACAAAGTGATTTTGAAGTGTCAAGGTCAAATTTTGTTATTTCAGTGAGTCTTCAAGCAAAATTTGGTCACTAAGCATTAGGTCTAGGGTTTGCTTTCACTCTGTTCAAAGTTGCCCAAATGTCAGTCTATGTCATCATTCAGCTGAGTGTATCATCATTCAGAGGGTTGTCATCGTCATGTCAGTATCTAATGAGTCATTTCACACCTTGTTCATGCTTCAGTTGCACCTAGGCAAGGTCATTTCCCTCTCCTAGGGTTTTGAAGGCAATTTCTCTTGGACGGTCAAATCATCGGCAAAACTTGTTTCCTGATGTTCATACACCTTCCCCTATCCTTAAAGTACCTTATCAAACACTTCCCATCCCTTAGATCCGCCAAATTCCTCATTTTTGCACAAACCCTAGTTTCTAGCTACAACCTGGCAATTTTCTAGGTTTGGCCTGTGTTTTGTCTTTTTCGACCCCTTCCCCTCACTCAATCTCTGAGATTCCACTTTCCCCTACTTCCTAACATCCCTCCCCACTCCCAAAAATTTCCCCAAGAATTTAGAAGCCCTCTATCCCCTTCATTTCGCTCCATTTCGACAAAATCCCTTGTTTCACACATCGGGACAAGTTTCACTCAAAAGCGGTTTCTGAGCAATCAAAGATGAATTTTGCTAAACTGAGAGAGGTTTTTGTCCACAACATGCCAAGGAAGAAAAACCTCTTTCACTTTTTACACAGGTGTCATGGTTTGAGAGAAATGTCAAAAATACCAGCGAGAACGAAGGTGCTCCAAGGACGATTGGCCAAAGCACAAAAACGAAGGAAAACGCCCGATCCACTCCAAATTTTGGCCAAAGCCTCTTTGATTGAGCATGGTACTTGATTGGGGACTCCCAGCCCAAATTTCAAGAAATTTGGAGAAAATTTTGTCATTTGTGAATTTTTTGTGCAATTTACAGGTTTTGGCCATTGGAGTGGTCTCACCCCGCGCGCGACCACTCGTGGGGACAGCTCAGAACGGGGAAAACTCTACATTTTTGGAAAGGGAATGCAAAAACTAGAATTACCTATACTTGGGGTCAACTTGATTTTGAGATTTGGGCCTCCAAAAGCTCAAAATACATCAAAATTTTGACTTTCTGCCCACTTTTTGAGTTGCAGAAAGTGACCTTGGGAGAATTGACTTTTGAGGGGTCAAATCAACTCCAAATCTAGAAATTCCACTTGGGATGGAAAGTAGACACACAGAGCTTTCCAATGAGCCATCTTGCACTTGATTTGGACAACTGGAACCCACTCAAAAAGTGCTGCAAAGGGGCGCGACCACTCGAGCAGGGGGCGCGACCACTCGAGCTAAAATTGCCAGTTTTGACTTTTCAGGCCTGCAAACTCTGTTTTTTACCTTGGTTGATCATTTGTACTTGTAAATGATGGATGTATGGATAATTTTCATGGCACATTGATAGATTTAATCTCTCTTAACCGTTCTAGAAGCTTCCTTGATGTAAATAGTGAATATTTAATGCATGGATGAGTTAGCTAAGTTTTAGAGGCAAGTTGTTTTGACTGCCTATTATCTAGTGCTAAGTTTAGAATTAGTTCAAACTGCTCCTAGGAAGCTGAGCTCGACCCCTAGAGGTGGGGAAAGGAGTTAGATGGTCTATATTATGCCTTCTCTTGCTCATTTTCATGGTTTGACTCTTGAGGGAGAAGCTCTATTGTATATTTTACTTGTATCTCTGCAATTTGAGGAAAAGGAAGGCCAGGGTTTTGCAGACATCATTGTGGATTCTTGTGGATTGTTGTGTTGATGGTGTGTTCTCTACATGTTATTGTAAGTGTGTTTATGTGTTCCATCTCTTTCTTTGCTGCTAATTGAACAAATGAAGTGATAAAGTTTGAATTCATGCATGCCATGCTCAGCTTTTAATTTTGTTCAATATCTATGTTTTCCACTGTCTAAAGAGGATTCAAAGTTGTTGTTTGCCCTCTTTAGCTCCTCTTCTATCATTCGTGATCATCCATCTCAGATTAAGGCATTAGCACTCACTCCTACCTTGCCCCAAAGATCCCCCTGCAAAAACTGAGCCCAATCCCCGCACCCTGAATTGCACTCCCTCCAATTGCCACCAAAAACCCCTAAAATCTTTAAATCAACCTCCCTTATCAATTTACTAGCCTAAAATCTTTATTCCTAATTGGTCAGCTTATCATATTGAAAGATCTACCGAAATCTGACCCGAGAGAGCCTTCTCATACCTCGTAGGGCTAGCTACGAGGTGAAATGGTTTGATGTTGCCTTGAAGGTTTACCTTCCTCAGCCTAGGGTGAAATCTCAAGCGCTAACACATTTGATAAGATATTCTTTAATAGTCTTGGATCACAGTACCTTCTCTTTTGTAGCGTGTATGCCTTGAGGTTCTAATATGATCCTTCCTTCTTAATCAGTCTCAGGTATTTCTGTTTGTGTTGTGTGATTTTGACCAAGTACCTTTTTGAGGCTTGATACATGAAATGTGTTGTGAATTCTACAATGGTCTGGTAACTTTAATACATTAACCACACCACTTGTTTTTTTGATTATTTGATATGGTCCGTAATACTTAGGAGATAACTTATTTTTCCCTTGTTGTTTTAATGATAACTGCTTATAGGGTTGAAGTCTGACGAAAACCCAATCTCCTTCTTCGAACTCTCCTTCAGTGTTGTGTTGGTCGGCTTGTTGCTTCATTCTATTTTGTGCCACTGTTAGATTTTATTTTAACAAGTTAATAATTATTTGGTATTCTTCTAAGTGATTTATTTCTACTTGAACTTTAGAATTATGTAGTGCAAAATCCTTCCACCTGGGTGGTTCATAGCCATATAGCGCTTAGAAGGGAGTCATTTTAGTTGATAGGTGGTATTGTACCACCATTCTTCTAGGTGTAGCCACTAAAACCATTTGTTTTATTTTTCGGTGACGAAACAACAGAGATATGTTTACAAACATTTATTTACAACTTCAGTCAGACCATTTGTTTGGAGGTGATAAGCCAAACTCATGTTGAGAGATATTCCTACTTGGTGACATAAATCTTTCCAAAAAATGCCTTTAAATTTTGCATCTCTATCACTAGCAATAACCTTGGGAAAACCATGTAGTTTGTAAATGTTTTTACAAAACACTTCCACAATGTTATGTAACCAACTCACAAAATAGAAGAAAAGATAGATCAACAACTTCAAAATCAACCTCTTCGAGGGGGAAACCTCCTTTACATTACACAAATGAACAATTCTTGGATGATACAAATGACAAGACCTCCTTTCTATATATAGGAGTCTAAGGGGACACAATATAGTCAAATCCGACATAACAATAATAATTTAAGGGCACAAAAATAACAATAGTGGGCTTCTATGGGGCACAATAATGATAATATGGGGACAACATGGGCACAACAATAAAATAAGGGGATACAATGACAATAATAATAAGGGAATACAATAGTATTATAGGGGCCTAACATGCCCCTCTCCTTCAGTAAAATGTTGTCCTCAACGCTTGAGTAGTTATGGATGCTTCTGTATAAAATTATCATCCTGCCATGTGGAATCTTCAGTGGGTAAGTTCTTCCACTTGAAGAGATACTCTGAAATTGATCGATTTCGTAGTTGCCGAGTTCTTGTTTCGTGACTGCTTCAGGTTCCAATATGATTTTTCCTTCCTCATCAAGTTCTAGAAATATTGTTTGAATTGGGATCTTGTCACCTATAACCTTCTTTAAGCATGAAACATGGAAAATTGGGTGCGCTCGGGAAGCTGTAGGAAGCTCCAATTTGTATGCCATAGTACCAATCTTTTGCAACACCTTGTACGGACCATAATACTTTGGTGATAATTTATTATCCTTCTTAGCTTGCTTGAGGGACATTTGTTTTTATGGTTGTAGCCATAGAAATACCCAGTCACCTACATCAAAACTTCTTTTGTTGCGATGTTGATCTGCTTGATGTTTCATTCTATTCTGTGCCGAAGTGAGGTTATCCTTTAAGAGTTGGAGAACTTGTTGTTGATGCTCGATGTGATCTTCCACTACTTGAACCTTAGAATTTTCTCTTAAATATGATGTGATCGAAGGTAGATGATATCCATAAAGTGCCATAAATGGGATCATATTTGCTGCAGTATGGAAGGAAGTGTTATACCACCATTCAGCCAAGGCAAACATTTTACCCATTGTTTCTGTTTATCAAATACAAAGAAACGAAGATATCCTTCCAAACATTTTTCACTATCTCATTTTGCCCATCAGATTGAGGATGATAAGATGAGCTATGAGCTAACTGAGTACCCAGACAAGAAAATAATTCGGTCAAAAATTTCCAGTGAAAATGGGATCTCTATCACTTACAATAATCTTTGGGTTTCCATGTAGCTTTTGAATTGTTTCCATAAATGCAGTAGCAACTGTATTGGCTTTAAAGGGATGAGATAATGCACAAAAGTGTTCATACTTGGTAAGTCTATCAACTGCCACCATGATGACACTCTTTCCTTTGGACTTGGGTAAACCTGTGATAAAATCCATTGTTATGCAACTAGCTCACAAAAATAGAAGAAAAGATAGATCAACAGCTTCAAATCAACCTCTTCGAGGGGAAACCTCCTTTACATTACACAAATGAAAAATTCTTGGATGATACAAATGACAAGACCTCCTTTCTATATATAGGAGTCTAAGGGGTCACAATATAGTCAAAGACAACATAACAATAATAATGCAAGGGCACAACAATAACAATAGTGGGCTTCTATGGGGCACAATAATAACAATATGGGGACAACATGGGCATAACAATAACAATAAGGGGATACAATGACAATAATAATAAGGGAATACACTAGTATTATAGGGACCTAACACTCATGTTCAGAGGATATTCCTGCTTGGTGGCATAAATCTTTCCAAAAATTGCCTTTAAATTTTTCATCTCTATCACTAAAAAAAACCTTGGGAAAACCATGTAGTTTGTAAATGCTTTTACAAAACACTTCCACAATTTGCTTGGTTGAGTCAGTTTTTTTGATTGCCATGAAGTAGGCATATTCGGTGAGTCTATCCACTATGACAAATATCTTTTCCTTACCATCAGACATAGAAATTCATTCAATGAAATCCATTGAGATTTCCTCCCATTTTTTATCTGGAATGTGTAACGGGTATAGTAAACCAGGAGTTGGAATATTTTCACCCTTATTTCTCTGAAAAAAATCACATTCAACAACATACTTTTGGATTTCCTTACTCATACCCTTCCAGTAAAAATATTGCCAAATTCTTTAGTAAGTTTTGAAGAATCTGACATGCCCATATGCAAGAGAACTATGAGATTCATTTAGAATTTTCATTCTAAATTTAGATGATGGGATTGGGTAAATTCTACCTTTGTACCATAATATATCAATTTTCCATTCAAAATTGGCATATTGACATACTCAAGTCTTTGGCATACTCAGCTCGTATTTCGTTTAACCAGTCAGGAACAACTACTAAGGTGACACATGTTGTGTTGACATCATCCTTCCATGGGAGTGCATCAACGATGACATTTTCCTTTCCATTTTTGTGCAATATTTCTAGGTCGAATGCTGAAAGTTTCTCCATCCACTTTTGTTGTTTTGTTGTTCTCCATCCGGTGGTATCAGAGCTACCAATCCCCCGACCTATGTTGCACCCATTCCGCTTGTGGTAACACTTTGTCCTCTATCCATGCGTACACACCGTTCTGCAGTCACATCCCCTCCCTCGCCTCACCCTCGCATTTGTTTTATTGCCCACACAACCCCATCTCCGCTCCCGTCGCATACACCTCGATGGTTCCACTGTCCGCTCCCATCGCATACACCTCGATGGTTCCACTATCCGCTCCCATCGCATACACATCAAATGCTACAACCATCCCCTCTCCATTATGCCCCCCCCCAACCACCCCCGCCCCCCCCCCCCCCCCCCAAACCGCAATCCACGTATTGCATACAGTGTCACTGTTCTGATAGACTGTTCCCATTGTTCCAACAGACCATGCCCATTGTTCTGACACACTGTTAAGAGATTGTAGTCCACCCACCATCAAACATCATGTCCCCAGTCAAACGGTCAAAGGGTGTGATACATTGCGTTAATACATACGTGGGTTGCTATATATATATATATATATATATATATATATATATATATATATATATATATATATCATGGTTCAATCCACCGTGGTCAAATACATGGTCATTTGTTGATCGATATATTGGCTCAATCGTATAGGTATAATAATAAAATTAATTAAAAATATCTATTTAATTAAATTATATATATATATTAATTATTAATTAATTAAAAAAAACTGGTCTACTAAGAAAAAGAAGAGCAAATTGGGGAGTAGCAGTGACGATGTGAATTCAAAGAAGTTTCAAGACGAACTCGATAGAATGCGCAAGTGCCTTGATAATGTTGAAAAAAAGCAAGATGAATTTGGAAAGGGCCAGGAAAAGTTAAGTAGTAGTCAATACCAAATGGTAGATGATATCAAAGAATTGAAGAGCATGATGAGCTAGTTTATGGGAGGAGTCAATCGACCTTTTAATCCCTTGACCACACAAAGTCCAAAGACTCTATAAGGTGAAATTAAGTCATGAATTTTCATCTATGCATGAAAAACCACGAATACTGCATATATAGTTCAAAGGAAGTCAGTACCATGCAAAGTTTCCCGAAAGAGACTACCTTAAAATCAAGAGAGAATTACCTAAGTACGATGGTAAGGACCATAAGGGTGTCATTGTATGGGTAAATAAAATGGACGTTATTTTCGGAGCAAACCCTCTAATAGGTGAACAAGAGAAGTTCATGATTGCATCCAACAACCTGACTCTGATACCACTAGAACAATAAAAAAAAAATTCACTTATATTCGCCAACAAAATACACATTTGTATGTAAAACAATATATTTTATTATTCAATATTCTATGATGGTTTACAAGCCCTTGGGCGATTCTCCTTTATAGGAGTTGACTAGCCACAAGGGTTAAATATCATGCCTTTTGACATAAGTGCCCTTTCATAATTAATGGGGAACTAATTTAATTAATTATATATATATATATAAGTTATGAATATTTTTGTTCATACTAAGGGTGTACAAGTAACCTGGGATATCAAATAAAAGGTCATATTACTGATTGAAGGAATGAACAACTTGATCTCTGGATTCCATCCTCCATGATTATGTAAAAGATCTAACTTAAGAAGTAAAATAATGTCCTTGTTATCACATGTTTTGCTTGAAAGTATGCATTACAGGTATAGAATATCATGACTTACACTTCCTACAAGATTTGCCAAGAAACATCTCCAGGTATGTCTTAGATTATAAAATTCTATTTATCTTACTTTGAAAGTTTACATTACATGACTAACATCGTTATGTCTAGCCTTGAATCATAATGATTCTTGTCCTGGGTGATTTATCACTTGATAAATCTACCCCTCATATTCTTAATTGATTTTGTAGAACCCTAGACAGGTTCTCTGGAAAACCCTGTTGATTTTGGGTAGCATCATATGTGCTCTAGCCTTGAAATTTGGTGGAAAGGCTAAGGCACATGAGATCTCCAAGACCCAAAAATTGTTTGGAGAAATTCCACCCGGATGAAGAGATATTAAAATAATTAATATTTTTAATGAGCTCCTAAGTCTAAATTTAGGAAAATAAAAATATTAATGTGTATTAATATAATATGGGTGAGAAAGTTCTAAGTGACGAGGATCAAGCCAGTTCTAATCCTAGTCGTTGATTAGGGACTTAATCTCGACCATTGAATCGTCAACAGAAAAAGTATAAGAGGAGGCTTGAGGGTCAGGTGGAGACACACCAAGAGAGATCAGTAATTCGATTTCTAGGGTGAGATTTGTTGAGGAAATCGAGTTAGTGATCAGTTGCAGTGAGGGGAAATTCAATAAGGGATTTCCATCCAAGGCTGAAGAATACATAGCAGAGAGGCAGTGAAGTGCCGTGAGAGACAGTGCATGGCCTAGGAGGGCTGACGCAGAGGGTCGTAGGGGCCGATGCAAAAGTCGTAGAGGCTAACGCAGAAGTCATAGAGGGCTTCAGGGGCAGCGTTGGGAGATTCTGTGGGGCATACTAGGAGCAGATCAATATATTTTGAGCCAAGATAGGGTGACGCAGTTCCTGAGCAATGCTTGGAGTAGCTTTCGTTGTCCAGCATAGGGAATAGCCAGAGTCGTTGTGGGGTTTGATCATCCGGTTGTTGATTTGCTATAATATCTATCTTCGGATAGAGGTACTACTGTCGAGGAAATTCTCTGTTGGGCAAGCCATTTCTGGAACCCTAGTTGTATTCACGAAATCTGCTTAATAATACAAACCCTCTATATGCTGAACCAATTTTCCCGAATTGGGTTTTTCTGGGGACGATTGTCCAAAAATAACGGTGTCCCTTGTGTTATTGTTTCTGTTTACTTCAGTGCATGATTTGTATATCTGTGAAGGCTGTAATAGTGTTTACTTCGATGTTTATGTAGTTAAATAACTTGTTAATGTAAAGGACAAGTAGGAGATTATAAACCAATAATTTCAGTAGGGGTTTCTGATGTGTTAGATTCATGAATTTTCACAAACCCGAACCTAATGGTATGCTGACAATGTGTGAAACCATAGTCTACTTAGGGTTATTGTGAAATTTTATTTGAAGTTTTTGTTGATGATGTCATGTTTTGAATCTCGGTATGATCATGAAATCTTAACTTGTTAGGGTTGAATGATGTTTGTCTAAGATCCCGAACCTTTGAAATTTTGGAATAGTAGGATTTTATTTGCTATGAAACCCTATATCTTTAGGGTTTGATTGGGTCTACAAGCAACACCCTTGTTATGTATTTAGAGTCCTAGGAATGAATCCCTAGTTATGTGTCTATTGATTGTACTCCTAGCTTGGTCTAGGTCGGTAGATGTCTAACATTGTCTGGCATATGTTATTCTTATGATGTACTGATGAATTCCTAGATATATGTGTTGACTTAAGTGTAAATGGTCATGAGTCCTAGGGTTTGAAAAAAAGCCCTAGTTAAGGTTTGATGTTCTAGGATGATGATGTTTGGTAAATCTAAGGTTTTGCAGTTAAATCCTAGTAGTAATTAAATTTTGTGGTATGTGTGATATGACAATTTGGAATCTATGAATTTATATAGTGATTCTTGAATTTATAGATGGAAAACTATGATTTACATCAAACCCTAGTATATACTAATCATTATGTTGATTAATCTGTGATTGGTTTTGATTTTTTAAGCTCATATATGAAATATAGGATATGTATAAAAATCTTAGTGATGAGTCTAACACATGAATTCTAAAAGTTGTTAGATTCATTTATTTGATTTGTTTCTAGGGTTTTCTATACGAAGGAATTTGTTGTTGAAATAATATTGAAACCCTATATATAATGAGTTTGATTAATGAGCTATGAATGTGATTTAGGGTTTGTAACTAAACCTGGGAAAGAAGTTGAAATATAGTCTCTTGTTGATTATGTTAATGCTTCCGCTATTATAAAGTTTTTGATATGGCTAACTCCATGCTTCTATAATTTTGGTTGTACTTGCTATCAAATTTGTGCAGGTACATTATCTTCAAGTTGGTGAAGATGATCATAAAATAAAGTTGATATGATAAGCATGATATATGAATGAATCTGATAAGAAGGATGGAAGCCATGAAAGATTCTATGATGTCGTAAAGAAGTAGTAGAACTCCCTAAGTTAAGAGGGAGCTTGGATTAAATCAGATAAGAGGATAGTTGAGAATAATCTTTGTATAAGAATGATTAGATCCTATCTGATGAAGAGGTAGCGACAGATATAATTCTATACTGCATGTGTCATGCACTAGACTAGGACTAACAACTATAAGTCTCAGTGAAGGTCATGAGTGAGAGAAGGAAATCAACGAATGCAATTTGAGTTGCTGCTAAAAGAAGGAAAGCAAGATCCGATTGAAGAATATGCTTTTGCATATGA
Source organism: Pinus tabuliformis (assembly GCA_031772625.1). NCBI lineage: Eukaryota > Viridiplantae > Streptophyta > Pinopsida > Pinales > Pinaceae > Pinus > Pinus tabuliformis. The sequence continues at coordinate 1,237,585,994 of CM062805.1, read as the reverse complement.
AGTAGTAAGAAGTGTATGATTGAGGTATCTTCTGTCAAATATTTGGTTGATAGTCGTACTATGAAAAGCTGAGAAGCAACATCAAGTTGTCTGGTAAACCATGAAGGTCTGTATTTGATCATGTACATGTGAAAGTATATTATTGATTGGGGTTGTGTTTGTACAGGTGAATCTCTCGAAGGTTTTGATAGCATGATGGTTACCAATCAGTTTTATTGGGAGGGATTTTTTTTCCTTGATATGTTGGATCAAGGAGTGTTGAGGCTTTGCGAGTGAAGCATTGCTTGGGAGGACATCTGGGTGACACTTTGTGTTGATGTCTAGGTCCGAAAGTTGGAAAGGTGGTGTTGGTAATTAAGCTCTGACACACACCTAGAATTTTGGGTTGATGATTAGCAAGTAATCCTGATTGTACCTAGAGAGGCTTAAAGCTTGAGTCCATCTTAGTCCCACCGGGATAGATTTCCCTCGTCAGGAACCTAGTTCTTGGCATTGCAATGCCTAAATTGTTGAGAGAACAATGTATAGATTTCCCTAGTTAGGAATATAGTCCATGGTATTGCGGTGCCTAAACTTCTTCATAGATGGTGTGGTTTGAGATCTTCCATGTACCTCTTTGGTTATATGTAAATATGAATACCTCCCTAGTTAAGAGGGAGTGTTAGAAAATGTAACTAGGTTTGGTCTTCATTATTGTACTTGAAGTCAAAATGTAATTTATTTGTCAAAAGAAAGTGAAAATAATTTTTATTATTAAATTGATTTGACTTATTAAAGCATGGGTTTCATGCTTGGGTCAAATGTATAGGTCAAGCCTCCATTGAAGGCTTTAGATTGAGTCAAAGTCAATTTATTGTTTAGAATCCTCCATCTAGTCATCCTCTCCAGCAAAGTCTTCAAGTCGGCCTCAAATAAATTATCTTCAAGTCGGTTCCCTCAATATAGTCATGTCTGCCTACTTGTAATTGGAGACACAATTGTTCAAATGACACATGCCATCTCATTTATATGGGAAAACCACTATATATACCAAGCTGGGTTCTTTACATTTCAACACATCAAAAGTTCGGATTTCAAAGATCGAAGTTCGGAATAGAAGCTCGTATTTTGTAAGGAAAAAAGGCTCAAATTTTAGAGAGAAAATTCGACTATCTCTCTGGAGAATTTTGGTGATCACAAAACTATTTGGATACACATTTTAGAGGCATATATTTTTTGGTCACTACAAGTGTTCAGACAAGGAACAAGGAGGACAATGTACATGCATTCTCTCTGTATTGTTAGATTCTATCATTCAGTGCTATCACAACAAAGCATGATCTCATTTCAGTGCACAGTGATGAAGGTTAAATTCCACTATAGTCAGGAAGGTTCAGTGACACTATATTTCGGTGTCATCACAGTAAGAATATCTAAGTGGTATTACAATGATGATGCTAACATAGTGAAAGGAAGGAGGGTGACTTGATGAAGGATTCTAGTCTAGTTTGTAAAGGTCTTGGTCGTCTCATCTTGAATCTAATGAACGAATAATTTGTGACTGGGTTTTCCCCTCGAGGGGGGTTTCCCCTCGAAGAGTGCCTCTATCTTGTGTCCTATTCTTTTGTTTCTTGTAATTAATCTTGATCATAAGAAAATATAATTAACAAATGTAATACTAATGATGAAAACATCACAAGTTAATGTCATAATAAGGAAAATTGTTTTAACAACCACCTATATGGATTTTCCAACAGCAAAGTGGTGCAACAATTGAAACCTTGTTAACTCAATTTTGGCACTACCTTGTTGAGATACTAATTTCCAATAAGGAATAAAAATGCCTCCTTATTACGACCCTCAAATAAACCTCATGAGTGATTGAGTATGTGGCCTACTTTCATGGTAACATGTAACCTCTAAATAAAAGCGTTGCTATATTTTCCACCTAGGTCATATAAAAATGAGTGCTAGAAGTGGGAAATAAGAATATTGTTTGTCCTCTCTTGATGATACCTTGTACACTTTAATACATCCCCATTACCATGTGCAAATTGATTGAAAATTTTCCCTACGCTTACACATACTAAAATTAACTCATCAAATTATTTCATAATAAAAATTAAAACACACTATTATCATATAACATAGCTTGACTAGGTTGGGAGTCCATAAAATGTTGACACATCCCCACTTTAATCTACACCTATCCCTTGTCACACAAGCTGAACCATGAATACCATTTAAAAATATTTGCATTAAAATATATTCACTTCAATATATCTTAACGGTATGAATTATTAACATCGTTTATGTCATATTAATGCACATATTGTATCCATCCATGTTTCACATAAACATTTAATTAAAAGTCATTTAAAATTACCATTATGTCAATTTAAAACCAATCAAAATAATCAAAGAGTCTGAGTTTTATTATTGTAACACATGTCAATAAAATATATCACTTTATAAACAAAATTACATGAAATAATAAAGTTTAATCTATCAAACTAATAAAAAAGAAATAGGGCAATATATACACCCTCTTTTTAGAAAATATTGTCCTCGAGTGCTAAAGTAAATGTGGAAATTACTAACCCATTCCAAATACATTCCCCCAAGCAGCTGAAATGGGACTATAACTATCCCATTGGACATTTTTCCTAGCCTACCAAATGAAGTTGAAGTTGTCAAGCGTGCAGGTCCAAAAATTAAATAGGTTTAGCTAGTAAGGCTCTCTCATCTAACATTTGCATATGATTCAAATAAATAACATGAGAAGGGTTTGAAATATAGTGTTGTAAAAATATACATGAAAAAAATCATGTATATGATCTAATTATGATGACAATACAAGATGATAAACAATTGGTCCTTTTTTTTAAGAATTTTAATTGATCCCACATACAATGGTGACAATTTATCTCCCTTGCGGAATTTAATTTAGCATGTTTATGACTTAACTCAAAAGAATACCTTATCCATGTCTTTAAAACTTCTATTGGCTCAATGTACGTTTGCATAGCTTTTTTTTCTATCTTGTGTTAATTTGGCAGCTTAGGGGGCAGGTTCCCTCCTTTGGAAAACCTTCCTCATCTAGAGAAGACCCGGTTTTCCCTTGGAAGAATTTAATTTGGTTAAGGACAAATATTATTTTTAAATAGAAAACCTACAAGTACACAAAAGAATAGGTTGACCTAAAGTCGTAATTGGGTCTCCAAAGAAGCATATAAATACACATCAAGGCAACCTCATTTGGACATCACATCAACACATCTTCTCTCTCTCTTTCTCTTGTGATTGGTTTTTACAGGTATGAAGAAAGGTAGCTAAGCTCACAATGCGAAAGGAAGAAGGGCATTCTGATTTTATGCATTGACTTTGTGTTTGGGCAGTCGTTGACCAAAATTGACTTGGCATTTTGACTCACTTTGACTTGCAAAATTTTGATTTTCGGAGGCCGAATTTTTCTATGGAGAGATTGAACTTTTTTAGGCAATTGATTTGGGTTGACTGCAGGAATGTTGACTGAATTTTGACTACAAAAATCTAAAGTTTGACTGTAGCTTTCTCTCTCCTTTGACCGAGCTCTTTTGGGACTATTTTGACTTGATTTTAACCAACAAAAAAGCCCAAATATTTTGACTATTTACCGAGCTGATTTGAAGCATATTTAGTTGTTGAACGTTGATTAGTTAGGCATGTTTGATTGTTGTTGATTTTTGTTGACTTTAACAAAAAAAATGAAGACATTGACTTTGTATCAAATTTGACTTTTGCACTCATCTCTCATTGGATATTGATTAGTAGATTTGGATAGTACAAGTTGTTGACCTTTGACTCTTTTATTGTTGAATTGGAATATTGTAATCTCTCTGTTGAACATTTGATGACAATCTAATAGAAGAAGAATTTGAAAGGGTTTTCCCCCTTATGCGGTTTTCCTTGGTCTTTGACCAAATATTGTGTATATTTTCATTGCTCTTGGTTGCCTTCTATTGTACTTTGCATTTATTGTTATATCTACAATTTCTATTTGTTATTGGAAGATTAAATTTGAAAGTGATTACTAATTGAAGAAGGAATTGAGTTAAGTGATTTTACTTAGCATAAAATAGTGGAAATATAACATGGTATTAGAGCTAAGGTGAAGACAAGCTTATGGAGACAATAGTCTAAAGCAATAACCTTTGAAGGAATCTATTTGGAAGAAGCTACCTCATCAATATGTCTACCTCTTGCTTCAAGGATACAAAGAAGTTGGGCGACCCATCAAACCTCGTTGCTTGGAAGATTTGGTTAGAAGTAATATTAGATGATAATGATGTCTTAGAATATGTGGAAGAAAAAGTACTTGAGCCACTAGAAAATGATTTTGTTGCTGTCATGTCCAAATATAAGAAAGGTGAGCTCAAAGCCAAGGAAATTCTTATTGATTCTTTGAAAAACCATTTACTTACTTATGTTGAAAAATCGAAGAAATCTAAGGATATCTATGATAAGTTGGTTGGGATATATGAGGTCAACAATTTGAATCATATTCTTTCCTTGAAGAATCAACTCAAGGATATTAAGATGAACAAGGGGAAATCTGTACAATCCTATGTTATGAGGATACCCAATTAAGAGATCAATTACAAACTGTTGGTGAGCCTATATGGTGCCAGCCTAAGCTGCAAACACCATAATGATGCAGCCTAAGCCGCATATACCTACATTATGCAAATTCAATTGCATTCCATATACACGCCCCAAGAATTTTAAATTTTCCTGCCTATAAAACCTTCACAGATAAAGGTTTAAGGCTCCTTAAATAAATTCTTAAGCAGAAACATTTCATTTGACTCTTCAAAGTCTAACCCTTTGGTAAACTCTAAGCGGAAATTTATACGAGTCTTCATAACCTTTGGTTAACAACCCACACATATTAACCATGCATGGTCTTTTAGACTTTGGTTAACCTTGAATTAACCCATAATATATATATTTCGCTTTATTTCCATTATAATTCCATATAATAGAAATTACACATAAACCATGCTTAACCCTTACCTTTCTGCCATTCCATGACCTTGGCACATATATCGATGCTCAACCTTTCACTTCAAATATGCACTGTTGATTTCTTCCTTCAGATCAACGACTATCGCGTGATCTCCAACTTTAACCCATTCACCCGACGGAACTCAAAGAAGTTAAACTTTTTTGAATAACTCATCAGTCCGCCCAGCGTGTTAACCTATGCGCACATTCGAGCGCAATTACCATCCAATCAATCAACCATTGAACGGTCATGATTATTGGAACTCAATGAGGTTTTATGCTCGTTGTATAAAACCTCATCACGACTTAATTCCAAACTAACCAGCGCACACTTTCGGAAGCGATATGCATCCGATCAATCACCCAACGGATGGTCCTGATGGCCAAAATTCTACGAGGGTTTAATTCCATTGCATAAAACCTTATCGCGTCCAATTTTGGAATACTGCTTACAACTTCGAGGCCGCGTGAGAAACAACTTCCCGCTTACGAAAACCGCTACATCCTTCTACTAACATGTGGCTTAATGTCCACCGCTCAACTTCTTAACTTTATTCTATGCGACTTAATCATGGTCGTCTATCTCCATCACTCTCGTTTGTTGATTTTTCTGATCCAACGACTGCGCTTTGCTGCTATGCTCTTTTGTTCTTTACTGTGTAATAGTCCATTTGTTCGGGTTTTCGCCTGTGTCTTTGTTCTCACCTTCCGGTCTTCAATTATTTTGATTCGATCTTCAACTTCGTTCTTAATTCCTCCTCTCTTTTACACTTTCGTTGCGTAACTCCTTAGGTTTTAAGAACCTTACAGTAGACCTTCACTATAATGTTAAGGTTTCTCCAATACTGTCTGTGTATAAACTCGTAACACACTTCTTTGCACTTCGTCTCTGGTTCTGCACACCTGCAAACCTATGTTATGCAGAATTACTTCTAATTCACACACAATTCATTCAATTACTCCATTCACACCACACAAACTCAGAAATCAAGATATCTGTATTAATAAACAAATAGTTACAAAAGGATTCCTTTCTGGCTTGATCCTCACTATTAGTGGCCTTTTCCCTTTCCTGCCCATAGGCTTACAATCAACCCTATCTAACTAACTCACTCTCTAACTCCTAGCTAGCTAACCTTATTCTATGCCTTTTAGGCTTACATTTATACAAAAGGATTCTATAACCAATTCTTGGTTTAGATCCATAACCTTCTCAAAAAAATCCTAAAATCTCTTCTTTATCTCTAAGGATCCTCTCTAATCCACAAAATCATCAACTAATTCCTAATCTAAGATTAACAACTGATTTCCAAATCTCTCAATCCCTATGGAATCTTAACTAGCCTAAATATCTCATGTTCTCAAACATTCGAGAACATTTACAAATATGCCTCACAATGCTTGATTAAATCCTATTCTTAATATCTCTCATTAAAATTACTCAAAACCTTAATAATTACATTAATTTAATATTTAGGAAACCAACTTCTTTGAAACACAAGACCCCCTATGTCTACTAAAACACAATGATATTTCTGAGCTGAATGCTCCTGCATCACTATATATGATAGAGAGCTAGCACTTGTCACTCTTCAAGGCCTTCCTCCTCTTTGGGAAACCTTCATCACTATTATTAGAAACAATGAAAAGTTCCCAACATTTGATGTGCTTGTTGGCAAGTGCACTGAAGAAGAAACTAGGATGATACCAAGAGGAAGAATTCAAAAGTATGAAGAAGGTGATCCCTATGCATTTGCAACACAAGATAAGAAAAGAAAAGGAGTAGGAATACCATCTAACTCTAGAAATCTTGCTCCAGATTCTAGGGATTCCAATAGAAGATTCAAAAGGGAATAATAAAAAATTGAATGCAACAACTGCCACAGGCATGGTCACTATGCCTCATACTGACCGGAAAAAAAGCTGCTCCAAGGTCCAACCGTGGCTTTAACAACAATAGGTTGAATGATAAAATAAAAGGCAATGATAGAAGAAGAGGCAATGATGGAATATAGGGAGATGATAGAATAATAAGAGATGCTCCTAATGATCATGAAGAAGGTTATCGACCACAGAAGATATCAAGGAACTCAAGGTGTGGAAATAATGTTATTGCCACTCAATCTTAATATACTCTAATTTATGCTCTTTCTAGTTCATCTACTCTAGATTATTGTGATAGTTGGTTGGTAGATAGTGGGGCTTCTAGAAATTTTTTGGGTATCAGTAGATAGTGGGGCTTTTAGACATTTTTCTGCGTATCGGTAGATAGTGGGGCTTCTAGACATTTTTTTGGGTATCAGTAGATAGTGGGGCTTCTAGACATTTTTCTAGGTATCGGGAAGTCCTCTCAAATTTGGTTGAGAGGGAGACAAATCTAAATATCATCCTTAGGGACAATTATACATATCCAGTGAAGGGATTTGATTCTGTCAAATTTCATTTGGATCATGGGGAAATTGTTCTTCTTCATGATGTGATGTATGTTCTTGGTCTAAAGAAGAACCTTGTGTATATATCTACTTTGGAAGACAAAATAATGAGAGTTTCTTTCATAAGGGGAAATTTCCTCACTTGGCCTTTGAAATCTCATATGTAGGATGCTTTCACCTTGGGATATAGAATTTAAGAACTCTATAGAGTCAATGGTAGGCCCCTGCAAGCAATTATACATGATAGCAATCATCAAAGTGAGATATCGCACCATAGGTTTGCACATCTACATTATGAAGCCCTACCCAAAGTTAAAAGGATGGTTTATGGAATGCCCGATTTTCAATCTAATCATGATGGAGTATGTCTAGGATGTGCTAATGGAAAAAAGTCAAGCAAACCATTCCCAACTAGAAAAAGTAGGACTAGTGATATTCTACGACTCATGCATTATGATCTTTGTGGACCCATGTCAGTAAAATCTCTAGGTGTCTATGTATACTACATAATATTTGTAGATGACTTCTCCCGAAATACATGGATATTCTACTTGAAGCATAAGGATGAAGCATTTGAGATGTTCTGAGACTTCAAGGCACTGATAGAGAATAAAACAAGGAAAAGGATCAAGCTCTTTAGGTCTGATAATGGTGGCAAGTACACTTCTATTGTGTTCATTAAATTCTGCAAGAAGGTTGGAATTAAGAAAGAGACCATCATACCTTATACTCCTAAGAAGAATTGTGTGGCTGAAATAAAGAACAAAACTATCATGGAAGCTACCCGAGCCATGTTGCATGATCAAAAGATACCAAATTTCCTTTGGGGAGAAGCCAAAAATACAAAGGTTTATGTTCAAAATAGGATTCTTCATCAAGCCTCTCGTGACAAGACTCTCAAAGAAGTGTTCATAGGTGTGAAGCCTGATGTTACTTATCTAAGGATATTTTGGCTGCCCCATATACTTTCATGTGCCAAAGTAAAAAAATAACAAGTTCAAATCCATTGGAAAGAAAGGTATGTTTTTTGGGTATTGTGATAATTTTAAATCTTTTAGAATATATGTGTCTAGACAAAGGAATGTCAAGTTTAGCAGGGATGTGACTTTTGATGAAGATGTTATTGTTGGAAAAACAAGGGATATTCCTCCTCCTCTCGTTGAAAAAAAGGATGATGACATGGAATTATTAGATGTCCCTTATGTGCCCAAGCCATAGAAAGATGTTGTTGATTATCCCATGGACCTTATGGACCCCTTGGATCCTCTTCCATGTGATCCCCTTGCCTGGAAGAGACCCCTTTGGCTTTGTGATACTTTATAGGATGTCTGAAAGACATGTTGCTGCCAAAGGAACCTTTAGAAAAAGTAATAATCCATGGCGATACCAGGGATACGTTGTAGCTATGAGCACCATCATGCAAGCTGATCCTCCCACTTTTGAAGAAGCATTGAAAGAGCAGGTTTGGAAGGATGCCATGACCAAAGAGTATGAATCCATTATGAATAATGATGTGTGGGATGTTGTTCTAAGACCCAAAAGGAAAGTCTATTGTAACTTCTAAATGACTATACAAGATTAAGAATGGAGCTGATAGAAGTATTGAGAAATATAAAGTGAGGTTCATGGCTAGAGGTTTCTTTGAAAAAGAGGGAGAAGACTATGATGATATATTTTCTCCTATTGCCTGCTATACCACTATTAGATCTATTGTTTCCCTTGTTGATAGTCAAGGATGGACCCTTCACCAAATGCATGTGAAGACTGCATTTCTTCATGGAATTCTACAAGAAGAAGTATTCATTGAGAAACCATTGGGATTTAGGGTATAAGACAAGAAGACTCATATTTTTAGTTTGAATAAGGCACTATATGGATTTAAGCAAGCCCCCAAAGCTTGGTATGATCGTATTGACAGTTACTTGGTGAAACTTGGATTCATGAGAAGCAATGTTGATCTGAACCTTTACTTCAAAATGGTCCAAGGTATGCCTCTTATTTTGGTTGACGACCTATTCTTGACAGGTAGTGAGCCTCTGATGCATGAGTGTAACAGGGAGCTGACCTCTAAGTTTGGAATGAAAGATATTGGTTTAATGCATTACTTCCTGGGATTAGAAGTGTGGAAAAATCCCGGAGATATTTTCCTTTCTCAAGGAAAATATGTTGTGAAATTAATAGAAAGATTTGGAATGGTAGAATGCAAGTTCTTGGTCATACTGATGGAAATGAAATTCAAGAAGTTATTTGGAGATGTTGTAGGACCTAACTTGGTGAATCCATATGAGTATCAATAGTTGATTGGGGCTGTAATGTTCCTAGTGAAAGCTCGTCTAGACATATGTTTTGCAGTTAACAGTCTGAATCAATTCATGATTGAGCCTCTACACACACATTGGGTTGTTTCCAAGCATGTGTTGAGATATTTGCATGGGAAAATAAATCTTGGTATGATATATACTTCCAGTGATGTGAGGCTTCATGGCTGCACTGAAGTTGATTCAGTTGTAAATTTTATTGACAAGAATAACACATCATGGTGTTGCTTTAGTTTGTGTTATGCCATGATATCTTGGGTGAGAAGGAAGCAAAAATTTGTATCTTTGAGTACAACCGAGGCAAAGTACATTGTTACTAGCATGGATAGTTGTGAGGTAGTATGGTTGAGGAAGCTCTTTGGAGAGTTATTTGAGTAGGTTCTAGTTACGACAGTGATATATTGCGACAACAAGAGTGGGATCTGATTAGCAAAGAATCTCATGTTTCATGAAAAGTCCAAGCACATTGAGATAATGTATCACTATATACGAGACATGGTGTATAGATGAGTTGTAAGACTCCATCATATTTTGATTGACAAGCAAATAGAAAACATACTCACCAAGGCTTTGCCGAAAAGGAAGTTCTTGGTCTTCAGAGAGCAGCTTGGATTGTTGGATGTGACCCTCCTGGGTAAGGGTGCCAACTAATCAAGGACACTAAGCTGTTCTCTTCCCCCCTGGATGAGCACCCAGGGAGAGGAATTGAGCTGGAGAGCTCCTGGGGTTGAGGGAACTTTTGTAAAATAAGATAGTTGTGATCCTTACCTCACGGTAAATAGTACGTTGCTTATTGTCTAACAATAAAATCGTTGTGATCCTTACCTCATGGTAAGTAGTATCCTTCCTATTGTCATCTTTAGGACTCGATAGAGTATACCCCAGTCGGAATCCTACCCACAAGCTTGGCTTGTTGGGATTTCCACCCATATGGCCAATAGGTGAGGACACTTGGGATAGTTGTGATCCTTACCTCACGATAAGTAGTATCTTGCCCAAGTGAAGGGATGCAGGTGTTATACCACTGACTCTTAAGGGTCAATATGGGAAGATCAATAAGCAATAGGATAGTTTGATCCTTACCTCACAGAAAGTAGTATCCTCCCTATTGTCCTTGGATAGAGGGTGGTAGCTTGAGCTCCCCTATGATGATTCTTCTTCTTTATATTCAAGAGTATTCAACAAATGAGAAGAGATGAGAAGAGAAGAGACATCACTTTATTTAGTGATGGAAATGATGAGATGTTTGAGATGAGAATCATGATGTAGTCGGAAAATTTTCCCTAGTTGAGAGGGAGTGTTAATTTGGCAGCTTAAGGACAAATTCCCTCCATTGGAAAACCTTCCTCATTTAGAGAAGTCCCTCTTTTCCCTTGGAAGAATTTAATTTGGTCAAGGAAAAGTATTATTTTTAATAGAAAAACCATAAGTATACAAAAGTACAGGTCGACCTAAATTCATAATTGGGTCTCCAAAGAAGCATATAAATACATATCAAGGCAACCTCATTTGGACATCACATCAATACATCCACTCTCTCTTTATTTCCTCTTGTGATTGGTTCATAAACGTCTGAATCAAGGATTCGAGCTCACAAATGTGAAGGGAAGAAGGGAATTCTGATTTTTGGCATTGACTTTGTGTTTGGGTAGTCGTTGACCAAGTTTTACTTGAAACTTCGACTCACTTTGACTTGCAAATTTTTTATTTTTGGAGGCCTTATTTTTCTAAGGAGAGATTAAACTTTTCTAGGTAGTTTGATTGTGGTTGACTGTAGGTTCGTTGACTGAAGTTTGACTGCAGAAATTTGAAGTTTGACCACAACTTTCTTTCTCCTTTCATCAAGCTCTTTGGGATTGTTTTGACTTGATTTTTACCAGCAAGGAAGGCCAAATGTTTTGACCGTTGACCGAGTTGATTTGAAGCATATTTAACTGTTGAACATTAACTGGTTAGTGCATCTTTGATTGTTGTTGATTTTTGTTGGCTTTAACAAAAAATATAGACTTTGACTTTCGATCATATTTGACTTTTTAGCTTATCTCCCATTGGATATTAGTTAGTAGATTTGGATAGTCAAAGTTATTTACCTTTGACTCTTTTATTGTTGAATTGGAACGTTGTAATCTCTATGTTGAACATTTGATGAAAATCTAATAGAAGAAGAATTTGAAAGGGTTTTCCCCTAGACTTTGACCAAATATTGTGTCTCTTGTCATTTCTCTTAGTTGTCTTCTATTGTACATTGCATTTATTGTTCTATCTACAATTGTTAATTGTTTTTGGAAGATTAAATTGATTTGAAAGTGATTGCTAATTGAAGAAAGAACTGGGTTAAGTGATTGTACTAAACATAGAACAATGGAAATTTAACATCTTGCACTTCTTCTAACCTCCCTTCAATCATCTTAATTTCTCTTCCAACTAAGACATGTCCTACATGGTCCACTATACAAAAAATCAAATAGTGCCACTCAATGGATCTTTGATAATTATAATTATAGGAAAATTCAACAAGAGGTAAAATCTCTTCCTAGTGTTTGTATTGATTCATCACATACATGCACAATTCCTCTTCTAATATTTGATTTACTCTTTTAGCCTATATATTTATTTCTGGATGGTATAGAAATATTAAGTTTCAACCCCAATGCCTCTTGAGAAATTGTTCGAAATCTCCCTACAAATATTGATCCTCTATACAAACATCTTATATGAAATTCCATGCTATCTTACTATCTCATTGATGAACACTCTTGCAATTTCCAACGCTTGATATGTAGTCTATATGAGAATAAAATTCACATTTTTACTCAAAGTGTCAACTATGACAAAGATAAAGTCATGTCTTCTTGACTTCATAAGTAATCCAACGTTAAAATTCATCAAAATCACTTCCCATTTTGACTGAGGTATCACATGTGGTTGCAATAATCATGATGGATAGATAAAGACATATATATACATAATTAACTATATCCCTCTTCATTCCATTTCAAAAGAATAATGATTTCAAATCGGCATTAATTTTCTTTCCTTTTTGATAAGCCATACAAGTTGATCTATGGGCTTCTCTTAAGATTGAATTTTGAATTTCATCATTCAGTGGCATGCAAATCCTTCTATAAAATAAAAATAACTTATCATCATCCAAGGTATATCCTTTATATTTCATAATTTTTATGAATTAATTCTCTAATTACAACTTAAGTTCCTTACACCATTTATCTTTTAATTCAATATATTTTCTAGGAAATTCGTCTTCAATGACAAAATCAAGAAGATATATGGCTTGCAACTTAAATCATTTGTCACTCTATTTACTATTCCTCTAATACAAGTGAAAATATTTCTATATGATTTCTATTGGACCAAGAACACTTTTGCATTTAATTTCGTCAAATAGGGTTTCCAATGTACTTATGAGATGCCGTGCATTGTATGTGTAGGCTACAATTTCTTAACTTACATTATTTTATACCTAGAAAAGAAATTGCATTTCCACACTAGATCAATCCAAAGCTAGCTCAATAACTCTCAACAATAATCATGTACTTGAACACCAATCATGCCAATGGGAACCTTGTTGTCATCAAGAAATCACCTCACATGATTTATGCTCTTCCTATTCATATAAATGATAGCTCTTGTTGTTGGCAAAAAATTATATAAAATAGTCTAGGAATTGAAACATTATTGTAGAGAGGAGACACATTTGCATAAACCATAAATTAATAAAAGAAAAACCATAAAGGAAATCAAGATGCATAAATAAATAAACACAAAAAAAATAGTGAAAGATCACCAAACTACAAATTGTGATGCTCCGATGGAGTGAGCTATGCCTCCCAAGAATAGGGAAACATTATGTTGAGTATGTGTTGTCATTGATGTCAAGAAATGCCAAGTTTATAGGGAACTTTTTGAAGTGATATGGTTGAACATGTTGACAGTTTCAATTGGTTGTGTCAAGTTTAGGGGGAGACTGATATGTGCGTTGATGTGTGTTGTTGCCTTATCTTTGAAATAATTTCTTCTTTAGTTCCCAAAATATAGTAAAGAAATAAGTGATTAGTTGGATAGTTCCCTGGGATACTTTTCAAAAATATATGGTAATTGATCCAACTCCGCAGGATTGAGGAGAAAATTTGTTTTAAAGTTCTAAGCCAAGTTCCCAAAGGATCTAGGTTCCAACGCACTGTTAATACGCTCGGTGATTAACCTAATCATGAATTAGTGTTAATCCTGTACGTGACTCCATGACCTCAGTTTTTTTTGCAAAGTTTGGACTAATGAATGTGCCCAAGGACTTGTGATGAGGTCGCGACAAGTGCGTGACCTCGACTCTAAGGAATGGCGAAATGGATTCGTCTGGGAACCATAACCATGAGGTTGTGGAAGCGTGATGTGGCAGCTAGGTGTTGATATTGTGACCAAGGTAGTGATGTGGCACTCCATATTCATGACACGTGGCAAACATATTTGGCCCTTTTGGGTGGTCAAGTGGCAGTTTTGCTAGTGAGATGTGGCGATATTGTGAGATGAAACATGGCAGGCATCTGACGTGGCAGGTGAGGTGGAAAAGCCTCATATTTTGATCCAGGGGGGAGTTTTAAAGGTTCTCAATATTAATCAGGGTTAGGCTCATTTATGGAATATTAACCTTAATCGCCAGCACACGACTTACGGCCATTTGCAAATGCTGGCAAAATGAATTCGTTAGGGGACCCAGGGATGTGCTGGGAAAATTCATCAACATTAGAGGGGAAATATCTCAGTAGTATACTGAAACCATGGAACCGCCACCCTCGGTTTTTTGTAAGAACAAATGAATGTATTAACTCGAGAACTAGGGACTGCCATGGAGAAATCGATAGTAGATGGCAGGAATTTCCACGATAGTTGACTGGAGACTGCAACTACACGTCCTTGGCTATTTTTAAAGGATTGGCTGATTTGATTTAGCCGAGGAATCAGGGCCACAAAGGATTAGGAATTGGTGCACAAAATCCAAAAATTCAATAAATGGATTAAAGTTTGAATTGAAGCATGGTAGCTATGTACGTTGCATTGTAGAGTGAAGGAAGGTGCTAACCGTTTGCGTTGTTGAATGGAGGGCACCTGATTCATATTATTCATTTTGCGAGGAGATGTGTGAATTGGGGGCATTGATCTCAGTGTGGTTGATGTGATCAAAGAGTTGTTTCACAATTGATCAAGTGAAACTATCAAGACTATTGACTATTGATACAGTCAAAGGGCAAATTTTCCCTAGGTAAAACCATGGATTGATGCTCATGGCAATGATCAATATCAAATAAATATATATATATATATATATATATATATATACCAAATGATAATAGAACAAGATGTTGTTGTAGAGAGAAGCAAAATGAATGAGAGATTAAAAAGAAGAAGAGAGGGTGAGCACAAAATATGCACATAGTGGGATTTTTATGAATGTATGAGATAAGTTGTTAATATAAGAATTGGGCATGATAAAGAATGAACAAAACATAAAGTAGAGAATTTTTTTTATAAACAACATCTAGTTCAAAGATAAAGAGGGGATTGATGTTCCAAATAGGTGGGTGCCTATTAGACTTTAGAGATTGGTATCTCTAGTGATTTGGAGTTTGCAAAAGAAGAAAGGAAAAAATATCTTTTGTAAGTGGGTGCTTGAAACTTTTGCAGTTGTAGGTGGGTGCCTATAATTAACATTTTAAAGAAAAGAAAAATTTTGGTTTTCACCCTTTAAAGGTTTCCACGTTAAATCTTTGGTGTCTCTTTTACTTGTTTGACTATTTGATGCTTTCCTATTAAATACTAAAATAAAATAAGGAATAATGATTTAAATGAAAATTTTCTATCAAATATTTGAGCACTGACCTCTCCCCCTCTCGCAATATTCAAAAATTGGTATCAAAGTGAGATTCCTTAAGTAACATCTTAATTGCTAGAAGGAAGATCTTGTACAAAGTGGCTAATCAGGATGATGTCTTCTCAAGTAGACCTCCATTAACTAATGCGACAAAATTTACCTTCTGGAAAATCAAAATGAATACATACTTGATTTCACTTGGAATAGAAGTTTGGGAAGTCGTAGTGAGTGGGTATCAGGACCTGGAAACCCCTCCAATAGATGAGGCTAGTAAGAAGAGACATGGAAGTAATGTTAAGGTAACGAATTCCATTTTGGGTGGAATTCCATTATCATAATTTTTGAAGGTAATGTAGTTTGATGTGGGATAAAATGGTGAATAGTTATGAATGGGAAACCGAGGTTAAAAATGAAAAAAATTAGACATATAAGATACAATATGAAAATATGAAGATGAATGAGGATGAGAGCATATGGATTTTATTTCTTAGAATGGATAGGATAATAGAGACTTGTAGAACTTCCTTGTAGATTCAAACTGCTAATTGTAATTTACTAAAACAATAGACTTGAATATACTCTATTAATCAATGAAAACAATTAAACGATCTCACACCTAAAAATCCTTGTTATCTGTATATTTCAATAGTCAAAAAATATGAGAAGATTACAATGTTTTTCTCAAGCCCGAGCAACCTCTGCACTATCTCTATCTATCTCACAACTTCCTAGACAATCCTAGGCCAATACTTAAACAATTTCTCACTTTCCCAAGTCCCTATTTCCTTGCGTTGTTTCCTTGGGAATTAACCCCTATTAATTAGGTAAATTCCTCAATTGGAATTGTACAATCCTCATAGGCCTTCCTCTGAATGCATGAACCGCCTGTACAATTTGGATGATTATACAAATGATAGTACACTTCCCTTGAACTCCAATCTCAACTGGGTAACTCTCAGATCTGACATGCATGAGTTATTTATGAGTGAATCATTAGTTAACTAGTTGAACACATGAAGCATTAGCCCATTGTCTGACCTCCTACTATTTCCTCCATCAGTTGGAACTAGTTTGAATAACTTTAACTCAATTAAACTGAACTAATTAATCACAACTCAAAACAAAATCAACCATGGCTCCTATAAAGTAGGAGACACTCTACATGACTCTAGTTAGACCCTAAACTCGAATTAACTAAGCCAACTAAGTCAAATTAACTTAATTAACTCGTACAAGTTGTCTTGTGGTGTGGAATTACAATTTCATTCCTAATTTAATTCAAGGACAAAATTAAATTAGGATTTTCTTGTTGCATTTTCAACACTCCCTCTCAACAAGAAAGATATTATCAGATACCCCAATCTTGCCTCTATGGAACTCGGATTTTCCTCTTGATACTGCCTTAGTCAAGATGTTTGTGTCCTGTTCCTCTATAGCAATTCACTCCAACAACATGATTGTCCTCTGCACACAATCTTGTAGATGGTGATACCGGATGTCGATATGCTTGGACCGATCATGAAAAACTAGATTCTTAGAGAGTTTGATACAACTCTCATTGTCAAAGTAAATCATTATAGGATCCATCTGCTGACCAAATAACCCAACAAGGATCTTCCTCATCCAAATAGCCTCACAAGTTGCATGACTAGCAGCCATGTACTATGCCTCTATCGAACTAAGTGCAACTAATCTTTGCTTCCTGTTGTACCAAGAAACTACTGCAAACCCAATATTGAAGATCCCCCCTGATGTGATCTTCCTGTCGAATGGACTCCCTAACAAATCTGGATCTTTGAAGCCTTGCAACTTCACTCCCTCTTTCCATCTATACAAAATACCAAACTGAGTGGTGCCTCTGAGGTATCTCAACACATGTTTAATTTCCTTCCAATAGAGTTTGGTTGGCTTAACCATTTATTGACTAAGTTGGTTAAATACAAAACATATGTCCCATCATGTGTTCACTAAATACATAAGTGAACCCACAAACTTCTTGTAAATAGTAGCCTCCACTACTTCACCTGAAGTAGCATCTTCCTTCCTCTAGTTCCCTATTAGAGGAGTTTCCATGGGTTTGTTGCTCTTCATATGGAACTTCTTCAGTATCTCATTGGCATACTTTCCCTGAGAGACAAATAGTTCCTCATCTCCTTTTCATACTTCCATACCAAGGAAATAATGCACAAGTCCTAGGTCCTTCATATTGAATTCTCTTGCAAGATCCCCTTTGCAATATTTTACCAGCTTCTCACCACTCGTTAGAATTAAATAATCGAAATATAATACTATAATCAATAATTTACCTTTAACCACAATATGGTAAAGGTTTGCATCTGCTTCACTTTTGGTGAAGCCCAACCTGGTGAAATAGTTATCAATCCTAATGTACCAAGCACGGGGCTCTTGTTTCAATCCATACAATGCTCGCTTGAGTTTGTAGACATGTGACTCTCTTTTGAAGGTCTCAAATCCTTTCGGCTTCTCAATGTACACCTATTCCTCAATCACTCTATTGAGGAATGTTGTCTTCAAATCCATCTCATGTATCTTCCATCCCATATGCACTGAAAGTGCTAGAAATGATCGGATTGAGGAGTACCTTGCTACTAGAGAAAATGTATACTCGTAATCAATTCCCTCCACCTGAGAGAACCCTCTAGCCACAAATATGGCCTTGTGTTTCTCAACACTCCCATATGCTGCTTGCTTTACCTTGTAAAGCCATTTGGAACTCACCACTAACTTGTCTACTGGTCTTGGGACCACTTGCCAAACATTGTTTTTGATAATGGAGTCATATTCCTCTACCATGGCATCAATCCATACTGGTTGCTGCACTGCTTCCTTGAATGAGGATGGCTCAATCTCTACACTCTCATTCATTAGAGCCATGTAGCAGTGTACCGATCTAGTGACCTCCTCTGCCTGCACTGTGATGTGGATGCTCCCACATTCTCTCTAGCATCATGCATCAATCTATCAGCTTCTCTGGTGCACTTTCTTCCATCTCTGGAAGTCTCTGCATGAGAGGGTGATTCCACTCTCTGCTCCTTTGCATGTGGCTTCTCCACATCATCCTTAGGTTCTTCCTTTGGAGATAAAATACACTCATCTACATGCAACTGAAGCTCCCTCTCAAGGGAACATCTCATGGAAATCTCTTCATCGAACTTCACATATCTATGAACCAATGTCATCCTGTGACATGGCAAGTACATCCGATAGTTGTGAGGTGTATCAGTGTATCCCACAAATATGCCCAACTCAGCTATTGGTTCTAGATTTTTCCTTGCACCCTCGATAAATGACAATAAATTGATGAAACAAAGATCCTGAAGTGTGCCACATCTCGATTATTACCTAAAAAAACTTCTTCTAGTGTACTCATCCCGATAATTCGATGAGGACTTCTGTTCTACACATATATAATTGTGTTTCATGCTTCAGCCCACAAGTGCAACGGTAGGCCTTGATCATTTAACATCGCCGGTGAAGCTCCAACAATACTTATGTTCTTCCTTTCTGCCACCCCATTCTATTGTGGGTTATGGGGTGCTATTAACTCCAGTCGAATGAATTCTGATACACATAATTTCTTGAATTCATTCAACACATATTCTTCACCGTTATCGCTCCTTAGAGCCTTCACTTTCCTTCCAGTGTCTTTCCCAACAAGTGCTTTAAATTCAAAAAATTTAGAGAACACATTATCTTTCTTATGCATGAAGGAAATCTAGCACTTACGTGAGAAATCATCTATAGATATTACATAATACTTATGCTTGGCTATGGAGGCTGTCGAAAATGTTCCACACACGTCTAAGTGAACTCTTTCAAGGATCACTTGTGCTCAACTGCCATTATCATGAAAGGTGGCTTTGGTGTACTTCCCCAATTTACACCCTTTGCATGTATCTCTGTGCTCTAGTTCACCCTTAGGAAGTCATGTAGAAATCTGTTGCATGATCTTCAAAGCTCCATAGTGAAGATGGCCCAATCTTCTATGCCATAATTCATCAATGTCTCGTCTCTACACCTTCTCTGCTTTTGTGCTCAAAGAAGCACAATCTTCTACATCTAATTTGTACAGGTTCTTCACCCGAACCCCGATCCACTTCACTTTTCCTCTATCTCTGTGATGAAGGAAAGCCTTTCCTTTGCTACATATCACATCATAGCCACAGTCCTCCAACATAGAAACTGAAAATGAATTCTTCTTCAAACCCAGAACATACATGACATATTTTAATGTGAGAGGAGAACCAGACTCCCTCTAAAAAGTAATAGTACCGATGTTAGTCGTGTTGTACCTTCCATAATCTTCCATTTCGATGTGCATATGGAGGTCTTTCTCCTCCAAGTCACTGAAAAATTCTTTGTTGTCGGTCATATGGAATGAGGCTCCACTATCCAAATACCACACACTACCCATCACCGATGTCACCATGCAAGCAATGAGGGTGAAATCAAACTCGAATTATGAAGCAAGGGCTTCACCTATTGCTCCTCTTGAGGGCTTCTTTCTAACCTTCTTGTGCAGACACTTTGTGGCATAATGTCCTAGCTCATGACAGTGAAAAAATTTAATCTTCGACAAGTCCTTCTTCTTGCCGCCCTGATTGGAATCTCCTTTGGATTGGAATTTATTTCCCTTTCCTATTGTTTGCCTTTCCAACAAAGGCACAGTTCTCCTCATCATCATGATTGGATGAGGTTC
Source organism: Pinus tabuliformis (assembly GCA_031772625.1). Lineage (NCBI taxonomy): Eukaryota > Viridiplantae > Streptophyta > Pinopsida > Pinales > Pinaceae > Pinus > Pinus tabuliformis. The sequence goes on along the minus strand of CM062805.1, from coordinate 1,237,565,615 downwards.
CATATTTGGTGCTTCACCTTATCTCTTCTTGCACCAAGTCAGACCACAAACGCTCCCACTTTGGTAGATGCTCCCTCCCATTTATTGAATCCTGGTAGTTGTGCTAGCTCTTGGGAAGGCTTAGAAGTGCTAAGCTGACCAAATCATCTTGAACAACTATAATACCGACACTCCCAAGCTCATCCCGACATTGGGCGAACCTGATCAAGTATTGTGGTATTGTGTCGCCCTTCTCCATCTTGATCTTCGAAAGCTTGTCCTTTAGTGCTAGCCTCCTATGGTCATTGTTGTTCTGAAACAAGTCGATCAAGGCTTTCCACTTTGCATAGGTGTATCCTTCCCATGGAGGTTCAAGACAATATGATCTTGAACTCCTTCTAGTATGATGCTTCATGCCTTTTCAACACATTTCCTCCACTCTGCCAGATCTTCAACAATCAGTTGTTGGAGGCTTAGGAATATCTTTGTCTATGAATTTCTTCAACATGTTGTCTTCCAACATTTCCTCCATCTTGTCCTTCCAAGTAATATAGTTTGAACTACCCTTAGGGGCATGTTCAAGTCTCAATCCGTAGAATGACATACTACTGGCTCTGAAGAATGATACTACAAATTTGATTTCACCTTCAAAATATAAACTCATATTCTGCTCTTCTAGAGTGATTTCTGCTCTGATATCATGTAGAAATTCCTTGTAGATTCAAACTTCTAATTGTAATTTACTAAAACAATAGAATTGAATCTACTCTACTCATCAACGGAAACAATTAAACGATCGTGAAATCACGAAGCATATAAGAGAAAGAATTGAATCAACACATTAAATAATGATTTCCTGGGGAAAGCCACAACTAAACACCCCTGCTATTTGTTTATTGCAGTAGTTAGAAAATGTCAGAAGATTACAATGCTTTTCTCAAGCCCGAGAAACCTTTGCACTATCTCTATCTATTTCACAGCTTCCTAGACAAGCCTAGGCCAATACTTAACCAATTTCTTGCTTGCCCAAGTCCCTATTTCCTTGTATTGTTTCCTTGGGAATTAGCCATTATTAATTAGGGAAATTACTCAATTGGAATTGAACGATCCTCATAGGCCTTCCTCTAACTGCATGCACCACTTGTATAATTTGGATGATTATACAACTGATAGTACAATGCCCTTGAACTCCATTCTCAATTGGGTAACTCTAAGATATGATATGCATGATTTATTTTTGAGTGAATCATCAATTAACTGGTTGAGCACATGAAGCAACACCCCACTGCCTGACCTCCTACTAGTTCCTCCATTAGTTGGAACTAGTTTGACTGACTTTAACTCAGTTAAACTGAATTAGCAAATTACAACTCAAGATAAACTCAACCAGGGCTCTTGTTAGCCTTGTTGGCATTTGGCCCAAAAATGGATCCAAAACACTCCTGAAGTCTTCAAAATTTGCTTAAGATCATCCAAAGATCGAAACAATCACATGCCAAGAGCCCTTGGAAGGGTGGAAAAACACTATTGGGAGGCTAAAACACATGAAAAATAGTGAAAAACCATGTATTGAAGGCATACATAGTCCAACGCACAGCAGCCGTCAGATCTGGCCGATCAACGGCCCAGATCTAAGCAACAAATTGCAATCGACCAAACACAGAGGAGAACTTAAGGTTCGACGGAAGACACCCCTGATCAGCAATCTCCAATGATCGGATCGGCGGGTCGCAATCGGCGGAGGCAAGCCAGTGGAGTAAGCGCGGACCGAGTGGAACTTGCAATTGCGATCAACGATGCAATGTGGATCGTCAATCAAGCGCGCAGATTGACAACCCACATCGCATCACAGGATCGCTATTGGAGATAACCAAGGGGCGGGGCCTATGCACAGGTATATGCACGACCCGATGAACCGGACCCGACGCATTATAAGTATTATTGCATAATATTTCAAGTTTGTAGAAAGGCCTTTTTAATACATTTTTGCATATTTCGTTATTTGACGAAATACAAAGGGAACCAAGGAGCGGCGCCGATGCGATAGGCCTGGACCCGAAATGGTTCGGGAATGAAAATTTATAATATTTTTAGGTCTGCCAAAGCTTTTTTTCATTTATTTTCAAATGTTTTTTTACGTATTTCAGAATAAAAATAAAATACACAGGGACAGGCCATCAACGACTTTCGATAACGACCTAGAGGGTAGACCCAATGGGAGAATAGACTAGATTTAAAGACTTTTGAAGTCCAGAAGAACAGAGATGGGCATGATTTTGCTATGTGCAACGTTTTCTGTGTAAAAAGAGGAAAATAGTCATTATAAACATTTAAAGGGAAAATAGAGGCCTGAAGACCCATTCCACCACATAGCAGATTTCGGGAGACAGATTTCTAGGAAACAGAGACCAGAAAGGGAAAAACAAGGGCCACAACATGATGTAGCCCCAAATGGAAGCGGTCATGGAGCAGCACAACGCAACACAACCGAATCAACCCGAAGTGATCATGGAGCCACAACACGACACATCCAAAACCAAAAAATGATCATGGAGCATCGCTTGCACGAGCGAGCTCCCAGACAACACAACAAACTACCCGAATGTGGTTACTCTTCTATCAGAAGAAGAAAACTCCAAGCCCATGCTTGCCTAGTCAGGGCATCAAACAGTTAACAAGACAAAGGTATATATTAAGACCTATCGAGCCTCAGAAGGCTCGAGAGCATTGTAAATAGGCCTATAAATATTTTTAAAATCAAAGTAACAAGGGTTCAACTTCTGGAGATTGTGGAGACTTTGCTACTCAAGCTTCTCAACTTCATTCTAGCAATATAAGCTTCTTTTGCTGTTATATGTTCAATTTCCATTTTCTCTTTTGTTCTAAGCTTGCACTTGAATAGGTTGTTCATGTTTTCTTTTGTGCCTAATGCTAGATAACTATCATCTTATCTCCGTGTTGATAAATTAGATTTGAAAGTTTCATTTATTGCCTGTAGCTAGCCATTCATACGTGTTTATATATGCATCTGCTGGTACAATAAGTATTCTCCATCTATCCATTGAATCTACAAACTATTGAGCATTAGTGGTCTAAAGCCTTGTAAAGCTGAGGGTGTTCATGCATGTCTTGAGTGAAAACAGAGTCGAAACGGTTATCTAGCTTGATCCAACCTTCATCCATTCTAATAGTTCTAAGAAAAATATTGAAGATTATATGCTACCAGGCATCTTTGAGCTGCAACCTAGGAGAGCTTCCTAGAGTGATAACATAATTAGCGTCGTTGCCGGGGAGAGGAGATTGAAGCTCAACTTCCCTGGGAGACGACACAGATCCAGCTTTGATGATAGACAAAGTCTAGGCACTTTTTTGGTTGTAATCATCTATCTGGCGACTCTACTGAAGGACGAACCTCTTGGCGACTCCACTTCATAGTTTTGGCTCAGTTTGTGAGGCATACTTGGATAAATCCTAAGAAGTCACAAGCTAATCTAGTATCTGATCCTGAAAAAATCATCAAAGAAAGAAGGGTATTGCAGAAAGGAGCATCAGGTTTAGGTAAACCTACACAATATTCTATATCTCTTCAAGAAAATCCTACAATAGAACAAATACATGTTGAGAGTATAACATCTAATACTAGCAGTGAAGAAAAACTCTCAGAGATTCATAAAGCTCCTTATTCTTTAGGTTCTCCTTTTGTTATGCCTAAAGGAAACCTCACCTCTTATCCATCATACTCCTTTAGTCCTATCAATCACTCCTCATCCCTCTATCATTCAGACTACCAGTACCCTTATAGCCACCACAACTATGGTAGGTCCACAAGCACCTACCAAAATGGAAAGAATCATAGCTACTAGATATGGACCTCTAGTACTGCCCACTCCTTTGAATGCCATGCCTACTGGAGAATATCAGAAATATAGGCCTAAGTTCACTGGGACTGAAGGTGTTACAATTGAAGAACATCTTGAATCATTCTATAGCTATGTTGATAACCTGGACATTAGTGAAGATGATGTGTGGATGAGAGTCTTTTTCCAAAGCCTAGATAGAGAGGCTAGAAAATGGTTCAGAGAACTAACCCCAAGATCTATAACAGATATTGAGGCTTTAGATGATGCATTCCTAAAGCATTGGGGGGATAAGAAGGATCTCCTCTACTACCACACTGAGTTTGGGAACTTAAAAAGGGAAAATGGTGAGTTGCTGTCTAATTTTAATAAGAGGTTTAACCGCATGTACAGCAAGATACCAGCTGAAGTAAAACCCACCACTACCTCTGCTAAACTCACCTATGCCAGTGCTTTTGATTCTGACTTCTGCCTACTGTTGAGGGAGAGGCGATGTGCTACTTTGGCTGATATGCAGGATGCAACCTTGGAAGTGGAATCAAACATCATGGCTGCAGAGAAGCTCAAGGGAAATGTTGATAGAAGAAGACAGAGGGGTGAGTCTTCATCATCTTCAGATCCCAAGATAGATAAAATGACCAAAATGATAGAGTCATTAGCCTCTGAAATATCCAAATTAAAGGTTGAGCAGCACCCTGGGAAAGGAAGAGTTCCTAATACCTTTGCTCCTAGAAATCCAAATCCAAATCCATATAGAAGAACTAATGAGCAGTTGCAGATTTTGCAAAGAAGCAAAGATGCCAATGAAGACCAAAGGGTGAAGACCCCTTTCCAGAATGTAGTCATGGAAGAAGAGCAGTTTGAAGAAGATGATGAGATCCATTGTCTGGAAGATAAATGAAGTTCTCCTTCTTGACCTCAGCTGCCTATGAAAAGTCATTATTCAATGACTAGATTAACCAAGAATGGGATGGCGAAGTTGTTCTGAAAACTGAAGATCAGCACAAATATAATCTGAGGTTGAAGATGAATAATGCCAAGGAAACTCTTGTTCAAAGAGCTGTTGTCCCTGCAGTACATCAAGCTAATAAGCAGAGGCGATCAACAGTTGATCCCATCATCAAGAGGCCTTGACAAGTCTCCTTCTCCTTTCAATTTTCAATCTAAAATTCAGAAGCTAAGAATACCTATGCCTCTGATTGAACTAGTGAATAATGAGTCCTCAAAAGATCCATCCTCAAGGCCCTTGAGCCTAAAGCCATCCAAGCCTCCACTAACCATGTAAATCTGCAAGATGACAAACCAATTGTTATTCTCAGCCCAATGGTTGAAAATTGTGAAGACAACTCCCCATCATTCTATGTCTCTTTGACTATTCATGATAAAATCCTTCACAACTACCTTCTGGACATTGGAGCCAACCATAATCTAATGCCCAAGGCTGTCATGGATGAGTTGGGTCTTGACATTACCAAGCCTTATCATGACATGTTTTCTTTTGACTCTAGAAAAGTGAAATGTCTGGGATTAATCAAGGACCTAGCCATCACTTTGTCTCAGTTGCCCATAAAAAGCATGATGATGGATATTGTCGTAGCAAATGTACCCCCCAATTTTGGCATGTTTCTTTCTAGAGGCTGGATCAAGAGATTAGGTGGAACATTGCAAAATGATTTGTCCTATGCTATTGTCCCAATTTTTGGAGGTGAAAATACGAGATTGTACAGAGAGGCTCAGTTGGCTTATATCATCAGTGATGAGAAGAATCCCACTAATCATGCCATCTATGCTGTCGACATTGATTTTGGAGCTTGTATTCTTCAGATTGAAGAATCTCACATGCCATCCTCACAGCTTAAGAAACCAGTTTACCATATCACAGAGGAAGAAGGCCCACAGATTTGGGACATGTTCTTTGATGGAGCTTGCTCTAAGGAAGCTGCAGGGGCAGGTGTAATGCTTGTGTCCCCCACACAGGAATACATTCATTTATCTTTCAAATTAACTTTTTAGGTCACAAACAATATAGCATAGTACAAAGCCTTGATATTGGGCTTAAGCGTTGCTAAATAAATGGGCATCAAAGGCCTGAAAGTGTTTGGAGATGCAAACCTCATCATTCAGCAGGTCAATAAAACTTTCCAAGCAAAGCATCCAAGGCTAAAAGCATACAGAGATGAGGTATGGAGGCTCAAGGATTATTTTAATAATTTCAACATTTCTTACATTCTGAGAATGAAGAACCAGCTTGCCGACTCCCTTGCTGTGTCTGCTAGCACGTTTATTCCTCCTTTGCCTCCTAAATTGACATATGAAGTTTAGGTGAAATATAGACCGTCTCTGCCTGACAATGTCAAATACTGGAAAGTTTTTGAAGACGATGATGAAATTAATAGGTTTCTACAAGTCATTGAGGAATTTTCTGAAACGCACATTGACCAAGAAAATGAAACCATGGAAGAATGCGGCCAGTCCAAGCTAAAGGACAAGATTGGCTGAGGAAGCATTGTCCAACTGCCTAGTAACCATATACCCAAAGGATTGGTGCCTCTAGAGAAGTTGTTCAATCATAACGATGTGCCTTATAAGCCTGCCAAAAAATAAAATGAGTCTGTTGTTCGTAAACATAATATAGGGAGCCCAACCCATCCAAAATACATAAATATGTCCACTCACTTCTCTTCTGCCTAGAATTCCGAGTATTGCACCCTCATGAAGTAATTCACTAATATTTTTGCCTGGGAATACAATGATCTTAAAACCTATGACACAAAAACATCATTCAGCATAAGATTCCACTCGAAAAGAACACCATCCCTTTTAAGCAAAAATTAAGACCTATCAACCCTCTCTTGTTTCATTTGATTGAGAAAGAAGTCAAGAAGTTGTTGGATGCCAAATTCATAGTTCCCCTAAGGTATTCAAAGTGGATAGCTAACCTTGTGGTAGTAATAAAGAAAAATGGAGAAATCAGGCTTTGTGTTGACTTTAGAAATATGAACAAATCCTCTAAAAAAGATAACTACCCCCTGCCTAAGATGGAACACTTGTTGCAAAAAGTTTCAGGGGCTAGAGTCATGACTCTCTTAGATGGATTTTTAGGTTACAATCAGATTGTTGTACATCCAGATGACCAGGAAAATACCGCCTTCACTACTCCTTGGGGCACTTTCATGTACTCCAAGATGCCTTTTGGACTGATGAATGCTGGGGCTACTTTTTAGAGGGCCATGGACATAGCCTTTGTGGGAGAGAAGGACAAGTTTGTCCTTATTTACCTTGATGACATAACAGTCTTCTCCAGCAGTCACAAGGACCATTTGCAGCATTTGAAGAAGGTCTTTCTAAAGTGCAGACAGTTTGGAATTTCGATGAACCCAAAGAAGTCACAGTTTGCTCTAGAAGAAGGCAAACTTCTGGGACATATTGTTTCTGCTGAAGGTGTGAAGATTGATCTAGCAAGGGTTCAAGCAATTCAGACATTGTCCATCCCAAGGTCAAAAAGGGACATTCAATCTTTCCTAGGTAAGATTAACTTTGTAAGGAGGTTCATTCCAAACTTTGCAGAGCTAGTAAAGCACATCACTTCCATGTTGAAGAAAGGATCAGAAATAAAATGGACAGATGCTGCAAGAAGCTCTTTTGAAGCCATCAAACAAGCTATCATGGAAGCTCCCACTCTAATCAGCCCAGATTACACTAAGGAGTTTTGTATCTTCTCTTTTGCCTCTTATGATACACTTTCAGCAATTCTATTGTAGAAAAATGATGAAGGCATAGAGCACCCCGTGGCCTTTTTCAGCAAAACTCTAAGGGATGTTGAACTAAGTTATGACCTTATCTAAAAACAAGCTTATGCTCTCATAAAATCTTTAAGGCAATCAGAATTTATATTCTGCATTCCAAAGTGGTTGGATATGTACCTTCAGGCTCAGTAAAATATGTATTAACTCAGCCAGATATTGATGGAAAGAGAGGTAAATGGGTTGCAAAATTCATAGAGTTTAACAAAGAGGTGAAGCCCACTAAGCTTGTCAAAGGCCAGGGCTTGGCTAAACTTATGGCTGAGGAAAATTGCAGTTTGTTAGAGATAAATTGCATGGGTCCACATTCAGATGATGAGCAGACACATGAAGAAGCAGAAGAGAAAAAGCAGAATCAGTCTTTGGCTGAAAATTTAGCCACCTGTGAATGGTATTCCAACATAGTTAATTTTTTGTGGAAGCTAGAAGTCCCTCCAGGGCTTAGCTCAAGTCAAGCTCAGGCCATTAAACTCTGATCAGCCAAATTCTGCATTAATAAAAATCACCTTTATTGGAAAGACCCATCAGGAATCCTCTTGAGATGTCTAGATAAAGGACAATCTGTGGAAGTCATGCACCAGCTCCATTCTAAGATCTGTGGAGGGCATCATTATTGGAAAACAACAGCCCACAAAATCCTAAGAGCTGGGTATTATTGGCCTACCCTGTTCTCTGATGTGTTTTCTTTTGTGAAATCTTGTCACAAATGTCAGAGGTTTGCAGGAAGACAACAGCTAAAATATCTGCCCTTGAAGCCAGTACATGTCAATGGTCCCTTCCAACAGTGGGGCTTGGACTTTATAGGTGAGATCAACCCACATTCTAGTGGCCAACACAAATGGATCTTGGTAGCCACTAATTATTTCACCAAGTGGATTGAGGCTATACCCACTAAGAATGTCAATCATCAAGTTGTCATAAAGTTCTTGAATGAGAATATTTTCACTAGATTTGGTTGCCCAACCAAACTAGTCACTGATAATGCAACAACTTTCAAGGCAAAAGAACTGGTGGACATGATTGAATCCATGGGCATTCAATTGGTGCATTCTACCTCATATTATCCTCAAGGCAATGGCCTGGCAGAGTCATCTAAAAAAAGTCTGGTAAGGGTAATCAAAAAACTGTTAGAGGACAACAAAAAGAGTTGGGATTCCAAGTTGAGGTTTGCACTGTGGGCTGACAAAGTTACCATCAAAAAGTCCATAGGAAATTCTCCATTTAAGATGGTTTATGGCACTGATGTTGTTTTCCTTATCCAGATGATCCTCCCTGTGGCCAAATTTTTACAAGAAGAACAAGATGAGGAGAATGACATGGTAAGGAGAATGAATAACATGGTTGAACTATAGCATATTAGAGAGCAGCTACTTGAGAAGTCAAAAGCTCATCAGAAGAAAATCAAAGAAACCTTTGACAGGAAGGCAAAAGTGGACAATTTCCAAGTTGGTGACTGGGTTCTCAAATGGGATGCATTTAAGCAAAAGAAATGTAATCATGGTAAGTTTGACTCCTTATGGACAGGTCCGTTTGTCATCGCTCAAATTCAGCAGAACAATACCTTTATTCTACATAGTCTAGAAGGAGGAGATGTTTTTGGTAGCCCGGTCAATGGGTGGTTCTTGAAACTATATTTCATTTAAGGCTTTAAATCCTTGGTATTGTAAATATGTTTTTTCCTGTTTTTATTTCATTGAAAAATAGACTCCATGCCCAATGGAACACTAGGAGGAAGATTTGATTTTGTTTTTACAGGAAAGGCATTGTTTTGTGATTCTTGAAACCTCACAGGGAGGATTTCATCCCCAAAAGAGCCAGTGTTAGCCTTGTTGGCATTTGGCCCACAAATGGATCCAAAACACTCCTGAAGTCTTAAAAATTTGCTTAATATCATCCAAAGATCGAAACAATCACATGCCAAGAGCCCTTGGAAGGGCGGAAAAACACTATTAGGAGGCTAAAACACATGAAAAACAGTGAAAAACCATGTATTGAAGGCATACACAGTCAACGCACAACAGCCGTCAGATCTGGTCAATCAACGACCTAGATCTAAGCGGAAAATCGCAATCAGCCAAACATAAAGGAGGACTTAAGGTTGGGCGAAAGACACCCCCGATCAGCGATCTTCAATGATCGGATTGAAAGGTTGCAATCGACGGAGTAAGCGCGGACCGAGTGGAACTTGCGATTGCAATCAATGATGCAATGTGGACCGTCGATCAAGCGCTTAGATCGATGACCCACATCACGTCGCAGGATCGCTATCAGAGATAACCAAGGGGCAGGGCCTATGCATAGGTATATGCGCGACTCGATGAACTGGACTCGACGAAATTATAAGTATTATTGCATAATATTTCAAGTCCGTAGAAAGGAATTTTTTAATACATTTTCATGTATTTCATTATTTAATGAAATACAAAGGGAACCAAGGAGCAGCGCCAATGCGATAAGGCTTGGACATGAAATGGTTCGGGAATGAAAATTTATAATATTTTCAGGTCTGCCAAAGCCATTTTTCATGAATTTTCATTGTTTTTTTTACGTATTTCAGAATACAAAGAAAATAAACAAGGACAGGCCATCAACGCCTTGTAATAGCGACCTAGACGGCGGACCCGATGGGAGAATAGACCAAATTTAAAGACTTTTGAAGTCCGGAAAAACAGAGATGGGCGGGATTTTGCTATGTGCAACGTTTTCTGTGTAAAAACAGGAAAACAGTCATTATAAACATTTAAAGGGAAAACATAGGCCCGAAGACCCATTCCACCACATAGCAGAGTCTGGGAGACAGATTGCCAGGAAACAGAGACCGGAAAGGGAAAAACAAGGGCCACAGCACGATGCAGCCCGAAACGGAAGCGGTCATGGAGTAGCACAACGCAACACAGCCGAATCAACCCAAAGCGATCATGGAGCCACATCACGACACATCCAAAACTGACAAATGATCATGGAGCATCGCTTGCATGAGCGATCTCCCAAACAGCGCAGAAAAATACCCGAATGTGGTTACTCTTCTGTAAGAAGAAGAAACCTCCAATCCCATGCTTGCCTAGTCAGGGCATCAAACAGTTAACAAGACAGAGAGATAGATTAAGACCTCTCGAGCCTCAGAAGGCTCGAGAGCATTGTAAATAGGCCTATAAATATTTTTAAAATCAATGTAACAAGGGTTCAACTTCTGGAGACTGTGGAGACTTTGCTACTCAAGCTTCTCATCTTCATTCTATTAATATAAGCTTATTTTGCTGTTATATGTTCAATTTCCATTTTCTCTTCTGTTCTAAGCTTGCACTTGAACATGTTGTTCATGTTTTCTTGTGTTTAATGCTAGATAACTGTCATCTTATCTCTGCGTTGATAAATTAGATTTGCAAGTTTCATTTACTGCCTGTAGCTAACCATTCATACGTGTTTATATATGCATCTACTGGTATAGTCAGTATTCTCCATCTATCCATTGAATCTACAAACTATTGAGCATTAGTGGTCTAAAGCCTTGTAAAGCTGAGGTTGTTCATGCATTTCTTGAGTAAAAACAGAGTTGAAACGGTTATCTGGCTTGATCCAACCTTCATCCGTTCTAATAGTTCCGAGAACAATATTGAAGATTATATGTTACCAGGCATCTCTGAGCTGCAACCTAGGAGAGCTTCCTGGAGTGATAGCAACTCCTATAAAATAGGAGACACTCTACATGACTCTAGTTATACCCTCAACTTGAATTAAATGATCCAACTAAGTCAAATTAACTTAGTTAACTCTTACAAGTTGTGTTGTGATGTGAATTACAATTGTATTCCTCATTTAATTCAAGGACAAAATTAAATTGGGATTTTCTTGTTGCATTTTCAACAACACCATGAAAGGACTAGGTGATAAAATGAATATGCTACAATAGCCCAAAAGGTGTTAATATCACTTACCCCTAGGTTCGATGCCAAAGTATCAATGATCAAACAAATACATGACCTAAACCAGGTGACCATGGAGAAGCTTGATGGAATACTTACAACCTATGAAATGAGAATGAAAAGGGATCAACCATAACTCAGAGAAGTTTCTTTTAAAGTGTCAAGAAAACCAAAGAAATATCAAGACCAAGATAGTTCCAACCACGTTTTAGATAAAGAGGAAGCAAACTTTGTCAAAAGACTACAAAATGGCACTGGAAAATACAAAGGTAGGTTACCATTCAAATGTTTTTAATGTGGTGGAATAGGACACTTTGCTTCAAAATGTCCTTTCATAGAAAATAACAATGCTAAAAAAGAAGAGAAAGGAAAGAAAAATTCTAAAAATATTTCCAAGAAGAAGTTCTCTAAGAGGAAAAGTTTATACTCACATGAAGACAGTTACAGTTAATCAAAAGATGAAATAGATTATGAATCTAACTAAAACCTTGTTGAGAAGCTTCTTATGGCTTTTGAAAAGCAAATATCTGGTTTGGAGAATACTAAATTAGAACAATGTGAAGCATTTGTTGACATGGAAAGTGAACTTCTAAGTGTATTGGAGGAAATAAATTGGCTTAAAATAATAATAAAAAACCAGAAAGGAGAGATCCAAGATTATAAGGAGAAAGAGAATAACACATATGAAGAAATGGTAGTTCTAAGAGTCCATTTGGAAGAGGCCAAACGAGTGGAGGAAGTTTTAATGAAACAATTACTAGAGAAAGAAGAAATTGTAATAAATTGGAATTAGAAATCGTGTCCATGAGAAAATACCTCGAGAAGGATAAGGCACAACTGGATCTAAACTTCAAATTTGTAAAGTGATCATAAACCTTAGATAAGATCGTCAACAATTAGTGATATCCATTAATTAAAATAGGACTCAAGTATAAGGAAACACCAGAGCAAGTCAAAGGGGGTTTAGACCCCAAAGCACCAGAACGTTAGGATCCAAAAGGCTATCATAATGCCCTTAAGGGAACAAGTGGATAGTCCAACAAATTCACCAGTATAAGAAATATATATGCAGAGTCACACAAGTAGCAGAGGAGTAACAAAGTAACAAAGAATAAAGGTTCATTCAATCCAAAACCAAGGACCAATCCTATCAAGAAGAGTTTTCACTCTGAGGTACCCATATATTTTCTATGCTCATTGTTTTATTTGTTATAATTTGGTAACAAAGAAACACATTGCACATCATAGAAAAATATTAGTTTTAGAGATGCAAGGGCCAAGCCAATTTTAAATAAAATTACAAGAACTATAAAATCCTTCAATAATACATTTTCTCTTCTTATGAATGAAATTGAGTGTTCGATTTGCAACAATTTTGGGCATAAATCCAATGAATGAAAAGTAAATTGATGTCTTCCTATCAATCAGATAGAAAGGAAGAACTTACCAAAATATGGAAAAAGAAGAATATTGTGTATCTAGAAGAGTGTGGACTGGTATTATATGCCAAGAATCAAGGAAATCAATGGCATATTAACAGTGGGCATTCAAAACATATGATAGGTGACAAAAAATATGTTTATTTCCTTTGATTTGGTTCAATTCAAAGTGATGGGCCTCGTTAATAGGTAAATTATAAGGCCCATATGGCCTTCCTTCAACCTATATTTACCTCTTTTTCACATTAAATGACATATTTTTGACTATTATGTGTTTATTAGGAAGACTAAAGGATGATTGTCATATCTCATGGAAAAATGTGATTAATGTGCAGGAAAAGAATGTATTTTAGTGCATTTACTTTTCAAATATACATTGAAGGAAGCTGGAAAAGATGTAGGAGGCTTGCTCCCTACATTTACTAACCCACAAATTGATTTTCTCCATGAATTTACTCACCCATAGTTCAAAGATCCACTAACAACTGATACAATCAAGGGTTTCGAGGATCTCAGGGAGATAGATCCATCTTTCTAGGGATTTTTGGAGGGAAGCAATCCTCTTTCCAAGGAGGCTGCCCCTCGGTCACTTTTGTATAAATAAGGAACCCTAAGGGATCAATAAGATTCAAAAAATATGAGTATATAGAGACTATTAAGGGCTATAAGCTTGAACTTGTTATTTCCATTCCTTTATCATGTACTAGAGAATTATTTTATGTTAATGAAATTTTTCTCTGCTATCTTCCATCCGAGCTTGTTCTAGAGGGTTGAGTTCCCTTGGGTTAGGGCTAACTAATTAGAGAAATTTTAAGGTCTAAAATGGGACTCAAAACAAAAATGTACAAACAAAATAAAATTTAAAAGAACCAACAGAATTCAAGATGATGATGCCAACCATGGGCAATGATTCACCATTTTTGGAGTAAAAAAGTAAAAAGATTAAAAAATAAAAATAACTAGTTTTCAACTCGTATTTTCAATTTATCTCCTTATGGTTTTACTGAAATTTCAAGAGGGATCACTCATTGTATGTACAATTTAATTCCTCATCTAAGGAGTGCCCATGTTGCGTACTTTTGATGGATGCTGCTACACGAAAAATATGGAAGACATGAAAATAGCATGATTGCAATCATGTTTTTCATGTATTTCTCATTTTCGTTTAGCAGGGTCCTTTGAAAGTATGAAATATGGGTTTTCCTTGGATTAGCAATTAAACTTCACATCCAACTAGTGATCCCTCTCGAAAATTGAGTAAAATTGTAGGGAGATAAGTTGAAAATACACATTGGAAAAGTAGTTTTTTCTTTTTTCCCTCTAAAATTTGATGATGTAATCTAATCTTATTTTATTATTTCCACTATTATTTTATAATATTCCTTAGGAGGCCCATTTTAGACCTCAACATTTCTCTAATGACCTAGAGGCTCTAGTCTTTCTCATGTATATTTTACTTATGCATTTTCTTTCCTAACAACATTGTCTTTCTTTCTTAGCAGGTTTTGTTTCAAAAAATTGTGTGTGCATGTCTATCTACCACATCTCTTGTGTGAAGTGTGGTTTAGGATAATGTATTGGTAAACCAAAACTATATAGTTTCTTTCTTTGGCAGTTTTATTAGCACTCTTCTTGCATCTATGTTTTCTGCGAGCTAATGATTGGTTAGTAGTTTTCTTTGAGCACACGAAGTATAACTTCTTGTGGATGAAAGTTTAGTGTAGAATACAATATAGGTTTTCTTTCAATGCAATAGTTAGATTTCAAATAAAATTCAACTCATCCTTTCTCTATCATTTCAATCTTCTACAATTTACATTGTTAATACGTTGTATGAGTTTGGCAAGATTGAATAACTTTTTGTGGTGTGTAGGTACTACTTTTGATTTTCAGGGTTAGAATTTCCATTCACAATCCTTCTCCCACCACCATATTTCTTTCTTCGACCTCAACAACTCCCTCAAAGCACTATTCATCAAAACTGTATTTCTAGGTTATTGAATGCCACAGTGTGCATTGATTCTTGTGCAAGATGGACCCCTGAAGGGTGCTAAGCTTGGAAAGGGTCTCATACAACCTTCATATACCCTCCATTACTATTCCCTACCTTCATATCACCTTCTCCACCCCTATAATTCTCAAAGATTCAATCTTGTAGCAAAACAAGGAAATTCTGTAGCATCTTGTAGCAATCCTGTAGCAATCATGTAGCATCCTATAGCACCATGTAAACTTGACCAAAATTAACCTTGAAGCTTGATTTTTCCTCCTTTCCTTGTATAATTTTCCTTAGGATCTGAAACCATGATTGAGGAAGGATAAAGACCACTTAGGACTTACCTTTTTACCACTACAACACATTTCAACAATTAGGGTTAGTGGACAGATTTATGAGCTTCATATCATAATAACAATTTAATTGATTACCTCATGAAGCATCTAATGAACTATAAAACTATATTTCTAAATATAATATCTTTGAATACAATGATTAAAGGTTGATTACATGCATTTTACTTTATTCAAGATAGATTATTTGTTTTTTTATTCTTGAGCTAGGGTTTCCATTTCAACATTTTTGTTCCCATTTTAGCTTTGTTGTTTCCCATGCATAAACTAGGTTTCCTTTCAATGCAACATTTAAATTTTGCAAGTAGATTAATGTTTACATTTATACAAGTAGTATATCCTTTACATTTTTTCAAGTAGTCACGTATCCTTTATATTTCTGCAAGTGGTATAGTCTTTACATTTCTGCAATTAGGTTAACATTCACATTTGAGTAAGCAACATCTCCAATATTTCAAATAGAGTACCATTTCATTTTCTACAAGTTAATTAGGAATTTCATTTCATGCAATTTATTTCATTGCAAATATAGATTTAGTTGATGGAGTGGTCTATGTATACCTTGGTCTGGTCCATTACTTCAAAGTGACTTAAGTGGAGCTTAGCCTACTGTGCATATAACACTATCGCCTCTTAATTTTGTACAAACTCTGGGTTGATAATTAAAGTTGGTAGCATTAGCAGTTTCAACACTCTTGTTGCAATACTGAGGCTCATCACTTGTTGGCGTCATTGTTGGGGAGGTGTCCATGTAGGTGTTGTTTATGCTTATAACTACTTTATTTTCTATTTTTCTTTTTCTTTGCATAAATATTGCTTGTTTTAAACAAAATTCAAAAAAAAAAAGAAAAAAAAAACACAAACTATTTCATGTCTCACAAGATTAGGGACAACCTAGGGAAATTGCTACCAAAAACCCCCAACCCTTCTCGCAGTCAACCATCACTCCTCTTTGGTGGTTGTAAAATTCCTACTCTTACCACATAATGGTTAAAGAATCCTTTAGGTGAGAAGCCAAAAATATTTGAAGAACCCATAGGGGAGGAATAACCCATATCACCTACCCAAAACATGGTTGAGAACATGCAGAATAAGTTATTTCCTATCAGAGAAACTAATCTGGAAGATAGAATGAAAAACATAATCCCTACTGCTCTCCCACACTTCCATGGCCTAGCCTCTAAAGAGCCTGATACATTTATGTTTGAGTTTGTTGTGGTTTACAGAACCTATGATAACACTTATGATGAGCAGAAGCTAAAATTGTTTCCTTCCACTCTGAAGGATGCATCCTTACACTAGTTCATGAGCATGGAAGGAGGAAACATAATCAATTGGGCTCAAATGCAACAAAATTTAAATTAGAAATATAGGGACTATTGTAGGTCAATGTAAATCAATATTTAGGATGACCTTAGGGAAAAATGAATCTTTAGAGGATGATGAGGAAAGATTTCGACTCAACTATAGAAGAGCTAACTGCACCCTTGACCTGAAATCCTTGAAGCTTGTAATTCTATGAGGGATTAGGAAGGATTTAATGGAGACCCTTAATATGTTGTCTCGTGGAGATATTTACCAGATGACCTATGAAGACATCAACACAATATTCAAAAATCATTCCAGGTATTCAAGGAAGAGGGGTAGGTCCAGTCAAATCTTGATCAACTCTTCTCCCTCTACTTCAACCATCAAAAATGAAATAGGGAACATGCTAGAAGACTTTAAGAGTGAGATTTTGCACACCTTAAACTTGAAAATGGATGCTATGCAGATAAAGAAGAAGCAAGAAGATGCATAAATGGAATTGTCTATATTTTTCCCTAGATGCACCAAGAGGCACCCCTAAAATGAGTGCCCACTGAATGTCATAGAGGTCTACTCTATTTGTGAGGAGAACCATGCAACTGAAAAATGTACCTCTCTTATAGGCTTTGAGGTTGTATATCAAGGGGCAGAAAGTGGATTGGAGCAACTTTTCTTCATCAACCAAAGGAGGCCACTTAGCCCTTGACCATACTAGAAAGGCATGGAAGGTGCACATTATCCTTCTTTCAATCCAAAGAAGAATGCACCCTTTCAGCCTTGGTACACTCTAGCTCACTCATCTTGGTCTATGCCCTCTCCTTGGTCCTATTCTCCTCAATATCCTCCTCAGTTTGTCAATCCACCCTTCTAGCCATATCAACCTCAACCTCCTTAATGGGGAAACCCTTCACAAGGATGGAGGCCTTAGGCAACCCAACCTCTTTCCTTAATTCCTCCTCCTCCACCTCAACCACAACTATCCCACAATAATCCACCAAAGAAACCTTAGATTCTTGCTCAACCCAATCTGAACCTGAACAACAAGCAAGCCCAACAAGTCTATAGTGGGGAAACATCCTATCCTACTTATGCTATGGAGATCCAAGATATCAACATTAGGTCTGGGAAGGTACTTCTATATGCTCACCCACCTTCTCCACTTGAAGATCTTGAAGAAAAGAAGGAAGATAGTGTCCCTCAAGAAAGTATGCCTAAATATCATGAAATGTTGGTCCAACCCAAACAACACACCCCAGAAGAGGTTAAACTTTTGGGAGCACTAAAAAACCTGTGTTAAAATACCCCTTCTTCAAGCCATCAAATATGTCCCCATCAACAAGCTCAGAGGGGAAGAGTGTTTCAAGAGGCCTGGAAGAAGAAAAAGAGATGCCTCCACTACTAATGTTGTTTGGTATCTCTCTGATCTAATGCTTGGGAGGGTTATCTCTCCAAACTACTTGGATCCTGGTAGCCCAGTAGTGGATGTGCACTCAACGATATCATAGTCCCCAACACAATGATTGACCTTGGGGATGCAATCAATGTTATGACCACGGAAACTATGTTGAAGCTCAACCTCCAAGGAGCCTTGAGAAAGATCAATGTGGTTTTGCAGTTGGGAAACATATCCACAGTAGCCCTCGAGGGAGTTATTTAGGATGTGATGGTTTCCATTGAATCCTAAGAGTATCCCACATGCTTGTCCTACACCCAAAAACCAAGTCTAATGGGTACCCTCTCATTTTAGGGAGACCTTGGTTAACCACTATTAATGCTTACATTAGTTGCAGGGTTGGAAACATGACTATTAAAAATGGGCATCTCATAAAGCAATTTGTATTATATCCCCCTACTCAACCCTCTGTTGTGCATGATTTAACTTTGTGGGTAGAGGAATAAGATGAGGAATATTTTTATTAGTCATCCCTCTATCCAGTTTATACATTAGACGCTACTTTAGGAAGAAGGTAGCTAAATGTGGATGACCTACTAATAAATTATTGCAGAATTAACCTCTTGTTGCCATACCAATGGATGAGATAGTATAATACTCCTTAGAAAAATCCATGGGATGAACTGTTGACTTCCAATTCTGATCAAGATCATGATAGTATTATGGAAATTAGTACATGCAAAACTCTAAAAATCAACGCTTCTCTCTCAACAGAGCAAGAAGAGCAACTATGCACTATATTGAGACAACATCTTGAAGCTTTAGCTCGGGACTATAAGGAAATGAAAGGGGTGCATCCCTCAATTTGTACCCAACATATTTACATTAAAGAGGGATATAAACATGTGTGCCAACCCTAAAGGAGAATGAACCCTGCCCTTAAATACATTGTGAAAGAAGAATTTCAAAAACTACTAGATGCAGGATTCATTTACCCCATTTCAGATAGTGAATGGGTATCCCCTCTTGCCATAGTACCCAATAAAAAGGGGAAGTGGAGGATATTTGTTGACTATAGGGAACTGAACAAGGACACAAAGAAAGATCATTTTCCCTTGCCTTTCATTGATCAAGTATTGGATGGACTTGCAGGGAAGAAATTATTCTCATTCCTGGATGGATTTAGTAGGTATAATTAGATCCAGATCAGGCTTGAGGATCAAGACAAGACCACCTTCACAAGCTACATTCTAGAGGGAAGTTTTGAGTATTATTGTTCATCTATTGCATGACAGTTGAAATCTATATGGATGACTTCACCCCTTATGAAAATGATTTCCATAAATCTCTTTCCAATCTGTGTAAAGTGTTAGCCTCCTGCTGCAGCAGGTTAATCATCTTTCATGATTGACATTTTTACATGCCAAATATGTCGTACTATGCATGCTGCAATGCTCCATATTTGCTACAGATGGCCAAAGAAGTGTCCATAAGAGTATGCTAGTCTAAGTGCCACTGCTATGTTCCAATTTTGATAAGCAATCCATTTTTCGGTTTAAGGCAGTTTTTCAGTTGGAGGTACTCAGGCTGGAATTCACTAACCTCCCCCTTCTTCTCATCACCCCAAAGTCACTTACTAACATCCCCCAAGAGGTCAAGATCTGCTTGAGCCTCTCAGTTTCATCATCTCCAGGACATGTGCCTTGGTGAACATCTGCTTCACTCAAGGATTGCTCACTCAGTGTTTGTAAGTCTTCTTTTCCCCAAAATGGCCTAAGGTCTCATACCTTAGCGCCCTCTTTTCATCTCCATATTAACTATTAAATTTATTATATAACTCCCTAACAATTTTCCCCTTTCCCCTATTTTAATCATGTATATAAATCCCCTTATGTAAATATTCCCCCCTGGCAATATAGCCATATTATTCACTAAGTCAGGGAAATCACAGTCCATCTGGGACTGTTTTTAGCCCATCCGTGTCCTGGGATTACTCTGACATCTAGTCAGAATAATAACCTCTTCTCTAAACCAAAAACCCCTAAAAACCTTCAAAAACCCATATTTCACGCATATCCCTAAGTCCGACTGTAAATACATTAATGCACCCTTTATTAAACCCCATAACCCACTAAACCTAAGTCTAAAACCCATCCGCCGCGCGTATCAAATTTGGAATATTCCTGCGAATATTCCCACCCCCTAACCCGTCGATACCTCGCGATCGTCGCCAACCGTTGGATCGCCCGCCCCACGGATCAACGGCTGGCAGGCATCCCCATCCCCGACACGCCCGGGCTTTAGCGTCCGGGAGTTCGGCGGTTTTGCCGCCGTACTCCCGCCACGCGTCAGGCTCTGGGGTGTGGCGGAGCCCCCTCCCCCGAAACCACCTTTGCCCATAAGCGGTGCGCCAGAAACCGCTTACCACCTTGTGACGTCATACCCCACATCACCCCCTGCACAGTCCCTGCTTACGTCACCCCTGTCCAGTCACCCGATGAGTCACCTGCCTGCGTGGCCTCCTGCCACGTCACTGCCACGTGTCCCTGCCACCATACCTGCCACGTCATCGTCTGTACGTGATGATGTCATGCTGACGTCATCCCGCCACGTCGCCCTGCTGACGTCACCCACCGTACAATGCTGACATCATCAGCACTTTTTTGGACGCAGAGGCGCAAAAGTTGCACTTCGGAGCCCCGGAATTGAATTCTGAGGCAGTTTTTGATGAGTGATTTGCACCTATCGCTCATCGCAGGATTTTTTAGGCCGAAATGGAGAATCTTCAGGGAATCTTTAAAGAATCTTCTCACCATGCGGCCCCAGGAAGCCCGAAAAGGCGCAAAAATGATCCGTTTTCTTCACAGAGCATACCAAAAGGATCAGAAGACAATTCCAGATGATACAGAGGCCAAATAGCGGCCATTTACAAGTGATTAAACCCGCAGCACATCAGATCAGCAGTCCATATTTTGTCAGAGAGTATCAGTGGAAGAAAAGACGCTAGAGAGTATCAGTCAAGATTTTTTAGGGGCTCGAGGCACCTGAACATTAATGAAGCCCCAAGAAAGTAAAATCAATAAGCATCAGCCCATCCCTGCCTTCAAATCACCATTAAGGCATTCAAAGCACCAGGACAGCAAGAAAGCAGAAACCCATACTCATTTATTGCAGAAAACACTGCAGCAAGCCACCAAGGACAGCATCATTTATTCAGTTTTGATACATCGGCCCTGAGCACGGCCCGAGATATTTTTTTCATTTATTTTAGGATAGGATTAGGTTAAAGTAGTCATTTTTTATGACCTAATTAGGTCAAGATGTAATAAAGGAACTCTGCAGAGAATTTTTGCCCTATATATACCACCCTCTGTATAGTTTTTAAGGGTTGGTTAATTGAGAATTTTCACTAGAGACTCACTGTGTATACCTGAATTTTTCTATAATCAAAGATTGCTTAAAACTTGGAAAGAGAATTGTATGTTGTTGATGAATGTTTTGAAGAGTTGAAGATGGAATTCCTGCGCTGCGGCCTGAAGCAATAAGTGCCTCTTATCTCTGTTTATGTGTTTGCCATTATCTAAATAGCAGAAAAAAGGAATAGTCTAGAATTAGTTTAAATACTCTCTATCCTCAATTTCTGCTGTTTCTAGATGTTTTCCTCTAAAAGAATTGGTTATGAACATTGAATTCCTCCCGGCTCATGTTTACCCCAATTCACCTATGTTGGCCAATTATCTAGGGATTCTTAACTGCCCCTAGGTAGCGCCCTGTTACCTTCTTTGCTAATCTGTTGGAGAGATTCTTAATTGCCTCTCTTTCTTTAGCATTCCTTCCATCCTTTGAACCTGAAAATTGCTTCAAGCTCAGTTATCTTGCTCCATGTTCCCTCACTGTTATTAAGGAAACACATCAGCAGTTCCCCTCCTCGACTCCACGCCCAATGGCTTGCAAGATTCAGACTATACTCTGCCTCTCTACCTGAAAGTGTCAGTTTTCCCACCAAAACTCAATCAAAACCCTTGAGCATCATATCTAGCCTAAAATCATCCCTTTCAACAAAGCTAAATCATAAAGAGAGAGCCCTCTCTGACTGCAGGTAGGCTAGGACCTGCAGTCCAAAGTTGGTTTGTGGTTACCTCGGCCGTATCCCTTTAGGAGTCAAAAGGGACAACCTGAGTGATAACATAATGGCGACTCCGCTGGGGAGTGAATCATGTGTTTATTAGTGTAAATCCTCAATTTTGACCAGTTCGCCTCGTTTTCTGGAGAAAGTGTTCCTTTTCTTCAGGGCTTTTCATGTTCAGCTCTGATCTGTGACGGTGGACAGAGATCAGGCACTTCAAGGTTGATTCATCCACCTGGCGACTCCACATCATCCTCATAATAAAGACTCCGCTGGAGAAATGAACCCGAAGGAATTATATAAGCAGATCAGGCTCTTCACTTGGACTATTATCCAAGAGATCATGTTCTTTCTCTTGCACCAGATTTTGCTATGCATATTGTGCTTTAAAAACGATTTTATGTCAGATTTTTGTGTTTCTCCTTTGGAAAAGGTTGTTGAAAAGCCTCCTTGCACATCAGAGCATCAGCTTTCAAATGTTGTTGAAGATCATCATACAGCCAAGGAGGAACCAAAAATAGAGCCCAGTCTTCTAGTTCCTGTACATACTCCCGTGCCGCGTAAAGTTCCTGAAAGATATAAGCCGCTTATTTTGCCTCCTGTGGTTGGTCCTCTGCCGGCAAATCATCCCGAATATCTCCCTAGATTTGATGGAGAGAATGGTATTACTGCCCAGAAACATATCCAGGCTTTTGAAGATTATCTTAATATATTTGAAGTGGAATATGAAGATGTCAGTCTTAGACTATTTTCCCTTTCTTTGCAAAGCGAAGCTAGGACTTGGTTTAAAGCGTTGCCTGAGGCGAGCATCTCTAAGTTTCAGCAGTGTGCCAAGCTTTTCCTTGATAGATGGATGATCAGAGGTAATCTCTTCGTGCTCATCGAAGAATACAATCATTTAGAAAGGCATCCAGATGAATATGTTCAACAGTTTTCAGACAGATTCAATCAAGTTTATCAGTCCATGCCTTTAAATATAAGACCTCCCCTTGATCTAGCTCTATTACAATATCCTAGAGCATTTGACACAGAGATGGAATTCTGTTTGAGAGAAATATGCCCGTCCACTTTGAAACAGATGCAGGACATAGCTGTGGACGTGGAGGCAAATCTAAGAAGGAGGGAAGAACAGCGCAAAGCAGAGCAAGAAGAAAAATTTCATAGTGTGTTACAAAAGACAGAGGAAATGATGCAGCTGATTACAATGAAAGTGGAATGTTCAGAGCTCCAGAACAGATCTATTTCGCAACAGGAAAGTAGTGACATTCACGAACAAACCTGCCACAAAACAGATGACATATTCATCCAGCCATACATGATGGAGCAGTCTCCTGATATACTGTGTGAATATAATAGCTTTTCTTCTTTCAACTCTCTGCCCAAATATGATCTGTATGATGATGATTATGAGCCTAACGACCAAATCAGCCTTGCAGGGGAATCAGATCCTATTTTGGCAGGAAGCAGTGTTCAGGTTCAGCAACCTGAACCCAATGATCAGCATGCCCATCTCGGGTATGAAGAAAAGGAAGAAAACGCAGAGTGTGTTCATTTCAGTGAAGGAACTTTACCCTTTTGTTCTGAATCTTTTCAATTTATCAAGGATAACTATCATGCTGTATATGAGCAAGTGTCACCGCGTGTTGCTATTGACCGACTGGAGGTTAATCAAGATATTGTTCCAAAGGTATTGCCTCTAGTTTTGCAACCACAAAGAGCCATTGAATATCAGATTGAGGAGGACCCAGAAGCAGCAGCATATGACCAAATGATCCAAGTGGATCCCCTGCCTCTTTGTTTTCAGCCATCTGAGTTGTTCAAAGAAGAAGAAGACCAGCAGCCTGCACAGATCAGTCAAGTCCTATTCGAGCCAGATTGTAATAAATTACAAGCACCCCTGCAAGTTCTGAATGACCTATCCGCTGGCAGGCAGAATGATGAAAGAGATCAGTGCTCTTCTCCATTAACAGGCTGCAAGGCTCAGTATCGAGTTGTCGATGATCTCCCGACTCCAAGGCATGGTAGCGATCCTCAACCTTTGTACAGTTCTTTAATTCAGCCTAGAAATTGTATATATATGTTGCAGGACAGTTTTGTACAGTATTTAAACACCGCAAAGGAGGTCAGTAGCTTCCTGATCTTCTCAAAGATTGACAAAGCCATAACAAATTGAAAAATCTCAGTTGGTCTCACTAGCAAGCACAAGCAGCAAAGCCCACTCATGTTATTATTGCTTAAGTGGTTGCATTGGCTATTTCACTTCACCTAATAGCAAAGTAAGCACTAGTTAGGGTAGGTAGGTAGGTAGGATCAATAAGGCAGCCAGCCAAGGGAAATTTGTAGAACACAGCAACAATTGAATACAAGGCAGTCTGACCTGCTGTTCTTGGCTTTTCACAAGGAAAAGCCATCCCCAAGTGGAGCCACTGTTAGCCTCCTGCTGCAGCAGGTTAATCATCTTTCATGATCGACATTTTTACATGCCAAATATGTCGTACTATGCATGCTGCAATGATCCATATTTGCTACAAATGGCCAAAGAAGTGTCCATAAGAGTATGCTAGTCTAAGTGCCACTGCTGTGTTCCAATTTTGATAAGCAATCCATTTTTTGGTTTAAGGCAGTTTTTCAGTTGGAGGTACTCAAGCTGGAATTCACTAACCTCCCCCTTCTTCTCATCACCCCAAAGTCACTTACTAACATCCCCCAAGAGGTCAAGATCTACTTGAGCCTCTCAGTTTCATCATCTCCAGTACATGTGCCTTGGTGAACATCTGCTTCACTCAAGGATTGCTCACTCAGTGTTTGTAAGTCTTCTTTTCCCCAAAATGGCCTAAGGTCTCATACCTTAGCGCCCTCTTTTCATCTCTATATTAACTATTAACTTTATTATATAACTCCCTAACAATTTTCCCCTGTCCCCTATTTTAATCATGTATATAAATCCCCTTATGTAAATATTCCCCCTGGCAATATAGCCATATTATTCACTAAGTCAGGGAAATCACAGTCCATCTGGGACTGTTTTTAGCCCATCCGTGTCCTGGGATTACTCTGACATCTAGTCAGAATAATAACCTCTTCTCTAAACCAAAAACCCCTAAAAACATTCAAAAACCCATATTTCACGCATATCCCTAAGTCCGACTGTAAATACATGAATGTGCCCCTTATTAAACCCCATAACCCACTAAACCTAAGTCTAAAACCCATCCGTCGCACGTATCAAATTTGGAATATTCCTGCGAATATTCCCACCCCCTAACCCGTCGATACCTCGCGATCGCCGCCAACCGTTGGATCGCCCGCCCCACGGATCAACGGCTGGCGGGCATCCCCATCCCCGACACGCCCGGGCTTTAGCGTCCGGGAGTTCGGCGGTTTTTCCACCGTACTCCCGCCACGCGTCAGGCTCTGGGGTGTGGCAGAGCCCCCTCCCCCGAAACCACCTTTTCCCATAAGCGGTGCGCCAGAAACCGCTTACCACCTTGTGATGTCATACCCCACGTCACCCCCTGCACAGTCCCTGCTTACGTCACCCCTGTCCAGTCACCTGCCTGCGTGGCCTCCTGCCACGTGTCCCTGCCACCGTACCTGCCACGTCACTGTCCGTACGTGATGACATCATGCTGACGTCATCCCGCCACGTCGCGCTGTTGACGTCACCCGCCGTACAATGCTGACGTCATCAGCACTTTTTTGGACGCAGAGGCACAAAAGTCGCACTTCGGAGCCCCGGAATCGAATTCTGAGGCAGTTTTTAGGCTGAAATCGCTCATCGCAGGATTTTTTAGGCCAAAATGGAGAATCTTCAGGGAATCTTTAAGGAATCTTCTCATCATGCGGCCCCAGGAAGCCCGAAAAGGCGCAAAAATGATCCGTTTTCTTCACAGAGCATACCAAAAGGATCAGAAGACAATTCCAGATGATATAGAGGCCGAACAACGGCCATTTACTGGTGATTAAACCCGCAGCACATCAGATCAGCAGTCCAGATTTTTTCAGAGAGTATCAGTGGAAGAAAAGATGCCAGAGAGTATCAGTCAAGATTTTTTAGGGGCTTGAGGCACCTGAACATTGATGAAGCCCCCAGAAAGTCAAATCAATAAGCATCAGCCCACCCCTGCCTTCAAATCACCATTAAGGCATTCAAAGCACCAGGACAACAAGAAAGCAGAAACCCATACTCATTTATTGCAGAAAACACTGCAGCAAGCCACCAAGGACAGCATCATTTATTCAGTTTTGATACATCGGCCCTGAGCACGACCCGAGATATTTTTTGCATTTATTTCAGGATAGGATTAGGTTAAAGTAGTCATTTTTTATGACCTAATTAGGTCAAGATGTAATAAAGGAACTCTGCAGAGAATTTTTGCCCTATATATACCACCCTCTGTATAGTTTCTAAGGGTTGGTTAATTGAGAATTTTCACTAGAGACTCGCTGTGTATACCTGAATTTTTCTGTAATCAAAGATTGCTTAAAGCTTGGAGAGCGAACTATCTGTTGTTGATGAATGTTTTGAAGAGTTGAAGATGGAATTCCTGCGCTGCGGCCTGAAGCAATAAGTGCCTCTTATCTCTGTTTATGTGTTTGCCATTATCTAAATAGCAGAAAAAAGGAATAGCCTAGAATTAGTTTAAATACTCTCTATGCTCAATTTCTGCTGTTTCTGGATGTTTTCCTCTAAAAGAATTGGTTATGAACATTGAATTCCTCCCAGCTCATGTTTACCCCAATTCACCTGTGTTGGCCAATTATCTAGGGATTCTTAACTGCCCCTAGGTAGCGCCCTGTTACCTTCTTTGCTAATCTGTTGGAGAGATTCTTAATTGCCTCTCTTTCTTTAGCATTCCTTCCATCCTTTGAACCTAAAAATTGCTTCAAGATCAGTTATCTTGCTCCATGTTCCCTCACTGTTATTAAGGAAACACACCAGCAGTTCCCCTCCTCGACTCCATGCCCAATGGCTTGCAAGATTCAGACTATACTCTGCCTCTCTACCTGAAAGTGTCAGTTTTCCCACCAAAACTCAATCAAAACCCTTGAGCATCATATCTAGCCTAAAATAATCCCTTTCAACAAAGCTAAATCATAAAGAGAGAGCCCTCTCTAACTGCAGGTAGGCTAGGACCTGCAGTCCAAATTTGGTTTGTGGTTACCTCGTAGCATGAAATTTCTTTAGATTTTATTTATTTTAATTTAGCAATTTCATGAGAGTTTTTTTTTTTTTTAATGCAATTTAATTTATATTTATTTTGGTTTTGATTGGTTTGTAGCAGGAGATCAATTGGAGAAGATCAGATTTGAGGAATTTTGGAGCAATGAAAGGGACCAACAAAGAGAAAAATGAGGAATTTGTAGCTCTAATTCAGGATCTGGAAAACTACTCTCAACAGTTCTCCATTGTTGGAGATTCTTGTAATTAATAAATATCAGTTTTGAGAATGAGGAAAGGGTTCCTCTTATCTGCAACTAGATGCCTTGAAAACACTTTTGTATTAGGAGATTAATAGTTGTAGATGAGAGGAAAACTTCAAATCTGAGGTATTAAGGGAAAATTCTGTGATTTTTCCTGCTCTATATTTACACTTTTGTAATGTATTCTGAGTTGAATTATGGAGAGACATATCATTTTGAGTTTTGAAAGAGAATATTGTTTTGCACTACTATAAGCAGTTTCTTCGAGGAGCTGAAACTGCTTATGGAGTGCAAAATTTTAATGAGGTTATGGTATGATTTTAATAAAATTTCCATTTGAATGCACTATTATCTGAAATTTGAGTTGATCTTCTATTGCTGGAATTTTTCTAATTGATTTTAATTTATGTTTTAAATAATGTATTGCATTATGATATTGACCACTATTGTCATATCAATTTGTTTTATGTTATTGAAGTTCTTTAAGAGCTACCTCTGAGGAGAAGAACATAATTAAAAATTAATATGAATTCATTGAAATAGGATGTACTGAGCAGTAACTATTTATTGTTTAACTACATTCCCATTTTGTTTTCTATTTCATTAATTAAATGAACTACTTCTTTAATTAATGAAAATATATAATGAATTCAATCATTATTTAAACAATTCTCTTCCCTTGTTCAGTTAGTTCATCTTATCTCGAATTGAGAGAGGGATATCCTTTTCCAATTAGAGATAGGATTAGATTTTTTGCTTGCATAGTAAAGTAGATCTACATTTAGATTTAATTATGCATTCTAGAAGATCCCTTACACAGGGGCAAACCTTAGTTGTGGCTTAGCTGAACCCTCAAGTTAGCTTTAGGATTTTCTTGCTTTCATGTGCACAACAAGAGGGAAAATATCATTCATCTCTTTCCGTTGGTTAGTAATAGAAAAATTATAGACCCGCAGGGAGAGAGAGGGGGTGACTGGACCCAAGTGAACCAGGTGGAGTCATTACACAAACATATAAGAGTTTGATTTGGGACTCTGATCGAGTGACCTTCCTTGATGTTGATGAGGTCATTTTGGGCCGTCAACAAGTCCCAACTAGGCATTGTCTTTCCACATCCACACAAATGCATCAGGGGAGACTGTAGGAGAAACTTTGGGACAAATGGAAGATAAGTTTCCCTATGCCATATACTTCATTATTAAGAACCTCTCCAAAGTTGAACTCAATTACATAGTTACTAAAAAAGAACTCTTAGTTGTTGTGCACTCCTTGAACAAGTTTAGGCATTATATCACTGGGTACCAAGTCTTTGTTCATATTGATCATGCAACCATAAAATATTTAGTGAATAAACTTGATGTCAATGCTAGGATCATTAGATGGTTATTATTGTTGAAAAAATTTGATCTAACCATTGTTGACAAGCTAGGAAAGGAAAATGTGGTTGCAGATTTTTTTGTCTAGACTAACATTTCCTATAGAAAATTAGGAGATGATAGATGATTAGCTTCTGGATGATCACCTCTTTTCCATTTCACTATTGTCTCCTTGGTTTGCTGATATAGCAAATTTCTTGGTTGCTGGGATATTCCCTCCTAATCTATCCTCCAAGGAGAAGAGAAAGATTGTTAGAAAAAGTGCCCCTTTCACTTGGATTGGGGAAAATCTCTTCAAATTGGGATTAGAAAAAATCTTGATGAGATGTGTAAGGGAGGATGAGGTTTTTGAAACCTTCTCAGCATGCCTTGATGGACCTTGTGGGGGTCATTTTTCTGCTAAGAGGACAATCTTCAAAATTCTCCAAGCTAGCTACTACTGGCCCATTCTACACTAAGATGCTTGGAGGTACACTGCTATATGTGATGAATGCCAACGGATGGGAAATCCTACACCAAAGGATGAAATGTGCCTGCAACCTCAAGTGAATATTGAGCCATTTGAGAAGTGGGGCATGGGTTTCACTGGACCAATTGATCCCCCATCCAAACAAAAGAGATATATCATTATGTGCACTGATTATTTGATAAAGTGGACTTAGGTGAAGGCAATAAAAACATAAACATACCATAAGGTGCCAAAGTTTCTAAGGGAAAACATATTTCAAAAGTTTGAATTCCCAAAGGTGTTGGTCACTAATCAAGGGACTCAGTTTACTTCAAGTCTGATTGAGTAAATCATGGAGCAACATCATATAAGACACATAAAATCCACTGCCTATCATCCTCAAGCAAATGGACACGTGGATTTCAAAAATAGATCTTTGGAAAACATCTTGACCAAAGTTGTCAGCAACATTAAGAAGGATTGGGGATGCCGACTTGTGCAGGCCACTTGGGCCTAAAATACCACTTGGAAAACCACCACTGGGTTCACTCCCTTTGAGTTGGTTTATAGGAAGAAGGCATTGTTGTCCATTAAGTTTGAATATAACACCCTGAGAATGGAAACACAATTGGATTTAGACATCACTAATGCTTGGTAAGAGAGTCTGCAACAACTCATTGCTCTTGATAAAATTATACTACAGACCCTTATGCATACTGAGTTGGTCCAATTGAAGAGGAATATTTGGCATGAAAAAAGCATCAGAGAAAGGAATTTCCAAGAGGGTGATTGGGACCTAATCTATGACTCAAGATTCAAGGACTTGAAGGGAAATTTGATGACAAGATGGTTAGCCCTTATCTGGTAGAAAAATGTCATGAAAATGGTTTTGTCTAGATTAGAACGATTGATGAAGAAGGCATTCCATTTTTAGTCAATGGCTACCGACTGAAACTCTACAAAATACCTCTGCTAAAGGAGGATTTTACCAACTCATAAGGAAGGTGTTGAATATGATTGGGGTTGTCACAACTTTTAGTTCATCCAGTCTCTAATCAGTAGAATAAAGAAGAAAAAAAACAAAAAAAGGAGAAAGAAAACAAAAAGAGAGGGAAAGAATAAGAAGCCTAGGTGAAAACCTCCATGAGGTACCTAAGGAAAACCCTGGGGTTGAAAACCTCTATGAGGCAATCCAAGGGTAAAAAAAAGAGGGAAAAAAAATAATGAAAAATATCCCTAGGTGAAAACCTCCCTTGAGGCACCTGGGGTAGTCCTGCAGATTGAAAACCTCCTCTAGGGTAGCCTGCGAGTCTAAAAAAAATGAAAAAAAAAAGAGAAGCAAAGGGAGCCCTTACATCACTATTGATAGCATGTGTTTTTTGTAGGGTTCCAATCACAACCCAAAGAGGACAACATGCAATGAAGAAAACTCCAAAACTCCACCTATCCATCTCTCTGCATGTCCTCCATCCTCTTACTACCTTTCCCAAGTTTCTCCATCATTAGTCACATATCTCACTCAGTTTTGCCTCAGTTATAAGGTACTACAAGATTGTCTTGAAGTTCTACAAGACTATCCATATTTTCTAAAAGATTGTGATTGAAATTAAAAAAGGGTTCAAATATTATGTTTTCCATAGAGGGATGAAGGGAGAGGTCTATCACACCATCATCATCCTTCCTCCACACCATTTAGCTTCCTTTTCACCCAAATACTCATCTTTGTTCATGAAAAATCCCCATTTTCACCCTTCTTTCATTACCTTCACCACCAAGGTTTGTAATCCTTGTCCATGGTTTGAACATAAAATTATCAACATTTTTGGAGCATCATATGAAGGATCTTGTGGTCATAGAGGGGTGTGTGCGACTGCTACGGGAAGAAATACAATCCTGTAGCAATCTTCACAAACCCTACAACACCATAATTGGAAGCACTAGAATGAAGAATCAATCAACATGGAATCATTACAGAACAATTTCCTTGATATTTGGCAGTTACAAGACTTTTACAAAGTTGCTACATGATCACTATTCATCTCCAATAGCAATAGTACTTGACCCAACATCAACATAACTTGTGATGATGAGCCTCAATCAATTAGGTATATGTCAAAAAATTTGCACCAAAAAAAAATCTCTTTGCCAAAATAGAGTCAATGCATGGAGCAACAAGTATGGAAAGTGGCAAGTCTAGAGGCCAACAAATCAGTCATTGTTCCTGAAGAAGCATGCAAAGGTATAGACCATCAAGTAGGCACAAGTATGAAGTTCCTCATCTCTTCCTTTGAGAGCATGATAGTTCAAAAATGTTTAAAATGTATGAGGAACTAGGTTTTTATAGGTTGAAGGTGGCCAATAGTCTCGGCCATCCTCGAACAATTGAGCAAAAGTTAACTCTCCCTCTCATACAACATGGAGAAAATGAAAAAATGGAAAGGGTGATGATTTCAGGGCATGGGCCAACACATATATAAGGAGTTTATGTAAGTGGGGGCTAGCTAACACTGCGCATTGAGTCCATGATCCAGGTGGCTCCAGACACAGGCAGAAGTCCTAGAGGACTTAAAAAGGGTCAAAATTCAAAGTGGTCAGATTTCTCCCAAACTAGCACGAGATCGAAGTGCTCATCGTCTTGATTCCAATGGTGTGAATGACACTCAAATCCGAGCTCGTATGAGGGAGAAAGAGCTAGTCAAAGTTTTGGTCAAAGTTTGGCAATGGGCCAGGTTTAAGTGTCCTACAAATTCACCATCAACCGGCGTGGTAACCTAGCTCCCGAAAGCGGGTGAATTTGTTGGATACTTCATTTGTCTAATATCCCCTATATTAGACAAAATCGAAAAAAATCTATTATTTAATAAAAAATATAAAAATATGGGTGGCGGGCCACCACCCCCGCCACCCACTGGGCTGTTGGAATATATATATATATATCAAAATTTTAAATTAAGAATAGGGTCGGCAGCCATGACCCCGCTGGACCCTCCAACCACCCAATAACCGTAACCTTTTTTACACCATATATATGTGTTAAGGGGTGTCGAGGTCCGGTTGACCGGGAACCCCACCCCATGGCCCACGGCATGACAGAATGCACCAGATCGCAGGGATAAGGGTGCTAACGGGGGTCAAACCCGCTCGGCCCACGTGGCCGACCCCCAAGCGGGTGGCCCCATAATAACATCACACCTCACACAAAATCCACCCACAACATGTAAACAGAGCAACCGCACCCCATTTTAAAAAGAAATGTAAACATTTAAAACCACAACCCACACAATGGATATACGCGCCCATTTTCATAACAATAAAAAAAATCTGTTGCATGTATTTTTGGCGGAGCTGGGATTTGATCCCCTAATCTCCATGCCTCAAACTATCCACCTTAGCCAACTTGCCAACAGACTCCATTGGGAGGTCTGCCGATGATATAATATTTAAACCTCATTTTTCAGTGCGCCGGAGGCCAAGACAGAGTGAATTTTTCGAGGAAATTTTTTTTTAATGAATTGCAGGTGGAACCATGAGTGTGGAGCAGAGGCAGGCAGAGCCATGATTGAGCCCAATTTTCAAGAGGGCAAATTTTTTCTAGTGTCCAAATTAGACAAACTCTATGTCGATCCTACACCTCTCAGCAACACAAACCTGATGGCATAGACAAATTTTTTATCTAAGCAACAGATATTCAGATGACCCAGAGGAGGGAATCTTTGAGGAATCTAGGGGGAATCTAAAAGATTCCTGTAGCCCCAAATTTTCACTTTGTCAGAATTCAGAAATTTGACAGTATTCAATGCCACAAATCTGATGGTGCAATCAGATTTTCCATTTGATCATTCCATTTTTCGGACACTTTTCAAAGTGGAGTGCAGGTGTCATCATTCGATGTGTGAGCAGTCATTTCCATGATATTCGATGCCACGATATTGATGGTATAGCCAGATCCAGCAGTTTATCATCCTCTTCTTCAGATAACTCCTTGATGCGAGGTATATGCAATGTGATCATGTACTTATTTGTCTCTTTGCTTGAGATGCATTGTGTTGTATAGATCCTTGTTTGATGTTTTATGTGGGATCTTGTTTTGTTCTTGATGTGAGATGTACTTATTGTCATGTTTTGATTGAGATCCCTTTGTTGTCATGTTGACGGGATACTCATGTGTCGCCATGTATGTTTGAATTGAGATCCCTTTGATGCCATGTTGGTGGGATGCTCATTATTAACATACGTGAAATTATTTCATGCTAATAGGAGTCCTTTTTTGAATGAGAGTTCCTATATCGGAACATCTCTTGGAGCCACTCTTGCGTGAGGTCATATTCCTTGTATGATAGAGAAAACACATTCATGTACATCATCACTATTTCCAGCACTGAATGCGGCGGCCTACACCATCTTGACATCGGGGCCCGGAGACGTAGTCCCTCCTAGACGAACTCTGTTATCAACGTCTTGTGTTTTATGTTGTTGATTCTTGTCATGTTCCTTCTTCTTTACAACATGCATATATGTTCCTTTATGCTATTTTAGATGCAATTTTAACAACATCATGGAAGAAAAAGATCTTGGTTAAATCTGGGAGTTGAGTCAACTCGGATCAAGTTTGGTATCAGAGCGGTCTTCACGTGGATGTGAATTGTGAGCGAGAACAATGGAATGTGCAATGGTGGAGGATGAAAAAATGATGTACGAGACCATGATCATAATTTCCCAAAAGGTGGAAATAATGTATGAAGCTCTACAAAAGAGACAGAGGAAAAGCAGTGAGTGCATCTTCAGTTGCGAGACATGGAAGAGGCCCTAGAAGTATTGAAGCACAACAACCAAAATCTTCAAATAGAGAACATTGAATTGAAGATGCTTCTAGATGAAGAGAAAGAGGAGAAACAAAGTTTTCTACAACAGTTGTAAGCTCAAGACGAGGCCTTGGAAAAGCTGCAGCGTGACCCATGTGAGGTAAAAAGTAATTCTTCGGTTTCATGTGTGTCTCCTAATGATGATTTTGTTGTTTTTGAAAATCATACCACGGGAATTGGCTCCAAACTATTGAAGAAAATGGGGTATGAAGGAAAAGGCTTGGGCATCAATGGCTAAGGCATTGTCAACCCCATCAAATTAGAGGAATTACCCCATCAGGAAGGACTTGGGTATGTCGAAAAGGAAGTTGGGGAATGCACCAAGACAACCAGTGAACCACCAATAATAGATGATGAGAAGATCTCATCAGTTCTTTCCAAATCAATAGTGGAGGTAAAAGATGTTGATTTCCCTTCAATTTCAACTTCACACAGTATGATTTCTATTGGAAATGTGGAGATACCAATTACAGGGACAAACATGAGGCTCCTTACCAGGATGAGGTATAAGGAGGAAAAAGAACTTGGTGTTAATAACCAAGGCATAACTCAACCATTGGAGGTTGTGTAGAGACCTCAATTTGCAGGCTTGAGATACACCGAGGGAGAATGATCGAAGGTGTCAAATGCTTCCGAGACATCGTTGGAATCGTCAAGGGAAGAGAATGATGGGAACACAACACCATCATCACATGGCAGTGCCCATTGCAGGGAAAGAGCTGAGGCAAGCTCTCCTCACCATAATGACCCCAGAGACAGCAAGGAAAGGTAAAAATAATCTCGATATTTGAATGTTCATTTCAATTATAACCATGTTGTTAAAGATGATCGTAAATCATGGAATCAAAAAACATGTACCTTTTTTGGATTACATACCCATAAATTTGTTGAGTGCTGGAAGAGAATGGCAACACAAAAAGGATGAGGCATGAAAGACCCTGTCAATAGTAGAAAAAGAAGCAGGTTA
Source organism: Pinus tabuliformis (assembly GCA_031772625.1). Classification (NCBI taxonomy): domain Eukaryota; kingdom Viridiplantae; phylum Streptophyta; class Pinopsida; order Pinales; family Pinaceae; genus Pinus; species Pinus tabuliformis. The sequence continues at coordinate 1,237,530,361 of CM062805.1, read as the reverse complement.
AGCAAATATGGAGGAAGAATACCTATTGCAATCAATATGACAGAGGTGGCCATCAAAGAGCCACTTGTTGGAGTCTCCATCCAGAGCAGTGCCTTAAAGACAAACCGTCGGTGCATGACCCAGATGAAATGGTTGTTCGACCAACGAATGCGCCACAAGGAAACGACCCATTCACATTGATAAGTGAGAAATGGTTATTCTAGGTGTGCTAGAATGTCATGGTCTTATTTTTTTCCAATCATGTGTTGCATTTTAAAATGTAAAAGTGATGATGTGTTTTCCATCACTTGTTAAGCAACAATGATGTCTGGTCTTATTTTGTGTTGCATTTTAAACTCTGAAAGTGATGTTGTGTTTCCATCACTTGTCAAATCAACAATAGTCTTTGGCCTTATTTTTGTAAATCATGTGTTGCAGTGATGATGTGTTTTCCATCACTTTTTGAAGCAACAATGATATTTTGGCCTTGTTTTGATAGTTGGGGTATTGTTTCCATTTTGATGTAAACTTGACCACCGAGTATGTGTTATAAACTCATGGCAAGTATGGGATGCTTGGGTCATTAGTTGGTCATGTAAGTCAAGCATGTAATTTTCAAAAAAAATGTACTACAGGTTTGTAGAGGTTGCAGGTGTCGTCTCATCACTTATGGCTCTAAAGGACAAAGGTGAAGGAGAAGGAAGGGTGACATACTAGATACTTGTAAGTGCAGACAGGATACAGAGAAGTCACAGATTAGTTTTCATGCTTTTGGAGGACCAAAATTTCTTCAGTTGGGAGGATTGATCTAGGTGGCTCCAAACACAGGCAGAAGTCCCAAAGGACTCAAAAAGGGTTAAAATTCAAAGTGTTCAGATTGCTCCCAAACTAGCACCAGATTAAAGTGATCGTCGTCTTGATTTCAACAGTGCAAACAAAACTCAAATCTGAGCTCGTATGAGGGAGAAAGAGCCAATCAAAGTTTTGGTCAAAGTTGGGCAATGGGCCAAGTTTAAGTGTCCTACAAATTCACCATCAACTGGCGTGGGAACCTATCTCCCGAAAGTAGGCGAATTTGTTGGATACTTAATTTTTCTAATATCCCCTATATTAGACAAAATCGAAAAAAATCTATTATTTAATAAAACAAATATAAAAATATGGGTGGCAGGCCACCACCCCCGGCACCCACCAGGCTGTTGGAATATATATATATATATATATATATATATATATATATATATATATATATATATATATATATATAGATATATATATATATATCAAAGTTTTAAATTAAAAATAGGGCCAGCGGCCATGACCCCGCCAGATCCTCCAACCACCCAACAACCGTAACCTTTTTTACACCATATATATGTGTTAAGGGGGGTTGGGGTCCAGTTGACTGGGAACCCAACCCCATGGCCCACGGAATTATGGAATGCACCGGAGCACATGAATAAGGGTGTCAGCAGGGGTCAAACCCACCCGACCCATGTGACCGGCCCCCAAGCGGGCAGCCATATAATAACTTCACACCTCACACAAACTCCGCCCACAACATGTAAACCGAGAAACTGCACCCCATTTAAAAAAAATGTAAATGGTTATAACCACAACCCACACAAGGTTATACGTGCCCATTTTTGTAATAATAATGAAAAATTGTTGCATGTATTTTTGGCAGAGACGGGATTTGATCCCTTGACCTCCATGCCTCAAACCATCCACCTTAACCAACTTGCCAATGGACTCCATTGGGAGGTTCACAGATGATATAATATTTAAACATCATTTTTTAGTGCGCCAGAGGCCAAGACAGAGCATGTTTTTCAAGGCAATTTTTTTTAATGAATTGCAGGTGGAACCATGAGCGTGGAGCAAAGGCAGGCAGAACCATGATTGAGCCCAATTTTCAGGAGGGCAAAATTTTGCCAGTGTCCAAATTGAACAAACTTTATGTCAATCCTACACCTCTTAGCGACACGAACCTGATGGCGTAGACATAATTTTGATCTGAGCAGCATCTTCAGATGACCCGGAGGAGGGAATCTTTAAGGAATCTAGGGGGAATCTAAAAGATTCTTGTAGCCCTAGATTTTCACTCTGTCAGAATTCATAAATTTGACAGTTGATTTTATATTGTTCAATGCCACGAATCTGATGGTGCGATCAGATTTTCCATTTGATCATTCCATTTTTCGGCCACTTTTAAAAGTGGAGTGTAGGTGTCAGCATTCGATGTGTGAGCAGTCATTTCCATGATATTTGACGACACGAGATTGATGGTACAGCTAGATCCAGTAGTTTATCATCCTCTTCTTCAGATAACTCCTTGATGCGAGGTATATGCAGTGTGATCATGTGCTTATTTGTCTCTTTTCTTGAGATGCATTGTGCTGTATAGATCCTTGTTTGATGTTTGATTTGGGATCTTGTTTTGTTCTTGATGTGAGATGTACTTATTGTCATGTTTTGATTGAGATCCCTTTGTTGTCATGTTGAAGGGATACTCATGTGTCGCCATGTATGTTTGAATTGAGATCCCTTTGATGCCATGTTGGTGGCATGCTCATTATTAACATACATGAAATTATGTCATGCTGATAGGAGTTCTTTTTTGAATGAGAGTTCCTGTAGCGGAACATCTCTTGGAGCCACTCCTGCATGAGGGAATATTCCTTGTATGATAGATAAAACACATTCATGTACATCATCACTCTTTCTAGCACTTAATGCAGTGACCTACACCATCTTGACACCGGGGCCTGGATAAGTAGTCCCCCCTGGATGAACTCTGTTATCAACTTCTTGTGTTTTATGTTGATGATTCTTGTCATGTTCCTTCTTCTTTACAACATGCATATATGTTCCTTTATGCTCTTTTAAATGCAATTTTAACAACATCGCAGAAGAAAAATACCTTGGTTAAATCCGGGAGTTGAGTCAACTCGGATTAGGCCACCACTAAACCACAAAATGGGATAAAAAGCAAGCCCGAGCCTCACTTGTACTACGAGATTCATTCCAAAAATGGTAATATAGGCCCACTATGTTGTTGAAGGTCGAGCTAGCTACCACCAAGGGTGCCATAAACTGCTATAGAGGTGTTACATGGTCAAATACTAGCTACTACAGAATCTAGGTTCAATGCTACAAGCTTGTCATCAATACTACATGATTGTCACCAACTGCTACAGGATCGTCACCAGTTGCTACAGGATTGGCCTGAGAGGTGGAATAGGGATCAATTTGGTGAAAATTATCCTCCAAAATACAAATCCATGAAGGAGTCTCCAAGAGAGGGGAAAGTGGTGCACTCTCCTTACCTTCGTTGCACAAAAAGTTGGAGAAATTGGTTAATTTTGTCTCTAAAAGAATACTGCAGCCAACCCCTTAAAATTGAAAATTTTCAAACTATTTTTTTCTTGAGTGGAAGACATGCTAGCAAAGGGGTAAATTTTTTTTGGGTTTGAAACCAAATTCTTCTACCTTTGGTCAAATGAAGGGCATAATTCCTCCCATCTCCGGTTTGAAACCCTAAGCTGCTTAATCATTGATGCAAACTTCCTTAAAAAATATTGACAAAGCCACAAAATGAAACATGGGAGGAGGCTTCAATAGGATGTAACCCATAGACTAACAAGGAATCCATCAACACCCTCATGTCTGTTAAATTTCAGGTTGCTCTATGTTGTTTCAATTACTTTAGCCCAATTCAATTCTTCAATTATCAATCTTTCATCAATAATTAATATTTCCAATCATCAACAGTAATTGAAGATAGAATAGTAAATGCAATGACAAAGGAGACAATCAAGACATCAACAAGAGACACCATATTTTCGGTCAATGACTAGGGAAAAACCCACTACAGGGAAAACCCTTTGTAATTCTTCTTCTATTAGATTGTCATAAAATGTTCAGCAAAGAGTACAATGAGCCAATATAAAATCATCCAACAAAAAATAACCCAACAATATTCAGAATACGTTTCCAGCATCAATATAGATAAGATACAACTTTTCTTGTTTGCAGTCAACTGCGGTCAAATGTCAAATTTTAGCCCTAGATCCCAACGTCATGGAGGACGAGATATGTGTGTGGTTGAGATCTTCCAACCACATTGTGGATCCTATAAGCATGTGGTTATAGCCAAAATATGCTTGTGTTAATCTTGAGGTCACTTGTATTTATAGGCTTCCAAGGGTGTCCATTTTCCTCCTAGGGTCGACCTATCCTTTTGTGCACATGTGGGCTTTTCTTCAAAAGTACACTTTCCCTTATCCAAATTGAGCGCTTCAATAGTCAAAATTGGTCCTCTCGAAAAGAGGAATCTCATCACATGGTTGGAATTTTTCATTGAGCTGCCAAATTAACACTCCCTCTCAACTAGGGAGAAATTCCAACTACATCATGTAATAATCATATGTATCATGTCATCATATCATGTCCCATCTCTGCTCAACTCTATTTGCTGAAACATTCTTGAATATAAAGAATAAGAATCATTAGGGAGAATTAGCTACCAACCTATCAGGAAAATGAGAAAGGTCCTATAGGACACTCTCACCTCATGTCATTTCATGGGGGAGAAAACATCTTCCACCCCATGTCAAGCAATAAGAGTCATTGCATAGTGGAGAAATCATCTTCCACCTATGTCAATGCAATGTCTCATCCATCCTATTGCTCCCTGATCTTCCCAAACATGACCCTCAAGATTCATGTGGTAGAACACCTACACCACAATCATCTTGGGTGACACACCTCCAAGCACTCTCTCAACGTGTTGGCCAAACAAAGAGCAGTAATCCTAACAAACCTAACTTGTGGGTATGATGCCAACTGGGGTATACTCTGCATAGACCAAGATAGGGGAGAAACATCTTCGACCCCATGGGTAACAGATAGGGGTGATACCCTATTGTTCAGAGATCCCTCATCCCAAGGAGCCCTCCATCTCAATTCCTCACCTTGGGAGCTCAGACAGGGGGAAAGAGTCGACTTAATGTTCTTAATCAATGATGCCCCTTATCTGAAGGGGTCACATCCATCAATCCAAGTTTCTATTTCAAGACCAAGAAATTCCCTTTCGACAAGGCCTTGGTGATAATATCTACAATCTGCTCATCTGTTGATATATGATGGAGTCTAACGACTCCTCTCTGCACCATGTCTCGAATGAAATGATAATAGATCTCTAAGTGCTTTCTACAAGATTCTCTTCCAGATGGATCCCACTCTTGTAGTTACAATATATCACTATATTGTTTAGGACCTATTCAAATATCTCTCCAAAGAGATTTCTCAACCAAACTACTTTAGCTAGACATGCTAGCAACAATGTACTCTACCTTAGCGGTACTCATAGCTACAAACGTTTTCTTCCTTCTCATCCAAGATATCATGGAAGATTCAAGGATAAAAGAACATCAATATGTACTCTTCTAGTCGACAACATTTCCTTCCCAGTTATCATTGGTATATCCATGAAGTTGAACATCTCCGGAAGAATATCTCAGACCAAGTGTGATCGTCCCATGCAAAATTTCAAAATGTGTTTGGCAACAATCCAATGTGAATGGAGAGGCTCAGCCCTGAATTGACTCAATGTGTTCAATGCATAGCATATGTTCGGACGAGGTTTAACTAAGAACATCAAATCCCCAATCAACTATCTATTCTCAGATGGATTTGCCAAATCGGGTCTTGCGGCTTCTCCACATAACTTCTTGGAATTTATTTCCATCGGTGTCGGTAGGGACTTGCATTCTCTCATTCCAAATCTCTACAACAACTTCACGACATATTTTCCTTATGAAAGGAAAATAATCGGGCCTTTGCCACACCTCAAGGCCTAGAAAGTAGTGCATGAGTCCAAGGTCCTTCATCTAGAATTTAGAGGCTAACTCCCTCTTACACTTGATCATCAGGGGCTCACTACATATCAATAATATATTTTCAACATATAAAACCAAAATCAATGACATGTCTTGGACTACCTTGAAGTAGAGGTTGAGATCAACATTGCTTCTTATAAAGCCTAGCTTCACCAAATAACTATTTGTGCAAGTGTACCATGCTATGGGGGCTTGCTTCAAACCATACAATGCCTTCTTCAACTTGCAAACATGTGTATTTTAGTCCTCTACTTCAAATCCCTGTGGCTGCTAGACGCACACTTTTTCTTATAACATGCCATGGAGAAACGTTGTCTTCACATCCATCTAATGAAGGGCCCATCCTTGACTTGCAATATGGGAAAATATCGAACTAATGGTTGTATATCAAGTCATAGGTGCAAATATATAATCATAATCTTCTCCCTCTTTCTGGGATACTCCTTGAGCCACAAACCTTGCCTTATATTTCTTTGTGCTACCATTGAATCTATGTTTTATCTTGAATAGCCACTTTAAATTCACCACATATTTCCCCTTCAATCTCAGCACAACATCTAATACATCATTTTTCATAATTGATTCATATTCTTTGGCCATAGAATCCTTCGAAACTTGTTCTTTCACGACTTCTTCAAAGGTGGGAGGTTCGGCTTGAATCATTGTACTCATAGCTGCAACATATCCCTGGTACCTACATGCCTTCCTACTCTCTTTAAATGATCTTCCAATGGGAACACATGCCTTATCATTTTTTAATGTGTCACGAATCCAAAGTGGCCTCTTCTTGGCAAGAGGATCACATGGAGGAGGATTGTAACAAACAAAGTTCGTATACTCAGAGGAATTCTCTGATACCACTATAACGAACAAAGTTCTTCTACGTGGTAGAACATTGAAAAGACCTGTTATATGTAAATATCCATTATAGGACAACTATATTATATAAAAGGTGTACGAAAGATATGAGATGATTACAAATGAGGGCGAGGGTCTGTTTATATACCTAGGCAGATACCTCATCACCAATGATCATGTCCTTAGGGACATACCTATTCATTACTCATTATTTTATTATTATTATTGTTTACATTATATGTATTATTTTATTCATCGCATTGCCTTCCTTTTCAAAAATCTTTGTACTCAAAGATTACTGATGAAAATATTGATCTCTTTTTCTGTTTTGAATGTCTTCTTGTCTTGAAACCATCATCTTTGTTGACACGGGATTATATGATCCTTGGAGTGATAAATAAAATTGTCGGATTGAGAAGGGATCTAACCATCATCTTTTGTGGAATCTTGGAAATTTATGATGAATTGTTATCACATGAATGGATTGTACAAACTTCAGTGTTACTTGGAACACAAGTTTCTTGTTTATGTTTTGAGTGATATTGGTAAATAGTTTGATTGAAAAGTATATGCTCTTGTGATTCAGATGTTAATAAAGAGTTCTTCTATTTTGACTTTCCCTTATCATGTGTGTGGAAATTTCCTAATTTACTTTAGGTATTATCGTTTTTGAGTTGCCTACTAAATCATCACTTGGAATTTCCATTATTTGAACTACAACATCTAAATATGTTTTCACTTTTATTGGTTTCTCATCTTCTTGAGTTGTGATATCGATTGTATCGGTATTTGTTCCTTTATCTTCAACTTGGACTATTGCGACTGGAGACTTCAATACTTCTTCTTGAGTAAGTTATTTTAACTTGTCATTTAGTGACTTCTTATCACTTTTAAGATTCTTTATTTACATAAGAATATTTTGCTTATGATTCCTTAGATGTAAAAGCTCTTCGCTTTTTGGATTATTGACTTTATTCTTAGTATCCTCCTCGTCTATTAAACTCTTTATTTGTTCTAATAACCTCTGATTAAAGTCTTTTAAGAACAAACTTTCTTCTTCTTTATCTGATAAACTTTCGTTGAGCTTCTTATGGGAACCTTCCTTTTCTTGTTCTAATTTGTGCTTCTTAGTTTTATACTTTTTGACTTGTGCAAGTAGTTTTTGAATATGATCCTTCAAGCGTGACTTTCTTCGTTTTTGTTAAATATGACTTCTTCTAGCTACTTTTGCTTCTTTAACATTGTTTTTTTATTCTCTTGTAGTATCAATTTTGAAATATCCTTAAATTCTTCTAATGAAGGTATTATCAATTCTAACTTCATTGTCATGTCCTGGAAGGTGATCATTTTCTTCTTATAAGGAAACATCAAAATCTTTTTTTTTTCCTATGTTTAACATGAACGTACAGAATTCTTTTAACGAAGGTTGAATGTCAATCTTTGGGTTAAACATAGTTACAACACATAATTGAGATATGCATTTATAGTAGTCAATTATTACTTGTAAATCATTAATTTCATACTTTTTTTCGCCATTTTTTTTCTTTCTCCTATGCTTGACTCTGGAATTAATAGTTGATTTTCCAAATTAACATTGATGTAATTTTTTTGTCACTTGTGCTGATAACGACATTAATTTCATTCCCTTGGATATTCCTTTTTAATATACGTGATCTACAATCTGCAATTAAAAAACCATTATAGGAAAACCTTTCTTCCTTCATCTTTTTTTATTTCTTTTAACTTTATAATTCCTTTTTCAAATCACTTTTATCTCTCACACATATTATTTATTTTTAATTTTTTAATAAATCAAGTATTCTTCAACTTTAGTGATTGTAAAAGGGGTTTATATTTTTTTGTCCAACATACAATTTCCTTTGAAAATATAATAATTTATTCTCCCCTTGACTTTCCAACACTTTATTTTGTTTTACTAATTCATATCCTTTAATACTTAGTTTCCCTTGCTTAGAATATATATATGTCCACTTATACTTGTCCTCCCTTTTTCTTTAAAGAAGGTTTTTTTGTTTAGTGCTTCAAGACTTTTATATATACATAAAATACCTTTTAAATACTTCTGTTTAATTAACCTTTATAGTTCCTCATTTTTTTAATAAAAATCTAAAGTTAAGTTTATTTATAAAGTTCATAAATATAAAGTTACAGTTACTTGAGAAATACTCTTGAATTGACTGGTAGTGGCCCTTGGGAGGTAGCACCGAATGGATATGATTGATACTGAGAATTAGTTAACATACGAATGATGGCAAAGGTCATATAATTTTCCAAATTGTTTCATTGTATTGATGGTTTTGTATGTAAATATGGTTTAGCAAGATGAATAGGTGTAATACAATTGAATTGGTGGAGTAATGACAACAATGGAAGATTTTATTGTATAGGGTGACGCAGGGCACACCGTAGCTTTGGCAAAATAGGGTGTGACTCAAAATAACGTAGAAATTGTTGTCGGGGTTGCACTGACGCTGGTTGGAATGCGGTAGGATGGAAATATGGTTGCAACGTAGGTGGAGGCTAGCAAGTGTCATGGAGGTTCGAGGGAGGAAGTGTGATAAAAACGGACAATGGCGGTGGTAGGATTCAACAGCAGGGGATGAGGCGGCGACTCGCTATTAGAATGTCGGGCGACAAGGGGAAGGTTTTTGTTGCGAAGGTGAGCATGGCGGAGGAGAAGGTTGTAGTGGGCAATTGTTGCAGCTAATACATGGTGGTTGTTGTCGACGGAATGTGTGTGGCATTTGGAAGACGATAGCACCGATGATGGTTCAAATTATGGTGGGGGGCATTGAAAAACAATTGCAGTGTGGGCAGAAGCTGAGGCAACACAAAATTTTGGAAAACAACAGAGGCTAAATGCTTGTTTGCAGGTGTGGGTAATGTGGTTGTGTGTACAGGAGTGAATTAGCTAGACTGTGGCCGGTAATCTTTTTTTAGTTGTTTTTTCACATAGTTAATTTTTGATACATATATTCTCTATTATTTGTATAACTGTCTTTTTCTTTTTTTTAATGTATTCTTTGACTTTTGTTTTCTCTCTATATATTGAATCTTTTTTTTTAATAAATATTTTTTTTGTTATTATATTCTCTCCCTTTTTTTCTCTCTTTTTCCTTGATTTGTTTTCCATATATATATATATATATATATATATATATATATATTATTATTATTTATTTATTTTATTTTATTTTTTATTTTTTCAGTGGCCAAGGGCTTGCTAGAAAGATGGAGAATCTTCAAACACTTGTATGGGGAAACACTTCAATTGCATGACAACAATGTTGACGAAGGTTGATGGCCAAAGGCCAGGATCGAAAAACGTGGCTCTAATACCAATGTAATGAAAAAAGTTTGTCTACGCAGCAAAATACTAAGAAGATATGGTATATGTAAATATCCATTATAAGACAAATATATTATATAAAATGTGTACAAAATATATGAGGCGATTACAAATGAGGGTGAGGGCTTGCTTATATACCTAGGAAAATACCTCGTCACCAACGGTCATGTCCTTTGGGACATACCTATTCATTACTCATTATTTTATTATTATTATAGTTTACATTATTTGTATTATTTTATTCATAACAAGGATCTAAGGGGTCCATGGGCTCCATGGGATCATCAACAATGTCTCTCTTAGATTCAAGCATGAAAGTACTATCTAAAATATCCATATCATCATTCTTCTTCTCAGAAACAGGAGGCAGAGAAATGTCCCTTGCTTTCGTAGGGAAACATCTTCATCGAACATTACATCCCAACTAATTTCAACCTTCCTTTGATTATGAATATATTTTCTAAATGATTTAGAATTTTCACAATATCCAAAAAATGTACCTTTTATTCCCGTGGCTTCCAATTTGTTTCTTTTGTCCTTCAACACATGGAAATATAAGGGGAAGCCAAAGATACAAGGATGGCCAACATTGGGCTTGACACTTGTGAACACTTCTTCGGGGGTCTAGTTATCCAATGCTTGATGAGGCATCATGTTTTGAACATATACGACTACATTTGTTGCTTCTTCCCAAAGGAATTTCGACAACTTTTGATAATGGAGCATGGCACAAGTGGCTTCTACAATAAACCTGTTATTTCTTTTAGCTACTTTGTTATCTTCATGAGTGTAGGGCACAATAGTTTCTTTCTTGATGCCTTCCTTCTTGAAAAAATCGATGAACTCATTCGAAATGTACTCTCCACCATTGTCAGACCCGAAGATCTTAATTTTCTTCCTTGTTGTGCTTCAAATAATATATCCATGTCTTTCTTGAGAAGTTATCAATGAAGGTGATGTAGTAGATATGGCCACCAATGGAATGTACGGGCATCAGACCACATATATTAGAATGAATGAGTTGGAGGATGTCATTTGTCTTGTTCTTGCTAGAGGGGAATGGTCCCCTTTTCTTCTTTCCATTGGCACAACTTGGACATACTCCATCATGTTGGACTTGAACATCAAGAATACGAGAGACCAATTTCTTCAATTTCAGAAGAGCATCATAATGTAGATGGGCCAATATTTAGTGCCATAGCTTACTTAGATGATAAGTATCATGGACCAATGCTAGAAGAGGCCTACCAGTGACTCTATAGAGTCCTTCAAATCTTGATCCCAATTTAAATGCATCGCTCATAGATGATCCAACAGGACAAGTAAGAACCTTTCCCTTGATGAAGGGAAACCCCATACCTTTGTATTCCAAAGTAGATATTGATACAAAATTATTCTTCAATCCCAACACATACAAATTCCATAGAATTCAAATGAAATTTGATGGACCCAAAGCCTTTAACAGGAAGAGTGGAGTTGTCTCCAAGAATAATTTTCAAATTTGACTCCCTCTCTAACAAATTAGAGAGAACTTCCTTATACCCAGAGAAAAGATGAGTGGACCCATTATCAACCAACCAACTGGAGTGTCTTGACTTATTTTGAGGACGATGATATTCTTCATGATCACTTGGAGAATCTATCCTTCTTCTTTCATATCTTCCATCATGATCATTCCTTTGGTCATATCTTCTTCTTCAATCATCAAACCTGTTATTGTTTCTTCTAGTGTTGTAGCATGGACCTTTGTTCTTTTTGAGGAAATATCAATCATAATGACCTTTCTTGTGACAATTGTAACATTCAATGTGTGATGATTCTCTATCATTCCTTCTTTTTGAGCTTCAAGGAGGAGGCTTCCTTGAATTTTATGGACCTCCTTTTCCTTACTTCTTCTTGTTTTGAGTGACGAATGCAGCAGGAATTCCTATTTCATGCTTTTGAATCTTTCCTCTCGATATCATCCTTGATTCTTCTTGAATGAGCTTTCCAACAATCTCATCAAATGACAGGAAGGTATTATTGTTGCTTATAGTAATAATGAAGGTTTCCCAAAATGAAAGGGAGACCTCTAAGAGTTACAATCACCAATTCTATGTTAGACACAAATTCCCCAACTCTTTGTAGTTGTTCTCTAAGACAATATATCCTCATAATGTAGAATTGTACAAACTCTCCTTTATTCATATTCATATCTTTTATTTGATCTTTCAAGGAGAGGATTTCATTCAAATTGTTGACTTCATACATGCCAACTATATTATTATACATGTCCTTAGACTTCCTCAAATTTCCTACATATGCAAGTAAATGATCTTATAAACCCTTAGCTATAATTTTATTTTCTTTTAATTCACGTTTCTTGTGTTTGTTTTTGGCAGCAATAGAATCATTCTCCGGAGGCTCAAGTACTTTTCCCTGAATGAATTTCAAAAAATCAATATTATCAACTATGATCTCCAACTTGATTTTCCATGTAACAAAGATGAGTCACCAAAATTCTCATATTCCTTGAAGAAAGAGGAAGACATCTTGACTTGATTAGATAGGCTCCTTCAACTTTCCAAAGATGATTGCTTCAAATCTTGCCTCCTTTTGGGATTTTCCTTCACCTTAGCTTTGATACCATGTTAAATTTCAAACTGTTATATGTTGTTTCAATCACTTTAGCCCAATTCAAATCTTCAATTAATAATATTTCATCAATAATTAATATTTACAATCATAAATAGTAATTGAATATAGAATAGTAAATGCAATGACAAAGGAGATAATCAACACATCAATAAGAGATCGGATTTTCGATCAATGACCATGGAAAAACCCACTACAGGGAAATCCCTTTGTAATTCTTCTTCGATTAGATTTTCATAAAATGTTCAACATAATGAGCCAATACAAAATAATCCAACAAAAAATAACCCACCAACATTCATAAATATGTTCCCAACATTAATAAGATTAGAGACAACTTTTCCTATTTGTGGTCAACTATGGTAAAATTTTAAATTTTAGCCCTAGATCCCAACTGCATGGAGGAATAGATATGCATGCGGTTGAAAGTTTCCAATGGAACTGTTGATATTGCAAGCTTGCAATTATATCTGAAATATGCCTTTGTCAAGCCTGTGGTCGGAAACCAAAATCCTAAAACACGTGCGAGCTTCGGACCCTGCAATCTTAGACCTGTACGAACCAAATTGCTCAACCCAGCCTTAGACTTGTGCAAACCAATCAATGCAGAACAGAAGAATAATATGCTTGGTGATGTCCAAATGAGCTTGAGGTCGCTTGTATTTATAAGCTTCCAAGGGTGTTCATTTTCCTATTAGGATCGACCTGCCCTTTTGTGCACGTGTATTTTCTTCAAAAGTACACTTTCCCTTATCCAAATTGAGTGCTTCAATAGTCAGAATTGGTCCTCTCAAAAAGAGGAATCTCATCCCATGGTTGGAATTTTCAATGAGCTTCCAAATTGACATTGTAAAGGAAATATTCACAAACCATCAATAGATGGAGTTCTTTGAGAAAATTAAAGGATATAATGATGAAATCACCCATGAATTTTCCATGGCCCTCCAACCTAGGTGGAAAGAAAGTGCCACGAACATTGTGAGAGGTCTTGTCATCCATTTTAATGCAGAACTCATTAGCAATGTGACCACATTGGCTTTATGATCTATATGGGGCAAGGAGGATAGAACAAAGGCCATCACAACTAAAAGGAATTTCTTCCTCCTTGAAGAAAAGCCAATTGAGGATAAAAATGGAGTTAGAAGGGAAATTATGCCTTACCCATGGGATGAAGTAGCCTACAAAATCTTAAAATAACATAATTTGTGAGGGGAGTATTAGTGTTTTTGATGCCTATCAATTTAGGCTACTTTATGAGTTGATAGTCTAGACCAAATTTCCTATGTCAAGCAAACTCAGTCTTCCCCATTTCCTCCTTCATTCCATAGTAGAAATGAGTCGAAGAGTGAGAGAAGGGGAGCATCAATTCATTTCTCATCATGGGTTAATTAGTTCTCATCATGGGTTAATTAGGCTCATTGTCATGTATTATTTGATTCATGTCCAGAACCCTATTGCATGGGAAGAATTTGAAGACAAGGATAGGGAATCCTTTATTGAAACTCAAGCCCAAAATCTTCTAGAACATGAAGAGGCCATAAAATATAGCTTTGCTAAAGAAGAGGCTGGAGGAGAGGAGAAGAGGAAGAAGATATACCAAAGACATCAAATATACCCTCAGGGTATCTTCTAGGCCTTAAAAGAAGACGAAACAAGAACATCGAGTAAGCCTTTCAAGAGGCGACACTGAAGGGGAGGTTGTTTCCACCTTGGTAGCCCTTAGCACACCTGCTAATAATAAATGGAAGCAACCCAAGCAAGGTCCCTTATGATTAAAAATTAGAAGGAGTACCAGAATCAAACAAGGGAAGCCTCAACCTCCCACAACTACCCCATTCACCATTCAAGGATCAACCAGTCACATAGAGGGAGAGATAAAGAAGAGTAAAGAGAAAATTGAAGAAGTAACCTCCCCCATAGCTGAAGGAAAGAAACACCAAACCTCACCAAGGAGGAAAAACATCAAGGGAGATAAAATGTAGCAGATACAAGAATAATATGCCCTGTTACAGAAAAGCAAGGCAGTTCTACAAGAAGAGGAAGGTCTATGACAGGATAGTAGAACAATGCTATAGAAAAGTACAGTAGCACCTCAGGAGGGAGGAGAAGGAATATAAGAGCCACAGGAGCTACAGGATCCTCATCCTCAACCAGATATTGATACCTACTATAAATATTATGAACAAGGACAAATCATCCTCTCTAAATTTACAATCCCCATCCTACTTAAGCTAGACAAAGAAAGAAGTCGAACCCATTGAGGTATATAGATTGCTAAGTCCAAGGGAGTTGAGGATGTGGGCCTCATGGAAGAGAAAATGAAGAAGTTAGGTGAAGAAATGGGTGACTTGAGGCTGAGAGATTCAACCATGAGGGAGTAATTTTAAATGGAAAACCATAGATTAAAAGAGTAGTTGCAGGAGAAAGAAGTAAAACTTATCACCATGGAAAGCCTGGTCATGGAGGCCACAAAAACAGACATCCATTAAAAACATATGCTTCAATTTCAAATCATAACTCTAACACAACATGGTTTAGTTCCCTTCCAAAGCTACAAGCAATTTATTGAATTTTGTGACAAGGTTAGTGTGGAGGATAAAGTTAAGATCGCAAAGTTTTACATGCACAACCCTATATTAACTGACATGATTGTTTTTGGATCTAAATCATAGGATGGGGGATATGCAACTAATGCCATTAACCTCTTGGTTGATCCATGAGGAGGTAATGGTTGAAGAAGCAAAAATATTCATATGCAAGGAGACTAATGAGCCCCTCTAGGTCATATAAAATTTGAGGGATCCTCACCTTGTCATCAACAACCACATGATCATCTCTGAGGATCCCAAGCTAGTGTTGGCATTATGAGACAAGTGTTGTCCTTGATGGCAAATCACACAGATGACAAATCATAGTGCAGCAGGTCATCAACAAGGATTTGATGATCAGACTACAAGAATGATGAGAAAATATATATACGCAGGTTCATCGTGACCGAGCCACGTATACACGTGGGTTAGACGTTACAAAGGCGCGTATGCGTATACACGCACTTTCATGCAAGGAAAAGCGCGTATATGTTAGAAAAATTACTTTTGGTCCGTGGTAGTTAGTCCTTGGTATTTGAACCTATGGTTTTGGACCATAGTATCTCGTCAGATGTATTGATCCCAAGTATTGGGTCCATGGTATTGGTTTGTTATGGTTTTGGACCATGGTATTGAGCAATGCCTAAGACTATAAAAGGAGAAGAAGATCATTAGGCAAGGGCATCGAAAAAGTCTTGAATATATGATGAAGGATGAGATCCAGTGTGCATGTTATGGGTTTATGATGGATTGCTTGATCTGAGCTAAGGAGGGATCTCACCAGTTGATGGAGAACAAGATATAAGGATAGATCGGGATCAAATGGTTTGAAATGAACTATCTCTATATGGTTGATTATGTTTATTCTATATCTGTATACTAACGCATGTAATGATTTGAACTGGGTATAACTTAAGTTTGAAATCGTTGCAAGTCATGATTGAATATTTATAGATATGTACACGGGTTGGCTTTGATGAAAGCGCGTATTTACGCGGTTTTGGTTGATTGTAGTAGCGTATACATTTTGAGCTATGATGTTTGA
The DNA here is from genome assembly GCA_031772625.1 of Pinus tabuliformis. Lineage (NCBI taxonomy): Eukaryota > Viridiplantae > Streptophyta > Pinopsida > Pinales > Pinaceae > Pinus > Pinus tabuliformis. The sequence goes on along the minus strand of CM062805.1, from coordinate 1,237,513,984 downwards.
AGTTACAAGTGATTCTGGTTGTTGATGAGTTCTGCTGAATGTTTACTGGAGTCAGTATTCTACATATTAAGATTGGTTGATTATGTTTAGCTTCAGTATTGATGGATGAGATCTATAATGGATCAGGATCAGAATGACTTATCTTTATGTGATTTGATGAACTAGATCTGGTTGCTAACATATGTATTACCTTTGTATATGTAATGATCTGGGTATGTTTGAAGTCAGGAAGTGCAGCGAAGTTATGAATAAGTAATTAATGACATATATGCTAGTTCGCTTTGGTGAAGTTGTGTATACACTCTGGTTCGGCACTTCCAAGTAGCGTATTCACTCTGATGCATGATTTTGATGATATAGTTGGTTCTGAATATGGTTGCAGAGTTCAGTGTTCTGCTCTGTGTGTTCTGGTGACTACATTTTGTTGACAAGGTCTCAGTGATTCAGTATTGGGTGATTCAGAAATCGTTGATGCTAGTATTGATTGTTTTGTGCTTCAATGATATTTATGGGTCCAGTATGAAAATTTGATGAAACGTGGCCTTCAGATTATAGTGTTGTGCTTCAGGAGTATCCAGTCTAAAAATGTATGAAATGTGGTCCCTGGAGGATGAACGGAGATTGTAGGCTAGCGCCTATGTACTAGTACATTAGCTAGTACAAGAGAAAAGGGGGTTGTAGCTCCCATCCAGGAGAGTCTGAAAACGAGAGAGGGTTGTAGCCCTCTGCAGGTTGTAGCCTGCGTACTGGTATAAGACTGCACCAGTACAAAAGATTGTAAAATGAAGTTTCTTATTAAAGGAAGATAGAGATGACTTGCAGCAGGTGGTTTTCACCCACATTGGGTTTCCACCTTATATCATGGTGTTCATGTGTGCCTCTTGTGTGTGATGATCTGTTCTATTTTACTGCACTTGCTTACTGTTCATATGGTTAATGAAGTTCTGATGCACAAACTAAAGATCCACATTTAATGGATTAACTGAATCATAAGTATTCTGGATATACGCTAGTTGCATTCGACATAGTCGCGTATACACGCGGATTCCATTAACTGAAGTAGCGTATATGTATATAAGTATGGAAATGAAATTTTTTTATTGATTTGATAATACTGATTCACCCCCCCCCCCTCTTAGTATTATTTCCAACAATTGGTATCAGAGCAGGTCCTTTGGTAGAAGCTTGATCGCTTGAAGGAGATCTGTGGAACTATGGGAAAGAAGCTTAAGAATAAAGCACCTAAGAAGAAGAAGGCATCTCAGAAGAACTATGACAGTGGGTGTATTGATTGGGGAATATGTGGAAGAAGCACTTCAGATTCAGAATCAGATTCAGAATCATTTCAGAATGAAGATGAACTATCAGGTATGAATTTGTTATCCTCTAATGTTCCAGTTATCTTTCCATTTGAAGGTGATGTAAGCGATAACGAAACAACTAAATGTGCTCTTATGGGTGAGCAAGAAGGATATCAAATAGAGGCAGAATTTAAAAGGTTGACGGACAAAATTAGAGATCAAGAAGATCTATTGAACATAAAGGATGGTGCCTTCAAAGAAGTAACTACCAGACTAAAGGCTCAACAAGAGGAAGAAAGCAAGGTAAGGAAGTTATTCAAAGACAAATATCAAAAGTTGCAGGATGAAGTAACATCTCTAAGAAATGAAGTCAATGAAAAGAGCACAACAATCAAGAAACTCAGAGATAGATCCAGTTATTATGAAAGGCTTGAAGCTACGATCCTCTCACTAAAAGAAGATCTTGAAGAATCAAAGAAGTAGAATACAGATCTTCTCCAAGTTATTGAAAAACAGGAAAACGAAGTTATCAGCTTAAAATCTCAGCTGGAATGTGCCTTCAGAATTCGCCAAATGCAACAGGATCTGAATGGAGAACAAGAAAAGGAGAGTCTCAAACTAAGGCAACAAATGGAAGAAGGAAGAAAGTCTGAAGAACTTTTGAAGAAGCGATGTCTGGAAAAGGAAGAACAACTTTAGATTGAGGTAAATATCTTAAAAGGTAAATTAGAATAAAAATATAAATTGTTACGATTTCAGGATAATACTAAAGCCTTGGATGATATTCTTAGTAGTCAAAGGTCTCCTGCTATCAAGACTAGTCTTGGTTTTCATGAATCTGTTGAAGGTGAATCTAGTTCACAAGGTGAGGCAAGAAACTCTAAAGAGAAATCTAAAATGATCAACAAGGAGATGAGAGAGATGAGAGGTCAACCCCATCAACAATCAAGGAAAGAGATTCTTCAAAGAAAATATTTTACTCCTAACTATGGAAGTAATAGTCGGCCATTTACTCAGATGAATAATATTGAATGTTATGAATGTGATAATCTTGGACATGTTGCAACTAGATGCAGAAGAAAAATGGTTCAAGATCATCACACAGAAATATCATCACATTCCAAGTACTTTAATGGATATTGCTTTGCTTGCAATATGTTTGGGCACAAAGTTACTGATTGCTACAAAAGGAATATGGAACATGTAAGATGTTATGCATGCAACAAGCTTGGACATACAGCAAAGGAATGCAGAAACAAAATACGGGCACCATACCAAAAGAATAAAACATCATCACGCTTGAAGATATGGAAGAAGAAGGAAGTACAGTCAGAAAGATGTGGCACAGCACAATATAATCAGACACAACACAGCACATACATAACAGACTCAGGGGGAGCTGAAAGTGTAAAACCTCAGTGTCCTGAATCTCATACGCAAGTTTCTTAAAGGGAAGTCACGTATATACATGAGTTATACACTGCAAAGTCACATATATGTTAGTCTGAGAAAAAGCAGAGGGGACAGGCTTAGAAAAAGGGTATGATATGATTCAGTCCATTATTTGCTCTATTGGTTAATAGTTATAGTCTGATGAGGGTGTGTGGAAATGTTTTGATACTTGTAAGATGTTTAGAAGTGTTTTTTATCCTAACCTGATGATGATGATGTCTTGATGCTTATTGCTGATATATGCATGATCAGATCTAACAGATGACACAGGTTGAGGGGGAGCATATGCCTTTAATAATGCATTGTTGGCATTATGGTTAATAGTCCTTGGTGATGGTTTTTATATGGCTAAATGATATATCTTGCTATGAGTTGTCCATGATAAAATCTCATATGATTCTTGGGGTTACATAGTAGATGTCCAGATCATATTTGTGGATGGATTCTTAGATGGTGCATATATGATGCTTACATGGTGATATTCATAAGGATAAGGAGAAGTACAAAGCTTGAATACACAACTTCATTACTTGATGATGAGTCTGTCATATGTTGCTGTCGTCATATGCATAAATATCATACAATTATGATGCAGGATTCATATAGATCTTGGCGCTCATATCAAGAAGTCTTGATAAAAGATCTTGAGCTCAAGATACATAGCGTTGGATAAATGAATGTTTACTCTAAGTTGCATTATTGGAGACATGATGAAGATATGTTCTTACCTATATGATGATAGGTTGATACTTACATATGTTGATTGATGAAAATGTTCCCATGTGATGATACTTGGATCATGCAGATCTTGATGTTGATGAGATGGCTATGGTGTTTTTCACATATGATATAATGTGAATGATCATGTTTAAAAGGATGATTTGATATATATATGCAGACATAGCTTGTTACAGGAAATTTACAGGTTGTTGACCTGGAAGTGGTTATACGTGAGTTTCATGAGGAGGATCCACGTATATATGCCTGTTTCTGTGGATACAGTCGCTTATATGTCAATTTGAAGGAAATCAGTAGGCCAAACTCAGGATGAGAAAAGTTTGACAGAGACCATCTGGCACAGATGGAATAGGTACAAAGGGAGAACATGATTGTTGGTCTAGATGTTGTTGACAGATGCTTATGGAGCAGATCATACATTGTGTATGACTATCATGGTATTATTTAGATGTTTGGTCTCATGTAAAGGTCATATCAAGACTCATGATGTAATAGTGTGTCTCTATCTATTGTAGTCATGTAAGGAAACCTCTTCTGGTCACATGATGTAATTTGTAACCCCTCTATGCATAAGAAGGATGATGAAATTTTCAGTCATGTATTTCTTTTATCAAGGTCATGTAACAGCCTATGTTGGTTTCCCCACTATGCCTGGGATGAATGATGTTATACTCTTGTATTATCATGTGTAAACTTTTGGTATATCTCCACTTGGTTGGGAGATGGATGTATGTATGAGTCTTTGGTGCTAGGAAGGTCACTTATGATGTATAGAGTCATGTTCTTTCTTGTAGAGCATCTTTTTGCAGACCTTGCTTACAGTTAGGGGGAGCATGAACAACACACTTCAGCACAGCAGAGACTTTAGCATGTACTCAGAGGGAGCATGGTCAGATTGGTACACCTTGGCATATATAAAGGGGGAGCTCATTCATAGATCTCAGTAGGTACTCAGGGGGAGTATGGACAGCGGAATGTGTATCAAGGAAAGAGAATATCTTGGTCTGCCCTTTGCCCTTGATGTCAAAGGGGGAGAGTGATTTGGTGTTGTTGCCATCAAGTCCAAAGGGGGTGATTGTTGGCATTATGATGCATGTGTTGTACTTGATGGCAACCCACTCAAAGAAGAACATCTCACTTAGTTATAACTAGATGAATCTTCAGAAGAGATATGGGATGAAGGACAGCTCAAAGGAATCAGATGATAGTTCTAAGTGTGACAAGTTAGCTTTGCCATCAAGTCCGAAGGGGGAGATTGTTGGCATTATGAGACAAGTGTTGTCCTTGATGGCAAATCACACAGATGATAGATCATAGTGCAGCAGGTCAGCAGCAAGGATTTGATGATTAGACTACAAGAATGAAGAGAAAATATATACGCAGGTTCATCATGACCGAGCCGCTTATACACGTGGGTTAGACGTTACAAAGGCCTGTATGTGTATACACGCACTTTCATGCAAGGGAAAGCACGTATATGTTAGAAAAATTACTTTTGTTCCATGGTAGTTAGTCCTTGGTATTTGTACCTATGGTTTTGGACCATAGTATCTTGTCAGATGTGTTGATCCCAAGTATTGGGTCCATGGTATTGGTTTGTTATGGTTTTGGACCATGGTATTGAGCAAGGCCTAAGACTATAAAAGGAGAAGAAGATCATTAGGCAAGGGCATCGAAAAAGTCTTGAATATCTGATGAAGGATGAGATCCAGTATGCAGGTTATGGGTTTATGATGGATTGCTTGATCTGAGCTAAGGAGGGATCTCACCAGTTGATGGAGAACAAGATCTAAGGGTAGATCGGGATCAAATGGTTTGAAATGAACTATCTCTATATGGTTGATTATGTTTATTCTATATCTGTATACTGACGCATGTAATGATCTGAACTGGGTATAACTTAAGTTTGAAATCATTGCAAGTCATGATTGAATATTTATAGATATGTACGTGGGTTGGCTTTGGTGAAAGTGCGTATGTACGCGGTTTTGGTTGATTGTAGTAGCGTATACATTTTGAGCTATGATGTTTGAAGTTACAGGTGATTCTGGTTGTTGATGAGTTCTAATGACTATTTACTGGAGTCAGTATTCTGCATATTCAAATTGGTTGACTATGTTTAGCTTTAGTATTGATGGATGAGATCTATAATGGATTAGGATCAGAATGACTTATCTTTATGTGATCTGATGAACTAGATCTAGTTGCTAACATACGTATTACCTTTGTATATGTAATGATCTGGGTATGTCTGAAGTCAGGAAGTGCAGCGCAGTTATGAATAAGTAATTAATGACATATACGCTGGTTCGCTTTGGTGAAGTTGCGTATACACGCTGGTTTGGCACTTCCAAGTAGCGTATTCACTCTGATGCATGATTTTGATGATATAGTTGGTTCTGAATATGGTTGCAGAGTTCAATGTTCTGCTCTGTGTGTTCTGGTGACTACATTTTGTTGACAAGGTCTCAGTGATTCAGTATTGGGTGATTCAGAAATTGATGATGCTAGTATTGATTGTTTTGTGCTTCAATGATATTTATGGGTCCAATATGAAAATTTGATGAAACGTGGCCTTTAGATTATAGTGTTGTGCTTCAGGAGTATCCAGTCTGAAAATGTATGAAATGTGATCCCTGGAGGATGAATGGAGATTGTAGGATGGCGCCTACGTACTAGTACATCAGTGAGTACAAGAGCAAAGGGGGTTGTAGCTCCCATCCAGGAGAGTCTGAAAACGAGAGAGGGTTGTAGCCCCCTGCAGGTTGTAGCCTGCGTACTGGTATAAGACTGCACCAGTACAAAATATTGTAAAATGAAGTTTCTTATTAAAGGAAGATAGAGATGACTTGCAGTAGGTGGTTTTCACCCACATTGGGTTTCCACCTTATATCATGGTGTTTATGTGTTCCTCTTGTGTGTGATGATCTGTTCTGTTTTACTGCACTTGCTTACTGTTCATATGGTTAATGAAGTTCTGATGCACTAACTAAAGATCCACATTTAATGGATTAACTGAATCATAAGTATTTTGGATATACGCTAGTTGCATTCGACACAGTGGCGTATACATGCGGATTCCATTAACTAAATTAGTGTATATGTATATAAGTATGGAAATGAAAAAGTTTTATTGATTTGATAATACTGATTCAACCCCCCCCCCCCCCCCCCTCTCAGTATTATTTCCAACAACTGGCACCATGTTACATAAAAATGTAGGAGCAGTACATTCAGTACTTTAAAGACATGTTTAGCTTGTTAGGGACCAAAGACATGTAGGATTGTTAGAGGAGATGCAATTCATTACCCCATAGCCTGCAAATCAGGGAATATCACTCTCCAGATAGTTTGAGGAATTCCTTGGAGAAGAAACCCTTATACAAGAGCGTAGTCCAAATACTGAAGGCCAACTGGATTGGGCTCAATTTTGGCCCTCCTTTGTTGCTAAGGTTACAATAAGGGGAGAATCAAATTGAAGAGTAGCAAGAGTGGGTAGAAATAGAAAGAAATGCAAGGTTGCATCCTTAGGAGGTGGTGTACCTTAAAAACCAATTTCCTGGCTGTGTAGAAATTGTGCTTAAGAAATTAATGTTTATAATTACTGTCACTTGTTTGTTACTTAATTGTATGTTGTATTCTCAAATGAAGGACCTGAAAGAATTGGTTTTAAACCCTCAATACTTAGGTGACATGAAAATCTCATAATGCCTTTTGATTGCTGAATATAAATGATGAATGAAGAAATCTTGAAGAAGTCATAGACAATATGTTGTTTTACACAGAATCTACTATCTATGACACTTGGAGAAGTTAAATATAATATGTTTTCTTACACAGAAACTACTATCTGTAACTTATAAGAATTGCAGAGGTGGGAACTTCAAGTATAAGAGCGCTCTTTTAAGGGATTTTAACTTCATTTACAGAAGAAAATAAAGACCCACAACTTCATTACCACAGTTAAAGGAGGAAAACATTTGATGACACATAATAGAGAAGTCACATAATCATACCCAACAATGTGTGGAAACTTCTGATTCTTTCATTATTCAACAGTTGTATCAGGAATACAATGGCCTAGCCTCCAAGTTCTCCAAAGTTCGAACCCCTTTTTTCTATAATCTTCACTCTTTATACATCATAGGATAATTAATAACCACCCAACTGTCAAACTACCTAACTATCCTCTAGCTGCTTTTGAAGTAAAGATCATTACAAAATATTACATTTGAGGGTAAAAACACCTCATTCTTTTAAGAAAGCAAGATAATAAGAAGTAATAGAAATCATAGAATGATGGGAGATTGCTTCTCGCTGTTAGAATCTATAGCTTGAGCCTGTGGTTATGCTAATGCATCTTTGTGTTGCTCTACCATCCATTAATGGGTATGAATGATTGAGGAAGAACTTACTTGTTTAGTCATGGCGTTTGGTGGGTGACGTGGGCAATTAACAGATGAAAGTGGTGGAAGATGTGGAATGAGCAACGTGGGGCGGAAATATTTGGGAGCTCACCGCAGGGGTAAAGAATGTATGGGAGCTTCAATGAGGTTGAACCCCCGTAGTAATTTCAGGCCACACATTTCGGTCAACCATGCTAACGTCACGGTCAACTACGGGGGTTGAGCTTTAATTAATCTTTGTGCTCATTGCTTCCCCGCAACACACCTCAACGTACTTATCAAGCTATCGCTTGATCGCGCCTCTTGAACCTGCATGACCTTTAGACAATGTCAATTACCACAAAACTCAAAAGAATTAACACTCTGGTTCATAAAACTGTCACATTTGCCTTTTCAAAGCCCCTTTGACTCCCATACAGACCTGATCGGAAATAAAAATTGCCAGCTAATGATTTATCAGGTCCAATTTTATATATAGAACCCGATTACTTACCAACTCGATATCTTTCGGATCCCTTCTCTTTCAATGGATGGCTGAGATTGGCCCAGACTTCAGCGAATTAAACTGTATTTGATACACCATCACATCTGATTTCTGAAATAAACTTCATTCTAGTTACCCACACAATTGTCATTGAATCTGTGGCCTATTGATCGGACGACCCAGATCTTCTCGTGGGTTTATCACTTTCGAAGGCCATTAATAATATAAAATCAACCACTTCTTTCAAATCTTCGCATTTCTTTTTATTTCCTTTATAACATAATATTTGGTTTTCTTTCATTTTGTGATAAAACTGAAAATAAAACTTAAATAACAATGGATGCTACAACATCTGGCTCCACCTGGGGATAGTCTTTTTGCCACAGAAGCACTAATAACCGCAGATTAGTGCCTTCAACTCGGGCATGGAGTCATATATTCCTTAACCAATTCAAATTCTATGGCATTTGTACACTGAATTCACTCCAGTATCTACAATGATAGGATGCTTATGCTTCAGAACTAGAAGTAATGCTTGAGGTACTGCCCATTGACAGGCAGTTGTAGAGTTTCACCATCAAGATTCTCTGTAGTAGTTTTCTTAAGGATTCTCATCAAAGTTTTGTTAGTGGATTCAGCCAATCCATTTCCTTGTGGATGATAAGCAGTTAAATGAGATAAAATGGCATTATACTTCTGACAAAAGGCAACAAACTTACTTGAACTGAACACTTGAGCATTGTCTGTTATGACTTTGACAGGGCATCCAAGTCTGTTGAACATGCTTTCCTCATATGTCTTGAGATCCTCATAGGACCAAGCCAAATCATTAGTGTATTGCTTGAAAAGCTTAATATATCTCTCCTTATAATTAAGTGAAACTTCCTTGAACAATTTGACCAGCTTGGGCTCCTTCTGGGTTCCAATATTGTGATCTTGAATCTGTTCATCCTGTGAAAGGAAACCATCACATGTTCCTTCTTTAGAATAGGCTCCATCAAAGAAGCACTTCCACACCCCTTCTATTTGCATCTCTGTATTTACACAGGCTGAAGTAAGTTTCCTTTGGTTATCTTCAGCCAATTCTGCATTGTCATGCAACATGAAGCAAGAAAAGTCATCTTTTTCCTGGCTATATACAAGTGAATTACTTGCTTCATTATTTGTGATTGTTCTAATAAATCTTGTTTCTCTATACAACCTCCTTTCTTCCCCACAAAAAATTGGGATGACATCATAAGAAAAATCTAGTTTCAAAACACCACCCAATTTAGCCCGCCATGACCTAGATAGTAACATTCCAAACCTAGTAGGGATATCTGCTACCACTACATCCATTACCAAACTTTTAGCTAGAATCTAGGCTAGTGACACCACCATATCTTTAATGCCCCCCAGACACTTGACTTTATGTGAATCAAAAGAATACAAGTCTCTGTAAGGTTTAGTAACTTGTAGGTTTAGTTGTTTCATCACTGATAATGGCATAAGGCTATGTGAGGACCCTGAATCAAACATACAATTTTGCAAGAGTAAATCATGAACCAATAAAGAAACGTAGAAAGGAGGTGTTGAAGAACCTACCTCCTCCACATGTGAAGCAAAAACCACTACTAGTTTATCTTCTTCCAAATTCACAATGTCATTTATATTCACATTCTGAGATGGATTGATAAAGTCTGTAATTTTTTTTTGATAAGCTGGTGTTTTGACTAACTCTGTGAGGGGCACTTGAATTCTGATTTTTTCTAATTCTTTAGTTAAACTGAAGACATGACCCTGTTTAGTGTTATTTTCATCTTCATCTTCACTTCTCTTCATGACTAAAATCTCTTGTGGAATGGAGACAAGTTTTTCTAAAGGAATTTTTTCACTTTTGTCTTGACAAGACTCACCTTGAAGCATTTGAGTCTTGCTACTTGTATTCTGCTGCTGATTTCCTTTATTCAATTGTTTTGCAGGCTGTGGTTCTTGTTCTTGTGGAGTCGCCTTTTGCAAGGGAGCTAGAATTTTCTGCTCACCTTCATCTTCTTGACTTCTAGATCTTTTCCTTGATCTCAAGTCATATTTCTTATGTAGTTCTGCCTGCATAAAATCGGAAAACCGCTTCCAACATTCATCAATTTCATTATCATCATAGATGACATATGTTTCACTATATTCTCCTCCCTCAACGTCTAGTTCATCTTCATCTACTGCATACAATGTGAAAATATGGTCATCATGATCCTTGGAATGCTCTGGTACTCCATCAAGATCTGCCTCTATATACAATGGTGCTTAGATCTAATCTTGATCTTTTCTCTCCCCTGTAAAATTTGCAGAGGTTGTCTTCTATATTGAGGATTAAAATTTGTATTTTGATGTACTTGTCTTTGAGAATTCTTACTCTCTAATTCCAATTTAATCAATTTATTAGACAAATTTCTAATTACATTATTCATATCCTCTAATGTTTGATCTTGAAAGGATTCTACTTTAGTTTTTCCCTTATCTTGGATAGGTTGTGCATCTGGTGTTTTACTTGCAGCCTCTAAATTTGCTTCTATCTCTAATGCATTTGTTTGGATTTGATCAAGGGTTGGGGATCTCCTCTCCCTCAATGTGAATCCAAAATTTGACTCAAAATCCCCTACAAAAGTTATTTTTGCACCAACAGGAGGGGGCTTAATCTCCATTGGAAGACTATTGTACAATTTATTGAACCTTCTGATGAATTCAGCAACACCTTCATTAGATTTCTTCTTGATAGCATTAAACTCTGTGAGTGAATACCCATGGTTTCTTTTTTCTCCCCATCTCTGGGTGAATAGGCGCTCCATCTCTTCCCATGTTGTAATAGAATTATTAGGAAGCCCTTTAAACCATTTTCTTGCTTCTCCATCCAAGGATTGGACAAAAAGTCTTAGAAAAACATCCAGGTATTCAACATTTAGGCTTTCTGTGAAATTACAAAACACTGATATATGATTCTTTGTTGTTTGTTCATCCTCCCCTGTGAAACGAGGAATAATCTTCAAGTATTCTTGTGGCATTTGATTCAAATATTGTGGCAATTGAATAGGTGCATACCTATTCATAAAAAATGCAGATGCTGCCATATTTTCTCCTAAATTTATTGAACCTTTATTACCAGCAAATGTGGAACCTGACTGAGGAGTGAATGGAGTGTGCAAAGGTGGTAATGTAGTTATAGGTTCAGGATAAATAACTATAGTAGATACTGAAAAAGAAACAGACTCTAATGACTGTTCCTGATAGTTGGGTTCTTGGAATGAATTGGATGTAGAAGGTGACTCTTGGTTCTCTCCCTGGCATCGGCACCAATTAATGTTGTACCTTAAGAAACCATTTTTCTAGCTGTGTAGAAATTGTGCTTAAGACATTAATGTTTGTAATTATTGTCACTTGTCTGTCACTTAATTATATGTTGTATTCTCAAATGAAGGACCTAAAAGACTTGGTTTTAAACCCTCAATACTTAGGTGACATGAAAATATTAGAATGCCCTTTGATTGCTGAATATAAATGATGAATGAAGAAAGCTTGAAGAAGTCATAGACAATATGCTATTTACACAGAATCTACTATCTTTGACACTTGGAGAAGTTAAAGATAATATGTTGTCTTACACAGAAACTACTATCTTTAACTTAGAAGAATTGCAGAGGTAGGAACTTCAAGTATAGGAGCGCTCTTTTAAGGGATTTTAAATTCGTTTACATAAGAAAATAAAGACCTGCAGCTTCATTACCATACTTAAAGGAGGAAAACATTTGATGACACATAACAGAGAAGTCACAAAATGATACCCAACAATGTGTGGAAAACTTTTGATTCTTTCATTAATCAACAGTTGTATCAGGAATACAGTGGCCTAGTCTCCAGGTTCTCCAAAGTTCGAACCCATTTTTTTTCTATAATCTTCACTCTTTATACATCATAGGATAATTAATAACCACCCAACTGTAAAACTAGCTAACTATCCTCTAACTTCTTTTGAAGTAAAGAACATTACAAAATATTACATTTGAGGGTAAAAACACCTCATTCATTTTAAGAAAACAAGATAATAAGAAGTAATAGAAATAAGAGAATGATGGGAGATTGTTGCTCACTGTTAGAATCTATAGCTTGAGCTTGTGGTTATGTTGATGTATCTTTGTGTTGCTCTACCATCCATTAATGGGGTATGAATGATTGAGGAAAAACTTACTTGCTTAGTCATGGCGTCTGGTGGGTGACGTGGGCAATTAACAGATGAAAGCAGTGGAAGATGTGGAATGAGCAACGTGGGGCGGAAAGCTTTGGGAGCTCACCACGGGGGTAAAGAATGTATGGGAGCTTCAATGAGGTTGAACCCCCGTAGTAATTTCAGGCCACACATTTCGGTCAACCATGCTAACATCACGGTCAACTGCGGGGGTTGAGCTTTAATTAATCTTCGTGCTCATTGCTTCCTCGCAACACACCTCAACGTACTTATCAAACTATCACTTGATCGTGTCTCTTGAACCACATAACTTAAAAGAATTAACACTCTGGTTCATAAACCTATCGCATCCACCTTTTCAATGCCCCTTTGACTCCCATATGCACTCGATAGGAAATAAAAACTGCCAATTAATGATTTATCAGGTCTAATTTTAAAGATAGAACCCAATTACTTACTGACCCGATATCCGTCGGATCCCTTCTCTTTCGATGGACAACTTAGATTGGCCTGGACTTCAGCGAATTAAACTGTATTTGATACACCATCGTGTCCAATTTCTGAAATAAACTTCGTTCTAGTTACCCACACGATTATCATTGAATCTGTGGCCTGTTGATCGGACGGCCCAGATCTTCTCGCGAGTTTATCACTTTCAAATGCCATTAATAATATAAAATCAACCATTTCTTTCAAATCTTTGCATTTCTTTTTATTTCCGTTATAACATAATATTTGGTTTTTCTTTCATTTTGTGATAAAACTGGAAATAAAACTTAAATAACAATGGATGCTACAACAGGAGGGAACTTATTCAAAGTTACCTTGGGATGTTAGGATAGCCACCAGGGCTATGCATGAGATGGAACTAAATGGATAAGTATCTCAAAGGGTGAGAAATGCCTTCAATAGGGGGTGGTGATGGGCCTCATTAATAGGTAAATAATAAGGCCCATATGGCCTTCCTTCAACCTATATTTACCTCTTTCTCACATTAAATGACATATTTTTCACTATTATGTGTTTATTAGGAAGACTAAATGATGATTGTCATATCTCATGGCTTAATGTGCTTAATGTGTAGGAACAAAGTGTATTTGAGTTCAATTACGATGTAGAGATACACTGGAGGTAGTTGGAGAAGATGCAGGAGGGTTTTCCCCTACATTTACTCACCCACAACTCGACTTTCTCCTTGAATTTACTCACCCATAGTTTGAATATCCACTAATATCTAATACACTCAAGGGTTGCGAGGATCTCAGGGAGCTATATCCATATTTAAAGGGAATTTTGGAGGGAAGTAGCCCTCTTTCCAAGGAGGTTTCCCCTCAGTCACTTTTGTATAAATAAGGAAGCCTATGAACTGTATAGGATTCAATTTTTTTTTAGTAGATAGAGGCTACTAAGGACTAGAAGCTTGAACTTGTTATTTCCATTCCTTTTCCATGTACTCGAGCATTGTTTGATGTTAATGAGAAAATTTATATTATCTTCCATCTGAGCTTGTTCTAGAGGGATGAGTCCCCTTGGGTTATGTAACACCCTCCTCCCACATTTACCCTAGTAACCAGCCAACTGAGGTAAACATGTGACGAGAGTCCACTATGATGGGATTAAACCTCTTATGTGACCTTAAAGAAGTGGAATCAACAGAAACACAATATATGGACCTTCCACATCAGCATGAGGACTCCTAGGAACCATCCTAACCTTTCCGGCAACCAGCCCCTGGGTCCCACTAAGTTTTTAGACCAATTAACCCAGGACTCTCCCATGATATGGGCATGCCTACGTCTAGAGGTCTCTGGACACTTCCACAACATGGCATGCCAGTGTCCACAGACTATTTTTCTCAATGTTGTGCCAGTGTCCCCGGGATTTGAGCCACTTTTTTAGGCCCAAAGCCTAGGTCACTACCCAGAATTAAATGACACCTTCAGAACATAAAGATAAAAAGGCAATTATGATACAAATGAAATTACTTGAGAAAGAGCTTGACTAGACCCCTACTAGCCATGACGAGCATTTCATCAAACATATCACAAATATGTAATCTACAGGTGTAAACAATAGATTTGAGCATAGGGGTCTCATACTTATCTGAGAATCGCTAAGAAGCATTGTTCCCTTATATCATTATCTTCATTATCATTTATTAGGTAATAGATACATTTTTCATTCATTTACCAATCAAAACAAGAGGAAATCCATACATCATCATTATCATAATACATGCTTATAACTAGGATAATAACAATAGAAATATCAAGGATACATAAGCCATAAAATCCACATATAAACCAATACATTTACACATAAGATGCCAAGGAAAGAACCTCTAATTAATGAATGCAAAAGCGAGCCTCGTATCGGACTACCACATTCCACCCAACCATAGATTGGTTGAGCCAAATCTCTCTTCAGCCAATCACCCCCGTGCCATATTCCAAGCATGAATGTGGGAATCAAACCTAAAGAACCAACTAAGGCATCCCAAGGCTAAACCATCTCACCCTTATTAAGAGAAACCAGGCTTTACCGTAATCTATTCGAGATCACTAGGCCAACACAATAAATGTGTAATAACAGGCTTTACCATGATCTCCACCAGATCACCAGGCCAAACAAGCATGGATGCCACTAGATTTCTCCACCTACACTGTTAGGAATTTTCCTCTCTCCTAGTATCTCAGGCTTTATCGCAATCCACACCGAATCACTAGGCCCTAAACTTAGACCCATTCTCCAAGCTTTACCGCATATCCCATCCTGATATTACTAGGCCTGATGGAGAGCATCCACCTCTAGGATTTACCGTATATCCCGTCATTCATTGATATAGGATTCCTAGGCCCACCAAGGAAACACAAAATCTAGCTTTACTGCAACCGACAATCTGTTTCATGGGTTACTAGACCATGTGTTCTATTATTCAAAGATCCACCTCACTCAGCTATGAATCCATCCGACAATCCAGCTCAACTAAAATATGAGAACCCCATCACACCATGGCTATCCGGAAATAGAAAGGCTAGGTTGAAAACACTATCACACCTCGAAAAACCCATGCCATAATAGAAAAAGAACCACATGCAATACCATGCATGCCAAATCTAGGAAGGAAAAAACACATTCAAATCGATACCTACAAAGAATCTTGTTGTAGCTTCTTGATCCTACTCTTCCTTGTTTTCTCTTTCCTTCCTCTTGCCTTATTTTCCTTTCTTGATCCAATGCAAAACCTGAGCAAAATCTTTTCAACTGATCCTCATAAGCCTTTTTATCAATGAAGCCTATATTTTCTTCATTTTCCATTATTTTCCTTCAATTTCCTCCTCACATGCAACCTGTGACCTTTCATCTTCCTTTTCTCCTAATTTCCATTATTTTCATATCTAAAATTCCAATTAATGCCTCTTACCTTTCCAAATCCTTTTCCATTGCCTTTTCCAATTTCCTTTAGCCATAATAACCTAAATGAACACACTAGGATGTTTTTCCCACCATTCAACTTGGAATACCTATCCCAGGACTGTGGCCTTATATATATTTTACATGAATTTTACCAGGGTTGTTACAGAACCCTCCCCCTTGGGGGAGCATCATCCTCGATATTCAATGGCACCTATAACTAGCAAGACCACTGAAAAGAAAAAATACTACCCATGGAGCTTTATAACATAGCTCGTTGTAATATTTACAAGGAAAAGTTGTTAAAACATGACAAACATACCATTTACTAGAGCTTTATAACAAACTCATTACGGTATGTACAATAATAACCACATATAAACACATACACATTTTCTTCAATCATCATATAACCATACCATCTATGGAGCTTAATAAATCCAGCTCGATACAATATTTACAATAATACACACATATGCACATTTTCTCAACCAACAAATAAAAGGATATGATGTCTGCATCCGCAACGAAGGAATCTAGAGGCTCACACCTCCACCCTCAAAGTAATACCAAGATTCACTTCCTTCCGAGGAATTCCAGAATCCACTGCCAAAGTCAAAGTGCATCCAATGTCCAGCGCTACAATCCCACGCTACATGTCCCTTCATTGAATAGTTACTGACTCATTGTTCCAGATAAAACTCCCAATGTGCATATGATTCCATCTCACAATGCTAATGACCAAAATAAATCCATCCCCATCTTTCCCTTCTCTACTACATAGTCCCTCAGGCAATCTATTCATCCTCTTCCGTGCAGTCACTCAGCTTCCCGACATCCCTTATCCTGGGTGATCCATCTCTTGGCAAGGCTTCCTCGAATAGGAAGGTCAACAACCAAGGCATATACTTGCCTCAAAACCATCATATCGGTCATAGCATGCACAAGGAAATCAATGGACACTATTGGGTACTAGTGTCCCACAATGGCCCTGCTCCTGAAGTGTTTTACCAACATATTGTTCTCTGTTCCAATTCCTTTTGTTGTTGCTTCTAATGCTCACAAGTGATTTCAACCACCCAATTGGGCATTTCCATGCTTCCTATACCAAGCACATAACTTCCATTAGATTTAAAATAAATTGAAATAAATTCATATCATACCTCATTGGTAACTCGTCAATAAGGTACACTTGGAATCCTGTTTACTTCCTATCACAATAAGTCAAAATAACATATTTGACCAAATCATCATGTATAAACACATCACGCCAGGTTAGCTCAAAACACAACCATCATAAATCAAAATTAGAAATCACTTGTAAGCATCATAAACCAAAATCATAGATCACATGTAATCATCATAGACTAGAATCATAAATCACATGCATAATAAAATTGAAATTATAACATACTGATACTTATCCTTTAATCAATCCTTAGCTTCTACCTTTGTCCTTATTTCGTACGCACATTGAATCGGTTGCCACACCCGAAAAACATCTAGTGCCTTCTCCTCAATCATGTGCATCACACACATAGAACCACACACGACATACAACACCATGCAATACACGCACCTACACCTAACATACCACACATACACATACACCCAGTGTAAAACACAACAAAATACATACTCCTACATTCGGTGTACACCACAACACAATACATATACGTACACAGAGTACAACACAACGAATACATGTCACGATACCACAACTACACAATGCACATACATTGTACCGCATGCCTGCAACACAACATGTACGACATGCACACAATACTATATGTACACTAGTACCATAGGTACAACATGTACACAATACTACATGTACACATCACCACCTGCATGACATGTGCACAACATCACATGTACACAAAACAACCTGAACAATGTGTACAAAACGCCACATGTACATCGTACCACCTATACAACGTGTACACAATACCATATGCACAACATATACATGACACCACATGTACACAACGCCACATGCATGACACGTACACAACACCACCTGCACACATCACCACTTGTACAACGTGTACACAACACCACATGCACACAACACCACTTTTACAATCATGAACACAACACCATATGTACATAGCACCACATGTACACAGCATTGCATATCCAACATGTACATATCACCGTCTATCTATACCCAGCACTGAATATACAATATTCACACAACACTATTTGTACCACCCTATATAGATACCACTATGTACATAACATTGCATAAACAACATGTACACACACTATATATACACAACACTGCATGCACACAACATCAGAGATGCAACATGTACAACATATATAACATATGCACAACAATAGTACTACACATCCAAAACCCCACTATCTCTACCAAGAAACCTTGCTTCCAGTGTCTCTCCACCATGCATTCTTATCTTATCATGCCGTAAAGCACATTGTTTTCATTCTGTTGATGTATCCTTCAACATTACGGGTCATAACATAAACATTGGAATAATACAAGCATATTATCTATTCGTATGCACATGATACTGACCTCATATATTTTTCATGAATACTCTTCCCACTTGATTCCTCATAAACCAAGAACCTCTTCATTCCATTCACCTGCATAAGTAATCATTCCTCCCATAGAATGGTTGTTGATGACCCTGTCAAATAATGACATACATGCATGCATATATACATATAAACATAAACATGAAACAATCATGATCTTTGACGACCCTGTTAGACAACAACATATGTACATACATACATACATATATACATGTGAACACTAGCACAAAACAATCCTAACGACCCTGTTAGTAAGCGACATACATACATACATACATATATGCATATATATACATCAGCATAATCATGATCACAACACAATTACTAGATATCAATAGGTAAAGGTTAAGAGAACTCCCTTTATGTGTGCAACACATGTGCAACATCGAGACAAATAGTTCTCAACATAGCCAAGGCATATGATGCCTCAAATCCATTCACCTTACCTTTCTTGATTACCTTTCCCATGATTTTCCTTCGATCATCCATTTACACCAATGGACCCAACCAGTCCAATTGATTGTCATACTCTTGCTTTCAACTGCCCTTATACATGCACCGAGCTTCATACAAGTCTTACCTTATGTGTTAGGTACCTGTTGTAGCGGCTACAACCACCCTCCAAATTTTTTCCTTAACTTCGTTTTGGAGCCTCCCTACCAACCATCTTCGCAGCATGTCTTGCACTGTCATGTACATAGGCTTCATTGGTTTTTCAGTAGCTTTCCAACCTATGCATGATAGTTTGCTTCACTCCCCTCACAGGTTGCCATTCCGGACTTGGCCAGTTGCTGGATGAGAATCTCCCTCAGAAAATTGTGCAATTCTGGAGGGGAACCAACCTTCCCTCCAGAAATTGCACAAATCTATTGGCTAGCCTGTTGGGCCCAGAAATTGCGTAATGCAGTCAAACAACCTTCCTCAGTAAAATTGCCCAATCTGGCATAGCACTGTAGCTTAGCCCGGAAATTGCTCAATTCTAGGCAATGGTCACCTACGCCTCCTAGAAATTGTACAATCCCTCTGGGACAAGCAGCCCAGCTCCTCCCAGAAATTGCGCAAAATTCTCTCCCAATCAAGCAGGTTGTTGCATGTGCCTTCAGGTTGACCGGTTCCACCCCGAACCTAACAAACTTGATTTGCATGCATGGGATTCTTTTCCCGAAATAGAAAAAAACAACATGCAAAAACATCCCTAGATTTTAGGGATCTACTTTTTAGCAGCTGGAGGTTACATGCAAAGATTGTTTTAGAAACTTTCCTCCAAGTGTCGCTTTTTCCTAGATTTGTGGCATGCACATCATAAGTCTCAAACTTATTTATTCAACACTTAAAATATCACTCTTCACATAGATCTTGGAGCTCTGGCATTCCACAACACATCCAGGAGTCTTCGGCACATCCACCTCAACTATTTTCGGGTAAGTCTGCTTTTCTTGTATTTTGTAGCATTTCTGTCTCTTTTTGGATTTTGGTTTGTGTGAGTGTTGTTTGCTTGATTTTTGTGAATGCTTGTTGTCATTTTCATGCATGTTAGTATGTACAAGCATTATTTCAGTTTTCATTTGCATCTCACTGCTGTCGCATGCATGACATTGTTTTGTACAAACGGTCGCCAATTCGGCGATTTGTTTCACACACATGCATGTTTTTCTGTTTTTTGAATCTTGCATTCATTGTTTGCATGCATGATCATTCACTCCTTCTTGCACTTAGTCTCGCCATGCATTCACATCTTCATATGCTTTCAGTCGCCTGTCGGCGGGTCTACGCAACCTTGGCCCTGACTCTGCCTTGCCTGGGAAACATTGCCCAATTTTGAGAGGGAAGGCTCTGCCTTCCTCCCAGAAAATGCACAAATCTGGCTAGACAGTGTCCTCCAGACTTTCTTTGTGCAATTCTGAGAGGCAGTGTCTAGTGGCCCAGAAAATTGCGCAATGCAGTCCCTAGGCTTGCATGACTTTCGAGCTGAAATTGCGCATTACGCAATCTCAGCAACCAACGGGCTAGTCTAGATTGCGCATTGCGCAATTCCAGTAGTCAACCAGCCTCCCAAAAGTCTGGACTTCCTTTTGCGTATTTCCGGCAGTTAGTCTCCTGACCTCCCAATGAAAATTGCACAATCCTATCCAACAGTCTCCTGGGCATGTTGCATTTCAGTCCTCAAGTTTGCTTTAGTTTTAACTGATAGATTCCTTTCCATGCATGTCGTTGTGTCTCCAGATATAACAAGTGTTCTTTTTTCTCTTAGTATTTCAGGATCAATTGCCTCCAAGGGATCATCTCAATGTTTTTCAGTTTCCGTTTGCATCTCACTGCTGTCGCATGCATGACACTGTTTTGCACGAACGGTCACCGATTCGGCGACTCGTTTCACACACATGCATGTTTTCCCATTTTCAGAATCGAGCATTCATTGTTTTCATGCATGATCATTCACTCCTTCTTACACTCAGTCTTGCCATGCATTCACATCTTCATATGCTTTCAGTCGCCCATCAACGGGTCTACGCGACCTTGGCCCTGACTCTGCCTTGCCCGGACGACATTTCACAATTTTGAGAGGGAAGGCTCTGCCTTCCTCTCGGAAAATGTGAAATCTAGCCAGACGGTGTCCTCCAGAATTTCTTTGTGCAATTCTGAGAGGCAGTGTCTGGTGGCCCAAAAAATTGCGCAATGCAGTCCCTGGGCTTGCATGACTTGTCAGCTGAAATTGCGCATTGCGCAATCTCAACAACCAACAGGCTAGTCTGGATTTCACATTGTGAAATTCAGCAGTCAACCAACCTCCTGACATTTTGGACTTCCTTTTGCATATTTCCAGCAGTTACTCTCCTGGCCTCCTAGTGAAAATTGCGCAATCCTATTCAACAGTCTCCCGGGTATGTTGCATTTCAATCCTCAAGTTTGCTTTAGTTTTAAATGATAGATTCCTTGCCATGCATGTCGTTGTGTCTCCGGATATAGCAGGTGTTCTTCTGTCTCTCAACAGTTCAAGATCAATGGCCTCCAAGAGACCAAGTTCAAAGGACACCGACATAAACAAAACTGGAGAAGCAATTGAGCAAGTGTCTATGAGTTTGCCGATTTACGAAGACACCAAGCTCATCGTAGACAAAGACATCAAGATGAAATGGCAAGAGATCAATGATACATTCTCAAGCACATTTGAGGAAGATCTTGAAGACCACAAAGTCTATGTGAACATTCACAAGTCCGGCTTGTACCAGATTTCATGCAGGTATCCCACATTCCCATGCACGGACATGATACATTGGATCATCTCGCAGATTGATCCCGAGATGATGGTGTTAAGCAGTGTTAGGGGGATAGAAATTGCTACCTTCAGGGCATAGTACTATCAACAGATGTACCACTTTCCAAAGCCAGTGATCACCATGGAGACACCCTTCAGCATACCCAACAATAATGCTAACTCCAGGATCTCTTGAAGAACTGGGTGAAGGATCCAGCCAAGTTTAGGATGACACCCAACCAAATTTACAAGATGAAGATACTACGGAAGGCATATTAGTACTTGGTCATCTTTGCATGCCGCTTGTACAACCAAGAGAGAATGGAGACCTTCCCACAAAGTTGGGTGATCGTGTTGGACCAACTGGCCAGTGAAGGCAAAGCATGCAACTGGTCCGACATGTTGGCTCATAGGCTGAAAGAACAGGTAGCAGGAGCTCCGAAGCCACCCAAAAGTTAGCAAGTAGAAATCTACATGTCTACTTACATCTTGGATGCAATTTGTGCTCGTTAGGAATTCCCGGGCTTGAAGTTGGCATGGACATTAGCGGAAACCTCTCTGAGCACTTATTGCAAATTGTTCTACGAATGCAGCTTTAGCAGAATCATCACACAGTTTTCAGACCATTTTGTCACCCCGGTGTACAAGATGATATTTGAGAAGATCCACCTTGCACGTCGAAGGAAACAATGGAGGCATTGATCGACATAGTGGATTGGTATGCCTCACCTTTTGGCATCTTCATACGGATGTACAACATGGAGAAGCCTCCGCATGTTTTGTCGAAGTTTTCCATGGACAAGCTCATCATGCAAGAAGTGTCATACCACATCTCGGCAAAACTATTAGCTAGGCTGCACCAGAAGAAGAAGGCACCTTGGCCCACTCTTCCATTGTGGATCGAGTTGTACGAGATACAGAATCTCAAGCATGTGGATGCTGAGACAAAAGAGTTCAAGAAATTTACTTTCGGCACCAAAAAATTTAATCTGTATGACCCACATTGCTTTGTGAAGGGTCACTGCGTCAGAGTGCAATTTCCATGGATCCATGGGGTGTTTCATTGCGCTGAGGAAGACCCGTGGAGATATTGTCACAGCTTCTCTAGGGCTAGTCGACATTGCTATGGAATGGTTAGTGAAGCAACATCTAGGAGAGCACCAGTAGCAGCAACAACAGAGGTAAACATACTGACGCGATACAAAGGAAAGAGGAAGATTGTTGACAGTGTAGAGGTAGAACAAAGTTACAAGTTCAGAGTAGACCCACTTGTGGAGGAAGTAGATTTGGTGATAGAGGCAAAGAGGAAACAACGCGACAAGAGGACCGTGCAAAGGCAAAGAGAAAAACAAAGGATGGAGGAAATAGTGAAGAAGTTGCAAGAGTTGAAGGAGAAACTCTGGAAGGAATAAGAGTTGCACAAATAGGAGAAGGAAGCACAATAGGTACAGACACAGCAGGGGGCACAACATACACAGATTTATGAACCTATGCCCATACAAGTGGTAGACTCATCCAAGCAGCTGACACAAAGTAGACAGGGTGAGTTGTCACAGGAGCAAGACTTCGCTCAAGAGATTGAACGAGTACTTGAGCAGATGGATACAGAGATGGAGTAGCTATAGTTAGAGCAAGAAATCAACCTCATGCCTTACCACGAAGAGATCGACCCATTGGCTTCATCAGATCCAGAAGCAGAGCAAGTCCTGAGTGACCAAGGAGATACTGAGATCCTTGGAGACAATCTGGAAGAAGAGATGCACGACATATCAGTCGACGAGTCGTAGCATAGAGTTGTGCAATCTCATAGAGTGTCTATTCTGGATGTCCAAACATCTCCTCTGCAGTTTGAGGAATGAGTGATCATATCAGATGTTCACAAGCACCCAGTAGCATTGACTGATGCTACTAGATCATATGTCGAAGCCACTAGATCTAGTTTTCGATTCTTGATAATAGAGAACAAGCGAATGGCTAAAGATTTATAGACGGCCAAGCAGGGAGGAGAACTAGTTATAGCATTCGCCCAAGCAGAATTGAAGAAGGCAATACTGGATGAAGTATCATCCTTTGAGATAGTGATTCAGGCTTTGTATTCCAGATTTGGTACTATGCATAAGGAAATTGTCCATCTAAACAGTTGGAAGAAGTGTTGTGCTAGGAGAGCACGTATATTTTCAAACCTACATACTATTGTCGACCACATACAAACATGGATGATGAGATACAAGGGAGCCCCATTAGACTTGCCCAATACGATGAAGCCTAGAGCGGTTGAGTTGAAGGCACGCATCTAGAGTCAAATCTGAAACTATGAAGAACTCCCGCAGCTCATCACTAGTTTGCAGGCTTCCCATGCACGGGTGTTCAGAAGCATGGATGTTATTATGCGTGCACATGTGATCCCATATATTAGGACACTCACCAATGAAAAGACAAAGGGACAGGTCCGACTGGAGCTAGACTCGTACTTTGATGAGTTGATGCGCATAGACACCAATGCAGACTTGGCGATTAGTGTATACACCATGCATCAATATGTTGTTGGTCCGACCGCACTCAAGACAATGATGCACATATTATAAGACGAGTTGGAAAAAGGAGCCAAAGTAGTGTACCTAGATGCAACAGAGGCAAGAATTCGTTTCCAGAAAGATGTCACCACAGAGTACACAGACACCATCGCGGACTACCAAGCTTGGCATCAGTTCGCCATTGTCGACCATCATGAGGATGTTGAAGAGTTGGTCTTCCCACAGTTTTCCAAGTCATAGTGATGTCTTGTATGGCTTTCTCAAGCCTATTTTGTCTCACATGGGTACATGTGTATATTGTATGTAACATCTTGTAAAGTGGAAGTCCAAGTGTCGATAGTTGAATGTAACAGTCATAGAGTAGTTGAAGAGTCATGAGGGTAGATGAACAGTCACAAAGGGGAATGTCAAGGGTCACCCCACCCTTTGCTATATATAGTACCTCATAACTCATTGTAGAGGCTTTTGGTCAGCCAAGCTTCCGATAGGAGTATCTTAGAGAAAGCTTGGAGAGTATTGTAACGAGCCTTGGCTTCTCCACAGTGCAGAGCTAGTACATCTCTTTGGAGGAGCAGGCGGCAGTGACTGTAATGTTCTGTTATCGGGACTAGTGGTTGGTCATGGTTGTACTGTATGATTGGAACTTTCACTTCTTAATATAACAGAGCCAGCACGTTTCATGCATATGTTGTTATTATATTCAGTTAACTTATTTACTCTAACGATATATGTATTTGTTTTCTTACACATGTATTTATAGACTCTTCCTATATATGTATGTATGAATCTTACTGAAATGTGTTGTTGGTTTAACCATCACTTTGGATTGTTGGTTCACCTTTCTTCTAGTTTGTGATGCATATTTTCTCATGTGTTCTCTTTCAAGTTGTGTGTTTACACAGGTTTCCAAGGGGCACACTCATTCTTCCTTCCATATGTTTGAACCATTCATGCAACTTCCCTGGCTTGTTGCACATGTTACACCCTTGCTACCAACAGGGACATCTTACTTGCCTCTGCGCTGAACCATGGTCAAGGCGATACTGTGTGACCCACTGCTGGGACTCCTACACCAAATGGTCTGAGGTCTAGTTGGGACTTCTTACCGAGGAGATCCCCTGACATGTTTTCGGGTCCAACACCATTAACAATACCACACAACTCTACCCGAGATCCATTAACTTCCTCCTTCCCCAACTAATTCCCAAGACTCTTAAAACAATAAAGGCAATACCAGGAAGAAAACAAGAAGAAAACCATGGAAAACAAACAACAATATGACAACACAAGCAAAGTTTAATGGCCATGCACAAGACGCAAACAAAACTACAATCAAGCACAACAAATCACCAAAAGACAAAAAGAACAAGACTGACAACATATACCATGACTCAATCCCCATGGTTCCCAGTGCTTCCAAGGGAATTCAACCTGAGCCTTCTTCAATAATTCATGGCAATCTATGTTACCATACAATCCCCTGCAACATACTACCATAAACACATAACCATCAGTGCATAAATAAACAATACATCAGTTACCTTATCTTGTTATGCCAAGCAAGTTTCCTTGTAGTTGAACATATTTGTGCCATGTCTCAAGGGACTCCAGTTCCCTTGACAGATCTAGCTATAACTAGACACCAGTTGTTATACTTGTCAAATACATGTCCATGAATATAACACATGACCACATAATTTCAGACAGATTAGGGTTAAGAAGACTTCCTCTATGCAAAGCACTCATGCGTTTGGAATTGCAGTTTCCCAAACATAGACAAAGGAATTCTCATCCAATTCCTTTATTTTACCTTTACCTTGTTGCAACCGAGTCTTACTATGTACTGTCACATCACCCAATGGGTAGCTATATAAAAAAATCAACTATTACCTTGTCATGCTAATACCGAGCATATTTCCTGCAACTTCTCACACATGTCAACAACACATTCAAAATATCAAGACAATCATATCTATCAATTTGAAATCAACGTTTACCAAGGCTAACAATCATGTCATAATCCATAGTCAACTCATAGTCATTAGACATAATTCTACAACTATCACCTATTACACTCAAGTACATGTCAGCTACCTCAACATGTGCTCAACGCATATGTGTGAGTAAAACCATCTTAAACAAGATCATTTCTTGATGCAATTTTATAGACACATACTCATATCATGTGATTAATCAAACATTCAAACAACTTGAAAACATACCATGTTAAATAAATCAACTAGACAACATAATAGACACCAAACACTCAAACACCAAATAGATGACATAATCAAATAATCAAGCACCAAGTATACAACATAAGCAAACTCATACCTTGATGTATCTCAGGGGAGGTTTTCTTGTCTGCAAAACAAATCTAGATTAGCACGATATAACTTCACAACATATCAACTCAAACATAAATAAGGCTAGGATATCCATAATAGACACTAGCTAACATGTTCACATCATAAAATCATAAACATTTGTCGTTCATACATAACAACCACGTATGTACGATCAATCTATATTAGTATGACATAATATCACAGCATATTAACTCATACCTGAATTTCATAACCTTAACCATTTGCATAGACTAATCAAAATTAGTATGATACATATAACATCAAGATCTTCAATGAAATAAACATAACCATCATGCATATGACCATAATGCATTCAACAAAACTTTACTATCATTCATGACTATATGACACATGTGCATATTACTACACTAGTCAACTACCATTTATCATACGCATAACCATAACAACAATACAATGACAAGTATATAAGTAACAATAATTCTTATAACAACCATTAACCACATACATGCATGCCCACCATACAAACCTGTATGACAATCTTCTATTACAAAGTCGATTGTTGCAACTCCACTTTAATGATCTGCATCTCCCGCTCTATCTCATCGAACACATTAGCATCATAACATACCAATATCATCGTCAATGACCTTATGCACAACAATCTTCACCATGAAAATGCAGACATCGACATGTATAACAAATTCATATACAACCATACATTCATGATGACACATCTCGCAATAGCACCACCAAACTTCACGTGGAGACATCACTACAACCATGATCAACACCATGCAAATGCAACAAGCACATGGAATACAAGCATAAGGAATACAAATCCAACCAGAATGATTGCATGACCAAAACACACCTCCCATACAATTTGAGGGGTGAACCATGATTTGATACCACTCTGTGGTATCAGATATGACCCAAAGAGAGCGCAACCCGCTCTGATACCACTTTGTAACACCCTCCTCCCACATCTACCCAAGTAACTGACCAACCAGGGTAAACATGTGACGAGAGGCTACTATGATGGGATTCAACCTACTATGTGACCTTAATGAAGTGGAATCGATGGAAACACAACATACAAACCTTCCACACCAGCATGAGGACTCCCAGGAACCATCCCAACCTTTCCAACAACTAGCTCTTGGGTCCCACTGATTCTTTAGACCAATTAACCCCCAGACTCTCCCATGATATGGGAATGCATGCATCCAGAGGGCTCTGGACACTCCCAAAACATGGCATGCCAGTGCCCAGGGACTATTTTTCTCAGTGTTGTGCCAACATCCCCGGGATTTGAGCCACTTTTTCAGGCCCAAAGAATAGGTCATTGCCCAAAATTAAATGACACCTTCAGAACATAAATATATAGAGGTAATGATGATACAAATGCATTTACTTGAACAATAGCTTGACTGGACCCCTACTAGCCATGACAGGAATTTCACCAAACATATCACAAATATGTAATATATAGGTGTAAATAACAAATTTGAGCATAAGGGTCTCATAATTATCTGAGAATCACTAAAAAGCATTGTTCCTTTATATCATTAGTTGCATTATCATCTATTAGGTCATAGATACATTGTTCATTCATTTACCAATCAAAACATGAGGAAATCCATACATCATCATTGTCATAATACATGCTTATAACCATCATAATGACAACATAAATATCAAGGATACATCAACCATAGAATCCACATATAAATCAGTACATTTACACATGAGATGCCAAGGAAAGAACCTCTTATTAATGAATGCAAAAGCCAACCTAGTATGGGACTACCACGTTCCACCCAACCATAGATTGGCTGAGTGAAATCTCTTTTCATCCAATCACCCCTGTGCCATATTTCAAGCATGAATGTGGGACTCAAACGAAAAGAACCAACAAAGGCATCACAAGGCTAAGCCACCTCACCCTCATCAATAGAAACTAGGATTTACCGTAATCCATCCTAGATCACTAGGAAAAAATAATAAACGTGTAATAACAGGCTTTACCATGATCTCCACCAAATCACTAGGAAAAACAAGCATGGATGCCACCTATTTCTCCACCTACACCATGAGGAATTTCTTGTCTCCTAGTCTCTCAGGATTTACCACAATCCACATCGTATCACTAGGACCTGACCCACTCTCCAGGATTTACCACATATCCCATCCCGAGATTACTAGGCCTGATGGAGAGCACCCATCTCTAGGGTTTACCGTATATCTCGCCATTCAGCGGTTTAGGATTCCTAGGCCCACCGAGGAAACACAAAATTCGGCTTTACTACAACCCACAGCATGATTCAGGGGTTACTAAGCCATGTGTTCTATCATTCATAGATCCACCTCACTCAGCTTCAAATCCATCTGGAAATCCAACTCAACCAAAACATGAGAACCCCATCACACCATGGCTATACGGAAATGGCAATGTTAGGTTGAAAACACTGTCACACCTGGAAAAACCCATGCCATAACAAAAAAATAACCACATGAAATACCATGCATGCCAAATCTAGCAAGGAAAGCAAACATGCAAATCCATACTTGCAAAGAATATTGATGTAGCTTCTTGATCCTGCTCTTCCTTGCTTGCTCCTTCCTTCCTCTTGCCTTCTTTTCCTTTCTTGATCCAATGCAAAACCTGAGAAAAAGCTTTCCAACTGATCCTGAGAAGACTTTTTATCAATGAGGCCTCTATTTTCTTAATTTTCCATTATTTTCCTTCAATTTCCTCCTCACATTAAACATGTGACCTTTCACTTTCCTTTTCTCCTAATTTCCATTATTTTCATAAATAAAATGCCAATTAATTCATCTTACCTTTCCAAAGCCTTTTCCATTGCCTTTTCCAATTTCCTTTAGCCATAATAACTGAAATTAACAACCACTAGGATGTTTTGCCCACCATTTAGCTTGGAATGCATGTCCCATGACCATGGCCTTACATATATTTTACATGAAATTTTACCAGGGTTGTTACAGGTTAGGGCCTAACCCAAAGGCTGTAGCCTCTCTCATGCGTATTTTAATTATGCATTTTTTTCCTAGTAGCATTTTCTTCCTTTCTCAATAGGGTTTGTTTATAAAAAATGCTTATGCGGGTCTATCTACTACCTATCTTGTGGGAAGTGTGGTTAAGGATAATGTATTGGTAAGCCAAAAATATATAGTTGCTTTCTTTTTCAATTGTTATTAGTACTCTTCTTGCATCTCTGTTTTATTCAAGCTAGTGATTGGTTAGTAATTTTATTTGAGAACATGAATTATAACCTCTTGTGGATGTAGGTTTAGTGTAGACTAAAATATAGGTTGTATTTCAATGTAATAGTTAGATTTCAAATAAAATTCAACTTATCCTTTTTCTATCATTTCAATCTTCTGCAATTTACATTGTTAATATGTTACATGAGTTTGGCAAGATAGGATAACTTTTTATGATGTGAAGGTACTATTGTTGATTTGCAGGGTTAGAATTTCAATTCACACTCCTTCTCCCACCATCATATTCCTTTCTTCCACCTCAACAACTCCTTCAAAGAACTATTCACTAAGAGTATATTTTTGGGTTATTGAAGGCCACCCTGTGCATTGATTCTTATTCAAGATGGACCCCTGAAGGTTACTAGGATTGGAAAGGGTTTCATACAACCTTCACCTACCCTCCATTACCCTTCCCTACCTTCAAATCGCCTTCTCCACCCTCAGAATTCTCACAGATCCAATCTTGTAGAAAAACATGGCAATCCTACAGCATCCTGTAGCAATCTTGTAGCATCTTGTAGCACTTTGTAAACTTGACCAGAATTGACCTTGAAGATTTAATTTTTCCTCGACTTTAATAATGTCCTTTAAGCTTTGAAACCATGATTGAGGAAAACTAAAGACCACTTAGGACTTTCCTTTTTACCACTGCAACACATTTCAACAATTAGGGTTAGTGGACAGATTTATGAATTGGATAGCACAATAATGATTTACTTGACTACCTCATGAAGAATCCATGAAATATGTTGCTAAGTCTAATCTCTTTGAATATAGTGATTAAAGGTTGATTACATGCCCTTTTCTTTATGCAATATAGATTATTTTTATTTCTTTATTCTTAAACTAGGGTTTCCATTTGAACATTGTTGTTTCCTATGCATAGAATAGGTTTCCTTTCAATGCATCATTTAAATTCTAGAAGTAGATTATTTTTTACATTTTTGCAAGTAGTATAGCTTGTAGATTTTTGCAAGTAGTGTAGCCTTTACATTTCTGCAAGTAGTATAGTCTTTACATTTATGCAATTAGGTCAACATTCACATTTGAGTAAGCAACATCTCCATTCTTGCGAATATAGTAGCATTTCCTTTTCTACAAGTAAATTAGGACTTTCCTTTCATGAAATTTATTTCCTTGCAAATCTAGATTTAGTTGATAGAGTGGTCTTTGATGGATTGGTCTAGTCCATTGCTTCAAAGTGACTTAAGTGGATTTTAGCCTCTTGTCCATATAACACTGTCACCTCTTAAGTTTGTATGAACCTCGGGTTGATAATTAAAGTTGGTAGCCTTGGGGGTTGCAACACTCTTGTTGCAATACTGAGGCTCATCACAAACCAAAGGAATATACAACAAAAAGGCCTTTGGAACTGATTCATATAGACATATTTGAGCCCACAAGGAGGAGATCACCACGAGGTGAGAAATATATTTTGTTATTGATTGATGATTATGTAACACTCCCTTCCACCCCCTTGTACTCCCATGGGCTATGGAAGGTTTTGCTTTATAATTAACCCAACCCTCATGGTCTATGGTGAAGATGGGGTTACAAAAATATTATTTTTCCAACTTCATCAAAACCCAAAAGAAAGGTCACTATCACGTTTAGTTCATCAAGAGATTTTTGGTGATATAAATTTTATCTCAATCTGACTCTTGGATTGAAATTTATGCCCATTTAAAGTATAATCCCATTTAACCTTGCCATGTCAATGTTGAGTTGTCATGTGGCACTTCCACATCAGTATGACATGACTACACATTTTCCTGCATTATTCCATGTGGAAACCACATATGGGCCACGTGGTACCACCATGTTAGCATATCGAGGGTCCACATCACTTGTGGATCCATCATTGTACCTACGTGGTCATAACCATGCCCTCGTGGCACTTGCCATATCATTAAATCTATGGGCTCCATAGGGTCCATCCATCTTATGTTATTTCACAACCTCACATTATATTTGGTTCGAGGGGAAATCCATGTGTGCATAATTTTTCCAAAGTGGCATCCTCCTTAGACCCATGGATCACCAAATTTTTCCATATTCAAGAAACATCCATTCATAGTACCACCAGGTCCCCCACAAATATCTGGGACACTTCCTCAAATTTGGTGCACGCTCAATTATGCATAATTGATAATCCATCGAACATCTAGATCTCATACCAAGTAGAAAGGTCATCTAGCCCTTTTACAAATTTGGCTCTACAATGACTTTAGCCCAAGTAGGGCCCACTCTAGATCACTCTATTTCCAAATGAAATCCAATATTAAAGTGTTTGTACACACAAGCTTGACATGAGGAAGATTCCTGGATGCATTCAGTATTCGACAATGCATCCAACTCCTTCACACCCCAGATACAATCTAACACTGGAGCGTTAAATATATATTTGATACTTGTCCCAACTAGAAAACACATTATTTTTCCTAAGTAATCCCAAGCAAAGGAATCATTGTGCCTTTATAGTACCTTGATCAAATTTTCTCTCTATTGTTTAGTCAAACCTCAATTGATATTCAAGGTTTGACCAAGAACGATTTCAATGGTTTCTGTAGTGGAATCCTTAGTCTCCTCGGCTGAAGGCTCATTTTATGTAGGTGAAGTGCTTTGTGAAGTAAGAGAAGCTTGTATGTCAGGGTGTAGAATATAATAAAAGGTATGTCCATGATTTGAGGAAGAAGAGGAGGCTATGAAATCATTGATCTCATCATCCTATGCCTTCTGATGAATGATCAAATATTGATCTATAGAGAGAACTTGATAAACTTCTCCCTCTTCATCAGGATCCTCCTTTTGAGTCCATACAATTATTTATGATTCTATACTAGGCTTAGGAGGAGGATAAAGGGTAATTTTTTTTGTATAAGTCCCATATGAGATGGTCATGTTTCCCGACCTACAACTAATTTAGGCATCGACAATGGCAAACCAAGCTCTGCCTAATATCAGAAGATTCCCTCCCAAGGAAGTCTTGGGTTGCAGAATCATGGAGTCTGTGAGGTGTTCACATGAATACCAAAACTATGACATCCTCTAATATTCCTTATATTCTAATGGTGGAACTATAAGTTAGTTGTAATACGGTGGGGGTTTGACTAACACTAAAGCGTCTTAAGGATTCCATAATTTCTCACATCATGACATTAATTACAACACCTAAATCTATTAATGTGTTTTAAATAATGGTGTTGTTAATTTGCACATTAACCACTAGGTTTCCAGGATTAGAGTACTTAGTTGTTAGGGTCCCACCCATCATTAGTTTTGACAGTTTTCCCATAACATGGATAGTCTGGGGGTCTTTCTTCTTTCTCCCATGTTTCCTCAAATAGAGTTCCCTAATTGCTTTAGAGTAAATAGGCACATCCTTGATAGCTTGAAGCAATGGTATCTTCACACACACATTTCTAAGTTCTCCCAAGAGATCAAATTCAGGTTGAATAGTAGGCTTCTCTTGGATTAAAATTTAAGGGTATGGTAAAGTTTGGAGTTTAAGGGGTGGAGGTTTTGTAATTAATTCTTGTCATGATTCTTAATTCCACACCTCTTTATTTCTAAATTCAATAAGAACTCGAGGTTGGTATTTGGTTAGATTCATCCCAGATCACAAATGAATATCATTACAATCTATGGGGGAGATGGAGTAAGTGGCACAAGTGGTTGCAACCTGTGTAGGTTGAGTCACTCTTCCATTATTCAGGTTAGGGATTTTGGTTGCACAAGAAATTGAGGTTTAGGAGGGTTATATATGGGTACTTATAATTATGGAGGAGGAAGGAGTTGTAAGGGAGGTTGTACAACAACTTTTTGGGTTCTCCATAGGTGGGATTCCTCCACCTTGGCTGCCAAAGCTCATTTGGGGGAGGAGAAGCCTATGATTAGGTTGGAAGATTCCATGGCTATGAGGTATACTATGGAGTTAGTCTAAAGAGAATTAGTAAAAAACTTGGATTAGTTTTGGACCTTAATTGGGGGTTTGGGTTACCATGGTTTCTTTGGAGCAACAAAGTACAATTACTCTTTCTCTTCTGCTTCTTCATATATAGCCTTCAAACTGAGTAAAGATGGGAAATTATATGTGTTGTGGTTTTTCCCACATATGGCACAAACATATACCTGATTTACTTGAAATTCCCTAAGTGGATATCTTTTTCTGCATTCAGATAGGATATTTCCAAATCAACTTTTGCTTCTTCTTCTTCTCACTCTTTAATAGATCCAATTGAGAACCCAAGGAACTAAGCACGCCATTTTTGAATTTTTTCAACAATTTCCCTATATCGACTCTAGTGACTCCATTTACAGCAGCCTTAGTATGTCTCACTATCATCTCCCATGGTCCTTTTCCTATTTGGATTCTCCTCGAGAATATGTTAGGTAGATTTATATGATGTCATTATTTCACTTAAGAGACATCTCCTCAACCCATTAGGTTAAGGAGGTCCATGCACTCATCTCAAATTCCTTGTAATAGTAGAACCCGTTGTGTATCAAGGGTTAAGTCCTTTTGTCTTTCTTTGCACAAGTTATAGTTAAATATTTCGACATAATCCTCAAGACTTTCATCTTCCTCTAGGGTCATTCTCAAGATCTATTCTCTTATTTCCTTAGCTTTGCAGTAATATCGATATTTGGTCAATATTTCTTGCTTCATCTGCTCCTATGGACCAATGCTACCTTAACTGAGGCCCATGAACCAACATAATGTTTCATCTTCAATGTGGTAGGAAAGAGCTTCAACTTCTTAGTGTTAGTTACATAATCATAGCTTTGATAGAGGACATCGAACTAAAAAAGGAAGGTATCAAGATCTTCCTTAGAGAGACCATGGAAGTTTGGTAGTGAAAAGTGAGGAATGTTCTTCATTTTAGTATATGATTCCATTTATATGATAGGAAATACAAAGGATTCATCTGCTTCCTTAATATGTTGATGTGTCATTGCTTGTAAAGGAGTCTCTTATACTACTGAAGGATCCTTCAAAGTTTCTTTAGAGCTTCTTCTTTCGGGGTGGAACTTCACAGAAGGATATGGTTCACTTTCTAGAGGGTTATGATCACTAAACTGATTTTTAGGAAGGTATTGTTTGTTCTCCAGAGAACTTTTCCCATTGATCTAGAAATCTGGATTACCCAAGATTAGATCTATTTTTGTGTTGGAGTTTTGCTCAGCTTCAAATTGTTGTACAAGGCTTTGTATCATAGAATTTATAGGATTCTTCTTAGCCAGGGAGCTTGCTGTTGGTGTCAAATAGTTTGGTTGACCTTGGTACTTGCCCTCATGTGAATATCCTACAATGTTAGTATGAGGAGAGTTATTGATAAATATACCAGGATGGTTCCTACTTCTAGGTATCTAACAAATCATATTGAAAGATAAAAGGTTAGGACAATCAAGCCAAAACAAAAATTGAAAAATCAACAAATATATTTACACAAAATTAGACATAAAACTTAATGTACTATTGATGGTTCCCTGGTAACAACACCAAAAATAATGGGCCTTTCAATTACTTTTAACTATCTTAATGAGCAATTGATCAACTACTCATTTAAATTGTCAATTCAAGATTCGTTTGGAACTTTCATATTGTTGTGCACAAAATATGCTAGTACAGTATGTTATTTGTCAGAAAGTTATAGTAATGTCACAATTTAAGATTTATATGCTTTCATAGGTCACTAATATAGCACACCACACTTGCAAGAAATAAAGCACACTTGCAGGAAAGTAAATTGTAGGAAATGTAAATCATGTTGTCATTAAAGAAAACACATGAATGACTAAGAGTGGCCTATTCTAGTGTAACAATATTCTTGATTAGTTGGAATAAGGATGAAATAGAACATGCTTGGAATTCAATTATGATGGGAAAATAAACTAGAAATAAAAATTAATCATAACACAATTTTTATCGTTAGAAATAGCGTAAAAAATACTACAGGAAAGTTACAACAACAACTAATTCAATTGAAAATAAGCAATTCCATTAGCTTGTGGTTAATCATGTGATTAATACCTAGAACAATATTAACTGGAGTCACAACAGCTAGTGGGGATTATAGACAGTAAATACCAAATTTGAAATGAAAGAACATTCATGGTGTTGCGGCAAAGGAAATTCATGAGTTGAATAAAAAAGAAACTAAAATAATTACACGAAATTAAAATAAATAACAATGATATGAACTAATTTCAAATGAACAAACTAAGATACCTGTTATGCTACCTAGCAGTACCAGGCTAAGGAGGGGGGCCTACCTCCTTAGACAAAGTATTG
This sequence comes from Pinus tabuliformis, assembly GCA_031772625.1. NCBI lineage: Eukaryota > Viridiplantae > Streptophyta > Pinopsida > Pinales > Pinaceae > Pinus > Pinus tabuliformis. The sequence goes on along the minus strand of CM062805.1, from coordinate 1,237,477,711 downwards.
GGAAATCCTCAATCACACAATCATAAGATGAGCATCAAAATATCAAAATAATGGAGTCTTTCTATTAGAATAAAAAATAATTGTACAACAAATAGAAATAATGTCTCTTCCTCAGGATCCAAAGGAAGTCATGTATTTAAATAGAGGTGTAAATGTCTAAAACTGAGTGCTACCATGGATGGTCAGTTGAGTGAATTGAGCGATGCATCCCATTATAATAGTACATTTAGAATTGGCATGATTTTAGGAAAATGCTAACTCAGATCAGCAAAGTGTTGTTGGCAGTTAGAAACCCTTTCCTAATTATCCATCCATTTGCCTTCGTTGCTTTCCACTGTGAGAAACACTCGTTGGTTGTACAATTGGAGCAGTTGACCATTGAGTTGTCATGATGTGTCATAGTTTTAGCAATGGAGGTTGCGGCAATAGGAGTTGTGGTGACTAGAGTTGCAACAACCCAAAGTCAAGGCACCCATGATTTTGAGCAACATCGTTAGTCTTGGGTGAGTTGCAGTACCCCTTCCAGTGGTTGAGCATGAGCTACATTGCTATGGAAAAGTTGTAGCAACGATATGGAAGAGACTTGCAATAGTCTACCAATCATAGAATGTATTGTTGCAACTTTTGTTGTGAACTCTTGGTTAGAATTGCAACATCATGAAAGAGTTACAACCCCACAGAGGAGTTACAGCAATGCCCTTTTGATCCTATATACCAATATTAGTATGAAATATAACCTTTTCGCAACACATTGCATAAGAATAAGCATAAAAGTGGAAGAAAAAGGGAGTAGTCATACCTACACTAGGAATGGGGTGATAGGGGATAAAAAGTACATGGTAAAATGATGGAAAGTGGAAGAATGGTATAAAAAATATTATAGATGGGTGTTGAAAACATGCTAATTTGGAAACCCGTCACTACTTACTAGATAATCTCATAGTTATTACATTACCAATGCCACTCGTGATTGTCTAGCAACACACCAAATCACACCCCCCTTGCACTCAGCTAGGATTTGTACTTCTCAACATGAAATTAGAAATGAAAATTTGGATCTTCTAGCCCAAAAATTCCTCAAGCTTCCATCCCACTGTTGAATGGCTACTTCAAAAACTCTTCTTCCAAAAATTCCTTCACACTTCTTCCAAACACATCCATGAATTCATGGGTGACCTTTCAAGAATAAAAGTGTATACTTTTGCCATACCTCTCATTTTCTTCTAAGAATCCATTTTAGTTACCTCTCCATCCTTTCATTATTTTGAGGAGACGCCTTATCAAGTATTAGGCTTCTCTCAATCAATGAGATTTGAGCAGGAGGGAAAAAATGAGAGGATAACTTCAAATTCAAACATTAGCAACATGGATTTGGTGAGGTTTTTGGCAATTGTAGGAAAGATAATTTTGACAACCCCTCACCAATTTCCACTTGTGGTATCATAGTCAGTTTAAGTTCTCATTCCCTCAATCAACTACTTGGTATTTTTATATTAATAAGAAAAATTACATTCATATCATTTTTCAATTATCCACTTCAATTTATCAAACTAATGAAATTTCCATGTTACAACATACAATAACACTTAAACATAATAATTACATACCTAAATTAAAGAATCAGAATGAGTTATTACATATTGATAACCATTATACATATTTTTATATTAAAAATCCTTATTCGATTTAATAAATAATTAATAATTTTGTTGCCACAACCGAATAATATAAAAAGAAGATTATTATCATCTCTAAATTTATTATACACATTCAAGACTAATAACTCAACAAGTATTTCATGAGAGCCTATTACTTTTAAATAAAATGGAGTCAGCTCTTCGATATTTATATAATTAAATAAAAAATCAATCATATAGCTCGATAACCTTTCATACATCATTTATAAAAGGATTTTTTGAACGTGAGGATAAAAGAGATAAAAAACAAGCGGCAATTATAATTCCTTATTTTTATTTATTTATAGTAAAAGATACTTATATTCACAAAAAAATATTTATATTAGTACCAAATAAAATGGAAAGCAAAAGGGTATATATAATGAAAATTATATGCTACGGAATTGTAATAGGCACCAAAATCTAACAACTTGGCATCCTTTATCAACAATGACCCTTTTGCAACAACTACATACATTCCTCCTCTCTCCACCACTAACACAAGAAGCCAAAGAACTAACTTCATTCTCCAACACATATTTGTAGCAGAGTTTCCAAAGAACAAACAATGTTGAAATTTTCAAATAATTCCAATTGACAATGAAAAAATATTGCATCATAAATATTGAATGCCCTAACACCACGCTCCAATGCACATGCCATTGATGAATACTTTCCAGTTGTAATTAAGCATGTTCTCAACAAGTCCTCATGAAAGAGTGCTCCAATAAAATGTGTTTCATTGTTTCTTCCTTGAGGAAAAATATTTGAAGTCCATCTGAAAGGCCACTCTTAAGAAATGAATCCTTGAAGAGTACGCCTCGATAAATCATTAACCAATTAAACACATGTAGCTTATAGGAAATCCACATTGACCTTATACCATGTAATATTCAAATCCAATGGCTCTTAGCATCCAAAGAAACCATCAATTATGAATCATTACTTGCAAGCATGGGGCCTTGCAAATGTCATATATATTATGATATGTTGGTCTCATAAACTCATAAAACTTTCTAGTCTTTCATTGTCTCTCATTTGGTTTGGTTTTTCATTACAAATAGAATACCCTTAGATGCTTAATGTTGTAATCACATTTATGGAAGGGAAAACCTTCAACATATTAAAATGGAGTTCAATCCTCTTCTATCTCAATTTTAGGTAATATTTTAGTTACTTTTTTATAGTGTTGGCATAAATTTGAATGGGATTCATGCTCAAGTTTAGGTTAAGCATGTTCTTTATGCTTCTATGTTTTCATTAAATTAAATAGTTAAATTTGAGTCAAAGTCCATTTGGACTCTTTGTAAGAAAAAGGGAAAATATTTTTTTAGTCAAAAAGAGTCAAATTGACCTCCACAAGACCAAGTTGGCCCTCTAGATGGTCAAGTTGGCTCATCAAAGGGACACGTCTATTCATATGTGAGAAGAAATATTTATAGGTGTGAATCCTCCTCTAAAATAGAAGAAAGTTCGGTGGTATTTTCTGTAGAAAGATATGCAAGTCTTGTGGCAAGATCATGGAAGCTTTCAAGGAAAGTTCGTTGAATTTATGTAGCAAGTTCATGCATGAAGACAGAAGAATGTAGAAATTAGGTTGTAGATTTGCAACTACTCTGTAATATTCCTAATTAGCCATGGTTAATTGGAATATTCGATTTTGCTCAATTTTTCCTTCTATAGTTATTAATAAATAAAAAAGTGAGGGAAGGGGGACATAACTCACTTTATGAATAAAGTCACTCCCTAGTAGCACAAAGTTGTAAGTTAAAAGGGGAGCCAAGGGGGCCCAAGGACCACGTAGAGGAGGGGCCCACGTAGACACTTGGAGGGACTGCGCAGATGAGAAGGAACACGTGGCAAGAGAGAGGCTACGTTGGAGGAGGTGGCCTTAGGGTTTTGAGAGAGGCCAATGCTATAAAGGAGAGAGGAGCCTCCTCATTTTGATCATTCGATTATGTTGCATTTGAGCTAGTCACTTCGACTTAGAGCACGCTGGCCGTTTAGCCTGTCTGCAGCACTGATTAGTGCATCGAGTGTCTCCGTTCAGAGATCTCACCCTTAGCGCCGGGGGACTTCGAGTGCCTGCTCGGGCAAGGTAGTTCCATCAATATTTTGCAGGAGGAGCGATTTCTGTAGTTGAGGAGGAGTTGAGTATTTTTTATGATTTCACAGTCTTGAGAGGGGAGGACGCAATTATTTTGGGTAGGAGCTCCGGATTGGGTTTTGTGGAGGATTTGAGCTGGGAGATTGAGCAAGGGATCGACCCTTACATATTGGAGGATTTTGGTAGAGTTTCGGGCAAAGTTTTGGAGGTTTCTCTTCAGGAGCAGCGTAGAGCCTTGAGGGATTGCGTAGATCCCCAAGAGGGTGATTTTCGGGGGTCAGCAATTTTAGAAAAACTTTCTGGGCTTTTCTGGGTTTATTGAGCAGAGGTTGATTCTAGAGTTCTAGCATTTCCCGAGGAGGGGAACAACCCCAAATATTCATTTGATTCCAGCAGTAGCAGCAGCACAGTAGTTCTCCGACAATTTGGACACAGTTCAGAGGAAGGCCATTTCCTTACCATTCTGAGTGTATTTCTTCACTTGCCTTGTGCAAGTCGAGGTGCTATCCTTCTGATCACCTCTTGTACTCTTTCTATTACTCAGTATAATAAAATGGCTTAGTATTTCTCTCTGCATTTCTCGAGTATCTGCTTATTTTCTATGTATACATTATTGTATGTTGCACTATTGTTATTTCTCTAGTTGGAGTTTGCTTGTATTTGAGGGATATCTCTGGTAAGGGATATTATAGTGGTATCAGAGCATAGATCTAGCTCAGCATGTGGAGCTAGCAATCTATGACACCGAGGGAAAAGCCCTACATCTGTTACAGAGGTAGGAGATACAGAGACATTGGGCGTAGGTTGGAGAACACCTACAGAGAGGGAGACTGTGTTCGGGTGGTGGACACAAAACAGGAGGAGCTTGTGGTGAACATAGAATAGGAGGAGCCTGTGGTGGATGCAGAGCAGGAGGAACCAATGGTATATGATGACAGGAAGAAATTTGCGGACATGCTCCTCAAATCAGTGCAGGATCTGTCGAGGCAGATCGAGGTGATGGGGCAGAGATTCATGGCGGTGGAGGCTAGACAGCGTGAGAGCCCATGAGTTTTCCAGGTTGGAGAGGGATCGGGTGCATCTCACCATTTTCTAGAGCAGGGTGCCACTCAGCGTGATACTACTCAGCAGGTGGCCTCACATGCCCCTATACACTCTACCATGCCCACTTTCCTAGGAGCAGACACGGGGGTCGGAGCATAGCAGGAGGCAGAGCCCGGTCATATGGGTGATTATTTTGCAAAGTACTAGGCCTATGGGCAGGAGTTCAGGGATGCTCTCTCATTCAGAGACTTTGTTCAGCTCCAGAGGATACCAGCATTATCATGATGGAGACACCCACCACACATCTAATAGATTTCACTTGCCTACGTTTGATGGCTCATCAAACAGTTCGACAAAGTCTTGGGTGGAGAAGCTGGACATCTATTTCCAGCTTAACCAGATGTTGGAGGCTGAGGCCATCAAGGTGGCGACATTACATTTGGATGGTGAGGCCCAAGATTGGTGGTTCCATGGGATGGTTATGCTCAGACATTCCACAGTGATGACATATGTTGAGTTTACTAGGAGATTGATGGAGAGGTTTGACCAAAGGGATCCAGAACAACACTTCGTTGAGCTGACAAGGCTCAAGCAGACAGGGAGCCCAGAGACCTACATTGCAGACTTCTTGAGGATTTCAGTGATGGTGCCAGATCTATCCATGGCACGGAGGATCTACATGTATGTTGAGGGGTTAGCAGAGCCACTTCGAGGTCTAGTCAGGTCCACTAGACCAGCCACACTCCAGGATGCTATTAGCAGGACGTGGGACTTACAGGATGCCTTACTCGGGACCCGGACACCTTACCCCCAGAGACAGGCTTTCCAACCTAAGGGGAAGGATGTGAGGATTCCGCCTCCAAAGGGGAATCCAGGACGAGCACAGATTGATGATGATGCTAGGAGGGAGTTGAAGAAGAAGCGGTTATGCTTCACCTGTCAGGAGCCGTGGGCACCGGGACATAGATGTGTTGCTGGCAAAGCACATTTTATTGAGGTCTTCCCCAAGAGCAGCAAGGAAGAGGATGAGGAGGATGATGTGGAGGTAGGAGATAGTCATGCCGCGTAGGATCCTTTCACCACCTCCACCACCAGTAGCAGGTGGTGCAGCCTTTGCACCTACCAGAGGGGCCCTTGCAACATTGCGAGGAGTTCCCAAGTATCTGACGCTACGCGTATGGGGGATAGTATGTGGCCAGCGAGTTTTGGTTGACAGTGGGGCAACACACAACTTCATCGATGCGCAGATGGTTGAGCGGAGAGGTATACAGATAGAGAGATTCGATGGCTTTTCATTTTTGGTCCCAAGAAATCAGACCATGGTGTGTTCTCATTATGTTCTAGAGTTATCAGTGACGATGGGCACCTACACACTGACTGACCACTTTTTCATGGTCGATATTCCGGACACCAACATGATACGGGGTGTTCAGTGGCTTATCACTCTAAGGAAGGTCACGACAGATTGGAAGGCCCTAGATATGGAGTGGGATGACAAGAAGACAGGGAGGCATGAGAAGATACGGGGACAACACACATATCTGCCTCAGACTGTTTCGGCTCATCGGATGGAGGCAGTCTTCCAGAAGGGAGACGTAGAGTGGGCAGTGGAGCTGCGTGCATCAGAGGTAGGGACTACAGGGTAGATGGTGCACCTAGAGATACAGTCCATCCTTGACCAGTATGCCACAGTGTTTGGGGAGATTCCGCCGGGACAGCCACCGGACCGGGGGTTTGAGCACACCATTGAGCTTGAGCAGGGCATACAGGAAGTGATTACTACCCCCTATAGGCATCCCAAGGCCTATCGGGATGAGACTGAGTGGGACATTCAGGAGTTGCTGGCTCTTGGGCACATTCGGCCGAGCACGAATCCTTTTGCTTCTTCTGTGGTGTTGGTGAAGAATAAGGACGGCACATTGAGGATGTGCATTGACTACAGGGCCCTGAACAAGAAGACCCTGAAGAACAGGTACCCCATACCTAGGATCGATGAGTTGATGGATGAGTTGAGAGGAGCACGGTTCTTCTCAAAGATTGATTTGAGATCTGGGTACCATCAGATTCGCGTGAGGGAGCAAGACATTCCCAAGACCGCCTTCAGGTGTCACTATGGGCACTTTGAGTTTTTGGTGATGCCCTTCGGGCTAACCAATGCCCCAGCGACATTCCAGTCCTGCATGAATCACATCTTCTGCAGTCACTTAAGGAAGTTTGTGTTGGTGTTCTTTGATGGCATTCTCATTTACAACAAGACTTGGGAGGAGCATCTCCAGCACATTGAGACAGTGTTGCGCATCTTGGAGGAGCAGCAGTTCTATGCCAAGCTCTCCAAGTGTGAGTTTGGGTTGATGGAGATGTTGTACTTGGGACACATCATAGGGGTGGATGGAGTGAGAGTCCACGAGGAGAAGATCAGGGCCATCAGAGATTGGGCAGAGCCGAGGAACATGACAGAACTCCGAGGATTCATTGGTATTTGTACTTACTATAGGAAGTTCATCAAGAGTTTCTCACAGCTTGCTGCACCTCTGACAGATTTGACGAGGAAGGGGGCATTCAGTTGGTCGGATACAGCGCAGCGAGCCTTTGACAAGCTCAAGGAGGTTATGAGCAGCTGCCCAGTGCTTGTATTGCCAGATTTTTCGCAGCCATTTGTTTTGGAGTGTGATGCATCGGGAGAGGGGATCGACGCAGTGTTGATGCAGGGAGGTCACCCTATAGCCTTTGAGAGCCAGAAGCTCCTTCCGCATGAGAGGTTGTATTATATATACGACAAGGAGATGTTGGCCATTATGAATGCATTGGCCAAATTCCGGCAGTATTTAGTGGGTAACAGGTTCAGGGTGAGGATTGATCACAACAGCCTCAGGTTATTTTGGAGCATAAACAACTACACGAGAGGTAGCAGAAGTGGATCAGTAAGATCTAAGCGTATGACTTTGACATTGAGTATGTCAAGGGTAAGAACAATGTGGTAGCAGATGCCCTTTCACGTAGACCAACCACATTGTCTCTTATGAGCTTGGACACAGACTGGAGGGCTCGACTCTTAGTAGAGTACTCCAAGGACAGATTTGCACGTGAGATTCTAGATGGGCAGGTGGCAGATGACAAGTACAGGGTGATCGATGAGATCATCTACTATAGGGACCAGATCTTCTTGACTGAGGGATCTCAGCTCAAGAAGAAGATACTTCGGGCATCACATGATTCACCATTGGTAGGCCATCAGGGGTTTACCAAAACCTACGGGGCCATTAGAGAGAGGTTCTCATGGAAGGGCCTTAAGGAGGACGTACTCCAGCATATCCAGGAGTGCGATTTTTGCCAGAGGAACAAGGGGGAGATGAGCCATCCCACAGGATTATTGTAGCCTCTTCCCATTCCGGAGGGGAAATGGGAGAGTATTTCGACGGACTTCATCACACGGTTGCCCATGGTACAAGGCAAGTATTGTATCTTTGTCGTCGTTGATCGACTGACAAAGTACGCACGTTTTTTCGCCATATCCACACACTACACAGCAGCATAGGTGGCCGAGCTATTCTTCAGAAAGGTCTTCAGGCTACATGGTCTTCCTAAGACCATCATCAGTGACAAGGATAGCCGTTTCATGGGCGGGTTTTGGCAGGATATTTTCCTGTTGGTGGGGATGAAGTTGACACCGAGTACCATTTATCACCCACAGACGGACGGGCAGACGGAGATAGTTAACAAGTGGTTGGAGGGCTACTTGCGTAACTATGTCAGTGGGCAGCAGCGAACATGGCTGAAGTGGTTGCATCTGGGGGAGTACTGCTACAACACTACATATCACATGTCCATTGGTATGTCACCATTCTATGCTTTGTATGGATATCATCCTTTATCTTTTGCTTGACGTGATGTTTGGTGCTAGCAAGGCTCCGAGAGCCAAGATTTGGATTCAAGAGAGTCAGGATATCCTCTGAGCTCTCAAGGATAATATGGCTGCAGTGTAGAACCAATAGAAGTTGTATGCTGACAGGGGTTGGGTGGAGAGACAGTTTGAGGTAGGGGACTTGGTCTACCTATGATTACAGCCATATCGACAGTTGTCACTGAAGCAGAAGGTAGCTGATAAGCTCAAGCCCCGCTTTTATGGGCCATACAGGGTGATACATAGGATTGGACAGGTTGCGTATGAATTGGAGCTGCCCCAAGGCAGCAAGATTCATAACTTTTTTCATGTATCATGCCTGAAGAAGGCATTGGGGCAGCAGGTGACAATGAAAAATGAGCTACCACTCACGAATGATGAGGGGCATTTGGTGTTGTAGCTAGAGGCTATTATTGACACCCGGGAGAGGCAGCTATGGAGCAAGACGGTCTGGGAATTCTTGGTGAGGTGGAAGAATTTACCGGATGAGGATGCCACTTGGGAGAGTGAGAAAATTTTGCAACATCCATCACTTCAGTTTCTTGAGGACAAGCAACATTTTGCCGGGGGAGATTGTAATATTCCTAATTAGCCATGGCTAATTGGAATATTCTATTTTGCTCAATTTTACCTTCTATAATTATTAATAAATAAAAAAGTGAGGGAAGGGGGACATAACTCACTTTAAGGGGGACCATTTGACTCAAGGATGGCAATATTTTGTAATGGATATGGCCATACCTTCTATGTCATAATTCAGATGGGTTGATGCCCATATGTAATAAAGCTTGAGGAGGAGGAGTTAGAAGTTTTTGTGTTGACTTTTGACTCAAAAATAAAATTCAAATTATTTTCTTACGAAAGTCCAAATGGGACTTGTCTCAAATACAATTTTCTTTTTTACTCATAATAAATTATTTTTTATTCTTTTGACTCTATAAGCATGAAGAACACACTTTGACCAAAAATAAAATAATAATAATAATAATGAATATGAAAAATATATTAATGATGAAATTACATTACATTATGAAGACTGACACTAGATATAATTTCAACAAATTGATCCACCCCACTCTTGGCAATCTCGTCCTTACTAAGTGGGAGAGCCCTTAAAATCCCTAGCCTTTATCATCTACAATTTAGTGTTTAGTTGTGTCCAATATTAATGTTGTTTGGGAAAGCCCCTATACTTTACATGACATGGCTTCAAACATGCAAAGATATTAGAGCGTACACACACATACATATACAACAATATCCTAAGTCTACAATAGCCTTCTCACTAGCATGGCCATTGTAAATAATACATAACATGGATCAAAGGTGTGACAACCTCCTTCCTATTGTCACCATCATTATATCTACCTACATGTTGTTAGTTAATCAATATGCATCTACGCTTGAATAGAATTTGCACACATGAACATATCTTAGAATACAATATAGTTTATGAACTTACAAATTTTACTCAATTAATGAATATAAAATTTATCTTATATGGATCTATAGTGTCAAGGAAAATCAATCCTTGTAATAGTGTTCAAATTATATTATAGAATCACAAACAAACAACTTGAACTTAAACATTTCTACCCAACTCAACCATGTGCACATGTGCCTCTATCTAGTGGGATATGTAAGTGGTTGAGGCCATGCAATTATCTCCACTCATGATAGGTATCTCAAAACCCTTCATATCCATCATAAGGTTGGGCCTTCTCACCCAGTGGCTCAATTTTGGTTGGTGGAGGATGAAGAACTTAGTGCGAATGGACCTCCTCACCATCTTGGCAATCTCGTTGCTACTATGTGGGAGAGCCCTTAAAACCCCCTAACCTCTATCATCTGTAGTTTAGTGTTCAATTGTGTCCAATATTAGCCTTGTGCCGGAAAGCCCCTAAACCTTAGATGATGTAGCTTCAAACATACAAACATATTAGAGCGTGTGTACACGTGTGCGCATGCGCATACACACACAACATGAACATATATGAATTAAGTGTTTATATATACTTGTGTGCGTTAAAAGATTGATCAATATAGTTAGCAACATAAGGAACATTTCCCTTTCACATGTTTGTTTAATTAAAACATACTTTCGCAATACATAATTAATCAACATTAATTTCTCTAACATCATATATATATATATATAAATAAATTAAGTGTTAATAGATTGATGAATACAATTAACAATATAAGAAACAATACCCGACATGCTTGCTTGATTAAGACATTCTTTCACAATACACAATTACTGACATTAATTTTTCGTAACAGTTTTAATACATATATATGGAGTCACATAATAGAGTAACAAGTTGTGTTATAAATGCCTTGACATATTTTAGAGTCATAAATATAAACACAATTGAGCTCAATCAATGTTGATTCATTGTGGTAGTTGACTTTAAAACCTTATAAAAAAATAATATACGTTGAAATATAGAAGTCTAGAATGGTGGGCCACTATACATGCCTACAATCAATATCCTTTAACACAACCAAATGTACCTTTAACGCAACCAAATGTATCTATCATTAACATTTTTTAAAGTTTGATTGCATTGTTCCATCGCATCAAAAAACAATATCCCATACAACTGACAAATGCAAGTAGGAAAATAATCCTCACAATCTTTGTTTCTTCACTCCACCAAGAATGTGTGAAAATGATAATGTAAACTATGTTCATAGGAAGTCATTATCAAATCCTATACGATAATACCCCGGAAAACACCATTGTGAGCAACACAAATTCTTCTTCTAGTCAATAAGTCTATGTAGAAACTTTCTCCAACCGGAGATAATCATACATTACACCAGTAAAAGGGCCAGTCGCTTTTCTTTGTGTAAGGTATAATGTATTCTCACCCTCCACTAACCAGTTTCCAGAAACATCAATGTTAAACAGATAATACAAACCATGGACGCCATGACGAGCAATGGCATTATCTTTCCCAAATGGCATAGTATCAAAAAGTGGTTGAGATGTATTCGCATCGTTGAATCGAACCTGTGACATGGAGGAAATTGTAAGGAGTGCGAATTAACGAAACCAAACTATTTGTGTGAAGCTCAATCATATGCTTTGCCTGTTTTAAGTAGAGGTGGATACTAGCAAGAATCATAGACACCAATATGACTTGAACAAAATCAGAGGATTAGCCATCATGAAGAGTTTTCAACCTGAATGGCTGCATTGTTTGATGATGCAATTGCTAATCGAAGCTTATAAATACTGTTTTGTTCCACACCACTTAGCTGGAATTTTACTTGCCATGTTGTGGGACGAAAGCTTCCATCATTTTCAATCCTGAAATTATTTGTATGAAATCAGTAAAACGCATATTCGTCCATTCCATTCCAATTCTTTCATAATTTCAAAATAATACAACAAATATGTAACCTTTTTGGACATAAATTTGTTTCTACAAATATATAATTGGGAATCCGACAAGACTTGGTGCAAGGCTTGTTGTTATGTTTTAAATCAATTAACTTGCAAGACATTCAAGGATAAATATATGCATAAGTAGCTTGCACATGCAACTTGTAACATCCTTCACATAAATGGGCTACCTAGTAATGAAGTTCTGTCATCTTAACTTGGTTGAGGGAGCACTTTTTATTGTAACACATTCTTGCTTTTGACTATTCTAAGACTACAGCAGCTACTCGGTTATGTCTCAATGAATTGAGGGATATTGTAGAGAGAAAATGGAAAAAGTTTCCACAAGAAAAACTAATATGATAGTATTGACCTGAAGGCAGGAACTATTTATTACTGCTGAGTGCAACATCACTACAAATTATCATCAAAGATGCAATTATCATCAAATATGCAACAAGGCTAGGAGGAAGGAGGCTAACAACCCAATGCCAAAAATTAACAACCAACAATAATGGGGACGATATAAATAAGAAAAGATATCGAGTTGGCGGAATGGAGGAAGGATTACTCAACTTTTAGCTTAAAAGTCAGGAAGGATTACTTACCTGGCAACTTAAGAAAAGGAAAATTTTAAATTCTACAGTCATGCATATTCCTTGGGAAATATCAATATTACCAACAATTATGGAGGTGGCCTTAGCATGATTGGTTCAGCATGGAATCTGATATAATACTTATCGAGGGATTGAAACAAAAAGGATCGTACATTTGTTAGAATATTGGAGTTAATCTTAATAGCGATATAAATGACAGGCTCTTGTGCAGATCAAGTTATTGAAGAGTGGAATCACTTGAGACCACCAAAAAAATGAAGATCATGCATAAACCAACTCAATACATATAAAAACCAGTAAGAGGATTGATAACAAAAAGAAATCAAGAAAAATGATCAAACCATTAGATGAATCAATCACACTTAAAAATATAGATACGTTATCTGCAGTCAAACCTGTGCCGTAAGCATCTTCGTCAAATTCTTTTAAGGAAAATGGAAGTAAACCACACATAAAGAATATGACGGATGAAAAACTATAAGACCAAAGGAAAGGTTACATAAGTATCATCACTATGACTGCAAGGGAGCATCATGATAATATTTGCCTTAACAATGTGAAACATAAGGTGATGACAAAGTCTTAGTGACAATAGAAATCATATCCTTATTTGTATGTAGAGTATGAAGATATGACATACCTGCATGTGTGTGCAAAGTACCAATCTGTTCTCCAGTCACTAGTGCCAACTGTATATATCAAATCATTGTCTTTCATGATTTCAGAATATCTTTCCCAGAGGCCGTATTGCCGGAAACTAAACAAGAAATAGAACAACGGCATCAATTAGCGACATGCTTATGACAAAGAATGGTCGAGTGGCCAGACTATGTGACAAAAAGGTTGAAAAGAATGTGTATACCATCAAGATGAGAGAAAGGGGTACATACGAGAAATAGAAGAGAAATATAATCGAGAAGACAAACTAATGTAACTTTCTATATGAAAAATTATCAGAATAAGATCTAGTTCATCTAAATGTTTTTCCCTTTCAAGTCCCTCCCTCCCAATGTAAACAATAGTAACTGCAAGACTTCCTATGGTTGGCATCCACTATGCAATTTATAATTGATGATTTTTTATGGTTGTCCACAATCAGTCCATTTTTTACACATATAACTAGGTTATTAATATATCGCACCACATATTAGTCGTGTACATATTGTTCATAGAAGCACAATCAAAATAGAAGCGAAAAACAAAGAATGAGCACACTAAATGAATCCATTCAAACATTTGGAGTAATACGTCAAATTATCTCAATGTCTATTGTACCATTCTTGTTACTTGACTCTTTCCAATGAGAAATTTTCAATGATTTTTCATAAATTGACTCTCATTTATATCCTAAATATATTACAAATTCATGTAACAGATCCAATGCATTTCATCATCACCAATCAATTTCTTGCTAACAATACAGGACATCAATTTCTTGCTAACAATACAGGCATTTTAGATCTACTTGCATAAAACTCTCATTACTTAATTGGGGTTTTTCCATGGTGATGTTTTATATCGACTAGGAGAACATCTCTTTTTGTTTAATCAGCCTCTCTCATGTCTACTATATGCTTTTATACCGACCACTTGCAATAGAATCCACAGTTGCACATTTTATTAACTGCACTCATTAGAATGCAAATAGATGTTACAGAACAGAAACATAGCCATCTAAACAAATTTATGTAGGGAATTCTATCAATAGTATTAAATATTCCACATATAGATACAAAATTGGAATCCTTCAAATTATAAAAATAGGGACCCACCACAGCCATAGCAATGTTAATACGCACAATTCTAGTTTCAAAAACCTCAATATTAAATCTGGTGTACTAACTTAAGATGAGATGAATGCATGAGAATTAAGCACCATTTCCACCTTATATCACTTTGTCCATCCCCTGAGCTACAACATCAGTTAAAATCATCTCAAAGCTTCCCCCTTTATGAAATGTCATAATTTTCAATATAAATACCTATAGAAGTATTTACAATGCTAAGTTTTAAACCACCACAACCCAGTCCCATTACCTGTGAGTGATTGTTTATTTTCAGTGTTACTCCGATTTTTTCAAGATCTTATACCTTTTTCACAGCCTTGAGGCATGCCTCTGAAAGAGGTAAATCTTTCTGAAACACTACTTATTACACACCCATAAAGAAAATCATCAAGATTTTTTCTCTGAACTCTAATAGCATTAGACAGATCAATCTAATAGAGTTATCATTCAAGTTACTCTAAAAATATTCTCAATTATAAGCTCACAATACAATTAAAATGTTAACTCAGCGCTGGATAACAAGACAACAAATTGCAAAGCTCTTAAAATGGTTAATGCAATCATAAAAGATGTAACACATTAACTCTCAATGTTCACAATAAGCATAGAATAAACACACCAACTGTAAAACTTGTCCTTATTATATCTAGCCAACCAATGATCTTTCCATGGTAAGGTCACCCCTATATTGAGGCAATACATGGCTATTGGCCACTTCAATAACTTGATGGAACACTGTGATGTATGTAATACCCCTAATGGGTGTATATAACAGGATAATGGATGAAATGTATTATGTAAATGGTAATTCAGCCTAGTAGTGGGCCTACATGGTCAATGACTAAGAACCTAAGTCACATGACATGGGGATTGTTGCCAAAAAATCTAGTAGGCTTTGTGATGGTGTTCACAAAGCAAGGGCCAAACCTTGTAGCAACAATGAGGGGAAACTGCCACTGTCACCTTAGCAATTCTCCTCCTACTTTTTAGTGGAATTTCACCACAAGGGAGGCTTCCCTACATTCACCTATAAGGGTACAAGTCAAGGTGATGAAAATAGACTAGGTGAAGATACCCTATGTTGGAACAGGTTCAGTTTCTTCTTCGTAAAGGAGCAATGTATCATGCACCTAGAATAGATAAATTCTATAAACTAGGGTTTCTTGATATGAAACAACAAGGAAATACTTAGACATATAAAATTCTAAGAAACCCTCAAATAGGCTTAAGTTGAAGCTCAACTAGGGTTAGGGTTTCCAATGCACAAAATTGACAAGAAGAAGATGACATCAGCTCTATTTTGGGAAAGTTTAAAACAATAAATGCTAGATATTTCATTTAGAAGGTATAGGGAGGTAAACCCTTGATTACTATCCACAAACATGCGTCCAAAATAACCATAGAAACAATTTGGCCCTAGAAAAATCCCTAACGGCTTGCCTCAAAAAGCCTAGGAAGTATAAAAGAGAAAAAAAAAATAATAATTTTAAAGGTTTCTGATCAACAAAAAATTCACCAATGCCTAATCCTACTTGGGAAAATGGAGTGTTACGACATATTTCAAAGAACATGAAAATCACTTAGAGTAGGGGGAAATTATATTTTCCTCTTGTAACACCCTAGCTATTTTTTTTGTGAGGGGAGAAGTTAAATAAAAGATGCACACTAGGAGTTATTTTATGGTTTTCAAAGAATAATATATTTAACATGTAAAATTTCACCAAGATTTCCAATAAATAACAAGCCTTTAGTCATGGAAAATTTAGAAACCCTAGCACACATTCATTCACAAGTAAAATATAGAAATATCAGCGACAACTTACAAATTCATCCAAGAAAAACCTTCTTTCAATCCCAAAGACACATCTCCAATGCAAAAATCAATCTCCAATAGCAAGATGCTCCATAAAAAATCACCTTGTGCCAAGTAGCGAGTTAGACAAAGGCAATTCACACTCTTCTTAGAGAGGCCGAACTCTCAAGTGTGATGATTAATAATGTCAAGTGAGGGATCCTTTATATATATGAGGTCTATCCCTCACTTTTACAAAATAAAATTAGCATACAAGCCCTAAAACAAGTTTAATTTTGAGTGTTCATCAAGATAAGGGGTTACAAGCCAACCCCATAGCTCAAAATAATAAAACTATGCCATAAAAGCCCACATGTGTGGGTCAATATCCTCCATAAGCATGGCATCATGCCCTTCTTGAGCCATAAATGCTATGAAAGTACATGGATGGGCTAGGGATATGTCTCATCATCATAATCAACTCCAATTCTTGAGGCGGAGACCTCAAGAAGTGCCTCAAAATGCCTCCAAGTGTCAAAACCATGCTCTAGGTGCCCTACGTCACCCTCTCAAGGGATATATGGGTGTTGTGGCATCATCTCTCTCAAACATTGGGGCTACAGGGTCTCACCCTTGCCTTGTGAATGCCATCATAAGGCCTGCGAGATTTTGTGGCAACATTTTTCATGTTGTTGGAGGAGTTGAGTCCACCTCCTCGAAATTCGAAGTCTAACCTTCAATAAATATTGGTGAGAATAGCTTCAAAATGACAATGTAGGTTCTCATCTGGAGAATTCTAATTATAAAACATCGATTTCCCCTAGTAGCTCATTTGACGAAACCATACCTCCAAGGAAGAAAAGAACTACCTGCAAGGCAACTACTAATACTTCCACTTCCCCTATCATTCCTAAAACTCCGTGGTTAGGAGCCTCTTCGGTAATGTTGCCTCAAAATCTAGTAGGTCTTGTGAGGGGAACTCACAAGGAAAAAACTAGAGTCTAGACCAAGGGACAATAATATGAGGTGTGGCCCACTGTCACCACAACCACTACCTCCTACTCTTTTGTGGACTTTCACCACTAGGGAGGCTTCCCTATAGTAGGTCACCTAGAAGGATATGTCAAATACAAGGGATAAGGTGACAAGATAGGCTTATGGAGGACAACTCTACCTAAGAACAAGGCTTAGCAAGCATAATAGGGAAATTCACATCCTCCAATATGCCTAATTAGGGCACAACATGACCTAGGGATTGAGAAATCTTAAGGAAAAGGGATCAATCTAGAATCACAAGGCCAAGAAAAGGCTTCCAAGAAATGTATGCCTTCAATGTATGGAACAAGAATCCTTCACTAAACCTAAATTTTAAGCCTAGGAAAAACTAGGGATTTTCTAGGGAAAATTCTACCTAAGGCATAAGACTTTAGCCCTAAAATGGATGGATTAGCCACTAAAAGGAGTGGATTTTGAGGTAATCATATTTCCTTCAAATTTTGAATCCTCCCAAAGGCCAATGACTTCATCCCTAGTTGAGATATGTTCCCTAGCCCTAGCTAGCGACTTATCCTTAAGTGGCCGAAATCAGATTTAAGGAGAGAAAATGAGGTTTAGGTGTAAATTTATGGATGACCAACAAAGTGACTAAGGCTAGTGCCTAGTCCTTGGGTGATGGAGTCTATGGGAGTGTAAAATTTGCTAGATCTTGGCAAGGAGTAAGGGAATAATGAAACCCTAGATTTCAAAACCCTAGCTATCACTTTTGTGAGGGAGCAAAGTCAATTGGGAGAGCTAGTTGAAAGATTCACCAATGGGATTTCCATTCACATTCTATAAGTGAGTAATGCATGCAATACTATCATCTAGAATCCATAGAATGATTTTCAACAATAACTAGCACAATAGAAACCCTAGATAATTAACCATTCCATACATTAGACACAAAAATCAAAGATTTATCAAATCCAATACACACTTACATGATCGAAGGCATGAACAAGCCTTTATTGCTAAACAATGACATCTCCAATAAAAAATTACACCATACATTCACATCTCCGCCATATACAAGCTAGGCTGAAATTCTCTAATAGGACCGAAAATAATCACAAGTGATGATGGACAATCAAATGAATCTATCCTCTACTTATATGAGGATTGTTACTAGAAACTATGCCTAACAAAGCCCCTAAAACAAGTTTGATCCTCAAATGTGCTTGGGTTACAAGCCAACCCATTAGCTTTATCAAAATAGGCCTAAAGTTTCCCACACGTGTGAGTTGTAGCCTCCAAAAGGATGATGTCATCCAATATAAGTGCTTTAAATGCCATGTTCCAAAGGTGATGAGGTGTTCAAGAAGGTGTAGATACCTATAAGGTCCAAGATTTGAGAGTTGGACCTCAAATTCAACTCAATATCTCTTGTGGGGTCCCAAGATCCAGCTGGGGTGCCATAAAGTAGTCTCCATGGGTCTCCATCTTGTTAGTTTTTGTAGCAGTAGACAGGTGTTCTAGTCTCAAATTGTGTCTAAGAGACTAAGGAACACGAGATCTTCAAAACCCAGAAAAGGTTTCGCGATCTAAGCTTGTGAGATGCCTTAACTAAATTAATTAACCATCATTTAAATTTTTCGTAACTTAGGAAAATTGGTTAATTAATAGGAATTAATTAAGGAAAGTTGAGAAAAATCTAGAAACTCACATAGCTTGAATTTGAGATGATCTTAGCCGTTGATAACAATTTAATCATGGTCGTTGGTAATCCAACGAGAGATTATAAGAGCAGTTCAATGGGGATGAAGAAGACACATTTGAGCATAATAGTGAGATACATGGAGAGCAAGTTCCTTAGCAGATTGAGCTATCTAGTTGCAGCTTTCGAGCTAGAAGGAAGCTGAAGAAAGAGGGAGCATAAGCAGTTATTTTTGGTGGAGTTCCAGTGCCTGAGGGTAAGCAGCAAGAGGGTTGTATTATTTTCTCAGTGAGGTAGCGCGGGAGCTTCAAAGGGTAAATCGATTCAGGTGCTAGTGGCCGGGAAAATTTCCAGGAAGCCAAGCAAGTCATCTCTAGAGGCAGAGTCAAGCAGAACAACAATTTTAGAGCATATCCACAAGTAGTGTGAGTATAGCTTGTGCAGAGGCTGACAAAGGGGCATTCAAGTGGCCTAGACAAAGCCAAATTTGGAGTGGGATCAATTGTCGGGTGAGACAAATTATCTCACAAATATTTTGGCAAGATTACTTTGTTGGAGGATCTCCATTTTGGGCATCCAGATATTGTACTCATATTTTGTAGTTGCATAATAAAAAATAGACCCTCATCTGTTGCATTGGTTTTCCTTTCGGGTTTTTTTCTAGGGACTATTGTCCAAAAATATTGGTGTGATTTTTATTGTGTGTGCATCTACACCATGGAGCACTCAAGATGCTCATAGAAACAGTAACAGGGGTTCCAGAACTTGGCATGGAACACGATGATGTGTGATGAGAATGCGTACTTGGGAAGTATGCTAAGACAACATTTCCAAGAAGTGACAACAGAGCTGATGGCGTGTTAGGACTCATACATTCAGATATTTCTGGCCCGATGTCCACTAAAGCTCTCAGCAGTGCCAGATATTTCGTCACCTTCATTGATGACCATTCCAAGAAAACCTGGATCTACTTCTTGAAGACCAAAGATGAGATCTTTGATAGTTTCAGAGAGTTTAAAGCTCTCGTGGAGAATGCACAGGGAAAAATATCAAGGCGCTTTGCTCAAATAATGGTGGAGAATATATTGATAAAGACTTCACAGATTTCTGTGTGAAGGAAGACATCAAGAGAGAATGGAAAACTCCATATAATCCATAGCAGAATGGTGTAGCGGAGCGGAAAAACAAAACCATTGTTGGAGCTGCAAAGGCTATGTTATATGACCAGGATTTACCCAGATTTCTATGGGTAGAGGCATGTAACATGACAGTATATATTCAAAACAAGACTCCTCATAGAGCATTGGGGAAGAAAACGCTAGAAGGAGTCTTCACAAGGAAGAAGCCAAAAGTTAGTCACTTCAGAATTTTTGGCAGCGTTGCTTATTGCCATGTGCCAGATGAGAAATGTACCAAACTGGATTAGACTACAAAGAAGGGGTTCTTCGTTGGGTACAACGAAACCTCAAAGGCATACAAGATCTACATTCCTAGCAATAGGAAGATTGTAGTAAGGTGATATGTGAAGTTCATGGAGGGACGAGCTTTCAGGATATCTCGTGAGATGTTGGCATGTGATCAGAAGTTCCTTTGGTCTAGCAGTAGGGGCAACCAGTGGGATGGGAAGGAGGACAATCACAAGGATTGAGTATTTCCTTAGGTGCAGGAAATTTGGGGAAATCTTAGTAGATGGAGTAGCAGAGGCAGGATGAGGAGGAGTTGGTTGAACCTCCCACGACTCGTGGTTGAGCCAGCAGAGAGTTTCGTTAGACATTGAGAGATGTAGAGGAGTTTATTGGAACTCCTAGAATGAATGAAAGACGACGCAGACAACCTGATCAGTACCAAGTGTTGACCTCTACCGGTCAACTACCCATGCAGTACACCCCCCTTTTTCTTTGCAAGAAAAGGGCAGCACCTGATCAGAGTGTCCGTGCTATCCAACAGTCATCAGCAGCTTGATCAATCTAATTGTAAACCCAGTCTGCATGTATGAATTGTAAATAATCTAAGCAGATCAGAGTCATGTATGTAAAATTGCCTAGGTGGACCTAACTTTCTATGATAATCTATGTCCCGGAAGGTTTTTCGTCTCACCGATCCATGGATCGGCAGAGTTTTCCTTCAAACCTGACCCCAAAGCCGGGATGCATTTTGTCATTAGAACTTTAGGAGAATCCTAGTGTGTGAATCTGCTAGATTATAGTTGTGTCGCAGAACTGGGTGTTTGATGAGGGTCTGTGTTAAGTGGGCTTGTCCCCTTGAGGTGTAAGTTGTAAAAATCATGATGTAATGTATCTTGAGGGTCGAAAAATGTTTTAAATCCCCTCGTGAGTCCTAAGTCCTAGGTCCTAGGTGATGTTTCCAAAGGTTTAGTTCGATGATCCATTTAAAAAATGAAATAAAATAATAAAAAAACTAAAAAAATAAAAATAAAAATAATAATAATAATAATAAAAAATTTTAAAAAATTTAAAAATTTAAAAAATAAAATAAAATAATAAAAAATTAAGAAACTTTAAGTGAATAAATCGACGGATGAGATCAAGAGATATCTTGATCCTCATCAACGGTCGAGATCATTTCTACATGGATCAATCGAACTAGTCGTTGGATCATTTCCTTTAAATAGGGTGCTAGGAGTCATTTTCAGGATTCGATCTGTGAGTCTGATACTGAAGAAGCTCTCTTGTAAATCTGTTTCTGGTTAATAAAAGAAGACTTTGGGGTCCATATCTTGCTGGTGTTACTCTCTTAAAACGCTGTGAGATTGTTTCATTTTCTGCATATGTTATTTTCCGCCGTTAATAATAGCTTTTTGTAGAGTATTGTGAGCACAGGTATCTTGTTCACTTGCTAGGGTTTGGGTGCTGTTAGGGTTTCTGAAGTAATGGCAGGTATCTCCATTACTTCCTGAGATCCAGCAGCATTTTTGCCCTCTTTATTGACAGTTGTTTTGAGCTGTGCAGAAAACATTTTCTGAAGGAAATTTGTGGGCGTTCGGGGAAGTTCTCAGCTGAACCAGCCAACTCCCGCAAGCATTTTTGCTGAGCCCAGTTGGATTTGATCGTGGGTCTATCATTCGGTTTATTTTTCTAAGTTTGCATGAGAGATTTTCTGAAGTTCTTCACAGTGACGATCTGAAATTTCTGTTCTTTAAAATGTTTTCCGTGCTTACTGCTGAATCTGGCTGTTAAGGGGCCAAATCTGTAAATTAATTAGCTGATCTAGGGTTTCAAATTTCAAAATTTTTGCTTTATTCAGTCTTCATTAGGGTTTTGTATTTTTGTGTTTTCAGCTACAGGGTTTTTATCAAGAGCAATTTTTGAGTCAGCTGTCGAAGAACATTCCTGGAACCAGATCGTCAATATTACTTGCATTACATGAAATCAAAAACAGTGGAAAGCCCTCAGCTATCGAAGCCGTAGCATGCATCATTCCGAAACCGAAAGCATACGCTGTGGTTTTCCTGGGCAAATCGCTTCATCAGCTGAGGTTTATCGTTCCAGTTACAAACACGTAGAGAATAAAGTCTCTATTTATCGTTCCAGTTACTGCGTGAACAGATCCTTTGAAAACGACGGTGCAAAAAAAAGCGTCGATGTATTTGGCATGAAACAGTATTGAAAGATCCAGTTGTGAATTTGGAGGCATCGGTTCAATTAGAAACACGTGTTGGGGTTTTCTGAGCCACCATCAAAAGGTCCGCGTGATTAAGCAATATCAACCAGTGTTTGCGCAGCTGGCCATCAATCTGAGCACGCTCATGAAACTCTTTCGAATCACCGCGTCCGGAGCTGGAAACCACATCTCATTCACGCGGAGGATCCAGGTATCGAAATCGTTCAATGGGCCAGGTAAATGAGGTAAGTTCTGAAACGATTTAAGAGATTTTCTCCACGCATTCGGTAATTTTCGCTGAACAAGGGTTACGGTACCTTCGTCGTTGGCTATGATCCATTACTGTTTACCTTCTCATTCGCAAACCCTCAGGTAATGACTGTATTAAGTGCGAGTAAGTCTGGACTATTTCATTTGCACGTTCAGATCAGGGTAGCATTTCCATTTCTACGCGTTCATTTCTGCGGGTCACATATCAGGTAAATCGCCTTTTTTTTTATATGGATATATAATCAGTCCTGTGAGGTAATGTAACTTTGGTTTAGTTTTGCGTAGATTCTCTTATTTTAATTTTAGCTCTTAAGTTTAGATTTATTGTATAGTTTCATTTATATTTTAACTTTAGATTTTGTTTATTAGTTTTTTTTTTTTAGATTTAGGTTTATGTATATGTTTGTATATTTAATTGTTTAGATTTAGTTTTACCTTTTTTATTTTTTAGATTTATAAATTTTAATGTAGATTTTTCCTTTGTTTTTTTTGTTTAATAATAAAAAATGAAATTTTTTTATTTTTAGGCTTGGTTAAAAATTCGATTTTGGTTAGGTTTTATTTTTTATTTGACCTTAATTAGATTTTTAGATTTTGGTTTTATTTTTTGTTTTAAAATATAAAAAATAAAAAATTTCTTTAGATTTTAGATTTAGTTTTAAATTTTCATAGTTTAGATTTTTTAGTTTTAATATAAAAAAATAAAAAAATATTTTTTGAGTTTTTTTTAGGGTTTTAGGTTTAGATTTAGAATTTTGCTTTTTTAAGTCCAAAAAAAAAAAAAAAAAAAAAAGTTTGGGAAAATTTTTCTTCGTCAGATCCAGTTTCAGTTGCTTATCATGTTATATCTTTCATGCTGGGATCTAAATTTTTCAAGTCGAGATACGAAACTGATGTCTGGTTAATGGTTTATGATTCGTGGTGGTTTAAAGCTTTCATTTCTTGAAAATTCTCAATTGCTGGATATCGTTTTGGTCATTCTATGAACATTGTGATTTCGCTGATGATAGATGTTTGTTGTTCATGGTCCATATTTTTATATCATTTGAAAAGTAATCGTTTTAACCACAATCTCTTAAGGCACTGGTCTGCTAAATTAATCAAATCCATCTAGTGCTTTTCATATCGTGTCTTGTGTCTCCCAACCAATTGGTCGACAGTTGGTCTCGTCATCTCTCAGGGACTACCCCCCTTAGCCGCGGGAGACAGGCTTAAACGGAGGGATCGGGGATCAGAGTGACAGCCCCCGGTCTGAGCGTTGTCGTGTCAATCTGCGCGACAACATTTTTTGGCGCCGTTGCCGGGGATAGAGTTTTTCTGTCCTTGGTTTTTCAAAATCTTTCCATCATTCATCGTTCACCTGTCTATCATTCGTCTGGCCCGGCAACGCCAACATTTTTTGGCGCCGTTGCCGGGGAACACTTTTTCTCGGTGTTTCAAACGACAAATCATTTTTCTCATTTCTTATCTCTTCATCTGGCCCGGCAACGCCAACATTTTTTGGCGCCGTTGCCGGGGAAATTGTTTTCTCGGCATTTCAACGACTTTTCATCATTCATCTTCTCATCTCTCACCTCTCAGTTGAGCTGGCAGATTCAATATTTTTGGCATCTTTTCATCCCATATCAGCAGCATCTCTTGGGTTTGTTTCTTGTTTGGGTGGCGACTCCACTTTCTCATTTTTCCCAGACAAGAAGCTTTCCTCATATCTGCTTGTGGTTACTTTTTGGATCCTAGAATCAGATTCATTGTTCAAGTGGCGACTCCACTTCTTTCATCTCTTAATTTTCTTGAGCAGAAATCTCTTTCTATCATCCATTTGATCCCTTACTGTTCATCATGGATTATTCATGTAAACCATGTCATTTTACTGATAATCTCTATGATCTTCCGAAAGAGGCCATTTCTAAATTATTTAAGTTCTCGGGTGGTGATTCGGTCACTGTTAAACAGCATTTAAACATGTTTACTTGTGTAATAATCTTATATTGTAGATTTCCTCAATATAATCATGAAGATTTCAAGATGCGTCTATTTGTCCATTCTCTAAAGGGTGATGCCTTGAATTGGTTTAATAATTTTCCTAATGATTTTTTCACTTCTTTACAAGACATTCTCAATGATTTTAAAGATAGATATGATAGTCCAAACAGCTTGCCTTCTACCTCTAAAATTGTGCAAAAGGAAGAAAGTAATCATATTAAATGTCAAGCTGTTGAAGAAAGATCCCAAGACGATTCATCATGTCAGAATGTGTCATCCACCGGAAATATTGCAGATCAAGTTCATGATAGTGAAAAATCAGGGACAAATGACAATGAAAGGGAAGAGCAAAAACAAATTTTACGAGATCTAATGATGCTGGTAAGAAATATGGAAATCAATCAAACTAATTATGTCAATGATGTGAAAACTTTATGCACCCACCTGGAAAAACGTAATAGGGAGATTGAGGTCACGCAAAATCAGCATGCTAAAGAAATTGAGGCCATGAAAACTAAATATGAAACAGAAATTGGAAACATGCATAGCAAGATGTCAGTCTTAGAGGAAAATATGGTGACCATGAAAGTTGATCATGATAGGGAAATTGACTCTATGCAAAACAAGCTATTAACCATGGATGAGGAAATGACCATCATGACGTTCAATCATAATAATCAAGTGGCTGACATGCAAGCGAATCATAAAGAAGAAATAAATTTTATGCAGCATTGCTTGATGGACATAAAGGAAGAGAATGTTAAAGTAATAAAAGACATGCAAGAACACCATGCCAGACAAATCAGTGCTATAAAGGTTGAACACTCTAGTCAGATGGATGCCATTAGAATACAGGTTCAAAGGTTTCAGCAATTGGAAGATGAGAGAAACCAGCAAACATCAACAAATCAGGAGCCTTCTCATTTGTCACAACAAGTTCCATCTTATTATGAGGAGGTCATTGGTTCAATTGAAAGATGGTTAATTGAAGGTGATCCGGACAAACTTAAGAATGATAAAGATCAGATGCAGGATAAAGAAAGACATATCACGCATACTTCATCTGATAGTTTTGAAACAGAAAGTTCCAGGTCATCAGTAATTGAACCTGCCAGAAAGAAAAAGCGTAAGAGAAAGAAAAAGAGAAGAAGATTTGACGCATCAGACGGCCGTGAGCAGCTTGATTTTCGGATAGGAAAAAGTCCTACCATATGCAAAATTGGACATGGCACATCCGACAAGCAGCCGACAGATTTGCCTGAAAGCAGGCAAATGCTCAGTATGCACTATATTGAACACATCTGATGACATGGGGCATCCATTGTATCGTATCTCTAACCCTACTCCTTGTTTTTTCCGCATTTTTGTTTCTGCTT
Source organism: Pinus tabuliformis (assembly GCA_031772625.1). NCBI lineage: Eukaryota > Viridiplantae > Streptophyta > Pinopsida > Pinales > Pinaceae > Pinus > Pinus tabuliformis. The sequence continues at coordinate 1,237,451,451 of CM062805.1, read as the reverse complement.
TAGATAGTCATAAATGAAGAGCTTTTATCTTTCCTGTGCTTAATGTTATATGATGATTTTTGGATAGACGCTACTTATTTTTGTGTTGTATGGTTGCAGATTCTGGATTCTCACATTCCTGCAAGCAGCAATGTGTCCCCAAGTAGAGCCAGATGTTGACCTCTACCGGTCAACTACCCATGCAGTACACCCCCCTTTTTCTTTGCAAGAAAAGGGCAGCACCTGATCAGAGTGTCCGTGCTATCCAGCAGTCATCAGCAGCTTGATCAATCTAATTGTAAACCCAGTCTGCATGTATGAATTGTAAATAATCTAAGCAGATCAGAGTCATGTATGTAAAATTGCCTAGGTGGACCTAACTTTCTATGATAATCTATGTCCCGGAAGGTTTTTCGTCTCACCGATCCATGGATCGGCAGAGTTTTCCTTCAAACCTGACCCCAAAGCCGGGATGCATTTTGTCATTAGAACTTTAGGAGAATCCTAGTGTGTGAATCTGCTAGATTATAGTTGTGTCGCAGAAATGGGTGTTTGATGAGGGTCTGTGTTAAGTGGGCTTGTCCCCTTGAGGTGTAAGTTGTAAAAATCATGATGTAATGTATCTTGAGGGTCGAAAAATGTTTTAAATCCCCTCGTGAGTCCTAAGTCCTAGGTCCTAGGTGATGTTTCCAAAGGTTTAGTTCGATGATCCATTTAAAAAATGAAATAAAATAATAAAAAAACTAAAAAAAAAAAAAAAAAAAAATAATAATAATAATAATAAAATTTTTTAAAAAATTTAAAAATTTAAAAAATAAAATAAAATAATAAAATAATAAAAAATTAAGAAACTTTAAGTGAATAAATCGACGGATGAGATCAAGAGATATCTTGATCCTCATCAACGGTCGAGATCATTTCTACATGGATCAATCGAACTAGCCGTTGGATCATTTCCTTTAAATAAGGTGCTAGGAGTCATTTTCAGGATTCAATCTGTGAGTCTGATACTGAAGAAGCTCTCTTGTAAATCTGTTTCTGGTTAATAAAAGAAGACTTTGGGGTCCATATCTTGCTGGTGTTACTCTCTTAAAATGCTGTGAGATTGTTTCATTTTCTGCATATGTTATTTTCCGCCGTTAATAATAGCTTTTTGTAGAGTATTGTGAGCACAGGTATCTTGTTCACTTGCTAGGGTTTGGGTGTTGTTAGGGTTTCTGAAGTAATGGCAGTTATCTCCATTACTTCCTGAGATCCAGCAGCATTTTTGCCCTCTTTATTGACAGTTGTTTTGAGCTGTGCAAAAAACATTTTCTGAAGGAAATTTGTGGGCGTTCGGGGAAGTTCTCGGCTGAACCAGCCAACTCCCGCAAGCATTTTTGCTGAGCCCAGTTGGATTTGATCGTGGGTCTATCATTCGGTTTATTTTTCTAAGTTTGCATGAGAGATTTTCTGAAGTTCTTCACAGTGACGATCTGAAATTTCTGTTCTTTAAAATGTTTTCCGTGCTTACTGCTGAATCTAGCTGTTAAGGGGCCATATCTGTAAATTAATTAACTAGTCTAGGGTTTCAATTTTATTTTTGCAGTCTTCATTAGGGTTTTGTATTTTTGTGTTTTCAGCTACAGGGTTTTCATCAAGTGCAATTTTTGAGTCAGCTGTCGAAGAACATTCTTGGAACCAGATCGTCAATATTACTTGCATTACATGAAATCAAAAACAGTGGAAAGCCCTCAGCTATCGAAGCCGTAGCATGCATCATTCTGAAACCGAAAGCATACGCTGTGGTTTTCCTGGGCAAATCGCTTCATCAGCTGAGGTTTATCGTTCCAATTACAAACACGCAGAGGATAAAGTCTCTATTTAGCGTGAGGTATCCATACTGCGTGAACAGATCCTTTGAAAACGACGGTGCAAAAAAAAGCGTCGATGTATTTGGCATGAAACAGTATTGAAAGATCCAGTTGTGAATTTGGAGGCATCGGTTCAATTAGAAACACGTGTTGGGGTTTTCTGAGCCACCATCAAAAGGTCCGCGTGATTAAGCAATATCAACCAGTGTTTGCGCAGCTGGCCACAAATCTGAGCACGCTCATGACACTTTTTTGAATCACCGCGTCCGGAGCCGAAAACCACATCTCATTCACGCGGAGGATCCAGGTATCGAAATCGTTCAATGGGCCAGGTAAATGAGGCGAGTTCTGAAACGATTTAAGAGATTTTCTCCACGCATTCGGTAATTTTCGCTGAACAAGGGTTACGGTACCTTCGTCGTTGGCTATGATCCATTACTGTTTACCTTCTCATTCGCAAACCCTCAGGTAATGACTGTATTAAGTGCGAGTAAGTCTGGACTATTTCATTTGCACGTTCAGATCAGGGTAGCGTTTCCATTTCTACGTGTTCATTTCTGCGGGTCACATATCAGGTAAATCGCCCTTTTTTTGATATGGATATATAATCAGTCCTGTGAGGTAACGTAACTTTGGTTTAGTTTTGCGTAGATTCTCTTATTTTAATTTTAGCTCTTAAGTTTAGATTTATTGTATAGTTTCATTTATATTTTAACTTTAGATTTTGTTTATTAGTTTTTTTTTTTAGATTTAGGTTTATGTATATGTTTGTATAGTTAATTGTTTAGATTTAGTTTTACCTTTTTTATTTTTTAGATTTATAAATTTTAATGTAGATTTTTCCTTTGTTTTTTTTGTTTAATAATAAAAAATGAAATTTTTTTATTTTTAGGCTTGGTTAAAAATTCGATTTTGGTTAGGTTTTATTTTTTATTTGACCTTAATTAGATTTTTAGATTTTGGTTTTATTTTTTGTTTTAAAATATAAAAAATAAAAAATTTCTTTAGATTTTAGATTTAGTTTTAAATTTTCATAGTTTAGATTTTTTAGTTTTAATATAAAAAAATATTTTTTGAGTTTTTTTTAGGGTTTTAGGTTTAGATTTAGAATTTTGCCTTTTTAAGTCCAAAAAAAAAAGGTTTGGGAAAATTTTTCTTCGTCAGATCCAGTTTCAGTTGCTTATCATGTTATATCTTTCATGCTGGGATCTAAATTTTTCAAGTCGAGATACGAAACTGATGTCTGGTTAATGGTTTATGATTCGTGGTGGTTTAAAGCTTTCATTTCTTGAAAATTCTCAATTGCTGGATATCGTTTTGGTCATTCTATGAACATTGTGATTTAGCTGATGATAGATGTTTGTTGTTCATAGTCCATATTTTTATATCATTTGAAAAGTAATCGTGTTAACCACAATCTCTTAAGGCACTGGTCTGCTAAATTAATCAAATCCATCTAGTGCTTTTCATATCGTGTCTCGTGTCTCCCAACCAACTGGTCGACAGTTGGTCTCGTCATCTCTCAGGGACTACCCCCCTTAGCCGCGGGAGACAGGCTTAAACGGAGGGATCGGGGATCAGAGTGACAGCCCCCGGTCTGAGCGTTGTTGTGTCAATCTGCGCGACAACACCAAGCATTGGTGGCTCAGGTTGCAGAACCTTCCAGCTTTTAGGAGACCCCACAACATCAAGTATCGGTAGATTCCATGGTAGAAGAGTAAATCTCTATCATGATGAATGATGTTTGGTAGGTAGTGCCAACGCCGGAAGATAGATCAATTGTAGGTTCTAGATGGATCTACAAGATCAAATATGTTGTAGACGACAATGTGGAAAAATACAAGGCTAGGTTCATGGCAAAGGGGTATGCACAGAAAGAAGGGATAGATTATGAGGAGACCTTTGCCCCAGTTGCCAGATACACTTCTATCCGGTCAGTTATATCCCTAGCAGCTCAGATGGGATGGCAGATTCACCAGATGGACGTCAAGACAACCTTCTTGAATGGGGTGATAGAGGAAGAAGTGTACATAGAACAGCCAGAGGGCTTTGAGACTCATGAGAGGCGCACTCATGTGTGTAGACTAAAGAAAGCTCTATACAGATTCAAGCAGGCTCCCAGGGCATGGTATGGTAGGATTGATAGCTACTGGCAACAGATGGGATTCGTCAAGAGTGACGCAGATCCTAACCTTTACTATTTGATGGTAGAGGGTGAGCCACTCATCGTAGTTTTGTATGTGGATGATCTCTTTTTGAAAAGATCATCAGGGCTTATAGAGGATTGCAAGAGGAAACTGGTAGCAGAGTTCGATATGAAGTATTTGGGGTTGATACACTATTTCCTAGGATTGGAAGTGTGGCAAAAGGACAGGGATATTTTCCTTGGGAAAGGAACATAAGCTACAGATATTCTGAAGAGGTTCAGAATGCAGGATTGCAGACCCATGTCTATACCCATGATCACCAACTGGAAGAAGATAGATGCATCAGATGATAAGGACGTCGATCCCACTTTGTATAGACAGATTATTGGATCTCTCAGGTATCTATTCAATATGAGGGTAGATATTTGCTTTGTAGTCAATACCATTAGTTCGTTCATCGTAGAGTTGAAGAGGGTACATTAGGCAGCAGCGAGGCACATTCTGAGGTATGTGCATGGCACAATCGAGTATGGGTTGAGATATACCTGAGGAGATGATGTCAGATTATGTGGATTCACAGATGCAGATTGGGCAGGCAGTTCAATGGACAGGAAAAGTACCTCTGGGTACTGCTTCAATGTTGGATCAGGGATGGTTTCTTGGTGTAGCAGGAAGAAGAAGTCAGTAGTACTGAGCTCTGCAGAAGTAGAGTATATGGGAGCAAGCACAACTACGTGTGAAGTTATATGGCTTTGGAAGCTATAGAGATTCATAAGCTATATGGCTTTGAAAGATATATAGAGCTACGTGGAAACTATATGGCTTCAGAAGATATATTTATTTTGTCTACGTGGAAGATATATGGCTTCGTAAGCTATAGAGTTTCAGAAGCCATATAGCTTTGCATGTAGCTGTGTTTGCTGCCATATACTCTGCTTTTGCAGAGCTCAGTGCTACTGACTTATGCTTCCTGCTACACCAAGAAACCATCACTGATCCAACACTGAAGCAATACCTAGAGGTACTTTTCCAGTCCATTGAACTGCCTTCCCAATCTGCATCTATGAATCCACATAATCTAACATCATCTCCTCAGGTCTATCTCAACCCATACTTGAGTGTGCCATGCACATACCTCAGAATGTGCCTCGCTACTGCCCAATGTACCCATTTCGTTTTTACCATGAACTGACTAAGGGTATTGACTGCGAAACAAATATTTGGCCTAGTATTGACTAGATACATGAGAGATCCAATAAGCTGCCTGTACAAGGTGGGGTCGACATCCTTGTCATCTGATGCATCTATCTTCTTCCAATTGGTGATCATGGGCGTAGACATGGGTCTACAATCCTACATTCTTAACCTCTTCAAAATATCTGTAGCATATCTCCCTTTCCCAAGGAAGATCTCCCCATCCTTTTGCCACACTTCCAACCCTAGGAAATAGTGGATCAATCCAAAATCCTTCATATGGAACTCTTCTTCCAGATTCATCTTGCAGTCCTCTATAAGCCCTGATGATCCCGTCAAAAAGAGATCGTCCACATACAAAACTAGGATGAGTAGCTCACCCTCTACCATCAAATAGTAAAGGTTGGGATTTGCGTCACTCTTGACGAATCCCATTTGCTACAAGTAGCTATCAATCCTACCATACCATGCCCTGGGAGCCTGCTTGAGTTCGTATAGAGCTTTCTTCATTCTACACATGAGTGTGCCTCTCATGAGTCTCGAAGCCATCTAGTTTTTCTATGTACACTTCTTCCTCTATCACCTCATTCAAGAAGGTTGTCTTGACTTCCATCTAGTGAATCTTTCATCCCATATGAGATGCTAGGGATATAACTGACCGGATATAAGTGTATCTAGTAATTGGGGTGAAGGTCTCCTCATAATCTATCCCTTCTTTCTATGCATACCCCTTTGCCACGAACCTAGCCTTGTATTTTTCCACACTGTTGTCTGCAACATATTTGATCTTGTAGATCCATGTAGAACCTACAACTGATCTGTCTTTCGGCCTTGGCACTACCTCCCAAACATCATTCGTCATGACAGAGCCATACTCTTCTACCATGGAATCTACTCATACTTGATGTTATGCAGCTTCCTAGAAGTTGGAAGGTTCTACACCCTGAGCCACCAATGCTTGGTACCCATCAGGTTGTTTGCACTCTCTTTTGTTCGTCCTAGGAGTTCCAATGAACTCCTTTGCATCTCTCAATGTCTAACGAACCTCTTCGCTGGCTCTTCCACTAATTGTGGGAGGTTTAGCCAGCTCCTCATCCTACCTTTGCTGCTCCATTTGCTGAGAACTCCCTGGATTTCCTGCACCTGAGGAAATACTAGTACTGGTCACAGCACTCGATCCTTGTGACTATCCTCTTGCCTGTCCTACTAGTTGCCCCTGCTGCTGGACCAAAGGAGCTTCTGCTGACTGATTCTGATCACCTACAGGCATCTCACAAGATCTTTCTAAAGCTCGGTCCTCCATGAACCTCACGTCTTTCCCTACTACAATCTTCCTATTGCTAGGAATGTAGATCTTGTATGCGTTTGAGGTTTCGTTGTACCCAACGAAGAACCCCTTCTCTTCAATCTGATCCAATTTGGTACGTTTCTCATTTGGCATGTGACAATAAGCAATGCTGCCAAAAATTCTAAAGTGACTAACTTCTGGCTTCTTCCTCGTGAAGACTCCTTCTGGCATTTTCTTCCCCAATGATCTATGAGGAGTCCTATTCTGAATATATACTGTCGTGTGACATGCCTATGCCCATATAAATCTAGGTAAATCATGGTCATATAACATAGCCTCTGTAGCTCCAACAATGGTTCTATTTTTCTGCTCTGCTACACCATTATGTTGTGTATTACATGGAGTTTCCCATTCTCTCTTGATGCATTCCTTCACGCAGAAATCCGTGAAGTCTTTATCAATATATTCTCCACCATTATCAGAGCGAAGCACCTTGATCTTCTTCCCTGTTGCATTCTCCACAAGAGTTTTAAACTCTCTGAAACGATCGAAGACCTCATCTTTGGTCTTTAAGAAGTAGATCCATGTTTTCTTGGAATGGTCATCAATGAAGGTGAAAAAATATTCGGCACCGCTAAGAGCTCTAATGGACATCGGGCTGCAAATATCTGAATGTATGAGTCCTAACACGCCATCAACTTTGTTGTCACTTCTTGGAAATGTTGCCTTAGCATACTTCCCAAGTACGCATCCTTTGCACACATCATCGTGTTCCATGCCAAGTTCTAGAACCCCTGTTACTGTTTCTTTGAGCATCCTGAGTGCTCCATGGTGTAGATGTCCCATTCTCCTATGCCATAACTCATTCAGCTCCTTCCCACTGCTACTGTCACTGCCTATTAGTGCCATTGGAGAGTTAATTTGTAACCAGTACAATCTGTAACTTCGAACTCCAATTTTTCTCACCATTTTCTAACTTGGGTGTTTGACATACACTTTCTTCCCTACGAAGTGAATATCATACCCCTTATCCTATAACTAGGATACTGAAATCAGGTTCATATCCAATCCTGGCACATGCAATACATCTGTAGTGTTGGTGCTTGCTCCTGACTCCCTCTAAAAGTCTATGCTACCTCTCCTACTGAAGGTCATTTCGTCTTGCTTCCCATAGTAACCTGGAATTCCATCTACTCCTCCTTGTAGCTAGAGAAATATTCTCTAACCCTTGTCATGTGAGTTGATTCTCCGCTATCTATATACCAAACACCTTGTGAATTTGATCCTGATAAGTAAGCAAATTTGTCCTCCAACCTGGAAGACAAATATGAAGTCTCTTGAATGTCACTTCTATCCATGGTTATGCTAAAGAATTTATAATGTGTTATTCCTCTTTCACCCGACACTAGTTCTGCACTAGCAATCTGTTGCAACTCCTTCTGTGTCTCGCTAGAGATCCGCCCGACGAAATAACTGAGCTACCCCCTCTACCTCTAGAATCACTCGAACTGGAAGAATCAAATTTTTTAGCTCCTTTCTCAGAAAAAAGATTGTGCTACCCTTGGGAATTTTGGCCTGCTGCCCTTGCTGGGCAGCGAAATTCCTTTCCTTCATTTCTGAGCTCTCCAACTAATCAAATTTTCTCTGATGCCATGTGAAATTTTTATCTATTACAGTAACTGGAAATTATTCTTCTAACTGTAAATTTAATTATGTAGTTTATTTGCTACGAAAAACAATGAATAAAATCACAACTGCAATTTTCACCATAAAAATACTAAAAACTGAGAAATTCTAGCACACACGCAAGAATTTTGACACAGATATTTTTGGACAATTGTCCCCGAAAAAACCCAATGCGGGAAAACCAATCTAGTAGATGAGGGTATTATTATAATTCTTCAACAACAATTATGAGTACAGTTATTTAGATGCTCAACTGGCAATCTAATTTGAGGAAAATACTGGAAAAATTATTGTGAGAATTTTCTCTCATCCCACAACTAATTTCTGCCTCCGAAATTACCTCCCTAGTCTTTGCGCTGAGTCTCTTGCATCACCCTCTGCGTAGTGCTTACCTAGACCTTGTGGGGATTTCAACCTTCCTTCCTTTGCTTCTTCCTGGAACTAGAAAACTTCCTCCTGAAATTTTTTTACCCTCCTCTTCCACTTGCTACTCACCCTCTGGCTCTATCTTCTCTGCTGAATTACTGCCACTGAGAAAATTGAACTGCCTAGGCAACTGAGTATCTGTACTGGTGTGTTCTCCATCACCACATCGATCTCTTCTTATAATCCACTGTTGGAGCACCAATGACCAAGATTAAAACTTAATCAATGGATAGGATTGTCTCTAGATCAATCTGTGTGAGTTTCTAGATGATTCTCACCTTATCTCGATTAATACTGATTAATTAACCATATTCCCTAAGTTTAGACTTAGGAAATATTTAAAAAGTGGTTAATAATCTAATTGAGACACTTCTAGGAGGAATTTCTAGAAACGATTTATGGTTTTTGGAGATCTCATGTATTCTAGCCTCTCTACCAAATTTCGTGGCTTGAGCACATCCGATGCTACAAAAACTAACATGTTGTATGCTTGATATTAGTGCCTTCATAAATTTAATTCCTTTAAGAGTCATGAACTACTTAGAAATGCAAATCACTAGGCCATGTAGGAATGTGTGTGGTTTTGAGTCTTGACTCAAATTCTATCGTGGTGTATGGTATAATGAAGGATGTTAAATTTTCATTGGCTGCTAATAAGGATATTTTAGTGCTAATGGATATTGTAGTCATTGATGTGGCAAATACTTGGAGTATGTCTTTATCTAGGAAATGGTGTGCCTTTGTGGGTAATTACAGATGGATTTTTCATATGCTACCATACCCACCATTGGTGGGAAACCATTCATTTTGTATGGAGAGCCATACATTCCTGAGCGTGTTGAAGATATATATCCTTTCCCTTTCCCCAAGCATCTTAGGAAACCAAGGTTGATACACATCCCAAGGACCTACATGTATTATGAAAAAACTTTGAGCCAAATGTTCTTGAAAGACCCAAATAGGTTGAGTCATCATTAGGGAATGTCTATCAAGTTAAAACTTCACCTACAACCAAGAATAAGAAATAGACAATACCAAAATGTTAAAAAGAAACAATGGATTCAAAAACAAGGTTAGGATTTTCAAGTTGGTGACTTGGTCATTGTTGATGACAATCCATATCCTTTCAGGGTAAATGGTAAATCAAGGGTAGGATACTTTTACATTGCAAAACTTGATGGTGAACTATTATCACTCCCCATGGGAGGCAAGCGAATTTATTCATTTGATGGTGCCTGATGCATTAACATATAGATAGTTTTATTTCATTTGTGCTTTTGCATCACTGTGTGTGCACCCTATTACCCACCAAAAAGGATAACCCCATAGGAGAAAATTTTTCTCCTACATTTGACAACCAACCGGACATCCAGCCAGCCAGCAACCCTTGACAACCACTATTTAATGATGTTATGTCATGTGCCTCCACCATTTCCATCAACCATGTGTCTCTCGTCATTTTGCATTACCACTTGGATGATGGTGGGCTACTATTCAAAAGGTACTATGAGTATTTTGCAATCGGGTGCTTATACTTGTTTGTTTTGGGCATTTAGTATGGATAAAGGGGTGATCTAGAAGATTGACCAATCTTGACTATAAATCTATTCTCTCATCTTAACAGGGGGTTAATATTTAGCCCTAGTCCAGCGGGACATCCCCAGAGGCCTTATGGTTATAGAGGGGCACTACTTGGAAAACCTTAATTGAGATAGTGTGTTCATTATCCCCTATACCATACTTGATAATTTCCATCGTAAATTACAAGCCCCATATATCACATCCATTCTTCGGATATAACTTGTCACTGGTTCTTTGAGATTTGGCACTTGCATGCCCACACTCCTTGAGTAGGACCGTAAAATTATCACCCTATGTGAAATTTCCACAAATTGCAGCTACTGGAAATTTATCTCCTAACTTATGCAGTTTATTTTTCTTCTATTAATTATTAACGGAAATATAGATAAACTCACACTGCAATTCTTCACAAATAAAATACGCTATGGAATAAAAAATACTAGAACTGAGAAAGTAATGTAAACACACAATAATTTTGACACTCTTATTTTTGTACAATCCTCCCTAGAAAAACCCCGAAGTGAAAACCAGTGTAATAGCTGAGGGTTTTATTATTATATGTTAATTTTAAGTATGTTCTATGCTAGAGAAATTTATTTCAATTTCTTTTCCATATTAGCAATCATATCAGCATAAAGTAAATTGCAAATAGAACATAAATATAAATCGCAGAAGACAAGCCAAGACAAGAGGACACAAGATGTGGCGCTAGCCAGGGACAAACCCCACAATGTGGGGAAACCCTTGATCAATTCTTCTTTTACGTTCTTCAAAGTTCAGCAAAGAAAGTGAGAGAGATAGTACATTTACAATAGAAGTCAATCACTTTGACTTTTGATATCGGCATGAGATCAATTGAAGACATATTGCTTCAACTGATTCTCTAAGGTGACTCGTTCACCTATCATAGTGCTGCATCTCGTCTATTTGCTGCACATTACAGTGTGACACCTTGTTGTACTGTCACATGTAATGAACCTTGATGACTGAGCTACTCCCATCTTCATGTTGCTCATCATGCTGCATCTTCCATGGTCTTATTCATCATCAAGCTGCCCATGCTCATGATCTCATTCATCATTATGCTGCCCATGTTCATATCATCATGCATCATTATGCTGCCCATGATCTCATACATCATGCTGCCCATACTCATATCATCATGCATCATTATGCTGCCCATGCTCATATCATCATGATGCTTATTATGCTGCCCATGATCTCATATATCATGCTTCCCATACTCATATCATCATGCATCATTATGATGCCCATGCTCATATCATCATGTTGCTTATTATGCTGCTCATGATCTCATACATCATGCTGCCTTCCTTCGAAGACAGATGCTCCGACTGTTTCGGCATTTCCTGGTAGTTAGGCTTTTCCAGTAGTTTCAGCTTTTCCAATAGTTCCGGCATTTCCGGTTTTTCTGGCTTTTCTAGCTTTTTCGGCTTTTTCAATTTTTCTGGTATTTCTGGATTTTCTGGATTTTTTGGTTTTTCCGGTTTTTCTGGTATTTCTGGCTTTTCCGGCGTTTCTAGCTTTTATAGCAGTTCTGGCTTTTCCGGCAGTTCTGGCTTTTTCGGCAATTCCGGCTTTTCCGGCAGTTCCATCTTTTCTTGCTTTTCCGGCTATTCCAGCTTTTCTAGCTTTTCCTTAAGATCTCTCCTCCTACTAAAACCCAAAGACAAGTAGAGAGAGGAAGAGATCCAAGTGTGTGTAGAAATGACTTGAAGTCCTCTCTATTTATAATAAAACGTAGAGGTTGAATAGACATCACTGTTGGGCTTCTGAGCCTACATAAGTTGCTGGCCAACTTAACAATTTGTCCATAACATAAATAAATTCATAAATACTTATCGGAATCAGATGATCTTTAGATCAATCCTACACCTCTCAATGAGAGGGATCCAATAAAAATATCAGCTGCCATAAATAATATGACCCACATGGATTTTTTCCCCAGTTTCCAATTTTAACATTATATAACAAAATCAAAGAATTACAACTGCTTGCCTATTCACTGGCAAAGATCTGGCATACAATTTTATCTCACTGGAAAAATATCTAGGAAAACCATTTTCCCTCCAATAAATTGATCTTGCCTCCAAGCCACTAGCACGCCTCTCTAGCACTTTCACTGTTGCCCAGAAATATGCACCCTAGCCTCCAGATAATTCGCACAACCTCCGAGACTCCTCCCTACAAGTCATTTTGCCTCCCTCTACCTCCTAAAGCTACTCACACCTCCTTCCGGCAACTCTTTCGTCAACTGGAAGTGGAATAATGCTCCTGCAACAAGCATTGGGGAACTAGCTACTTGCACAAGCTTAATACAACCTCCCTGCTGGAAAATTCAGCCTCCTTTCCTAACTCTAGAACACTAGAAACCTCCTGAGTATTTCTCTGGAAATTCTCAATGTTGAAACCCTTGCTACTGACTCTCTTTGGCTGGAACTGTGCCTTGCTTTCTGCAATTGACCAATTTGAATTTTGAACTGTCTTCCTCTGTGTCTTCGATTACTTCTCCAAACTCCGTCAACTTGCTCTTATAATCCTCTATTAGACAACCAACAACCATGATCACATCTCAATTGATGGTTGAGATCATCTTGACTCCATCAATTCACTTTTTCGAAAGTATCTAGAGCAAAATTGATTTCCCTCAATTAATCTGATTTAATTAACTAGTTTTCCTAAGTTATACTTAGGAAATATTTAATTATTGGCTAATTAATCTAATTGAGGTGTTTCTAAGGTGTTTCTCGCAAAAAAACCTGGGTTTTGGAGATGTCATGTTCTTTAGCCTCTTAGAAACCATAGTGACTAGAACAATTGTCTTTTACTACCAAAAACTAACACTCCCTCTTAGCGAGGAAGGTGTTCTCCACTACTCCCATCTTCTCCTTGAAGTAGACAACCTTGCCTTACCCAAGGCCTTCGTGAGTAATATTTACAACCTGTTGATCTGTGGGAACATGTTGTAGCCAAATTGATCCACGCTGCTGGTGTCTGACATCTGTGATACAACTAGTTGCCATAAATTAGCAAACCTCTGGTAAATTTATTCCTTCACTTCTGCTAGTTGATCTGACCTCCTGGAAGCTACTCAGCCCCTCCAAATCAATTCAGCCTCCATCTGAGACCTTTAACCAACTCTGCAACTGTGTTCCGACACCTCTCCAACAAACTTGCACTATTGGAAATAGCCATGGCCTCCACTGGAAAATCGAACAATTGAAATGGAAACTGTTACTCCTTTGCAAATTGATCTAATTAGCAAAGTACCTCATTGCCTCAAAAAATCCCTCTGCCTCCGTCAACTTGCTCTCCTGGAGAGACTGTATCCTCCCTTTGCAAATAGATCCCCCTTTGTATTTGAGAAGCTAGAAATCTTTGTGAAGAAAATCCTCCTACAATCACTGTCCACCATGCTATCACTTCGCTACTCTGATTCACCTGCTACATGTTGTAGCTAAACAAATTTGTGCTTCCACTACCCTACTATGATCTCACACCTTTGATGCCCTTGCATTGCCTCCGCACTTCTGCTATCACTGCAATGATGAGCCTCAATCTCCCACAAAAATAATTGGGAAATCTATTTTCCTTCCAGCAAATCAACTCAGCCAGCTCTCAACTACTCGCACTTCTGCCTACAATTCACACTGGCTAACTGGACTACACAACACTACCTTGGGAAATTTGATCTTTCCTCCAGAAACATTTCGAACAGTCACTCTACCTCCTATAGCTCACTAAAGCTACTCACTCTTCCTCTGTATCACCTCCTGGCACTGACACATGATCTATAGCCTTTACAACACATACTAGTTGATTGTCTAACTTGCACTGGCAATTTTCACTACTTACTTTGGCCTCTTTTGCTAGAAATCTTGGCCTCCCTTCTTGACACTAGAAAGCTAGAAACCTTGATGGTTGGAACTACGCCTTGCTCTCTATAAATGGCCAATTTTCACTACCTCTCTGCTACTTATATAGTTGGGCTTCCTTAGCAAAGGTAATGGTCCAACTAAGGAATCACATACTCAACAACTGGATTTGATCTACTGATCAAGCCCTCCTTGGCTGTGATCTAGATCTCCTTGTTGCTCCTTCCTCAAATGCCGCCCGATCTGACATACTGGAGTGTCATACTCCTACTCCCCCTAGAGGTATTGTTGATCTTTGCTTAAGCAGTTGTCTACTTCCCCTTCTTGTCCTTCTTCCTCTTAGGAAATTGGTTGACACAGTGACCAAGTTCACCACAGCCAAAACACCTGACCTTTGATAGGTTCTTCTTCTTCTTTTCTCCTTTCGAGTCTTGTCCCTAAATGGGACCCTTCTTTGCTTTTCCTTTTCTTGCAAGAGTGACATTCTCTTGCTCCTCCACCTTCACTGCCTTGCCACTTCTATTGGTAGTTCACTCGACCACACTGAGCCTTAGCTCATCCTGAGTGAAATCACTCCATAGGAGCTCCCAACCTGGAAGAGTTTCTCACCTAGAAATCACCTGGACAAATATACGCCTCTCCTTGGTAAACCCATTGAGTGTTATATGCAGCTTGTCATCTACTACCTTCTCTCCTACTACAACGAGTTCATCTCTAACAAACTGAATCCTAGTGAGATAGGTGGTTACATCTTTGCCCTTGTTCATCTTGATGGTCCTCATCTTTTCTTTGAGGATCATTTTTTGGTTCTCTGATGGATCCTGATATAGTTTGACGATTGCATCCCACATCTCCTTTGTTGTTCCCTTTTTTGTGATATGAGGAACGATGTGATCCCTTACTGGATCAAGGATCATCCTCTTGGCTTTGTGTTATCCCTCCTATATTCATGAAACTAGATGGGATCTGTTGGCACAACAATAACTATTGTAGCAAACTCCTTCAGACTATGCTCATCCAATAGAAACAACATCTTGGCCTTCTAGATACCAAAGTTGGAGGCTCCATCCAACCTATCTTGATCTCTCAATCTTGTTGCATCCATCACTTGAAACTCTGTGAAACTCAAATAACCTGGAGAAATTAATAAACTGGGTTGAAACCCTCGTGTGCTTTCTCTTCCAGGCCCAGTGCTGATTTTTTGTTGTAAAACCCTTTTGCTGTAAAGTTCAAACCCTCTGTGCTAGATCTTCTCTGTGAAATTTGACATGCCTTTGGAAATCATTTCTGATAACCTTATTGCCTACTGCTACTCAATGAGGCAACTTGCACTACCTCCCGATTGCCTACCTAGACTAGAAATCAAATTGTTGCCTCTAAAAATTGCACTGCCTAGCTAGCCTATGCAGATCTACACTTCAGTGCTTTGATCTCCCTCTGATGTGCACCAACTTCGCTTAAGAACTTCTATAATATGATCTGCACTAATACGATGTGAAATTTCCATGAACTGCAGCTATGGGAAATTTATCTCCTAACTTATGTAGTTTATTTGTCTTTTGTTAATTATTAACGACAAATATCGATAAACTCAAACTGTAATTCTTCACAAATAAAATATGTTGTGGAATAAAAAATACTAGAACTAAGAAAACAATGCACACACACATAATAATTTTGACACCGTTATTTTTGGACAATCATCCTAGGGAAAACCCTGAAGGGAAAACTAGTGCAACAGATGAGAGTTTTATTATTATTCAGCAAAATGAAAGAATTAGAACTACTTGTCTATTCATTGGTAAAGCTTTGGCATATAATTTTATCTCACTGGAAAAATATCTGGGAAAACCCTTTTCTTTCGAGAAAATCGATCTAGCCTCCTCTAAGCCACTCGCACTCCACTCTAATACTCACATTGCTACTCAAAAATGCTCATTGTAGCCTCTGAATAATTTGCATAACCTCTAGGACTCCTCCCTATAAGTCGTTTTGCCTCCTAAAGCTACTTGCACCTCCTTCCAACAACTCTCCCAACCACTGGAAGTGAAATACTGCTCTTGCTACATGCACTGGGGGACTGGCTACTCGCACAAGTTGAATACAACATCCCTACTGGAAAACTCAACCTCCTTTCCTGACTCTCAAACACTGGAAACCTTTTGATAATTTCTCCAAAAATTCTCACTGCTGAAACCCCTACTGTGAAAATTCCTTGATTGCAATTACTAGATATTATTCTCCTAATTGTTAACAATTTAATTATTTGTGGAAATTAATGAGTAATTCACAATTGCAATCTTCACCATAAAAGTATGTTGTGGAAAATAAAATCAGGAACTAAGAAACATATGCACACATAAAAATTGACACAATTATTTTGGACTGAAAAGTCCCCGGAAAAACTCCGAAGGGAAAGCAGGTGCAACAGATGAGGATTTATTTATTATTATGTAGCAAGTCTTTGCGAGTACAATAATTTGGATTCCCAACTGGAAATCCTCTGACAAATACACTGGAAAAATATCTAGGAGATAAGGGAGATATTTTTCTCCCTCTGCAAATCTACTAGCCTCCACTGGTCTGCGTGCACTCCTTAGCAGAAATGCGCACTGCTGGCTTAGAACAATTCACACTGCCTACTAACTAGCTCCAGATAAGTTGTTTTTCCTCCCTCTACCTCTAGAAAATATTTATTTGCCTCCCAGGTGATATTTTTGGCATTCACAACTGAAATGACCTTTCTCTCGACACTCACAATAGGGTTTCAAGTTGCACAAACTCTCTGCGGAATAATTTTGGCCTCATTTTTCCTGCCTCTCCAGCATTGGAAAACCACTAGGAAAATATCTGGAATCCACCTCTTGAATTATCTTCTACTCCCTCTCTCCGATGCTCTCTCTCTGGCTTAGATTTTCTCCCTTGCTGAATTACTGCAACTAGGTAGCTCAATCTGCCAAGGTACTCACTCTCCCTCTTGTATCTTTCTCCATCCCTTCGAATTGGTCTTATTATCTCTCGTTGGAGCTTCAACGACGACGATTAGATCCTTATCGACAACTAAGATCATCTTAAACTTGATCCAAGTCATTTTTTGGACGTTTTTAGCAGTGAAGCATGACCCGCATAAGACTCGTGAGTATATGCGGGTCTGCATGTGTCTTACACTGGGCCAGGTCACCTGCATAGAACCCGTGGATAAGACCCGGACCCAGCGGGGTGATCATAAAAATCGGTTACCCATATACAACCTGCAGGTAGCCAATTAGACCCGTATAGGACTCGCTGAGCCTCAAAAGGCATAAATTCTTCAAAATTTTGAATTTTTTTGAATTTTTTTTTCCTTTTTGGAAATGAGGTGGAGGGAAAGGGAAATTGGAGGGAAAAAATTTATTTATAAGCACCTCTCTCTCTTCCATTTCTCATTCACTTGTCATTTGAGTGTTTGGCTGATTTGTATGAGCGTTGAGCAGTGAAGCTAAAGGAAGTTGAAGGAGCTCTTGGAGGAGGCTAAAGGAGGCTAAAGGAGGCTTCATCGGATCAGACTTAGCTTCAGGTAGGCTTCATGAACCTTGTTTGAATGTTTTCCATGTATTCAATTTTGTTTTTTTGTTTATTTTTTTATGTTTGCAAATTTTATTTATTTATTTATTTTATTTATTTTTTTATTTTATGTTTATGTTTGGCGCTACCTGTGGCTGATGCTAAAAAACTCAACCATGGGGCCAAAAAAAATTGCAAATTAAAAAAAATCAAAACCAAAAACAAATTAAAAACCAAACAAAAATTTAATCCAGATTTTGTTACCATGCCACCAAAGGGTTCTAGACAGTCTCGTGATTCGGCATGGGCACATGGTCAATGAATCATTTCCGATAATGACCACCTTATCAAGTGAAATTATTGCAATGCCACAATGCATGCAGGCATAAACAAGCTGAAATACCAACTAGCCAGAGTTCTTGGGAATAGTGTGGGATGTTGTCAAAGTTGCCTTGATGAAGTCACTACCGAAATGACAGCTGCTTTGGAATCCATTAGAGAAGAAAGTTCTAAGAGGGCAAGAAGGAAGGATGAGATCGTTGGGATAGGTAGATGTTCATCACAGAGTGAAACACAGTTTCAAAGTCCAGGTATTGGTAACTCTTCTTCAAGTGTTGTGGCAAACAGGAGTATAACATCTTCTTTCTTCAGTCCTCGTACAACTCCAGGATCTCAACCAACCTTGGAGAGTTTTAATGAAAATAAGAGGAAGGAGGCAGATATGGCAGTGAGGAGGTTTTGGTACCATAACAGTCTTTCATTCAACTATGCAAAGTCTTATTTTTATCAACCCATGGTGGATGCCATTGCAAGTGTTGGCCTTGGATACAAAGCCCCATCTTATAATGCACTTAAGGGGAAAGAGCTAGATGAGGAGCTTGAGTGTGTCAAGGAACAATTGGAAAGCATTAAAAGCTCATGGAAATTTACAGGTTGTACAATTATGTCTGATGGGTGGACAGATCAGAGGGGTAGAACAATAATAAATTTTGTTGTAGCTTGCCCTAAAGGAACCATGTTCCTAAAATCCATTGATGCATCTGCAAATGTAAAAGATGCACATTTGATTTTTTCATTGTTGGCTGATGTGGTGGAGGAAGTTGGGGTTGCAAATGTTGTCCAAGTAATCACGGACAATGCAGCAAATTATGTGGCAGCTGGAAGGTTTCTTTGTGCCAAATATCCCACCATTTTTTGGACTCCATGTGCTGCCCATTGCATAGACTTGATGCTAGAGGACATTGGGAAGTTGGAGTGGGTGCAAGATGTTGTGCAAGAATGCAAGAAAATTACCAAGTATATTTATAATCATGCTTGGGTGTTGAACCTTATGAGGGAATTCACACAGGGTGAGCTTAGTCGCCCAACTGTCACATGGTTTGCTACAAACTTTCTTTCCCTCCAAATCCTTTTGTATGAGTACCAAGCTTTGAGAAGAATTTTTTGTAGCCAGCAATGGGTATTTTGGAAAGATAGCATAAAACCAGAAGCATTGTCTATGAAAGCATCTGTCTTTGGTGATAGTTTGTGGGACAAAGTCACTAAGATTGTCAACTTCACTGAGCCCCTTGTGAAAGTCTTGAGATTGATGGATGGAGAGAAACCTGCAATGGGATATATTTATGAGGGCATGGACAGGGCCAAAGAGACCATCAATACTTTCTATAAGGGAAATAAATCTAAATATCTCCCTATATGGAAAGTTATTGATTCCAGGTGGGATAGGCAACTACATTCACCATTTCATGCAGCAGGAGCATATCTCAATCCGAGCTTATTCTATAATGAGGGGTCTAGCATTCAAAGAGATCCCGAGGTGATGAGAGGTTTCATGATATGCATTGAGAAGATGTTCCCAGATCAAGATATTCAGGACAAAATCAACATACAACGAGATATGTACAAGGAAGCATCTGGCATGTTTGGATTCAGTTCAAGCCAACGTCTCAAGGACAAGAAAATGCCTTGTAAGTGCAAATTGTTAGAACATAGCATGTAATTTTGCTAGTTCTCTTTTATATGTTTGGCATTGCAAACTAATAATCTTTGTTGTTATTTTTTTACAGCGCATTGGTGGATAGATTATGGCACTGAGGCACCACAATTACAAGAATTCGCCATCAAAATTCTGAGTCAACCCTGTAGTGCTTCTTCTAGTGAGAAGAATTGGTCAGTGTTTGAGCACATCCACAGTAAAAAGAGAAACATGTTGGAGCATGAGAGGTTGGAGAAGTTTGTTTTCATCTACTACAACCTTCGAATGCTCACAAAACAAGTGCAACCAAAGGATACATATTCAATTTTATTGGATATTATTGATTTAGAGTCTGATTGGGTTGTGGAGGAGGAGGCCCCTGATTTGAGTTGGCTTGATGAAGAGACTGAGGATCTCTCTAGTTTGCCATGTCAAATGGAGATTGCAAATACACCTGCCTCACAGTTGCTTCAGCCTTCTAATGTTACCACTAGCTCCACGAGGGCTTATTGTAGGCGTGGTCGTCCATGAGTGATGAGACTCAAGATTGTTATGAGACAATCATTTATCATTTATGACATATGTATTTGAATTTTGAACTTGTTGACATTTTTTATTTTAATTATGGAATCATGAGTCCTTTTCTTATTCAGTATCTAAATGTTTTGCTTACAAAAATCGAATATGTTATGTTGTACTTTTATAGATATGAGATGATGTTATGAATTATTGCATATATTGTGGTTTTTATAACTTATAAGGATTGGAATTGTCATTAGTTTCTTTTTTGTGCTTAAAATTTACCATATTTTAAGTTTTTTTTTTGTTATTTGACTAGTCTTATACGAGTCTTATAAAGGTCTTTCCCGAGTCTTATACGAGTCAACGAGTCAATGCCATGACGAGTCTTATATGAGTACAGGTAGTGCAACATTGGTTTTTAGAGCATAAGTCAATCTCCTTTATTAAATCACTTTAATTAACCACTTTTCCTAAGTTAGACTTAGGAAATATTTAAATGATGGCTAATTAATTTAATTAAGGCATTTCACAAGCTTATCTCGCGAAACCTTTTCTGGGTTTTGGAGATCTCGTGTTCCTTAGCCTCTTAGACACAAATTGAGATTATAACACCTATATGATGCTACCAAATCAATACAAAACTAACACCTATAAATGACTCTTTTTGGCTGGAATTGCACCTTGCTCTTTGCACTTGACCAATTTGCATTGCCTCCCTTTGTGTCTTCAGTTACTTCTCCAAACCCTATCGACTTGCTCTTATAATCTTCTGTTGGGAAACCAACGACCATGATCACATCTCAATCGATGGCTAAGATCATCTTGACTCCATGAATTCAATTTTCCAGAAGTATCTAGAGCAAAATCAATTACCCTCAATTAATATGATTTAATTAACCAATTTTCCTAAGATAGACTTAGGAAATATTTAATTATTGGCTAATTAATCTAATTGAGGTGTTTCTCATGAAATCTTTTCTGGGTTTTGGAGATTTCATGTTCCTTATCCTCTTAGACACCATAGAGACTAGAACACCTATCTTCTTCGACCAAAAACTAATACCCTAGAAGTTGATGTAGCTAAAAGAATGAAAAGCATACCATCACTATAACAAAAGAAAAAGAAGAAAATAAAAATGCAAATGATGGCTAAGACAAAAGTTAGCACGTGGGGAAAGCCTAGCATGAGCTCTACTGTCCTCATTAGCCATCACTTGGTTCCTAAGCACTTGATGCTCCCTCACATCAAAAGGGAACCTTGCATGTCCTAACCCTTATGAGGGATGAAATGTCTCATCTTAAGGGGTAATATAAAATGCTACATCATAAAGACGATGCTCTAACCCTTAAGCTATGCACTGTAATACAAAGCATTATCAAGAAGAAGTAAAAGGTGCCCTAGAGGGGTGTAAAAATCAGGTCGAGCAGTGTAACTCATGCCTCCACAATTGCTCCCTCCATTACATTCATGCACTCAAAATGTGGACTCCCCATTAGCTAGTTCCCTCGACCATGGCACTTGGCCATGAAGCCTTTTGCCCTTTCATTGTCACATATTTACAATGACACCTATTGATTGAGAATTTGACCTTGGAACTGTCGCTTTCCCTTGAGAGTTGGAAGCACCTAATAGGGTTGACCATTAGCCACCTCTATCAAGGTAGGGAACACCTTTATGGATCTTGGTCTAGTTAGATGTCAGAAAATGATTCTTCTTTGAAGTATTAATATGCCCTTAACACTTACATTTGGTCCACTAGATGCATATATGATCTTAGTCTCTGATGGATGGTTTTTTTCACTTTGGTTCATGTTATTTTTGTCAAGTTATCTAGAGATACCTAGGCCTCTTCAGAGAGATAGATGGCATAGTAGATGCAACATTGAATATCTCTTGACAATTGGAGTTAAGTAATATTGGCATTTATCTTGTTGAAATATCTTGGAAGATCTCTAATTGTTCTAAGTAAATCATCATTGGCATCCAATATCATTGGTTAATTGTTCTAAGTGGAATAAGTGCTCTCATTGTCATTTGTTAATGTTGTGAGTGGATATCCATTGTGAACTCTATATATTGGTGAATCATCGTTAAGAGCATCCTTCTTATATTTGAGCAATCGTATCATGGGCATTTGTTATCTCTTGTTGGCACTCTTGAATCTAAGCACTTGCCTTGTGGTTGAGATTACCTTATCTAAGCATTGTTAAGTACTTGATATCTTAACTTGAAGAAAATCATAACTAAGTACTTAAAGAAACATTTAAGTAATCTCACCTTAAGAATCACTCATTCACCTTGCATATCATTCTAAGCTAGTCTTGCATCTAATAACTTACCTCCAAGCATAAGCTTGGTTGATAGACAATAGGATCGCCTTTCTCAATTTAGCTTGAGGGACTTAACACCTCTTTAGAGGTTAAGAAGGTGGGGAGGAGTTTATCTCATTCTCGGTGCTTCAACAACAACTTCTTAATCATCTCATTATTTCATCATTTATTATTCCATCAATGCCACATTTTCTGGCGCCATTTTATCTCTTCACCTTTTCATCACCTTATATTTTATCCTCTCACCAATATTTTATCCATTTACAAAAGCTTACTCTAGAAGAAATCCCAAAAGCTTGGCTAACTCTGCTCCCAATCCTGAAAAGGTTTTAAGAGCTCAGTAAAATGAATTACATTCTAATAAGCATTCATTTTGTTAGTTTTTGTAGCATCGAATGTGTTCTATCCACGAAATTTGGTTGAGAGGCTAGAATACACAAGATCTCCAAAACCCGGAAATCGTTTCTGGAAATTCCGCCTAGAAGTGTCTCAGATTATTAAATGTATTTTAAATATTTTCTAAGTCTAAACCTCAATATGTGAAAAATTTTAAATAGAAATCCTACTGTAGTGATTAATATTATTTCTTCTACTTATTATCTCAGAAATAAGTTATCCACAATATTCTTATGGAAAATATCAATGTATATCCTACTACAGTCTTCACAATTAAAACATTGCAGAAATTAAATGTACAGAAAAATACAGACACAAATACAATCACAATGATAGTTAGTTTTGGACAATCGTCCCCGGAAAAACCCAATGTGGGAAAACCGGTGCAGCAAATGAGGGTTTTATTATTCTTCAGCAAATTCTCATGTACAAATTACAGCCAGCAAAATAAGAATGAGAAATTTTACAGACACTTCTTGACCAAGTTCTACCCAAGGTGAAGCACTTCTTCTTCCCTAAAACCCTTCTGATCCTCTCTGTGTCAAACTGCTCTCCTTGGGCCAGCATCAAGCCACCCATGCAGGCTCTGCGTCAAACTGCCTCTGTGCTGCCTCTTTTTGCGTCACCCTGTTCGTGCTCTGCGTCTTGTTGCCTTGCACTCTTTGAATATGTTGATGCCCTCTCTCTCTTTCTCACCTGCAACTCTCCATTTGATTCGATTTTCTCTTGTCGAACTTCGACCAGTGAGAAAATCGATCTTACTTAGGTAACTGAGTATTTGCCTCTGGTGTATTCTCTAAGTGCCCATCAAGTCTCCTCTTATAATCCTCTTGTTGATCAATCAACAACCCAGATTAGATTTTAATCAATGGTTAGGATCATTTGACTTGATCTCTACCTTCTTCTAGAAGTTTCACCCATAGTTTAGATTAATACCCATTAATTATTTTAATCTCTTAAGTTTAGACTTAGGGTCCCATTAAAAATAATTGATTATCTTAATAAAACTGTTTGCGGGTGGAATTTCCCAAAACGATTTTTGGGTATTGGAGAATGCATGTGTCTAAGTCTTCCTACAAATTTTGAGGCCTAGAGCATATCCAATGCTAACCCAAATCAACACTCCCTCTTAGCGAGGAAAGTGCTCTAGTGATATACTGCTACTGCATGTTGCTCTCACTCTTAAGCATCATCCACTGCACTGCTGATGTCTAACATGCTATCCACCAACTATTGCGTTGTTGTCGCAACTATACTGTTGCCTTTGACACTGCCACTGCCAATGCTACATTTGTACTACAACTCCCTCTAAATGTCTGCATCTGTGTTGCTGTTGGCATTTCCACTGCCACCTGTCTCTGCACTACAAACTACTGTTGCTACTGAAACGAATTTTCAACCATACCCATCTGCTCTCTGAACTGAGTGAACTTAGCTCTTCTGAGAGCCTTTGTGAGTATATCGGCCACCTGCTCTCTTGTGGGGACATATTGTAGCTGTACTGCCCCACGCTAAACACAATCTCTGATAAAGTGACAACAGATATCTATATGTTTCGACCGATCATGAAATACTGGATTCTCAGAGAGTTTGATACAACTCTGATTATCGCAGTAAACCTTGGTCGCTTCCATCCTTTTTTTGAATAAGCTCACAAGCAATTTTCTGAGCCATATGGCTTCACATGTAGTTGTGTTGGCTGCCATATATTCTGCTTCTGCTGAGCTTAGTGCTACCAATTTCTGCTTCTTGCTGCACCAAGATATCATCCTTGATCCAACACTAAAGCAATACCCTGAGGTACTTTTCCAGTCTACTAAATTACCAGCGCAATCTGCATCAGTGAACCCATTCAAACTGACATCCTCCCCTCGAGAGTACTTCAACCCATATCTGACTGTTCCGCATACATACCTAAGAATGTGTCTTGCTGCTGCCCAATGCACCCTTTTTGGTTCCACCATGAACTGACTAAGAGTGTTGACAGCAAAACAAATGTCTGGCCTAGTGTTGACCAGATACATAAGCGACCCAATGAGCTGCCTGTATAAGGTGGGATCTACTTCCTTGTCTTCTGATGCATTTATTTTCTTCCAGTTGGTGATCATGGGAGCAACCATGGATTAGAAATCCTACATTCTGAATCTCTTTAGAATTTATGTGGCGTACCTTCCTTGTCCGAGGAAGATCTCCCCATTCTTATGCCAAACTTCCAACCCCATAAAATAATGCATCAATCCCAAGTCCTTCATGTCGAATTCAACTTCAAGATTCTTGTTGCAATCCTGGATGAGCGTGGATGACCTAGTTAGGAACAGGTCATCTACATACAATACCAGAATAAGTGGCTCATTTTCTACCAATAAATAGTAGAGATTGGGATCAACATCACTCTTGACAAATCCCAATCGCTGCAAGTTACTATCAATCCGACCCTACCATGCTCTGTGTGCTTGCTTGAGCTCGTACAGGGTTTTATTTAACCTACAAACATGAGTTTTCTTCTGATGAGTTTCGAAGCCTTCGGGTTGTTCTATATACACTTCCTCTTCTATCACTCCATTCACGAATGTTTCCTTGACATCCATTTGGTGAATTTCCCATCCCATTTGAGCTGCTAGGGATATAACAGATCTGATAGAGGTGTATCGAGCAACTGGGGTGAAGGTCTCTTCATAGTCTATTCCTTCTTTCTGAGCATACCCCTTTGCCACGAACCTTGCCTTATACTTCTCTATACTGTTGTTTGTAGCATACTTGATCTTATAGATCCATCATGATCCTACAGTTGATCTATCTTCTAGCCTAGATACTACTTCCCAGACATCATTCATCATGGCGGAGTTGTATTCTTCCACCATGGAATCCACCCATAATTGGTGTTGAACAGCTTCCTGAAAGCTAAAGGGTTCTTCAACCTGAGCTACCAAATCCTGGTGTCTATCTGGTTGTCTACGTTGCCTCTTTTTGGCTTTAGGAGCTCCAACAAACTCCTTTGTGTCCCTCAGTGTCTGTCGTACTTCTTTGTTGGTTCTACCACTAGTGGTGGGAGGCTCAACCAACTCTTCCTCCTGATCTTGACGTTCCGTCTGTTGAGAATCATCTTCATTTCTTCCTTTTGAGGAGATACTGGTGTTGGTCACTGTACTTGATCCAGGTGTATGTCTTCCTGCCTATCCTCCTTGTTGCCCCTACTACTCTTGGACTAACAGAACATCTCCTGATTGATCTTCTGTAGGCATCTCACAAGATTTCCTGAAAGCTCTGTCCTCCATGAACTTTGCATCCCATCTTACTACAATCTTCCTACTACTAGGAATGTAGATTCTATATTCCTTTGAGGTCTCACTATTTCCTACGAGATACCCGTTTTCTGCAATCTGATTTAGTTTACTGTGCTTCTCGTCTGGAATGTGACAATAAGCCACGCTTTCGAATATCCTGAGATGACTGACTTTCGACTTCTTCCTTGTGAAAAATCCTTCGGGTGTTCTCTTCCCCAATGATCTATGAGGAGTTCTATTATGGGTATATACCGTTGTGTTGCAAACTTTTACCCATAGATACCTAGGTAGATCCTAATCATACAACATAGCTTTGGCTTCGCCAACAATAGTTTTGTTTCTTCGCTCTGCTACTCCATTCTTCTCCAGATTATATGGAGTTGTCCACTCTCTTCCGATGCCCTCCCTTGCCCAGAAATCTGTGAAGTCTTTGTCTGTATATTCTCCACCATTATCTGAATGCATTACCTTTATCTTTTTCCCTGACATATTTTCAACAAGAGCTTTGAACTCTTGGAAACGATCAAAGACCTCATCCTTGGTCTTTAAGAAATAGATCCAAGTTTTTCTAAAGTGATCATCGATAAAGGTGACGAAGTATTCACCACCACTAAGAGCCCTTGTGGACATAGGACTGTAGATATCTGAGTGTATTAATCCTAATACACATTCTACTCTATTGTTACTTCTGGAAAAAGTTGCTTTAGCGTACTTCCCTAGCACACATCCTCTGCATAAGTCATCATGTTCACTACTAAGGACTGGTACCCCTGTAACAATCTCTCTGAGCATCCTTAGTGCTCCATGGTGTAAGTGCCCCATTCGTCTGTGCCATAATTCATTTCGCTCCTTCTCACCATTACAATTGTTGCTTATCAGTGCCATTGGTGATTCGAGCTGCAACCTATACAACTTGTTGCTTCGAACCCCAATTTGATTTTTCTTCTTCTAGCTTGGATGCTTGACGTATACTTTATTTCCCATGAAGTATACATCATATCCCTTGTCCTGTAACTGGGACACTGAAATCAAGTTCATTCCTAATCCTGGCACATGCAAAAAATTGGTGGCTTGGATGTTGGTCCCTGCTTCCATCTAAAATGCTATGGTGCCTCTCCCTACTGGAGTACATTTTGTTTTGTTTCCCATAGTTATTTGGAAGTCCATTTGTTCTTCTTGATAGCTCGAGAAATGTTCTCGTACTCCAGTCATATGAGCTGAAGCCCTGCTATCAATGTACCAAACATCTGCTGACATTGAATTTGCTAGGCATGCGAATTCTTCATCTAATCTGGAAGAAAATTTTGAGACACTTTAAGTATCCCTATTGTGCTAATTTCTGAAGCTAACCTGCCCCAACAACTGTTGCAGGAAAAACTGTGTCCCACCTAAGATAACCCTCCTTGATGAATCTTTTGTTGTGATGTTCCTTCTACCAATGACAAATTTCAATTGGAAGGACTTACCTCTCTGTGGAATCACTCAGAGAGAGTTTTCCCATGAAATCCAATCTCCTTGCCTTGAACTGCGCGATCATCTTGGAGATTCGAATTCTGCCCCTGCAGGAATTTCGAATTCCCTTCTCCTTTCAACGCTGGGTCCTCTGGCTTCTTTCTTCTACTTACCTTTAGCTTTGATACCATGTGAAAATTTCTAAATAGAAATCCTACTACAGTGATTAATATTATTTCTTCTACTTATTATCCCATAAATAAATTATCTGCAATATTCTTACGGAAAATATCAAAATATATTCTACTGCAGTCTTCACAATTAAAACATTGCAGAAAGTAAATGTAAGAAAAAATACAGGCACAAATACAATCACAATGACACAGTTGTTTTTGGACAATAGTCCCCAGAAAAACCCAATGTGGGAAAACCGGTGCAGCAGATGAGGGTTTTACTATTCTTCAGCAAATTCTCATGTACAAATTACAGCCAGTAAAATAGGAATGAGAAATTTTACAAGCACTTCTTGACCAGGTTCTACCCCAGGTGAAGCACTTCTTCTTCCCCATAATCCTTCTGATACTCTCTGCGTCAAACTGCTCTCCCTAGCTCAGCGTCAAGCTGCCCACTCAGGCTCTATGTCAAACTGCCTCTACGTTGCCTCTTTCTATGTCACCCTGTTCCTGCTCTGCATCTTGCTGCCTTGCTCTCTTTGAATATTTTGATGCCCTCTCTCTCTTTCTCACGTGCAACTCTCCCTCTGATTCGATTTTCTCTTGTCGAACTTCGACCAGTGAGAAAATCAATCTTACTCAGGTAACTGAGTATCTACCTCTGGTGTATTCTCCAAGTGCCCATCAAGTCTCCTCTTATAATCCTCCCGTTGATCAATCAACGGCCCAAATTAGATTCTAATCAATGGTTAGGATCATTTGACTTGATCTTTTCCTTCTTCTAGAGGTTCCACCCATAGTTTAGATTAATACCCATTAATTATTTTAATTTCCTAAGTTTAGACTTAGGGTCTCATTAAAAATAATTAATTATTTTAATAAAATTGTTTCCGGGTGGAATTTCCAAAAACGATTTTTGGGTATTAGAGAATGCATGTGTCTAAGCCTTCTTGCAAATTTTGAGCACTAGAGCATAACCGATGCTACCCCAAATCAATGGAATATGTTTAATTAATCAATATTAATTGAGATAAGGCAAGAATAGTCTAAAAACTCACACAGATCGATTCAGAGATGATCCTAGCCATTGATTATGTTTTAATCTTGGCCCTTGGTGGTCCAACAATGGATTATAAGAGGAGGTCGATGTGGTGATGGAGAAAACACTTGAGCAATTCGATTTCTTAGTAGATGGATTTCCAAAGTAGCAGCAGTCAGTTGTCAGAGAGAGCCAGAGATCAAAGCAGTGCGTGAGGGGCAGAGACAGTGAGACTGGAGGAAGTATTCCATATTCAGTGAGTGTATTTGTAGAGAGGAAAAAGATACATAGAGAGACTGACGTTGGGACTGCGCAGTAGCTTCTATAGGCACGTTTGATTTGGTGAGAGGGAAAGACATCTTCAGTTCCAGAGGTGGGGAAGGAGTCCCAGAGTGTCGAAGAAGCATTTTCCTAGCCAGTAGAAGGCAAAATGACTTCATTAGAGACCAATCAAAGCCCTGACATCAAGAAAACTGCGCAGTGCAGCGTAGAGGCTAATGCAGATGGTTCGAGGGTAGATTTTTCTAAAGGCAGGTTGTGCCAGGGTTTGCCTGTGGGGTGAGGAAATTTCTCACTAGATTTTTGCCAGTATTTTTCTCTACAGGATTTCTAGATTTCGGCATCTAGTTGTACTCATAATTTCTCACTGTTGCATAATAATAAAACCCTCAGTCGTTGCACCGGTTTTCCCAAGTTGGGTTTTTCCGAGGACTTTTGTCCAAAAATAATTATGTTATAATTTATGTGTGTGTGCTAGCATTTCTTAGCTTCCAACGTTTTATTTTTCCACAACATTTTATTTGTGAAGGGTGTAGTTGTTAGTGTCAGTACTTGCAGCCTTCCACCAGCGATCAAACATGCTCTTACAAAGTGGTCTTAGGGTGTCAAAGTCAATTTTTTTCATTTCAGTGAGTCTTCAAGTAAAAATTTGGTCATTGGGTATTAGGTCTAGGACTGTTTTCACTCCTTCCAAAGTTTTCCAAGTATTGGTCCATGTCACCCCTCAGCTGAGTATACCATCATTCAAAGAGTTGTCATCATTATTACAGGTTCCAAAATATAATTTGTAAGTGAGTGGGTCATCTTATACCTTGTTGCCTCAGTTGTGCTTTTAAGGCTCATTTCCCTCTCCTGGGATTTTGAGGGCATTTTTCTTGGTTCCATAAATCCCATGATCAAAAAATCAACAAAACTTATATCCTAATGCTCATATACCTTCCCCTACCCTTCATAGACCTTTTTAAACACTTCCCATCATTTATATCCCTCAAATTCACCATTTTCCCACAAACCCTAGCCTATTGTTACAATTTGACACTTTTTATAAGCTAGGCCTGTGTTTTTCCCTTTTGGACCCTTTACCCTCACTCAATATTTGAAATTCCACTTTCCCCTGTTCCCTAACATCCCTCCCTACCTCCAAAAATTTTCCTAAGAATTTAGAATCCCCCATCCCCTTCATTTCCCTTCATTTCTACAAATCCCCTGTTTTCCCTTCATTAAACCCTAATTTCCTCTCCCACGAAGCTAGGGTTTGCTATGGAATCAGATATATCTGAGCAGAGGAGGCATAAGGAATATTAGCAGGTATGAGGCCATTTCATGTCATCAACATCGTGTCTCCATGATTTGTCAAGAAGTCGTTGCAAGGGACAAGTCATTCGCCACACATAAGAGACGGATTTTCTTCAAACTGTGTTTCTGACCAAGAAAAGATGAATTGGACAAAAGTGAGAGAGGTTTTTGTCCATAATAGAACAAGGAAGAAAAACCTCCTTCATTTTTTACACAGGTGTCATGGTTTTGGAGAAATGTAAAAAATACAGGTGCCACAGGAGAGTTGTTGCACTTCTGGAGCGACCTTGGGAAAATCAAGTTTTCTCCTAGCTGGAGTGTCCAAATGACTTTCTTGATAAGTCAAATGACAACTATATTAGAATATATTTCCAATGAACTATCATGAGCTCAATTTGGAGTTTAGGAAGACCTCCAAAAGTTGTCTGCAACAACACTCTGCATTTTTCACCCTCAATCTGCATGTTTTGACCAATGTTGGGAGATTTGGTCTTTTACTGGGCAAATGACATCCAAATCCAGAAATTAAAGTTGTTCTAGAAAGTAGACAGGCATAGATTTCCAACAAGCTATTTTCAGCCCAATTTGGACATCGGGAAAGCCTCCAAAAGTGGCCTGCAAAAAGGTGTTGTGTGCCTGTTAAGAGTGTTGCGCGTTTGCCCAATGAGGTCCAGGGCCACTCAAAGCTCAGCAAAACACCTCCAAAGTTCAGAATTTTGTCACCTAAAGGCTTTCATCACATGAAACAAGTAGGTTTCTCTCTATTTTCTTTGCTCATACATTGTTTACTTGATGTATCATTGTGTTTAATTTTTCCTAAATTAAACTAAAAACCCTAACCCTGAGGCACCTATTTGCCTAGGCTCCCTATACCCTACTCCCAATTCACATATCCTATCCCTAAAAACCCCTATCACTGCTACCTCCCTGTCATTCCTTTCACATTCCAAATATCCTTCCCATCCCCTCAAAATTCCCTCTCATTACCACATACTCCCTTCATCTATATACCCCTCCATCACCTCCCTAGGGTTTTGTTTTTCACTCTAAATTACACAATGGCAGAGGTGGACATGTAAGAAGAGAAAGGCCTCCATGAGAAAGAAACATATTTTCAACTTATAGACTCAGACACAATAGACGATGAACAAAAACTTCAAATGGTCATTAAAGGTTAAGATGCTAAGATCAATGAGCTCCAAACCAATCTTGATAGGGCAAGATACGTTATTGACTTCCTAGAGTAGGAAAACAAGCAACTGAAAACCAAACACTTCATTGATGAAGTGAAATGCATCAAAGCACAAAGAGAAGTAGAGAAGGCTAAAGTATTGCTTGAAGAGACATTAGAAAAGTATGGTGAACTTGATGATGACGAGGACCAGCCTCCAAGACAGAGACCTAGGACTAGAGGGCTGCAAAGAGCTCTAGAACTAGAAAGGAAAAGACAAGCTGAGCTTGCTGAACAGCTCACTGTTGATGAACAATGCGAAAACATGATCAATCAAGACTGGGAATATTGGCTTGATAGAGTCAATGAGCATTTAGAGAATCTCTTGGCCAAGACTAAGAAGGACAATGAAATTCATAGGAGGATGGCAAAGCATTATGCCATGAGAAACCAAATTGCTAGAGCCAAGCTCAAAAGAGCTCAAGCAAAAATTGAAAAACTTACCAAGCAAGAGGAGAAGAGGAGACTTGACATACTTGCTGAGGCATCCCTACATACCTCTAACCTTTGATCAGTCATAAAAACACATTTTTGGGAATGTTGGACCATTTTTGATCTTGGAGGAAGTTGTTGTGTTTTTCAGTCCAGTTTTTGCATAGTCATGGAAGGCAAACGCGCAATGCCTTGGGTGCTGCACTCTTTTTTGGGGCATACAATGAGGAAATGGTCAGCATTTTTGGATTCACAATGATGAGTACATGCACCTTGTGCATTTGCTAAGGTTTTGGAGCAAAACTGGTTGGTCAAAAGGTCAAAAAACACCCAAAAATGACCTTTTTGCCCTCTTTTTGGCCTGGGCGCTGCGCGCTGAGCAGTGTTGGGAGATTTGGTTTTTCACTGGGCAAATGAAATCCAAATTCAGAAATTCAAGTTGTTCTAGAAAATAGACAGGCAGAGATTTCCAACAAGATATTGTGGGCCCAATTTGGACACTAGGAAGGCCTCCAAAAGTGCAGCTAAAGTTGAAGAGTGCACCTACACTTGGCACTGCGCGTTTGACACTTTGCCCAGAATTCTGCAAATTCGACCCAGTTTTCACTTCTACCATGGCAAATGATGTTTTTACCCTTGTAATTGATAAGTTGAATTATGATGCTTCTAGAGCTTACTAGGGTAGATTCATTAGGTAAAACAAGTTTATGAGGTGTAATGTATCAGTTTGTTTGGATTAGGGATGAGTCACTTTGACCACCCTATTTTCTTGCTAGCAGTTCATATTTTGTTGGAAACAGATCCTCCTCTCATGATTTTGACTCCCTGAGCTTAGGATGAGTTGTTTGGGGTCTATATGATGCTTTTCCTCAATCATTGTAGTGGTTGGACTCAGTGGGATGCTTATGTTTTGATTAGATATCATTTTGTATCAGTTACAGTAGGAGATTAATGAAAAATTGCAGCTATTTCTTTGGGATCCATGTGGTATGATGCTTAGTTCAGTTTTTCTTTTGTATTCATGTGTTAGAATGTATTGCTGACTCCATTTCATCATTTCATTGCATTTATGTGAATGTATACAAGTTTGAGAGGCAGAGTCCATATATTTTATGCTCTGTTTTGGGTAGAAATTTCATAGTATATGTTTTCTTCAGTTTAGGATGAATCCATGTGGTTTACATGCTCTTTCGAGCTCCTCACCTGTCTTTTCACCTCATCCATCAAACCCTAAGGTTCTGATCATTGTGCCTACCTTGCCCCATCAAAAACCCTGCAATTTTGACCTAATTTCCTTGCCCTAACTGTTTGCCTCCTCCTAATCCAGCAAAACCCCTCCAAAATCAAATCAAAACCCTGTGCTACTATACCTAGCCTAATATCAGTTTCTTGATCTAGTCATTTTGGCTAAGATCCTTACGGAGAGAGTGCTCTCCTAGCCTAGTAGGGCTAGCTACTTGGCTAAGCGTGGTTTGTGGTTACCCTTGCATTGCCTTCCTTCAGCCTGAGGTTCAATCCAGGTGCTAACAGTAGTGTTTTCAATATTTGTTATATAAAATAAATTGTTAAATTAATTAACAATTAGGAGAAATAATACCAGTTTCTACAATAGGATTCCATATTGGAATTTTACACATTTTTCGTAGACAGGAAGCCCTCCCTGATATCCATCTGCTTTTCCCTAACTAACTTTTCGGTCTTCTCCTTTTGGATTTTGAGCTAGATTCATGTTCAAGTGGCGACTCCACTTCTTTCATTTCTTACAAGAATTTATGCTAAAAGCTCACTTCTTGTGGGTCTCTTGATTTTCTTGAACAAGGATCTCTCTCTCTAGCATCCATTTGGCTCCTCTTCCCCTTTAAAACAAGTCATCATGAATGACTTGTTCACCCCTTGTTGTTTTACTAACGTTCTTCATGATATTTCGAGAATTGCCTTTGATAATTTGCCTTCTTTCATGGGGAATGATGTCATCATTGCTAGAGATTATCTTGAAAAGTTCACTCATTGTATGTTGAAGTTTCGTGGCCATGCATATGATAAGCATGAAGATGTCAAGATCCGACTTTTTTCCTGTTCTTTGGAGGATGATTCTCATGATTTTCCTAACAATTCTTTTGATTCTTTACAAGCTCTCATCAATGCTTTTAAGGATAGATATGAGGATCAGAAGGATTCATCTTGTGCAAATTACAATATAAAGGAAGATGATCCTATAAGGAACTTAACCGGCATAGAAAGTGTTCAAGAGAATGCTCCACATCAATCTTTTCCATATTGCAGACGTTGTGACCATTCTCATGATGAATCCACTTGTGTCATTGCAAGAAGAATCCTTGATAGTGGAAAAGTAGGGACAAGTTGTCAAATTGGTATCAACAATGAAAAAGAAAAAGATGAGCAACTTATCAATGAGCTAACTCAAATGATGAAAACCATGGAACTTAATCAAGTGAAATTGAGAGCAGATCATACCAAGGAAATGAGATCCATGTATACCAAATTGTTAGCCACTGAAGAAAATCATGATGAGAAGCTAAAAATCATGAAAGTAAATCACTCCAGTCAAGTGGCCACCACGCAAAATTATTTGATCACCATCGAAGCAAATCATAAGGAGGAAATGAGTTATATTAAAGGAAATCATGATAAATTGATAAAGGACATGAAATTCAGTCAAATATCTCTTTAGAACAGGTTACAAGTAATGGAAGTTACTCAGTATAATCAAAGGATCACCTTTCAAGACATGATGGATACCATGGAGGAAAATCATACTAGGGAAATCAATGCTATAAAGGATGAACATGCTAATCAAATGAATGCCATGATAATTGAGCAGATCACTCTACTAATTAAGCTACAAATAATGGAAAAATCACAAGTCTAGGAACTCCAATTCAGAGTAGAGGCTCCGAAGCACAAGCCTCCTAGTTTGTTGAAGAAACCTTCATCTTATTATGAAGAAGTAATTGATTCCATTGATAAATGGTTAAATGAATATGATCCAGGTAGGAAGGAAACTAAGAGAAGTCAGATTGACACTTGCGAGATTGATCTACCGACCTTAACAAAGTAGGTTCATAAAAGTAAAGAAGAGCATGTCACAAAAGTCTTGGACGTCCAAAATTTTCTATATGAGCATTTTCCAGATTAGGAATAAGTTGTACGCCAACCACATCATCATCAACATCACATCTTGTCGAAAGAAAAAGTAAAAAATGGAAGAGAAAAAGGAAGAGGTTCGATGCATCTGATGGTCGAGAGAAGCTTGATATTCAGATAAGTCAAAGTCCTAGAATCTTTAAAATTTAGCATGGGACATCAGAAAATGAGCCCACTGACATGTTTGAAAGTTGGAAGATGATCAACATGCACTACGTTGAATACATTTGATACCATGGGGCATCCTTTGTATAATATATCTAACCCTACTCCCTTTCATTTATGTCATTAGTTAGTTTTCTTTTAATGCAATTGTGTTACATGCCTTTAAATTTTAGTTTGTTAGAATAGATATTTTTTTTTCTATTCTAGCAGATATTCTATATGTGCACGATGATTTCAATTATGAGCAAATATCTATTTGATGGACTTCTATTTTCTTGGATACAGGATTCTTGAGTCTCACGTCACTTTGATGAAACAACATGTCACCATATGGAGCCAAATGTTGCACCTATTTTGTCACAAGTCCAAGAAAGTAGTTGTGCAAAATTTTTCAAAGTTCAGAATCATTAGCTATTAGTATGTCATGTCATTGTAAACCCATTCTGCAAATTTAGAATGTAAAATGATGCTAATACGGCCATTTAATTATGTAAAAACCTAGGTAATCCTATGATTTTTGCAACAAATTTCATCTTAGGAGGTGTTAGTGTCAGTCTTTCCAGCCTTCCTACAGTGATCAAATA
Organism: Pinus tabuliformis; assembly: GCA_031772625.1. Taxonomy (NCBI): domain Eukaryota; kingdom Viridiplantae; phylum Streptophyta; class Pinopsida; order Pinales; family Pinaceae; genus Pinus; species Pinus tabuliformis. The sequence goes on along the minus strand of CM062805.1, from coordinate 1,237,415,534 downwards.
TGCTCTTACAAAGTGATTTTGAAGTGTCAAGGTCAAATTTTGTTATTTCAAAGAGTTTTCAAGCAAAATTTGGTCACTAGGCATTAGGTCTAGGGTTTGCCCAAATGTCAGTCCATGTCATCATTCAGCTGAGCCTATCATCATTCAGAGGGTTGTCATTATCATGTCAGTGTCAAATGAGTCATTTTACACCTTATTCATGCTTCAGTTGTGCCTAAGTAAGGTCATTTCCCTCTCCTAGGGTTTTGAAGGCAATTTCTCTTGGACGGTCAAATCATCGGCAAAACTTGTTTCCAGATGTTCATACACCTTCCCCTATCCTTCATGTACCTTATCAAATGCTTCCCATCACTGAGATCCCCCAAATTCCTCATTTTTGCACAAACCCTAGTTTCTAGCTACAACCTGGCAATTTTCTAGGTTGGGCCTGTGTTTTGCCCTTTTGGACCCCTTCCCCTCACTCGATCTCCACGATTCCACTTTCCCCTACTTCCTAACATCCCTCCCTACTTCCAAAAATTTCCCCAAGAATTTAGAAGCCCCCTATCCCCTTCATTTCGCTTCATTTCGACAAAATTCCTTGTTTCACACATCGGGACAAGTTTCACTCAAATGATGTTTCAGAGCAATCAAAGATGAATTTTGGGAAACTGAGAGAGATTTTTGTCCACAACATGCCAAGGAAGAAAAACCTCCTTCACTTTTTGCACAGGTGTCATGGTTTGAGAGAAATGTCAAGAATACCGTTGCCTCAGGAGAATCAAAGACACCTTTGAAGTGACCTTGGGAAAATCAAGTTTTCTCCTAGCTTGGTGGGCCAAATGATTTTCTTGATGGGTAAAATGATAACTAGACACAAAGAGATTTCCAATGAGCTATCATGAGCTCAATTTGGGGTTGAGGAAGGCATTCAAAAGTTGACTGCAACAGCACTCTTCCTTGAGGCAGCCTCATTTGGTACTTTTTGACCAGTCTTGGGAGATTTGATTTTTGACAAGTCAAATGAACTCCAAATTGAAAAATTCCAGTTGCATTGGAAAGTAGACTCAAAGACCTTTCCAACGAGCTATCCTGCGCCTGATTCTGACACCGGGAAGGACTCCAAAAGCCTCCTGAAAAAGCGCGACCTGTTGGGTGGTGCGCGACCCGTTGAGAGCTCTTCCGCAGTTCAGAAAAGCAACGTGCGCGACCTGTTGGGAGGGGCGCGACCCGTTGGGGATTTCTCCACAGAAATTTGCTAGTAAGCTGCCAAATGACCCCAAATCTCTTCAAGGTTGCAGGGTTATCCCTTTCACCCCCTGAGGTTGTTCATGAGGAGGGAAGGCCATCACAGTAGCATGATATTCTTGAGACCAGACATGTCAGCTCTCCTCCATTGGTCACTTATCAGAGAGGCCCAAGGGCCTTATTTGCAGCAGCTAGGCGAGTACTATCTCCACAGCAGGTGGAAGGGGTCTCGCCTTCATCATCAGCTCAGCGAGTGTTATCTCCACATCAGGTGGAAGGGGCCTCGCTTTCTTCACCAGCACAGGTACTACAGAGGGGCAAAGAGCCCATGATTCATGACGATCCGGTGATTGATCTTGAGGCCAGTTCTCCTAGCCAAGAGGCGAAGGAGATCATTCAGCATCTCAGGGCTGAAAATGATGTTTTACAGAGGAGACTTGAGGGTGCCCAATGGACTATTACTTACCTGGAGCAGCGGAACAAACAATTGGAGGAGGAGAAAGCACTTGATGAGCTATGGAGGATTCGTAGCGACCGAGTCTTGAACCGTAGAAGACCCGGTGATCCATTGCCTGCTGACCGAGAGTCAATGCTCATTCAGGAGAATGCCCACTTGGAAAGGCTGTTGGCTAAGGCCAACCAAGAGAAAAAGCTGCTGAGAAACATGAAGAATCACTATTGGGCAAGGATGCATGTATGCAAGGCCAAAATGAAAATGTTCCAAAGGAGGTTGTCCGAGGCTCTTAGGCGGAGGAAGAAGACCAATCCACTCCGTATCTTGGCTGTGGCATCCCTCAAAGATCATGGCACTCACTAGCATCAGCTACAGCACAAATCCCAAAAAATTTTGAAAATTTTGGGTAATTTTGGCATTTTTTGGAAATTTACAGGTTTTGGCTTCTCAACGGGTCTCACCCCTGAAGCAGTCTTGGGAGAATTGAGTTTTGACTAGGCAAATGAACTCCAAATTCAAAAAATCTAGTTGGGTTGGAAAGTAGACTCGTAGACCTTTCCAACGAGCTATCCTGCACCCAATTCTGACACCTGGAAGTGCCCCAAACAGAGCTCCAAAGTGCGCGACCCGTTGAGAAAATTTTGCCAGATTTGACCAGTTCAGCCCATAAATTGCAGATTTGACTCTTTTCGACTTCCTGAGGTTAATGATGGTCTTCATGGATGTAATTGTAACACTTTTTGGATACTTTTACTCTTGTTTAACATTTCTAGAAGATTTATTCATGTAAAGGGTAAAAATTGAATGTATGAACTGGTTTCCAAGTTTATAGAGGCAAGTTGTTTTGACTGCCTATTTTATAGTGCTTAGTTTAGAAGTGGTTCAAACAGCTCCTAGGATAGTGAGCTCGACCCATAGAGGCAGGGAAAGAAGTTAGATCATCTATATTATGTAGTCTCTTGCTCATTTTCATGGTTGGACTCTTGAGGGAGAAGCTATCATTGTATATTTTCACTGTATCTCTGCAATTTTTGGCTAAGGAAGACCAGGGTTTTGCAGTCATTTTTGGGATTCTTGTGGACTCATGTGTTGATGGTGTGTTTCTTCATGTTATTGTAAGCTTTGTTATGTGATTCATTTCCTTTCTATACTGCTGCATATTAAACAAATGAAGTGATAAAGTCAGAATTCATGCTTGCCATGCTCTACTTTTAAATTTGTTTAATTTCTATGTTTTCTGCTGTCTAAAGAGAATTCAAATCCATTGTTTGCTCTCTTTAGCCTTCTTTTCTTTCTTCCTAATCATCCACTTCAGCTAAAGACATCAATACAGGTTCCTACCTTGCCCCAAAGACCCCCCTGCAGAAACTGTGTCCAATCCCCGCACCCTAAATTGCAGCTCCTCAATTTGCCACCAAAAACCCCAAAAAACCCCCAAATCAACCTTCAAATCAGTTTACTAGCCTAATATCAGTGTTACCTTGATTGGTCATCTCTTCCTATTGAAAAATTTACCGAGATTGACCGGAGAGAGCCTTCTCCTGCCCCGTAGGGCTAGCTACGAGGCTGAATGGTTTGATGTAGCTTTGAGATTTACCTTTTCAGTCTGAGGTGAAATTTCAAGTGCTAACATACTGGCGACCATACTGGGGAGAACAAACTTGTTTGTGGGTTGATGTGTTTGTTTCATAAGTCTTAGACGGAGCCTGAAGTTACGCCAGGTAGCCTTCGAAAACGCTCTTGTTTTACATCAACGTTAGTAGATAAACGCTGCTTCAGTCAATCTCCGTGAGCTTGTGAATACGGCCACTTCATTTGCATTTCACCCCAGCACATATATCAAGTTCAGATCTGATGGTTGATGGTGGACAACGATCAGACACTTGAAACGCTGAAATCATTCACCTGGCGACTCTAAATCAGTTTTGAGATCAGATCCAAAGACTCCACTGGAGGATGATCCCGACCAGCAAAAACATGAAAGGACAACATGAACATATCAGGTATTCAAGTTGGAATTTCATCCAAGACATTTTGTTCTTTGTCATAAATTATTTCTTCTCTTCTCCCAAGAATGTCAAGAAGGCTTTGCAAAGTATATTATGCTTGAAAAAAGATCCTCGGCTTGCCGTTGATTCTTTCCCTTTGAAGATTGTGAATACCAAAGATTTGCATGCTTTTGAGCTTGATCAAGATCCTTTTTCTGAATTTTGTGATGAACCTCAAGCGACCAAGTCTGATTCTATACCTGCTGTACATATCCCTACACCTTGTAAAATTCCAGATCGGTATAAACCTCTTGTCTTACCTTCTTTTCTTCATGCTTTCCCCAAAAATTATGATCTATACTTGCCGAGGTTTGATGGTGAATGTAAGAATGTCAACGTTGAACAACATGTGCAGAGTTTTGAGAATTTTCTAGATCTTTTTGAAGTTGATGAAGAAGATGTTAGTATAAGGCTTTTTGCTCTTTCTTTGCAAGCCAAAGTGAAGAGTTGGTTCAAAGCCCTGCCTGATGCGAGCATCTCATATTTCCAGCAGTTCGTCAAAGTTTTTCTCGATTGGTGGGTGATCGGACAAAACCTTTTCTTGATTGTAGAAGAGTATAACCATCTGAAAAGATTGCCAGGGGAGACTGTACAACAATTTTCAGCCAGATTTAACCAAGTTTATTATTCAATCCCAGTTGATATAAGGCCTACTCCTAGATCTGCTCTCTTGCACTATCTGGGTGCCTTTGATCCGGAGATGGAGTTTCAGTTGAGAGAAAGGGATATTGCAACACTTCACGAGATGCAAAACAGTGCAGTGAATGTAGAGGCACATCTGCTGATCCGAAGGGCAAGGATGAAGGAAGAAGAGATGAAAAACATAGATCTCGCCGAATCAACATCTCTGGAGGTAAAGCTTGACATTTTGGTAAGTGCAGTGGAAAAGATGATGGACAAGATCAACTCAAGGAATGATTATGATGTTCATGGCGCGCTGATTGAAGACGAACAAGTTGCTGATCCAAAACATTTTGTTTCTTACCCTAGTTGTCATAGTGATTGTTTTATAGATCATTGTGAAGAAGAGAGAGCTGTTGATATGATGTGTATGTTTGATGATGATTTGCCTCATTATGATCAGTATGGTGATGATTATGTTCTACAAACAAACGCTAATCTTGCAAACGAACCAGCAGCTAGTTTGTGGGAGGAAAAAGTTCATTTTCAGCAGCTTGAATACAATGTTCAGCCATCACATATTAGCTATGACATCGATGAGGAAAGTGCAGAAAATTGGGAAGTAAGTGAAGGATCTTTGCCTCTTTGTTTTGATTCATTTCAGTTCATCAGAGACAACTTCCATGGAATTAGGAATCAGCTGTCAACAAGTCTTGATTTAGACCATCTTGAAGGCAATAAAAACCTTGTTCAAGACTTCTCATATTCAGATTTGCAGCCCCCAAATGCCATTGGTTTTCAAGTTACAGATGAAAGCATGGAAGCTGACATATTTGATCAAATGATACAAGAAGGTGACTCTGTACCATTCTGTTTTGAATCATTTCAGTTTTTGAAGGGTAGATTGCATAGTAAATCTTCAAATGAACAGCCTATAACAAATCAGCAATCTCTCAGTGTTAATGTTGAGGACGAGACAAATAACAAAATTCTTGAGCAGCCTGTAGCATCAGATTTGCAGCCACCAAATGAAATTGAAGGGCAGATTACAGATGAAGCTGTGGAAGATGATTTGATGATGCCGGAAGATTCTATACCCTTTTGTTTCGAAGCATTTCAGTTTATAAGGCAGAATCTTCATAAAATCTCTCAAGAAAAAGATGAACAGCTAGAAGGATGTCATACATTTTCAATGGATACATTGCAGCAGTCTTTTCAAGTTTTTCATGATCCAATAGCTGATGTTTTGGATGAGGTTTGTAGTCAAAGTCTTTCTCCATTAACTACATGTGAGCTTGAAACATGTGCTGATATGAATTTGATCCGGCAACCAGTTTCTTTGTCATTTTTAGCAGAGGTCTCGTCACAAGACTCAGATCAAAGTTTGCATTCATGGTATGAGGAAACGAGAAGTAATCTATTAGATGAGCTAAGTTCCAGTGTGCTTGAATTTCATGATCCTTATGCAGTGTTTTTGGAGGCGGATAGAGAATTTATATCATTCAATGGATCTGTTTCTAAGTTGTCATGGGAGTTGCCTTTCAGTAGTTCTCTCTTGTTGGTCATAAGTGAGAACTTGCGGAGATTTCAAACAGCAGATGAGATACTTACTTGGTTGCATTGGTTGTTTCATTTCACTTGATCAGGTGATGAATGAAACTGTTAGAGTAGGTTGTGATGAATAAGCTCCACTTTGAGCATCATTTTCAGTTGGTCGATTGTGTTTAAGTATTGAGTCAGTTTTTAGTTGAGTCATGAGTCCTTTGTTAATCCATTTTCAGTCTTGTTGTTAAGTTAGTTTGAGTCGGTTTTTAGTCATGCATTTCAGCTTGAGTTTTTGACTCCATTGCCCAATGATTGAAAAGCACTGGTCTGCTCTCCCAGAGGTCTAAGGTTCTTGGCACCTCCAAGGAGCTACCATCCCCATTGGAGCCAATGTTAGTGTCAGTCTTTCCAGCCTTCCTACAGTGATCAAATATGCTCTTACAAAGTGATTTTGAAGTGTCAAGGTCAAATTTTGTCATTTCAAAGAGTTTTCAAGCAAAATTTGGTCACTAGGCATTAGGTCTAGGGTTTGCCCAAATGTCAGTCCATGTCATCATTCAGCTGAGCCTATCATCATTCAGAGGGTTGTCATTATCATGTCAGTGTCAAATGAGTCATTTTACACCTTATTCATGCTTCATTTGTGCCTAAGTAAGGTCATTTCCCTCTCCTAGGGTTTTGAAGGCAATTTCTCTTGGACGGTCAAATCATCGGCAAAACTTGTTTCCAGATGTTCATACACCTTCTCCTATCCTTCATGTACCTTATCAAATGCTTCCCATCACTGAGATCCCCCAAATTCCTCATTTTTTCACAAACCCTAGTTTCTAGCTACAACCTGGCAATTTTCTAGGTTGGGCCTGTGTTTTGCCATTTTGGACCCCTTCCCCTCACTCGATCTCCACGATTCCACTTTCCCCTACTTCCTAACATCCCTCCCTACTTCCAAAAATTTCCCCAAGAATTTCTAAGCCCCCTATCCCCTTCATTTCGCTTCATTTCGACAAAATTCCTTGTTTCACACATCGGGACAAGTTTCACTCAAATGATGTTTTAGAGCAATAAAAGATGAATTTTCGGAAACTGAGAGAGGTTTTTGTCCACAACATGCCAAGGAAGAAAAACCTCCTTCACGTTTTGCACAGGTGTCATGGTTTGAGAGAAATGTCAAGAATACCATTGCCTCAGGAGAATCAAAGACACCTCTGAAGTGACCTTGGGAAAATCAAGTTTTCTCCTAGCTTGGTGGGCCAAATGATTTTCTTGATGGGTAAAATGATAACTAGACACAAATATCTTTCCAATGAGCTATCATGAGCTCAATTTGGGGTTGAGGAAGGCATTCAAAAGTTGACTGCAACAGCACTCTTCCTTGAGGCAGCCTCATTTGGTACTTTTTGACCAGTCTTGGGAGATTTGATTTTTGATAGGTCAAATGAACTCCAAATTGAAAAATTCTAGTTGGGTTGGAAAGTAGACTCAAGTACCTTTCCAACGAGCTATCTTGCGCCTGATTCTGACACCGAGAAGGCCTCCAAAAGCCTCTTGCAAAAGCGCGACCTGTTGGGTGGTGCGCGACCCGTTGAGAGCTCTTCCGCAGTTCAGAAAAGCAACATGCGCGACCCGTTGGGAGGGGCGCGACCCGTTGGGGATTTCTCCATAGAAATTTGCCAGTAAGCTGCCAAATGACCCCAAATCTCTTCAAGGTTGCAGGGTTATCCCTTTCACCCCCTGAGGTTGTTCATGAGGAGGGAAGGCCATCACAGTAGCATGATATTCTTGAGACCAGACATGTCAGCTCTCCTCCATTGGTCACTTATTAGAGAGGCCCAAGGGCCTTATTTGCAGCAGGTAGGCGAGTACTATCTCCACAGTAGGTGGAAGGGGTCTTGCCTTCATCATCAGCTCAGCGAGTGTTATCTCCACATCAGGTGGAAGGAGCCTCGCTTTCTTCACCAGCACAGGTACTACAGAGGGGCAAAGAGCCCATGATTCATGACGATCCGGTGATTGATCTTGAGGCCAGTTCTCCTAGCCAAGAGGCGAAGGAGATCATTCAGCATCTCAGGGCTGAAAATGATGTTTTACAGAGGAGACTTGAGGGTGCCCAATGGACTATTACTTACCTGGAGCAGCGGAACAAACAATTGGAGGAGGAGAAAGCACTTGATGAGCTATGGAGGATTCGTAGCGACCGAGTCTTGAACCGTAGAAGACCCGGTGATCCATTGCCTGCTGACCGAGAGTCAATGCTCATTCAGGGGAATGCCCACTTGGAGAGGCTGTTGGCTAAGGCCAACCAAGAGAAAAAGCTGCTGAGAAACATGAAGAATCACTATTGGGCAAGGATGCATGTATGCAAGGCCAAAATGAAAATGTTCCAAAGGAGGTTGTCCGAGGCTCTTAGGCGGAGGAAGAAGACCAATCCACTCCGTATCTTGGCTGAGGCATCCCTCAAAGATCATGGCACTCACTTTCATCAGCTACAGCACAAATCCCAAAAAATTTTGAGAATTTTGGGTAATTTTGGCATTTTTTGGAAATTTACAGGTTTTGGCTTCTCAACGGGTCTCACCCCTGAAGCAGTCTTGGGAGAATTGAGTTTTGACTAGGAAAATGAACTCCAAATTCCAAAATTCCAGTTGGGTTGGAAAGTAGACTCGCAGACCTTTCCAACGAGTTATCCTGCACCCAATTCTGACACCTAGAAGTGCCCCAAACAGAGCTCCAAAGTGCGCGACCCGTTGAGAAAATTTTGCCAGATTTGACCAGTTCAGCCCAGAAATTGCAGATTTGACTCTTTTCGACTTTCTGAGGTTAATGATGGTCTTCATGGATGTAATTGTGACACTTTTTGGATACTTTTACTCTTGTTTAACATTTCTAGAAGATTTATTCATGTAAAGGGTAAAAATTGAATGTATGAACTGGTTTCCAAGTTTATAGAGGCAAGTTGTTTTGACTGCCTATTTTATAGTGCTTAGTTTAGAAGTGGTTCAAACAGCTCTTAGGATAGTGAGCGCGACCCATAGAGGCAGGGAAAGAAGTTAGATCATCTATATTATGTACTCTCTTGCTCATTTTCATGGTTGGACTCTTGAGGGAGAAGCTATCATTGTATATTTTCACTGTATCTCTGCAATTTTTGGCTAAGGAAGACCAGGGTTTTGCAGTCATCTTTGGGATTCTTGTGGACTCATGTGTTGATGGTGTGTTTCTTCATGTTATTGTAAGCTTTGTTATGTGATTCATTTCCTTTCTATACTACTGCATATTAAACAAATGAAGTGATAAAGTCAGAATTCATGCTTGCCATGCTCTACTTTTAAATTTGTTTAATTTCTATGTTTTCTGCTGTCTAAAGAGAATTCAAATCCATTGTTTGCTCTCTTTAGCCTTCTTTTCTTTCTTCCTAGTCATCCACTTCAGCTAAAGACATCAATACAGGTTCCTACCTTGCCCCAAAGACCCCCCTGCAGAAACTGTGTCCAAATCCCCGCACCCTAAATTGCAGCTCCTCAATTTGCCACCAAAAACCCCAAAAAACCCCCAAATCAACCTTCAAATCTGTTTACTAGTCTAATATCAGTGTTACCTTGATTGGTCATCTCTTCCTATTGAAAAATTTACCGAGATTGACCGGAGAGAGCCTTCTCCTGCCCCGTAGGGCTAGCTACGAGGCTGAATGGTTTGATGTAGCTTTGAGATTTACCTTTTCAGCCTGAGGTGAAATTTCAGGTGCTAACAGGAGGTTTTTTGTCTCACTGATTATCTGTGTTTCTAAACACGAATGATCCACAAAGTTTTTCCCTTCAGCCTCAACCCCAAAGCTAGGGTGGAATTTATCGTCAAAGTCTTAGGTGAGTCCTAGTTTTTAGTCGAGTATATTGTAAAAGTGGTTTGGGAATAATTTAAGCTAATTGACTAGATTATTTTATTACAAATCACTTGGTCTACTAGATCATATTGTGTCGCAGAATTGGATAAATATTATGAGGGTCTATAATGAACGGGTATTCCCCCTTTGAGGGTTGAATTTGTAAAACCTTATGTAAAAAATATTTTTAATGCATGGTCCCTCATAATTTTTTTTTTCTCGGTGAAAAAACTAATCTATTAAAATATATACAAAGTTCGTAAATACATCATGGCAATACCAGTATGAGACAGGCTCTGGGCATTACACCCAAGAGCCGATAATGCATCAGACACCAAAACATACTTTCGCCCTCGCAGGGGCACCCGACTGAGACCGAGACTGAGACTGACTGTCGCTGACCATAGACGTAGGCCCTCGCAGGGGCAACGGACACAAAAAAAGGGGGTGCCATCCATTACCTCCCACGCAGGGGAGTCTGCTCTTGCCCATATCACTAACAAAAATTGCATGACATAGATAACAAAACAGAAAACGCCAAAGACTATAACTGCAACTTGAGCGACCAGGCAAACCTTGAGCGCGGGCGCCATCATTCGTCCGGTTGCTCTTCCACAATTGGGCACCACCCATAGTAGTCCGGCTCAGCGTCAGTTGGAGAGGTCGCTGCCTCTTCCCCAATGCCCGCCTTTGGAACACTCTGAGCATGCTTGGCAATTTCCGGGTCGGTGGCCGGAACCTTTGCTTCCTGCTCCATATCAGCTTCAGGAGCCTGCTCTGCTTCCTCTGGGTTGACTTGCATCCTTTGCCCCTGAACATTCATGGGGTCGTCATCATCTGGATCATTCTCAATAAACAGAACAGAAACATGCGCGCTAATCCTTGGGTTGTTTGTCGAGCTGGTGAAATTGAAGATGGTGGAGCCAAAGGCTGGCAGGGTGGTCGAGCCTGATGCCCCTGCATCCATGAATTGACTGGAATGTAAGGGGGTGGCTCCAATAGATCTGGCAAGATTGCAGTGGCAACAATGACCAGCCCGGTCCCCTTCAGGCCTGCGTGAGCCCCCTCCTCTGGAAGAGCCTCGACGGCTAAGCATACGCTGTCGAGGTCTCACCATTGAGGGATGAGAAATCCAGCAAACCACAAGAAGAACTAGGCTTTCTGAAACCAGAGCCGACCGCGTGATGAACCCGTCCACCTGAGAAGGGATCTCAACAGCGATAGAAAGGCCCGCCAACTGCATAATTGCCAACATTCCCTGCTCATTCCCTGTTTTATTCTCAGCTTCCTCACCTACCCTGCTCGGGATCCTATCCGCCATTACTGCTGCCTTACGCTGGGTCGAATACGCTCTCCGGGCAATAACTGTTCCAGGTCCCCTCGCCTTAAACGTCCCCCGTCCTTTCCAGATATTCACAGTGGGTGCCACGTGATGGCTGAGGGGCGGCATGTGTCCAGCCACCCACTCCTGTCCCGTCTCATATGTCACCCGCATCCGGGGGAGTTGCATCCTTGTGGACCAGTTGAGAACATTCTTGAGCTTCCACATGCGATAATATGGTATTCAGCTGTCCTGTGATCAGAGAGTGGTTACTCCCCACCCCAACATTGGCCATGAAGTCCGCAACCTTGTTGCCCTCCCGCCTTGTGTGTGTGAAGGTGATGGCTCTGTTGCTGCGAAGCTTCTGTTCTATTGCCTCCAGTCGTGCTTCAAGCCTCCAACTGGTTGCTATTTTTTTAGCCTGAGATCCATTTAGGATTTTTTTGGCCATATTGATGAGGATTTTGGAGTCTCCTTCTACCTCCAGAGGGTGGAGGTTGAGCTCCCCAGCAAGTTGAAGACCCTGCCAAAGCCCTTCCAATTCGGCAGAGTTGTTGGTATCCCATCCAATGTTTCCAAAGTAGAGTATCATGGGAACACCTTCATGATTCCTAATTATTCCACCAAAGCCTGCTAACCCGGGATTCCCTTTTGAGGCACCATCAAAGTTGAGTTTGAATGTGTGCTTTGGCGGAGGCTTCCATGCGACTTGATTTTCAATGCTGGCTGCCGGATGGTTCTGCTGGTGCATGCTTTTAGCGCAGCTGATTTGCCAATTATCCATAATAGTTTTCTCGTTGGCTAGTGAGGGCCAGTCCTCCTCCTTCCAGGGTCTTAGCATCACAATTTCTTGAATATTTCTGCATAGCATATGCCAAATATTGTCCAGCGAAGAGCATTGATTTTTAAAAATGCGTTTATTTCGCTCCTTCCATATATTCCATAGAATTAGCCCGGGAATCATTCGCCATAGATGATTGAGGATGTTGCTCTTGTACGGGTCCCTTTGCCACTGTCGTATGGAGTTCGTAATTTCATTTTCAAGTCTGCATCTTCTTTGACATCGAAAGCTTGCCTTCTCCCAAAGCTGGTTGGCTAGGGGGCATGAATCCAACAGATGTTGGAGCGTTTCCTCATGAGCATAGCAGTTGAAACAGATGGAGGGACCATGGAAATTTCTTCTTCGGAGCTTGTCCCAAGTTAGGATTCTCTGATGCCCTACCAGCCAAAGAAAGTGACAGATTTTGGGCCAGGAGCCAGAGTTCCAGATTTGGCCCCAGATTGGATCCTGAGGAGCAGAGTCGTTGCAGAGTATCTTGTATGCTTCAGACGTAGTGAACGCTCCTTTTGGTTTATAACCCCACCTTAGGATATCTTCCCTTTCGTCACACCTGATTTTTCTTTTGCTGAGCTCCAGTTCCAATGCTATGGCAGCTTGGCAATTTTCATTTGTGAGGATTTGGTTACCCGGTTTCCAGATTCTGTAGCCTTTCTCCGCTTCCTGGGTCCAGTAATGCCTTATCTTGACTTGCTGTGTCTCCTCTTCCATGTTGTTTAGAGGCAGGTTCAGAACGTTGCTGAGGGTAGGCATTTGATTCCATGCGTCCATCCAGAATCTAGCATTATTGCCATTTCTTACCTCCCAGAAGCTATGCTGCTGGATCATCTTATAATGTTCTTTGGCTGCATTCCAGATTAGTGATCCTTTGTCACTGGGCTCCAATCTGATAAGCTCTTCCTGGGGACGCTGATTGGCATACTTTGCTGTCCATAATGTGACCCATGGCTTGCCTGCGTTGGTGAGCCACTGCCACCAGATCTTGGCTCCCATGATGGCATTGCTGTGCTCCGGATCTCTTAGACCAATTCCTCCATTTTCCTTCGGTTTGCATACTGTGCTCCATTTTACCAGAGCCCATTTGCGATTGGTTGCATTGCTTCCCCAAAGGAAATCTCTTTGAATTTTCCTTAGTCTTTTTAGGACCCATTTTGGCGCTGCCAGGATGGAGAAAAGGTACAGCGGCATTGCTTGAAGAATGGCTTTAATAAGAACCGCCCGGCTGACTAGGTTCAAAGTTCTGTGAGTCCATTGATTGAGACGTGATTCAAGTTTTTCAATTAAATTGCGCCAAGAGGAATGGTTGATGGCTGAGGCAGTGAGGGGAGCACCGAGATACTTAGAGGGCAGGGTGGCTATGGGGATCCCCAGAATGCGGACTATGGCAGACTTGACAACCGGGGGGGTGTTGAAGAAGAATATCTGCGATTTGGAGCAGTTGATGCTAGTTCCTGAGGCTTCGGAAAAGTCATTTAGCACTGCTTTAAATATGGAAGCTTCTTGAACAGAAGGGTACCCAAATAACATCGTGTCATCAACAAATTGCTGATGGGAAGTTGCTGGCAGGTGGTGTATGGAGATACCCTTAAGCTGGTGCGAGTGGAGGGCATTCTTAATGTGACGTCCCAAGCCCTCAGCCATCAAAACAAAAAGGAAGGGGGAAAGGGGGTCACCTTGCCTGATACCCCGGGAGGGGGAGAAGGGGCGAGAGGGGATCCCATTTACTAGGATGGAGAAGCTGGTGGAGGAGATAAGGCTCATGATCCATTGGATCCAGGTGGGGCTGAATCCAAAAGCAGATAACATTTGCTGAATATAATCCCAACTAAGTTTGTCAAAAGCCTTGGAAAGATCAAGTTTAAGAAGCATACCTGCCTGCTTTGAATGCTTGAGAGTGTGGGTGATCTCATGCGTGTGGATGATTCCGTCCAAAATCTGTCTTCCTTCCACATAACCTGACTGTTCCGGAGAGATGAGCATGGGCAGGAGGGGCTTTAGCCTATTTGCAATGACTTTAGAGATAACTTTATATATAACATTGCAAAGTGCGATTGGCCGAAATTTGTCCGGTTTGAGCGCGTCCTCCTCTTTAGGAATCAGAGCTATGAAGGTAGTGTTGAGCAAGGGAAGCAGCCAGTGAGAAACCCGCGATTCCTCCACCACCTCCCAAACTTCCGGCCTTATTAAATCCCAAAACTTGTGAAAGAAAGTAGTGGTAAATCCATCCGGGCCGGGAGCTTTTCCTTCTTTAAGCTGAGTCATTGCATTGTCGACTTCCTGAATTTGAATTGGGCTAAGGAGGAGTTCATTATGCTCTGCTGTGATTAATTTTGGTATATTGCGGGTGATTCTTTCAATTGCCGGTTGTCTGTTGATGTCAGGTTCTTGATGGACCTGCTTAAAGTGTTCGAGGAGTACCTTCTCAATGTCCTCATGTTGCTCCACCTTTTCTCCTTCTGAATTTTGTATGTAAGGAATATTGTTGCCCATTCTGCGTTGCACTGTGGTTCTATGGAAGAATTTGGTATTTCTTTCTCCCTCTTTTAGCCATCTGATTCTTGATTTCTGTTTCCAGTATATCTCCTCCTGCTTTCTTCTGTCTTCAAGCTGATTATGGATGCGCTGCTCCTGTTCGAGGGTTCTCTCTGTGTGGCCGCATGTACTTATTTCTCTTTGGAGATCCTCCAGGGCTTTTTGAAGATCATTTTGCGCCTTGAAGATGTTTCCAAAGGTCTCTCTGTTCCATCTCTTGAGGTTAAGCTTTAGATGTTTGAGTTTCTGTTGAAACTGAAACATCTTGGATCCTTCTGGAGGGCTGAAGGATATCCATGTGGAGTTAACGAAGTCTCTGAGTGAGGGATGAGTGAACCAAAACTCCTCAAAGCGAAAAGGTCTTCGTGTGTTATTGCCTGGACGCTGCCATTGGAGGGCAACCGGCCAATGATCTGAGCCAGAGTGAGGAAGAATGGCCGCCGAGAAATCTCCCCCCAGGTGGACCGAGTTATCTAAGATAAGGAAGCGATCCAGCTTGGAGGCTATCTGATGTATGCCTGCTCTGCGATTGCTCCACGTAAAAGTGCCATTGCAGAACTGTAAGTCTATCAAGGATGCACTCTGAATAAAGTTTTTGAAGAGGGTGTTTTCCTGTTCCAACTTGTTTCTGCCTCCTATCTTCTCCTCTAATTTTGTTATCATGTTATAATCCCCTCCAGCTATCCACAGTGGGTGCCTTCTATTGGTGTTAAGAACTTCTAGGGTATGGAGGAGAGCAATCTTTTCCCTTGCTTCCTGAGGGAAGTATACATTTGAGAGATTCCCATGAATATTTGTGCCAACTATGTGGAAGGTAGCCTGTATTAAATTGTGTGAAGCATGAAAGTCTGACAGAGTGAGTGCTTGAGAGTTCCATGCAATGGCTAATCCCCCAGAAGCGCCAGATGCATCTACAGCAACTGATTGACATCCTGGCCAGGCTTTAGAGAGGATTCTTTCTAGAGTTGAACTATTACATTTTGTCTCTTGGAAAAAACATATTTGTGGCTTTTCCATTTTTACCATATTTTTAAGCATTCTGAGTTTTCCTGGGCCGTTGAGCCCTCTAAGGTTCCATGAAATGAGCTTCATAAGTCACTATTGGTGGAGGGCTTGTAGTACTTCGTAAGCTTAGCATACCTACCGGAGTCTACCAGAATCTTCCCAACCGCTATTGTTCTTTGGAGGTCGGTTCTTCTTCCCCTTTTTTTGGAATCTTTTGGGGTTTGGCTTAAATCCCATTGACTTCCTGGTTGGATGCCAAGCTGATTTTGATGATAGGCTCTGGAAATGACCATTTCCAGTTTGTCAAGCTGGAACTCTGGGATGCTTTCATATGCTTTCTTCTTGCATGCTGCTTCTAGTTCGAGTATGTCTAATCCATGTAGATCTATACTTTCCGGTTCTTCCTCCATTTGTTGCACCTGATTATCTCCTTCCGTAGGTATATCTGGACCTTGTAAGGGGCCAGAGGATCCATCAACCTCCATTTCAATGTCTTTGTCCCTCTGCTTCTCTTTGCTCTCCGAGTTGTGGGTTGGGGGAACTTTTGAGGAAGGGGGTTTGGATGGAGGGGCAGCGGGAGGTGGCTGGGAAGAGGATGAGGGGAGGTCAGTGCATGGAGGAGAGGAAGTGGTATGCTCGTCCGTGATATGAGCCAGGATTCCAAAGCTATTCCTGACTGCATGGTCAGGGGCGGAGTTCTGTTTGGGTTTCTTCCCTGATGATGGTTTTTTATGTGCTCGCTTGCGAGTAGGGGCTTTGGTGAAGCCATCATTGGTCTGAGAATCGGTGGGGGAGGGGGTTTTAGCTTGAGCATTCAGGGGGCAGTCTCTAAAGAGATGCCCTATGGCATGGCATTTGCGGCAGCGAAACGGAACATGTTCATAGTCTAAAGGCTGGTTCCATTCATAGTCACGGTGAGAGAGACTTACCGATTCTGGCAGGGCTTTGTCTAGGCGCATGAAGACGCATATGCGGGCGTAAGATGTGTATCTTCGGTGTTTCGTTTCTTCAGCAGTTCTTATATATTCCCCCAAACCATTTCCAATGTTTTTCAGGATATCCTCATCCCAGTATTCATCCGGCAGTGAGTATAGTCGTATCCAGACTGGTGCCCATGAGAGATCCTCCTGATCCGGGTTGAATCTGGGAGCCCAGTCCCGCAAGTAAAGGCCGGCTGAGTTGTAGAAGTAAGGACCCTCAACCAGGATTCTGTATTTGTCTTCCGGACAGAAAAAGATCGCTGTGAAGAATCCTTTTGGGCCTAACTGCAGAGTCACATCTCCCTTAGGTTTCCATTTCGCTGCAATCCAACTATAGAGGGCTTTTTCCGTTGGCCAAAACCCTATGAATTTCCCAATGAGTGCATGATCCATCATGTATTGTATTCTTGCTTCTATTTTTTCCCCCGGTAGTTCGATTCTAGGTCGATCTGTAGCTATTGGCTTGCAGGTGGTTGAAGAGACCCTCTGGGTACCATTTGTTTGGTTTTGCTTCACCTTCTCTCCATTTACCTTAGCTTCCAGGTTTTCTTTTCCTTTGCGCTCATTCTGGCGCAGGTTCTCTTGATTGATGCCGTGCTCATGGATCGTTCCAAACCGTATTGTTCTCTCGTTTTGGTGCTGCACTTCGTGTGCGATGGGGGAGGTCGCCGAGGCCCCCCCCTGGGGGTCGCCCATGTGCCCTGCGCCTTCTTACACCCCTGTTTAGTGATGCCTGTACGAGTAGTCAGGTCCTTGTTGGTTGTCTGCGCAGAACAGTCTGCGCCGTCTGAACTCGGTGCAGAACCCTAGCAGCGATCTCCAGAGCTCCCGTTCCGTCGCCTCCTCGTTCGCATGGTCCCTCATAATTAGACACCATGGCTAAAATATTTGAGGGTGGAAAAATAATTATTCCCCTCATGATTCAATTAATTAATTCTCTGACAAATATCAAATTAAATCCCAAACTAGAAAATTAATTAATTAGAGTCAAAATGAAAATGTTAGAGAAATTAATTTCTCCATGTGGAAAAATTCGTGGGTCTAAAAGAAGTTAATTTTTGGAGGTCCCCATATTGGAAATTTCAAGAAAATTTGGACCCTTGGACCTTGGTGGTTAGGTCAAAGTCAAAATTTTGAGGAAATTAATTCAAAATCATTATTTTTGAACTAATAAAAAATGGCTTTAATGAGAAATTCGAAAATTCCTCAAAAAATAAATATTTTCAAGAACAAAGATTAAAAGTTGATCAAATATTCATCAACGGTCGAGATTATTTTGACAAGGATTAATCCAACTAGTTGTTATTTTCCACTTGGAGGAATTTCTCTATAAATAGAAGGCATTTGGCTTCCTTTTTCCATCTTGATCTTTGGTCAAATATAATTTTGTAAATGTTGGTGTGAAGCCACTGTTCTACTAGGAACGTTTGAATTTCATAATAAAATATTTTGGGGTACAGTTCATGGTGTCTTTGTCTCATTGATCTATGGTATGTGCTAGGTATGTGATTTCCTATATTGTGCTTCAATATTATATGAATTGTTATTTTATTTGTAGATGATAGGAACATTCTATTGGTAAGTTTTGGGCTTATCTTAGGTGATCCGATTCTTTGTATGATCTAATAAATTTTCACTTAAGAAATTTATAGAGTTTGTAGGTTCCCCCGCCCTTGGGCTTCAAGTTCATAGACTGTGGGCACAAGATGACCTTGTTTGGACTTCAGATATTTTATGTGATTTTCTTACTTCGATGAGGTTTTGGCCAACATCTATTTTTCGAAATACATCAAGCCACTGTTAAAAGATTTTACAAAAAAATCATTCCTCAAAAAAACTTTCAAGCATTTGTATATTTTGCAAATAGATTTTGTAATTTTTTTTTTTTAATCTTTGTTTTGCAATTGGGGTTTGTGGTTTTGGATTTTTGTATATATATATATTGGGGTTTTGTGTATTTTTTATTTCATTTATGCAGGTTAGATCCAAGTGATTCAAAGAGATTTGTTGGGTTTCGAGATAGATCTAGGCCCTTGAGGGTAAGATCTAGTCCCCAAATATTTTGTAAGGCCATCAATTCGAGATTTTGCAGCGATTTGGGCAATTAGTGAAGATCTGAAGCAAATTTTAATTTTGGCAAGTGTTTGTAAAATCTTTAAGGCCTCTAGGCCTCAACGTCAGCCCTTGAAGCCCTAGCGTGACCCTTTCCTCCTAGTCATCTACCTGTAGGTTTTAACCTTGTACAAAAATTACTTGCATACGAATTCTAAAAACAAAAAAATAAACAATGGCGAGAGCATAAAACATAAAACAGATATACACCGAGATTTTCCCTTGGATCCCAAAACCGGGACTATTGATTGATTTTTCATTATGTTCCTTTCAATGTTACAATACATATATATACAAGGCAAAGCATCCATAAACCCCAATCCATTAACCTTAGATCAGAACATAATCGTAGTTCCCTTGACCGGATCTACAAAAGACCATGGATAGTAAACCATCATGCCCAAAACCATGTGTGAAATATATGCACAAAACCATAGGTAGGTTCGCCCACTTAATATAGGGTCCAAAAAAAATTTCCCAGGGCGTTGCCTCGGACCTCGTGCAGGGAGGCTACTGCCCCCCGGCACAACGTATAGGGGTGGCTATCATCCCCCCCACACATGGGGTAGTCGTGGAAAGAAGATAACACAACCCAACATTTTAATTTTGGCAATTAGTGAAGATCTGAAGCAAATTTTAATTTTGGCGAGTGTTTGTAAAACTTTTAAGGCCTCTAGGCCTCAACATCAGCCCTTGAAGCCCTAGCGTGACTCATTCCTCCTAGTCATCTGCCTTTTGGGATTGATTAAGCCTTTCCGCAGTCACTTAAGCCTCTTAACCCCTTGACTTCCTCCTTTAGGCCCGTCGCAGGCCTATTAGGGCCTCTCTAGCCCTCCGCTCTCACTTTCTTCTCCTCTATCCCTTCTCTTCCCTCATTTGCTAGCCTTCCCTGCCTTCTTCTGCCCTCTGTTGACCTTGTTTTCCCTCCCCTACCTCACAACAGCCTCTTTCCAACTCTCCATTGCCTTCCCTTGCTTCTGCTCATCCCTTCTTGCTCTCATCTAGCCTTGAGATTGTTGGACATTGGATAAACCAACGTTCCCCGTGTGTTTCACAACATGGACTAACCGCCTCTCGTGGATCCTTATCTCTGGTGATGTGATCGTTGACTAACACCTGCGAGTTTCGGTCTAACAGAAATCGTGATTCCCAACAAGTGGTATCAGAGGGTAGGTCACGAGTTCGATACACACTCGACTCGCATTTGGGGGGGAATTGTTGGACATTGGATAAACTAATTCTCTCTGTGTGTTTCGCAACATGGACTAACCGCCTCTCGTGGATCCTTATCTCTGGCGATGCGATCGTTGACTAACACCTACGGGTTTTGGTCTAATGGCAATCTTGATTCCCAATAGATACCCCTGTCGTGGCCTCTCCAAGGCTTCTCCTCCTCTTCCGCAGGCCTCTAAGGCCTTTGTCCCTCTGCGGCAGCCCCTTGTGGGCTCCTTTCACCCCAATTCAGGCCTAGTTTGGCCTTTGATGCAAGCCACAGCCTCTAAGAGGCTTGCTTCCCCCTCTTCCTAGTGCTATCTTGCTTCATCTGCCCTCTTTCACTTCTTTGGGTTATCATTTAAATTTTTGAGTTGATCTATTGGTGGTATTGGGGTCAATTCTTGTGTGTGCAGGTGGTCTAATGATCCAGATTTAAACAGGAACGCAACAAATTACAAAGATAACCATAAACACAGAGATGCAGCGAAAATATTACTTCATTTCATTAATGTAAAACACTGAAATATGCTTACAAACAACAATGGAAATAAACCAGCTAAGGCGATGGTAGCTTATCTCTAAGAAGAGATGTGGTGGCGACATGCCTCTGAACTGTGTTACAATAAGGCTCGAAGGCCTATATATTGTTGAGAAATAATGGAAAACCCTAAAAATCCAAAAACCTAACCTTAGAAGATGAAACGCCAAACTGTGGGCCCTGTTTGGGTAAATTGGTACATCAACTTCTCGGAGTCGTAACTTTGGCATACGATCTCCGTTTGATGCACATAGTATCTCGTTAGAAAGATCTATCCGAGAACTACAACTTTGGGAAGAGCAACATCTGTCCATGGACCCATGTTGCTCCCAGTTTTCCCAAGAAACGTCGTTTAGGGCCTCAAAACGGCTTCGGAAGTTCAGGACCCGAAAAACTGCTAAAAATAGTAAACTATGTTACAATTAAGGAAACTGAAAAGCTGAAAGAAACAATGGTGGGGGTCCAAGTGGACATGGAAGGTGGCCACCAATATCCACCTGGATCATCTAGCCACTTGACGAAATTGTGGATAAAACTCCTAGGCCTTGGGCCTCAAGAATTTGGTCTCTGAACCCTATTTCCTTTACAGTTTGCTACAACAGTCCAATATATTTCTAACAATAGTCAAATACATATCTAAGTGGCATGAAATAAATTGATAATCTATCTAACACATTGATAAGTCACTCAAGCAAGTTTGGCATTCATTATTTCACATGTTTTCATGACTGTCATATCTATTTGGACTCATACTGAAGACTGACTCGTAGCAGTGATAATTGCATCATTTTCAAGATCTTGTGATTGGTAAAGTTTATTTGAATCTTGGGTTCATATTTTTCATATTTAGCAAGCATATGCATCTCATTTGTCACCTAAAAGAGCTATAAAAGTTAAGTAATCTACTTCTGTCCTATTGTTCATTGAATATCATAAGTGACAATCATCTCCGCACTGATTCCATTGAAAGGAAGTGATAAGGTTTAGTGTCTCTTTGCATTTGGTTCACTATTTTCACAAGTAATTTATTGTTGTTATAAAATTCTCTTGCTTGGATAACATTGGAATACAAGTTACATAAGTGTTTTTATTGCTTCATGTTCTCATAAGTTCATTGCGGAAAAAAATTACTTCATTGATTAATGTGCTAGCATCTAACATTTGTTGTCTTGTGAAGTTACATCATCTTAATTTTTGCACATTAACTCACTCCCTAAAGCACATAAGTTTTGGATGCATAATAAATCTATGAACTCATTGGATATTAGTATCTAATCGTGTTTATCTTTTCTAATCAAAAGAACCTTGGTGAGTAGTGCTTTCATTATTAATATCTATGTGTGAATGATAATCTCACATTGGCATTAAGAAGTGTTCTTTGTTTGAAGGATTCTAATCTAATTGAATATCTCTTGACAATTGGAGTTAAGTAATATTGGCATTTATCTGGTTGAAATATCTTGGAAGATCTCTAATTGTTCTAAGTAAATCATCATTGACATCCAATATCATTGGTTAATTGTTCTAAGTGGAATAAGTGCTCTCATTGTCATTTGTTCACGTTGTAAGTGGATATCTATTGTGAACTCTATATATTGGTCAATCATCGTTAAGAGCATCCTTCTTATATTTGAGCAATCGTATCGTGGGAATTTGTTATCTCTTGTTGGCACTGTTGAATCTAAGCACTTGCCTTGTGGTTGAGATTACCTTTTCTAAGCATTGTTAAGTACTTGATATCTTAACTTGAACAAAATCATAACTATGTACTTAAAGAAACATTTAAGTAATCTCACCTTAAGTGTTGATATTTGGTAGCATCGGATGTGCTCTAAGTCTCAAAATTTGCAGGGAGGCTTAGACACACGCATTCTCCAATACCCAGAAATCATTTTGGGGAATTCCACCTGAGGACAGTTCTATTAAAATAATTAATTATTTTTAATGGGACCCTAAGTTTAAACTTAGGAAATTAAAATAATTAATGGGTATTAATCTAAACTGTGGGTGTAACTTCTAGAAGAAGACAAGGATCAAGCCAAAATGATGTAAGCCATTGATTAGAAGTTAATATGGCTCGTTGGTTGTCCAATAGAAATATTGTTATGAAACCAGCTCACAAAAAGATAGAAAAGATAGATCAACACCTTAGAATTCAACCTCTTCGAGGGGGCAACCTCCTTTACATTACACAAATGAAAAATTCTTGGATGATACAAATGAAAAGACCAACTTTCTATATATAGGAGTCTAAGGGGTCATAATATAATCAGAGCCGACATAACAATAATAATGTAAGGACACAATAATAACAATAGTGGGTTTCTATGGGGCACAATAATAACAATATGGGGATTACATGGGCACAACAATATAATAAGGGGGTTGTACTAATAACAATAAGGGGTTACACTAGTAGTATAGGGACCTAACATGCCCCTCCTTCAAAAAGAATTGTCCTCAACGCCTAAGTAGTTCTTGATGCTTTTGTATAAATTCTTGTCCTCCCATGTGGAATCTTTAGTGGGTAAGTTCTTCCACTTGATGAGATACTTTGAAACTGATCTATTTCGTAGTTGTCGATTTCTCAGTTTTGTGACTGCTTTACTTTCCAATATGATTTTTCCTTCCTTGTCAAGTTATCGCAATATTGTTTGAACTGGGATCTTCTGCAACTTTTGAATGAGTTCCCACTCCTTTGGGCATATGGATATCTGTAAGGCCTGATGTTTGGAGGAACACTTCCTGGAATCAAATCAATAGCATGATCATGATCATGAATAGGTTGGAGGCCTTTGGGAGTCTCAAATACCTTGGAATGATTGCCCAAAACATTTTGGAGATCTGGAGAAATACATGATTTTGATGTGGGATCCTCTAGTGAACATAATTGTGCAATTATGCCCCGTTGTTCTTTATTTAGAAGATTTGTCATGTTGTTAGAATTGATTATATTTTCAGATTTCCCTTTGATACCCCTCAATTCAACTTCCTTTCCTTCCCAAAAAAATTTCAAGAAAAGTTCTTGAAAATTAAAAGCTATCGTACCCAAAGATTGTAGCCATTGGACTCCTAGTAAAACATCAACACCACCCATTGGAATGGAAAGCATTCGGCTATTCAATACATATTCTCCCATGGATAGCTTGACATTATGGCACTTTCCAGAGCAATTTATGGTTCCTCCACTTGCAACCATCACTTGACACTTCGGTGTTGGATATAGGGAGAAATTCAATTCCTTGGCTATCTTAGAATGAATAAAATTATGGGTACTGCCCAAATCAATCAACACTATTACCTTTTTCTTCTTGATATGTCCTTCTATCTTGATAGTTTGAGGAGTGGTAATTTCTTCCAATGCATTACAAGATATGGTTGGATTCATTTCTTGATGCTCGATGTGATATTTCAATTCTTGAACATTTTTCTTCTTGATATGTCCTTCTATATTGATAGTTTGAGGAGTGGTAATTCCATCCAATGCATTACAAGATATGGTCGGATTCATTTCTTCTTTCTTGATGTGATCTTTCACTTCTTGAACCTTTTTCTTCTTGATATGTCCTTCTATCTTGAGAGTTTGAGGAGTGGTAATTCTTTCCAATGCTTTACAAGATATGGTCGGATTCATTTCTTCTTTCTCTGGGGTGGGTTCCTAGTGTATATCCTCTTCAATTGATGTTTCTTGATCCTTTTCTTCCTCCTCTTCATAATCTATGTAAAATAATTTCTTCTTAGCACACTTATGACCTTTAGTGTATTTGCTATCACAATTGTAACAAAGCTCTTTTTCTCTTTTTTCTTCCAATTGTTGTGGTGTAAACCTTAAAAGTTGTGGAAGGCTAGGAGAAAAAACACTTCCATAATTATAGTCGTGAGTGGTGGGATTCCTTGTTTCCATAATTTATCTTTTAATTTTCCTTGCCAACCTGAATGCCTTCCCCAATGAATCAGGTTCCCAAAGACGAACCTCGTGTTGCATGTTATCCTTTAAAGTCCCTATGAAGACATCAACCATATTCTTCTTTGGAATATCATTTGCCCTTATATTCAATTTTTGGAAGTTCTCAATGTGCTCTACCATTGAACCCTTTTGTTTGAGATTTATCAATTGGCTAAAGAAGGTGTTTCTCTTTGTATCCTTATAATGTGCTATCATTTCCTTCGTGAAAATTAACCACGTGACAAGTGGTTTACGAGAACAAATCCATTTATACCATAAAAATTGATTCGGTTCTAAATAATTAGATGCAATATGTACCTTTTGTAATAGTGGTACACCATGTAGATCAAAATATTTCTCCATCTGTAGTATCCAATTTACCAGATCCTTGCCATCAAACTTCCTCATCTCGCTTTTTCATGATTTTAGGTGCTCGATATTGAAACGACTGCAACTCTGTACTTTCGTATCTTTAAGTTCTGAAATTGTGTTATGTAATAGCCCTCGTAGTCCTCTTTCTAGATCCGCAAGTCTGATCTCAATTGGATTCCTGAAGAAAGATCTATTCCCAATCTCCCATGATGACCTAATCATAGACTAGTTCAGTAGAGAAAATTTGAACGAAGTGCCACATGTCACTATTTCGACCTTAGTACCTGAAACTGGTATAAAGAAAACTACAGGCTGTCCTCTTTTTGAAACTTCTTACGAAATTTCAATTTGATGCTCAGAACAAAAGTTATGATGATTTTCCCCAGGTCAACTATTTAGGATGTAATTCGGGAGTCTGCAAAAACCCTAACTTCCTTAGATCATATATCCAGAAATAAAGTGAGCCAAGATCTGAAATTCGGACTTAAGGTTCAAAACGATTTCTTCTCAAATGGGTTTTTGCTTTAGCTTCTAAAACTTCGTAGAGAAAATGGTATAGCGAAAATTCGACAATGACCTATTTTAGATGAAATTCTGAAGCTTGCAAAAACCCTAAATTCCTCAAATCATATCTTCACAAATGTAGTGATAAAAGATCTAAAATTCGGACTCGAGGTTCAGTGCGATTTCGTCTCAAATGGGTTTTTTTTTTCGCTTTTGAAACGTCACAGAAACAAAGTTATAGCGAAAATTCCATGATGTCCTGTTTGGAGCAGTGAAACCCTAGAATCCAAAGTTCTGATACCAAATGTTATGGAACCAGTTCACAAAAAGATAGAAAAGATAGATTAACACCCTAGAATTCAGCCTCTTCGAGGGGGAAATCTCCTTTATATTACACAAATGAACAATTCTTGGACGATACAAATGACAAGACCTCCTTTCTATAAATAGGAGTCTAAGGGGTCATAATATAATCAAAGCTGACATAACAATAATAATGTAAGGGCACAATAATAATAATAGTGGGCTACTATGGGGCACAATAATAACAATATGGGGACTACATGGGCACAAAAATATAATAAGGGGGTTGTACTAATAACAATAAGGGGTTACACTAGTAGTATAGGGACCTAACAAAGATATAAGAAGAGGTTTGAGGGGCACTTGGAGAACACATAGAGGGCAGATCAGAAGTTCGATTTTCTGAAGCAAAGCAGCTGCTGGAGAGATTTTCGATAGTTATCTTTTGTAATGAGGGGTAGGGATAGTATCCAAGGGGAAATCTTTCCCAGTCGGAGAATACTCAGCAGAGAAGAGAGAGATATCCAGTAGAGGCAACGCAGAGCCAGAGAGGTTGACGCAAAGCCATGCAGGGCCATGCAGAGGTAGTGCAGAAGCCTAGAGGGAATCCGTAAATTTGCTGGAGAGATTGATTCCTGGAGCTGAAAGCCGGGGTGTGAGACCGGGAACGAAAAAATCGAAATATCGGAGGGAAATCAATCAACAGGGAGCAATGACGCAAACCCCAGTAACTGTGATGCATGGCCTATGCAATGATTGCATAGAGACTGCGCAAAGGCAGCCAGGGGTTGTTCATTCAGTGGCTAGATCAACCAGGATTTCCAGTGATAGTGTGAGGTAACCTCACTTATCTCTCTGTCAGTGATATTCTTTGTAACTAGATTGTTGGAAAGGCATCCAAAGATTGTATTCAAAAATTACTACAGTATAATAATAAAACCCTCAGAGTTGTTGCATCGGTTTTCCCGCATTGGATTTTTCCGAGGACATTTGTCCAAAAATAACTATGTAGATGTGTTGTATTTCTTTCTTGTTCAGTTTCTTGTTTCTGCATTTTATTTAAATGGTGAAGGTTGCAGTGTAATAGTTTTAGTGTTTATTGTAGGAAACAGTAAATAATTTTGTTTAGTAATTAACAAATAGAAGAAACATAATAAGTTGCTGCAATAGAAATTTGGGCATGCAAATTTTCACATGGTTACAGGTGGAACAAGAAAGTAGTGCTGGAAGAGCCCAGCGCTGAAGGAGGAAGGGAGTTCGAAATTCCTGTAGAGGTAGCAATTCGAATCCCCTGAGGGTTTGCGTAATCAGGCTAGGAGGGCAAGATTCTCGTGGTAAATTTCTCTCTGAGTGAGTCGACAGAGAGGTAGGATTTCCAGATCGAGATTCATTAGTGGCAGAGGGAGTAGGGCAACAAAAGCTTTAGCGAAGAGAGGTTTTTGGTGGGATGCAATTTTCTGCAGGTAGTTTCTAGGAAAAAAGACATCAAAAGGAAGAGGAAAGACACTTGAGGGAATTTCTTCCTTAGAGAATTCCTAGCCAGGGAATTAGAATTCTCATTTGCTGAGCAGCAACAGGAGAGAGGAGGTCATTCGACATTTCGATTGGTAGAGATGGCAGCCAGTGGACTGAGAGATCAGGATAGGGTGGATGGGGCATCGAACTATGTGATCTAGAAGGCAAGGATGACATGCCTTTTGGATGAGCATTTTTCTCAAAGTCTACGTTGATAGCATGGTAGTTAAGCTCACAGATCCAGATCTGCTCAAGAAGTACAAGGGAGAAATGGCAAAGATAAAGAGAATGATCCTTGACGGAGTAAAGGATCATATAGTCTGTCACATCACTAGCAAAGACTCTGCCAAGGAGATGTGGGATGCTTTGTCAACGCTATATCACAGATCTTCCAAGCAGCAGAAGATGTACTGATAGCAGAAGATGAGATCCCTGCAGCTACAGAAGGGGGAATGCATTGATCCGTTCCTCATTAAACTTCAAGAGACCCAAGATGAGCTGGCAGTTGTGGGGTCAACACCTCAAGGTTCCGAGATGGTAAGACTGGCCCTAAATTCAGTATCTGAGGAGTGGCAAGTCTTTGTCCAGAGCATCCTGGGCAGGGTGACTTTGCCAAACTGGGATGAAATGTGGGCAACTCTTAAGCAAGAGGAGTTGAGGAGAGACTTGGTCAAGTGTAAACTTGACGGAAGTAGCAGCAGTGGGTCGAAGTCCAAGGAGGAGGAAGAGAATGCAGCCCTCGCATCCAAGGGGCAGCAGGAGCAACGGAAGAAGAAGAAATATGTTTCGAAGATCAAATGCTTCAAGTGTGGTGAATTCAGTCACTACGCAACACAATGTCCTCTCAAGAAGAAGGACAAAGATGAGAAGCATGATCCAAAGGTTACAACCGCAAAGATCAAGGAGGAGGATTTCTCCATGATAGCCCAGACATCTCTAGGAGGGAGGTGGGGTGATCTAGAGTTGTAGTTCGAAAGGACTGCAGATGGGCAGGATCCTTGAGGACTCCACCTCTTAGATCAATTCCTTGCTATGGGAGCCCAAATAATGAGTAGGAGGATGGACCAATGTCAATTGGTGCAGAGGAGCAGTGAAACAGGAATCGCCGACTTTGGCGATTAATCGCGAGTTATACTCTGATCGGCGGCGAAACGATTCGACTGGAAACTCTGCGAGTCAACTCGCGTTGACCGAGTTTGACTCGTGGTCAACGCGAGTTTGACTCGCGAGTCTGGCGATTTAGCCGATTCAGCGTTTTTTTGGCGAGTCCCGCCAGTTTTTTTATCGGGTTTCGGTTTATACTTTATGGCGGTAAGGCGTTAGAACTTTGGCTGAGTCCGCAGAGCTGCATTCGACGCCGCCGGATTGCTGAGTACCTGCCGGATCGCTGAGAAACTGCGTGAGCCCGATTACTGAAGTCTGAACCTGCGTGAGCCCGAGCCGGATAACTGAACCGGCGTGAGCCCGAGCCGCCTTCAACCTTGAGGACGAGGTAACAAACCACGGTAACCTGCGTGAAGTTTATACTTTATAACTTTATTGACAGTAACTGTTAACATATATAGTATCCAGGATGAGGGGAGATGACAACAGTTATCAGACTAGTTCTTGGTATCGTGGAAACCTCCCAGGTGTTCCCGAAATCTCCAAAAACATGGGGATGCAGTACATGCCTGGAGGAATCGGTCTGAATCTCCAACGTCGTTGGGGAAATTCCTTCAGATCTTGTTCAACAGATTTAAGCCCAAAACAGAATGGCAACTTTGCTATTGATCACACATCTACGACTGGTGAGCGTAGTGCTGGAACCCTGAAGATGATTGATCAGAGGTCTCCAATTTCTCCCCTTTCTCCTCAAGGGATTGGAATTTGGATCTGACGGTTTGCCTCAAACCAGTCAGAGTCAAAGACTTTATTCCAGTGAAAGAAACCAAATGCATGATGATCTAATCCACAGTTCTTCACACAATCATGGTTCTTTTAAAGATCAAGAATACGTTCATGAAAGTTTTCCATGTAACAATGAACTTTCACACGAGAGCTCTATATGTATTCAATCTTCTGGTGGAAGTCCTTTGTCTTCACAGCATTCACAATCATATTCTTCTGATTCTAGATATTTCCATTCAGCAGAGGATGCAGCCGACCTAGTCGGAAATGCTCACAGTGGCAATGGGCAGGCAGCGAATTTGAAGATTTTAGAGGAAATAGAAACAGCACTGTTGGGACCTGATGGCGACGATCCTGTAGTTATGGACTATGCCTATGGGGATCATACACTTAATTCTAATTCAGAATGGAGTTTGGAGGCGTTGAGTGACTTAAACGATTTTCTTGACCAAACCTCCAACCCTGGTTACTCCCAAATAAATAATGCAGATAGCTCCAGGGTGCCAGATAACTTGCAGCAAGTTTGAAGTGCCTTTTCGACAAATCTAGGTCACTTTTGTTCCCCAAGCGAACTTCTGTCGCAGTGTTTTCTGTTGGTGTGCTAACAGGATCATGGAACATAACCTGTCCACCACCATCATCAAATTTCAGTAGTCAGACTCAAGTGCTGGAACATAAGTTTTATCATCAATGGAGGAAGTTTTATAACTTTTATCCACAATTGACAAGACTTTCACCACAGTCAAATGCTTTTGAACTTGTGAAACTTCTTTTGACTACAGAAGGGTTTATAATCCAGAAATAATCCAGATTCCAAGCACAGGGTTCTGCTTTTATTGAAAAGCAACATTTCTATATGTTTACAAGTTTACAACTTTATTGACATCTGTCTTCATTTAATTTTTTAAATTTCTAGCATATTTTAAATTTTTGGATCATTTTTAAATTTGATTTTTTGTTGTCTTTCACAGGAGCCACAAATTAAATAGAAGCCAGACTCCAAATCTTAACAGAAGCCACAAATTAAACACAAGTTCAAAGCAACAACAATGCCGAGAGAGCGAGACTTTGCTTGGGCTTATTGTGACAAGATTCCCGGAAAATCCACGCTCCTTTGTAAATTTTGCAAAAAGGAATGTAGTGGAGGCATTTATAGATTCAAGTTCCACCTTGCAAAAATACCTGGCCATGATATAGGTCTTTGCGGCAAGGTTGACGACAATGTCAAATACCAAGCAGCCTTGGCCCTTGAGATGTTAGAGCAGCATAATGCCAAGAAAGCAAAGCAAAATGCTGAAATAGGAACTGTTGGAGTTGATACTTTTTCTGCCACTAGCCCCATGTCACCTCAATCTGTTGAATCCTCAATGCCATTCCCAAGTTTTCCACACATGCCTCCGAGGCCAAGTCAAACTCAAAGCCATGCGAGTCCTTCAACTCCTTCCTTCGACACTGGAGGTGGAAACATAAACACCTTTTTTGCTCCCCGCACAAAACCCTGTTCCCAACCTACCTTGGATGGCACTGGTTGGAAAAAAAATATCTATAGTTAGGCAAGGAAGGCCATTGCTAAATTTTGGTATATTCTGACATACCTTTCCACTGTGCCAGAAGTCCTTATTGGCAAGCTATGATTAATGCAATTGCTGCTGCAGGTCCAGGGTTCAAAGCCCCTACATCAGAGAGCCTTAGGACAGATATGTTGTTAGAGAGTGTTGAAGATGTCATGCTTGTGCTAGCTGAGTTTCGTTCATCATGGGTAGAAACAGGGTGCACCATCATGAGTGATGGATGGACAGATCAGAGGAATAGAACTTTAATAAATTTCCTTGTATCTTGTCCCGCAGGCACAATGTTTCTCAAGTCAGTGGATGCTTCAGATAAGGTTAAGACTGCCCAACTTATATGTGAAATGATGGAGGAAGTCGTTCAAGAAGTGGGAGAAGAAAATGTTGTACAAATTGTCACCGATAATGCAGCGAATTATATGGCTACTGGTAGACTTTTTGAGATGAGGCACCCCACTATTTTTTGGACCTCTTGTGCTGCCCATTGCATAGATTTAATGCTTGAGGACATTAGTAAGCTTCATTGGATTCATGAGGTTGTGGAGAAGGCAAAATCCATAACCAAATACCTATACAACCACACTATTGTCCTAAACACTATGAGAATATACACTGAAGGTAAAGAAATTGTTCGACCTGCAGTGACTAGATTTGCAACAAATTTCATATCTTTGCAATCTGTGGTTGAGCAAAAGATAAATCTGAAGAGGATGTTCTTGGGACCTGAGTGGATGGCATCTAAACATTCGAAGACCCCTGAAGGCATCGAAATTGCCGCACTTGTGTTTAATGATGGCTTCTGGAAAGATGCCGAAGAGATTATTGCTGTGACGGAGTCCCTTGTTAGAGTTCTCAGGTACTTTTAGTCTTTTAACTTTTTCATTTTTAAAATTTCATTTCAAGCTTCTTTTTATTTACAATGTTTCATATTTCTCTAAATTAGTAAATTTGAATGCTTGAACTTTCAGGATGGTTGATGGTGACAAACCCGCTATGGGTTACATTTATGAGGCGATGGATCTCGCAAAGGAGGCCATCAAAAGAAGATATGGGGATGATGAGACAAAGTATATGCCTCTTTGGGACATTATAGATGCACGTTGGGATAGGCAATTGCATTCCCCCTTACATGCTGCTGGGTACTTCTTAAACCCGCAATATTTTTATGATAAGAGCAAATTTAATGAGGATGGGGAGGTTGGCAGAGGACTTATGACATGCGTGGAAAGGTGCTTCCCTGATCCAAAACAACAAAGTCGTGTCTTTTCCCAACTACAAGATTATAGGGCACCATCTAAATTGTTTTCCTATACCAGTGCTATAAGACAAAGGTCAAAGATGTTGCCAGGTACCCAACTTGAAGGCTTCATCAATTCATTAAATTTGTTTAAAC
This sequence comes from Pinus tabuliformis, assembly GCA_031772625.1. NCBI lineage: Eukaryota > Viridiplantae > Streptophyta > Pinopsida > Pinales > Pinaceae > Pinus > Pinus tabuliformis. The sequence goes on along the minus strand of CM062805.1, from coordinate 1,237,383,730 downwards.
TTTATTTTGTATGCTAAATGTTTTATTAAATTTTCTTTTCTTTTTAAGTTTTTACTATTTACTAATTTGGTACTTCTAGTCTTCTACTCACAAACCCTTACCACTTGCTAGGTCTTTGGTGGCAAAACTTTGGTAGTGATACGCCAGATTTGAAGAGATTTGCCATTCGAATCTTAAACCAAGCATGCAGTGCTTCAGGTTGTGAATGCAACTGGAGCATGTTTGAGAAAATACATTCTAAGAAGCGCAACCGATTGACACAAAAACGCTTGAATGACCTTGTATTTGTCCATTACAATCTACGACTTCGCAACAAACAAATACAAGGTGAGATTCGAGAGCTTGAATTTGAAGGTTTCATAATCTAGTTCGTACTTTAAAAGTTTAAAGTTCAAACTTCAAAGTGAAATTTTAATTCACATTTCAATGTCTCATGATAATGACAGGTATAGATCATTCCCCAATCGACCTTGAAGAGATAGATTTGCAAGCTACAAATGCAGCAGAATGGGTTCAATTAGATGAGCCTCCTCTTTTCAGCCTTCATGACTTGGAGAACTTTGAGAGTCAAGCAAGCGAAGGAGTGGAAGGAATCACTTCTAGTTCTCACTCTTAAGAGTTTTAGACTCTTAGTTGCTGATTTTTTTCTGATTAGTATGCAGTTTTTAACTTTTTTGTAAACTTTTAGAAGCATATGCTTCTAAGGACTCAAGACTCAGTGCTTTGGATCATGTGTTGACTCATAACATATATGAGATACTTATTTATTCATGATATTTTGGACATCTATTGATATTATGCATTGTTTGGACATACCTTTACCCAATATTAATGAAAAATGGTTTTTTTAATTCAATATATGTGTATATTTTTATTTAATGAATTCAACGATTTTTTCCCGATCCGATTAAAACTCTTCGCTCTTTTGCCTCGCCGATTTATTGCCGATTCCGTGTCTGGTAACATTGCAGAGGAGTGCCAGAGTGATAGTTGCAGTGGCTAGGAGCGCCAGAGATTGAGTAGCGCAGAGCTAGAGTTGACAGCAACGCAGTTGGGACAGAGCAGAGGTTAGCAGCAGCGCAGAGGCTTTGGAGGGTCAGCGTAGAGACTAGTAGCAGTCAGAATCCAACAACGAGATGCATCATACTGAACACCAGTTCAGTAATTTGGGATGCTTTTCCATTGCAGATGCAATAGTAGCAACAGTTGGAGAAGGTTGCAGCGTAGATGCAGTATTGGCAGTGGTAGTGCCAGCAACATCACGAATGCAGAATTAAGAGGGAGTTGCAGTACGAATGTAGAGTTGACAGTTGTAGGGTCAGCAGCAGTATAGATGCAACCTTTGCACAGGAGTTGGTGGACATGATGTCAAACATCAGCAGTGCAGAAGGAGATATTACAGAACAGAGTGATGCTTTAGCAGGGTGCACTGCTAGAGCATATTCCTCGCTAAGAGGGAGTGTTGATTTATGATAGCATCGAATGTGCTATAAGTCTCAAAATTTGCAGAGAGGCTTAGACACATGCATTCTCCAATACCCAGAAATCGTTTTGGGAAATTCCACATGGAGATAGTTTTATTAAAATAATTAATTATTTTTAATGGGACCCTAAGTCTAAACTTAGGAAATTAAAATGATTAATGGGTATTAATCTAAACTGTGGGTGTAACTTCTAGAAGCAGACAAGGATCAAGCCAAAATGACCTAAGCCATTGATTAGAAGTTAATCTAGGCTGTTGGTTGTCCAACATAAAGATATAAGAAGAGGCTTGAGGGGCACTTGAAGAACACACAAAGGGGAGATCAGAAGTTCGATTTTCTCAAGCAGAGCAGTTGCAAGAGAGATTTTCTATAGTGATATTTTGTAGTGAGGGCCAAGGATGGTATCAGAAGGAAAATCCTTCTCAATCGAAGAATACTCAAGAGAGAAGAGAGAGAGAGATCCAGCAGAGGCAGCGCAAAGCCAGAGAGGCTAATGCAAAGCCACACAGAGGCAGCGCGGAAGCCCAGAGGGAATCCGTAAATTTGCTGGAGAGATCGATTTTTGGAGTCGGAAGCCAGGATGTGAGACTAGGAGGGCAGATGTCAAAATCTCAGAGGCAAATTGATCAGCCGAGAGCAGTGATGCAGACCCTAGTAGCTGTCATGCAAGGCCTACACAGTGATTTCGTAGAGACTACGTAGAGGCAGCGAGGGGTTGTGCATTCAGTGGTTGGATCAGCCAGGATTTCCAGTGATAGTGTGAGGTAACCTCACTTATCTCTCTGTCAATGATATTATCTGTAACTAGATTTCCAGAAAGGCATCTAGAGATTGTATTCATAAATTACTACTACATAATAATAAAACCCTCTGAGTTGCTGCACTGGTTTTCCCGCATTGGGTTTTTTCGGGGACATTTGTCCAAAAATAACTGTGTAGATGTGGTGTATTTCTTTCTTTTTCAGTTTCTTGTTTCCACATTTTTTATTTAAATGGTGAAGGCTGCAGTGTATTAGTTTCGGTGTTTATTGTAGGAAATAGTAAATAATTTTGTTCGGTAATTAACAGTAAACATAATCAGTAATTTCGGTGTTTAGAAGAAACATAATCAGTTGATGCAGTAGAAATTTGGGCATCCAAATTTTCACATTAAGAATCACTCATTCACCTTGCATATCATTCTAAGCTAGTCTTGCATCTAATAACTTACCTTCAAGCATAAGCTTGGTTGATAGACAATAGGACCGCCTTTCTCAATTTAGCTTAATGGACTTAGCACCTCTTTAGTGGTTAACACGGTGACCTTGCCGTTGTCAGAGCCATAATCTTTGCAGCACCGAAGGCATCAGGTGGTTAGAACACAAGGGGAGGTATCGTTAGTCAAGCCTCTACTTGCTTCCCTATGGCTTCTATCCCACAACATACTCTAGAGACTAGTTCCAAAATAGTTAAGAGGAAGGACACATTTAGAATAGGCATATAACTTAAAATCAACCAAGATTTTTCATTTCACCTAGCTTGTAGGATTTGCACTTCATCTAGGATAGTCAAGCATCCAAGCAACGATTGTTCATCTAGTTACTTGGCATCTAATTGGTAATAAGCAAGAAGTTGACTCCATAAGGCACTGGTCTCACATTTAAATCTAATCTGATCTTTAAGTCTTGCTAAAATTAACCAAGTAGCTAGGCCATTCAATCATGTCTCTCGGACCCGTTGGTTGCCAACTTGTCCTTCATTTCCATCTTCCATAGGGAGTACCCCGCATAGCCTGCTGTTGGGAGCTAGCTAGAATAGAGAGGTTGGGGATCAAAGTGATAGCCCCTGGCCTGAGTCATTTTCGCATCATGCCTGTACAATCTGAGCAACAACACCACCAATCCTACGCATCCCCATCTAGGTGCAAGGTGGTGAATTTAATCGCATTTGCCTCCCTCATGGGTTTCAAGTGGAAGTATGTGCCTAATTTTTGCACCCAAGCCCTAGCAGAACTCCTGGTTCAAACATCGAAGTTAGGGAGTGGTTAAGTGGAAATTAACAGTAAATAACAGAACAATGAACTAGGAACAACAAGATAAAATTAAAACCCATACAAACAAATCAAAACACCAAAAAATTTAGTAGAATAACTAAGCCATTTAATTAATGAAGAGAATTTGGGTACACATATGAGTAGGAATGATAGAACTTGGGCTTGCTATGCAAGCTATGCAAAACCCAGGAGGTATATCTCAGACCTAGATGTGGAAATGGCCCCAAACTGGAAATGCACACCGCCCTTAAATTTTGTTGTTGGCTACCAATTGGAAATGAATATTATACTTTGGATATTACTCGGAATGCCCTAAAACTTTAGCCCCAGTCTCCTCTCCTAAAACCCACAAAAACTTGGAAATGGTTTGGGCTAATTTTGGGTTATGAGAATGTTGATTTGGGGTAGCATCGGATGTGCTCTAGCCATGAAACTTGGTGGAGAGGCTAAAGCACATGAGATCTCCAAGACCCAAAAATTGTTTTGGAAAATTCCATCCAGATGAAGACTTATTAAAATAATTAATATTTTTAATGAGTCCCTAAGTCTAAACATAGGAAAATAAAAATATTAAAGGGTATTAATAAAGATAAGGATGAGAAGCTTCTAAGAGAAAAAGATCAAGTCTATTCAAATCTTAGCCATTGATTAGGGACTTAATCTTGGTCGTTGATTCATCCACAGGAAAAGTATAAGTGAAGGCTTGAGGGTCAGTTGGAGACATACTAAGGGAGACCAGTCAGTTCGATTTTTGGAGCGGGGCTTGCTGAGAAATTCGAACTAGAGGTCTGGATTGCAGCAAGAGGTAGCGAGTACATAACAGAGAGGCAAGAACAGTGTTGGAGGACCAGGGTAGAGTTCAGAGAGGCAGATGCAAAGCTACTTAGGAAGACGCAGAGGCAGTTGGACTGCGCAGTCACTGGAGGGCCTGCGTGGGTGACACAGAGAGCCCAAGTGCTGACGCAGTGAGGTAGATGCTGACGCAGAGGGTCTAGGAGCTGCGCAGAGGCTAGCTGGACAGACGCTGAGCCTAGGGGAGGTGCCAGAGGATTTGTCTCTGTTGGGTGAGCCAGTTTGGCACCCTAGTTGTACTTGAGAAAAGCTTAATAATAAAATCCTCCTCTACTGCACTGGTTTTCCCGCATTGGGTTTTTCTGGGGACAATTGTCCAAAAATATTTGTGTTGATGTGTTTGATTCTTGTGCATGTATTTGTTTCTGTATTATGGTGTGATATCTGCAGTAGAATTTATTTTAATATTTACTGAAGGGTTTTCGTAAATAACTTATTGGAAAATAAGTAGGTAAAATAAATCAATTGTTGCAGTAATAGAATTTTCATAGAGAAATCCCTCCAAATAGTGTGAGTGGTTCTTTGGCTAGCTGTACTTACTCCCTGTAATAAATTTGCTACTGATGACAATCCTCCAATCCCAGCGTTGGTAAATCCTCTCCGAATCGGAAAATCAGCTCCGGGAGGCCCAACTCCTCGATACTTCAATCCCCGACAACCCTACTCTCAAGCTTGTGCAGGCACTACCCAGTAAACTCCACAAATTGCCAAAATTTAGGAATTTCGGCCCACAAAAATGCCTCACTCTAGCCCTGCAAATTATCTCCAAAACTCCAACATAAAAATAGGAAATTCTCCTACAATTAGCTAGCTCTTCCAATCCATTGTATCTGGCCCCAAATTATGCAACAAAAACTGCCTCTGCATCCAAGAAGTGCACAAAACTAGAAACTTTGCTACAATTTAGCTCTCTAGAAGCCCGGAAGTGGACTCCCCAAATTCCCAACTAGAGAGACTCAAATTTCTTTGAAGATGGGGTGGAATTTTGCCTGAAATCCCTATGCTCAATTGCACTCCAACTCCTGCAATAAACAGCTCCAAGAGAGGTTGAATTTCTGAGATATGGTAGTCAAAAAGATCCCGAGAAATGCCTTCTTGCTGCCTTAATTAGTCTTGGCCCTTTATCTATCTTTTGTGGCCCCCACAACCCACCAATTCATCCCCCTTTCCTAGAGGTTTGAATTGCCTCCTTTGGTGGCCCCCACATTCCTCTAGAAGTTTAAATTTTCCCTCTTGGTGAATAGTGCCTCCCTTTTCTAAAGTGTGGGTCTCTTTCTACCCATTTTTCGTAAGTCAAAGACCCAAAATTGTCTCCAATTGCCAAAATTACAATATTGTGCTACAGTTCATCAATTTATGCAAATGGGGATATCACATGTAGTGCCTGGAATATAATCTTTAACCATAACCATCAGTCCTAAAGAGGGGGGATATCTAGTGTTTTACCCTTTTGTGACTCCTCTACTCGACAGAGTTCTACCCCAAGACAAAGTACTACAAATTTTCTGCCCCCAATATCAGAAGTTGTTCATATTGGAAATATATGAAGCAAGAAAACTATTACATACTTGGTTGGAAAAGATGTTTGTTCTTTGAGGTGTTTCCCAGTTATTAGCAAAATTGTGGACAATTTCCTCTAAAAAGGGAGGAAAGGGAGATCACTAAATAGTAAACACATATTTGATAGTTGTAGTATCTCTTTTTGCACCGATTTATAGTGTGCCTCATGTCAAAAAGGTACTTTTCTTTTATATCTTTGTTCATTTTAGGCTGGATTTATAAAATGCTTAAGATCTATGTTCATCTTCAATATTTGACTCTGATATAATTTTGTGCTATAAATATATGTTAGCAATCTAGTGGAAACATGGTGAATTCGAATCACCTTTCCTTTTGGGTTTATAATGTGTATCTTCCCATAATTTTTTGTTTGTAAATTTCATACAGTGTGATCAATTATTAGTGAAAACTTATCATTTAGAGACTTAGCTGTAATGAGAGGGCAACAAAAAGATTTTAAAGTCGTGATTGGTATTTAATGGTAGACCTGTTGACAATCGGTCAATCAATCATAGACATTAGACTATTGTCACATAAAAGAGCTTATCCATTACAGTCTAAACTTGTATTCTACTTTGAGATATATGTTATCATTGCATTATGTTGGAGAGTTCAAATGAACAAGAGAGGGAAGGACCTTTCAGGATGATTGAGATATAATTTGTTGATGTAGCAAGGCTTAGGATCTGCAATAAAAAATTCTCCAGCAGTGCGATCTGGTACACCTATCTCCCATATAGTAGGGCCATCTCTTGGGGGCTCATAGATTAAAACCCCAACATCTATCCTACAACCTGCAATATATCCATTGAGATTGTACTTTTTCATCAGCATGGGAAGCGTAATGATTCTCGATAACAACTCACTTTCATCTTAACCCACAAATTGAGCCAACTCGACCACATAATGGTTATTTTAACGTAAAAAACTATGAAAATATTGGAAACAATATTGATAAAATACTAATAGCTACTATCAAGATTCAAAACTACATGCCAAATGGATATAAATAAAAAACAAATATATTACTTTATTTTCGTCGCTGGCCCTTTTAAACGATAACTATTCCTTGTAATAGCTTCTAACAAAATGCTATAGAAGATGCAAATTTATCTGGATACAACGTATGTAAAAATAATAAACAGTTGTTTCACTTCATTGTGTACTTTATAGCCTTATAGTATCAAACCCGGCATTGATCGCTAGGAACTGAATGTTGTGGAGGTCAAGCCAGCAGCTTTAGGTTGGGCTAGACGACCCTCAATGCTCACAACATGTCACCACCGAATACCAGCCTCCTACTTAGTCTTGCATTATTTCTTCGTGTTTATGCTTGGGCATGTGGCCTTATGTTTATAACTATATTTCCTAGACTTATATTTTTTTAATAAGATTATTTCTACCCGGCTGTAATCTTGTGGGCATTTTGGTAATGAGCCATCCAATAATGAACTTAACGAGTGCTTGTGGCAGCTAGTTTATGACCCTCTTATTTTATTTTATAAAAGATGACGTTGTACATATTGTCTTGTCAATATTTAGTAGGAATCCTTTATTCGAAAGAAAAAGAATTTATAGTACCTTTCTCCTTCTACTCCTACTGAGGACTTACTTTACAATGTAAGGATGAAACTCAGACATGCTATTCCTACAATTAGATTCATGTTGGATATTTAGAAACATTTCATAAACAATTTTAGTTACAAATTATTCCGATACAAGTGTTACAATGGTGCATAAAAATTCTATCCAAAAACAGGAATATCCAAAGTTGTCAAACTTGTACTCAGAAAAGACTCAGCTGGCTTAGGACTTGACAAGATTCAGCAACTCTAGAAAGACTCAACAAAGCCTTGGCAAATAAGAAAAGAAAGAAACTCAAAATATGGTAAATTTTATGCACAAAAAATATGCTAATAACATTTCCAATCCATGTAATTTATAAAATCACATCATATTGCATAAATTCATAAGATCATCTCATAACATATAATAATACAACATTTGACCCATGATATTTTTATGAAAAATGGTTAACTAAAAGGTGATTCCATGATATAATTCACAAATAGTACCAAGTTTAACTACATAACTCATAGTCTCATAACATAATTAGAAAATCAAAATAGATAGTGTCTCCAAGTCCAATCTCAAGTCTCATGCATGGCTATGAGAAAGCTTAGAATAAGCCCTCAAGGAGCTAGTGCCAACATTGCAAGGTTGAAGCAAAAATTGTCACACATTGTATTTTATTGTATAGGGTTATTGCGGGTATAAGTGTTTTCTATTTATTGATTCAATCTATCCTATACACACTCACAAAATTACATCAAGGAAAAAGTGAAAGTTCATAATTCAAGCAACCCAAGAGGATGACCAAAATGTGAAATTCCCTTTTAACAAATTAAACTCCTAGGTAAACACCCTATTACCACACAATATAGAAAGCCCTAAGGAAGGAAAGTCTATAGGACAAAAAACTAGACTAAGTGATAACAATGGGACAATGGCCCACTATCATCATAGTGAGTGTCCCCTGCTCTTTACGAACTCTCACCAATGTTATTTTTTCTCAAGTTCTATGTTGTTATAATTAATTAAAAAATGTAGCATTCAATTTCATTCACCCCAAAATAGTTAAGCAATTAAAGATAGAATAGTAAACAATAATGCACAATAGAAGATAGCCAAGCACAATGAGACAGATATTTTTGGTCAAAGACCAGGGAAAACCCCCACAAGGGGGAAAAACACAAATCAATTCTTTTTCTTCCTAGATATTCATTTTGAAAATTGGGGCAGTTATGGGACGAATTTCCCCATAGGAACCCATCTACCCCAAGGAAAATCAAACTTTCCCCCAAAGACGAATTCAAATTGGAAAAAGGAAAATATTTGTATTAAGGTGTTTGGGGCACTCCTATTATTATTTAATGTAGGACAAAGTCACTTGGACAAACCATCATCAAAGAAATTTGGTAAATATATTTAAAAGATTTTTTTTTGTAAGCTTAGTAGGACTACATCTTCAACATGTCCAATATATTACCTAGATCAAGTCAGGGAATTGAACCGATAACTTCACATCAATGAGTGCCTTAACAGAGCACCCGATCACTGTCTATCCAAGACCTATGGACAAAAAAATTATTATTAATAGATTGTGGGCTAAATAATGAAAAGATCAAGTCAACTTGATTGAGGAATGTCGTGGAAAGGGCTAATCATTACACCTCAATATCATATGAATAGGAGACTTGTCAATTGTTCAAAACAACACTCTCATCTTAATTTTGAATTTTTCAGTGAAGATTGAGTTCGCGCTACCTGAGGCATTTGGACAACAACTATCTCAGTGGCTCGCATTGAATCTCACTAGATCACATTATTTCCTGTGGCACACATTATCTATCTTCGACTCGCATTGTATCTGTGGCTCACACTTATTTATAGGGCTCAAACTTTATACTTGTAGCTCGCATTGTATCTATGGCTCACATTCTTTGTAGATCACATTTCTTTGTGGCTCACTCCTTATCTCTGTGGCTCACACAATTCTTTGTGCTTCATATTCATCTTCTTTGTGGTTCACATAATTCTTTGTGGTTTGTATTCATCTATTCCGGTGGCTTGCATAATTCTCTATGTGGCTCACATACTTCTCTATGGATTCGATTATATTCCTATGGCTCGCATATTTATCTTTGTACCTTGCATCTATCTCTATGGCTCCCATGAGACCCTTGTATGATTTAGGGTTGTGTTGATTTGTGGTAGCATCAGATGTGCTCTAGCCATGAAAACTAGTGGAGAGGCTAAGGCACATAAGATCTCCAAGACCCATAAATGGTTTGAGGAAATTCAACCCGGTTGGATAGATATTAAAATAATTAATATTTTAATGGGGTGCCTAAGTCTAAACTTAGGAAAATTAAAATATTAATAGGTATTAATATAAAATTGGGTGATAATGTTCTAAATGACATGGATCAAGCCAAATCTAATCTTAGCCATTGCTAGGGACTTAATCTCGACCATTGAAGACTCAACAGAAAAAGTATAAGAGGAGGCTTGAGGGTCAGTTGGAGACACACCAAATTGATCAATCAGTTCGATTTTCTGGAACGGGGTTTTGCTGAGAGAATCGAACCAGTGATCTGTTGCAGTGAGGGGCAGTGAGCACGAGGTAAAGAATACATAGCAGAGAGGCAGAGATACTGCCAAAGAGACAGCGTAGGCCTAGAGAGGCTGACGCAGAGGCATCTGAGTGCTACGCAGAGGCAACAAGGAGCTACATAGAGCTGAAGAGGCCAGTGTGGGTGACACAGAGGGTCTGAGAGCTGACGCAAAGGCTTCAGTAGCTGCACAGAGGCTAGCAGAGCTGATGCAGGGCCAAGAGGCAGTGTCAGAAGAATTTTCATGGGGCAGACTGAGTGTTGGTGAGCCGAGAAGGGTGATGCAGCCCCTGCAGAGTGATGTAGAGAAGTGGAAGTTGCCATAGTTGTTATGGGATCGTTCATCCGGTGATTGATCGGCCGAAATATCTGTCTATGAGGAGAGGTACTACTGTCGAGGGCATTCTCTATTGGGTGAGCCATTTCTGGCACCCTAGTTATATTCAGAAACTGCATAATAATAAAACCCTGATATCTATTGTATCAGTTTTCCCGCATTGGTTTTTTCCAGGGATGATTGTCCAAAAATAACGATGTCCCTTGTGCGTTTGTCTCAGTTATTTCAGTTGTTGATCTGTATATGAGTTAAGGCTGCATTTGTGTTTATTTCAGTGTTTATACTTGTAAATAAATTGTTAATGGAATAAACAAGTAGGAGGAATTAAACCAGATAATGCAGTAGGGATTTCTAACATGTCAGACTTAGAAATTTCAATAGGTTGGCTCTAGAATGTCTAATGTATTTGTTGCAGAAGGAATTATGTCTCGTTATAATTGTACATTGTATCTGAATTAAGCATTTAATGAATATCTAAGAAGAAGAATCTGGTTGGTTTTTCCCCCTTATGGGGTTTTGCCTTGATTTTTGACCTAAATCTTGGTGTCTCTATTGTGTATGATTTTCTTCTATTGTTTGTTATTGTCTTATTGCATTGTTGATGTTATTGTTCTCTCTACATAATTGCTAATGATGATCTGATGTTACGGGGTGAATGTAATGTGAAAATGTTGAAAAAGTTTAAAATTGCAATATCTACAAGAGAGAACAATATAGCCCTAAACATTAACATGGTATTAGAGTTGGGCTAAAGAAAAGTGTTAATTTTTGCAACTTCGGTAAAATTCCACCTTAGACATCTCAAATGACCAAGATATGATTTCATTAGATTCTTATTTTCGAGAGGACCAAAATTGACCTAAATAACACCCAATTTGGTTAAGCAGATGTTGAGTTATGAATTATTTTATTCACACATGTATTATGGAATGGGTCGGCCCTAACCACATGAGTAACTTCTTGGGTCAGTATTAACCCCAAGTGACCCCTCAAGAAATCCTATAAATAGAAGAGACCTCAATATCATTTGGACACATCTTCTCTTCCTTTTGTCTTGGTTCGAACAGGGTCGACAGAAGGAGCTCGCTCAAGGGTCCGAAATCATAGGCTAAAGGTTTGCTTTAGGTTAGGGTCTTCTGGATCTCGGTCACTGGTACAGAACAGGGCATTCTGATCCCTGGTCGCTAGCACACAAGCCTATGAGAGAGACTATAGACACTTGGACGCTGGCATAGAGGCTTATGGGAGTGACTCTAGGTTCAGAGGCAAAATGGAAGGCTCCGGTCCCCGGTCGCTCGCACTAGGCAGCCTAGGAGTGAAATTGTCATCTCGGTCGCTAGCACAACTCAGAAAGGGTGCGACTTTGGTTTTTTGGTCGCTTGCAAAGCTTGGCAAGGGAGCGACTTTGGGTCTTTGTAGTTCAGTGCCAGAGTAGCACGCATAGAGACCTCTTGGGAGCGACTCTGCAGTCACAGTCGCTTGCATATTGTATTCATGAGAGCGACCCTAAAGTTTCAGTCGCACACAGATAGTTTGGATGAAAGCGACCCGAGTTCATATCTAGGGTTTGACATCTTGGCTTCAATCGACTTTAGTGATCAAGAAGATTTGGGTTCATCTCTATTGTTATACAGATCTATAGATCTAATTTGTTAGTTTCCACTGCAAACATATGTATTGGGCTCATTGACAGTGAGAACAATATTCGGCAGTGTTTGGCAAGTGACAACAGTATACAACAATTGACATCAGTTTGTGACAACACATTAGAGCCATGAGAATGAGGATTCATATTCCTAGCATGATTAGATCTGTTTCATAGATATCATTATTGTTTTGCTGCATAGATAAAGTGATGGATCATTGTACTCTCTTTTGCTGCATCATTTGATGATGATCTAAGAAGAAGAAGATTTGCAAGGGTTTTCCCCATAGTGGGTTTTTCCTTGGTCTCGGACCAATCCTGGTGTCTCTATGTGTGTGCATGCTTTCTTCTACTGTTCCTTTTATGTTCTGCTGCATTGATGATGATGGTGATGTTGTTTCTTTCTATGTAATTGCATACGTTGATGTATAATGATGTAGATCTTAATAATGTAATGATGATATGTGGTGAACTTAATGTATTTATGGTGAAATGCAACTATCATAGCAAAGAACAATGTCACCTTAAGAAAAATTAACATGGAATTGGAGTTGGGCTAAGGAAAATCCATGGAGATCACCCTGATGATGACACCATTGATGGAAACAAGAAGAGGATGGTGGAGACCTAAAAGAATTATAGGGTTTGAAGAAAACCCTAGGCATTTTGATGATTAGGGTTTGATGGACTATATGAAGTATAGTATGGTCAATGAGAAGATGGTCAAGCACTTGTGGGAGATTTGATGAAACCCTAGATGGGATAATCCCTAGCAGATCTGGTTGGATACTTGAAGACAACATTGATATATGGACCATGGACAATGATGGCTCTTGAAGATTGGTTCAAGAGGGAGAGGATCACCTCTCATTGAAGACAAGTATTTCTTGACTTATGATGCTTCTTACTTGTTAGACTTATGGATCTAATGATTATGTTACTACTTGTACTTCTTGCATATGTATATGGATGTTTCTAACCTCCTTGATGAGATGTGATGTGTAGATCCTTCTTGAGGATCATTTGGAGATGCAGATCTAGAAAGAGACAAAGAGGTACTTAATGAAAAGATGATAAAGTGCTTCAACTGGCCTATGCCAAATGAGTAGGTGCTCAGGTATTTGAATACCTCAAGGTATGCATGATATGTTGTGTTCCAACTATTGGCTTGGTAAGCCCTAAGGTATGATGAGAATGCCTCTTTCTTTAATTACTCATACATGCATATGAAAGTGACTTGGATATATGTCTCCTATAATGAAATTATGCACTTAGTGTTGAACATTTTGACCTTCTTGAATTCTATGAGGCTATCTAATGTTGATACATTGATACACTTGATGTTTTGCTAACATCTATGATCTATTTGTTGGATATCTTGATCCTATAAAGAAGGCTAGCACCTTGGCTCTAGAAAGTGATACTTGGCATGATGGATTTCATATAGAAGGATAGTTCATTGACTCCTATTCATGAGTCTGCTTGTAATGCTTGCGATAAGCATGATGAAAGCACATGGAAAGAGTGATTGAAACTTGTTGTTTTGATAAATCTTTATTGAATGACCTAATATGATCTCATTGTTCATGAAGTGCATGTGAGAGGTATAAGTGTAAGATTGATATTCTAGATCTCTTACTAGCTTGTCTTGCTCACATATGGTTAAATTGGATGTAGTAACTTGATGTAGTGACTTGATAGAAAGCTCTATTATGCTCATAATCTTTGAGATCTATCTGTTGCTTTGGTTCTAAGCATCTAACAGATCTAATGTTGCATGACACTAGTAGAGACAGGTTTCTTACATCAATGAAGATGAATGATGCAGATCCCCAGTCAGAGGGAGAATCTCTTCTCAATATTCTTAACCTTATTACTATTTTCATTATGTGCTGTTGAAGTATGCTTTATGTATATCTGATAGTATTGATCTGTAGCAGAGTCTTAGATCTGAATCCCATACAGAAATTAGGGTTTCTTCTCCGATCACAGTCACAGATCTAGGAGATATCATCCTAGACGCTCGCATGCTAAGGCCTAGACAACATCCAGGTAGCTAAAGTCACTCCCATGTCAACCTGAAGAGAGCGACCAAAGGTTTGAATGTTGTTGACCATCATTTGAAGCTTTCTGAAGCTGTTTGAACTCTGAATCATGATGTTCCTAACATATTCTGCCACTATTAACTGATTTCTGAAGTTATTGAGTTAAATTGTTGATCATATAATGAAGTATTGTGCATGAAATGAGATAGTCACCTGGAAGATATCAAGACCACAAATGTATTGTAGATAATAGCAAGATTTTCTAGCAAGAAAAGGTTTAATGTTTTCCATAACATGAACATGCAGATTGAACTTGTGTTTGCAGGTGACCGGGACATACTTATAGATATGTCACCATGTTTGTGCTACATGAGGTTGGCATGATTTGGCTTACTGATATATATGAACAGTGTTTTGTCATGATGCTTGACAATAACCTTGAATTGATGATTGAGAAATGCTTTGATTATAGATCTCTCTACGATAGAAAATTTGGACTTGACCTGAGGTCTAGTGATCTGATTTGACGATTGTTGATTTGCCATGATATCGATGCTATGTGGGCATGATGACTTATGTGGGTATTTGGAGATTGGCCTCCTTATTCTTAGCACAATGGTTGAAATAATGATAGTTGTGATTCAACATGAAAATGGAACCTGCATGACTCATCCTTGGTGTATGCATTTGCACCTAGTGATAGGATGACTTGTATTATGATTATGAGAATGACTTGATAAAGTTCAGATTGATATTGCATGACTAATTACAACTAGTGGGCATGATGAAGTCATGATTTGATATGAGCTCCACCTATCTCCTAGTTGAAAGTATTAATACTATGATAATGATGACTTTGATAATGGTCATGATTTGGCTTCTAAACTCTGATGAGTTGAATTTGTTGTTGATGGTATGTCATGTCTCTTCATAAACACATTAGTGACAAGGTGTTGCTACACAATTTTGTACATTTTTTACTAAGGAAGAGGACTCCACACTTTCGACTTAGGGACTTAGGGGCCAAATCGGCTTTATTTAGCTGCTAGTGGAATGTGGGGGCCCCCCACATGGGAGTTAGAATTAGCTATTTGCAATGTGGAAAAAGTCAAAGTCGGGATTAAATCGGCAAGGGTCCAAAAGTTGAAAAACTCGTTAAAGTTGGGAGTTTTTTTTAAATTCAACAAAATTAAAAAACACAAATATATTCATTTTTTTTATTCTTTTTAACATCTAAAGTATCCACAACATCAAATAAATACATTTACACATAAACATGTAAAGAAAGCTAATATATAATATGTACGTGAAGTCTAGTGCTACATCACATATCAAAATAATGAATCAACTCCTGAATCTTGAGTCTTGTCTGAGTCTCAACTCTCAAGAGTCAAAATATCAACAAAAAATATAATAAATGTATATCATGAGTAATCTAAAAGTCATAAAGTAATCAGTCACTAAGATCCTCTTCCCCTTTTACGGGAATAGGGAATGGCTTTGCCTTTTCCTCTAGAGGAAGAAGACCTAGCCCCTGGAAATACAAATGGAGTCAGCCGTCCTCTAGAAGCCAATGGAAGAGGTGGCCTCTGTCCTATGTTGTTGCTGCCCATCCTAGAAGGTGTCACCTCCTCCTCATCATCCTCAACCAGCTCTACCTCTTGACCCTGATGTTGCTCCTCCTCCTCTACCTCTGGCTCTCCCTCCCCTACAACTGCTACCTCCTCTAGATCCACACCTAACCAATCCGGGATCGAGTCCATGATCAGCCTCTTAGTCTTGACCCTCTATGCAATGGTGGTATCAATATTGTCCAATGAGATAGCTTCCACATCAGTAGGTGTCTGAAGTTGTCACACTGAATGGGAGAAAAAATAGAAGAAATTATTTTCGGCCTTTTTGGCCTCTTTATCCACGGCCTGGGAGGACAACTGAATTTTTGGGTCGACTCCTGATAAAATCGGGCATATAATGAATAAATCACGATTTTTTGTTTCTGAAAAAGTCTGCAAAAAATCAGAGGATTAAATCGTTTTGTTGAAAAAATCGCAATTTTAGGATTTAATCTCGATTTTTTGCAGACTTTTTCCACACTTATTTGATATGCTTGGAGGGAAGGTTGAATGGGTGGATGGAGGGGCACATGAGTCTAAGGAGGCCCAAGGAGTTATAAGGAGAGATCAACTCTCATTTTGGATCATCTTTGACATTTGCAAAGAACTACTCAACTGTTCACTCTGTTATTTTGCTGAGTCAACTGGTTGTTTAGCCATGAGTCTCTCAAGCGGGAGATTCAACCTCTACTTCAGGAGACCATCCGTGCAAGCCCTAGGGAGGATGTTCTACAAGGGTTTTTAAGAGTGTTGGGGCAATGACATAGCATTAGTAGTGAGCACAGAGCAAGGAGTGTGTATTTCTAGGCAGCCAGGAAAAACGCAGAGGGAGATTGAGACCAGGAGAGATCATATTGCTTGTTGGGGACTTAGGGAGATGAGGTAGCGACACTAGAACAAAAATCTTGTTGGGTTTTACAGCCAGCATTCCAGCAGTTCGAATTGTTGGGCTGAGGAACAGCGTAGAGGCCACTTAGCAAATTTTCGTGGAGCTTGGGAGCATGTGATTTTGGCCAAGATCTCATCTTGGAAGTCAGGGGTTGGATAGCAAGGGTGAACTCAGCACTTTGGAGGAGTTTTCAGGAGGATTTACAGGCAATTTCCAGTAGGCCGAGTTTTGCAGCTACAGCTGAGGTGAGGCTCCAAGGGGGTCGAAAATCAGAGGTCCAAACCAGCTAAAATCCCTTCTGGGTTTTTCTGGGTTTAGGCCAAGGAGTCTAGGGTTAAAAGCATACAATTTTCTGGGCAGTATAAGTGCACTTTCCAGCCATTCGAACTTTAGTAGAGAAGTAGTTTTTTGGGCAGCATAGTGCAGATTGGTGCAGCAGCTGGGCAGCCTTCAACTCAGCCATTTTCCCACCTGGGTTTGGTCCTGCTTGTCCATTGAGACAAGCCCAGGTGCACCATTTCATCATCTATTGTATTTGGCCTTCAGAAAGTTAATAAAATGGCTCAGCAGTTCCATATTTGCAGCTTTTTGTGAATGCTTAAATGTGAATTTCGTTTTTATAAATTGCTGCACAATTTATTTGTTTAATATCACTTGTATTCCTATTTAGGATCATTACAGTGGTATCAGAGCCTAGTTCTTGGCTCAGCTGTGGAGATTGTCTCCTATGAGAGAAGGGGACCAGTAGAACATCACCTACCGAAGACCGAGGTATAGGAGCAGAGAAAGGGAGTTAGAGATTACTCTAGATATGGAGGATAGGGAGAAAGCAGGAGCAGATGAGGAGGAAGTGGAAAAACCCAAGAGCATGGAAGAGATGGATTTCGATAGCCTTCTGAGGACCCTGAGTGACTTGGCCAAGGGTCAAAAAGACATGCTGGAAGAGATCAAGTCGCATAACCGAGAGAGGACCACGCCTAGAGGCTTTCTGCTTGGAGAAACTTCTGGGGCCTCTCAGCCATTCAATCATCCCTCACCAGTAGCGCAGTGACCTTCAGCCAGTGTGCCAACTCATGCTACACTACCTTCCTTCGTGCCAATAGCACAAATCGAGCCTGCAAGGGAGGAAGACCCCCCTCAGATGGGAGATTACTTCAAAGAGTGGCAGTATATGGATGAAGACTTTAAAGAAGCCCTCTCCTTCAGAGATTACTGCAAGCTCAAGCAGAGTGAGAAGAACAAGGGGTATGGAGGACAAGGAACCTAGAACTACGAGCTGCAGAGGACCATAGGGAGGATGTATTTCCCTACTTTCGATGGCACTGCCAAGTGCACGACCAGGGCTTGGGTTGAGAAGATGGACACCTACTTCCAACTCAACCGGATGATAGAGTAGGAAGCCATTAAGATGGCCACACTGCACATGGAGGGGGAAGCCCATGATTGGTGGTTTCATGGCTTAACCACCCTAGGACATGCCCACGTAGTTTCTTATGAGGACCACACCAGGAGGGTGGTGGAGCGATTTGATCAGAGGGATTCAAAGGCTCATTTCAGAGAGTTGACCCAATTGTGCCAAACAGGCAACTGGGAGCAGTACTTCTCAGATTTTCTGCGAGTGTCAATGATGGTCCCAAATCTATCTGAGGCAAGGAGGGTGTATAGCTTCATTGAGGGCTTGCTTGAGCCCCTGTGTAGATTGGTGAAGCCACGCAAACCCTCCACACTGCAGGAAGCAGTCTTGTGTGCCAAAGATCTACAGGGGGCCATCACCAAGACTAGAGTACCATTTCCTACATGGACCCCTTTCCCACAAAAGGGGCATGAGATTAGACCTCCACCTCAGAGGACCACACAGGGGAGGGGACAGTTAGATGAGGAGACACGGAAGGACCTCCTGCGGGGGAAGTTGTGCTTCACATGCAGAGAGCCTTGGGTACCAGGCCATCGGTGAACTACTTGGAGCACACTACATTGAGGTTTTTTGTGACAGTGACCAAGAGGACAAGGTGGAGCAGGATTGCAGTGGGGTAGATGGCGAGAGTCCGATAGACAGAGGGCCACCACCACCACCTCCACAGGGTGGGGCATCCCTTGCCCCAGCAGGGGGAGTTCTTGCTTCCTTATGCGGGATTCCCAAATTTTTGACACTGAGGATCAGAGGCACTGTACAGGGGCAGAGGGTGTTAGTGCTAGTTGACAGTGGGGCTACCCACAATTTCATAGATGCCTAGTTGGTCTAAAGGAGGGGCCTCACCATAGTTGAGTTCGAGGGCTTCTTAGTCCTAGTACCAGGTGACCGTACCATATAGTGCACTAGATATGTGCCTTCCTTGACAGTAGTTATGGGGAACTACTCGATGACGGACCATTTCTTTGTGGTCGATGTGTCAGACACCAACATGGTGATGGGTGTCCAGTGGTTGTATTCCCTTGGGTGAGTCACGACAGATTGGAGGAAGCCAGAGATGGAGTTCATTGGGCTGGATGGCAAACTGGTAGTCTTGAGAGGCATGTAGTCTTATCCACCTCAGACAGTTTCAGCCCACAGGATGGAGGCAGATTTACGACATGGGGACATTGCATGGGCAGTTGAGCTGAGGATCTCAGAGGCTGGAGGACAGGCTCAACCACCACCGGCAGACATACAAGCTTTGCTGGACAGGTACGTAGTAGTGTTTGGGGACATTCCACCAGGGCAACCACCAAACATAGAGTTTGAGCACACTATTGAGTTGGAGCCTGGTGTGCAGGCAGAGATCACCACCCCTTTTAGGCATCCCAAAGCCTATAAGGATGAGATAGAGAAGGCCATCCTAGAGTGGCTAGCATTGGGCCATATCAGGCCAAGTTCCAGTCCTTTCACTTCTTCAGTGGTGCTAGTGAAGAAGAAGGATGGAACCCTTCAGATGTGCATTGACTATCGGGCCCTCAACTGAAAGACACTAAAGAACAGGTACCCCATTCCCCACATAGATGAGCTGATGGATGAGCTTAGAGGAGCCAAGTACTTCTCTAAGATTGATCTACATTTTGGGTACCACCAGATCACGGTGAGGGATCAAGATATCCCTAAGACAACTTTTCAGTGCCACTATGGGCACTTTGAGTTCCTGGTCATGCCATTTGGGCTGACCAATGCTTCGGCCACCTTCCATTCATGCATGAACCGTGTCTTCCAGGGATAGTTGAGGAGGTTCGTGCTAATTTTCTTCAATGACATTCTGATTTACAGTCAGACATGGGAGGAGCACCTCCAACACTTGGAGGAGGTATTGTGCATTCTCGAGGAGCAGCAGTTTTATGCCAAGCTCTCCAAGTGCGAGTTTGGGTTGACAGAGATGCTCTACCTAGGGCATATCATTGGTGCTGATGGGGTGAAGGTCCATGAGGAGAATATTTGGGCCATCCGGGATTGGCCAGTACCCCGAGATGTGACTACGCTAAGGGGCTTCTTGGGCATTTTCACCTACTACAGAAAGTTTGTCAAGGGGTTCTCATAGCTAGCAGCACCCTTGACTAGCTTGACCAAGAAGGGGGCCTTCGCATGGACTGATGGAGCACAGGTTGCCTTCGATCGCCTCAAGGAGGTGATGAGCAGTTGCCTTGTTTAGGCACTTCCCGATTTATTCCAGCCATTCACGGTGGAGTGTGATGCATCTAGGATAGGAGTTGGAGCAGTATTGTCACAGGAGGGGCATCCCATTACTTTCAAGAGTCAAAAGCTCCTACTGCATGAGTTGTCATATTCCATATATTACAAGGAGATGCTGGCCATTATGCATGCATTGGCCATGTTCCATTAGTACTTGGTGGGCAACCGGTTTCGAGTGAAGACTGATCACAACAGTATTTGACATTTCATGGGGTAGTAGGGCCTCAATGACAGGCAACACAGGTGGGTCAGTAAGGTGCAGGCCTATGACTTCGATATAGAGTATGTGCAGGGAAAGCACAATGTGGTGGCCGATTCTCTATCTCGAAGACCAGTTGGGTTATCTCTCATGAGCATCTGCCATGATCGGAAGGCTCAGTTGTTGGTGGAGTACTCCAAAGAAGAGAGGGCATGCGAGGTATTGGAGGGTACCCATGCAGATGAGCGTTAGCGTGTGATGGATGAGGTCATCTATTACAAGGGACGCATTCACTTAGTGCCCAACTCACAGTTGAGGGATAGGGTACTTTAGGTAGCACAAGATTCACCACTATCCAGGCACCAGGGGTTCCGGAAGACTTATATTGTTGTCCGAGAGAGATTCACATCGAAGGGCCTCAAGGGGGACGTGGTGCAACATGTACGGGAGTGTGAGGCTTGTAAGAGGAACAAGGGGGAACTGACCCACCCCACAGGATTGCTATAGCCACTTCCCATTCCTGAGGGAAAATGGGAAAGTATTTCTATGGATTTCATCACAGGGCTCCCCACAGTGCAGGGGAAGGGTTGCATCTATGTAGTGGTCAACATGTTGACCAAATTTGCCCACTTTTTCGCCATCCCCACCACATACACGGTTGCACAGGTTGCATAACTATTCTTCTGGGAGATTTTCAGATTACATGGGCTCCCCAAGAACATAGTGAGTGACAGGGATAACAAATTCATGGGAGGCTTTTGGCATGAACTCTTCAGACTGGTCGGGATGGAGCTCACTCCTAGCACTAGCTATCACCCTTAGACAGATGGCCAAACGGAGAGAGTTAATTAGTGGCTAGAAGGGTACCTGAGGAACTACATGACCGATCAGCAGAGGTCTTGGATTCGGTGGTTGCATCTGGGCAAGTATTGCTACAACACCACACACCACATGTCCATCAGTATGACTCCTTTCCATGCTCTTTATGGATATGATGCATTGTCTTTTGATGATATTGTTTTTGGAGACAGTTGGGCCCCAAAGGCCAAAGACTAGGTCCAAGAGAGCCAAGATATCCTCAAGGCTCTCAAGGATAATTTGGTGACAACCCAAAATCAGAAGAAATTTTACGCAGACTGGCACAGGATAGAGAGACACTTCAAGGAGGGGGACTTGGTGTACCTCCGGCTGTAGTGTTATAGGCAGTCCAAGTTGAAGCAGAACGGGTCCAAGAAGCTACAACCATGCTTCTATGTGCCCTACCAGGTGATTAGATGAGTTGGGGAGGTGGCTTATGAGCTAGAGCTACCTGAGGGGAGTATGATCCACAACGTTTTTCATGTCTCATGCCTTAAGAGGGTGTTGGGACAACAGGTGACAGCAACAGCTGATCTACCCCCACTAGATGATGAGGGCCACTTGGTGTTGGAACCGTAGACCATTTTGGAGAGCAGGGAGAGGAAACTGAGGAGCAGGACCATCAGGGAGTTCTTGTTGCGCTAGAAGAACTTGCCGGATGAGGATGCCACCTGGGAGAGTGAGCACATATTGGAGCACCCAACTTTGAGGTTGCTTGAGGGCAAGCAACATCTGGGAGGGGAGGACTTTCATGTCCCTTCTAGAAGTTTCACCCACAGTTTAGATTAATACCCATTAATTATTTTAATTTCCTAAGTTTAGACTTAGGGTCCCATTAAAAATAATTAATTATTTTAATAAAACTGTTTCTAGGTGGAGTTTCGCAAACGATTGTTGGGTATTGGAGAATGCATGTGTCTAAGCCTCCCTACAAAATTTGAGACTTAGAGCACATCCGATGCTACCAGAAATCAACATTCCCTCTTAGCGAGGAATGTGCTCTAGTAATGCAACCTGCTGAAGCATCACCCTGTTCCATAACATCTCCCTCTCTGCTAGTTGATGTTTGACATCCTGTCCACCAACTATTGTGCAAATGCTGCATCTGTACTACTGCTGACCCTGCCACTTATCAACACTGCATCCATACCACAACTCCCTCTATCACTATAAATGAGAAGTCACATGTTTATGCTACTAAAATAGATTCTCTACCATACCTATTTGCTCTCTGAATTGAATGAACTTAGCTCTTCCTGGAGCCTTTGTGAGTATGTTTGCTACCTGATCTCCTGTGGGGACATACTGCAGTTGTACAACCCCACGCTCAACACAGTCTTTGATGAAGTGACATATGATATCATTGTGTTTTGACCGATCATGAAATACTGGATTGTCAGAGAGTTTGATACAACTCTAATTATCACAGTACACCCTGGTCGCTTACATCCTTTTTTTGAACAAGATCACAAGCAGTTTTCTAAGCCATATAGCTTCGCATGTAGTTGTGTTGGCTACCATATATTCTGCTTCTGCTGAGCTCAGAGCTACCGAATTCTGCTTCCTGTTGCACTAGGATATCATCCTTGATCCAACAATGAAGCAGTACCTCGAGGTACTTTTTTGGTCTACTGAACTGCCTGCCCAATCTACATCTGTGAACCCATTCAATCTGATGTTCTCCCCTCGAGATTATTTCAACCCATACTTGACTATTCCATGCACATATCTAAGAATGTGTCTAGCTGCTACCCAATGCACCCTTTTTGGTTCTACCATGAACTGACTAAGAGTGTTGACAGCAAAGCAAATGTCTGGCCTAGTGTTGGCTAGATACATAAGCAACCCAATGAGCTATCTGTACAAGGTGGGGTCCACTTCCTTGTCTCCTGATGCATCTATTTTCTTCCAATTGGAGATATTGGGAGTAGCCATGGATTGACAATCTTGCATTATGAATCTCTTCAGAATCTCTATAGCATATCTCCCTTGCCCAAGGAAGATCTCCCCATTCTTTTGCCAAACTTCCAATCCCAGAAAATAATGCATCAACCCCATATCCTTCATGATGAATTCAACTTCAAGATTCTTCTTACAATCATGTATGAGCCTGGATGATCCTGTTAAAAACAAATCATCCACATATAATACCATAATAAATGGCTCATTCTCTACCATCAAATAGTAGAGATTGGGATCAACATCACTTTTGACAAATCCCAACTATTGCAAGTAACTATCAATCCGACCATACCATGCTCTGGATGCCTTCTTGAGCCCATACGAGCTTTCTTTAATCTGCAAACATGAGTTTTCTTCACATGAGTTTCAAAGCCTTTGGGTTGTTCTACATACACCTCCTCTTCTATCACCCCGTTCAAGAATGTTGTCTTAACATCCATCTGGTGAATCTTCCATCCCATTTGAGCTGCTAGGGATATAACAAATTTGATAGAGGTGTAATGGGAAACTGGAGCGAAGGTCTGTTCATAGTCAATTCCTTCTTTCTGAGCCAACCCTTTGCCATGAACCTAACCTTGTACTTCTCTATACTGCCATCTGCAGCGTACTTGATCTTGTAGATCCATCTTGATCCTACAACTGATCTCTCTTCTAGTCTAGGTACTACTTCCCAAACATCATTCATCATGATAAAGGTGTACTCTTCTACCATGGCATACACCCATACTTGGTGTTGAACAACTTCCTGAAAGCTAGAGGGTTCTTCAACCTGAGCTACCAATGCATGTTCTGTCAGGTTGTCTACGCTACCTTTTCTCGGTCTAGGAGCTCCAAAAAACTCCTCTGTGTCCCTCAGTGTTTGCTGTACTTCTCTACTAGTTCTACCACTGGTGGTAGGGGGCTCGACCAACTCCTCCTCCTGATCCTATTGTTCCTTCTCTTGAGAACTATCTTCATTTCCTCCTTCTAAGGAGATACTTGTACTGGTCACTGTACTCGATCCAGGTGTCTATCCTCATGCTTGTCCTCCTTGCTGCCCCTTATGTTCATGGACTAGTGGAACATCTCCTAACTGATCTTTTGTTGGCATCTCACGAGATTTCCTGAAAGCTCTATCCTCCATGAACTTTGCATCCTGTCTCACTACAATCTTCCTGCTGCTAGGAATGTAGATTCTGTATGCTTTTGAGGTCTCGTTGTATCCTACGAGATACCCCTTTTCTGCAGCCTGATCCAGTTTACCATGCTTCTCATCTAGAATGTGACAGTATGCCATGCTTCCGAATATCCTGAGATGACTGACTTCCGGCTTCTTCCTTGTGAAGACCCCTTTGGGTGTTTTCTTCCCCAATGCTCTATGAGGAGTTCTATTCTGGATATACACCGCTGTGTTGCAAGTTTCTGCCCATAAATACTTAGGTATATCCTGATCATACAACATAGCTTTGGCTGCTCCATTCTGTTCCGGATTATATGGAGTTGTCCACTCTATTTTAATGCCCTCCTCTGCAAAAAAATTTGTGAAGTTTCTGTCCGTATATTCTCCACCATTATCTGAACGCAATACCTTTATCTTTTTCCCTGTCATATTTTCAATGAGAGCCTTAAACTCTCTAAACTGATCAAAGACCTCATCCTTGGTCTTTAAGGAATAGATCCAGGTTTTTCTAGAGTGATTATCAATAAAAATGATGAAGTATTGGCCACCATTAAGAGCTCTTGTGGACATTGGACCACAAATATCTGAGTGTATCAATCCCAATACACATTCAGCTCTATTGTTACTTCTAGAAAAAGTTGTTTTAGCATACTTCCCTAGCACACATCCTCGCATAAGTCATCATGCTCACTACTAAGAGTTGGTACTCCTATAACAGTCTCTTTGAGTATCCTCAGTGCTCCATGGTGTAAGTGTCCCATTCGCTTGTGCCATTATTCATTTTATTCCTTCTCACCATTATAGTTGCTACCTATTAGTGCCATCGGTGACTTGAGCTACAACCTATACAATTTGTTCCTTCGAATCCCAATTTTCCTTTTCTTCTTCCAGCTTGGATGCTTGACGTATACTTTCTTTCCAATGAAGTATATGTCGTATCCCTTGTCCTGTAGCTGGGACACTGAAATCAAGTTCATTCCTAATCCTGGCACATGCAAAACATTAGTGGCTCGGATGTTGATCCTTGCTTCCGTCTGAAATGCTATGGTGCCTCTCCCTACTGGAGTACATTTCATTCTGTTTCCCATAGTAATTTGGAAGTCCATTTGTTCTTCTTGATAGCTCGAGAAACGTTCTCGTATCCACATCATATGAGATGAAGCCCCGCTATCAATGTACAAAACATCTACTGATGCTGAATTTTTTAGGCATGCGAATTCTTATTCTAATCTGGTAGACAACTCTGAGACACTCTGAGTATCCATCTTGTGCCAATTTCTGACGCTATCTTGCCCGAGCAACTGTTGTAGGAAAAAAATGCATCCCACCTGAGACAACCCCTCTCACTGAATCTTTTGTTGCATTGCTCCTTCTGTCGCTGATAGATTTCAATCAGGAAGACTTAACCCTCTATCTACTCACTCAGAGAGAGTTTTACCACGAAATCTAATCCTCTTGGCTTGAACTGCACAAACCCCTTGGAAATTCGAATTACTGCCCCTGCAAGAATTTTGAATTCCTTTCTTCCTTCAACGTTGGGTTTTCTGGCTTCTTTCTTCTGCTTTACCTTAGCTCTAATACCATGTGAAAATTTCTAAATAGAAATCTTACTGCAGTGATTAATATTATTTCTTCTACTTATTATCTCAGAAATAAGTTATTCATAGTGTTCTTACGACAAATATCGAAATATATTCTACTGCAGCCTTCACAATTAAAATATTGCAGAAAGTAAATGCAAGGAAAAATACTGGCACAAATACAATCACAATGACAGTTATTTTTGGACAATTGTCCCTGGAAAAACCCAATGTGGGAAAACTGGTGCAGCAGATGAGGGTTTCTTTATTATTCTTCAGCAAAATCTCATGTACAAATTACAACCAGCAAAACAGGAGTGAGAAAATTTACAGACGCTTACTGACAAATTTCGGATCTAGGTGAACTACCCCCCTCTTTCCTTTGAATCCTTCTGTGTCCCTCTGTGTCAATTTTCCCACATTGGCCCAACGTCTAGCTGCCCATGCAGTCCCTGCATTAACCTGCCTCTGCGCTACCTCTTTTTGTGTCAACTTGTTCCTACTTTGCGTCTTGCTATATTGCACTCTTAAAGGATGATGATGCCCTCTCTCCCTTTATCACCTGCAACTCTCCCTCTGATTCGATTTGCTGTTGCTGAACTTCAACCAATGAGAAAATCGATCTTACTCAGGTAACTCTGCCTCTAGTTTGTTCTCCAAGTGCCCATCAAGTCTCCTCTTGTAATCCTCTCATTGATCAATCAATGGCCCAGATTAGATTCTAATCAATGGCTAAGATCATATTGACTTGATCTTTGCCTTCTTCTAGAAGTTTCACTCACAGTTTAGATTAATACCCATTAATTATTTTAATTTCCTAAGTTTAGACTTAGGGTCCCATTAAAAGTAATTAATTATTTTAATAAAATTGTTTCTAGGTGGAATTTCCCAAAACGATTTCTAGGTATTGGAGAATGCATGTCTCTAAGCCTCCCTGCAAAATTTGAGACTTAGAGCACATCCGATGCTACCAAAAATCAACAGTTACCCTATTTGTTACCGAGGGTAGAAGAATGTTGCTCCCCTATCTTTATAGAGTCAGAGAATGCTTCTCCCCTCTTGGTCTTTTCAGAGTATACCCTAGTTGACATCATACCCTCAAGCAAGCCAACATGATGGAAATACCACTCCTCGTTTTGGCCAACGAGTTGAGTGTGTACTTGGGGTGTACAACCCAAGTCGATTATGATGCAGGTGTTCTACCACATGACTATTCTAGGTCATCGATGGGAAGATCAGTAGGAAATAGGATGGGTTGAGATAAACCGATATGATTCCAGGTTGAGGGTAGGCTCCCCGATGAAATTTCAGGGTCGAGGAAGTACTCCCGTGTGTGATGACTTATCCTATTTCTCGGTATGGGTGGAAACTATTGCTCCCCGATGTGGTTCCAGGTTGAGACGTGCTCCTTAATGATATGCTCTCCGATGACAATTGATGATGATATTCCAGGTAGCAGCCCGCTCGTAGAGATTCCAGATAGCATCCTGATGGATAGAGGGGTGATAGATGGTGGTAGCATTAGCTCCCCTCCGGTAACAAATTCTTCTTCTTCTAGATCTGAGAATGATCAACATACAAGCAGGAACAATCAAGAGATAAATATGAATAAGAAAAGGATAGATCGAGATGTACAATGATGATTTATGATGATGGGACACTTGATATGGACATGGCACGACGACTACATGACAAAGATGATTCGTGATGATTCGTGATGACACTCAAAGATTCCAAAATGGCATATTGTTCGATGGACAAATATTGGCAGGTGGAATTATCCCTAGTTGAGAGGGAGTGTTAATTTTTGCAACTGCGGTAAAATTCCACCTTGGACAGCTCAAATGACCAAGATAATGATTGCATTAGATTCCTCTTTTTGAGAGGACCAAAATCGACCTAAAGATCACCCAATTTGGTTAAGCAGAAGTTGAGTTATGAATTATTTTATTCACACATGTATTATGGAATGGGTCGGCCCTAACCACATGAGTAACTTCTTGGGCCAATCTTAACCCCAAGTGACCCTTCAGGAAATCCTATAAATAGAAGAGACCTCAAGATCATTTAGACACATCTTCTCTTCTCTTTTGTCTTGGTTCGCACAGGTTCGACAAAAGGAGTTCGCTCAAGGGTCCGAAATCATAGGTGAAAGGTTCGCTCTTGGTTAGGGTCTTCTGGATCTCGGTCACTGGCATAGAACAAATCATTTTGGTCCCTGGTCACTGGCACACAAGCCTATGAGAGTGACTATAGACCCTTGGACACTGGCGCAAAATATTATGGGAGCGACTCTGGGTTCAGAGGAAGATTGGAAGGTTTTGGTCCTCGGTCGCTCACACCAGGTAGCCCTAGGAGTGACCCTGTCAGCTTTGTCGATAGCACAACTCAAAAAGGGTGCAAATTTGGCTTGTTGGTCGCTTGCACAGCTCGGCAAGGGAGCGACTTTGGGTTGCATGAATAGAGACCTCTTGGGAGGGACTTTGCAATCACAGTCGCTCCTATACTGTATTCATGAGAGAGACCCTGAAGTTTCAGTCGCACACAAACAATTTGGATGAGAGCAACCCGAGTTCAGATCTATGGTTTAACATCTTGGCTTCAGTCAACTTCAGTGATCAGGTAGATCTGGGTTCCTCTCTACTATTATACAGATCTGTAGATTTGATTTGTTAGTTTCCTTGCAAAGATATGT
The DNA here is from genome assembly GCA_031772625.1 of Pinus tabuliformis. NCBI lineage: Eukaryota > Viridiplantae > Streptophyta > Pinopsida > Pinales > Pinaceae > Pinus > Pinus tabuliformis. Next base: position 1,237,354,990 of record CM062805.1, on the reverse strand, counting down.
ATTGGGTTCATCGACAGTGACAGCAGTATTCAGTAGTGTTTGACATAGTGACAGCAGTTTATAATATTTGACATTAGTTTGTGACAGCACATTACAACTATCAGTATGAGGATTCAAATTCCTAGCATGATTAGATCTGTTTCATAGATATTATTATTGTTTTTATGCATAGATAAAGTGATGGATCATTGTACTCTCCTTTGTTGCATCATTTGATGACGATCTAAGAATAAGAAGATTTGCTAGGGTTTTCCCCATAGTGGGTTTTGCCCTGGTCTCGGACCAATCCTGGTGTTTCTATGTGTGTGCATGCTTTCTTCTACTATTCTTTTTATGTTTCGTTGCATTGATGATGATGGTGATGTTATTTCTTTATATGTAATTGCATATGATGATGTATAATGATGTAGATCTGAATAATGTAATGATGATATGAGGTGAACTTAATGTATTAATGGTGAAATGCAACTATCATAGCAAAGAACAATGGGGTTTTCCCTTGATCTCTGACCTAAATCCTGGTGTCTGTATTGTGTATAATTTTCTTCTATTTTTCCTTACTGTCCCACTACATTGTTTATGTTATTGTTCTCTCTACATAATTGCTAATGATGATTTGATGTTACGGGGTTAATGTAATGTGAAAATGTTGAAAAAGTTTAAAATTGCAATTATCTACAAGAGAGAACAGTAGAGCCCTAAAAACTAACATGGTATTAGAGTTGGGCTAAAGAAAATTCATTGAGATCACCCCAATGCAAACTCTTATGACGGATTTATTGATGAAGTATAGTAAAAGAGATGGAGATGTGGGAGACTTAAATGAATGCTATGGTTTGGAGAAAACCCTTGGAGTGGCTTTAAGGCCCGAGTTCTATGGCATCGGAACCCTAGTGTGTGTTGAAATATGTAACTAGGTTCGGTTTTCATAATGACATGTGTAATCATGATTTTATGCAATTGATGAAAAGAAGAAAAATAAAATTATTTTTTTAATGCTTGAGTCATGGGTTTCATGCTCAAGGAATTTTATTTTAGTTGAAGCTCCCATTATGAGCTATTAGGTTTGGTCATCAAGTCATAAAGTCTAGTGAGTCAATGTCAAGAAATGAAGACCCATTTTGGGCATGTTATACATTGTAAAAAGAAAATTTATTTGTGTCACAAACCCTACAAGATCTTGTCACAAGCACTCTCTCATGTCGGCCTTCAAAAGAGATGAAGATCCTTCTAGACAAGCATGTCGGCCTAGTCACAAGGTGAATTCGGCTTATTTTTTATGGAAAATCCTCTATATATGGTGAGGACTCAACCTCCATTGAGACACCATTTGATCAAGCATAAAAGGATAGATAAGAAGTCTGAAGATCACAAGAGAAGAGGCTAATCTCGAAGCGAACGAAGGAGGATCATAACCGAGTTGATTTTGAAGTGTTTTTGGGTTAATATACTTCACATGTGTAAGAAGAAGTGGTGCTATCTACTGTAGAAGGAGCCGAGAGATCACAATAAGACTAGAAGGTCAGATCAAGGGAGAAAATCAAGTTGGTTCTCCAGCCGAATTGCAGAAGGCATATCCAACTAAAGCGAAGGGAATTAAGGGACAAATCTCTCACACGTACTGCAACTAGGGTTTCTAAAGAGGCTAAAAGTTGCAGTTCTAAACCAAGAAGCCGAAATATGAAGGATAGTCGAGATAGAAGAGGAAGCAAGCAGTTTGATCATCGTTGATTCAAGGAAGAAGAAATGAATCAAAGAAGTCTTGTGACTTGGTCTTCGAGAGCTTGATATGTCAAGGGTATTCATCTTGGTATTCGTCAGTTGAAGTTTCTATAAGAAGAGAATCAACTTCATTTGGGTTTTCCTCTCAAGTTGGAGAGGTTTTGGCCCTGTCTAATCGCCTACATCTTGTGTCTCTTGTCTCATTATTGTTTATGGTTTGGTAACTATTTGAAGAAGAAGAAAACTATAATAATCTAAGTCAAGAAGAACATAATCTAAAGAAGTAAAAGGTATTCACAAGCAGTTATCATTAAAGATAAATCACCTAATTCCTATGCCCTATATTTATCAGCAGTGTGAAACATCATGATATGATATGATCAGTGAAAATCCCATGACAGATTTAGAGAAGCCCTAGTAGAGGGTATGATGCAGATTCAGTGGTCATTGTATACATTGATAGTTGAGTTTGGCCATTGATGAAGGAGATCAAGGATTTAGAAATGAGAATACAGGTGGTGCTCAAGAGGATACATTTCTTTTGAAGATTACATTGACATATGGTTGATGGACAATGGTGAATCATGGAGGCAGGATCAAGAGGGAGTTGATAGCTTCCTACAATCCTCATTAAAGATAAGTACTTTCAAGACTTATGTTATTTCTTTATGACATTGTTCTTGTTTAATTTGGTTTATGTTTATTCTTCCTGCCTGAATGTTTGGCTAATTAAATGCTTCTTTGCCTGAATACTTGATTAAGAATGTGATCAAGGAAAGCAGATTCATCTTGAGGGGCATCAAGATGTAGATCAATGCAGGAAGAGTTAGCCCCAAGAGGAAGATAGTGCAGGAAAATGAAGAAGCCACTCTCATATTTAGAGAAGAAAGACAATCCTACCTTATCATCAGGTACACTTTCATTATGTTTATTTATTTTGCTATTATTTCTCTTTCTCTTGTTCTAGGGTCTACAGGTACATCAAATTAATGTAATGACCTAGTCCTCGATACTGAGTTTGAGGAGGATGCAAAAACATCCCATGATTAGAGTGGTGCTTGAAATGGACAAGAGCTTAGATCTTGAAGGAAGGATTGCAGTATTCCAGGCTAATGATTATGACTGAAGAGGCTTCCTATTCAAAGGGAGTAGTCCTTCATGCAAGGACCATTCTAGATGACAAGATGTAGTAGTGTCAGATGCTTCTGTGATATTAAGTTCAATAGTGATAAGGAACATGCTCTGAGAGGGAGAAGACTGTGATAAGATCCTAGCACCTGTTGCCAAACGTACTGTTATCAGATGTAAGTGAAATTGGCTTCCTCTATGATGTATATAGGGAAGAAGCATACCTAGAGATGCCTTGGGGTTTTGAGGTGCATGAGTAAGAGACTCATGTTTTTAGATTGAAACAAGTCCTATAGGCTTGGTGTACTTGGATTTATGACATCTAATGCAGATACCAACCTCTCTTCAAGGTTGAAGGTATTTTTGATAGTTGGTTTTATATACTAATAATTTACTTATGATAGGATCATATTATCTCTTCAGTAGTAGAGGGAGTTGACCTCAGAGCCTAAGGTGATCCACGTTTTGAGATTAGAAGTGTAATAGAGAGATGATGACTTCCTTATTAAGGGAAGTATGTTGTTAGAGACTTAGCATGATGGATTACATTGAAGCATTTGAGAGATTCCTATTCAAATATAGATCTAATGGGTCTCATGATGAGTAAGCAGCTACATGGATCCTTGCTTTGTAGCATGTGCCCTGAGTTAGATAGAGCCTGGACATGTATATTAGATGCTACAAAGTTGGTATTGACATGGATTGAGACAGTACTATGAAAAAATAAATATGCGAATGGAAAATGAACGAGGAGTGCCGTGAATAGAAAGAACACATTGAGGTGTTGCTTCAGTATGGGTCCTGCTTTGATTTCCAGGATGAGCAGGTAGCAGACTTCCAGTGCACTCTATCCAATAATGGCTGATCATATTGTGGGCAATGTGACTTTTGATGGAGTTTTGAGGCTCTGATACAAAGAGAGCAATGAGGCTCTAGCACAGACGGAACAGTGGATCTCCAACAATGATTGTTATGAAATTGAAGTAGTGAGGCTTCAACTGACGAGCAGGTTGTTGACATTCTCACCAAGCCTTTGTCAAAAGGGAAGATCTTGTTCTTCTGGAAGTAGCTTGGAGTTGTGGAGAAAGTATCCCTTCCAGGAAGGGATCATGGCTAATCATGAACACTGAAATATGCTCTTTCCCCTTCTCTTTTTACTTCAATTAATTTGGGGGGGGGGGGGGGGAATGTAGTCGGGGAGCCCTTGGGGTTGAAGGAACTCTGCATCCTTATCAAAATGATAAATTATATCTCCCCTATTGTCAAAGTATGCCACATGTGATCCTTGTCACTTGTGTGTATCTCCCCCTACTGTCAATTCTAGGACTTGACCAAGTATACCCCAATATGCATCCTACCCACAAGCTAGGCTTGTTGGGATTGCCACTCATCTAGCCAATGAGTGAGGAGACTTAGGTTGAAAGGTTTACCTATGGCAAACATGTCTGGTAAATTGATGCCCCTAAGTCTAGGTTACATGGTGTTCAACCACTTGATCACTAAGGATCCAGTTGGGTGGCATAGGGTTGGAAGATATTTCTCACTTATGGCAAATCGATACCCCTATTTTCGAAGATATAGGGTTGGAATATCTTTACTGTAGTGGTAAACTGATCTCCCCTATTATCTAGAAGGTTTTTTTTATTAGTCGGTTGGACATAGGGTTGGAAGATTTGTCACTTATGGCAAATCGATCTCCCATATTGTCTTTGATATAGGGTTGGAAGATATTTACCCTAGTGGTATATTGATCTCCCCGATGATGACTCTTATTCATTAGATCGAGACATAATTGTTCACTTGAGATGAAGGTCATGGAGCTTGACTTGGACACTAGTAGGGTTTAGAGGATCTTTATCCTTGTGGTAAATCAATCTCCCCTACCATCAGTTGTGGATTATTCTTCTTCTATGAGACAAAATGAGATATGATGCAGTGATGATGAGACATCTGAGATGAGACTTATGATACTTTTGGAAATTCCACCCTAACTAAGAGTGAGTGTTAAAAATTAGGGAAACTATGGGACAAATTTCCCCATAGGAACCCATCTACCCCAAGGAAAATCCAACTTGCCTCCTGTTGTCACACAAAGTGTCTAGCCACTGTGACAACGCTCAGAGTAAGGGTCGTCACTCTAATCCTTACTCATTCCATTTAGACTCTCTCCTAGACAAGTCAAAGGGGGTAGTCCCTAAGGTGAATGAATGAAAATAGGGTGTGAAACATAGGCTCTAGGATACTTAAAGATGAACAACTTGATGAATTTAGAACAAATATTGGTCAACTGAGATGGATAGATTAAACAATTAATATAAATAAGACACAATCACAAGAAAGATATGATTTTAGACGAGTGCCTTTGTATTCAATTAACCATAAACTGAACAAAAACAAGATATCCCGAGCAATTTATACATGTGGCAAAATGACGATCATGAACAATTAAATGTTAACGCCCAAAACCTTATCACGCAAGATATTCTACCAATTAAATCCTGTGAAGAATTATGAAATTTAAATGCTAAGCAATGATTCCAGATTTAAAATGATTTTCATCAATAACCCAGATCTAGAATAATTTATCATTCTCCAATAGTCAATGATTTTAAAACATTAATCGGACTTGCCAATAGAGAAATTAATACCACAAAAATTAAAATTTTACACTTAACACCAATGAAACCAGGGAACTTTAAATTTGAATATTAATTATCCCTTAGGCAATCAATTTAATGTGGTAAATGAAGAAATTTAATTTTTAGTGTGACAAAAGTAAGACAAATCAAAAGGGTTAATAAATTGAAATTTTAATGGGCCATAGGCCACATTAAAATTTTTAATGTGAAAGCGCAAATGCTCTTTTGATCTATAATTCTTTTAGGAATTTTAAAGTCACAAATGAAATTTTGTAATTTTTAGATTTTTTTATGTTTTTTGAATTTTTTTTACATTTTTAAAGCAAAATCAAAATAAAATAAAAGCAAAAATAAAAGGAAAGGAAATCAAAATAAAATCAAATCAAAATTAAACAAATCGAAAAGTAAAGAAAAATAAAGTTGAATTAATTGAAAAACTTAAGAAACCTAAACTAAACTAAAGTAAATAAGAGAAATCCAAAACAAAAACCTAAACCTAATGCATAAAGTAAAGAAACAAAATAAAATCAAAAAAATCGAATGCTTGTTGTGTGCAGCTATGGGCTTGGACGACGTCGGAAAGGAGGAGAGGAGGAGCTGCAGATGGCAGTATGCAGGTAATGGAGCAGTAGGGAGATGTAGCAAAGTATGGCAGTGAAGAAGAAGAAAAAATAAAAAATGAAGACTTCAACAACAAAGAAATTCGAATTTTTCCAGAAACCCCAAAACGTAGACAACAAAAATTTCGAAATTTTTCGGAGGGGAAAAACGCAGCAGAAAATGGAGGCTCAATACGGTAGCAGACAGGAGAAAAATGGTAGCCAAAAACCTAAGAAAATTTCCTAGAAAATCTTATTTTAAAATGATATGCTTCTGCTTCAAATTTATCCGTGAAACCCTTATGAAAATTTTCAGATCCAAAAATTTTTAAACCCTTGGACTGCAAAAAATTTGAATTATATCCTTGGAAAATTATGTTGATAAACCACAGAGATCCAGATCTTACCCTCCAGGGCCTAGATCTGGACTCTACATAAATTTCTTCCTAATATTTGTAGCTACACGACAACAAGAAAACACCCAAATGATATATACAATGATAAAAACTAAAACCCAAAAAAACCCACGTTAGAAAAATAATTACAAAATTTACAAACTGCAAGCTCTAATCAACTAGATCTATCATTATGCTGCACAAAAAAAAATAATTTAAAAGAGGCGCTAACTCGAAACCCTTCGTGTATCACCAACAAAATGTTATGATAAGCTTGGAGCTAATTTAGCTAGGCTCTTCGAAAAACACGGATCGAGAGTTGGCTAGTCCAACTGAAAACTTCCCCTAATGCCCGAGGATCTAAAATCAAGATTTCCCTGCAAAACTCAATCTAGCCATTAAAAATAGAGCAAGAAAATAATAATAAAACTTAGACAAATAGAGATCTCTGCTATTACGTTCAAAATTTAGATTATTATTCAAACCCTAACTACTGAGCAAGATAATTGTACTCAAATCACTCTTTAAAAGCTATCATCAATGGATTTAGAAAAAATTATGCATGAAAACAACACATCTTACAGTATTCCCATGAAGAGTAACACCAGCAAAATTTAACCCCAAAGTCTTTCTTTATTATCCAGAAAAATATTACACAAGAGCTTCTTGCTAAGCACACGACTCAAAGGTCAGATCAGTGTTGCGGGGGAGCGCCCCCCCCTCAATCCTGCTCCCAATCCGCGCTCAGGGTGGGAGCAACTCGGGAGTGGGCCGGGAGCGCGCTCCCTAAAAAAAAATTGCGCTCCTTGCCTTTTCGGGAGCATTTTCAGGAGTGTTTAGCCTTTTTTGCAATTTTTTTTTGCAGTAATGTTCCAAATGCAATTTGCTTTTAAAGAAACAAATAAGTTTTGAGTGGGGTAGCTTAATGATCAAACCTATGGCCCTAGTATTGATATGCGATTCATGGTAATGTTAAATTCTTAAAGTAAAAGGATGAAAATGAAGATTAAGGAGAATGTCACTTTACTTAATCTTCATTTTTATCCTTTTACTTAAATTTTTAACATTACCATGAAATGACTCAGGATGTTTGAGAGTGGTTCTGACCTCATTGGATTTCATATGGAGAAAGTAGAATTTCAGATTTCATTCAAAATCCAGCAAACTTATCAGTTTTTTAGGATTTAAGGATTGGGGGTTGCAATGTTTCCATTGAATTTTATCGTGTATTAGGGTATGGAACTCGTATTTAATCAAGAGCACCAATCCCTCTATGTACCTTGATGTTAGTGACATTGGTTGTCGAACTCCTCTATCATGACCCTCCTAAAAATGTACACATCACTCAAACAAAATCTTGACTTGACATGCTATGCTTTTTCTATCTTATGTTAATGCTTAGAGGGTGATATTAATGACAAAGATCCCTATATAGATACAGAGGTAATGACAAAGATACCTCTGGATATTAATACTTAGAGGGTGATATTAATGACAAAGATCATGATTTTCCAACAAGACTAAAAAATTTGACATTTCTCGTGGTGGCAAGTGGCCCAAGCATAAGAAATAGATAATAGATTTACTTGTCTTTTCTAGTTTCTAGTAGTTTTTATAACCATTGATTCTTTCATATTTATTATGATATTTTTTTAAACAATATATGACAGTTTAAGTTTGAAGTTGGCAATTATAACTCATTAGTAATGAATTATGAATATGATGCTTCGTGAAAGTTGAAAGTTGTTTCATTTCATTTTATAACATTTCATTTCATGTTAGATATTATTTGTTGTAATGGTTACACTTAGCTTACAAGTACAACTTTGGTGATCAATGATGATAAATGTTATATATTGAATTTTGAAAGCTTGAAACTTTAAGATTGATGAATCATGAGACTCAATATGTTGTATGTTACTATGTTACTAACTTGTGGACGTGGTTGATGAAGATTATAGCTTCTAGATGATTGTTGTTATATGGTTCAATCTATGTTTTTTATATCTAATTCATCATTCTACATGTTTTTGTTGACATATATGTATCAAAATATAAAAAATATAATATATATATATATATATATATATATATATAGATATATATATATATATATATATATATATATTATAAAAAACGCTCTGGGATTCGCTCCCAAACTGGGAGCTTCTGAAAATGTCGCTCCCACACTCATTTTAGCTCCCACTCCCAAGTAACACTGGATCAGATCCATCAACTAACAAATGACTTCTTATTTAAAGATAAATCCTTCAACGGCTAGTTCGAGTGATCCTTGTCAAAGCAATCTCGACCATTGATGAATATTAAAAGTTTTTTTAATCTCATCCGTCGAAATATTTAATTTTTGAGGAAATTTGAATTTTTTAATTAAATGCATTTTAATTAACTCAAAATAAAATTTTTGAGTATTCCCCAAAAATTTTAATTTGACTTAACCCCCTAGGATCAAAGGTTTAAGATTTAGCAGAATAATTAATTTGCCTTAGTCCCAGGACCTTTTAAAATTTAATTTTCTAGGACCGATGAATTTTTCCTTTGGAGAATTTAAATTTACCTAGGACCTAGAATTAATTAAATTTCTAGCTTAGGAATTTAACTAATTTTTGGCCAAAAAATTTAATTAATTAACCTATGAGGGGATAAAAATTTTTTCCAATCCTCAGGACACTTTACATCATGATTCTCATTTTTTTTTACATCATAAGGAGAAAACCTATTTATAATAGACCCTCACAGATTACCCACTTTTGCAACACAAACATAATCCTACAGACCAAGTAATCTGTAATAAAATAATCTAACCAAATAGTTAGAATTATTCCCAAATTACTTTTACATAGACTTGATCTAGAACACTAAGACTCGCCTAAGCTTCTAGTGACAAAATCCATTCCAGCTTTGGGGTAAGACTGGAGGAAAACTTTGCCGACCATCCGAGAATGGATCCGTGAGACAAAAAACCTCCCAGAATGGAGATTATCACTAGAAAAGTATGTTTACCTAGGTCGTTACATACATGAAACGGATCTGCTGAGATTATTTACATTATACACATGAAGAAAGGGTTTACATAACATCTTGGAAGTTAGGCCAATGATGATAGATGGATGGCACGGACACATCGATCAAGTACTATCCCTTTTGCGAAAAAAAGGGGGTGTACTACTATGGGTCGTTTACACGTAGTGGTCAACACCTCCAAAGAATAATCAAATTGGACAAAGGAAAATATTGTTATTAATGTGTTTGGGGCACTCCTCTTATTATTTAATGTGGCACAAAGTTCCTTGGGCAAGCCATCATCAAAGCAATTTGGTAAACATATTTAAAAGAACTCTTATTAATATATTATGGGCTAAATAATGAAAAGATTAAGTCGACTTGATTGAGGAATGCCCTAAAAAGGGCTAATCTTGGCACCTCAAGATTATATAAATAAGAGACTTGTCAATTGCTGAAAACAATGTTGATTTTGGATATCATCGGATGTGCTCTAGCTCTAAAATTTTGTGGAGGGGCTAGAATACATAAGATCTCCAAGACCCAGAAATCGTTTGGAGTAATTCCACTTGGATTGTGAGTTATTAAAATAATTAATATTTTTAATGGGGTTCCTAAGTCTAAACTTAGGAAAATAAAACTATTAATGGGTATTAATAAAAATATGGGTGACAGGCTTCTAAGAGACAAGGATCAAGTCTGTTTTAATCATAGCTGTTTATTAGGGACTTAATCTCGGTCGTTGATTCATCAACAGGAAAAGTATAAGAGGAGGCTTGAGGGTCAGTTGGAGATACACCTAGTGATCAAATCAGTTCAAATTTTCTTGGGTGTGGTTTGTCGAGAAAATCAAACTAGTGATCTGAGTTGCAGTGAGAGGGGCAGAAGCAGAGATTTGGATCGGAAAGGAGTTTTGAGCCAAAGAGTACCAGGCAGAGAGGCAGCAGTAGCATCAGAGAGGCAACACAAAGGCTTACGCAGCCCAGGAAGGGGCTTACGCAGAGCTGACGTGGGCCAAGAGGGTCTCTTACAGTGGCAGTGCAGGATATTCGTCAAAAGTCTAAGATTTTTCTGGAGAAGCGAGGTTCTGAGCCAGGAGGGCTGAACAACAATCTTCCTCCAGCAAATCGATCCACCAAAGGGGGTGATGCAGTCTCCTAGAGGCAATTCGTTGGCCCAAGGAGGGATTGCGTGGGATTTTGCAATGCTTGCCGGAGTCAGACCACTCAGTGGATTAGTTGTGACTTGGAGAATGAGATAAACCCTCGTATGTATTTCTTGTTGCCGAGATTTTTTTGAAAGGTAGCCGGTGTGAGAGGCAACCTGTTGTACTCAGATTCTGCTTGCTTAATAATACAAACCCTCTATATGCTGCACCGGTTTTCCCACATTGGTTTTTTCCAAGGACGTGTTGTCCAAAAATAACAGTGTCCCTTGTGTGTTTGTCTCATATATTTTCAGTTTATGAGTTGTATGTCAGCGTAGTCTGCAGTAGTGTTTTTCATCATAGTTTATAAATTAAATAATTTGTTGAATGTAATAACAAGTAGGAGAAGATAAACCAGTGATTGCAGTAGGATTTCTGATGTGTAGATTTAGAAATTTTCACATGGTACCAGAGCATTGTAGATCATAGGACACTGAAGACATCAGCCAGGAGATCCAGTGAATTTTCTACAGATAAGTAATTGTCCCGAGTGACAGTGTTGTTTCAGAGGTGGAGGAGTAGCTGAAGGAGTGACGCAGAGGCTCATGCAGTTCCTGCGTCAGCATTTTGAGCCTGTAGAGGGTGACGCAGTACCCGATAGGAGCTCACACAGTGACTATGTCAGCTCTCTGGGCCAGCGAAGAGCTTGAGAGGCTCAAATTAGTCAGTTACCGAGGTTGGAGGAGCAGTGCAGATTCGATTTGAGAAGCTGGTGGGACGTTGTTGCTATTGGTGCAGAACAGTGTCTGAGGAGACAAAGCCAAGGTAGAAGACATCAAAATTTATATTTGGAATTTTGGATGAAGTAATTCAAGATGTTGGGGAGAAAAATGTGTTCCATGTTATTACAGATAATGCATCAAATTGTGTTGGTGCAAGGAAGATGATTATGGAAAAGTATAATCACATTTATTGGACCCCTTGTGCAGTTCACTGCTTGGATTTAATGTTGCATGATTTAGCCAAATTTCCTTGGGTCAATGAGACAATCCGAAGAGCCAAAACAATTGCAAACTTCATCATCAACCATTGTTTCACTTTGAGCATATATAGGAAGAATGCATATAAAGAGTTGTTGAGGCCTTGTGATACAAGGTTTGCAACTTTTTATTTTACTCTGAAAAGAGTTGTTGAGGAAGAAGCAAGCCTAAGCTATTTTCTGCAATACTGAGTGGGAGAGATCTCCCCTTTTAAAAGAAACTAAGGGGAAAATTGTTGAACAAATAATGCTCAATAATGGCTTTTGGGAAAATGCAAACAAGGTCTTAAAAATATGTGGCCCAATTTTTAATGTTCTCCACATGGTTGATGGTGACAAACCTTGTATGGGTTTTGTTTACGAAAGCATTGATCGTTGCAAAGAGGCCATTGCAAGTGCTTTTAATAATGTGGAAGTTGATTACCAGGAGATATGGGTGGTAATTTAACAAAGATGGAAGATCATACATAGTCCATTACATGCAACAGCATGGTATTTGGACCTTATATTGTTTGTGTTATCAAGACATAGGGATGAATAAGTCATGAATGGACTTATCCGAGCTATTGAGAAGCTAAATCCAAATCCAACAATTGCAAGTTTGATCAGATATCAGTTGAGGGCATACAGGTTAGAAGAAGGGTTATTTGGAACACAATCAACAAAGTATGATAGAAGCATAAGTGATCCAGCAGTATGGTGAAAATTTTATGGATCAGGGGCACCAGAATTGCAAAATTTTGCAATTCGTATCTTAAGCCATGGATCAAATGCATCAGCGTGTGAAAGGAATTGGAGTTCCTTTGACCACATTCATTCCAAGAAAAGAAATAGATTGTTATATGGAAGATTAGAAGATCTTATTTATGTTCATAGTAACTTACAGTTGGCTTTGAAAAATGTGGCTAAAGAGATCCAATTCCTCTACTCGTGGATCGATCCTGTTCCTAATGCATAAAGGGATGAAGCTGATTTTTACATTGATAGTGACATTGACAAGGAATTGAGTAATGAATCTGATGCTAAAGCATCTAGCAGATTCAAATCCCCTACTACTCGTGATGATCCGAATTAGATCATTACATTATTTTTCATCCATCTCAATGCATTTGGAGTGGGAAAAGTGGAGGTATCAGCTGAAGGGACCATTTTTACCAGTGGGACCTGTTAGTGTCAGTCTTTCTAGCCTTCCTCCAGTGATCAAATATGCTCTTACAAAGTGGTCTCAGAGTGTCAAGGTCAAATTTTGTCATTTCAGTGAGTCTTCAAGCAAAATTTGGTCACTAGGCATTAGGTCTAGGGTTTGATTTCACTCCTTTCAAAATTGCCCAAATGCCAATCCATGTCATCATTCTGCTGAGTTTATCATCATTCATAGGGTTTTCATTATCATGTGAGTGTCTAATGAGTCATTTTACACCTTGTTCATGCTTCAGTTGCGCCTAGGCAGGGTCATTTCCCTCTCCTAGGGTTTTGAAAGCTAATTTCTCTTGGACGGTCAAATCATCGGCAAAACTTGTATCCAGATGTTCATACACCTTCCCCTATCCTTCATATACCTTATCAAATGCTTCCCATCACTGAGATCCCCCAAAATCCTCATTTTTGCACAAACCCTAGTTTCTAGCTACAACCTGGCAATTTTCTAGGTTGGGCCTGTGTTTTGCCCTTTTGGACCCCTTCCCCTCACTCAATCTCTGAGATTCCACTTTCCCCTGCTTCCTAACATCCCTCCCTACTTCCAAAAATTTCCCCAAGAATTTAGAAGCCTCTTATCCCCTTCATTTCGCTTCATTTCGACAAAATCCCTTGTTCCACACATTAGGATAAGTTTCACTCAAAAGCCGTTTCAGAGCAATCAAAGATGAATTTTGGAAAAATGAGAGAGGTTTTTGTCCATAACATGCCAAAGAAGAAAAACGTCCTTCATTTTTTGCACAGGTGTCATGGTTTTAGAGAAATGTCAAAATTTCAATCGCCAGATCCAAGGAGGTTGGCCAAGGCACTAAAACGACGGAAAAGGCCCGATCCCCTCCACATCTTGGCTGAGGCTTCCTTGAAAGAGCATGATATTAAATGACCTCACTACAGCACAAATTTAAAAAAAAATTGAGCATTTTTGGTCACTTATGAATTTTTGGGCAAAAAACAGGTTTTTCTCTTTGATAGGTTGCGCGCCGCGCGCGACCTATTCGATGGGCAACTTCATTTTGGGAAAACTCAGCATTTCTGGTTTTTCATGCAAAGATACACCTGCTCAGCAATTACCAAGAGATTTCATCAAGTTTTGAGCCTCCAGAAGGTCAAAAAACATGCAAAAATTGACTTTCTGCCACCTTTTTGACAAACAGGGAGCAGTCTTGGGAGATTGCAATTTTGGAGGGGCAAATGGCCACCAAATTCAGAAATTCCAGTTGGGTTGGAAAGTAGACATCCAGACCTTTCCAACAAGCCCACATTGGCCTCATTTGGACACCTGGAAGCGCCTCAAACGGAGCTCCAAAGAAGCGCGACCTATCAGGATTAGGGCGCGACCTATCAGGCAATTTTCATAATTTTTCACCTACAGCTCAGGAATTCGCCCAGCTTTGGCCAGTTTTGACTTGGGATGGGATTTTTCACCCTCTTTGATGTAATTAATGTATTTTCATGTTGATATGACACTTATTTACCTATTCTAGAAGATTCATTCATGAAATAGCAAACATTTAATGAATGAATTGGTTTCCTGGCTTATAGAGGCAAGTTGTTTTGACTGCCTAGATTTTAGTGCTCAGTTTAGAATTGGTTGAAACAGCTCCTAGAAGGATGAGCTCGACCCCTAGAGGCAAGGAAAGGTGTTAGCTTGCCTATATTATGTATTTTCTTAGTCATTTTCAGAGGTTGGAGAGGTTGGACTCTTGAGGGAGAAAGCTCTATTGTATTACTCATTGTATCTCTGCAATTTTGGCAAAGGAAGAAAGACCAGGGTTTTGCAGTCCTTTTTGGGATTCCTGTGGTTACATGTATTGATGGTGTGTTTCTCTTTGTACTTGTAAGTTTGTTATGTGATTCATCTTCTTACTTTTCCTTCTGCAAATTAGGCAAATGAAGTGTTAAAGTAGAATTCATGATTGCCATGCTCTGCTTTTAAGTTTGCTTAATATTTATGTTTTCATCTGTCTAAAGAGAACTCTTGAAGGTTTCTTGCTCTCTTTAGCTCCTCACCAGTCATTTCTATCCATTCACTTAATTCAAAGGCATCAGTACAGTCTCCTACCTTGCCCCAAAGAACCCCCTGCAAAAACTGTGTCCGATCCCCGCACCCAGAATTGCCTTTCCCCAACTTTCCACCAAAACCCTAAAAATCGCAAACCAAACCTTTAAATCAGTTTACTAGCCTAAAATCAGTGTTCTTTATTGGTTATCTCTGCCTCGTTGAAGATCTTTGCCGAGATAGACCGGAGAGAGCCCTCTCCTGCCCCGTAGGGCTAGCTATGAGGCTAAGTGGTTTGATGTTGCCTTGAAGTTTACCTTTCTCAGCCTGAGGTGAAATTTCAAGCGCTAACAGGACCCAGTTGGGCGAAACGAGGTCTGAAAACCTTTTGGGAGCATTTTGAGGCACTAAACGATGTTTTTTGGGGGTAGAACTTTGCTGCTAAACCGTAACACTTTTTAATGCCATTCTACACACATAAAAATTTTGAACGGCGCAAGAATCGCATCAATCAAACTTTGTATCCAAAATTTATGCCACTCAGAAGTTGACCTTCCTGTTTTCACACCTATAGTTCAGGAGGATGTCGCATTAGCCCCCATTATTAATGGAAAATGGGCTAGCCATGTGTTTGTGATGTAAAAGACTCTAGAAGAGTCTATTTTGTAACTCTAGTTAAGAGTTGATGTAGTCAAACTTAACCACTAGTAGGCTATTAGGCTGTGTTATAACCGGGCCACTAGGAGGAGGAGGCATTCCATTCTTTGGAGAGCATTTTGTTTCATAGTTGAGCAAAGATAGACAGGAGAGATAGGAGGTAGAGCACACAAAGAGGATTTGTGTGCTGTAGCAGCCCACGAGTCACAAAAATTACTTCTTTATATCTGCAGCCATATTTCCAGACAGAGAAAGAGAGCAAAGTGACCTCACCTTTTAGCTGGGTTTTCTCCCGAAAGGGTTTCTCAAAGAACATATCTTGTGTCTTATGTGTGTGTGAGCCTATTTTGTCGTTCTCTACTTTTTTCTTGATTTACTTTTACATGCATATTAATTACAGTTAATTTTATAGATCTAGAAATTAAATAAAATTGTAATAGTGTGAATCTCAGATTTTTAATATAATATTATCAGATCTGTTGTGACGAATTGTCCAGTGGAATATCCAAGGCAGTTTACGGATCACACGATGATATAGAACTTTTTGATATAACAAGTGGGCCACGGGAACATCAAGAATACAACTTGTGTTCCTGTTTTAGACTACTAGTTTACTTTTTGCATGAACATTTTGCTAAAACTGCCAAGTTACTTTAAACTTTAAACTTCATATAATTTGAATATTTTTTTAGCAAATTGTTTTTCAATATATGAAATCTGATATGGCCCATGGTTTTGTTGAATTTGATATGGGTGTCAATGTCTATGATGAAATTCTCACCTTGTTTACTATGTATAGAAGTTGGTTCTTTATCGACACTTGCTTTCATGGTTTATATGTGGAAATGCTTTAAACGTTTGAGCAATAATCCTATTTGTTTGCAATGTGCATTATAATGGACTTTGAAAATTGACATGCCACAACCCACCCCTTCATCCTTCCATAGCAACAAATTTGTTATATAATTTATGTTTTATGAGAAATAAACATCTATTTGATTGATGCTGGATAGTTTGTAACTTTGTATGTAAATTTTCAGAATTTCAAAATTTTCAATGTACTCTAGCAGCTAGCTGTCATAATTTTGATTAATGTTTGACAAATTTCTCTAGCTCTCATAAATTTCATAATTCTTTTTAGGGAATAGTTCTTTAATTTTTTATGAAAAATTTCTAGCTATCATAAATTATTAGATTCTTTGAGATATGCCCAAAGTACATACAATAGAGTCTATAAAGATGAATGTCACATTTATTTTTCATCCTGCTTAAAATTGATTTTTTATATATATACATATTTTTTTTCAAATTTATATATGTTGAATTTTATGCCGAACTTTATCAGCCAAATTTTAGGTGTCGAACTTTATTCGAATTTCAAGGTCGTCGAACTTGAACATGAACACGAATGTGGTGACTTAGTTTGCAAGTACTTCAGTCCTTAGCCTCCAAGTTCACAAACTTTGCAAGAACCACTGTTGTTTGGTTCCCAAATATTTGTATTGTGGATTAAATCTTCGCTAAGACTATACTATACATTGGGGTTTCTAAAGTATTTTTAGCTATTCACGAAAGGAAGGCCATAAAAAATATTTTTCTCAAAATTTAAATTTTTCAAAAGCCTTGTATATTTGTAGATCTTGTAAATAATTTTGTAAATGTATTTTTTGTAAATTGGGTTTTGGGGTTTTAAGTATTTTGTATATATTTGGGGGTTTGGTGTTTTGTTTTCATTTTTTGCAGGTTGGATCATGAGATCAAGTTGAAGTAGAGATAGATCTAGGCCTTTGAGGGTAAGATCTAGTCTCTAGAAAATTTTGCAGGGCTATCCACTGAATATTTTGTAGCAAAACTTAGATTCGGAAGAGAAATATTTTTTTTGAGACAAGGGTAATTTCCCTTTTTCAAGCCTTCTAGGCCTAGATCCAACCCTTCTAGGGCCAATGTTTCCCTTCCTTGGCCTGCGTCAACCTTCTTCAGCCTCTGCGTCACTTTTCTGAGCCTCCTAGGGCCAGCATCAGCCTTTTAGGACTTCGGTCCTCCCTTATGGGCCCTACGTTAGGTGTTTTAGGCCATAATTGGCCTAGCTGTGGCCTAAAAAGGGCCTCGAACTCCCTCTGGAACCCTACATGACTGCGTTAGGGTAGGCCATGGGATTTTAAGCCCTTAAAACCTAGTTGTCTACCCTTCTAGCCTTTATCGCCTCTCTCCCTCCAGTGTTGCATCTTTTGGGCCTCCTCTTGCCTCCTTATCTCACCCTCCTAGCCTCCTATTCCTTCAACGCTGGCCTAGAGTTGACTTTTATTGGCCTTTTCTGCCTTAGTTTGCCCTAATCTCTCTTCTGAAATTTTTAGCATTGATTCCTTGGTGGTTTTGCAAGTTTTTAGGATCCAAAAGTATGATTTTAAGGTGGCATATTCATCCCAAATTTTTGGGCAATTTTGGCAAGTGCATCTACAAGGCCTTGTGCCTAGGGTTTGATCTCCAAACCCTCATTTTGGCTTTGTTTTATTACAGCAGTAAAACTGTGATAATTAAGCTCTAAAATCACATCTAACTTGGTCAAATTCACTTAAAATAGCAAAATCTTGATTTTCCTAAATTTTGGCCACTTGAACATCTTAGATCTAGCCTAGATCTAATTTTCTACTTGCTAAAATTTACTGCATAACTAAACATATCAGACCTGTAATTTCTGAATCACACACTTAAAGATGGTCAAAAAATTTATTTTTTCAAGTTTCAGTGAAATTTTCCTATTTTTTGGCATATTTGACATTAATTATAGCATCATTAGCTTGTTGATTTGTTAGTTTATTTTATGTTGTAATACATAGATAAAATCTGAAATTTTTCTAGATATTATATCTTAAGCAGGCATTAACATCTAATTATTAAGTTGGCTAAGTTTATGTGGTGATTGGGTTACTTCTTGTGACATTGGGCAAACATATGCACTTTGAATTTGATATTTACTTGTCGCTGTCATAAGTCTCTTACTACTATCAAAATAGTCACTTGCTGCTCATAAAAAGATCATTGGAACATAAAGTGCATAAGTGTCTTCATAGCTCTATATTTTGTTGTTATTTGTTCCTAGCATTTATATTGTGAAAGTGGCTAACATTGTGTTTTTCTTGTGAGTTTATGTGCTATAAGAATTCATATTTCACATCTAATAAGCTCACTCACTAAAAGCACTTAGATCATAAATCAATCTGGTGATAAGTCTCTTGGGAATATTGGCATCTTGTGAATCTAGTTGAATATCTCTTTAGCATTGAGTAATAAGATCACGCATAATCTTGTTTTACATCTTTGGTAATTATGATTGGCATGTTAATTGATAAGTGGATAATTTCATCTAATTGGTTAAACATCTTGTGGAATTTTTGCACTTGTGTCTCTAAGCATTTATCTTGTTTAAGATTTTCATCTAATCATTGTTAAGTACTCTTGCTATAAGATAATTCACAATAAGTACTTAAATAACATAAACCAATCTTAACTCAAGATAAGATGACTCAATCTATCTTGCACAAGCATTCTAGGATCTAGCTTGCATTTAAGAACTTACCTCGTAGCATAAGTTAGGTTGATAGATTCCTAGCGCAACACTTTTCCAATTAGCTTGAAGGATTCAAATCTTCTTAGTGGTTAACACAGTGACCTTGCAGTCGTCAAAGCCATAGTCTCTGCAGCGCCGGAGGAACTAAGTGGGTGGAACACAGGGGGAGGTATTGCTAATCAGGTTGTTTCCTACTTCCTGTTGGCTTCCATTTCACAACCTACGCTAAACACTATTTCTTAAAACAGTTAAGAAAAAGGTTCTATTTAGATAAGGCATATAATTAAAATTAACCAAGATCATTGCATCACATATAGATTCTAGTATTTGCATATCATATAGGTTAGTCGATCATTCAAGCAGCAGGTGTACATCTGGTTACTTGGCATTAATTTACATTAAGCAAGAATTGTGACTCCATGAGGCACTGGTCTCATACTTGAAAAATCTAATCTAATCATTAATCTTGCTAAAATTCTACCAAGTAGCTAGGCCATTCATCTGTGTTTCGCAATAAAGTTGTTTTCCAACTTGTTTTCCCTCATCCCATTCCATAGGGACTACCGCCCATAGCCTGTTGTTGGGAGATAGCTAGAACAGAGTAGGTGGGGATCAAAGTGACAGCCCCCGCCCTGAGAAGTTGTTGCGGTACTTATACAATCTACGCGACAACAAGTCCAACTCCTAAAAAATAGGAAAGACAAAAAATGAATGGAACTACCATGAAATAAATGTCAAATATTTTATCATAAAACACCTAAAAATAGGCATCACTAAAAATAGAAGCACCTTGCATTCAATGAAAATAGTCTCATTAGGCCCACAAAGGGAAGCTCAATTGGAAATCACCATGTTATAAAGTATGATGTAAACCATGATATTCAAAGTTCAAATCCCCCATGGGTCAAGCCAAAAAAGAAGAAGAAGAAAATAGTCTTATTAGACTTGTTTTTTGCAAGGAATCCAAATATATACTTAGAATTGACATATGACTTAAAACCCTAACTACTAAAAATAATAGTGTATCGCATGTCATTCAAAAAAATCTCATTGGCATCATGAGCGCACAAGGGCCAATAATCTGTGATCCCCTCTAACTCATGGACCCTAGAACTCTAGCTCCTAGAAAATAAGAAAATTGCTAAAAAAAGAAAATTTCCCCAAAATTGGTGAATATGCCTCTAAAATGGACTCTGATCACTATGAAACTTGATCCATTGTCATTGAATACCAATATGATTAAATTGAGTTGGATATTAACCCTCCATTTGCATAGGAAAATTTTGGAGTTAAGAGGTCCTCAGTACAAGGTGAGTCTCACTTAATATAGAGAATAAATGGGTTCATAGACTTCACAATGTTTGGTTTGTTCATATTTCTTATACTCTAAAGACTTTTTCTTTGTATGCGACTTATTAAGGGATCCCATTCAAGGCTCAATTGGTCATGAGTGGGATTGCCAATGGCCTTTCCCCTATTTGCATCACTTAAAGACCATGAAGCACATTTTTAGTGAGTATCAATTTGTCGAGCACTAAAGGAGATACTTAGAGGATCAATATTTAGATGTATTTCACGGGAGGGTTCATTGGTGTACTGTGTTATTTATAAATTGTTGTTCTCTAATTTGTACTACCTTCTCTAAGATATGGAAATGCTTTCATATTTCAAAGTTATTCATTATATGGAAAAGTAAGTCTAAGCCTATTTTTGAGAATGAGGCTTGTTGACCAGTCTGTGTCAACTACCCTATAGTTGTACACATTTTTGCAAAGGAATTCCATCACGTTCGAGCAATCCGATGTCCATTATTCATCATCATCCATCAATTTAAGTAAACCCAAATTCTTCAAGTTTATTGTAAATGATGTTAGTATGATTGTTTAATAATGTAACAACACCTAGGTAAGCCTATGATTTTGGCAAAGGACTTCATCTTGGAAAGTTTTTTAATCTAACTGATTTATGTGTGTTTCTAAACACAGATAAATTGGCAGAGTTCTTTTTCCAGCTTAAACCACAAAGCTATGGTGGAATTTGTTGACAAGATCTTAAGTGATTCCTAGTGTTATATCAAGTCTTTTGTAAAAGTGTGTTTGAGAATAATTTAAACACATTTGGCAAAATTATTTTATTACAAACACACTCGGTTTATACTAGATTATATTGTGTCGCAGAATTAGGTTAATTATTAAAAGTGTTTTCCCCTTTCAAGGGTTGAATTAATTTTAATATATTGATGAAAAAATATTTTGGTGCATAGTCCCTCTTATTTAGACACCATGGCTAAAATATTTGAGTGTGGAAAAAATTATTAATCCCCTCTAGTGTCAATTAATTTATTTTTTGGCAAAATTATTAAAATCCTAAGGCAGAAAATTAATTAATTTTGAGTCAAAAACTAAGTATATAGAAAATAAAATTCTCTCCAAGTGGAAAAAAGAATTTTGGAAAAAGTGGTCAACTCCAAGGAAAAATTAAATTGACAAACCCAATTCCAAGGCGAAAAAATCACAAGAAATTCTTTGGGACCATAAAAGAAACATTTTTTTCAAGAAAAATATTTTTCCTGGGTTCAATTAGTTGAAGAAAATTCGTGGGTCCAAAAGAAGTCAAATTTTCAAGGCCCTTCATCAAAGAAAAAATTAATTTAAAAAATAAAATAAAATTTGAGCTTATGGACCAAGATGATTAAGTCAAAAATGATTTTTTGAGGAAAAAATGTCAAAATAATATTTTTTTGACCAGGAAAAAAGGGAATATTATGGAATTCAAATTTCTTCATGAGGATCAAGTAAAAAATATGCAACTTCTTGGACCTAGCCATTTTCCACTTGGAGGGGGATCTAAATCTCTCTATTTTCTAGATAAGGAAGCTATTTGCTTCTCATTTGAGACCGAAATTCTGTAAAGAAGGTTTGAGTCAAGTTCTTCTCGCTGTAATAGGTTTTTGATCAATAAAACAAAAATTCTTTGGGGTTTATTCTTGTTGGTGTTCCTCTTCAATTTTCTTGTGGTAATGTTTTTTGTATCATGTGATTAATATCTTACTGAATAAATTTTATAAATTATTATTTCTTTAGCTATTTGTTGGATCAATTATTTTATGGGTTTTAGAGAAACATTTTAATTTGATTTATCTAGCAGGTATCTGTAGATTTTTAAAAGGTATTTTGTTATCTATGCCTTTATTGATCTAATAATTTTATTTTAAATGTGTAGAGACTTCAGGTATTCAAATCTTCGATGTGAGGGGAAGTCTTCGGCTAGGACATGAGGGGAAGTCTTTGGCTAGACCAAGCCGCTCTCAAGTCAAGAAAACTCAAGAGCCCATCTGATTAAATTTTATGGCTTATTGAATGATTTGATTTGCAAAGATATTGGCTATTGTTCACTATACAAATTTATTTTCATTATCTATTTGAATTTATTTGTGCATTAAAGAGTAAATATAATTAAAAAGCTAATCTCACTATAAATATTTGTAAATAATATTTATTTATTTTTAACTTTGTAATTAATATTTGAAATATTTTATTTTAGATTTTGTAATTATTTTAAATGTCTTTTAAACTTGGTAAATATTTGTGAATGTATTTCTCTATAAATTCAGTGATCCATATGCTATTTGAAAGCTCTTCACGTTACAGGAGGTGGAGAATGGAATTAAGAAGCTGAAAACAAGAAAGGCAAAGGACTTGGTTGAAATTCAAGCAGAGTATCTAAATTGGGGAATGAACGCTCTTGCACCGCACATCATGGAAATATTCAACAACATCATTCAGCAAGGATTCCCAAGAGATTGGATAACTAGCCTAGAATTACCCCTTTTTAAAAATGGATACATTAATAATCCATCAAACTATAGAACAATTATGATCAATCCTTTGTTTGCAAAGCTTTTCAACAGCATGGTAGAAGACAAAATTAGTAAGTGGGTAGAAGTAAAAGAAAAGAGGGCAAGAGGAAAAGTGGGTTTTAGGCCAAAACATTCTGCAATGGATCATGGTATCACGTTGAGACACATTGTTGAAAGGGTTTGGGAGAACAAAGAAGAAGTATTTTGCTGCTTTGTGGACTTCAAAAAAGCATTTGACATAGTCCCTAGGGATAAATTGTGGCATAGTATGGAAGAACTTGAAATTCCTGTGCATTATAGAGCCGCTATCCATAGACTTAGTGAAGAAGTGAAAGTTAAAATTAGAACCTCAACAGGTATTTTAGAAAGTTTTAGAAGTGACAATGGAGTCAAGCAAGATTGCCCTCTATCCCCTACTCTTTTTGGTCTATATATTGATAAATTGGAAGAGTGGTTAAATCCGCAAGGTGGAGATGGTGTTCAGTTGGGGGAGTTTGTGATAAAGTTTCTTTTATATGCTGATGATATTGTATTGATTTCTAAATCATCCCATGGATTGCAAATGCACTTATATGCCCTTGAGCATTTTTGTAGAGCAGTGGGGATACAAGTCAATAATAGCAAGACCAAAATAATGATTTTCTCTAATAAAAGGAAGCAAAGCGAGCATACTTTCTTCTTTGAAGACAACATTCTTGAAGAAGTAAATGAGTACAAGTACCTTGGGATTGATTTCAACAACAAACTCAATTGGGAGGACTGTAGAAAGAAGAGAATTTTAGAAGTGTGGAAATCATTATACGCTCTTCAAAATAAATGTATAGAGGCAAAGTTAAGGGATTGGAAAATGATTAAAGTGCTTTTTGGACTCCTAGTTTGTCCAGTGATGCAGGTGCGAATTGTGGGCTAGCAACACTCCTGTCTCAAAATGGAAACAAATTAAGAAAATCCAAAAACGCTTGATCATGAGCAAGTTAAAAATAAAAAGTTTGGTACCTTATGAGATAATGTTGAGTGAAACAGGAACAACTCCCATTGAAGCAACTATGGTGCGGCTCATAATATATCTAAAAAGAATTGACCAAATGAGAGTAGGTAGATGGCCTAATGTTATCTTCAATGAAGGCATGAGTGAAAGAAAGAAAATATGGATGAAACAAAACTACACATGGATGCAAAAATGGAATATCTACCTCAATGCTTATCCCACAAATAGTAAGGAGCTAAAGGATTTTGTTATGGAGAAGTTTCGTAAAAATGCATGGGGAAAAGAGTTGGGTAGAAAGAAGAAATATTACATTGAGGAATTCAACCCTACATGTGATCTACAACAAAAAGAGTTCATTGGAGCTAGCATTTCGTGGAGGGCAAAGGTTCTTATTGCTCAATTAAGGACCAACTCACATCAACTTTGGTGTGAAACAGGACAGTGGAAAAGGCCTAAAGAAGCTTGGGAAGAACGGGTGTGTACATTTTGCACATCTGGGGCTGTGGAATCGGAAAAACATTTCATTTTGGAATGTGATGCATTCAAAGACATCAGAGAAAGTTATGAGAACATGTTAGCATCAGTTTCTTGGCATTGTCTTTTTAGCGAGGGGATTGTTGGAAGGTTGGTCCAACTCATCATCAATTTGAATCGGAAAAGGATTGAATTGCAAAAAGCGAAAAACAGGGAACTAATGTTCTCATAGACTATTTTTAGTCTCATGGACCTTAAAATATCATTTCATTATATATATATATATTGTGGCTTTTCTTTGTTTTCTCTCACAGATCTAAAGGCGAAGAGCCGAGTTTTGGTTTTGGACTTCTTTTTAATAAAATTTTGTAGGTGGTTTTGATACAAGATCAAAAGAGAAAATCATTTTTTTGGGGGGGGCAAACCCTCTTTTGCTTGGATGACTAAGGTTTATATTCTATATCAATATTTCTGAAGGCCACATGTATTATAGACTCAAGCCATCATGCATCCCAACCGCATACCTTCCCGAGACCTTCCTGCTCTCTCAATAAAAATCTTTCAACAAACACACTTGGTTTATACTAGATCATATTTTGTCGCAGAATTAGGTTAATTATTAAAAGTGTTTTTCCCTTTCAAGGGTTGAATTAATTTTAATATATTAATGGAAAAATATTTTGGTGCATAGTCCCTCTTATTTAGACATCATGGCTAAAATATTTGAGGGTGGAAAAAATTATTAATCCCCTCTAGTGTCAATTAATTATTTTTTTTGGCAAAATTATTAAAATCCTAAGGCAGAAAATTAATTAATTTTGAGTCAAAAACAAAGTATAGAGAATAAAACTCTCTCCAAGTGGAAAAAATAATTTTGGAAAAAGTGGTCAACTCCAAGGAAAAATTAAATTGACAAACCTAGTTCCAAGGCGAAAAAATCACGAGAAATTCTTTGGGACCAGAAAAGAAATATTTTTTCAAGAAAAATATTTTTCCTAGGTTCAATTAGTTGAAGAAAATTCGTGGGTCCAAAAGAAGTCAAATTTTCAAGGCCCTTCATCAAGAAAAAAATCAATTTAAAAAATAAAATAAAATTTGAGCTTATGGACCAAGATGATTAAGTCAAAAATGATTTTTTGAGGAAAAAATGTCAAAATAACATTTTTTTGACTAGGAAAAAAGGGAATTATTATGGAATTCAAATTTCTTCATGAAGATCAAGTAAATAATATGCAACTTCTTGGACCTAATCGTTTTCCACTTGGAGGAGGATCTAAATCTCTCTATTTTCTAGATAAGGAAGTTATTTGCTCCTCATTTGAGACCGAAATTCTGTAAAGAAGGTTTGAGTCAAGTTCTTCTCACTGTAATACGTTTTTGATCAATAAAACAAAAATTCTTTGGGGTTTATTCTTGTTGGTGTTCCTCTTCAATTTTCTTGTGGTAATGTTTTTTGTATCATGTGCTTAATATCTTACTGAATAAATTTTATAAATTATTATTTCTTTAGCTATTTGTTGGAGCAATTATTTTATTGGTTTTAGAGAAACATTTTAATTTGATTTATCTAGCAGGTATCTGTAGATTTTTAAATTTATTTTGTTATATATGCCTTTATTGATCTAATAATTTGATTTTAAATGTGTAGAGACTTCAGGTATTCAGATCTTGGGTGTGAGGGGAAGTCTTTGGCTTGGACATGAGGGGAAGTCTTCGGCTAGACCAACCCGCTCTCAATTCAAGAAAACTCAAGAGCCCATCTAATTGAATTTCATGGCTTATTTAATGATTTGATTTGCAGAGATATTGGCTATTGTTCACTATACAGATTTATTTTCATTATCTATTTGATTTTATTTGTGCATTAAAGAGTAAATATAATTAAAAAGCTAATCTCACTATAAATATTTGTAAATAATATTTATTTATTTTTAACTTTGTAATTAATATTTGAAATATTTTATTTTAGATTTTGTAATTATTTTAAATGTCTTTTAAACTTGGTACATATTTGTGAATGTATTTCTCTATAACTTCAGTGATCCATATGCTATTTGAAAGCTCTTCACATTACAGGAGGTAGAGAATGGAATTAAGAAGTTGAAAACAAGAAAGGCAAAGGACTTGGTTGAAATTCAAGCAGAGTATCTAAAATGGGGAATGACCGCTCTTGCACCACACATCATGGAAATATTCAACAACATCATTCAGCAAGGATTCCCAAGGGACTGGATAACTAGCCTAGAATTACCCCTTTTTAAAAGTGGATACATTAATAATCCATCCAACTATAGAACAATTATTATCAATCCTTTGTTTGCAAAGCTTTTCAACAGCATGGTAGAAGACAAAATTAGTAAGTGGGCAGAAGCAAAAGAAAAGAGGGCAAGATGAAAGCGGGTTTTAGGCCAAAACATTCTACAGTGGATCATGGTATCACATTGAGACACATTGTTGAAAAGGTTTGGGAGGAAAAAGAAGAAGTATTTTGCTGCTTTGTGGACTTCAAAAAAGCATTTGACAAGTCCCTAGGGATAAGTTGTGGCATAGAATGGAAGAACTTGAAATTCCTATGCATTATAGAGTCGCTATCCATAGACTTAGTGAAGAAGTGAAAGTCAAAACTAGAACCTCAGCCGGTATTTCAGAAAGTTTTAGAAGTGACATTGGAGTCAAGCAAGATTGCCCTCTATCCCCTACTCTTTTTGGTCTATATATTGATAAATTGGAAGAGTGGTTATATCCGCAAGGTGGAGATGGTGTTCGGTTGGGGGAGTTTGTGATAAAGTTTCTTTTATATGCTGATGATATTGTATTGATTTCTAAATCATCCCATGGATTGCAAATGCACTTATATGCCCTTGAGGATTTTTGTAGAGCAGTGGGGATGCAAGTCAATAATAGCAAGACCAAAATAATGATTTTATCTAATAAAAGGAAGCAGAGCGAGCATACTTTCTTCTTTGAAGACAACATTCTTGAAGAAGTAAATGAGTACAAGTACCTTGGGATTGATTTCAACAACAAACTCAATTGGGAGGACTATAGAAAGAAGAGAATTTTAGAAGGGTGGAAATCATTATACGCTCTTCAAAACAGATGTAGAGAGGCAGAGTTATGGGATTGGAAAACGATTAAAGTGCTTTTTGGACTCCTAGTTTGTCCAGTGATGCAGGTGTGAATTGTGGGCTAGCAACACTCCTGTCTCAAAATGGAAACAAATTGAGAAAATCCAAAAACGCTTGATCATGAGCAAGTTAAAAATAAAAAGTTCAGTACCTTATGTGATAATGTTGAGTGAAACCGGAACAACTCCCATTGAAGAAACTATGGTGCGGTTCATAAGATATCTAAAAAGAATTGACCAAATGAGAGTAGGTAGATGGCCTAATGTTATCTTCAATGAAGGCATGAGTGAAAGAAAGAAAACATGGATGAAACAAAACTACACATGGATGAAAAAATGGAATATCTACCTCAATGCTTGTCCCACAAATAGCAAGGAGCTAAAGGATTTTGTTATGGAGAAGTTTCATAAAAATATATGGGGAAAAGAGTTGGGTAGAAAGAAGAAATATTACATTGAGGAATTCAACCCTATGTGTGATCTACAACAAAAAGAGTTCATTGGAGCTATCATTTCGTGGAGGGAAAAGGTTCTTATTGCTCAATTAAGGACCAACTCACATCAACTTTGGTGTGAAACAAGACAGTGGAAAAGGCCTAAAGAAGCTTGGGAAGAACGGGTGTGTACATTTTGCACATCTGGGGCTGTGGAATCGGAAAAACATTTCATTTTGGAATGTGATGCATTCAAAGACATCAAAGAAAGTTATGAGAACATGTTAGCATCAATTTCTTGGCATCCTCTTTTTAGCGAGGGGATTGTTGGAAGGTTGGTCCAACTCATCATCAATTTGAATCGAAAAAGGATTGAATTGCAAAAAGCGAAAAACAAGGAACTAATGGTCTCATAGACTATTTTTAGTCTCGTGGACCTTAAAATATCATTTCATTATATATATATATATATATATATATATATATATATATATATATATATATATATATATTGTGGCTTTTCTTTGTTTTCTCTCGCAGATCTAAAGGTGAAGAGCCGAGTTTTGGTTTTGGACTTTTTTTTTATAAAATTTTGCAGGTGGTTTTGATACAAGATCAAAAGAGAAAATCAATTTTTTGGGGGGGCTAAACCCTCTTTTGCTTGGACGACTAAGGTTTATATTTTTATATCAATATTTCTGAGGGCCACATGTATTATAGACTCAAGCCATCATGCATCCCAGCCGCATACCTTCCTGAGGCCTTCCTGCTCTCTTAATAAAAATCTTTCAAGGGATCTGCTTGGTATTTTGGCTTCTTTTCTCCTCAAATTTGGCTTTCTAGGCTAGTTGATTGTTTTGGAATATTTTACTTGGCATTCGCTAGGGTCTGGGTATCAATTTGTGGATTTGAAAAACTATTTTGAGCCCCTTTGTGGAAGGTTGCAAGCTCACCAAGCTTTCCCTCATCTAGCTGCATGCCTGTTTAGATTTCATTTGTTTCTTTAAATTCAAATCTAACCTTTATCTCTATTGCATGCTTGTAGCCATAACTAGAAAATTTTTGTTTTGTCAGATGAAACTAATCTGTGGTGTGTAGTTGCAGATTTATTCTCATTTCGTTGAAGATTTTGTCATTGATTTTTTTTAGAAGGCTTACCTCTTTGTGCCATCCATTTGTTACATATTGTTTAGCAAGCGTAAGTTGTAGGTCTTAAAGCCTCACCTTCCTTGATTGTATGCTTCCAACAAGGCTGCATACTACACATCTAGATCACATAGCACTCAAGTATTTCAAACATTCAGATCCAAAAAATAAGAGTTTGAGAATAATTAATCAATAATATTTGTTGATCCAAAAAATTCTAGCGCTTCTTCTTATCTAGTTGTGGGAATATTAGCCATTATTTCAATAGACCGTAGATTTTTCCTTGGCTTGTTTTCATTGAAAAATCACATATGTGCTGAACTTTTTTTGCATAAAATATACCAGAGCTTGAGATTCCCTTATTGGTGGCACAAATTGATTTGTGGTAGCATTGGATGTGAGTACATAGCAGAGAGGAAGATATAGTACCAGAGGATCAGCACAGTGATTGAGGAGGCTACCCAGAGGCAGTAGAAGCCACGTAGAGGCAGCTAGAGACTGCACAGAGGCAGAGGAACCTGCGTTGGTGACGCAGAAGGCCAAAAAGATGTCGCAAAGAGGCATAGGGATGACGCAGGGGGTTTCAGAGTTATGTAGAGGCTAGCAGGGCTGACACAAAGCCTTAGAGAAGTGCCAGAAGAATTTTCGTGGGGCAGAATAGTGCTGAGAAGCTTAATATCTGCTTCTGAGAAGAGGTATTACTACCGTGTAAAAATATCTATTGGGTGAGACAGTTTGGCACCTTAGTTGTACTCAAGAAATCTACATAATAATAAAGCCCTCGGAACTGTTACATCGGTTTTCCTGCATTGGGTTTTTCCAAGCATGATTGTCCAAAAATAACAGTGTCCCTTGTGTGTTTGTCTATTATTTTAGTTTATTATTTCAGTTGATGATCTGTATATGAGTTGAGGCTGCATTTGTCATTATTTTCGGTATTTATATGAATAAATAACTTGTTAAGGAATAAACAAGTAGGTGAAATAAACCAGATAATGCAGTAGGAATTTCTGACATGTTAGACTTAGAAATTTCAACATGGTATCAAAGCGTTGTAGATCACAGGAGGACTGAAGGCACCAACAAAATCAGAAGTATTTGCAGCAGTAGTAGCTATCCCGAGAGACAGAACTGCACCTAATCATAAAGCAGCAGAGAAGGAGTGTCGCAAAGGGCCTGCGTCATCATTTCGAGCTAGAGAGAGGGTCAGCGCAGAGGCAGAGAGAGGCAGAAGAGGCTCACGAAGAGCCAGGTCATCCTACTCAGTCAGGTAGGCTTGACGTAGTTGGCCAGAGGAGTGATTCAACATTTGTCGGGAATGCGCAGAGCTGGAAGACTCATATTCTTCAGTTACTGGGGCATAGGAAGTTGTGGGCAGATTGTGGATTAGGAAGCTAGCGCGGTGTTGTTGCTGTCGAAGCAAAGTAGTACCTAATGGGACAGAACCAAGGTAGAGGGAGTCGTTGCCTTGATGGATTTCTAGCCAAGAAATCCAGATCCGAGTTGCAGTTGCAAAGAGGATCGGAGAGCAGCGGATCGACAGTTGGCGGGAAGATTTCCAACAGGGAAATCAGGACTTAGAGGGAGATTTCCAGGAGAGAAGTCAAATCTTAGAGGGAGTCCAGAAGGAGGAGTGGAGATGGCAATGAATAGACTTAGGGATCAAGACAGGTTGGACAGGGCCTCCAACTTTGTCATCTGGAAGGCTAGGATCCTGTCTATTCTAGATAGACATCGCATCAAGGGCTTCGCCTTGAGAACCGTGGCTATCCCAGTTGACCCAGCTAATAACGAGAAGTATGAGGATGCAATGGCAAAGGCAAAGTGCATAATCCTTGATGGGGTCAAGGATCATGTCGTACCACATATTGCTAAGAAGAATGCGACAAAGGAGATGTGGGATACTTTGACAACATTGTATCAAGGCACTTCCGTGTAGAGGAAGATGTTACTAGAGAATCAATTGCGGTCATATCAGATGCAGAAGGGAAGTAGATAGATCAATACCTCCTCGGATTGCAGGAGATTCAGGACCAACTTACTTCCATAAGGGCCACGTTGGATCAAGAGTTCATGGTGAGGACAACCCTGAATGCAGTCTCTGAGGATTGGGAGACATTTGTCCAAATCATTTTGGGTAGAGCTAATATTCTAGTATGGGAAGAGATGTAGGCAGCTCTTCGCCAAGAAGAGATCAAACAGTTGACCAAGGCAGGGAGTAGCAGCAAAGGGGGTCGAATCAAGAAAGAGGAGGAGGATGTAGCTCTGGCATCTACAAGACAGTAGGGGAAGAGGAAGAAGAAGGACATCTCCAAGGTGAAGTGCTTCCATTATGGGGAGCTGGGTCATTATGCAACCCAGTGTCCCAGGAAGAAGAATAAGGGAGAGGCTTCTGATTCCAAGGTAACTCAGGCTAAGTTGGAGAAAGAAGTCGAGACTGATGACGATTGTACCATGAGTGCTCATGCACCTCTAGAGAAGAGGTGGGGTGACATTGAGATGTAGTCAGGATGGGTACAGAAGATGTAGGGGCAAGATCCTTGAGGTGCCCAAACTCTTGGATCATATCCAGCTACGGGAGCCCTGAATGATAGTAGCAGGATGACGAATGTTGGTAGAAGCAAGATGTGATGGAGCGACAAGGCAGTGCTAGAGTGCAGAGGTCTGTAGCAGCGCAGTGGGGGTTGCAGTAGTGTGAGAGGTACAAAGTTGTTTGCAGCAGTATGAGAGTCATAGAGGTGGTTGCAGCAGTGCGAGAGGCACAAAGGTGTTTGCAGCAGCGCAGAGGCAGCAGAGGGAGCACAGGATAGCAGCAGAGGTAGCTTCAGCATCAGGAGGCTTCCAGACTGACAAGGATGTCAGAATTTGGGTAGATCAATTACTTACTTCTCGGTAACTAAGTTGCAGTGCAGCAATTAGCAGTGGTAGTGCTATGGGCAGCATGATGCAGCATGTTGAGAGGGAGTTGTAGTACAGATGTAGCAGTGGCAGTGGCAGGGTCATGGGCAGCAGTATAGGAAGCAACAGTGCAATGGATGTTGGGCAGTAGGCCAAGCATCAACACAGGTACCGATGCAGAAGAATCAATGTGATGTTCAGTGGTGGAGCATTACTAGAGCACATTCCTTGCTAAGAGGGAGTGTTGATTTGTGGTAGCATCGAATGTGCTCTAGCCATGAAAATTGGCAGAGAGGCTAAAGCACATGAGATCTCCAAGACCCGGAAATGGTTTGGGGAAATTCCACCCGGTTAGAGAGATATTAAAATAATTAATATTTTTAATGGAGTTCCTAAGTCTAAACTTAGGAAAATTAAAATATTAATGGGTATTAATATAAAATTGGGTGAGAATGTTCTAAATGACATGGATCAAGCCAAATCTAATCTTAGCCATTGATTAGGGACTTAATCTTGGCCATTGAAGACTCAACAGGAAAAGTATAAGAGGAGGCTTGAGGGTCAGTTGGAGATACGCCAAGGTTGATCAGTCAATTCGATTTTCTGGAGCGGGGTTTGCTGAGAAAATTCAAACAAGTGATCTGAGTTGCAGTGAGGGGTAGTGAGTACATAGCAGAGAGGCAGAGATAGTGCCAGAGGATCAGTGCAATGACTGAGGAGGCTACGCAGAAGGAGCAGGAGTCATGCAGAGGCAGCTATAGATTGCGCAGAGGCTGAGGGGCCTGCGTGGCTAACGCAAAAGGCCAGAAGGAGACACAAAGAGGTAAAGGGGTGATGCAAGGGGTTCTAGAGCTATAGAGAGGCTAGCAGGACTGACGCAGAGCCTTGGAGAAGCGCCGGAAGAATTTTCGTGGGGTAGGCTAGTACTGAGAAGCTGAATATCTGCTTCTAAGAAGAGGTATTACTGTCGTGTAAAAATATCTGTTGGGTGAGCTAGTTTGGTACCCTAGTTATACTCAAGAAATCTGCATAATAATAAAACCCTCAGAACTGCTACACCAGTTTTCCTGCATTGGGTTTTTCCAGGGACGATTTTGTCTATTATTTCAGTTGATGATTCGTATATGAGTTGAGGCTGCATTTGTGTTTATTTTCAGTATTTATATGAATAAATAACTTGTTAAGAAATAAACAAGTAGGTGAAATAAACCAGATAATGCAGTAGGAATTTCTGACGTGTCAGACTTAGAAATTTCAACACAAATTTGTTGTTTAAGGCTCCTGGGATTGCTTTCAATTTGTAGGAATCATAGTGGCTAGTCACAGACCTGGACAAGCTTTATTTCCCGAGATGAAAAGATTTTATTAAATGCTTCTAGGTTTATTTATTTCAAGCCTAGCATATTGTTTGATTTACAGGCTTTATCAAGTCCATTCTTGGATCATAACACAAAAGGGAGTTTCCAGGTCTGGTCACATCCTTTGAAGACCTCATTGTCCTCATTAAAAACCTTTTTTTTGGGTGACTGAATACATATCATATATGAGGATCAACTATAGATGTTTGGCTACCATTGCAAGCATATTGGATGACTTGATTTCACTTTTAGAAGTCCGATATATTTATGACAGAGGTCTGATTTGGTACTATAGTGGCATCTCTGAAGATTGATACATTGTTTCTAGTTTCAAAATCGGTCATTATGCAACAAATTTTTCTCCTTGCTTTTGATAATTGATCTAAACTTTTGTAGGCTCTTGTAGTCTGATCATAAATTGCAGTGGACTGACATTGATTGATTAAGTAAGTTACAGTGAGCAGTGATATGCTTGAGGTTTGGTTCATCTTTGAAGTTATTATTGTGCATTCATTGGAGTTAATTTTTTGCATCTTATGAATGACCTTATGGATTAATGATTAATCTCATCATTAAGTGGGTTGGCCCTATTTGAAATGGATACAATAGACTGATTTTTCTTGGCCATGGCATCATTTGAAGTACAGTAGATTTATATTTTGTTGATCTCATCAAAGCATCAGGAACAACTTTTCCTTTGTCTCTAATTCTAATGAGTATGAGTTGTCTCATCCATTAATTTTGCTTGAGTAGTTTTGAAGTTTCATCACTACATTGCCTAGGTGAAAGGTACCATAATTAAGGAAGTTTGATTACTTCAGTGGTTACTTTTGCCCGCATCATTTGTCTCAAATTGATACGTCGCATGAATTGAGGGGCATTCCCAGCAAACACTCATCTATCTTATTTGAAGCTTCAAGCGTAGTGACACATCTTCTAAGGTGCAACATTGAAATACCATCAAATATCATCCCAGTAAAGTCTAATGTTCAAAGTCTAATCCCAGATGGTTCATTGAGTTGCATCACACATTATTGAAATATATTAAGTGGACTTCTCTCTCTTTGAAGCCTTGCAGGTTAAGTTGGCAAGCTATATTTGACATCTTGTTCTCAATCACTAATTAACATAAGTATAAGACGGTTTTAGAAAATACATTGAGATTGATCCAGTTGGTAGTAATATTGCTAGCAGTTGTGTCATTGAGAAAGTCTCTAGGGGTTTTAGAGGTTCACATCTCTTGTGATCTTGTATGAGGCTGGCTATATTTGTCACCTCAATTGTAAGTTGAATATGTTAGGCCCCTATACTACTAGTGTAACCCTTTATTGTTATTAGTACAACCCACTTATTATATTGATGTACCCATGTAGTGCCCATATTGTTACTATTGTGCCCCATAAAAGCCCACTATTGTTATTATTGTGCCCTTACATTATTATTCTTATGTTGGCTCTGATTATGTTATGACCCCTTAGACTCCTATATATAAAAAGGAGGTCTTTTCATTTGTATCATCCAAGAATTGTTCATTTATGTAATGTAAAGGAGGTTGCCCCCTCGAAGACGCTGAATTCTAAGGCATTGATCTATCTTTTCTATCTTTTCTTGAGCTGGTTTCATAACAGAATAATTGTCCTAAATTGACTATTTGACTATCTTGAGAGTAATTGGAGCAAATTATCATCATCATTTGCATCCTCATCTTAGCTTAGCTTGTGTTGCATTGTATAACTCATCTCTCTTGCAGCACTGTCATTTTTGTAGCTTGATATTAGTTCTTAGCAAATACTTTGATTTATCATTGATCGTCGTTGTATAAAGGCATTGGTCTATAATTTTTATATCTGGTTTGCCTAATCAAGCTTAATTGAATCTATTTTAACATTACTCATATCATTAATACTTGCTTTAATTAATAACCAAATTACATTAATAACAAGTTGCCTTGCCCTAGATCTCCTAGACCTTGTTGTTCCAACTGGTTTCCTGTCATCCATCCACCTACAAGGACTACCCCCCTTCGCTTACCTAGGAGAGAGCTAGAATGGAGTGAGTAGGGATCAGAGTGATAGCCCCTACTCTAAGCGTTGTCGCTTTGGGTGTAATTTGAGCGACAACAAGGCTATCCCATCTTCTTCTTTTAGTTCTATGTGGCAGGATCAGGTACACCATAAAGTCTTGTCTAAGGTAACTCCATTGATAAATCTCTTTATCCCTTAGCTTATTTTGATTTATCTAAGTATTAATAGCTTTATGGAAAAAGTTATGATGTTCATTGTATATATCTTCCACTTTTTGCAATACTGTTTGTTTCTAAATATTTTTCAACAGATATCTGATGTATTTTTCAAAAACACAAATCAAAGTAACCAGTAAAGTTGAGTTCTTTTGTTCCTTTCATACTTCTATAAAAATCCTTCATGTGATAACGAGGTTTCCCAAAATCCCCTTCTATAGCTATGACCCTTGTCTTGTTAACGTAACTAAAATTAGCTAAAAAGTCCCATGTGTGATGCAAGATACTAGATTTCTAAATGAGATGAAAGGTACCTTCATTACGCTGTCAATTAACAATTTTTTTTCTTGGGAAAAGCCTTTGAATTGCCTCAATTCTCTCATATGGTGTTGTGTTGAAGTAACTAGTAAATGGTATGGGGTTATGGGTTCATTATCAAATTGTTCATACTAATGATATTCAACTCTTGTTTACGCTTGCATTGTAATAAGATACATACATAAGATTTTATATACCAAGCAATCGTATTTTAATTAACACTGCTAAACTATATTGAATTTTTCTTATTGCCGGTTGGCTCATTACAATATATGTTCTACACATAGAAAACAAAGCCTATAAAATCTCTCAATGATATCTTTAATAAAATGTTCCATGCCAATCATGTTTTTTGTTTCCCAAGAAGAATAAATAAAAGAAACTCACAAGAAACCCAATTGTTCAACTAATATGATCATTTGGTAAGACTTTGCGCTAAACAAACTCATAAAACTAATATATATAAGTTATAAGCCTAGTCAATACAACCTTACCTAGCAGGAGGTGATGTGGAAAAGTTAATACAGGTTGGTTCCATCTATAACTTTCTACCCACCATATAATGCCTTTTTTACTCACAATTGACTATGTTAATGACTTTTATACGCTCAATGCTGACTTGGTAACACAAACGTCATAAAAAAAAATGTGCACAAGTTGATGTAAACATAACCAATGAGTTGCAAGTCCAAATCATCATTTTTAGGTTGAAGTTGTGATTCCAAACCTGAATATATGTTAACAGAACCTTCTTTCATATAGTCACCAAGAACACCCGGTACCCAACCATAGAGATTATAAATACCGGGACAGACATTTTCTATAGAGAAAAGCCCATTCTCATCAGCTTGACTCCAAAATTGGTAGCCCTGTTGACACAAAATATAAGTCCAATCCATATACATATTTTACTTAGAATCAGATTTACAAAAAGAATGAATTGACGAAAACAAGGGAATCATCACAGAAAATAATAAATGTTATGATTAAGTATATACCTTACTCTCTTTTTGCCAAGATCCTTTTTCCCCCGGTGTGGACAATCCCAAAAAGGCAAGACGAGCTGGGTGAACATGCTCAACAGCATATCTGAGCATAGAATTGAGTTAATTATTTTATATGATTTTAAAGAAATAAAATGGCAAGGTATTATTTATGCGAGCAATTAAAGAGGAGGATTGAAAATCAGGCATTGTACAATTCCTTTAAGTGATTTAATATATATATATATATATTCAAATGAATGGGGTATCCATTTGAGTGAAACAAACCAAGATTTTTTTATTGGAAATTTGAAACTTATGATAGGTCCCAATGAATATTAGTGCTTTTGGTCTTGATGTTTAAAATTGTTTGGATAGAAAACCTGTGTGTTGAGTGTGGAGTGAAGTGTGAACACAAAAGAATGAATGCCATGGATCTCATTTCCTATAATAGGTCCTTGGGATGCAATGTTATGGACTTTAAAATTTAAAACAGACATTTCTCTTTAACTAGCACCAAATTTTCTTCACTAGAGGTTTTTTATTTTTTTAGAAAATTACAATAATTTGGATTAAAATCCAAGTAGAATTGAGACACTTTCCAAGAATGTAAAAGAAAGTGCAAAAAAGGATCATTAGTTCAACATTGGATATTGTAGACATCATGAAATTAGATATAATGTTTCTAGTAAATGAGAACTTTAGTGTTTGAATTTGATGTTTGGAGATTATCTGTTGGAGATCAAACACAAGCCTTGAAGTGGAGAATTAATCAATTTCTCTGTTGGAACTTTGTTGTCCCATTGCCCATGTCCATTGCATTCTAATGTTAAGGAAAGTGTTGATTTGGGGTAGCATCGGATGTGCTCTAGCCACGAAATTTGGTGGAGACGCTGGGGCACATGAGATCTCCAATACCCAGAAAGGGTTTGGGCAGATTCTACATAGTTCAGGAGATATTAAAATAATTAATATTTTTAATGGAGTCCCTAAGTCTAAACTTAGTCTTAGGGAAAATAAAATATTAATGCGAATTAATATGAAACTGTGTTAGAATGGTCCAAAAGACATGGATCAAGCCTGATCTAATCTTATCCATTGATTAGGGACTTAATCTCGGTCGTTGATATGTCAATAGGAAAAGTATAAGAGGAGGCTTGAGGGTCACTTGGAGAACACGCCAAAGTGATCAGTCATTCTATTCTCTAGAGCAGGGTTTGCTAAGAGAGATAGAATTAGTGATCGTGAGATGCAGCTGAGGGGAATTTGACTACAGAGAGACAGAGAGGCAGAGAGGAGAGTAACTTAGAGCTAGCCAGGGCACACGCAAGGCCATGCAGAGGCAGTCGGGAGCCAATGTCACATGGTTCGGGTTCGAATTCGAATTTGATTACAATTAAGTTCGATTCGAGTTTGAATTTTTTGATGAGGTTCGTATGAGGTTCGCCATTAGGTTCGTTCATGTATATAATTTTAAAAATATATATATAATAATTAAAATTACATAAATCTTTTATATTAATTTATAATTAATATATATTTATAATTTTTATCAGATACTATATCAATAAATTTATAATTTTCCATAAATATAAGTTATATTAATTTATAATATTTAAAATAACAATACCCTAATTTCGTTAATGTAATATAATTTAAAATATATTAAAAATAATTCTTGTAAAAATATATAATTTTTAAATTATGTTAACTTTTCTTTGCACATAGTAATTTTATAATTACGATATGGTAATATTTGAACTGTTCATAGCATTATTACTTATAAATTATAAATTTAACCTTGCGTATAATTTTATACCTGTAACCTCATTTTAACATTTCAACTAAGTCTACCAAATCGGGACTTTGAAGAAAAGGTAGTAACTAATTTTTGGGGCATTTTAATTGTGAAGAATTGTGATTTCAAAAATTTAAATTCTTTACAAATTAGATAAAATATAAACCAGAAAACTTTTCAAAACCTCTCAAGCACTTAGATTATGAACGGTTGTGATTTCAACAGCCTAAATTCTCTACAACTTAAATAAAAAATAAACCAAAAGACTTTCTAAAAATCACACTTAAAAACTATTAGATTTTCCTATCGATTTTGACGAAGTGCAGTGTCTTTGTATAAATGGCGGGCGGCGAGGGAAAGTTCTACGGAAAAAAAGACTGCAGGTTGCCCTCATGCATGACGTAACGCCCGCTTTACTTTCCGTTTATCTTTTTATAATTTTAGTGGGATTTTCGGTGTGTGGGGGCCTGATCGAACTCCGCGAAGCGGTTAGCTTATGGTGTTTGGTCAGGAATCTTGGCAGCGCGCGGCATATTTATATACAGGGGCCAGGGAGTAGCGTAGTATATGATGATCATATACAACCTTCTCGAACCTAAATGAATTTTAAGATTTTTTTTGAAATTCCCCGAATTTCGGACCTCAACGTTTAGGTTCGACGAACCCTGTGACACTGCCGGGACCTACGCAGAGCCTCAGAGAGGCTAGCATTGTTGATGCAGAGGCCTAGAGGGCTGACGCAGGGCCTTCCAGGGCTGACGTAGACCCATCCGAGGTGACGCAGGGCCAGCGTGAGGCAGAGAGGGGCTGATGCAGTCTAGAGAGGCTGACACTAGGGTTTCTGGGGCAGATTGGTTCTGAGCAGCTACCGGAAGGATTATCTGGGGTTTCAGCCATGAGATTTGTCAGAAATTGAGAGGTATTACTACCAAGGAAATTCTCTGTTGGGTAGGCCAACTTCGGCACCTAGATTGTACTTTGATATTTCTTAATAAGAAAACTCTCAAATAGCTGCACTGGTTTTCCCACATTGGGTTTTTCTGGGGACATTAGTCAAAAAATAATGGTGTACCATGTCATATGGTGTGTTTGTTTCTGTTTCTTTTAGTTGTTGATCTGTAATATGTTGAGCATGCACTAGTGTTTATTTTCAGTATTTACATTGTAAATAACTTGTTAAGGAAAATAACGAGTAGGTAGGAATAAATCAGATAAAGTGCATGGAGGGTTTCTAACTAAGTAAACTTAGAAACTTCAACAGAAAGTATTTTAATTTTCATCTTAATTGTTTTTTTTTATCTTCATTTCATGTTTAAGTTAAGTGATTATTGCCATCTAGATTCTAAGTTCTACCTAGACTCTTTTCCGTGGCTTCTAATCCCGAAAGGAATCTTGATCAAGCATGGGAACATGCTATCAAGATCAATCCCATTGATAAAAATAAAGTTAAGTGCAAATATTGTTTGAAAGTTATGTTTTTGGGTATAAACATGTTGAAACACCACCTAAAATTATTCCCATACAAATATGTTGTTGTTTATGACCATTGCTTTGAAGAGGTTTGTCGCCGCAAAATCTAGCAGGCCTTGGAGAAGGGCACCCTACAAAAGTAATCTAGACCAATTGACAACAATGGGGTGATGGCCCACTATCACCATAACCAAAACTCCCAACGATTATCGACTTTCACCAATGGGAGGTGATCCAATATGTCTCTGATACAAACATTATCCAAGATATTTTCTTTGGTTGATGTTCACAAAATTGCATGAAAGAGTATGTAAAAACCATGTATGCAAATACATAAAGAAAAAACAACATAAAGGAGACCATAAAGACAACGCGCACAAATTTTGATAACAGAGTTCGTCCAGTGTGGACTACGTCTTTGTGTCCTGCTTCAATAGTGGGAAGGCCTCTTCATTCATCTCATCAAAAGAAAGGCAAGTACATGGAAAAATGTGTTATTATACCTCCAATCCTGGGAGTGACTTGAAATTTAACTCCTCAAAGCACGAAAATCATAGCACCAACAAGTCTGTCTCGTCCTCTTGAGACTTTTGACTGTAAACATGACCCACTTATGAAAGGTACATTGTTGTCTCAAACTTTGTGCCAAGCAATTAATGAAGAATGTGTGCTTCTGTAATGACCCTGAGATCCACTGCTCAAATGAAAAAATGGGCTGCACCATTGAGATCCTTGCGAAATTCTGAGTAAAATGAATATAAACTTAGCCATATTCTGACACTATAAATTTTGGGCTCCTCAAGAATCTTTAAGATCTCATATGAATTTTTTAGGAATATTCCCTTGGAATATTGTTTGAGAATATACTATAGAATATTACCACTACAGAATCTGTTTCCAGCCAGGCCTGAAACCCGCACGCCTGGTTCCGTAGAAATCATTCGACTTCCACCTATGTCCCAGTTCCATCTTGCAGGTTCCACTTGCCAATTTTTAAAAATTTGTTGATGTCGTTTAACTTTCTATGGTTTGGTTGGGGATCCAATTGGCCACCAACTAGGTGCCACATGTTGAAGTTTCTAAGTCTACCAGTTCGAAACCCTCCATGCACTTTATCTGATTTATTCCTACCTACTTGTTCTGTTACTTAACAAGTTATTTACAATGTAAATATTGAAAATAAACACTAGTGCATGCTCAACATATTACAGATCAACAACTAAAGGAAATAGAAACAATCACACCAAATGAGACCATTATTTTTGGACTAATGTCCCCGGAAAAATCCAATGTGGGAAAACCAGTGCAGCTATCTGAGGATTTTCTTATTAAGCAATATCAGAGTATAATTTGGGTGCCAAATCTGGCCTACCCAACAGAGAATTTCCTTGGCAGTAATACCTCTCAGTTTGAGACAAATTTCCCGGCTAAAACCTCGGATAATCCTTCTGGCAGCTCCTCAGCTCCAATCTGCCCTAGAAACACCAATGTTTGCCTTTCTGGACTGTGTCGGCCCCTCTCTGCCTAGCACTGGATCTGCATCACCCTGAATGGATTTGCGTCAGCCTTCTGGCCCTCTGTGTTAGCAATGTTGGCCTCTCTGAAGCTCTGCACAGCTCCCGGCTAC
This sequence comes from Pinus tabuliformis, assembly GCA_031772625.1. NCBI lineage: Eukaryota > Viridiplantae > Streptophyta > Pinopsida > Pinales > Pinaceae > Pinus > Pinus tabuliformis. The sequence continues at coordinate 1,237,313,160 of CM062805.1, read as the reverse complement.
CTCTGCGTAGCCCTGCGTGAGCCCTGGCTGCTACTGCGTCACTCTCTCTGGCTCCTACATTGATCTCCTGGCACTATCTCTACCTCTCTGTACTCAATGCCCCTTAGCTGCAACTTCGATCACTAATTCTATCTCTCTTAGCAAACCCCGCTCTAGAGAATAGAATGACTGATCACTCTGGTGTATTCTCCAAGTGACCCTCAAGCCCCCTCTTATACTTTTCTCGTTGACATATCAACGGCCGAGATTAAGTCCCTAATCAACGGCTAAGATTATATTTGAATTGATCCATGTCTTTTGGACCATTCTAACACAGTTTCATATTAATTCACATTAATATTTTAATTTCCCTAAGTTTAGACTTAGGGACTCCATTAAAAATATTAATTATTTTAATATCTCCTGAACTGTTTAGAATCTGCCCAAACCCTTTTTGGGTATTGGAGATCTCATGCGTCCCAACCTCTCCACCAATTTTCGTGGCTAGAGCACATCCGATGCTACCCCAAATCAACACCACATGGAACCATCGGATTGGGCCATGTGGCCCCATGGTATTAGCCACTCACCTTGCCCCCAAACTTATCAGAGTGTCGTCGTATTTGGAAGTTTTGCCAAATGTCGCAATTCGCCAATTTTATTTTGATGCCAAGTTTGACGATAACTTTGACTAAGTATATCTTTCACATACGAACTTAGATTGAGGTGCCATCAGCATCGTTGGAAATCTTGCAATGAGCTCTTTGTCTAGTCCTAGTTTCACTACAATCCAATGAATTTGACTTTTGGGCCATTAGGGATCCACTTGGATCATTCCTCCCCACTGAAGGACTTTTTGTCCTCCAAAAGTATAAACTGCACTGCAATCCTAATATGCATAACAAATATCTCTGACAAGCCACACTTTCTTCTCCTTCACCTTTGTACTTCGAACCTAGAAGTGATGAAGCTAACACCCGTATTAATATGGAAATTTCTAGTTGTCAATACATGTCCAACTTAAAAACATTCCCAACCAGACCATACTTTCCAAGAGTTTATAACACACTCATGGTCAAGTTTTATGACATAAACCATACCCCATGCTATCCAACTAAAAGGCCAAAATATCACCATGTTGCATTCATAAGTGATGTTATACACCTCATCACTTTTACAAACATTTTTGCAACATTTGATTTACAATGGTAGCCATACTCAACTACTTAAAAAGGCTACCAATCTCTTATCTAGCCAGGCTAATGGGCTTTCTTCTTGTAGTTGGCTTCCTTATTGAACTGCTTCATTGGTTGGTTCCTTCACAAGTGCTCTCATATGCTTCTAGTCCTTCTTTGGGTGTAGCTTTGGATGAAGCTTCCAACATGTGGATATCATATGTCCACCCCTGTTGAAATGGCTACAATGGTTTTTCTTTCTCCAGACCTACTCAACCTTCTTTCTCCGCTGATGTGGAGAGGGATCCTTATGTCGTGTCTCCTTCCCAGTCGAAATAACTGTTGTTTTGGGGTAGCATCAGATGTGCTATAGCCATGAAAATTGGTGGAGAGGCTAAAGCACATGAGATTTCCAAGAACCAGAAATGGTTTGGAAAGATTGTACCCAGTTTGGGAGATATTAAAATAATTAATATTTTTAATGGAGTTCCTAAGTTTAAACTTAGGAAAAATAAAATATTAATGGGTATTAATATAAAACTGGGTTAGAAGGTTCCAAAAGTCATGGATCATGCCAAATCTAATCTTAAACATGGATTAGAGATTTAATCTTGGTCATTGAAGGACCAACAAGAAAAGTATAAGAAAAGGCTTGAGGGTTAGCTGGAGAACACACCAGAGTGATAAGTCATTCGATTTGCTAGAGCGGGGTTGCTAAGCAAAGTCGAATCAGTGATCAGTAGCGAGGGGTAGTGAGTACTAGGTAGAGAGGCAGAGACAGTGCCAAGAGACTAGCGCAAAAGCAGAGAGTGAGAGGCAGCAGCTAGTTCAGGCCACGCAGAGCCTAGCAAAGACAACACAGAGGCCAGATGGATTGCGTCATCCATGAAAAGGCTACATGAGTGGCACAAAGGGTCCCAGAGGTTGCACAATGCCTTAGAGCGCTGACGCAGAGAGGTTTGAGGCTGACACAAAGGCCAGAAGGGCCAGTGCAGAGCTTCATAGACACTGGAGAGGGTTTCGTGGGACAGGTTTTCTGAATACCTATTTCCGAATAGAGAGGTATTGCTGCCAGTTATTTTTATCTGTCGAGTGAGCCAGTTTGGCACCCAATTGTACTCAAGGAAATACTACATAATAATATATACTTAGAATAGCTGCACCGGTTTTCCCGCATTGGGTTTTTCTGGGGACATTTGTCCAAAAATGAGGTGTCACTTGTGTGTTTGTTTTCTTTCAGTTGATGATCTATAGATGTTGTGACTGTATTGTGTTTATTTCGGTATTTAAATGTTTTAAATAACTTGTTCAGAAATTACAAGTAGAAGAAATAAACCAGCAGAATATAGATTAATTTTCTAACAGAGAGAATTAGAAAATTCAACATGGTATCAGAGCGTTATTGCAGATCATAGGAAAGCTGAAGGCATCAGCTGAGCAAAGCATTTGCAGCAGATTCAACTGTCCCGAGTGATAGAGTTGATCCTTGCAGAAAGGAGGAAGGGTTGACACAGAGGGGTTGGTGCATCAGTTTGGGCCTAAGAGAGGCCAATGCAGAGGTTGAGGAGGGCAGAAACAGGCTCACGCAGAGCCATGCAAAGGCCAGGAGGACTAACGCAGCTGGCTGAGGGAGCTGTTTTGCCAGTGTTGGGATTGCACAGAGCCAAGAGACTCAATCCTTCAGTTGTTGGGGCGAAGGAAGCTGTGGGTAGTTTGCGGGAGTGAAGCTGGTGGGGTAATGTGGTCAAAACAGTACCTAACAGGGCAAAACCAAGGTAGAGGGAGTTGCTTCCAAGGTGGATTTCTAGCCAAGGAATCTGGATCAGTGTTGCAGTTGTACAAACGATCAGAGAGGGGCAACTTGACGATTGGCAGAAGGATTTCCAGGAGGGAAATCGGGACTTAGATGGAGTCCAGAAGAGAACTTCCAGACGGGAAGTAGAGAGACTCGGAGGAGTCGAACTGAGAACTTCCAGACAGGAAGTAGAGAGACTCCGCAGGAGTCGAACCAAGAACTTCCAAGAAGGAAGTAGAGAGACTCGGAGGAGTTGACAGAGAAGAGCAGAGAGATGGACGTGAATGGGCTAAGGGATCAGGGTAAGCTGGACAGAATGTCCAAATTTGTGGTCTGGAAGGCCAGGATCCTGTCCATTATAGACAGACATCGCATCAAGGGCTTCGCCTTGAGAGTAATGGCTATCCCAGTTGACCCGGTAGCTAATGAAAGGTACAAGGAGGCAATGGCCAAGGCAAAATGCATCATCCTTGATGGGGTCAAGGATTATGTGTTCCAACATATTGCCAAGACGGAGACAATAAAGGAAATGTGGGATACTTTGAAGACGTTGTACCAGCATACTTCCATGCAGAGGAAGATGCTACTTAAGAATCAGCTACGGTTATACCAGACGCAGAAGGGAGAGCAGATAGATCTCTTCCTTGGTCAATTGAAGGAGATCCGAGACCAACTGACTTCCATTGGGGCCATGTTGGATCACGAGTTGATGGTAAGAACTGCGCTAAATGCAGTCTCCGAGGAGTGGGAGACATTTGTCCAGAGCATACTGGGCAGGGCGAATCTTCCAGATTGGGAAGAATTGTGGGCGGATCTTCGTCAAGAAGAGATCAGATGGCTGACCAAGACGGGAAGTAGCAGCAAAGGAGTCTGGATCAAGAAGGAAGAGGAAGAGGATGCAACTCTGGCATCTGCGGGAAAGCAGGAGAAGAGGAAGAAGAAGGACCTCTCCAAGGTCAAGTGCTTCCACTGTGGGGAACTGGGTCATTATGCGAACCAGTGTCCGAGGAAGAAGAACAAGAGAGAGGCGTCTGACTCTAAGGCAGCGCCAGCGAAGGTGGAGAAAGAAGTTGAGGAGGATGGCAATTATGCCATGAGTGCTCATGTGCCACTAGAGAAGAAGTGGGGAGACATCGAGCTATAGTCAGGAGGACTATAGGCGATGAGGGGCAGGATCCTTGAAGTACCCAACCTCTTAGATTATACCTTGCTACAGGAGCCCTGAAGAAAGAGTAGCAGCACTGGCGGATGTCGATAGAGATGGATGCGGATGAAGTAGTAGAGAGTGATACAGTGCAGGAGTCCCCGGGCAGCGTGAGGCTAGCAGGCTGCAATAATGCGAGAGGCACGGAGAGTGTTGCACCAATACAGGATGACACAGAGAGGTGTGTAAAGGTGCGAGATGTAGGGAGTTGTTGCAGCAGTGCGAGGTCAGTAGAGGGAGCACTTGTTAGTGGCAGAGAGAGCTTTAGCATTGGGAGTGTTTCTAGCATAACAGGGATGTTAGTAGTTGGGTGGATCAATTACTTACTTCTTAGTAACTGAGTTGCAGTGCAGTAGCACGATGCAGCATGGTGAGAAGGGGTTGTAGTGCAGATGCAGTGTTGGGAGAATGGACAAACAAAAACACGAATGCAGAGGGAGTTGCCGCACAAATGCAGCAGTGGTAGGGGCAGGGCCATGGGAAGCAGTACAGTATGCAATAGTGCAAAGGATGTTGGGCAGGGAGGCCTAGCATCAGCACAGGTACCAGTGCCGTATAATCAGAGTGATGCTCAATGTGGAGTAATATAAGAGTACAGTCCTCGCTAAGAGGGATTGTTGATTTTGGGTAGCATTGGATGTGATCTAGCCATGAAAATTGGTGGAGAGGCTAAAGCACATGAGATATCCAAGAACCCAGAAATAGTTTGGACAGATTGTACCCGGTTTGGGAGATATTAAAATAATTAATATTTTTAATGGAGTTCCAAAGTCTAAACTTAGGAAAAATAAAATATTAATGGATATTAATATAAAACTAGGTTAAAGGGTTCCAAAAGTCATGGATCAAGCCAAATCTAATCTTAGCCGTTGATTAGAGATTTAATCTCGGTCGTTCAAGGACCAACATGTTGATTTGGGGTAGCATCGGATGTGCTCTAGCCACGAAAATTGGTGGAAAAGCTAAGGAACATGAGATCTCCAATACCTAGAAAGGGTTTGGGCAGATTCTAAATAGTTTGGGAGATATTAAAATTTATTAATATTTTTAATGGAGTCCCTAAGTTTAGACTTAGGGAAAATAAAATATTAATGTGAATTAATATAAAACTGTGTTAGAATGGTCCAAAAGTCATGGATCAAGCCAGATCTAATCTTAGCTGTTGATTAGGGACTTAATCTTGGTCGTTGAATTGTCAACGAAAAAGTATAAGAGGAGGCTTGAGGGTCACTTGGAGAACACGCCAAGAGATCAAGATTTCGACTTTCTGGGGCTAGGTTTGCTAAGAAAATTGAGAGAGTGATCAGAGTTGCAGCTGAGGGGCAGTGAATAAAGAAGCAGAGAGGTAGAGATAGCACCGAGAGGATCAGCGCAGTAGCCGGAGAGAGGGACGCAGAAGCAGCCAAGCGTTCACGCAGAGCCAACCACGGCTCACGCAGAGGTAGCCAGGAGCTGCGCAGTGCCTCAGAGGGCCAGTGTGGGTGACGCAGAGGGCTAGAGGACTGACGCAGTGCCTCCAGAGGCTGATGCAGGCCAAGCCAGAGTGACGTTGGGCTAATGCTGGGCCAGAGAGAGGCTGGCATTGTGGTTCTGTTGGGCAGATTGGAGCTGTGGAGCTGCTAAAGTGTTTATCCGTGGTTTAAACTAGAATATCTGATTCCGAGTAGAGAGGTACTACTGCTGAGATTTTTCTTTGTTGGGTGAGCCAGATTTGGCACCCATATTGTATTCTGAAATTGCTTAATAAATCAAACCCTCAGATAGTTGCACCGATTTTCCCGCAATGGGTTTTTCCAAGGACATTAGTCCAAAAACAACGGTGTCACTTGTGTGTTTGTTTCTGTTTCCTTCAATTGATAATCTGTAATGTGTTGAGCATGCACTTATATTTATTTCCAGTATTTACATGGTAAATAACTTGTTAATTAACAAAACAAGTAGGTAGGAATAAATCAGAAAGTACATGAAGGGTTTCTAACGGGTTAGACTTAGAAATTCCAACATGGTATCAGACCGTGGTTGCAGATCACAGGAGAACTGAGGATATCAGCCGAGTAGAGCAGCAGCAGCAGAAAACAATTGTCCCGAGTGACTAAAGCTATTCCTAGCAGAGTAGCAGCAAGGAAGGGGTGACGCAGTCCCTGTGTCATCAAGATTGAGCCAGGAAGAGGCAGCGTAGAGGCTGAGGGAGGCAAAGAAAAGTTCATGCAGAGGCCAGGAGGGCTGACGCAGTTGGCTGAGGAGGTTGATTTGCTGGTGCCGGGATTGCACAGAGCCTAGGAGCTCTAACCTTCAGTTTGTTGGGGTTTAGGATGTTGTGGGTAAGTTGCAGAGTGGAGCTGGTGGGGTACTGTAGTTAGAACAGTACCTAATGGGGCAAGACCAAGGAGGAGGGAGTTTCTGCCGAGGGTTTATAACCAAGAAATCTGGATCAATGGTGCAGCAGCACTAAGGATCGGAGTGGGGGCATCTCAACATTGGCAGAAGGGTTTCCAGGAGAGAAATCGAGGCTCAGAGGGAGTCACACCGAGAACTTCCTGGAGGGAAGTAGAGGAGCAGCAAGATGGTAGTGAACGGGGTAAGAGACCAGGACAGACTGGATGGAGCCTCAAACTTCGTAGTCTGGAAGGCCAGAATCCTATCCATTCTAGACAGGAATTGTGTCAAGCACTTCGCCTTGAGGACGATAGCTATCCCAGTTGACCCAGCTGATAACGACAAGTATGAGGAGGCAATGGCGAGGGCCAAGAGCATCATCCTTGATGGGGTCAAGGACCATGTAGTACCACATATTGCCGAAAAGGAAACGACAAATGAGATGTGGGAGGCCCTAAAGAAATTGTACCAGCATACTTCTGTGCAGAGAAGGATGTTACTAGAAAATTAGTTGCGATCATACCAGATGCAGAAGGGAGAATAGATCGACCCCTTCCTCGGTTGATTGAAGGAGATCCAGGATCAGCTGACTTCCATAGGGGCCACACCGGATCAAGAATTGATGGTGAGAATAGCCCTGAATGCAGTCTCAGAGGACTGGGAGGTGTTTTTCCAGAGCATACTGGTCATGGAAACCCTTCCAGATTGGGAGGAAATGTGGGCTGCTCTTCGCCAAGAAGAGATCAGAAGGTTGAGCAAGGCAGGAAGCAACGGCAAGGGGATCAGAGTCAAGAAGGAGGAGGAGGTGGATGTTGCCCTAACATCTGAGGGAAAGCAGGAGAAACAGAAGAAGAAGGACCTCTCCAATGTCAAATGCTTCCACTGTGGGGAGCTAGGTCATTATGCAACCTAGTGTCCAAGAAAGAAGAGCAAGGGAGAGGCCTCCAAGACCAAGGCTAAGCTAGCAAGGGCAGAGAAGGAAGTGGAGATAGACGATGATAGTGCCATGAGTGCACACACACCACTTGAACAGAAGTGGGGAGACATCGAGTTGTAGTCAGATGGACTACAAGCAATGAGGGGCAAGATCCTCGAGGTACCCAGCCTCTTGGATTAGACCTTGCTATGGGAGCCCCGAAGAGGAGTAGCAGTATAGGCGATGTCAGTAGAGACGGATGCGAATGGAGCAACAGAGGGAGCTACAGTGCAGGATTCCCAGGACAGCATGAGGCAGCAGTGCGAGAAGCATGGGAGTGTTGCACCAATGTAAGATGGCACAAAGAGGTGTGCAATGGTGCAAGATGCACAGAGTTGTTACAACAGCCAAAGGTTAGAGAGGGAGCACTTGTCAGTGATAGATGGAGCTTCAGCATCAGGATTGTTTCTAGCCTGACAGAGATGTCAGAGTTGGGAGATCAGTTACTTACTTCTCAGTAATTGATTTGCAGTGCAGTAATTAGCAGTGGTAGTGCTATGGGCAGCACAATGCAACATGATGAGAGGGGTTGCAGTGCAGATGTAGCAGTGGCAGTGGCAGGGCCGTGGACAACAACACAAATGTAGAGGGAGTTGCAGTATAGATGCAACAATGGCAGTGGCAAGGCCATGGGTAGTAGTACAGGATGCAGCAGTGCAGAGGATGTTGGGCAGCAGGCCTAGCATCAGCACAGGGACTGATGCCGGATGATCAGGGTGATACTCAGTGAGGAGTATTGCTAGAGCACAGTCCTCGCTAAGAGGGAGTGTTGATTTGGGGTAGCATCGGATGTGCTCTAGCCACAAAAATTGGTGGAGAGGCTAAGGCACATGAGATATCCAATACCCAGAAAGGGTTTTGGGCAGATCCTAAATAGTTTGGGAGATATTAAAATAATTAATATTTTTAATGGAGTCCCTAAGTCTAAACTTGGGGAAAATAAAATATTAATGTGAATTAATATAAAATTGTGTTAGAATGGTCCAAAAGTCATGGATCAAGCCAGATCTAATCTTAGCCGTTAATTAGGGACTTAATCTCGGCCGTTGAATTGTCAACGAGAAAAGTATAAAAGGAGGCTTGAGGGTCACTTGGAGAACACACCAAGAGATCAAGATTTCGACTTTTTGGGGTGGGTTTGCTGAGAAAGTTGAGAGAGTGATCAAAGTTACAGCTAAGGGGTAGTGAATACAGAAGTAGAGAGGCAGAGATAGCACCAGGAGGATCAATGCAGTAGCCGAAGAGATGGACACATAAGCTGCCAAGGGTTCACGCAGAGCTAGCCAGGGCTCACACAGAGGCAGCCAGGAGTTGCGCAGTGCCTCAGAGGGCCAGCGTGGGTGATGCAAAGGGCCAAAGGACTGACGCAATGCCTCCAGAGGCTAACGCTGGCCAAGCCAGAGTGATGTTGGGCTAACGCTGGGCCAGAGAGAAGATGACGTTGGGGTTTCCTGGGGCAGATTGGAGCTGTGGAGCTGTCGGAATGTTTATCCAGGGTTTTAGCCGGAATATCTACTTCCGAGTAGAGAGGTACTACTATCGAGATTTTTCTCTGTTAGGTGAGTCGGATTTAGCACCCAGATTGTATTCAGAAATTGCTTAATAAATCAAACCCTCAGATAGTTGCACCGATTTTCCCGCATTGGGTTTTTCTAGGGACATTAGTCCAAAAACAACGGTGTCACTTGTGTGTTTGTTTATGTTTCCTTCAGTTGATGATCTGTAATGTGTTGAGCATGCACTTGCATTTATTTCCAGTATTTACATGGTAAATAACTTGTTAATTAACAGAACAATTAGGTAGGAATAAATCAGAAAGTACATGAAGGGTTTCTAACGGGTTATACTTATAAATTCCAACACAACGAGAAAAGTATAAAAAGAGGCTTGAGGGTCAATTGAAGAACACATCAGAGTGATCAGTCATTCAATTTGCTAGAGCGGCGTTGCTAAGAAAAGTCAAATCAGTGATCATCAATGAGGGGTAGTGAGTACTAGGTAGAGAGGCAGAGAGAGTGCCAAGAGACCAGCGCAGAAGTAGAGAGTGAGAGGCAGCAGCCATTTCAGGCCACATAGAGCCCAGCATAGACAGCGTAGAGGCCAGAGGGACTGCGTCATCCACGCAAAGGCTGCAGGAGTGACACAAAGGGTCCCAGAGGCTGCACAGTGCCTCAGAAGACTGACGCAGAGAGGTTTGAGGCTGACACAGGTTAGCAGGATACTGACGCAGAGGCCAGAAGGGCTAGCGCAGAGCTTCAGAGACGTTGGAGAGGGTTTCGTGGGACAGGTTTTCTGAATACCTATTTCCGAATAGAGATGTATTTTTGCCGTTATTTTTCTCTATCAGATGAGCCAGTTTGGCACCCAGTTGTACTCAAGGAAATACTGCATAATAATATACCCTCATAATAGCTGCACCGATTTTCCCGCGTTGGGTTTTTCTAGGGACATTTTTCCAAAAATAATGGTGTCACTTGTGTGTTTGTTTTCTTTCAACTGATGATCTGTAGATGTTGTGACTGTATTGTGTTTGTTTCGGTATTTAAATGCTTTAAATAACTTGCTCAGAATTTACAAGTAGAAGAAATAATTCAGCAGAATACAAATTAATTTTCTAACAGATAGACTTAGAAAATTTAACAATAACCTTCCCCAAATGGTTGCATTTGGTGCAAGTCTGGCAAGGAGAGCTTGCATTAGCTCTTCCTTTGAAATTCTCACTATCATTGGAAGGTGGTGATGTGCTCTTAGCATCTTTCACTGTCTCGGACTTGTCCCTTGAATAATATCTTGTCTCTTCCTTTCTCACATAGCCCAATCTTGCATATTGAGGTCCACCACTTGGATGGGATTCACATTGCCTTGGCCATTAACTCTTAGGCCCTTGCCTTGATATCCCATCTTCTTCATTAGATTTGAACCAATACCTATAGTGTTCCTTTCAAATGCACCAAAATCATCATCATAATGAGAACACAAAATAAAAGAACCGTTGACACTGTTTACCTCAGTTGTCAATTTTGAAGTGGGTGATGATGGTTTTGCTAAGTTTTCACTGCTCTTCAACTTTTCCCAGGCTTCTTTCAAGGCTTGTAATTGAAGCTGCAACCCCTACTTCTCCTCTTTTTCTTCTTGTAGAAGTCTTCCGAGTTCAACATTCTTTGCTTGAATGCTTTAGTTAAGCTCCTCAAGTTCTTGGAGCCATGCAGTCTTTGGTGCTCTTCTCATCTTTGGTACAACACCTGCTGCATTATTTGTCTAATCGCCTAAATCAAAACCCAAGTCAATTGGTCCATCACCTGCAATCCCAATAGTTGTAATCTTCATTTCATTGCTTGAATTAGAACCTAGGTCAATTGGTCCATCATCTGCAATCCCAAAAACTGTGACCTTCATCTTATCGTTTGAATTGGATCAAAGCTATTGTTTCACTATAGCAATAGTTTTCTTTTTCCCTTTTCCACAATACTTCATTGACTTCAATTATGGATGCAGTTTCCAACAATGCTCCTCATCATGCCCTTATTTCTCGCAAGGAGTGCAAAAGGGCTTTTCTTCCTTTTTCCTTGTTGTCGTTACCTTCTTTGCATGGTTGTCTTGTTCATACTTTCCCTTGCTTTCAAGGTGAATGGATTTCACACTAGCCACATCAAGAGTAGTGGGTTCAAATAAAAATAATAAATACCGAAGATAATTATGTAAAGAACCAATATATTTCATCAAAGTATTAGGTGAATCTAAAGGAATTCCCAATGCCAAAGCTTGCTTCCTAAATTCTTCTGTGAAACTTTGAACATCTTGACCTTTGCCTTGTTTCAAATGTTGTCATTCTATCATGGCTTTTTGTCGATATCCCAATGGATAAAATTTTCCTTTTAAAGTAGAAACAAATTCAGAGCAAGAAGAAATGAGTTTACCCAAATGTTTTATACCATTCTGAAGTTTTCTCTCCCACCATATGATAGCAGTGCCTCCCAATCAAAGACATGCTAACTAGACCTTGGCCTCATCTTCTTCAATCTATTGTATCCAACAATACACTTCAATCTGTCTGATCCAATTATTTATCTTTTTTGCATTAGATTCTCTGTTAAACATGGGCAAATCAAACTTTACATCCAACTTAAAAAAAGGTTTTTAAGAATCTTTTCTAGGTTGATTAGTAGAATGATGAGAATGAGATAATGAAGAAGAAGAACATTAACTAGAAGATGGAGATGGAGGTTTAAGAGGTTCTCCTCCATTTCATTGATTTATCGAAGGATTGTTCTCTGCTTTCTCTTCCTTTTCTTCCATCTCTGCCAATTTCTTCTCATAATATGCAAACAATTTGTCTACCTTATTTGCCATGTTGTACAAAGCTTTACAAAAAGCTTTCTCATTCTCGGTATGGGCATCATCATCTACCATTTTCCTTCTTCATGTTGCACATCCAATCTTTGGGTCAAAAGTCTTAAGTTTTCCTTCACCCTTTTTGAGTTTGGCCCTAGTTATTATTCACACTCGCAATTCACATCAGCTTAAAGACCACTCTGATACCAATCTTGATTCAGTATGCCTCTAGTACCAACATTATCCAAGATATTTCCTCCAGTTGATATTAGCAAAATTGCATGAAAGAGCATGTAAAAACCATGTATGAAAATACTTAAAAAAGAAGCAACATAAAGGAGACCATAAAGACAATGCACACAAAGTTTGATAACAGAGTTCGTCCATTGTGGACTATGTCTCCTGGCCCTACTTCAATTGTGGGGAGGCCCCTTCATTCATCTCATCAAAAGAAAGGAATATACATGGAAAAATACATCATTATACGTCCAATCCTAGGAGTGACTTGAAATTTGACTTCTCAAAACACAACAATCACAACACCAATAGGATTGTTTCATCCTCTTTAAGACTTTTGACTATAAACATGACCCACTTCTGAAAGGTGCATTGTTGTTCTCGAACTTTGTGCCAAGAAATTAATGAAGAATGCATGCTTCTACCATGACCCCTGAGATCTACTACTCAAATGAAATAATAGACTACACCATTGAGATCCTTGTCAGAAATTTTGAGTCAAATGAGTATAAACTCAACCATATTATGACATTGTCAATTTTGGTCTCCTAAAAAATCTTTAAGATGCCATATGAATCTTTTAGGAATATTACTTAAGTGTATACTATTAGTTTTTGTAGCATCGAATCTATTCTAGCATCGAAATTTGGTGGAGAGGCTAGAATACATGAGATCTGCAAAACCCATAAATCGTTTCTAGAAATTTTGCCTAGAAGTGACTTAATTAGATTATTAGTCAACTTTTAAATATTTCCTAAGTCTAAACTTAGGGAATATGACTAATTAATCAGAATTAATTAAGTCAAGGTGTGAATATTCTAGAAACTCACATGGATCGACTTCAAGCTAATCGTAGCCATCGATTAAGATCTAATCTTGGCCATTGAAGTCTCAAAAGAGGATTATAAGAAGAAGTCGATGGGGCTTAGAGAAATCACTTGAGAAGATTGATTTTATGAGAAGATCGATTTCCAGAGTAGCAGCAGTCAGTGGTCGGAGAGAGAGCTAGAGATTGAAACAATGAGAGAGGGGCAAAGACAGTGAAGCAAGAGGAAGATTTCCAGATCTAGTGAGTTCATTTGTAGAGAGGCAAGTGAGCCATGGTGAGGCTGATGCAGAGAAGTGCAATAGCCTCTAGAGGAAATTTCAAATCTACAGCGAAAAGATGAGTTTCAGTGCCAGAAGTTGGATAGAGGTTCTGAAGGCTAGGAGAGACATTTTCCCAGACAACAGTAGACCAGACGGCTTGAGGAGAAGCTGGTTCGAGTTGAATGCATAAGTGACCAGTGCCAGAAGTTGGACAGAGGTTCCGAAGGCTAGGAGAGACATTTTCCCAGACAACAATAGACCAGACGGCTTGAGGAGAAGCTGGTTCGAGTTGAATGCATAGGGTGATGTAGTAGCTGCGTAGAGCCAGTTTGGACAGCTCAATTTGAGTTGAGGTCAAAGCCCGGATTTGTCTGTGGAGTGAAGAAATTCCTCGCTAGATTTTTCTTGCCAGTTTCAGCATCTAGTTGTACTCAGATTATTTCACTCCTGCATAATAATAAAACCCTCAACTACTGCACTAGTTTTCCCAAGTTGGGTTTTTCTGGGGATATTGATCCAAAAATAACTATGTTATTTTATGTGTGTGTGTTAGTATTTCTTCCAGCATTTATTTCTTCCGCATTTTTATTTGTGTAGGTTGCAGTGTCATTGATTCAGTATTTGCTGTAGCAAACGGTAAATAAGTTGTTAAAATTAATTTTACAATTAGGAGAATTACTTCCAGTTGCTGCAATAGGATTTGGGTTTTTGAATTTTCACAGGGTACTAGAGCACAGATGTTCAACCAGAGAGCTCAATAGCGAATAAAGAAGGAGTTTTGCTATTCAGTGTGGGCAGTAGATCGAAACCCCAGAGGGCAGCGCAGTCACTTTGCCAAGAAGCCAAATTTCTTGAGGAGATTTGATTTTTCTAAGAGCGGGACAGAAAAATTCGATCTCTCTAGATCAAGGGATTCCAAAGGTAGAGGGAGAAACCCAGTATTTTCACAGAGAAGATCTCCAGCTGGACACAGTAGTTTTGCAACAGTTTTCTAGAGAAGAACTAGCGTCCGGTGGAAGAAGTGAACACACTGAGGGAAAATTTTCCTTAGGGAACTTCTAGTTTCAAGAAGTTTGATTTCCCTTGCAGATGAGCAGCAGCTGAGCAGCAGGGAAGAGGAGATTTTTGACATTGTTTGAGATGGCCACTACTGGACTGCGAGATCAGGACAGGTTGGATGGTGATTCCAACTATGTCATCTCGAAGGAAAGGATGGTCTTCCTTTTGGATGACTATGGCCTGAAGCCTTTCATAGATGCAGTGATAGTTGTCCCCACAAATGCATATTAGCTGAAGGAGTACAGAAAGGAGATGGTGCGGGCGAAGAGGTTGATCCTTGATGGTGTTCGGGATCACATTGTATCACACATAGCGGCCCAAGGAATGACTAAAGAGATGTGGGATACACTTTCCACGCTGTAACAGGGCACTTTCGAGCAATGGAAGATGTACTTAGAGGAGAAGTTGAGGTGCACCAAGATGAAGAAAGGGGAATGCATATACCCCTTCCTCACCAGGATTCATGAGGTCCGGGACCATTTTTCAGTTGTTGGGGCAGTGCCTGTCAAAGGTCAAGTGCTTCAGATGTGGCAAGCTTCGCCACTACAGTACCCAGTGTCCTCTAAGGAGGAAGGACAAAGAGGAAACGCAGGACCAGTAGGTAGCATCAACAGAGATCGATAGGTTATCCTCCAAGCTAGAGGAAGACTTCGCCATGTTTGCCGACATACCCCAGGAGTGAAATTTGGTGACTTACTGTTGTAGCCTCAGAGTGTTACAAATGGGTAGGATTCTTGAGGAGGTCCACGTCTTTAATCAATACCTTGCTACGGGGACCCACAGTTTTTATTAGCAGGATGGATTAGTGGCAGTAGATGCAGTCAGATGCCTCAGTGACAACGCCGATATTAGCAACAATGAGAGACTCATGAAAAAGATGCATCATACTGATCACATTTGATTCAGTATTTAGGATGCTTTTCAGTTGGACATGTTGCAGTAGCAACAGATGAAGAGGGAGTTGCAGTGAAGATGCAGTGTTGGCAGTAGTTTAGTAGGGCCAGCAACAACACATATCAAAGTTGCGCAGTAGTTGGTGGGCAGTGACAGCCAGACATCAGCAGCGTGATAGGAGATGATGCAGAGCAAGGTGTTGCTACAGGAGACAACTCTAGAACACATTCCTCGCTAAGAGGGAGTGTTATTTTTTGTAGCATCAGATGTTCTGGCCTTGAAATTTAGTGGAGAGGCTAGAATACATGAGATCTCCAAAACCCAGAAATCGTTTATGGAAATTCCACCCAGAAATCGGCCTTCATAAATGTACTTTTGATATTTCTATTTATAAAAGAAAAGAAATATTATTTTTGTTATATTTATCAATGAGTTTCTTGCTAATTGAAATAGTTCTAGCACATGTCAAAGTGCTATAGGTAAGTCAAAGAGTCAAAAGAAATGTTGAAGACCCTTAAGGGCATGTTACACTATATATTTGTATAAGAGTCAAAGATATCCCTCCAAGCAAAGTCACAAGTCCTCTCCAAGCAACAACATCACTTAAGAAGCAAAAACAGAGAAGAAAAGTCAAGTCAGACTACAATCCTGAAGTCGGCCTCAAGTCGGCCTAAAGGAGGGACAAAACTCTATATATAGAGGTTGTCCACTCCTCCAACAACAAGCAATCTACCTCTGAAATCAGCGAGCAAGGAAGACTGAGAAAAAGTGAAGAAAGTCGAAGTAAAAGGAGCCTCTAGTGCAGTGAAGAAGGAGAAGACAAAACCGAAGTCTAGAGGGCTGATTTAAGGGTGAATTACAATCACATGTGTGAAAAAAAGGAGGGCAGACTGCGGTTATAACAGCAACAAGATCACAGTTGCATATTCCTCTTTGTTTGGGCTAGAAAATTAGGTCTAAAAGGCCTCCTACTCAAGCAAAGAAGAGACTCTCACAAGCAAAGGAGAAAGGAGTCAAAACATAAGTGAAACCTCTCACACGTGCAAGAAACTAGGGCTGCAGTACTGTCACATCAAGTCTGCAACTACACATCAAGAAGAAGCTCGGTTGGACAAGAGAAGGAAGGTGTCTTCATAGGTGAAGGATCTCACTAAGTATCAAAGATAAGTATCTCTTCTAGAGCTCACATAAACAAGGTCTATCACCAGTTGCCGAAGGAAGAAGGAGGATGAAGTGCTGGAAGGAGGAGGACGAAGTGCCGGGAAACAAAGTGTCGGAAGAAGGAAGGACTTGACTTGTGCTTGGAGGATATTCTTGTCAAGGGTCTAGGGTTTGGCATTGATCAATAAGAATCTTCAATAAGAGAAATTTATGAAAGGGTTTTCCTCTCTAAGAGAGAGAGGTTTTTCCCTGGTAGAGAGCCAATATCTTGTGTTCTTGTTTCTTGTGTTTTGGTAGCAGTTTGATGAAGTAAACACACATACAATAATAATAAGAGAAGAAGATCAAGCTAACAAGTTAAATTGAAAAAGTGCTTCGCAATTTTTTATCAAGTATAGAAGAATCCTGCTATATCTAATTGCCCTAGATTCTTCAACATAAACTTAGGGAATATGACTAATTAATTAGAATTAATTATGTCAAGGTGTCAATATTCTAGAAACTCACACGGATCGCCTTCAATTTAATCCTAGCCATCGATTAAGATCTAATCTTGGTCATTGAAGTCTCAACAAAGGATTATAAGAAGAAGTCGATGGGTCTTGGAGAAATCACTTGAGTAGTTCGATTTCATGAGAAGATCAGTTTCCAAAGTAGCAGCAGTTAGTTATCGGAGAGAGAGCTAGAGATCAAAACAGTGAGAGAGGGGCAGAGACAGTGAAGCCAGAGGAAGATTTCCAGATCCAGTGAGTGCATTTGCAGAGAGGCTAGTGAGCCACAGTGAGACTGACGCAGAGTAGCATAGTAGCCTCTAGAGGCAATTTCAAATCTGTTGGTGAAAGATGAGTTATGGCCAGAAGCTAGACAAAGGTACCAGAGGCTAGGAGAGACATTTTCTGAGACAATAGTAGACCAGATGGCTTGAGGAGAAGCTGGTTCGAGCTGAGTGAAAAAGTGATTGCGCTAGGGTGATGCGGTAGCTGTGCAGAGCCAATTTGGACAATTGAATTTGAGATGAGGTCAAAGCTCAGATTTGCCTGTGGAGTGAGGAAATTCCTCACTAGAATTTTCTTGCCAATTTTTCTCTGTAGGATTGCTAGTTTTGTCATCCAGTTGTACTCAGATTATTTTGCTGTTGCATAATAATAAAACCCTCAGCTACTGCACTGATTTTCCCAAGTTGGGTTTTTCGGGGACATTGGCCAAAAGATAATTGTGTTATATTATGTGTGTACTAGTATTTCTTCCAACGTTTATTTCTTTTGTAGTTTTATTTGTGTAGGTTGCAATGTGATTGATTCAGTATTTGTTGTAGCAGATAGTAAATAAATTTTTAAAATTAATTTAACAATTAGGAGAATTACTTCTAATTGCTGCAATAGGATTCAGGTTTCTGAATTTTCACATATACTTAGAATATTCCTACCTCAGAATTTGTGCCTAGGCGGGCCTAGAATGACGCGCACCTAGTTACGTAGCAATCGTTAGACTTCCACTTATGTCTTGGTTTGGTCTTGCAGGTTCTGCTTGCCAATTTTTTAAAATTTGTTGATGTTGTTTGAATTTTCATGGTCTAGTTTGAGGCCAACTGGGTGCCACATGGCACCATCAGATTGGTTCACCAATTTTATCTAAAGGTACATTAAATTTATCTCCAAACTGCATTTTGTCGGACTACCTATTGCACTCACTTTTGTCAAAGTTCCGAGGAAGCAAATGTACCAAAATTTTCAAAGGATTGAGGTCGTCATCCATCAACATATTGTGTCATTGTAAGCCTATTCTGCAAGTTTGTAATGTCAATGATGCTAGTACGACCATGTATGTATGTAACAAGCTAGGTAAGCCTATTATTTTGGCGAAAATTTCATCGTAGGAGGCTTTTCGTCTCATTGATTCATCTGTGTTTCTAAACACATATGGTCAGAAACGTTTTTCCCTCCAACCTCACCCCAAAGCTAGGGTGGGATTGGTCGTCAAAGTCTTAGGTGAGTCCTAGTATTTTAGTCGAGTCTTATGTAAAAGTGATTTGGAAATAATTTAAGCTAATTGGCTAAATTATTTTATTACAAATCACTTGGTCTACTAGATCATGTTGTGTTGCAGAATTGGGTGTGTAATTTGAGGTTCTATACCGAATGGGTACTCCCCCTTTGAGAGTTGTAAATTTAATAATCTTATGTAAAAAATATTTTAGTGCATAGTCCCTCATATTTAGACACCATGGCTAAAATATTAGAGGGTGAAAAAAATATTTAATCCCCTCAAGTGTCAATTAATTAATTTTTCTGGCAAAAATTAAATTGATCCTAAGCCAGAAAATTAATTAATCAGAGTCAAATTTAGAGTCTTAGTAAAATTAAATTCTCCAAGTGGAAAATTTCGTAGGTATCAAAGAAATTAATTTTTGGAGGCCCCTCACCAAAGTAATATTGGAAATTTCAAGAAAAATTGGACCCTTGGGCCTTGGTGGTTAAGTCAAAGTCAATTTTTTGAGGAAATTAACTCAAAATAATTAATTTTGAGCTAATAAAAATGGGTTAATGAGAAATTCAAAAATTCTTCAAAAATAAATATTTTCAACAGTGGAGATTAAAAGATGATCAAATATTTTTCGACGATGAATTATTTTGACGGGGATCAAGCCAAATGGTCGTTATTTTCCCACTTGAATGATTTATCTATAAATTGAGAGTCATTTGTGTCTCAAAAGGAGGATTTTTGGCTTATGTAGCTATGAAAAATCTGATGTAAATTACTATCTTGTTGGGAACATTGGAATAATCATAATAAAGACTTTGTGGTGCAATTCAAGGTGTCCGTTATCTGATGATTTATGGTATGTGTTGGGTATGCGCATTCCTATATTGTACTTTATAAATATTTTTTATCATTATTTCTTTGTAGGTGATAGGAACATTCTATTGGTAAGATGTGGGATTATCTTAAGTGATCCGTTTCACTAGGTGTTCTAACGATTTGTTGTTCGGAAATATATAGTGTTTGTAGGTTCCCCAGCCCTCGGATTCCAAGTTAACGAACTTTGGATAGAGGTTGACTATGTTTGGACTCTAATTATTTTTATGGTGTTCTAATTTCGCTAAGGCTGTGATTTATTATTTATCTTTCGAAATACATTTAGCCACTACTAAAGATTTATAAAATTCCAAAAAAAATTCAAGCATTTTAAATGTATATTTTGTAAATATAATTTGTATAATACATTTGGAAATTATTTTATTTTTCTAATCTTGGTTTTGCAGCTGGGGTTTTTGGGGTTTCAATCAATTTCAAATTTTTGTATATATTAGGGTTTTGGGTATTCTTGTTTTCATTTGTGCAGGTGACATCAAATGAAAAGAGTTGCATTAGAGCTAGATCTAGGCACTTGAGGGTAAGATCTAGCCTCTAAATTTTTTTCAAGGCCAACATCGAGGAATTTGCAATGAAATTGAGCAATATTGAAGATCTGAAGCAAAATATTATTTTCAGAGCAAGGGTTTCAGGTTTTAGGGCTCTTAGGCTTGGACCTACCCTCTCCAAGCCTAGCATCAGGCTCTCTTGGCCCTGCGTCACCCTTTTCTCTTTTTGCGTCAAGGTTTAAGGCCTCATAGAGGCTGGAAGCAACCTCTAGGCCTTGATACCCACCATTTTGTGGGTGATATCCCTAGGAGATTTTTTTTTCAAAATGGTCCTTTACCGGCAGCCAACAGCACGTTGCAGCCACCAACTAGCTCGTTGTGCCGTTTCTCTACCACCTGAGCCAACCATGTGTTTCCTCACCCATCTGTCATGATCGTATGTTTGAAGGTGGGCCTCCCAAACCTAAAGGTATGCTTTGTCATTTAGTAATTGAGTATTGTAGTTTGCTTATCATGGATACTTCTAGGCATGGATTAATGGGGGGATTCGGTGGAAAGTGTGGGCTAGGTCTGTGATCTTGTCCCCTAGACCTCTTTTGGATGTTAACCTTGGACCCTAGTCCCGTGGGATCTCTCTTACTAACCTTTGGGCTTTAGCGATGGTAATACATGGGAAACCCTGATTTGGTTGTGTGGTCCAGCTCCCTCATCCACATACATCACTCCCCTTCTACTCATTATAGCCTCCATTCATCATTTCTCCCACCTAGGTCCACATAGGGTTAGCCTTCCCCCTCCCCTTGCCCACACCTTGGGTCGGGCCTGGAATGATGCCCTAGAGGTTGATGTGACTGAAAAGAAAAGTAAAAGCATAATTGGCCACATTCAACAGGAAAATGTATCACAAAATGCAAAAGATGGTTGGGACAAACACATTTAGCACGTGGGCAAAAACCAATGTATGAGCTCTACCCCATTATCATGGCCATAACCCTGGTTCCTATAGGCCCTAGATGAACCTCCTTTATCATTCAAGAACCCATGATTGTCCCAAACTCGGTGGGCAATAAACTGCCCCAACTTAAAGGGAATATCCACTACTATACCTTACACATCATACTCTTATCCCTTGAGACCTGAGCAGTTAATCAAAGAAAAATCATAAAGGAAAAAGGAATATAAAGAAGGGTGGAAAAATCAAGGTCAAGGTACCTCATGCACCATGATTGCTCCCTCCTATACATTATATACCCAACTGTGGGCTTCCCTCTTATTAGCTACCCTTGTACCCCAGAATGTGGCCCAGGGCTGCCCCTTTCATTCCCTACTTCATTCATCTCTTTATCACATGACAACACCTTTTGAAGGATGTACCTTGGACATACTATCCCCTTTAAAGGTAGAGACCACCTAATAGGATACTTGGTTAACCCCATTTGGAGTTTAGAGACATTAGCACATGCCAAATCCCACTATGGAAGGACATGCCATTATGAGGTGCCCACCTATTGTCCATGATTTGTAACCTCTTTAAATTGATTTCCTTTAATGACTTGTTGTATGTGAAATTTTATTTATTGCAACTACTGGAAATTATTCTTCTAACTCAAAAGTTAATTATGCAATTTATTTGCTACGACAAATAACGTATAAAATCACAGTTGCAATTTTCACCATAAAAATACTGCGGAAAATAAAACACTGGAAACTAAGAAATTCTAGCACACACAAAATAATTTTGACACAGTTATTTTTGGATAATTCTCCCCGTAAAAAATCCAACTTGGGAAAACCGGTGCAGCAGATGAGGGTTTTATTATTAATATTCAACAACAATTATGAGTACAATGATTTAGATGCCCAGCTGGCAATCTAATCTTAGGAAAATATTGAAAAAAATATTATGAGTATTTTCTCTCAACCCACAGCGATTTTTTGCCTCCGAAATAGCTTCCCCAGCCTTTGTGCTGAGCTCCTTGCGACACCCTCTGCGCAGAGCCTACGTTGGCTCTCTGAAGATTTCGGCCCTCCTTCCTTTAACTCCTCCGAGAACTGGAAATATTCCTTCCGTGTCATTACTCTCCTCTTCCACCTGCTACTCACCCTTTGGCCCTCTCCTCTACTGAGTTGTTGCTACAGAGAAAATCAAACTACCTGGGCAATTGAGTATCTACATTAGATGATTTATCTAACACCACATCGACTTCCTTTTATAATCCACTGTTGGAGCACCAACAACCAAGATTAAAATTTAATAAATGGCTAGGCTTATTTCTTGATCCATCCGAGTGAGTTTCTAGATGATTCTCACCTTATCTCGATTAATACTAATTAATTAACCATATTCCCTAAGTTTAGACTTAGGAAATATATAAAAATCGGTTAATAATCTAATTGAAACACTTATAGGCAGAATTTCCAGAAATGATTTCGGGGTTTTGGAAATCTCATGTATTTTAGGTTCTCCACAAAATTTCAAGGGTAGAACACATCCGATGCTACAAAAACTAACACTACTTCTTAGCGAGGAATGTGTTCTAGTGTTGTTGCACACCCTGTTTCTGCATCACCTCATGCCCCATTGTTGATGTTTGGTCATACTGCCTCCCAACCATTGCGCAACTCTGATATATGTTGCATTTGTGCTGCTACTGACCCTGTTGAAATGTTGCCAACACTACCTCTGCATTGCAACTCCCTCTCCATCTGTTGTTGCTGCAATTGCAACACCTGTAACTGAAGAGCATCCAAAAGAGCCTATACCTTCTACTGAAATGGGTTCTCCACCATACCCATTTGTTCTTTAAAATAGATGAACTTGTCTCTCCCTAGAGCTTTCGTGAGTGTATCTACAACCTGCTCTTATGTAGGAACATACCGTAGCTAGACTGCTCCACGTTGTACACAATCGCTGATAAATTGACATTGAATATTGATGTGCTTCGACCTGTCATGAAACACTAGATTCTTATATAGCTTTATTCAACTCTAATTATCACAATAGACACTGGTGAACTCCATCCTCTGCCTGATAGGCTTGCTAGCATATTTCGAACCCATATAGCTTCGCACATAGCTGTGTTGGCTACCATATACTCTACTTCTGCAAAGCTCAGTGCTATTGACTTTTGCTTCCTGCTACACCAAGAAATCATCCCTAATCCAACACTGAAGCACTACCCGGAGGTACTTTTCCTGTCTACTGAACTGCCTGCCCAATCTGCATCTGTGTACCCACAAAGTCTAACACCATCTCCTGAAGTATATTTTAACCCATACTCGACTGTGTCGCGAATATACCTCAGAATATGCCTCGATGTTGTCCAATGTACCCTTTTTGGTTCTACCATGAAATGACTAAGGGTATTGACTGTGAAGCAGATATCTGGCCTAGTGTTGACGAGATACATGAGAGACCCAATGAGCTGTCTATACAAGGTGGGGTCGACATCCTTGTCATCTGATGTGTTTATCTTCTTCCATTTGGTAATCATGGGCGTAGACATTGGTTTGCAATCCTGCATTCTGAACCTCTTCAGACTATCTGTAGCGTATCTTCCTTTCCCAAGGAAGATCTCCCCGTCCTTCTACTACACTTCCAATCTTAGGAAATAGTGCATCAACCCCAAATCCTTCATGTCAAATTCTGTTGCCAGGTTCCTCTTGCAATCCTCTATGAAACCTGATGATCTTGTCAAAAAAAGATCACCCACATACAAAACTGGAATGAGAGGCTCATCCTCTACCATCAAATAGTAAAGGTTGGGATCTGTGTCAATCTTGACGAACCCCATTTGCTACAAGTGTTGATTTGGGGTAGCATCGAATGTGCTCTAGCCACAAAAACTGGTGGAGAGGCTAAAGCGCATGAGATCTCCAATACCCAGAAATGGTTTGAGCAGATTCCAAACAATTTGGTAGATATTAAAATAATTAATATTTTTAATGGAGTCCCTAAGTCTAAACTTCGGGAAAATAAAATATTAATGTGAATTAATATAAAACTGTGTTAGAAGGGTCTAAAAGTCATGGATCAAGCCAAAGTTAATCTTAGCCATTGATTAGGGACTTAATCTCGGTCGTTGAATTGTCAATGGGAAAAGTATAAGAGGAGGCTTGAGGGTCACTTGGAGAATACACCGAGTTGATCAAGAATTCGATTTTCTGGGGCAGGGTTTGCTGAGGAAATCGAAAGAGTGATCAGAGTTGCAGCTGAGGGGCAGTGAATACAGAAGCAGAAAGGCAGAGATAGTACCGGGAGGATCAACGCAGAAGCCGAGAGAGAGGGATGCAGAGCCAGCTAGAGGATCACGCAGAGCCAGTCAGGGCCCACGCAGAGGTAGCCAGGAGTTCGCAGTGCCTCAGAGAGCCAGTGTGGGTGACGCAGAGGCTCTAAGGGCTAACACAGTGCCTCCAGAGGCTGACGCAGGGAGAGTTAGGGTGACGTTGGGCCAGAAAGGGCTAACGCAACCCCTAGAGGCAGACGCTGGAGATTTTGTGGGGCAGATTAGGAGCTAAGAGCTATGGGATTGTTTATCCGAGGTTTTAGCCGGAATATCTGCCTCCGACTAAGAGGTACTACTGCCGAGATTATTTTCTGTTGGGTGAGCCAGTTTTGACACCCAGATTGTATTCTGAAACTGCTTAATAATTAGAACCCTCAGATAGTTGAACCGGTTTTCTTGCATTGGATTTTTCTGGGGACATTGGTCCAAAAACAACAGTGTCACTTGTGTGCTTATTTTGTTTCCTTCAGTTGATGATCTGTAATGTGTTGAGCATGTAATTGTATTTATTTTCAATATTTACATGGTAAATAACTTGTTAATTAATCAGAACAAGTAGGCAGAAATAAATCAAAAAAGTACATGAAGGGTTTCTAACAGTTATACTTAGAAATTCCAACATGGTATTAAAGCGTGGTTGCAGATCACAAGAGAACTGATGACATCAACCAAGCAGTGCAGTAGCAACAGAAAACAACTGTCCCGAGTGACAAAAGTTGTTCCTAGCAGAGAAGCAGCAAGGAAGGGGTGATGCAATGCTTGCGTCATCAAGTTTGAGTTGGGAAGAGGATCAGGGCAGTGGCAGAGGGGAGCAGACTCCACCTACACAGTTCCCGGTCATCTTTCTCAATCAGGAAGGATTGACGCTCGTGGCCAGGAGGTGTGGATTTTACTGGTGCCGGGATTGCGCAGAGCCTAGAAGCTCTAACCTTCAGTTTGTTGGGGCTTAAGAGGTTGTGGGTAAGTTGCAGAGTGAAGCTGGTGGGGTACTGTAGTCAAAAAAATACCTAACAGGGCAAGACCAAGGAGGAGGGAGTTGCTGCCGAGGATTTCTAGCCAAGAAATCTAGATTAGTGGTGCAACTGCACTAACGATCGTAATGGGGGCATCTCGACATTGGCAGAAGGGATTCCAGGAGGGAAATTGAGGCTTAGAGGGAGTCACACCGAGAACTTCGAGGAGGGAAGTAGAGGAGTAGCGAGATGGTAATGAATGGGGTAAGTGACTAGGATAGACTGGACGAAGCCTCAAACTTCATAGTCTGGAAGGCCAAAATGTTATCCATTCTAGACAGGAACCATCTCAAGCAATTCGTCTTGAGGACAATAGCGGTCCCAATTGACCCGGCTGATAATGATAGGTATGAGGATGCAATGGCGAGGGCCAAGAGCATCATCCTTGACGGGGTCAAGGACCATGTAGTACCACATATTGTCAAGAAGCATACGACAAATGAGATGTGGGAGGCCCTAACAAAGTTGTGTCAGCATACTTCCGTGCAGAGGAAGATGCTACTAGAAAATCAGCTGTGGTCATACCAGATGCAGAAGGGAGAACAGATCGACACCTTGCATGGTCGATTGAAGGAGATCCGGGATCATCTGATTTCCATAGGGGCCACGCCAGATCAAGAATTGATGGTGAGAACAGCCCTGAACGCAATCTCAAAAGATTGGGAGGTGTTTATCTAAAGCATACTAGGCAGGGCGACCCTTCCAGATTGGGAGGAACTGTGGGCGGCTCTTTTCTAAGAAGAGATCAGAAGGTTGACCAAGGAAAGAAGCAGCAGCAAGGGGGTCAGAATCAAGAAGGAGGAGGAGGTGGATGCTGCCCTAGCATCTGAGGGAAAGCAGGAGAAACAGAAGAAGAAGGACCTCTCCAAGGTCAAATGCTTCCACTGTGGGGAACTAGGTCATTATGTGACCCAGTGTCCAAGGAAGAAGAGCAAGGGAGAGGCTTCCGAGACCAAGGTTGCACCAGCAAGGGCGGAGAAGGAAGTGGAGACAGATGATGACTGTGCCATGAGTGCTCACACGCCACTTGAGCAGAAGTGGGGAGACATCGAGTTGTAGTCAAACAGACTATAGGCGATGAGGGGCAGGATCCTTGAGGTACCCAACCTCTCAGATTATACGTGGCTACGAGAGCCCCAAAGAGGAGTAGTAATGCTGGCGGATGTGAGTAGAGAAGGATGAGGATGGAGTGACAGAGGGAGCTACAGTGCAGGATTCCCAGGACAGCATGAGGCAGCAGTGCGAGATGCATGGAGTGGTTGCAGCATCGCAGAGGTTAGAGAGGGAGCACTTGTCAGCAACAGAGGGAGTTTCAATTTCATGGATGTCTCTACCTTATCAGAGATGTCAAATTTGGTAGAACAGTTACTTACTTCCCAGTAACTGAGTTGCAGTGCAACAGTTAACATTGGCAGTGCTATGGGTAGCACGATGCAGCATGATGAGAGGGGTTGTCATACGGATGCAACAGTAGCAGTGGCAGGGACATGGGTAGTAGTACATGATGCAGTAGTGCAGAGGATGTTGGGCAGCAGGCCTAGCATTAGTGCTAGGACCAATGCCGGATGATCAAGGTGATACTCAGTGAGGAGTATTACTAGAGCACAATCCTCGCTAAGAGGGAGTGTTGATTTAGGGTAGCATCGGATGTGCTCTAGCCATGAAAATTGGTGGAGAGGCTAAAGCACATGAGATCTCCAATACCCAGAAATGGTTTGGACAGATTCTAAACAATTGGGGAGATATTAAAATGATTAATATTTTTAATGGAGTCCCTAAGTCTAGACTTAGGGAAAATAAAATATTAATGTGAATTGATATAAAAATGTGTTAGAAGGGTCCAAAAGTCATGGATCAAGCCAGAGTTAATCTTAGCCATTGATTAGGGACTTAATCTCGACTGTTGAATTGTCAACGAGAAAAGTATAAGAGGAGGCTTGAGGGTCACTTGGAGAATACACCGAGTTGATCAAGAATTCGATTTTCTAGGGCAGGGTTTGCTAAGGAAATCGAAGGAGTGATCAGAGTTGCATCTGAGGGGTAGTGAATACAGAAGCAGAAAGGCAGAGATAGTACTAGGAGGATCAACATAGAAGCCGGGAGAGAGGGACGCAGAGCCAAATAGAGGATCACGTAGAGGCAACCAGGAGCTACGCAGTGCCTCAGAGAGCCAACGTGGGTGACGCAGAGGCTCTAAGGGCTGACGTAGTGCCTCCAGAGGCTGACACAGGGCGATTTAGGGTGACACTGGGCCAGAAAGGGCTGACGCGGTCCCTAGAGGCAGACGCTGGAGATTTTGTGGGGAAAATTAGGCATTGAGAGTTGTGGGATTGTTTATCTGGGGTTTTAGCTAGAATATCTGCCTCCGACTGAGAGGTACTACTGCCGAGATTATTTTATGTTAGGTGAGTCAGTTTTGGCACCTAGATTGTATTCTGGAACTGCTTAATAATTAAAACCCTCAGATAGTTGCACCGGTTTTCCAACATTGGGTTTTTCCGGGGACATTGGTCCAAAAACAATGGTGTCACTTGTGTGCTTGTTTTGTTTCCTTTAGTTGATGATCTGTAATGTGTTGAGCATGTACTTGAATTTATTTTCAGTATTTACATGGTAAATAACTTGTTAATTAATCAAAACAAGTAGGAAAAAATAAATTAGAAAAGTACATGAAGGGTTTCTAACAGTTAGACTTAGAAATTCCAATAGCAAGTAGGTTTCAATTCTACCATACCATGCCTTGGGAGCCTACTTGAGTCTGTATAGAGCTTTGTTCAATTTTCACACATGCGTGCACCTCTCTTGAGTCTCAAAGCCCTCTGGCTGTTCTATGTACACCTCTTCCTCTATCACCCATTCAAGAAGGATGTCTTGACATCCATCTGGTGAATTTGTCATCCCATCTGAGCTACTAGAGATCTAACTGACCGGATAGAAGTGTACTTGGCAACTAGGGCGAAGGTCTCATAATATATCTCTTCCTTTTGTGCACACCCCTTTTCCACGAACCTCGCCTTGTACTTTTCCACACTGTCGTCTGCCAAATATTTGATCTTATAGATCCATCTCGAACCTACAACTCATCTATCTTTTGGCCTTGGAACTAACTCCCAAACATCATTCTTCATGATAGAGGTATACTCTTCTACCATGGCATCAACCCACACCTGGTGTTGTGCGGCCTCCTGAAAGCTAGAAGGTTCTGCAACTCGAGCTACCAATGCTTGGTACCTGTCAGGCTGTCTGCACTGTCTCTTAATCATCCAAGGAGTTCCAATAAACACTGCTGAATCCCTTAATGTCTGACAAACCTCTCTGCTAGCTCGACCACTAGTCGTGGGAGGTTCTGCCAGCTCCTCCTCATCTTGTCTCTGCTTCATCCACTGAGAACTCCCCGTATTTCCTGCACATGAGGAAATATTGGTGTTGATCACAGTACTTGACCCTTGTGACTGTCCTCCCGCCTGTCCCACTGGCTGCCCATGTGTCTGCCTCTGCTTCCAGACTAAAGGAGCTTCTGCTGGTTGATTCTAATCACCTGCAGGCATCTCACGAGAAAGGGTCGAAAACAAGTATTCATAAAACCTGTCCCACGAAACCCTCTCTGGCACAACTGAAGCTCAATGTTGGCCCTTCGGTCCTTTGCGTCAGCCTCCTACTGACCTGCGTCAGCCCCAGGACCCTCTGCGTCAACCCTCTGAGGCACTACACAGCCTCTGGGACCCTTTGCATCACACCAGCAGCCTCTGCGTGGATGACGCAGTCCCTCTGGCCTCTGTGATGTTTCTGCGTGGCCTGAACTGGCTGCTGTTCTCGCTCTCCCTGCTTCTACCCTGGTCTCTTAGTACTATCTCTACCTCTTTGTCAAGTACTCACTGCCCCTCACTATTGATCACTGATTCACTTTTGCTTAGCAACCCCGCTCTAGCAAAAGGAATCATTGATCACTCTGGTGTGTTCTCCAACTGACCCTCAAGCCTCCTCTTATACTTTTCTCGTTGGTCCTTCAACGGCCGAGATTAAATCTCTAATCAATGGCTAAGATTATATTTGGCTTGATCCATGAATTTTGGAACCTTCTAATCCAGTTTCATATTAATACCCATTAATATTTTATTTTTCCTAAGTTTAGACTTAGGAACTCCATTAAAAATATTAATTATTTTAATATCTCCCAAACCAGGTACAATCTGTCCAAACCATTTCTGGGTCTTGGAGATCTCATGTGCTTTAGTCTCTCCATCAATTTTCATGGCTAGAGCACATTCTATGCTACCCCAAATCAACACTCCCTCTTAGTGAGGACTGTGCTCTAGTAATACTCCACACTGAGCATCACTCTGATTATATGGCACCGGTACCTGTGTTGATGCTAGGCCTCCCTGCCCAACATCCTCTACACTGCTGCATCCTGTACTGCTTCCCATGGATTTTCCACTGCCACTGTTGCATCCGTACAGCAGCTCCCTCTGCATCCGTGTTGCTGCTAGTCCATTCTCCCAACACTGCATCTACACTACATCCCCCTCTCATCATGCTCAATCGTGCTACTGCATACTGCAACTCAGTTATTGAGAAGTAAGTAACTGATCCACCCAACTTTTGACATCCTTGTCAGGCTAGAAACACTCCCGATGCTGAAGCTCCCTCTGTCGCTAACAAGTTCTCCCTCTACTAACCTTTGCACTGCTGCAACAACTCCCTACATCTCGCACCGTTACAAACCTCTTTGTGCCATACTGCATCATTGCAACACTCCCGTGCCTCTCGCACTGTTATAGCCTGCTAGCCTCGCGTTGCCCGGGGACTCCTGCACTGTAGCACTCTCTGTCGCTTCATCCACATTTGTCTCTACCTACATCTGCCAGTCCTGCTACTCCTCTTCGGGGCTCCCATAGAAAGGTATAATCCAAGAGGTTGGGTACCTCAATGATCCTGCCCCTCATCGCTTGTAGTCCTCTTGACTACAGCTCGATGTCTCCTCACTTCCTCTCTAGTGGCACATGAGCACTCATGGCACAATTGTCATCCTTGTCGACTTCTTTGTCCGCCTTCGCTGGCGCTTCCTTAGAGTTAGACACCTCTCCCTTGTTCTTCTTCCTCGGACACTGGTTCGTATAATGACCCAGTTACCCATAGTGAAAGCACTTGACCTTGGAGAGGTCCTTCTTCTTCCTCTTCTCCTGCTTTCCCACATATGCAGAGCTGCATCCTCTTCCTCTTCCTTCTTGATCTCGACTCCTTTGCTGCTACTTCCTGTCTTGGTCAGCCGTCTAGTCTCTTCTTCACGAAGAGCCGCCCACAATTCTTCCCAATCTGGAAGATTCACCCTGCCCAGCATGCTCTCGACAAATGTCTCCCACTCCTTAGAGATTGCATTTAGTACGGTTCTTACCATCAACTCGTGATTCGGCGTGGCCCCTATGGAAGTCAGTTGGTCCCGGATCTCCTTCAACTGACCGAGAAAGAGATCTATCTGATCTCCCTTCTGCATCTGGTATGACCGTAGCTGATTCTCAAGTAGCATATTCCTCTGCACAGAAGTATGCTAGTACAACGTTTTCAAGGTATCCCACATTTCCTTTGTCATCTCCTTCTCAACAATATGTTGGATAACATGATCCTTGACCCCATCAAGGATGATGCATTTTTCCTTGGCCATTGCTTCCTCGTACCTTTCTTTAGCTACCCAGTCAACTAGGATAGCCATTACTCTCAAGGCGAAGCCCTTGATGTGATGTCTGTCTAGAATGGACAGGATCCTGGCCTTCCAGACCACAAAGTTGGACGCTCCGTCCAGCCTATCCTGATCCCTCAACCCATTCACGACCATCTCTCTACTCTTCTCTGTCAACTCCTTCAAGTCTCTCTACTTCCTGCCTGGAAGTTCTCGGTTCAACTCCTGCTGAGTCTCTCTACTTCCCGTCTCGAAGTTCTTGGTTTGACTCCTCCGAGTCTCTCTACTTCCCGTCTGGAAGTTCTCTTCTGGACTCCCTCTGAGTCCCGATTTCCCTCCTGGAAATCCTTTTGCAAACCTTCAAGTTGCCCCTCTCTGATCGTCTGTGCAACTGCAACATTGATCCAGATTCCTTGGCTAGAAATCCGCCTTGGCAGTAACTCCCTCTACCTTGGTTTTTCCCTGTTAGGTATTGTTCTGACCACAGTGCCCCACCAGCTTCGCTCCTACAAACTTCCCACAGCTTCCTTTACACCAGCAACTAAAGGATTGAGCCTCTTGGATCTGTGCAATCCCAGCACTAGCAAAATAGATCCCTTAGCTAACTGCGTCAATCCTCCTGGCCTCTGCGTGACCATGTTTCTTCCCTCCTCAACCTCTGCACTGGCCACTCTCAGGCGCAGACTAATGATGCAGTCCCTCTACGTCAACCCTTCCTCTGTCACTTCTAGAAGGATCAGCTACTGTCACTCAGGACAATTGATTTTGCTGCAAATGTTTTGCTTAGCTGATTCCTTCAACTCTCATGTGCTCTGCAACCACGCTCTAATACCATGATGAATTTTCTAAGTCTATCTGTTAGAAAATTAATCTGTATTCTGCTGGTTTATTTCTTCTACTTGTAAATTTTGAACAAGTTATTTAAAACATTTAAATGCCGAAGTAAACACAATAGAGTCACAACATCTACAGATCATCAGCTGAAAGAAAACAAACACACAAGTGACACTGTTATTTTTGGAAAAATGTACCCATAAAAACCCAATGCCGGAAAACTGGTGCAGCTATTCTGAGGGTTTATTATTATGCAGTATTTCTTTGAGTACAACTGGGTGCCTAACCGACTCACTTGACAGAGAAAAATACACGACAACAATACCTCTATATTCAAAAATAGGTATTTAAAAAACCCTTCCCACGAAACCCTCTCCAGCACAACTGAAGCTCAGCGCTGGCCCTTCTGGCCTCTGCGTCAGCCTCCTGCTGACCTACGTCTACCCCAGGACCCTCTGTGCAGCCTCTGGGACCCTCCGCATCACTCCAACAACCTCTGCGTGGGTGACGTAGTCCCTCTGTCCTCTACGTTGTCTCTGTTGGGCTCTGCGTGGCCTGAACTAGCTGTTGCTCTCGATCTCCCTGCTTCTGCGTTGGTCTCTCAGTACTGTCTCTGCCTCTTTGTCCAGTACTCACTGCCCCTCATTGCTGATCACTAATTCACTTTTTCTTAGCAACCCCTCTCTAGCAAAATGAATAACTGATCACTCTATTGTGTTCTCCAACTGACCCTCAAGCCTCCTCTTATACTTTTCTCGTTGGTCCTTCTATTGAAATTTCTAAGTCTAACCCGTTAGAAACCTTTCATGTACTTTCTGATTTATTCCTACCTACTTGTTCTGTTAATTAACAAGTTATTTAACATGTAAATACTTGAAATAAATACAAGTGCATGCTCAACACATTACAGATCATCAACTGAAGGAAACATAAACAAGCACATAAGTGACACCTTTGTCTTTGGACTAATGTCCCTAGAAAAACCCAATGCAGGAAAACTGGTGCAACTATCTGAGGGTTTGATTTATTAAGCAATTTCAAAATACAATCTCGGTGCCAAATCCGGCTCACCCAACAGAGAAAAATCTCGGCAGTATTACCTCTCTACTCGGAAGCAGATATTCCGGCTAAAACCCCGAATAAATACTCTGGTAGCTCCACAGCTCCAATCTACCCCATGAAACCCCAATGTCGGCCTCTAGGGACTGTGTCAGCCTCTCTCTAGCCCAACGTTAGCCCAATGTCACTCTGGCCTAGCCTACGTCAGCCTCTGGAGGCATTGCGTTAGTCCTCTGGCCCTCTACATCACCCAAGTTGACCCTCTGAGGCACTGCGTAGCTCTTGGATGCCTCTGTGTGAACCCTTGGTTGCTTTTGTGTCCTTCTCTCCAGCTACTGCGTTGATCCTCCTGGTGCTACCTCTGCCTCTCTGCTTCTGTATTCACTACCCCTTAGTTGCAACTCTGATCACTCTCTCAACTTTCTCAGCAAACTCAAAATCGTGATCTCTTGGTGTGTTCTCTAAGTGACCCTCAAGCCTCCTCTTATACTTTCCTCGTTGACAAATCAACGGTCGAGATTAAGTTCCTAATTAACGGCTAAGATTAGATATGGCTTGATCCATGCCTTTTGGACCATTCTAACACAGTTTTATATTAATTCACATTAATATTTTACTTTCCCTAAGTTTAGACTGAGGGACTCCATTAAAATATTAATTATTTTAATATCTCTCAAACTATTTAAAATCTACCCAAACCCTTTCTGGGTATTGGAGATCTCATGTGCCTTAGCCTCTCCACCAATTTTCGGGCCTAGAGCACATCCGATGCTACCCCAAATCAACACCTTCAATGGCTGAGATTAAATCTCTAATCAACGGCTAAGATTATATTTGGTTTGTTCCATGACTTTTGGAACCTTCTAACCCAGTTTTATATTAATACCCATTAATATTTTATTTTTCCTAAGTTTAGACTTAGGAACTCCATTAAAAATATTAATTATTTTAATATCTCCCAAACAGGGTACAATCTGTCCAAACCATTTCTGGGTCTTGGAGATCTCATGTGCTTTAGCCTTTCCATGAATTTTCATTACTAAAGCACACAATGCTACCCCAAATCAACAAGAAATACTGGAAGAAAGAATTGTGCGGTTACCTCACACTATCACTAGAAATCCTAACAGATCCAACCCTAGATTGATTGCCCCTGGCTTTTCTAGCTGCCTCTGCACATTAATTGCGTTAGCCCAGCATGAAGCTCTCTGGTGACTACGTCACTCTTCTGCCTGATTGATTTGTTGCCCAGGAGATTCGATTTCTACCTCCCGGTCTCACACCTCGACTCCTAGCTTCTGAAACTTGAATTCCCTCTACAAATGTCGGACTCCTCACTGGCTTCTGCGTCAGCCCCTCTGGCTCAAGACTACCACTGCTAGATTACTCTCTGCCTCTCTCTGCTGATGATTCTTTGGCTGAGAAAATCACTCTCTCCAGAAGTTATCCCTGCCCCTCAACTACAAGAAATCTTCTCAATCGAATTTTCTTCCTGAGAACTTCTCACTTCAGAAAATCGATTTCTTGATCTCTCTTGGTGTATTTTCCAAATGACCCTCAAACTCCTTCTTATATCTTCCTATTGGACAACCAACGGCCTAGATTAAATCCTAATCAAAGGCTGAGATTGTTTTGACTTGATCTTCGTCTTTTTCTAGAAGTTACATCCACAATTAGATAAATACCCATTAAAATTTTCCTAAGTTTAGACTTAGGAACTCCATTAAAAATATTAATTATTTTAATATAATCGTCTCTAGGTGGAATTTCCCAAAACAATTTCTGGGTTCTTTGGAATGCATGTACCCAAGTCTCCCTGCAAAATTTGAGGCCTAGAGCACATCCGATGCTACCCCAAATCAACACTCCCTCTTAGCAAGGAATGTGCTCTAGCAATATACTATTGCTGCATACTGCTCTGACTCTAAAGCATCGTCCTCTGCGCTGCTGATGTCTGACATGCTATCCACCAACTACTGCGCTGCTGTTGCAACTGTATTGCTGCCTTTGACACTACCATTGCCAATGCTACATTTGTACTTCAACTCCCTCTCAAATGTTGCATTTGCTATGTTGCTATCACTGCCACTACTAACACTTCATCCGTACTACAACTTAGTTGTTGAGAGAAGCAATTGAAAACACCCAAAATTGGACAAGTATCTAGTGAATACACCTCGGTGCTGAAAGCCTGACTACTGCTAGTCCCACGTTGTCTTCTGAAGCCACAGTGCTGCTGAAGCTCTGCACTATGCCTCCACACACTGCTGCCTCTCTGCTCTGCTCTGCTCAATTTCTAGAGCTGCTAACTATTACGCTTATCACCCCAACACTCCATGGCACTAACTGAAAACTCCTCCATCCCTCTATTACTGATCATGGGCTCCCGTAGCAAGGTGATGATCCAAGAGGTGGGCTCGTCAAGGATCCTTCCCATCTGTAGATTTTTCGAACTATAACTCCAAATCAGCCCACCTCCCTCCTAGAGGTATCTTGGCTGTCATGGCGAATTCCTCCTCCTGTTCGATCTTTGTGGCTGCAACCTTAGGATCGTGCTTCTCATCCTTGTCCTTTTTCTTCAAGGAACACTAGTGATTGGGATGCATAGTGGCCCATCTCGTCACATCTAAAACACTTCACGTTGGAGATATCCTTCTTTCATCTCAGTTTCCCCTATTGTCCCTTCGATGCAAGGGCTGCATTATCCTCCTCCTCCTTGGGCTTCGACCCACTGCTGCTGCTGCTTCCTCCAAGTTTGACGTTGACCAGGCTTCTCCTCAGCTCTTGTTGTTTTAGAGTTGCCCACATCTCATCCCAATTTGGAAATGTTTCTCTGCCCAGGATACTCTAGACAAATACTTTCCACTCATTTGAGACATAGTTAGGGCCAGTCTAACTAACTTTGAATCCTGAGGTGTATGCCCCGCAGCTGACAACTCATCACGAGTCTCCTTCAACTTCGTGAGGAATGGGATCCACACACACTCCCTTTTGCATCTAAGCAGATCTCAGCTTCTGATCTAAGTACATCTTTCACTACTCGAAAGATCCCTAATACAATGTGGCCAAGGCATCCCACATCTCCTTAGCAATTGCTCTGCTAGCAACGTGGCACACCACATGATCCTTGACTCCATCCAGGTTCATCCACTTGGCCTTTGCTATCTCAACCTTGTACTTTTTTAGCGGATCTGCATTCACAAGTTCAGCTATGGTCTACCAAATTGTCGATGTGCGTCTTGAGGGCATGCTCATCTAGAAGGAAAGACATTCTATTCTTCCAGATGATGTAGTTGGATGCTCTGTCCAACCTGTCCTGATCCCTCAAGCCACTAGTTTCCATATCCTCCAAGAAATGTAAAACAATTCCCTCTTTCTCCCTACTACGTAGCTTCTAAGCTGACTTACGTACTCCCTGATGGAACTGGTAAGTCTGCTACTCCTCTATTGCCTAGAAAATGAGAAATATTGACTTCCTCGGCAAGAAACCACTGAGGAATTATTCCCTCACTATGCGATCTCCTTCCTTCTTTTGACGGCTTTTTTAGCCAGCACACAGCGTTCAGAAAACTGCATCCCTCTAGCTTTGTGCCGAGGCTCTGCATGGCTCCCTATGCCTCGGAAAATTCTCGATCCAATAGTCTTACCTCTCTGTCGACTCACTCATAGAGAGACAACCTCAAAAATATATTCCTCCTGGCTAGAACTGTGCAATCCCTTGGGGGATTTGAACTATTGCTTGTAGCAGCAAGTTGGCCCTTGCTTCAGCGCTAGATTCTCTCTTCCTGTTTCACATCAACAAGTCTGATACCATGTGAAAATTCCTAGATCTAACAATTTCTGGAATCCTACTGCAACCAGTTGAATCAACTTCACCTAGATCGTAAATTACATTACAAACTTATTTCAAATTTCTTCTTGAAATATTGAAGTAAATTACTGAAGCAGCCTACACCAAATTAAATATGACTCTGAAACATAGAAATTGAGCAAGGAAATACAAACAGATAGGATACCATTATTTTTGGACAAATGTCCCTGGAAAAACTCAATGCAGGAAAACCGATGCAAAAACTTTGAGGGTTTATTATGATTAAGCAGTAGAAAATTATGAATACATCTCTGAATACCTCACAAGGTTATTCAGTTACAAAGAGAAATACTAGCAGAAAGAATTGTGAGGTTACCTCACACTATCACTGGAAATCCTGACTAATCCACCCCCAGACTAATTGCCCCCAGCTTTTCTGGCTACCTTTGTGCAGTAACTGCACCAGCTCAGCGTCAAGCTCTCTGGGGACTGCGTCACTCCTCTGCCTGATCGATTTCCTGCCCAGTAGATTCGGTTTCTGCCTCCTGGTCTCACACCCCGCCTCCCGGCTTCTAAAACTCAAATTTCCTCTGCAAATTTTGGACTCTCACTGGCTTCTGCGCTGCCTCTGCATGGTTCTGCGTGAGCCCCTCTAGCTCAGCACTGCCACTGCTGGATTACTCTCTACCTCTCTCTGCTGATGATTCTCCGGCTGAGAAGATCACTCTCTCTCTGGAAGCTATCCCTGCCCATCAACTGCAAGAAATATTCTCAATCGAAATTTCCTCCTGAGAAATTCTCACTTCAGAAAATCGATTTCTTGATCTCTCTTGGTATATTTTCCAAATGACCCACAAGCCCCTTCTTATATCTTCCTGTTGGACAACCAACGGCCTAGATTAACTCCTAATCAAAGGCTCATATTGTTTTGACTTGATCTCCGTATTTTTCTAGAAGTTACACCCACAATTGGATTAATATCCGTTAATATTTTAATTTTCCTAAGTTTAGACTTAGGAACTCCATTAAAAATATTAATTATTTTAATATAATTGTCTCTAGGTGGAATTTCCGAAAACAGTTTCTAGGTTCTTTGGAATGCATGTGCCCAAGTCTCCCTGCAAAATTTGAGGCCTAGAGCACATCCGATGTTACCCCAAATCAACACTTTTGGCGTTTCTTCCCAAATGCTTTACGAGGAGTCCTATTCTGAATATACACCACCGTGTTACATGCTTCTGCCCACATAAATATGGGTATATCCTGGTCATATAACATAGCCTTTGCAGCTCCAAAATGGTTATGTTTTTCCTCTCTGCTACACCATTCTACTGTGGATTATATGGAGATGTCCATTCTCTCTTGATGCCTTCCTTCGCACATAAATCTGTGAAGTATTTATCAATATATTCTCCACCATTATCTGAGTGAAGCACCTTGATCTTTTTCCTTGTCACATTCTCCACGAGAGTGTTAAACTCTATGAAATGATCGAATACCTCATCCTTGGTCTTCAAGAAGTAGATCCAGGTTTTCTTGGAATGATCATCAATAAAGATGACGAAATATTCGGCACCGCTAAGAGCTGTAGTGGACATCGGGCCGCAATTATCTAAGTGTATAAGTCCTAACATGCCATCAGCTCTGCTGTCACTTCTTGGAAATGCCGCCTTAGCATACTTCCCAAGTACACATCCTCTGCACACATCATCGTGTTCAGTGCCAAGTTCAGGAACCCATGTTACAGTTTCTTTGAGCATCTTGAGTGCTCCATGGTGTAGATGTCCCATTCTCCTATGCCACAACTCATTCAGATCCTTCCCACTGCTACTGTCATTGCCTATCAGTGCCATTAGAGAATCAATTTGTAACTGGTACAACCTGTTACTTTGAACTCCAATTTGTCTTACCTTTTTCTAGCTCGAGTGTTTGACATACACTTTCTTCCCGATGAAGTGAATATCATACCCCTTAGCTTGTAACTGGGATACTGAAATCAGGTTCATACGTAATTTTGGCACATGCAATACATTTGTAGTGTTGGTGCTTGCTCCTGACTCCCTCTGAAATTCTATGGTACCTCTCCTTATTGGAGTACATTTTGTTTTGTTTCCCATAGTAATCTGGAAGTCCATCTGCTCCTATTCATAGCTAGGGAAATATTTTCTAATCCTTGTCATGTGAGTTGATGCTCCACTATCTATATACCAGACTTCCTATGAAGCTGATCTTGCTATGCAAGCAAATTCGTCTTCCAATTTGGAAGAAAAATCTAAAGTCTCCTGAATGTTATTTCTATCCATGGCTATACTTGAAAATTTAGTGTGCTATTCCTCTTTTCCACCCGACGTGGATTTTGCTTCTACAGTTTGCAACAAAAACCTCTGTGTCCAACCGGGACTCTGTTTAGCGAAAATCGAAGCTGAAATTGCTCCCTCTGACTGCTGGAATCACTAATCTAGGCAATTCGATTTTCCTACCACACTTCATCTGAAAATCGAACTGTTGCCCTAGCAACTTGGCCTGCCTGTTAATGGATTGCCCTGCCTCTAAAAATTTCGGCTTGCTGCTCCCTCTGAGTAGTGAAATTTTCCTCTTTACTACTGAGCTTCCAGGTTGATCACTTTCTATAATATCCCTTATCAGAGATATACCTCAAACACAAGCAAACTCCAACCAGAGAAATAACAGTAATGCAACATACAATAATGTATACATGGAATATAAGCAGATACTTGAGAAATGCAGAGAGAAATGCTAAGCCATTTTATTATATTGAGTAATAGAAAAAATACAAGAGGTGATCAGAAAGATAGCACCTCGACTTGCACAAGGCAAGTGAAGAAATACACTCAGAATGGTAAGGAAATGGCCTCTCTCTGAACTGCGTCCAAACTGCCAGAGAGCTGTTGTGCTGCTGCTACTGCTTGAATCAAATGAGGATTTGGGGTTGTTCCCCTCCTCAGAAAATGCTCAAACTCTGGAATCATCATCTTCTCAATAAACCAAGAAAAGCCCAGAAAGATTTTCTAAAATAGTTGAACCCCGAAAATCACCCCCTTGAGGATCTACGCTATCCCTCAAGGCTTTGTGTTGCTCCTGAA
The DNA here is from genome assembly GCA_031772625.1 of Pinus tabuliformis. Classification (NCBI taxonomy): domain Eukaryota; kingdom Viridiplantae; phylum Streptophyta; class Pinopsida; order Pinales; family Pinaceae; genus Pinus; species Pinus tabuliformis. The sequence continues at coordinate 1,237,273,737 of CM062805.1, read as the reverse complement.
GAGAATCCTCCAAAACTCTACCCAAAACTCTGCCAAAATCCTCCAATATGCAAGGGCTGATCACTTGCTCAACCTCCAAGCTCAAATCTTTCACAAAACCCCAATCCAGAGCTCCTATCAAAAGAACTGCATCCTCCCCTCTCAAGACTGCGCAGTCATCAAAATACTCAGCTCCTCCTCAACTCCAAAAATCACTCCTCCTGCAAAATATTGATGAAACTACCTTGCCCGAGCAGGCACTCGAAGTCCCCCAGGGCTAAGGGTGAGATCTCCGAACGGAGACACTCGATGCACTAAACAGTGCTGCAGACAGGCTAAATAGCCAGCGTGCTCTAAGTCGAAGTGACTAGCTCAAATGCAACATAATCGAATGACCAAAATGAGGAGGCTCCTCTCTCCTTTATAGCGTTGGCCTCTCTCAAACCCTAAGGCCCACCTCCTCCAACGTAGCCTCTCTCTTGCCACGTGTTCCTTCTCCATCTGCGCAGTCCCTCCAAGTGTCTACGTGGGCCCCTTCTCTACGTGGTCCTTGGGCCCCCTTGGCTCCCCTTTTAAGTTACAACGTTGTGCTACTAGGGAGTGACTTTATTCATAAAGTGAGTTATGTCCCCCTTTCCTCACCTTTTTATTTATAAATAACTATAGAAGGCAAAATTGAGCAAAATCGAATATTCCAATTAGCCATGGCTAATTAGGAATATTACACTTTCACTCTGATACCATGTGAAATTTTATCTATTGTAGCTAATGGAAATTATTCTTCTAACTCAAAAATTAATTATGCAGTTTATTTGCTAGGGCAAATAACAAATAAAATCACAGCTACAATTTTCACCATAAAACCACTACGAAAAATAAAATACAAGAAACTGAGAAATTATAGCACACGCACAATAACTTTGACATAGTTATCTTTGGACAATTGTCCCAAGAAAAACCCAACTTGGGAAAACCAGTGCAACAAATGAGGGTTTTATTATTAATATTCAACAACAATTATGAGTACAATGATTTAGATGCCCAGCTGGCAATCTAATCTGAGGAAAATACTGGAAAAAATATTGTGAGTATTTTCTCTCATCCTACAGTTATTTTCTTCCTCCGAAATAGCTTCCCCAACTGATGCACGGAGCTCCCTACGACACCCTATGTGCAGAGACTACACTGGCCCTTTGACGATTTTGGCCTTCCTTCCTTCAACTCCTCCGGGAACTGGAAATCTTCCTCGCAGAATGTCACTGCTCTCCTCTTCCATCTGCTACACACCCTCTGGCCCTATCTTCTCCTCTGAGCTGCTGCTACTAAGAAAATCAAACTTTCTAGGCAACTGAGTATCTGCATTGGATGATTTCTCCATCACCACATCGACTTCCTTTTATAATCCATTGTTGGAGCACCAACGACCAAAATTAAAACTTAATCAATGGCTAGGATCATTTCTGGATCGATCCGAGTGAGTTTCTAGATGATTCTCAACTATCTCAATTAATGCTGATTAATTAACCATATTCCCTAAGTTTAGACTTAGGAAATATTTAAAAATCGACTAATAATCTAATTGAGACACATCTAGGCAGAATTTCTAGAAATGATTTTTGGGTTTTGGAGATCTCATGTATTCTAGCCTCTACATAAAATTTCAGAGCTAGAACAGATCTGATGCTACAAAAACTAACATTGTATTGGAAGGCCAGGGGATGCATTGGATCTTATGCAGGATTGCAGATGGTCTCCATTTGGGGTTTCGTCTCCATATACGGGGTCCTAACCCTCCAGAGGGCTACATCGACACATGTAGGGTGTGTGTTGAGAGCCATGGGCCTCCATAGCAGTAGAAAACACTCCATGGATCCCCAGAGATGTTCAGACTCTAGATATTGCTCGAGATTCACGTATTTGACGAGGAATATGCACCTGGTTTACCATGCCTAGCCAGCCCCACAGTTGTACCATGCACTTGGCAGATGACCCAGGACTTATATGTTGACATGGCATCACTTACACCATCATTTGAGCCCTTACATATGGTCTACATGCATCTTTGACCTATTTGGAGACCCATGGGGATACTTGTGTTCCCTCACACCCATTGAGAGCAACACAGGTTTATTATTTGGAGAACAAGGGGTCAACCCATTGTCCACTAATTTTGTGAGTCCTATTCATCATTGTGGCACTTATGGACTTCATCAAGCTTCTTAGAAGGCCCAAAAACATGTATTGTTGATCATTCGACCTCTTGAGAGGCTTATTCTTTTGTTTATGAGCTAGTTTGGTGGGCTTGTCACCAAAAGTTAGTTATTTTGCACATTATTTTTATTTTAGGGGCTAATGTAGGCCCAAGTAGCTAAATAGAACTCATTATAAGTGTATAAATAGAAGTGATGTGGATTCATTTTAGCATCATCACTTGGATTTGGAACTTGTATCTCTTTAGAGATTTTTGCTATCCTTCTTGGAGGACGAATTTTTGGAGAATGGAATGAATTTTGATGTTTGGATAATTTTGGATGGTTGGATATATTATTATACATCTAAGTACATTTTAATGCTATTATTTTTTTCTAATTTTGTCACATACATTGTTGTTGGGATTTCGCTATACTAGGGCTTATTTGTTGCATCTCTTATGCGAAGTTGTGGAAATTTTGTTTCTGGATAGTGAATGCTTAATGTATGGGCCATGTATAATGAATGAATGTTCCTAGGTATGTTTCATTAATGAAATTCATCTTGATAAATCATTTATCTTGCAAAACGAAGTATAAAGTCTTTGAAGTTGCTTTTGTTGTTGTCCTAGTGCCGAGCGAAGTTGTCTGAGGCCTCCTTGACCTAGAAAATTCAAAGGTCCATAGTCACAATTCTACCTAACTCCATTTCTCCCCAAAGGATTAGGCACTGGTCCACCAAAGGTGATCACCGTAGACCTATTTTCCTTCTCCACTCTTCTCTTCTCTAGGTCTAGTCCTCTAGGTCACCTAGGGCATCAATTATCTCACAATATAGCCATCCAAATACTTCAATTTTTGGTCCACAACTGCATTGGTGTGTCTTCAAGAATCCCTCCAAATTTCATGAGATTCCGACAATGGGATCTCGATATATCACAAGCCCTAGCTCAAACACCAATTCTTTCCCTTGGTTTCCCTTAGGCTACAAACCTCAATGGGATACTTGTATTGCCTTTCATTGAAAATTCATTCCTTGATCCCTTTCCCCTCCCTAATTAGGTCAAACATATCATTAGTTGTTAAATCCTATCCCCTTGACCTAACCTCGGGTCCACTTGGTCTCGTGTGGTCCCATGCACTATTAAGGTTAATTATTCAAAGATCACCTGGAACTCAAGTTTCCACAATAATTCTAGGGTTTAGGAATCTCCTTTACAAGTCACATTCCCTAAGCCAAGCCTTCAAATCCCTATTCCCCTATCCTAGAGAACCTTGCACCTTGCTTAAGAAGCAAGCACGTCCCACTCTTAAGTCTCTCCAAGGAAAGGGTCATCGAGATCACCTCACGTCCATCTTAGTTTATTTATCCTTCACAAATGATTCTCTATATATCGAGTCTCCTCCCATCAGTGAAACTCTGTAAAGAGTAGAAGATTTAGCTGTGGTGACAGTGGGCTTTGGCTTCATTGTTTCTCTTGACCTAGCAAGTGCCCCTCTAGGATCCCTGCTAGTTTGAGCAGTAATAAGCCTCTTGATCTCCTTCCTTTGGCCCCGCGTCAAGCCTTAGAGGCCTTTTCAGGCCTGGCCACTCGGCCTTCCCTCCTCGGTCCTCCTTCCCTCTCGTCCCTCCTTCGCAACCTCTCCTCCTCCCTTTCCCCTCGACCTTCCTCCTTCTCCTTGTCGCGGCCCTTTTGGGCCCTCCCTCATCCTTGCCCTCTCTTTTCTTAGGCCGCATCCCTCTTAGGGTGTGCAACAGGCCTATAAGGCCTCTATCCCTTGGGTCGCAGCCTCTAGGAAGCTTGGTTTGGCCTCCAAGGCCTTCTTTTTCCCTAGCATAGTCCTAGTTAGGCCTTCCTCTGTAGCCGCAGGCCTATCTAGGCCTTCTTACCGCTCAAACTAGCAGGGTGCCTAAAGGCAATTCCTAAAGGGGACAACTGCTAGGCCAAGGGAAACAATGGAGACTTAGCCCACTTTCACCTCAGCTAAGACTCCTTACTCTTTAAAGACTTTCACCGATGGGAGGAGACCCGATATATAGTAAGTCACTTGTGAAGGATGAATCAACCAATGGATGTGAAGTGACCTTAATGATCCTTTTCCTAGAAGGGGGTTAAGAATGGAGCTTACTTGCTCTTCAAGCAAGGTACAAAGATTTCTAAGATAAGGAGGTGAGGATTTGAGGGTTAGGTAAGAGGAATATGCCTTGTAAAGGAGTTTCCCAATCCTAAAATCCTTATTGAACTTGACTTCCTGAATGGTTCTTGAAGAATTGACTTTTCAAAGGTATGGGACCACACGAGACCAAGTGGACCTAGCCTAGGTTAAGGAGAGAGAATCTAGCAACCAATGATGTTCTTAACCCAGACAAGGAAGGAGAAAGGATCAAAGCAAGAATTTCCACTTAAAGGTGTCAAATTGATCCTATGAGGTGCTAGCCTAGGGAATACCAAGGCAAAGTTTGATCTCAGAGCTAGGGCTTGGGATATCTCACAACTCCACCGTCGGAATGGCTTCAAATTTGGAGGAGGCCTTCAGGAAACACCAACGCAATAGAGGCTAGGATATCTAACTTCTTCTATGGCTATTTTGTCAGGAAAGTGATGCCCTGGGTGACCCAACATGACTAGAACTAGAAAAGAAGGGGAAAAGGTGGATAAAAATGTTCTTTGAGTGATCACCAATTGGTAGACCAATGCTTATTCCCTTGGGGAGAATGGAGTTTATGAGAATGATGTGAAAGGACTTCGCATTTTAGTCAAGGAGGCCTTAAGGACTACTTCACTTGGCCTTTAGGGCAAGAAGAAGAGAGCTCAAATTTTTTAAACTTCGCTTGGAAAAAGAGATGGCTTATCAAGATAAATTAACTGGTGGAATTATCCCTAGGAGATTTCATTCACATACATGGCCCAAACATTGAGAGATGCTATATAGAAACAATAATTCCACAATTTTGCAATTATGCAATGCAACAATCAGCCATAGTATAGCGAAAATCTCATTCAATGCATATGACAAAAAAAAAACAAGAATAACATTATATGCGTGTACTTACATGTAATAGAACATATCCAACCATCAACAATTTGACAATAAAGAAGCTCCAAGATAAAATACTCCAATCCAAACATAAATGTTCATCCATGCTCCAATTCATCATCCCAGAAAAAGTGCGACGTTCTCGAAAGAGAAGAATGATCCAATCCAAAGTGACGATACAAATGAATTCATGTCTCTCCTATTTATACACTCATTAAGAGTTCGGATTACCTAATTTGAGCCTACATTAGCCCATCTACTAAAATAATGTGCAAATAACTATCTATTGGTGACAAGCCCATAGCTCACAAATAAAATAATAAGCCTCCCAAGAGGTCAATTGATCAATAATGCATGTCGTTGGGCTCTCTAAGGGGCCTAATGAAGTCCATAAGTGCCAAAATGATGAATAGGACTCCCAAAAGTAGTGGACAAGGGTTTGGCCCCTTGTTCTCCAAATAATAAACATGTGGTGCTCTCAATGGGTGTGAGGGAACACAAGTATCCCCATGGGTCTCCAAATAGGTCAAAGATTCCTGTAGACCATCTGTAAGGGCTTAGATGATGGTTAATATATAATATATATATGGTTTGAATATATATGGTGCAATCGGTTGAATGTCCATAAATATTTTCTAGTCAAGGAAGCACACATACAACACAAACTGATACAGAAAGTGTACAATCCTCCACACATGAAAATGCACCTAAAACTGGTGAATCCTTAATGATGAAAAGAAATTTATTAAAATATCAAGAAGAATTAAAGGAACCTACACAAAGAAAAACATTGTTCAAAACTATCTGTAAATCAGGAGGAAAATGTTGTGAAGTTATCATTGATAGTGGGAGTACTGATAATTTATTACCTACTGAAATGGTAGAAAAGTTAAAGAAAAAATAAGCATCCCACTCCTTACAAAGTTTCATGGTTGCGAAAAGGACATCAGATACTAGTTAATGAACAATGTGAAGTGGAGTTTCAAATAGGAAGTTATAAGGATAAAGTTCTTTGTGATGTTATGCCTATGGATGTATGTCATATCTTACTTGGAAGGCCATGGCAATATGACAAGAAAGCAATGCACGATGGAAGGAGCAATAGCTACACTTTTGAAAAGGATGGTGAAAAGCATGTACTTTTGCCTTTGAAGAATGAAAAAGTACCAGAAGAAGACCAATCCAAGGTAATTTTACTTAGTGGGAAATAATTTCTTCAAGAAATCAAGCATGAGGAGATAAATTTTGCCTTGATCGGTAAGCCAAAGGTAGTCCTTACAAGTACAAATTTGAATGATCTTCCAGAAGAAATTAAAAGCATGTTGAATGAATTTATTGATATTGTAGTGGATGACTTACCTAATGAATTGCCTCCCATTAGAAGTATTAGCCATCATATTGACCTCATTCCAAGTGTTATCCTTCCAAACAAAGCAGCTTACAGATTGACTCCAAAAGAGAACAAAGATATTAAAAATCAAGTGCAGGACTTGCTGGATAAAGGTCTTGTTCAAGAAATCTTAATTCTGTGTGTTGTTCCAATAGTATTAACTCCAAAGAAGGATGGTGGATGGAGAATGTGCACAGATTCTCGAGCAATCAACAAAATTACAATCAGGTATAGGTTTCCATTACCCCGTATTGATGATCTCATAGATTGTCTAAGTGGTGCTACATATTTTTCTAAAATAGATTTAAAAAGTGGATATCATTAGATCAAAGTTAGAGAAGGTGATGAATGGAAAATAACATTTAAAACTAATAATGGTTTATATGAATGGTTGGTAATGCCCTTCGGACTTACCAATGCTCCCAGCACTTTTATGAGGTTAATGAATGAATTTTTAAAAGAATTGATTGGAAACTTTGTTATAGTTTACCTTGATGATATCTTATTCTACAGTCAATCAAAAGAAGAACACCTAAGACATCTTAAGATGGTTCAAATGAAACTACAACAGGAGAAATTGTTAATCAATCTAAAGAAGTGTAGTTTCATGAAGACAAAACTATTGTACTTAGGCTTTGTGATTTCAAGAAAAGGCCTAAAGATGGACCAGGAGAAGGTAAAGGCCATAATCAATTGGCCAATTCCAAAAAGCATTTCAGAGGTAAGAAGTTTTCATGGATTGGCAAGCTTCTACAGAAAATTCATTAAAAATTTCAGTGGCATATGTGCTCCAATTGTAGAAACTATTAAGGAGAAAAATCAACCATTCCATTGGATAGAAGCAGCTAATAAAAGTTTCCAATTATTAAAGAAAAAGATCACAAAACAACCTATTTTATCACTGCCAGATTTTAATAAGTTGTTTCAGGTTGAGACTGATGCCAGTGGAACTGCAATAGGAGTTGTCTTAAGTCAAGAAGGAAAACCAGTTGCCTACTTCAGTGAAAAACTTAATGAGGCCAAGAAAAAATATTCTTCTTATGATAAAGAATTCTATGCCATCATACAAACTTTAAAAAAATGGAGACATTATCTTATGCCAAAAGAGTTCATCCTCTACACAGATAATCATGCTTTACAATATGTCAACAATCAAACAAAATTAAGTCAAAGACATGTAAAATGGATTGAATTCTTACAAAATTTCACATTTTTCATCAAACATAAGAGTGGGCAATCAAACAAAGTGGCAGATGCATTAAGCAGAATCAATTTAATTTTGCAAGAATTTCAAGTAAATGTTTTGGGACTTGATGAATTGAAAGATATGTATCAAGATGATCTAGATTTTAAGGAAGTTTATGCAGTTTGTCAAAATCCTGTCAGTAGAGACCGAACCCCATGGCTAGATTATATGATATAGGATGGACTTCTATTTAAAGGAAAACAATTGTGCATTCCTAGATGTTCAATGAGAGAAAATTTGTTGAAAGAAAAACATAGTGGAGGTTTAGCAGGTCATTTCGGGAAAGATAAAACTCTAGCACAGTTACAAGCATTTTATTATTGGCCTCACATGTCAACAAATGTAAGAAAATTTGTGGAAAGATGCAGAATATGTCAATATGAAAAAGGAAAAATTCAAAACACTGGATTATATCAACCTCTACCACTACCAAATCAACCATGGGACTCCATCAACATGGATTTTGTATTAGGCTTGCCCAAAACACAAAAAGGAAATGATTCAATATTTGTTGTGGTTGATAGATTCTCAAAGATGGCACATTTTATAGCTTGTAAAAAGACAAATGATGCAACTAACATAGCAAACTTATTCTTCAAAGAGATAGCTAGATTGCATGGATTGCCTACAAGTATTGTTTCTGACAGAGACACCAAATTTGTGGGTCATTTTTGGAGAACTCTATGGAAAAAGTTAGGAACCAATCTCAGTTTCAACTCATCATATCACCCCCATACTAATTGTCAGACCGAGTGGTGGGCCCCAGTATTGTAGCAATAATGCTACAACTCCTGGAACTCCCTTCTTTAACTTTATCAACCCGGCAGTTCGTAACAAACTTGGAAGTGACGGTGCTGTATGCACAAGTACTAGCTCTTGCCGCAACTGTCACTTGGTCAGCTGGCACAAGTCCACTAGGAGCTTAAGCCAACTTCTATGAGCTCGAAGAAGAAGCTTTTTAATTGATGGATGAAAGCTAACTCGAAGGAAGCTAATCTAATTGCAAAAAGAAACTGAAAGCCAAAAAAAGAAACGCAAACCCTAGCAAACCCTAATTCTACCAGCTAGTCCTACTAACGCAAAGGAGAGCATGCAAACTACTGAAAGAGATGCCATTACTTCTAGGAAGGTAAAATGCATGTGTCTAAGTTATCACTATCTGAAGAAAACATCTTTTTGTATTTTTGATTAAGTTGTTGGAATTATCATGCATGTGCTTTTAACTAGCTTTTCACTGTGCAGAGGTGGATCAAGGAGGAGAAATGCTTGGGAAAGGTTGGGAAGGTTCAGAGAGGTTCTAAGGGGTCCCTAACATCCTTTCAGAGAGTTTCACAAAGTCTGGATGCCATGCAACCGTGTTTATGAACTTCTACAGGAAGTCTGCAAGGGTTTCTACAGGAAGTTCTGTAATTCTTCTACAGGATGTTTCGAAATGGGATTTTGGAGCATGGATGGAGGGAAAAAGATGGAGGAATGAGTATGGAGGTGAAATAGGGGTGTGAAGAGGTTTAGGGCTTGTTGGATGAGGCTAAGGAGCGATTGGATTTGTTCAAGGATGGAGGAAGCGATGATGCACAAGAAGATGAGAATCATGACAAAGTAAGCGAATGAGGCAAACGTAAGGTAAGGGTTATAAGTGAAGGGTGAAGCAGGTAGGTTGGATGGAGTATGGGCAGGTAAGGAAGGATAACAGGTACTCTGCAAGTGGTTTTTCAAACTGAACAAACAAAGACATGCAAGAAAACCAAGATCTAGTTATGCTACCCTAATATGATCTAGCTAACAGTAACAAGAATGGACAGCAGCTTTATTTGCAAGGAAACCATGTATATTAACTATGCAATGAAGCATTCAAATATCTGAACATGTAACCAACTTCTGCAAATGAAAACCAAACACTAATGATTGCATGGCAAAGCAAAGTCAGTGTTTTTGTGGGCAGCAAAGTCATCCTAGTCACAGCTCCTGATCCCACTGAGGGAGAGGTGAAACCACAGATGTTTGTTGGCCCTTTTTTTGAAGCTTTTTCTGTTAACAACCTATCAACTAAATCTGAGCATGAAAAGCTATTTTACTCATCAAAAAAACAAACTAAATAACAAAACAAGATTTAGATCTAAATAGAAGATTTTATTCTAAGAATGCAGCAAACACACATAAAGATAATCAAAGGAGGTATTGGGCGCTTGAGATGGGCCCAACCCCAAGAGCTATAGCCTCCTAAGAGAGATTTAGAGCTGGTGCAAAGCTGGATTCATCTTTATTGAGCAAGAAAAGAAGAGTTACATCAAAACTGTCCACAAGGAGAACTTGAAAATGAGCTGACAGCAAAATTAATCTATTGCCTAAAAATCGAATTACAAAATGACTACAACAAGACTATGAAATGACTAACTACCAGCTACAAAATGACTAACCACTAGCTCCCCAAAATGACCAACTGAAATGAGACCCTAAGCCCTCTTATTTATACAAATTGAGGACCCCAACAGTCCTCCTAAACTTTAGGGACTCAGCTGCCCAAGACTTGTAGTTAACAGCAGTCCTACTTGACTTGCTTGGCTGCCCTTGTGCTGATTGATTTGGTGGCCATTGAACTCCGAGCTGATGGTGGAGAATTCGAGGTAAGGGCCCATAAATGAAGGGGACACCTTCCTACAAATCCTCTCCCTTGTTCTCCCACGAATTTGGCTGCCAAGTGCTCATTAAGACCTTCAATTTTGTCTCCAAATTGACCAAAAAGGCTACACAAAGCACCCATTAGACTTGTTGGCATAATGACTAACCAAATTCACTCTATTAGCATAAATATAATCAAAAACATGCAATAAACTAATGAGAATGGTGGATTAAGTCAAATTAGGAGGTTGAATGAGCCCAAATAATTATCCATTTTTGGGGCTCATCACCGAGGTGGTAAATAGAAGCCTTGGAAATATCTTCAGAAGTTTGGTAAGTGAACATTCAAAACAATGGGATCAAGTACCTGCTCAGGCAGAATTTGCATATAACGATTCACCTAACAGAAGCACAGGATTAAGCCCATTCCAGATTATTTATGGAATGCATCCAAAAGGGATTTATGAATTGAGGAATTTGGGAAAACAACAATTTAGAAGTGCAGATGGTGAAGACTTTGCAGCCAGTATGCAGGAAATACAGGACAGAGTCAAACATCAACTACAAGAAAGCAACAACAAGTATAAACAAAGAGCGGATTCCAAAAGAAGACAATTGGACTTTAATGTTGGAGATTTGGTTATGGCACACCTTCGGAAAGAAAGATTTCCTAAAGGGGAATATAATAAATTAAAATTGAAAAAGATTGGACCATGCAAAGTTTTGAGGAAATTTTCCTCAAATGCTTATGAAATAGAACTACCCAAAAACTTTGGTATTTCACCAATCTTTAATGTTTCATATCTATACCCCTTTAAGGAACCAATGGATGACTCTACAGATGCACCTATTCATGACAAAATTCAGTGGGAGAAGTAGCTACCTTCAGCACCAGCAAAGCAGATTGAATCCATCATCGATCAAAGAGTAGCTAAAAGGACCAGAAACAAAGAGTATTTTCCAATGTTACTTGGGAGCGGGAGCGGAAGCGGGGAGCGGGAGCGGGAGCGACCATTTTCAGAAGCTCCCGGTTTGGGAGCGAATCCCGGAGCGATTTTTTAAAAATATATATATTTTTTAATTTTTGATACATATATGTCAACAAAAACATGTAGAATGGTGAATTAGATATAAAAAACATAAAAAAGCATAGATTGAACCATATAACAACAATCATCTAGAAGTTATAATCTTCATCAACCACGTCCGCAAGTTAGTAACATAGTAACATACAACATATTGAGTCTCATGATTCATCAATCTTAAAGTTTCAAGCTTTCAAAATTCAATATATAACATTTATCATCATTGATCACCAAAGTTGTACTTGTAAGCTAAGTGTAACCATTACAACAAATAATATCTAACATGAAATGAAATGTTATAAAATGAAACGAAATGAAACAACTTTCAACTTTCATGAAGCATCATATTCATAATTCATTACTAATGAGTTATAATTGCCAACTTCAAACTTAAATTGTCATATATTGTTTAAAAAAATATCATAATAAATATGAAAGAGTCAATAGTTATAAAAGCTACTAGAAACTAGAGAAGAGAAGTAAATCTATTATCTATTTCTTATGCTTGGGCCTCTTGCCACCACGAGAAATGTCTAATTTTTTAGTCTTGTTGCAAAATCAGGATCTTTGTCATTAATATCACCCTCCAAGCATTAATATCCAGAGGTATCTTTGTCATTACCTTTGTATCTGTATAGGGATCTTTGTCATTAATATCACCCTCTAAGCATTAACATAAGATAGAAAAAGCATAGCATGTCAAGTCAAGATTTTGTTTGAGTGATGCGTACATTTTTAGAAGGGTCATGATAGAGGAGTTCGACAACCAATGTCACTAACATCAAGGTACATAGAGGGATTGGTACTCTTGATTAAATATGAGTTCCATACCCTAATACATGACAAAATTCAATGGAAACATTGCAATCCCCCAATCCTGAAATCCTGAAAAACTGATAAGTCTGCTGGATTTTGAATGAAATCTAAAATTCTACTTTCTCCATATGAAATCCAATGAGGACGAAACCACTCTCAAACATCCTGAGTCATTTCATGGTAATGTTAAAAATTTAAGTAAAAGGATGAAAATGAAAATTAAAGAAAATGTCACTTTTACTTTAAGAATTTAACATTACCATGAATAGCATATCAATACTAGGGCCTAGACTTGATCATTAAGTTGCCCCACTCAAAAACTATTTGTTTCTTTCAAAAAAAATTGCATTTCGAACATTACTACAAAAAAAAAATGCAAAAAAGGCAAAACGCTCCCGAAAACGCTCCCGAAAAGGCAGGGAGCGAATTTTTTTTTAGGGAGCGCGCTCCCGAAATCGGGAGCGATTTCGGGAGCGCGCTCCCGACCCGCTCCCGCCCGGAGCGCGGATCGGGAGCGGGAGCGAGGGGGGGGGGGGGCGCTCCCCCGCAACACTGGTATTTTCAATACTTGGTTAAATGGAGAAATCAACCAGTTGAAGACGCTGCTTGCATGACAACATCAGAGATTTCAAAATATGGAACTAGTGTTGAAAAACTGCAGAAAAAAAGCATATGAATGTATTTTTTTCTTCCCTGGTAGTCTGATGCAGGAGCATCTCATATTTAATTTTTATGTAATTATTTAATTGAAGAATCTAGGATTTTCTAGAATTAGTGAGTCATTTTAGAATTAATTAGGAGATAGGGAAGTTAGGATAGAATTCTAAAATTGTGAGGATAGATCTCAACTTCCTCTAAACATTTAGGAAGAAGTTTCTCTAGAAGATATACGAGATACTTCTTTCCTCTAAATAAATAACCATGTAATTGTTTGTGATGCTCATGTTTGGAGTGAGATTTAATTTAATGAAATTTTATATTGTGTTAAGTTTTGAGCGCTGCACCAATTCGGGAGGCACACATTCAAACATACGATCATGATAGATAGGTGAGGGCCTACATGGCTGGCCTGCCGACTGAGAATCATCTTGGAGAATTTTTTTCTCCTAGGGATATCACCCACAAAATGGTGGGTAGAAGGAGGCCTTTTCCCCTCAAAGTTAGCCCTATTAAGCTTAGTGTTTCCCCTTCTTGGCCCTAATTTGCCCTCTTTTCCATCTCTGTGGGTAAGTTTGATTTTGGGACTGAATACTCGGTGTGTTTTGCAGAGAAATTGGTGTTTTCAGGTGGCATAATGATTGGAGAATTCTTTAGCAATTTGGGCAAGTGATCTACAAGGCCTTGTGCCTAGGGTTTGAACTCCAACCTCTCATTGCTTAACTGTTTTATTACAGCTGTCATAAAATTCTCATAATAGTGGCATAACACTCATTAAAGTGCCCTAAAATTAACTCGAAATTTGCCTAACATATTGAGAAATTAATTGCATGATCTGGGAATTTGTCATCAAGCACTTTATATGTTTATTTTCTGACTGTCATAAGTAAAATCAGATTTGATATATCTGAACCTACATCTTAAAAAGTTCTTGTTAATTCATATTTTCACTTGGCAAGTCCTCAGACACCTCATTGCTCATTTTTGGTTTATATATGCTTGTCATTTCCTAGATCTAAAGTGATTTACTTACTGCTGTCCTAAAAGCTAATTAGTGCTCATCTCATTAATGTTGCTAAGTGCTATTGTGAAGAAGATTGTCTTAGCATTGGTTATTTGAAGGCTAACATTTGTTTGTTTACTTGTAAGCTCATCCATAGTCTCTAAGGAATCGTTAATTTTGCACTAAGTAACCACTCACACATCATAACTCTAATCTTGTTGAATTGTTTAAGTTACTTTGAGCATTGAAGTTTCATTGATCTAATTGGCTTAAGCATCTAATTCAACATTGCTAAGGAATCATTGATAATTGCTAAACACATTGTGTTGTCTATCTTAAGCATTGGCATATTGAGAATTAATTGAGCATCTCTTAGTTTTGGGCATTAAGATCTAATTGGCATTTTGGTTGAAGCATTATTGAGAAATTTGTTGGATAATTGCTCTAGGTTGAATTCATAATCCCGTGCTCTTTCATAATCTTAAGAAGCTTTGGTGATTTTATTGTCTATCTTAAGCAATTGGCATCTTAAGTTTTATTCTAATTGAGCATCTTTCAATATTGGCATTGTCTAAAGAGCATAATCGTGGCATTATTGTTGATAATCATCATTAGAATATCTTGAGTAATTTGCATCTTGTGAATTTGACATTAGCACTAAACAAATTGGCATTTTCTTGGTCATAAGATTGTTTCACAATTTATCGTTAAGTACTCTTGTCATTGAAGGCTAATCATAACTCTAAAGTACTTAAACATTAAGCCAATCTTAAACCAAGAACTCACTCATAACTTTTGCATAAGCATTCTAGGACTAGTTGTATTAATAATTTACCTCCAAGCATAAGCTTGATTGATTGATTTCTCTAGGGCCACCCTTTCTCACCTAGCTTGAGGGATTCAACACAATTTTGGTGATTAACACAATGACCTTGCAGTCGTCAGAGCCACAGTTTCTACAGCGCTGGAGGCACTAGGTGGTTGGAACACAGGGGGAGGTATCGTTAATCAAGCCTCTGCTTGCTTCCTGTTGGCTTCCATCCCACAACCTACTCTAAAGACTTGGTCTCAAAACAGTTAAGAGAGAGGTTTCATTTAGACTAGGCATATAATTTAAAAGTAACCAAGATCCTTGCATCTCATCTAGATCTTAGGATTTGCATCTCATATAGGTTAGTGAAGCATCTAAGCAGCGGTTTTCCATCCAGTTACTTGGTCCTAAATTATAATAAGCAATAATTTTGACTCCATAAGGCACTGGTCTCATATTTGAATCTAATCTAATCTTTGAGTCTTGCTAAATTTAACCAAGTAGCTAGGCCACTCAATTGTGTCTCCCGAGCTTGTTGGTTGCCAACTTGTCTTCCACCTTCACATTTCCATAGGGACTACCCCCCATAGCCTGCTGTTGTGAAACAGCTAGAATGGAGTGGGCGGGGATCAAAGTGACAACCCCCGCCCCGAGCTATTGTCGCGATGCCTGTACAATCTAAGCGACAACACTGCCAAATTTGGCGATGCTCCAAATTTCTTTGGCTACCTGCTAAATCCTTCCTTTTACCAAGTTTGACCATATCTTTCACTGATCATATCTTCCACATACAAACTTAGATTGAGGCACCATCTGTTCAATTGGAAACCTTGCAACGAGCTCTTTGATCTATTACTAGTTTCACTATAATCCAAAGACTTTGATTTTTGGGCCATTAGGGATCCACCTGGATTAGGAGTCCCAGTATATGTAATGTCACCTAATAGGTATTCGAAAGTTCAAGGGGCAAAGTGACACAAGAGGTCTTCAACGGAAAGACACAATTTATTCTCAAGGCTCCAAGAGGAGGCAATATACTTTCCTTAGAGAGAGACCTATTAAATGCAACAAAAGACCTAGGGTCTAGCTAATGAGTTGATAGTTGGGATGGCCAAAGGTCAAGGTGAAAAGAAAGGGTTTCCAACAATGTTTTCCAACAAAGCCAAGTTACATGAAACCCTCAAGAAACCCCCAAGTTGAAGCTAAATCCAAACTAGGGTATTCCCTACAGCCAACAACTAGGGATAGAAAATTTATGGATAAAATTGAAGTGAATGCCTACCAAGAGGATTTATTTTGAGGAAACCATCTATACCCTTGGCATTTAGATTCTCCAATTCCAAAAGTCCTTCTTCCCTAGAAATTTGCAGCAAGCGCTACCTTGGATGCTTGGCCGTAAAGGGGTCCAATTAGGGCATGGGAGAAAGAGAAAATTTATTGGATAAAAAGTTAAACTGATCACCTATAAGGAAGGCCAATGCCTATTCCTAAGGTCAATGGAGTTTATGGTCTCTTAAAATTGATTTATTCTTTCAAATTAGTAAGGATATTTTGATGCCCTAGCATCAAAACCCTAACGATCACCTTTGTGAGGAATCAAACTTCACTTGGGAGAGCTAACATGAGATCACCAAAGGGTTTTCATTCACATACCATACTATGAGTAATGCATGCAACAATTTGACCTAGTTTCCATTCAATTGATATTCAACAAATTCAGGGCACAAATTTAACCTATATCAATAATTTATTTCATACATTAGACATGAAATATTAGAAATTTGCAATAAACATGGAACCTTTTGTCGCACAGAATGTTTAGGCACCGCGACAATGGCTCAGATCGGGGGCTGTCACCCTGATCCCCAATCTCTCTATTTAAGTTGTCTCCCTGTAGCAGGCTAAGGGGCGTAGAGTCTAGACCCTACGAAAATGGAATGAAGGAGAACTAGTTGGAAACCAGCTAGTTCGGGAGACACAGTGAAGCGACCAAGTACTTGATTTAGATTTAGCAAGATTTATAGGATTTGATTAGATTTTAAGCAATTGATGCCAGTGCCTTATGGAGTCAACTATCTTGCTAGGAAATTTAGGACCAAGTAATTGATTTGCAACTGCTGCTTGGATGAATGACTATCTTATATGAAGTGCAGATCCTAAAGTTAATATGAGATGCAAGAATCTTGGTTAATTTTAGTTAAATGCCTATCTAAGTTTTAACCCTTCGATCCTTTCTATATTGAGCCTGATTTCGTAGTAATTGGCAAAAAGAAGATAAGGTGAAGCACACTAAGGTGTGATTAACGATACCTCTCCTGAAAATCTAACATACCCAGTGCCTCCGGCGCTGCAGAGAGCTGTGGCTCTGACAACTGCAAGGTCACCGTTTTAAGTACTATTAAAAGTAGGCTTCTCAAGCAAAGATGGATGGATACCTATCTCTCTATCGACCAAGCTTATGCTTGGAAATAAATTTTATTTATGCAAAACTAACTTATATGCAAATGCACTAGATGATGAGAAGAAGTTATACTCAAGGATTAGAAACACTTGTATCGCAAAATCCCTTAATCATAAAAATAAAATGCTCTCTTTGTTGGATGAAGACTTAAAAATAAACCCCTGAAAATATTACAATTAAACCACAAGCTTATTTCAAATCTTTTTTGATACAATTATAGCTCAAAGAGAACAAAAACTTATTTGCAATCAATATCAACAAATGCTAAAAAAATACTCAGTTTATGAAACAAAAGATATGCATTTTATCACAATTCCATGACAGAGTACATAATTTTCAGAAATTAGTTTTTAGGACAACAGTAAGAAAAACTTTATGACAACAGCAATATGGCAACGAAAACAGTAAGCTATCAATGATATCTTTATGCCAAAAATTTACCGAAAAGTTTCCAAACTTGCCCACATGAATTATCAAAAAATTTCAGCTTGTTATGATGTGATTTCCATAATTATATCATATCTGATATACTTATTACAGCCAACAATTAAAACATGAAATAAGCCTAATGATGAATGCCCAACTCAAGAAATTAATTCCTTAATGTATTAGACAACTTAGGAACTGATTTTAGGCTAACGCACATGAAATTTTGCCACTGTTATATTTCAGACTTCAGAAATAGAATTATTTAGAGATAAAAGTCACCCAAAATGTAGATCTAGGCCAAATTCTTGATACACATCAAACATAAATGACTTATTAATGTATTTAGCAATTTTTTTAGTTAATTTCAAACCACTTAGATGTATTTTTCACCACTATTAGAAAGGTATATGACTGTTGTAGCAAACAATGAGGAAAAATATGGTTTAGAGATCAAACCCTTAGGCCCTAGGCCTTGAAGATCACTTGCCCAAGTTGCCAAAAAAAATTCAATATCTGAAACACAAATTTTTACCAAATTTTCTGCAAAAATCCACCAATGATTAGCTTCAAAAAATTAAATATTCAGATCAGAAATGGAGCAAGGGGAATCTAGGGCCAATGAGAGCTAGCACTTGGGCTAGGAGAAGGTAGATCTGGGCTTAGGAGCCCCAAAACTTGAAACCCTTGCTCTGAAAAAATTATTTTGCTTCAGATCTTCAGATTTATTGCAAAATCTTTAATGGCTGGCCTTGCAAAAATATTTGGGACAAGATATTGCCCTCCAGGGCCTAGATCTGTCTCAAAACCCCCAGATCTGCTTGAAAAAATCTCAAATCTGAAGATTTACTTGGCTAATTTCCCAGATCTATTCGTGAAAACAATCTTTGAGTCCAGATCTTGCCCTCTAGAGTCTAGATCTAGCTTAGATTTGAAAATTTTCTTGGTTGATTTCTCAAATCTATTCCTGCACACAATCTTTGAACCTAGATCTTTCCCTCCAGGGTCTAGATCTAGCTCAGATCTGAAGATTTTCATGGTTGAATTCTCAGATCTATTATTGCACAAGTGAAAAGAGAAAAACCCAATACATACAAAAATAGAGAAAATCCCAAAAAAACAAGTGTTAAAATTCAAAATTATGTTACAAAATTTCAGATCTACATAAATAAATAACAAATCTATACAAATAATTTACAGATCTATCAGATCTGAGGAGTATGAGTCCAACTCCACTCCCAGATCTGATAATCTAAGGCTCTTAATAGCCAGATCTATCAAAATTTCCACAAAATATTTAAAAGATTTTGAAATTTTAGAGAGGTACTAGCCCAAAAACACCTTATAGAAAAAACATTATCGTTAGATAAATCCTGAGGCTTATATGAAGTAAGCTCTTCAGAAAATATGTGTTGAGAGTTGGCTGGTCCATCCAAGGACTATCCCCAAACGCTCAATGAGAACCTGAGAGATATTTTGCAAACACTAGATCAACCATCAAATCAAGTAGAGAAATAGAACAACAATAAAATTTTGAAGAAATAGAGATACATGCTACTTCAATTAAAATTAAAAATGTTACCCTAGATCCAACAAACTGAATAAGACACCTGTATTCAAATTATTCTAAGAGAGTTATTGATTGATAGTTTTCACATAATATTAAGCAGAAATTAAAACAATGTTACCACAAATTCATGAAGAGGAACACTACAACACGTTAAAACTCCTAAGACTTTTGCATTAATTCAAAAAAGTATACAAGAGAGCTTGAGAGCTTAGTACACGATCCAGAGACCGAATGAATTGACTGACAAATGAATTCCTATTTAAAGGTAAATCCTCCAACGGCTAGTTCAAGTGATTATCGTCAAAGCAATCTCGACTGTTGATGAGGACCAAAATCTCTTTTAATCTCATCTGTCGAAATTTTAAATTCTTGAGGAAATTCGAATTTTTCAGTTAAATGCATTTTAATAAATTCAAAAGTTAAATTTTTGAATTAATTTCCTCAAAATTTTGACTTTGACTTAACCCCAAGGACCAAAGGCTTCAAATTTAGCAAAATAATCATTTTACCTTAGTCCGGGGACCTTTCAAATTTTGATTTTTAAGGACCAATGAATTTTGCCTTTGGAGAATTTAAATTTACCTAGGACCTAGAATTAATTAAATTTCTGGGTTAGGATTTTAATTAGTTTTTTGCCAAAAAAATATAATTAATTAACCTATGAGGGAATAAATTATTTTTCCAACCCTTAAGACACTTTACATCATAATTTTCATATTTTCTACATCTCAAGGGGAAAACCCATTTGTGATAGACCCTCACAGACTACCCATTTCTGCGACACAAATATAACCCAATAGACCAAGCAATTTGTAATAAAATAACCTAACCAAATAGTTAGGATTATTCCCAAATCGCTTTTACATAGACTCGATCTAGAACACTACGACTCGCCTAAGATTCCAGTGACAAAATACATTCCGGCTTTGGGGTAAGACTGAAGGAAAACTCTCTTGACCATTCGAGAATAGATCGGTGAGACCAAAAACTTCCCAGAATGTAAATCGTCACCAGAAAAGTAGGTTTACATAGGCAAATACATACATGACATAGATCTGCTGAGATTATTTACATCATATACATGCATAATGGGTTTACAATGCTTTATAACATGATCCTCAAGTTGATGATGATAGCTGGACGACACGAACACATCAATCAGGAGCTATCCCTTTTGCGAAAAAAGGGGGTGTACTGCTATGGGTCATTGACACGTAGTGGTCAACAGAACCTACAAAACAATATGCATGTACAATCCAATTTTGATCCAAAGTGACTCCTCGAAAGACAAAAACAAATGCTCCAAGACAATTTTTCTCCAATAGATAACATCTTTTCCATTAGAAAAGGCGCTGAAAATCTCAAGAGAGGAAAAAATTCCAAATTCAATTGATTATGAGAATTCAAGTGTCCTCTCCTCTACTTATATGAGGAGGAATAGATACATTTAAGCCTAAAGCCCCTAATAAACAAGTAAAATCCCAATGATGAGGTGGATTACATTCCAACCCACTAGCCAAGACATAAATCATAAAAAATTCCCACATGTGTGAGTTGTAGGGCTATATGAGCCAAGTGTTGAGGCTTCTTGGTGCCAAGCTAGGTGTAGAAGCCTTCTAAAATCATCCTTTGAGGGTTGGACCTCAAATCTTTATCAATATCCCTCTATGGACCCCAAATTTCATCTTGGGGCACAAAGGTGGTCTCATGGGTCTCCAAATGGCCATAGTGTCAATATTTGCTCCAAGGTTGAGGGCTTCCATGGTGGTGATAGCCCTCCCATGTCTCAAGGGCTTAGACGATCCTCATATGTGCCCTGGATCAACTGCCATCCCTCATGAAGTGCTACGTTGACTTGGGATCTCCTAGATCGAGGTGCATCAGCCCACAAAGTCATCAAATGTAGGGCTAAGTGCCAAAACATTGTGGGTGTTGAAGGTGATGCTTTGCTACTAGGAGTCCCATGGCTCTCAACATTTCACATGCGTGTGAAAATTTACAGGTCTAATTGCAACAACTGGAACTTTATTCTTTTAACACTAAATTAATTTTGGAGTTTATTTGCTATGATAAACAATGAATAAATCAAACTGTAAATTTTCACCATAAAAAAAGACTACACAAAATTAAAGCGTTGGAAACTGAAAAATGCTAGCACACACACATAAAAAATGACACCGTTATTTTTGGTGTCATTGGAAAAACCCAAAGTGGGAAAATCAGTGTAGCAGATGAGGGTTTTATTATTATGCAGCAGAAAGAATTTTGAGTACAATAAAATGGATGCCAAATTGGCTTTCTTTATCTGAGAGAAATACTAGAAAAATAAACTTAGGGAAATTACCCTCCTCCACAAGCAATCCCGCAACAAACTGTCTCAGCAACTAGGCTATCCAAACCCTTGCATAGGCCCTTTTTCACTGCCTCTGTGCAAGCCTACTTGCACTAGCTGGAATCTACCTTTGATGATGTTTTTTTGCCTGTTGCTACCTCTAGAAGTGATTCTCTCGGCCTTCTGGAAATATTCCCGGCCGCTGGATGCTGAATCGACCTCTCTGGCTAAATCAAACTACCTCTATGAGGTGTTACGCAGCCCTTGCGTAACTCTTGGAGAATAAACTTAACCTTCTCTAACGGCCTCTTCGGAATTGGAAATTTCTTTAGAAATCTGCTACTCTCCCCCTCTTCCACCTGCTACTCGATCACTAGCTCGATCTCACTATTGAATCACCTGCTACTGGAAAATCAAACTAACTTGATCACCGAGTATCTGCAATGGTGTGTTCTCCATCTACCCCATTGACCTCTTCTTATAATCTCCAGTTGAGACTTCAACAAGCATGATTAAATCTTAATCAATAGTTGAGATAATCTCTAAGTTGATCCATGTGAGTTTCTAGAGAATTCACACCTTTCTCAATTAATTCCTATTAATTAACTAATTTTCATAAGTTAAAATTAGGAAAAATTTAAGTGATGGTCAATTAATTTAATTGAGTTATCTCAAGGTGGAATTTCCAGAAACAATTAATGGGTTTTGGAGAACTCATGTGTTTTAACCTCTCCACAAAGTTTGAGACTAGAACACCATCCAATGCTACCAAAACTAACGCTCTATCTTAGCAAAGAAGGTGTTCTAGTGTTGCACTACAACAATGTCTTATCTCTGCAGCGTACTCCCATACACGCTACTAATGTCTGACAACTATAGCTTGTTGCCATTGTCCACCAATCACTGCGCTAACTATGATTCATTAGCTATTGATTGTAGTTGAAACATGTTGCATCTGTGTTGTTGTTGACACTGCATTGTACAACCTGTACTGCTGCCAACTTTGCATCTACACTGCAACCCAACTAACACTCCCTCTCACTATTGTTGATACTACTGCAACTGAGAAGTATCCAAAATAATCCAACGGAATCAACTATGTCTTTGTCCTACAACTGACTCCTGAGTTTCTAATTGTTACTAACCTCTGCACTGTCCACTGGGAAACTTGCACTGCTCTTGATTCTGCATTGTGCCTTCCATAGTACTATCAACACTGCTCTGCGCCCTTCAACATTTGACTGCAACTAGTCTACAATCGTCACTTTGGAAATGAATACACCAACTGACACTAATCTTCTTGCTATTGAATATTGTGGGCCCCTGTAGCAAGGGTAATGATCCATGAGAAGAGTATACTGCAACTGCTGCTTCTTGTTAGTTTTTGTAGCATCAGATGTGTTCTAGCTTTGAAATTTTGTGGAGAGGTTAGAATACATAATATCTCCAAACCCAAAAATTGTTTCTGAAAATTCTGCCTAGAAATGACTTAATTAGATTATTAGTCAGTTTTTTAATATTTCGTAAGTCTAAACTTGGGGAATATGGCTAATTAATCAAAATTAATTAAGTCAAGGTGTAAATGATCTAGAAACTCACAAGAATCGACTTCAATTTAATCCTAGCCATCGATTAAGATTTAATATCGGCCATTGGAGTCCCAACAGAGGATTATAAGAAGAAGTCGATGGGCACTTGGAGAAGAAACTTCTGTAGCTCGATTTTCAGAGTAGCATCAATCAGTTGCCGAAGAGAGAGCTAGTGAGATCAAAGTAGTGAATGAGGGGTAGGGATAGTGATCTGGAGGAAAGATTTTCCAGATCTAGAGAGGAAGCAACAAGAGGGTCAAGGTATCCCAGAGAGGTAGCGCTGAGGGATAGTGCAGTTGCTTCAACCAAGCAATTCGATTTGGAGGAAAGAAAAATCGTTCTCAGTTCCAGAGGCTGGGAATAAATCCTAGAAGGTCGGAGAGACGATTCCCTCAGCATCCAAAGGTAGAACGACTTCATTAGAGCCTAGTCCGAGGCAAGCCATCCAGCTAGTTATGCAGAGCAGCACAAAGGCTAATGTAGAGCTCCAGGAGGCTGCGTTTTGGTAAGAAACGTCGAGCCAAAAATTGCTTGTGGGAGAAGGTTAATTCCCTTCAGTATTTATCTAGATTTTCTTGTTGTTTGGATTTCCAGTTGGGCATCCATAAATGTACTTAGATTTCACTACTACATAATAAAATAAAACCCTTACTGCTGCACTGGTTTTCCCAAGTTGGGTTTTTCTGGGGACATTGGTCCAAAAATAACTATGTTATTTTATGTGTGTGCTAGCATTTCTTCCAACGTTTATTTTTCCATATTTATATTTGTGTAGGTTGCAGTGTGAGTCATTCAGTATTTGTTGTAGGAAATAGTAAATAAATTGTTAAATAAATAATAATTAGGAGAATAATTTCTAGTTGTTGCAATAGAATTCTGGGTTTCAGAATTTTCGCATGGTATTAGAGTGCAATTGATCAGCCGAAGAGCTCAGAGGTGAAGAGAGGAGTTTCATTGTTCAATGTGAGCAGCAGATCGAAATTCCTAGAGGGAAGCGCAGTCACTTTTCCAAGAGGCCGAGATACTTGAGGAGATTCGATTTTTTTGAGTGAGGGACATAAAAATTTGATCTCTCTAGATCGAGTGATTCCAGAGGAAAAGGGAGCAACCCAATGTTTTTGCAGAACAGATCTCTAGCTAGACACAGTAGTTTTGCAGCGGTTTGCTAGAGCAGAGCTAGCGTAGGGTGGAAGGGAGAAAAACACATACTGAGGGAAAATATTCCTCAAGGAAATCTAGTCCCAAGAAGTTCGATTTCCCTTGCATATCAACAGTTGTTGTGAGAATATTTTCTCACTCCAAAAGGGAGTGTGGATAGTTGAGTAGAAGTTGAGTATAAGGGAAGATGAGAATTTCGACATTTGTTGAGATGGCTACTATTGGGCTTCGTGATCAAGACAATTTGGATGGGCTTCCAGCTATGTCATCTAGAAGGCAAGGATGCCCTTCCTTTTGGATGAGTTTAGCCTGAATATGTATATTGATGCAGTGGTAGCAGTACCCCAAGACACAGATTAGCTGAAGGAGTACAAAAAGGAGATGGAATGGGCAAAGAGGTTGATCCTAGATGGTGTCCAAGATCATATTATTTCACACATAGCTAGAAAATATACTGCAAAGGAGATGTGGGAGACTCTCTCCACGCTATACCAGGGAACTTCCAAGTAGTAAAAGATGTACTTAGAAGAGAAGTTGATATGCATTAGGATGTAAAATGGGGAAGGCATAGACCCCTTCCTCGCTAGGATTCAAGAGGTCTGAGATCAGTTGTCCGTTGTTGGGCCAGCGCCTGAACTCACAGAGCTAGTGCGATTGGCACTAAATAGTGTCTTCGAGGAGTGGAGGGTATTCGTCCAAAGTATCTTGGGTAGAGATACCTTGCCAAGATGGGATAGGATGTGCGCCGATTTGCAGCAGGATGAGTCGAGACGAGCTATATTGAAGAGCTCCATCAGTGGCAACAATGGATCGAAGCAGGTGAAGGAGGAGGAGAATGTGGCCCTCACATCTAAGGCTCCCAGTTAGGGGCAGGGGGAGCAGTGAAATAATAAGGACTTGTCAATGGTCAAGTGCTTCAGATGTGGTGATTTAGGTCACTATAGTGCCCAGTGTCCTCTCAGGAAGAAGGACAAGGAGGAAAAGCAAGTCCATGTTGCAACTCATGCTGAGATCGATAGGTCGTCCTCCAGGCTGGAGGAAACTTCCCCATGTTCGCAGATATACCTCCAGGAGTGAGGTGGGGAGATCTGGTGTTGTACCTCCAGAGTGTTATAGATGGGCAGGATCCTTGAGGAGTCCTCCTCATGGATCAATACATTGCTATGGGGACCCACAATTTTCAGTAGCAGGATGGATTAGTGACAGTTGATGCAGTCAGATGCCAGAGTGACAGTTGCAAAGCCTAGTAGCAGACAGATGTTGGGGAGCACAGTGCAGTGTTGGCAGCAGTGCAATTTCAACAACAGCACAGACGCTTAAGTGACAGTGTAGATACTAGCAGTGGTCACAGACTCGGGTGACAGATGCATCATACTGATCACAGTTGATTTAGTATTTGGGATGCTTCTCAGTTGCAGTAGTTGCAGTTGCAGCAACAAAAAATGAGAGGGAGTTGTAGTGCAGATGCAGTGTTGGCAATAGTTCAACATAGTCAGCAGCAACACAGATGCAACACATATCAAAGTTGTGTAGTGGTTGGTGGGCAGCAGCAAAGACAGGGTGCTACTACAGGATGTGCAGTAGAGCACTAGAGTACATTCCTCGCTAATATGGAGTGTTAGTTTTTGTGGCATCGGGTGTGTTCTAGCCTTGAAATTTTGTGGAGGCTAGAATACATGATATCTCCACAACCGAGAAATCCTTTCTGGAAATTCTACCTAGAAATGACTTAATTAGATTATTAGTCAGTTTTTAAATATTTCCCAAGTCTAAACTTAGGGAATATGGCTAATTAATCATAATTAATTAATTCAAGGTGTGAATGATCTAGAAACTCACACGAATCGACTTCAAGTTCATCCTAGCCATTGATTAAGATTTAATCTTGGTCGTTGGAGTCCCAATAGAGGGTTATAATAAGAAGTTGATGGGAACTTCGAGAAGACACTTCAGTAGTTCGATTTCATGAGCAGATCAATTTCCAGAGTAGCAACAATCGGTTTCTAGAGAGATAGCCAGTGAGAGCAAAGCAGTGAGCGAGGGGCAGGGACAGTGATCCGAAGGAAATATTTTCAAGATTCGAAGAAGTAGCTATAAGAGGGTCGAGTTATCCCAGAGAGGCAGCGCTGAGGGACAGCGTAATTTCTTCAGCCAAGCAGTTCAATTTGGAGGAAATAAAAATTGTTCTCAGTTCCAGAGGTTAGGAAGAAATCCCGGAGGGATGGAGAGACAATTTCCTTAGCATCCAAAGGCAGAAGGACTTCATTAGAGCCCAGTCTGAGGCAAGTCATCCAACTAGCTACACCAAGAGTGCAAACGCTGACAGAGAGCTCTAGGAGGCCAAGTTTTGGTAGGCAAAGTCGAGCCAGAGATTGATTGTGGGAGAAGGGTAATTCCCTTCAATATCTTGCCCAGATCTTCTTGTTGTTTGGATTTCCAGTTGGGCATCCATAGATGTACTCAGATTTCTCTGCTACATAATAAAATAAAACCCTCACTGCTGCACAATTTTCCCAAGTTAGGTTTTTCCAAGGACATTGGTCCAAAAATAACTGTGTTATTTTATGTGTGTGTGTTAGCATTTCTTCCAGCATTTATTCTTTCACAGTTTTATTTGTGTAGGTTGCAGTGTGAGTTATTCAGTATTTGCCTAAGTTGCACAAAACGTCAAAACGTTTCGGAGCTTTCAAAACAGGTACGTTTAGAAACGTCACCTCCCTAAAATGGAAACATTGATCGAAACGTCAGCCGAAACATCATCTATGTATATATATATATATATATATATCTTAATAAGTTAATAACACATTATCTTGCAAGAAAAAAGGGAATAAGACCCATAGATGAAAATTTAAGAGGAAAAAAAAGTCTACATTAACTCTAATAGATAATCACATGACAGTTGAATTTCCATCGAGTTTTAGCCAAGTTTCAGAGTTTCGCGTACGGGTACAGCTCGAAACGCCGAACGCCAAGTTCTTTGAAGTTTCGTGCAACATAGGTATTTGTTGTAGGAAACAGTAAATAGATTGCTAAATTAAAATAACAATTAGGAGAATAATTTCCAGTTGTTGCAATAGGATTTCAGGTTTCAAAATTTTCACACTTCTCTCATATGTACCCTACCCAAATTTATGCATCTTTGGGACTAAAGCTCAACATTGCTACACCTCTCTCCTAGAGGTATAGCTGTATACATGGTGAAATATTCCTCTAGCCTAGACGACATTATCGATCTGGCAGGTGCTGCCTCTTGATCCTGCTTCTCCTTCTTGTTCTTCTTCCTCTAAGGACACTGGGTACTATAGTGGCCAAACTCGCCACACCTGAAGCACTTGATCTTGGACACACTCTTCTTCTTCTTCTTCTCTCCTTGCGACCCTTGTCCCTGACTGGGACCTTTTTGCTTTCCCTTTCGATGCAAGGGCTACATTTTCTTCCTCCTTCACACCCTTCGATCCTTTGCTGCTACTGCTCCTGATGGAGCTCTTTACTAGAGCTAACCTAATCTCTTCTTATGTGAGATCTACCATCTTCCAGTCCCACCTAGGCAATTGATCTCATCCCAGAATTCCCTGGATGAAGGTCTCCCATTCCTCAGTGACACTGTTGGGGTCCAAACACACAAGTTTTGTAGGTGGAAACAACTCTCCTACCATTGTGTTGATGCCTCTAAAATCGCTGCATCAACATCAGGGAAAACCACCCGGTCCAAACCTTAGTGCAGCTCCTTTTCCATTTGGGGTGGTGGCTCCAACTGGATATGTTGGGACCAGTTTTCCAGTGATGTATGAGTTGATGGGTGATTGGTTTGTAATGTGTAACGAAAGCGATAAGTGTTTTATCCTACAATTCAAAGATATACAAATATAACTAATCTAACCCGGATATCTGTCAACAACATGATTTTTTATTATTTCTATTAAACGAATAATCTTAAAGATGGCTTATTCATAAAACAGAAAGGTGCATTCATATAATGATTACTTTGTTTAAGAAGTTAAACAAAGTAATTATAAAAACATTATCGCATTCATCACAATATATATTACTGACATATATATCCAAATGATAACAATTCTAAAACCTTCAGAAATGATATGCTAAAGAATTGTTTTGAAAACATACATATATCAATAATAGCAAGTTTTAAGAAATGCTCATTCACATAGAGTAATAAGACAAAAACAAAGATAATAGTACCGTATGCATTTGAATTCTCCCAATGTAAACAACATTCAGATTATACTTTCCTATTTGAGAACACCTTCAAAAGATGCAATAGTGCAAGTCTTATAAAAGCCTCTTTCACAAAAATGCAGAACTTTGGTCTAGCTTTTGATAAAAAAAATATTAGAAGTACAGAAGTGCAACTCCCAAGTCAAGTTTTAATACCAATTGAGGACCCTTTCTAAATACATGAAAGGGTCTTAAATACTAAAAATAACAACTAACTATCAATAAGAAACGCTATGCGCTGTTCTAACTATAGACATGAAAATATGGGATTCATTATGAAAATAGCAGTGCAGTAGCGGTTGAATAAATTCATTGTATCGACTTCTTTTCCTGTGATTGCAGCTGACAGATTGCGAGCATAGGCTGGATTTCTGGAGGCTGACTCATCTTGGAGTGTAGCTGGGCTGTATAGGTGGCATCGAAGAGTTCGGAGATCATTCAGTTGATTGCATCCGAAAGACAGTTCATGGCCATCTACTGGCTATGTGGCTTGACTAGGAAAAACCAGAATGTTTCCCATGTCAAGTTTTGGATTTCTCCAATCTGCTTTTCTCTGTTCGCCAGCTCCTGTTTCAAATGTTGTTCCAATGCCTTTGCTTTTGGGAATTTACCTGGAGAGCAATCGGTGATCAAATTAGACATATGTAAACTGTTGTTCACTAATTCAATCAAATCATTTGTTGTGGCTCTACATCTAGAAGTTGCTCTTTCGACTTTCATTAGCTGGGACTCCCATTCGGAAAACAGGATTTCCTTGTGCGATTCTTGTATTCTCGGCAAGTTGGTAGCCATTCCTTCTTTGGAATCTTTCCAAGACAGAAAATTGGTTAACCTTTCATCTGTCTTTTCCAATTCAAGTCTGGCATCCACTGCCTTTTGAATCAATGATGCAGAGATATCGCATAAGGGGTTGGCCAATGATATGTTGTGGCAAAGAATATCCAACTGTCGAGACAAGGCTTTGGTTATTTCCAAGGCTTCTGTTCTGAATTCACTTACCTGTGGATAACCCTTGTACCTTTCTATCTGTTCTTTCATTTGTGCAATTTGATCTTCCCTTTCCTTCTTCTCTTGCTCACTTATCATCTGAAGCCTATTTAATTCCTGAGACAACCCCTGTTGTTTATGGAGAGTCTGCTCATCAATCCTCTGTTTTTCCAGTTTTAACTGCTCTCTTAATCGCTCATTTTACTGCCTCTGCTCTGTTAACTGTTGTTCAAGCAGATTAATCTTTTGTTGTCAATCTGCCGATTGCACCTCAAGTTGAGTAATCCTTTGATCCTTTTCCCTCATCAGATGGTTGACCTCTGAGGATTTATCCATTGTCACTGCTGTGTAAGCTCCTGCATACTGAGATAGCTTTGTTAAATCCTCAGAGGGATTGACTTCTGCTTTCCATACCACATTCATCATTTCTGCCTAAGGAGTTAAAAGAGGACTTTGATCAATTTTCCTCTTCTTCCTCTGTATTTTAACTATAGCCCTGTGTTTCGGACTGTAGAAGACATCGAGAGGTGGTATTTCTTCAATTTGTAGTACAATCTCCTCTGTAGGATTCTCGGGAATGATCTCTATGTCCTGCTGAATTCTGGGTAGGCCGCTTGTCCCTTCAATCAGAACAATAACAACTTCTGGCTTTTGTACTATTGGCAATTTTGGCGTAGTGAGCTCTTGGGATTTATTCGGGCTATTGATGGTTGAGTCAAAGTGCTCCCATTCCTTGATTAACTTAGGATCAATATTGATATCTGTATCAAGGGGCTCACTAGTTCCTTCCTGTGTCTGCTCCCTTTCTGGGGTCTTTTCCTTTTTAGGAGTCTTTTCAATAATTTTCTCTTCATAGTGGCCTTCTAGTTGTACCATAGAGGTAGTATTTAACAAGTCCATAGGCAATGTTTGCAATCTCTGTGTCCTGAACTTGTAAAATTCCTCTAGTCCCTCTGCTCCCAATTTGATTTTTGCTAGTTGTTTCACTTGAGAAAATAACTTGGCTGAAGCAAACAAATCATCATAATTATCCTTCTCATGTTCAAATTTGGCAATTTTGACATGAGAAGTGAAATTGTAGGCAACAGATTTTGGATCATACTGCCTCTTTGGGATGACTGCTAACTTTAACATTTTAATTTTCTCAGCTTCCTTCTCTGCATGCTTGAAGTCATGCAGCATGAAAGAACCACATCGAAGGGGGAATGAAGGCCACATCTATTTTTTAGACTCCTTTAGGTTCCTTGACATCCCTTCTATTGTTATCTGATATGCTATTTCTCTGGCAAGTAACTTATCAGGGATGTATAAGGGAAGGACATGTGGGTCAGTAGTGCTGCCAAAAAGTCTGATGTAGGTGAACTTTTCTTCACCAAACCAACTACCAATTGAAGTCAGATCGACACAGGCTTCCTCGAACAACCAAGGAGCGGGTTTATTGAATATGGCATAATATACGGGGAGGATGAAACCATGACAGATTCTATAAAGATGATTTTTGTAATGGGCTTTCCACAATTCCTTATGATAGATATGAATGGGGTTCGGGTGTTGTGGAGTCCATTTCCAACCTAAAATGGGGTATTCAGAATTGAAACAGATAATGTCCAAAATATAGGCACTCATATAAAACGGGTAGTCACGAACCTGTTTTTCCTATAATCAAGTATTTGGTTGGCCATTTTATCAGACAAAATGGTCGCCCAATCCATGATATAAGAATTAACTACAACCTCTATTAAAGGTACCATCTCTATAGAAAATTTGGCAGAATCACGGACTCCAAAGACTCTGCACATCATAGCACCGACATAACAATAAGGAGATGCTAGTGAGTCTACTGAGTACATACCCGATGATTCATGGTTGTGTTTGGTCAGAAAATGCCTCCACTGTCTGATAGGGTCCGATGCGATGGCATTTTCTTTGGCGAAAGCTTCCAAAAATGCTTTGTTATATCGCTTCTGTGGTTCAGGCAAATGGTACATTCTTTTGATATCTTATGCTCTGAACGACCCGAACATTCTTCCATCAGCTATGAAGAAATTTCTATCTATAATATTGATACTTTCAATAACCCATTTGACCAAGTCATTATAGGGTAAAACTTTGGCACGAGCTGCTATTCTGTGAAGATAGGAGCTAGCCAAATCCTTAAGAGTATTCTCTGACTTGTCAGTGGAATCTGTTGTTGCCACTGCTTCTTCAATCTCTTCCGGATCCTCGACTTCTAGTAAATTGTATATACTCTCCCACGAAGCCTTGCCTAGACCGAGGAAGGTAGTATCAGATATCAGGACCTTTTTAACTGGTTCCTCTTTGGCTATGACGGGGGCCATTGGTTTCTTTGATTTCTTTGTCATTTTCGCTGGATTCATCAACTCAGACTTGCTCTGCAAAAGAAACAGAAGAATGCAACAGAGTAAAACCTGTTCAAAGCCAACACAAAATATAAAAGATTAATGGTAATTTAAGAGTGATAAGCAATACGAACTCAAATATTACCACGGATGAAATCCTCGAAGGATTCAACCATAACTGTTCTATTAATGATTTCCGTAACTGCCAATCGTGATACTTAAATGTCATTATGATATGTCGCATCGCTCATATTACTAATCAGTTCTTTAAATTGGATCTCGTGGCTTTCCCGATCAACGATTAGCGAAAATCGCATATCGCAGATCGGTAGGCACAAACGTTAAGCTTTAGTTGTTTCCATACATTGCTCCGATTGCTATAAAAGTGGGTTATCATGGGGAAGTAGGATAATCAATGAATCCTTTGTTTTTCGTTTATAATTGATTTAAGGTTTAAACCTACAAACATTTGTTTAACAACCTTTTATCGAAAAGCGCATTTTCCGAAAATTGCATCGGCGGATTCCAAATAGATAGTTATGTGCCCCATGCTTTTAGCGATGGCCGATTGCGATCGGATTGTCGCATTGGGAGATTTGAGTGGACTATTGGAATGCTTCTATGATAACTTGTTATTTGCGCTTTCCGATAGCATTATCACATCGGCGATTACCAATGGAAGCCTTTAAGTCTATCTTTTAAATAAAGGGTGTGACAAATTATTTTATATTTTTTTTACGAAAAGGTCTTGGTTGATATTTATATCGGATCGGACCTTTTCATAAGGACTTTCATGTGTTATGTGGTTAAATTCAAATTTTGAGATTATTATTGAATTATTGATTTTAACTAAGTCTTAAAAAAGGGGACCCATTTCTTGTTAAAGTTTTGGATGAAAATTTTGAAATGGGGAGGGTTGTTGTATAGCACAACAATTGGCGATTCACTGGGAGAAATAGTTATCTCTGAGAAAGTAATGCAATATCTATAACTTTCTTAATTTGGAAACCATTGAGGATAAAGAAAACAATCTAAGAATAGTTAAATAAACATTAACTATGAATTTAATGACAATTTTTTGTAATGCCTTTTCCAATCTTAAAAATAAAAACATCCTGGGTTTATTCAAGCTTTGATTGGTTGGTATAGATAAAGCAGGGGGCTTCTCCAACTTAGCTTTTAAGTTTACTCTGTTGTCACAGGTAGTGCCTCTACTGCCAGCAGACGTTTATAGTCTCGACAGGGTTACCTTTTAACCATTTAATCATTCATTGTTTCATCCATCTAAGAGTATAACTTTTGAAAGATAAATTCAAAAAGATATGTTTACA
Organism: Pinus tabuliformis; assembly: GCA_031772625.1. Lineage (NCBI taxonomy): Eukaryota > Viridiplantae > Streptophyta > Pinopsida > Pinales > Pinaceae > Pinus > Pinus tabuliformis. The sequence goes on along the minus strand of CM062805.1, from coordinate 1,237,240,450 downwards.
CATATTTTTTCTTTTTGTGTTTTCTATTCTTTCAATTTCTTTAAAAGATAAAAAGTCATTGTCCTGGTTTGGTGGCCAACTATTGACAATGCCATTCACTGGTTGTAATTGAACTGAACAAGCTGGCTCGTGATGAGACCCCTTGTCTTATGATTATAAGCCATTACCCTATTTTGATATGCAGTATTGATAATGTTAGTTTAATTAGTTCCCTATGATCATGGTAAGCAAGCTCGTGATGAGACCCCTTATCTTTTATATCAGACATATTTTAGAATTACACTCTGAAAAATCATAAACTTAATGGATGGGGTGAATGACTTTCTCCTTAAGAGTCTACGGATGACAATTTTAGAGTTGTAGATGCTAAGTTTGGAAAAGTCTTTACTTTTTTACAAATAACCTCTCTTGGCTCTTTAAAACTTGGAATGATTTACAATATTTTCAAGGCTTGTGAAGATTTTACAAATCTAAAAGAGGTTCTTATAGTTTTATTTTTATCTAACCTTCTAAAACTGTAGTCTTATCCTTAAAGGTTTCCATCTATCAAAAGTAAGTATTTACAATATTTCCTTAAATAACTTTTCAATAGTAAAAGGTCAATGGAAGACTATTTACAACCTTATTTTCTACAAATAAAAATCCAAAATAAACAAAGTTGCATAATGAATATTTACAAGTAAGAAGGGGTTACCTCCTTAAGTAAAGAATTTTTTCAAGATAAGCCCATTGACAGGAAGAGAATCTCTCTTTCCTGATAGGTCTTGCAATATGAACATTGATGAGCCTATCTTCTCAATGATTTGAAACGGTCCAAGCCACATCTTTTGAAATTTAGTATGTTTGCCTTTGTCTTCGTGCGCTTTGTCCCATTTCAAAACAAGATCACCAATTTGTAAAAATTTTGGGCCGGTAGAATTTGCATCAAAAGAAGATTTAATAACCTGTTGATGTTTTGCATGTGTAATCTTGGCTTTTTCCCTTTCCTCTTCTAATTTAAGGATTTGATCATATCTTAATTGAATAGAAGACAAGGGATTTTCTTCAATAAATTGCACTAGGGCTAAAGATGGGAGTGCTAAGTTTGTTGGTATCACAGCTTCTTTCCCATACACTAAGTTGAATGGAGAAGTACCTATTGAGGCCTTCTGTGTTATGCAGTCTACCCATAATGCAAATATCAAGGACTTGTGCCAATTCTTTTGATTCTAGTCAACAGTTCTCTTAATAATCTTGATAAGATTTTTATTGGTAGATTCTGCCAAACCATTACCCTGAGGATAGTAGTTTGCAGAATATTTCAATTTAAATCCTCTCTTAAGAGCAAATTCAAGTATGGTATTTCCAGAAAAATAAGATGCATTATCAAAAATGAGAGCATTAGGTATGCCAAACTTAGTAATAATGAATTAATCGATGAGTTCAATGATTGCATCAGGGTTGGCTACCTTCAAAGGAATTGCTTCTACCCACTTGTGAAGTAATCCGTGGCTGTAAGGATATATCTATGCTGCTTGGAAGAATATGGAACAATATCTCTTATGATATCCAGTCCCCATTGTTCGAATGGTTGTTCAATGTTGACTGGTTGCAAAGGAAAGGCTGGTTTCCTTTGTCTTCCACTGGCAGTTTGGCATGTTTTTCATTTCCTTACATAGTCATGGGCGTCTTTAAATAAAGTGGGCCAATAATATCCAGCATGTATTATCTTGTGAGCTGTTGTATCACCTCCAAAATGTCCACCTGTTGGACCATCATGTAATTCCTGCAACACCTTTTGTGCTTCAGTTTTTTCAAGGCATCTTAACAAAATCGAATCATAATTCCTTCTAAATAACACATCATCAATGATTTCGAAGTGTTTTGCTTTCAATCTCAAGGCACGTTTGTTTTTGTAAGAGAGATTAGGAGGAGCATATCCATTTTTTAAATAAAAGTACCATATCTGCATATTGAGATTCAGAGTTCATGATACTTATCTCGTTTATTTGAAGAGCATTGCCTGAATCTTCATGTTTAGGAATGTTAGAAGCTCTTGCTAATAACCTGCAAAAACCTTGACCTCTTACAATTTTTGTTGGTTTAATATCTAAATCATATTCTTGTAATGTTGTAACCCAGTTGGCTCTCTTCTCTCCTACTTCCCTTTGGACTAGTAATTGTCTCACTGCCGAGAATGGGACTATTACTTTTGTATGAGTCTTTAGGAGGAATGGCCTAAAGTGTTTAATAGATTTGAACACAGCGAAAGCTTATTTTTCTACTTCGAAATAATTAAGTTCAACACCTTGAAGATTAGAACTGAAAAAAGATATGGGTGTTTCAACTTGCTGATCATTGATTTGTGTTAACACAGCTGCATAAGATGTTTCGGATGCTAAAGTATACAAAATAAAATGATTAGAAGAATTTGGAATATTCAATGCATGAGAATTAATGATCGCCTGTTTGATTGAATCAAAGGCTTGCTTTTCGTTATGCCCCCATTTGAACACTGAACTTTTCTTAATCATGGTCTGTAAAGGTAAAACAATCTGTGAAAAATCAAGAACAAATATTTTTACAAAATTTATTTGACCTAAAAATGATTGCATTGATTTTTTATTGTGTGGCAGAGGAATATCAGAAATCTCCTTGATTCTTTCTGGATCAATATAAATGCCATTTTTAGATACGATAAACCCTAAGAGTTTACCTTCATCAAGAGCAAAGAATGATTTCTTGGGATTTAATGAAATACCATACCTTTTACAACGTTCAAAGATTTGTTTCAAATCATGCAAATGATTCACTCTTTTCTTAGAGAAGACAGTTATGTCGTCTAAGTAGACAACAACTGACCTATTAATCAAACCCTTGAATGTTATATCCATTGCTCTTTGGAAGGTAGCTCCAGCATTAATCAAACCGAAAGGCATTTTCTAGTAGGCATATGTTCCCCATTTGGTTCTGAAGGTAGTCTTTAGTCTGTCATCTGGATGCACCAATATTTGGTTATATCCAGAAAAGACATTAATTCAGAACCAACAACTGAATGAAGAGTCTGTTCCATTGTTGGTAATGGGAAATTATCTTTTTGGCTTGCCTTATTGAGATTTCTAAAATCAATGCAGATCCTAATATCACTGTTTTTCTTCCTAACAGGTACTAAGTTAGAAACCCATTTAGAATGTCTAACTGGGAAAATTATCTTAGCTTTCAAGAGTTTATTCAACTCTGCTTTGATCTGACTCTCTAGATTCGGATGAATTTTCCTCAATTTTTGCTGCACAGGTTTCTCCTCAGAAATCATTGGAATTGTGTGTTGTATGATAGAAGTATCATACATTTTTAGATCGTCATAATTCCAAGCGAAAACATTTTTATATTTATTCAACAATCTGATAAAGGCAAATCTTTCTTCTGGAGTGAGCCCTAGTCCCAGATTAATATTTTGTGGTTTGGCCTCAGTGCCAAGATTTATTAATTCAAACCTCAAAGTAGAACTTTGAAGTTTTGAATTAGTGACTTGTTTAAACCTATCCTTGATATCATAAAGATCTTCAAGTTTGACAACAGATTTAGGTATGGCATTCTCATTCTGTCTTTGTTTTATTTGAAGATCATGATCATCCTCATCAATAATCTAGTCATCATAAGATTTCTCAGAAGTTAAGAAATTCAAAATGTCTTCGTCATGATTAAATACCCGCCAATTGGTGACATTGTTTGGAACAGATGGTCTAAAAATCAATTCGACTGAAAACCTATCAGGACTGTAATCCTTGGATGGAAGAAGCTTAGAAGCAACATTGGCTAATAAATCAGTGACTACATTCTTAGATCTAGGAATGGGAGAAATATTAAATGCTAGAAAATGAGATATGAGGTCTTGAACCAAGGACTGATAATGCTTGAGATGTCCTGAAAGGCAATGGATAGTATTCCTTACCTGTTTGATGACAATCTCAGAATCACCAAATACTTTTAGATATTGAACCTTTAGGCCTATCGCTTTATAAAGCCCTTGAATCAATGCCTCATATTCAGCAGTATTATTTGTACACTCAAATTCTAGTTTGCATGATAACATAGTTTTTTCCCCTTCAGGACTAACTAAAATACATCCTGCTCTTGCACTGTCATTGGATTTTGATCCATCAAAATATAAATACCAAAATACAGGCTTATCTACAGTTTTATTTACAATTTCTTCAGCAATAGTAACACACCTTGATGTATCTGTATGAGAAAAAATTTCTATCTGTGATGTGAAACTATTAACAGAAAAAGGTGATGATTGAGCATTAAAATTACCAAAGAATGATTCGGCTAAGTAATTTCTGAGAATATTATTATTGAAAGCTATGGGTTGATTTTCCTGCTCAAACTCCATTACAGTATGAGTCATGTGCTTCTCCCGATCAATCTTAATTTGATTTGGTTTCCCTTTATAGGGAAGCCACATATGAGACCAATCAGTAGAAATGTAACCATGGAGTTTCTCAGACCAATCCCTACTTAAAATTAACCCATAAAACTCAAGGATGTCAGCAATCAATATATCAATTCTCTGGACTACTCTAGGATCAGCTGATAACCTAATGGTGACTGAATTGATCTCTCCTAAGACTTGAACCTTAGTTCGATCCAACTGAACAATATGCACTGCAGATTTTTGGGGCTCAATGTTCAATTTTGAGCAAACCGAGGTTGGCATTATGTTTGATGAAGCCCCTGAATCTATTAAGCAGTTGTGCAGATTTCTATTGTAGATTTCATAGGTCAAGAGAAAAGGAGGAGTATGAGAATTAGATCTATCTCCAATCAAAACAACATCAGTAGCATCTACTTTATCTGATGGTGGCTTACCTGTTCCTTTGGCCGCCTTGGATAATACAGCATTTGGAAGAAGGGAAGAAGGTACTGCATTTAACTCTTTGAGTAGTAATTTATGTTGATGTTTGAGCTTGCTAAGCTCAAATAAAGAAATATTCGCTCTAGTCTTCTTCATGTCTTCTATAATGTTGTAATCCATAGAGTCAGAGACTACCAATGTCTTGGATGATGAGGGTGGATTGGAAGATGATGGCTGATTTTGAGTAGGCAACACTGTAGATTTCTTCATGGGAGCCTTATCTTTGGCAGTAGGGCTTGCATTTTTCTTCTTTTGATTAGATTGAATAGGCTCTGCAGCAACTTTACTTCTAGTACTTACTAGGAGAGCTTCCTGTTCGCTTTTAGTATCAGAATTAGGCAAAATGAAGTCCCACATACCGTGACATTCAACTATCTCATCTTCTTCGGTTTCCTCGGATGACAAGACTGTGTCTTCATCCTCATCATTATCTGGATCTGATTCTGCATTAGATATGGCATTAGGTGGTTTTGATTAAGCTCTTTTGAAGTTCCTAAATGGATTTTTAGTGGAGGTTTCAGCTACTTGTTTCTTTATCTCTACCATTTCATTAGACATAGTCTTCAAAACTTTTTGCAAACCCTCCATATCGTATGGATCTTTAGCCGCTTTCTTCTTCGAATCATCTTTAAAAGTAACTTTTTTGGACTTTCTCTCCTCAAGAGTGGTTTTCTTTTCTAAAGCAATAATACGTTTCTCAATGGCGATCGCTTCTTTCATATTCTCTGCTAAGGTGGGCTTTGCAGCTCTATCAACGAAGATGGCTATATTCAAAGGTAAAGCAGAAATATACCATTCGCTTCGGACCTCTTCACTGGGCTTAGATGTAGTAGGAATTTTATTTAAGAGCTTATTAAATCACGAGTTGAAATCTTTAATAGGTTCTTTTGATTCAGTTTTAAGATTGGAGAGATCATTGATTAATGTCGCTGTGGACCTATCATCTCCAAACTTAGTCAAAAACTGCTCTTGGAAAGCATTCCAACTATTAATGGATCCTGGTGGTAATGAAAAATACCATGATCCAGCTGCTCCCTGTAAGGTGTATGGGAAAAGCCTCACAACAGCATCCTCTTGTCACTCCATTTAGGTTTATTGACAACATAAAGTTGTTTATGTGTTCTTCTGCCAGTATGCCGATATCTGGATTAAACTTTGGCAACCACTTTTCAGGGTGGGCCGGTAATTGACTCAAGGGTGCAGGCATTGTGACTGCCCCTGGATTTGTCCATGGCCTCGGTTGTGGTTGATTATGTGCCATTGTCACACTAACAGCAGAAGAAGTTGAGGGTGTAGATGCAAGTGATTGGGTAGGAGATGTCGGAGGACCTGTACCCTATTGAACTATGATATGAAGTTGAGGAGTGGATGGTTGACTTTGCAATGGATTGGATGAAATGGATGATGATGATGAAAGAGTCTCACTGTTAGACTCTAAAGGTGTCTTCCTAGCTCTTTTCCGACTAGGCAGAGGAAATTCTGTTGGTTCAATACCAAGCTTTTCACTTTGTAATCTTGTAAGAGGCTGAGAAGGAATGTATTGCGAAGTCACACTGCCTTGGGATAACTCAGACTTTTCTTGTGATATTGAAAACCCTTGAAGTTTATGAATCAAAAATTGAACTTCAGGGGGTTCAAGAGCAGATTTGTCTGATATGTTCAAATTTTCAGTAGTGGCTATTGTCTTTTCAACTTCTCGCTTGGAAATTGGAGATTTAGAATGCGAGGGAGAAGTTGGAGGAGATGGTGAGGGAGATTTACTCTCAGAATGGGCTATAGATTTGGATTTTCTCGCCATTCACAGTTCATGCCCTCCTTCTAGCACCAAAAATGTTGATGCCTCTAAAATCGCTGCATCAACATCAGGGAAAACCACCCGATCCGGACCTTAGTGTAGCTCCTTTTCCGTTTGGTGTGGTGGCTCCAACTGGATATGATGGGACCAGTTTCTCAGTGATGGATGAGTTGATGGGTGATTGGTTTTTAATGTGTAACGAAAGTGATAAGTATTTTATCCTACAATTCAAAGATATACAAATATAACTAATCTAACTCAGGTATCTATTAACAACACGATTTTTTATTATTTCTATTAAATGAATAATCATAAAGATGGCTTATTCATAAAACAGAAAGGTGCATTCATATAATGATTACTTTGTTTAAGAAGTTAAACAAAGTAATTATAAAAAAATTATCGCATTCATCACAATATATATTACTGACATATATATCCAAATGATAACAATTATAAAACATTCAGAAATGATATGCTAAAGAATTGTTTTGAAAACATACATATATCAATAATAGCAAGTTTTAAGAAATGCTCATTCACATAGAGTAATAAGACAAAAACAGAGATAATAGTACCGTATGCATTTGAATTCTCCCGATGTAAACAACATTCAAATTCTTCTTTCCTATTTAAGAACACCTTAAAAAGATGAAATAGTGCAAGTCTTATAAAAGCCTCTTTCACAAAAATGCAGAACTTTGGTCCAGATTTTGATAAAAAAAAATATTAGAAGTACAGAAGTGCAACTCCCAAGTCAAGTTTTAATATGAATTGAGGACCCTTTCTAAATACATGAAAGGGTTTTAAATACTAAAAATAACAACTAACTATCAATAAGAATCGCTATGCATTGTTCTAACTTTAGACATGAAAATTTGGAATTCATTATGAAAATAGCAGTGCAGTAGCGGTTGAATGAATTCATTGTATCAGCTTCTTTTCCTGTGATTGCAGCTGGTAGATTGCGAGCATAGGCTAGATTTCTGGAGGCTGACTCATCCTGGAGTGTAGCTGGGCTGTATAGGTGGCATCGGAGAGTTCAGAGATCATGCAGTTGATTGCATCCGAAAGACATTTCATGGCCATCTGCTAGCTATGTGGCTTGACTAGGAAAAACTAGAATGTTTCCCATGTCAAGTTTTGGATTTCTCTAATTTGCTTTTCTTTGTTCGCCAGCTCCTATTTCAAATGTTGTTCCAATGCCTCCTCTTTTTGGATTTTACCTAGAGAGCAATCAGTGATCAAATTAGACATATGTAAACTGTTATTCACTAATTCAATCAAATCGTTCGTTGTGGCTCTGCATCTAGAAGTTTCTCTTTCGGCTTTCATTAGCTGGGACTCCCATTCGGAAAACAGGATTTCCTTGTGCGATTCTTGTATTCTCAGCAAGTTGGCAGCCATTCCTTCTTTGGAATCTTGCCAAGACAGAAAATTGGTTAACCTTTCATCTGTCTTTTCCAATTCAAGTCTAGCGTCCACTACCTTCTCAATCAATGATGCAGAGATATCGCATAAGGGGTTGGCCAATGATATGTTGTGGCAAAGAATATCCAATTGTCAGGACAAGGCTTTGGTTATTTCCAAGGCTTCTATTCTGAATTCACTTACCTGTGGATAACCCTTGTACCTTTCTATCTGTTCTTGCATTTGTGCAATTTGATCTTCCTTTGCCTTCTTCTCTTGCTCACTTATCATCTGAAGCCTGTTTAATTCCTGAGACAACTCCTGTTGTTTATGGAGAGTCTACTCATCAATCCTCTGTTTTTCTAGTTTTAACTGCTCTCTTAATCGCTCATTTTGTTGCCTCTGCTCTGTTAACTATTGTTCAAGCTGATTAATCTTTTGTTGTCGCTCTATCGATTGCACCTCAAGTTGAGTAATCCTCTGATCCTTTTCCCTCATCAAATGGCTGACCTCTGAGGCTTTATCCATTGTCGTCATTGTGTAAGCTCTTGCATATTAAGATAGCTTTGTTAAATCCTCAGAGGGATTGACTTCTGCTTGTCCCCTTGATCTCTTTTGGTTGTTACCATTGGATCTTAGTCCCATGGGATCTCCTTTATTGACCATTTGGTTCTAGGGTGGTACTACTTGGGAAACCCCGACTTTGGGTGCGTGGCCCCCCACCTTTACGCACATATATTACTCCCTTTCCACACACTATACCCCATTCATCATTTCTCTCTCCTCGATCCACATTTCTTTTATGGGTCCACATAGGGCCAGCCTCCCTATCCCCTTGCCCCCACCTTGGTTCAGGCCTGGAATGATGCCCCGGAGGTTGAAGCAATTAAAAGAAAAAGAAAAAAGCATAATTGGCCACATTTAACAGGAAATTGTACCACAAAATGCAAAAGATGGTTGGGGAAAAATCATTAGCATGTGCGCAAAAGTCAATACAAGAGTTCTACCCCAATCCATGGTCATCACCCCAGTTCCATAATCCCTAGACGAGCCTCCTTTATCGTTCAAGAACCCATGATTGTCCCAACCCCTGGAGGGAAATGACCTCCCTACCTAAAACTGGTAAATTACTATATCTTACACATCATACTCTTGTCCTTTAAACCCCGAGAAGTTAATTAAAGAAAATTCATAAAAAGAAAAAGGCATATAAAGAAGGGTTGAAAAATCAAGGTCGGGGCACCTCATGTACCACGGTTCCTCCCTCCTACACATTACATACCCAGGTGTGGGCTTCCACTTATCCAACTATCCCTATGCCCCAATATGTGGCTCAGGCTTGCCCCTCTCATCCCCTATTCCATTCCACTTATTTATCACTTGCCACCCCCATTAGAGGGATGTACCTTGGAGATACTATCCTCTTTAAGGGTTGAAACCACCTAATAAGGTACTTGGTTAACCCCTTTTGGAGCTTGGAGACACTAGCACATGCCAAAGCCCACTACGAAATGGCATGCCATCATGAAGTGCCCACTTTGTTATCCATGATTTGTAAACTCTTTTACTTGATTATTTTAACGACTGATTGTACTGGAAGCCTAGGGGATGCATTGGATCTTATGAAGGATTACAGGTGGTTTCCATTTGGGTTTGCTCTCCCTATATAGGATCCTAACCCCCAAAGGTCTACATTGACACATATAAGGCATGCATAGAGAGCCATTTGCCTCCACAACATCAGACATCACTCCACGGATCTTCATCGATGCTCAAAGATTACTAGAAACACACTTTTTGGATGATGGTGATATGCTTGGTACATTATGCCCAACAAGCCCCCACAGGAGCCCCACACTCTTGGCAGGTGTCCCAGGACTTGTATGATGTCATGCCAGCATTCATTCCACCACTTAGACCCTTGCAAAGGATCTACAAGCATTTCTGATTCATATGGAGACCCATAGGTTCATTTGTGTGCCCTTAGACCCACTAGGAGCACCACAGGTCTACTAATTGGAGAACAAGGGGCCACCCCCTTGTCCGTCATATTTCGAGTAATGCATTCCTTAAGATCTCACTTCAAGAAATTATTAGGCCTTTGGAAGGCTCCACGACACATACATATTATTATTTGGCCCCTTGTGAGGCTTATTTTTACACTTGTGAGCTAGTTTGGTGGGCTTGTCACCAATAAGGGTTTTATTTGCACATTATTTTATCATTAGGGGCTAATGTAGGCCCATAGGCTAATTTTAACTCCTTAGGAGGTTATATATTGATGTTATATACATTCATTTGGATGATCACTTGACTTGGGATCTCTCTAATCATAGAGAACTTCACATTTTTTCCTTGGAGGATATTTTTTGGAAATGGATGAATTTTGACGTATGGGTTTGGAATATTTTTCTTGTCCTGGAGCTTTATCTTGCAAACAAAATGATGGCTGGATATATTCTATAGCATTGTAAGTAAATTTTGACGTTGTTATTCTTGTTGAATACTGCTGAAATTAGGGTAGTTGCTGCATATTTAAAATGTGAAATTTGTTTATTTAGGGTAGCATCGGATGTGCTCTAGCCATGAAAATTGATGGAGAGGCTACAATACATGATATATCCAAAACCCAGAAATCGTTTTGGAAAAATCCATCCAGATGAAGAGTTATTAAAATAATTAATATTTTTAATGAGTTCCTAAGTCTAAACTTACGAAAATAAAAATATTAATGGGTATTAATAAAGATAAGGATGAGAAGCTTCCAAAAGATAAGGATCAAATCTATTTTAATATTAGCCATTGATTAGGGACTTAATCTCGGCCATTGATTCATCAACAGGAAAAGTATAAAAGGGGACTTGAGTATCAGTTGGGGATACACAGAGGGAGACCAGTCAGTTTGATTTCTGGAGCAGGGTTTGCTGAGAGATTCGAACTAGAGGTCTGGAGTGCAGCATGAGGTAGCGAGTATGGAACAGAGAGGCAGGATCAGTACCAGAAGATCAGCGCAAGGATTAGTGATCTGAATTGGATCCTAAACACTCTCTAAGTTTTCATAAACTCTTTCAAGTTATGCCAAAAGATTCAAGTCTTAGAAATATCAAGCTATCAGAAGGAATCCTTGTGATAGTTGCAATTGTGATCAGCGTGGAGCAACGAGGACCCTCGGTCAAGCGCACAGACCATTGGCCCATGGTATCGTGCGCTGGCACAAATTGGCGAAACCAGAGGCTAATTCAAGAAACGGGGGTAGTTTCGCATATCGCATGGTGTCCCCCTCAATGAAGGAAAGCCCTGAAGTGCCTGGACCCGAAATGACCACGAAATGCAGAAAAGTAATTAATTCGGTTTCGTGGATTCCACAAAACCGGTAGGATATCGGAAGGCCTCGAGGCAGTAAGCAGTTTCAGCCGAGTTCCGCCCGATGCCACACATTGAGTGACACGCGTCCGGCGGAAGAGAGAGAAAACCGCTCACATCGGACGGGTAAACGTCATGCTACTTACTCGCCCAATATGAACGATCAATGGCGGAGGTGCATCCCGATAAATGACCAGATTTGACAAGGTTATAAAGCAAGATCACATGGAATTTGAAGTCCGACGTGGACAGTGAGTTGGCAAAAGATTCATGTTTCGCGGGCAATCTTGGAGCAAACGGAAATAACGGTCGTTCAAATGTGTCCAAGGAATTTGACACACTCCCTTGTTGCAGAATAGGTGGCCACCTCCCTGTGAAGTGTTACACAGTGATGATGATGCAGAACAGGGGAATTCAAACGGACAGAGGCAGAAGAACTAGAACGCCAGGAAGCGAAAACGAACCAACAGAAAGCAGACTGGCTTTAAAGCCATGAACTAACAGAAGTAGAGAACAACACAGAGGAGAGTTAGTTAGACGCAGAAGCTAAGAGCAGAGAACAGAGAGAAGAAGTCGAGCTGACCTGAAGGCAGCATCGAGCCAGACAGAGCCAGAGAGAGTCAAAGAGTCTGTGTACTCCAGAGAAAGCTTGAGAGGTTCAAGCAAGCTCCTCGGCATAGGCCTGTCATGTATGAGTCTCAAATTGGGCTCGTACTACTGTGACCAATAGAGGTCGAGTTTCAGTAAGGAGAGTCTGTGTACTCCATTCCTACTGACTCATATCTGTTGAGTGAGACTCAAATTGAGCTCACTGTTGTAAAAACTCTGCTTTGAAAACATAATAGAGAGGCCACCACTGAAGGCTGGACTAGGAGACGTAGCCCAGGAGCATTGGGTGAACTCCTTATTAAACTTGTTGCGTTTACATGTTTGCCTGTTATGTTTTCTCTAACTATCCCAGTGTCTATGTATTTCACAATCTTATTGATCCATTGCGTAAAGTAACATAGGCACATCCATGCACATGAGTCTATAATACCTTTAATTCTTTGTCCTGGATAAATTCCAGATTAATCAGAGAGGTAGATGCAGAGCCTCTCAGGCCAACACAAAGGCAGCAGGACTATGTAGTCACTGGAGGGCCTGCGTGGGTGATGCAGAGAAGCCTAGTGTTGACGTAAAGAGGCAGGAGCTGAAGGAGAGGGTCTAGGAGATGCGCAGAGGCTAGCAAGACTGACGCTGAGTCTGGAAGAGGTGTTGGAGAATTTAATCCCTGTTGGGTAAGCCAGTTTGGCACCCAGTTGTACTCAAGAATAGCTGATTAATAAAATCCTCCTCTGTTGCACCGGTTTTCCCGCATTGGGTTTTTCCAAGGACATTTGTCCAAAAATAACTGTGTTGATGTGTTTGGTTTTTATGCATGTATTTGTTTCTGTTCTATGGTGTGATATCTGCAGTAGATTTTATTTTAATATTTACTAAAGCGATTTTGTAAATAACTTATTGAAGAATAAGTAGGAAAAATAAATCAGTTGCTGCAGTAATAGAATTTTCACACGGTATCAGAGCAAGGAATGATAGACATGAACGGAAAATCAATTATGGGTCGAGATCATGATGCAGAGGCATCAACATCAGGAGACTCAAGAAGATTTTTGGAAAATTGCACAAGGGATAGAAATCTTGATTTCTCTATTTTGGCTTCCAAATCGGAAGAAGAAGTTGTTTGTCTAACAAGCTCGACATCATCTGAGGTATGGTATATAGACAGCGGAGCCTCCTGGAATATGACAGGAATCTGGGAATGTTTCTCTAAGTATCAGGAGGAGAGGATGAATTTTCAGAACACCATGGCAAATATGGCAAAGTGTACTCCAATAGGAAAGGGGACCATAGTATTTCAAACAGAAACAAGAGAGCGATTCTGGGACACCAATGTGCTGCATGTGCCAGGACTGGGGATGAACTTACTATCTGTATCACAACTTCAAAGCAAGGGCTACGACGTTTTCTTCATCAAGGAGAAAGTGTACGTCAAACACCAAAGCTGGAAAAAGAAAGTGCAAATAAGAATCAGGAGTAAAAGGTTGTATAGGTTACAGCTAGAATCACCAGTGGCACTGATAGGCAGTCATGGGGACAAGGATCTGAATGAACTATGGCATAGATGAATGGGACATTTGCACCATGGGGCTCTGAGAATCCTCAGGAAAACTGTAACAGGGTTTCCAGATCTTAGTACAAAGACAAATGATATATGCAGAGGATGTGCTCTGGTCAAGTATTCCAAAGCAACATTTCTTGGAAGTAAAAACAGGGCCAAGAGTGTACTAGGATTGATACACTCAGATATCTATGGACCAATGTCCACTAAATCTCTTAGTGATGCCAAATACTTCATCACCTTCATCGATGACCACTCCAGGAAAACTTGGATTTATTTTTTGAAAACCAAGGATGAGGTTTTTTGTCGATTCCAAGAGTTCAAGGCCCTGGTGGAGAATCTAAATGGAAAGAAAATAAAACTTTCGTGCTCAGATAATGGTGGAGAATATGTCAACAAGGACTTCACAGACTTTTGCGCTAGGGAGGAGATCGGAAGAGAGTGGACAGCTTCGTACAATCCGAAACAGAATGGAGTGGCAAAAAGGAAGAATCAGACTATCGTGGAAGCAGCCAGGGCCATGATGTATGACTAGGATATGCCAAAATTCCTGTGGGCAGAAGCATGCAACACGACAATCTATGTTCAGAATAGAACTCCTCATCGGGCATTGGGCAAGATTACTCCAGAGAATGTCTTCACAGGGAAGACACCTAGAGTCAGTCATTTCAGGATATTTGGGAGCTTAGCATATTGTCGCATACTTGAGGAAAAGAGGAAGAAGCTAGATCAAACTGCAGAGAAAGGATATCTAGTGGGATATATCAAGAACGCTAAGGCCAACAGAATCTATCTTCCAGGGAGCGGGAAGGTAGTAATTTGACGAGATGTGAAGTTCATGGAGGATAGGGCCTTCAGAAAATCTCGAGAAATACCTTCCGAGGAGCAATCAAAAGATGAATCGTTGGTCAAACCACTTCAACCAATGGAAGACAATAATTCTTCCTCAGAGCGGGAAGAATCACAAGGGGAGGAGGAGCTAACAGAATTACCTACTACCATAGAAAGAACGAGCAGGGAACTTCGTCAGATTCTGCGAGATGTAGAGGATTTCATCGATGCACCCAGAAACAATAAAACGGAGCAAAAACAACTAGATAGATATCAAGCATTAATAGCTCAGAATGGGGAGCTTGCCAGTTTTCAGGAGACTTCTCAACATCAGGTTTGATTGGATGCGATGGTGGAGGAATACAACTCTATAATGGTGAACGATGTTTGGTAGGTAGTGTCGAGGCCTCAAGACAGATTGGTGGTAGGTTTGAGATGGATCTACAAGATTAAATATGCTGCAAACGACAGTGTGGAAAAATACAAAGCCAGGTTTGTGGCTAAGGGGTATGCTCAGAAGGAAGGAATTGACTACGAAGAGACCTTCGCCCTAGTATCCAGGTATACATCTATTAGAACCGTGATATCTCTTGCAGCACAGATGGGATGGGAGATTCATCAGATGGATGTCAAAACAGCATTCCTGAATAGGGTGATAGAAGAGGAGGTATACATTGAACAACCAGAAAAGGCTTTGAGACACATGAGAAGAAGTCTCATGTATGTAGATTGAAGAAAGCCTTGTATGGGCTAAAACAGGCACCTAGAGCATGGTATGGTTGAATTGATAGCTACTTGAAGAAGATGGGGTTTGTCAAGAGGACGCAAATCCAAATCTCTACTATCTGGTTGTAGAGAATGAGCCTCTAAGCCTAGTATTATATGTGGATGATCTCTTCCTGACAGGATCATCCAGGCTCATCGGGGACTGCAAGAAGAATCAGGCCACAGAATTTGACATGAAGGATTTGGGACAGATGCATTATTTCCTGGGGTTGGAAGTCTGGTAGCAAAAGGGGGATATCTTCCTTGGACAAGGGAGATATGCTACAAAAATTCTGAAGAGATTCAGGATGCAGGATTGTAGACCCATGGCTACTCCAATGATCACCAACTGGAAGAAAATTGATGAATCAGAAGACAAGGATGTTGATCCCGCCTTACAGGGAGCTCATAGGGTCATTGATGTATCTAGTCAATTCCAGGCTAGAAATTTGTTACGCTGTCAACACCCTAAGTTAGTTCATGGTGGAACCAAGGAGGGCACACTGGGAAGCAGCCAAACATGTTCTCAGATATATACTGGGAGCAGTCGATTATGGACTCTTGTACACCAAGAGTAAGGATATCATATTGAGTGGATTTACTGATGCAGATTGGGCTAGAAGTTCAGTGGATCGGAAAAGTACCTTTGGGTACTGTTTCAACATTGGATCGGGAATGACCTCCTGGTGTAGTAGGAAACAAAAGTCTGTAGCTCTGAGCTCAACTGAAGCAGAATATATGGTCGCAAGCACAGCTTCGTGCGAAGCCATATGGCTTAGAAAACTGCTTGTGAACCTATTCAGAAGAAAGATGGAGGCAACTAGGATCATGTGTGATAATCAGAGTTGCATCAAGCTCTCTAAGAATCCAGTATTTCACGATCGGTCAAAGCACATTGATATTCGACGTCACTTTGTCAGAGACTGTGTCTAACGAGGAGCTGTATAGTTGAGCTACACTCCTACAGGAGAACGGGTGGCATACATCCTTACCAAGGCCCTTGGAAGAACCAAGTTTGATTATTTCAGGGAGAAGATGGGGATGATAAAGAATCCATTTTAGTAGAATAAATGGGTATGATGTTGCAGTGCAGTAGCACATTGCAGCATGATGAGAAGAGGTTGCAGTGCAGACGCAGTGTTGGGAAGAAGGACCAGCAATAGCACGGATGTAGAGGGAGTTGCAGTGCAAATGCAGTGTTTGGAAGCAGGACCAGCAGCAACACGAATGCAGAGGGATTTGCAGTACAGATGTAGCAGTGGCAATGATAGATCTATGGGCTACAGTACAAGAAGAAGTTGTGCAAAGGATGTTGGACAGGGAGGCCTAGCATCAGCACAGGTACCGGTGCCGTATAATCGGAGTGATGCTCAGTGTGGAGTATTACTAGAGCAAAGTCCTTGGTAAGAGGGAGTGTTGATATGGGGTAGCATTGGATGTGCTCTAGCCATGAAAATTGGTGGAGAGGCTACAACACATGAGATCTCCAAAACCTAGAAATCGTTTTGGAAAAATCCATCTGGATGAAGAGTTATTAAAATAAGTAATATTTTTAATGAGTTCCTAAGTCTAAACTTAGGAAAATAAAAATATTAATGGGTATTAATAAAGATAAGGATGAGAAGCTTCCAAAAGATAAGGATCAAGTATATTTTAATCTTAGCCATTGATTAGGGACTTAATCTCAACCATTTATTCATCAACAGGAAAAGTATAAAATGGGACTTGAGGGTCAGTTGGAGATACACTGAGGGAGAATAATCAGTTCGATTTCTGGAGTGGGGTTTGCTGAGAAATTCTAGTGTCTGGAGTGTAGCATGAGGTAGTGAGTATGGAATAGAGAGGCAAGATCAGTACCAGAAGATCAACACAGGGATCAGAGAGGCAGACGCAGAGATAGCAGGACTACGCAGTCACTAGAGGGCTTGCGTGGGTGATGCAGAGAGGCCTAGTGCTGACGCAAAGAGGCAGGAGCTGATGCAGAGGGTTTGGGAGTTGCGCAGAGGCCAAAAAGTCTAACGCTGAGTCTGGAAGAGGTGTTGGAGAATTTAATCTTTGTTGGGTAAGCCAGTTTGGCACCCAGTTGTACTCAAGAATAGCTAATTAATAAAATCCTCTTCTGCTGCACCAGTTTTCCTGCATTGGGTTTTTCCGGGGACATTTGCCCAGAAATAACTGTGTTGATGTGTTTGGTTTTTGTGCATGTATTTGTTTTTGTTCGATGGTGTGATATCTACAGTAGAGTTTATTTTAATATTTACTGAAGCGATTTCGTAAATAACTTATTGAGCAATAAGTAGGAAAAATAAATCAGTTGCTGCAATAATAGAATTTTCACAGAATTAAGCATGTTTTAGCTAAATTAATGTATGGGCCAATATTATATGAATGAAATGTCCTAGAGATTATTTGTCTCGATACTCTTGCATCATTTTATTTGAAGTATAAATGCTTGAAGGTCACTTCTCTTTTCTTTCTCTCAACATTGGATGAAGTTGACTTTCTGGGCCTCCTTGATTGAGAAACCAAGTTCGTACTCATCATCATCATCGACTCCATATCCCCAAGTGAATTAGGCATTGATCCCTCCAAAAGGGTGATCATTTTAACACTCTTTTTACCCTTTACCCCTTTTTCCCTAGGTCTAGCCCTATTAGGTCACCCAGGGCATCAATTTCCCAAGAATTGACCCAAGGAAAAATTTTGATCTCCTACAAGCTACTGCATTGGTGGTTCCCCTCCCTCTCCTCCAAATTTGAGGCAATTCTAACAGTGGAATCTCTGTGAATCCCAAGCCCTAGAGCTAGGATCGAATTTTGCATAGGCATCCCCAAGGCTAGACCTCAATAGGATTAATTCAACCTTTTGAAGTAAATATTCTTGTTTGGTCCTTTGCTTTCACCTTGTCTAGTATAGAAACATAATTGGTTGCTAATTCTATCCCTGAACCTAGACTTGGTCCACTTAGCACCGTTTGGTCCCACTTCTCAATAAAGATTATTTGTCAAGGACCATTTGGGAGTCCAAGTTTCCCAAGGATTATAGGGATTGAGAACCTCATCTATAAGCCTATTCCTTCTCCCTCAACCCTCCAATCCTCACCCCTTACCCCTAGAGGACCAAGTCCCTTGCTTGAAGAGCAAGCAAGTTCAATTCTTCACTCCATCCTTGGGAAAGGGTTTCCAGTGTCACTTTCCACCTATCCATTGACATACACTTTACAAGTGATCCCTCCACTACCGGGACTTCTCCCATCGGTGAAAGTCCGTAAAGAACAGGGAGACTTAGCTGTGGTGACAGTGGGCTAAGCCTCCACCATTGCCCTTAACCTAGCAATTGCCCTCTTAGGAACCCCTTTTAGGTCCCCTGCTGGTTTGAGTGGTAACAGAACACACACAAAAATTGACATAATTATTTTTGGACAATTATCCTCGGAAAAACCCAACTTGGGAAAATCGATGCAGCAACTGAGGGTTTTTATTATTAAGCAGCATTGAGAAATTCTGAGTACAATAAATATCGCCAAACTAGCGAATCTATCCAGAGGAATACTGACAAAAATTCTTTGAGGGAAATTACCCTCTCTCCGAGCAATCCCAACACTTGACTGTCTCTGAAAAGCTAGCAATCCAACCAATTTTGTGCAGGCCCTGCATCACCCTAGCGTAGTACCTCAAATGCTCTACCTGAATCAGCTCCCAATCTAGCTGTCTTGCCTGCTGCTCACTGAGAAATTGTCTCCCCAGCCCTCTAGAAAACTTTCCTGGCCTCTGGAACTGAAAACGAGCTCCTCTTCAACTGAATTGAATTTCCGTCTTGAGGCTCTGCGTAGCCTCCTGGGGAAAATCTCGACCTCCTCCTTTTGACTCTCCTAAACTGGAAAAAATTCCTCTGGACTCACTGTCCCTTCCCCTCTGTCTCTACTTCCCTTCTCTGGTTCGAACTCTTCCGACAACTGCTGCTACTTTCTAGAAAATCGAACTCTCCAAGGAAATCAATCTCTAGTGTGTGTTCTCCATCTACCCATCGACTTCTTCTTATAATCTACTGTTGGACCTCTAATGACCAAGGTTAAATCTTATTTAATGGCTAAGATCATATCGGAGTCGATCCGTGTGAGTTTCTAGATGATTCACGCCTTATATCAATTAATACTGATTAATTCACCACTTTTCCTAAGTTTAGACTTAGGAAATATTTAAAAATAGGATAATAATCTAATTGAGACACTTCTAGGTGGAATTTCCAGAAATAATTTTTGGGTTATGGAGAACTCCTGTGTTTTAGCCTCTCCACAAAGTTTCGAGACTAGAACACCTCTGATGCTACAAAAACTAACACTCCCTCTTAGCAAGGAAGGTGTTCTAGTGTTGCACCACCGCTACAACACTCTGTCTTTGTATCACGATCTGTCACACTGTTGATGTTTGACCACTTCCCACCAACCACTGTGCAACTTTGATGTTGCATCCGTGTTGCTATTGACACTGCTATACTACTGTCAACTCTGCATCTGCACTGCAGCTTCCTCTCATCTGTTGTTGTTGCAATTGCAACAACTGCAACTGAGAATCATCCTAAATATTCAATCAACTGCGTCTGCTACATCTGTCTCCTAAGTATCTCTCTGCTAGTAGCCACTTCACTGTCCACTGAAGAATCTGCACTGTCGCTGACTCTGCTACTAAGCCTCCTACTCCACTGTCAACACTGCAATGCGCTCCTCAACACCTGACTACCACTAGTCTGCAACTGTCACTCGAGTAATATGACTGCATCATTGACACTAATCCATCCTACTACTGAATATTGTGGGCCCCTATGGCCAGGTAATGATCCATGAGGAGGAAACCTCAGTGGACCCTGCCCATCTTTTGTGTTGCTCTAGGACTATAGCTCTATATCGCCCCACCTCACTCCTGGAGGTATAGCTGCAAACATAGCGAAATCTTCCTCCAGCCTGGATGACAACTTATCTATCGTTGCAGACGGTGCCTCTCGGTCCTACTTCTCCTGCTTGTTCTTCTTCCTAAGAGGACACTAAGTACTGTAGTGGCCAAGATCGCCACACCTGAAGCACTTGACCTAAGATAGGTCCTTCTTCTTCCTATTCTCTCCCTGTCCCTGACTGTGACCCTTTAATGCTAGGGCCACATTCTCCTCTTCCTTCTCACCCTTCATGCCCTTGTTGCTGCTACCACTGATGGTTCTCTTTACTAGAGCTCACCTCAACTCCTCCTATTGTAGGTCAGCCTACATTCTGTCCCATCTAGGTAATGTGTCTCTACTTAATATACTTTAGACGAAGACCTGCCAATCCTATGAGACACTCTTCAGTGCCAATTATACAAGTTAAATGGGTTGAGGTGCCTCCCAATGGCTGCTAGCTGATCTCGAACCTCTTGAATCATGGTGAGGAAGGGATCTATGTCTTCACCCTTCTACATTTTGATGTTTCTCAGTTTCTCTTGGAGGAACATCTTTCGTTGCTTGGAAATACCCTGATATATCTGGACAAGAGCGTCCCACATCTCCTTAGCAGTACCTTTGCCAACTATATGTGAAACTACATGATCCCATATTCCATCCAGGATCAACTGCTTCACCTTTTCCATTTCTTTTCTGTACTCCTTGAGCTGATCTGCATCCTAGGGAACTGCTACTACATTCTCTGCCTAGGTCTTTAGACCATGTTCATCTAGTAGGAAGGACATCCTAGCCTTCCAGATAACATTGTTGGAGGCTCCCTCCAACCTATCTTGATCTTTGAGCCTAGCTGTGGCCATCTCTGGATCTAGAAAAAATTTCCCTCTTTCCCTCTACTCGGTTGTTGAATCTGCTACTTGCACTCCCTTCTGGAGTAAGAAGTTATGCTCATAGCTATTGCTAATCTGCAGCTGGAAAAAAATCAGATCTCTAAAATTTGAGATCCCTTGAGAAATTTTTTCCCTTTGTGTGCTCTTTCTCCTCCACCTGATGTTGATTTTGATGCTGCGAAACCCTTTTATGTCCAAGAAAGGAATTTGCTTAGCGAAAGTATGAGTTGTTGTTGCTCCCTCTGCCTGCTGAAATGACTCAGCTGGCAAGATGAATTTTTCTGCCAACCTGCGTTGAAAAATCGAACTTCCTTAAGCAATTTGATATGCCTAGCTTAGGCTCTACCCAGCCTCCAGAAATTTGTCCTGCTACTACCTCTGAACAATGAATTTTTGTCTTTGCTTCTGAACTTCTTTGCCTGATCAATCACACTCTGATACCATGTGAAATTTCACTACTGAAATCCTATTGCAACAACTGAAATTAATTCTAATTGTTAATAAATTAATAATTTATTTGCTATGACAAATATCGAATATATCACATTGCAACCTTCACAATAAAACCGCGGAAAATAATAGTGCTGGAAACTGAGAAATGTTCTAGTGCACACGTACAAAAATTGACACAATTATTTTTGGACAATTGTCCCTAAAAATATCCAACTTGGGAAACTTGGTGCAATATTTGAGGGTTTTTATTATTAAGTAGTAGTGAGAAATTTTGAGTACAATAAATATCGTCGAACTAGAGAATCTTTCCAAGAGGAATACTAACAAAAATTCTCTGAGAGAAATTACCCTCTCTCAGAGCAATACTGGCACTTGACAACCTCTGAAAAGTTATCCGTCCAACTATATTTGTGCAAGCCCTGCATCACCCTAGCATAGTCCCTCAAACGTTCTACCTAAATCAACTACCAATCTAGTCGTCCTACCTATTGCTGACTGAGAAATTTTCTCTCTGATGCTCTAGAAAACTTTCCTAGCCTTTGGAACTGAAAACGAGCTCCTCTTCAACTAGATTGAATTTCCCTCTTGAGGCTGTGTTGCCTTTGCGCAACCACCAGGAGAAAATGTTGGCCTCCTCTTTCTAACTCTCCGGAACTGGAAAAAATTCCTCCAGACTCACTGTCCCTACACCTCTATGTCTCTGTTTCCCTTCTTTGGCTTGAAATCTTCTGGTAACTGTTGTTGCTCTATCGAAAATCAAACTCTCCAAGCAAATTGATCTCTAGTGTGTGTTCTCCATCTACCCATCAACTTCTTATAATCTATTGTTGGACCTCCAACAGCCAATATTAAATCTTAATCGATGGCTAAGATCATATCGGACTCGATCCGTGTGAGTTTTCAAATGATTCACACCTTATCTCAATTAATAGTAATTAATTAACCACTTTTCTTATGTTTAGACTTAGGAAATATTTAGAAATAGGCTAATAATCTAATTGAGACACTTCTAGGTGGAATTTCTAGAAACAATTTTTGGGTTGTGGAGAACTCCTATGTTTTAGCCTCCCCACAAAGTTTCGAGACTAGAACACCTTTGATGCTACAAAAACTAACATGCAACCATTGAGCAATTCGTCCTACTGCTCCCTCTAAACAGTGAATTTCTCCCTCTTCGTCTCCAAGCCTCCGGTCCATCAACTGAGCTCTAATACCATGTGAAAATTTACAAGTCTAATTGCAACAACTGGAAATTTGTTCTTCTAACTGTAAATTAATTTTGTAGTTTATTTGCTATGACAAACAACGAATAAATCACGCTACAAATTTTCACCATAAAAAAAAACTATGGAAAATAAAAGCACTGCAAACTAGAAATGTTAACACACACACATAAAAATGACACTGCTATTTTTGGACAATTGTCCCCAGAAAAACCCAATGTGGGAAAACCAGTGCAACAGATGAGGGTTTTATTATTATGCAACAACAAAAATTTTGAGTACAATAAAATGGATGCCAAACTGGCGTTTCTATATGAGAGAAATACTGGCAAAATCAACTGAGGGAAATTCCCTCTTCCACAAGCTATCCAGCAACAAAATGTCTCAGCAATTGGGCCATCCAAACCCTTGCACAGGGCCTTCTACACTACCTCTACGTAAGCTTACTCGCACTAGTTGGAATTTGCCTCCGATGATGGTGCCCTGCCTATTGCTACCTCTAGAAGTGATTCTCCCAACATTCTGGAAATCTTCCCGACCACTAGATGCTGAATCAACCTCTCCTCAGGCTAAATCGAACTGCCTCTATGAGGTTCTACGCAACCTCCTACAGAATAAACTCAACCTTCTCTCACTACCTCTTTGGAAATGGAAACTCCTCCAAAAATCTACTACTTTTCCCCTCTACCACCTACCACTCGATCACTAACTTGATCTCACTATTGAAACACCTACTACTTGAAAATCAAACTGCCTTAATCACTGAGTATCTGCACTGGTGTGTTCTCCAACTACCCCATTGACCTCTTCTTATAATCTCTAGTTGAGACTTCAACGACCATGATTAAATCTTAATCAATGGTTGAGATCATCTCTAAGTTGATCCGTGTGAGTTTCTAAAGAATTCTCATCTTTCTCAATTAATTCCCATTGATTTACCAGTTTCCCTAAGTTAGACTTAGGAAAAATTGACACGATGGTTAATTAATTTAATTGAGTTGTCTCTAGGTGGAATTTTCAGAAACAATTTCTGGGTTTTGGAGAACTCATGTGTTTTAGCCTCTCCACAAAGTTTGAGACTAGAGCACCATCTGATGCTACAAAAAATAAAACTGTGGGTGTGAATATGCTTCTCTAAAGTCTTGGGTGTAGTTAAGGTGCCCAAGTCATGGTTTTGGAACCACCTAACAATCACATCACAAATTCTAGCAAGAAACAAATCATTAGTTACAATAATCATTTTTTCATCTACGTGGACCAAGCTTGAGAGTAAAGGGCAATCAGATACTTCAAACAAGGTTTCCCCTCCAAATTTGAGGTTTTTAAATCTCAATGGTGTTTCCTCCCTATGTAGGAGTGGCTAAAGGACAACCCTATTAGGTGTTTCCAGCCCCCAAGGGGAAGAGGCATTTCCTTAGTCCACCCTTCAATCAATAGGTTCATGTGAATATTGATGGTAATGGAGGGGAGAAGACTTCAGCGCCAAGTGCCATGGTTAAAGGGATCGAAATGATGGGGATCCACATCCTGGGTGTATAGATGTGAGTGGGCAGCAATCGTGGATGCATGAGTTACCAACCTGGCCTTTTTTTTCCACCCTTCTTGTGCACCTTTTAATTTTTCTTGATTTTTTCTTTGTATTACTTCATATAGCTCAAAGGGTTAGCGCTTGCTTTGTATGATGTATAGCATTTGTATTACCCACCAATGATGAGGCATCTCATTGCCCATCGAGGTTGGGGCATGCAAGGGTTCCTTTCATGGTGAATAAGAGCAATATGGTACTCAAGAACCAAGTGATGGCCATAAGAGGTGAGGTAGAGCTCATGCTAGGCTTTTGCCCACGTGCTAATGTGTATGTCTTGGCTATCTTTTGCATTTTGATATTCTTTCTTTTATTTTTCTTGTGGCCAATATATTGAAATTTCTAAGTCTATCTGTTAGAAATTTAATCTGTATTCTTCTGGTTTATTTCTTCTATTTGTTAATTCTGAACAAGTTATTTAAAACATATAAATAATGAAATAAACACAATACAGTCTCAACATCTACAGATCAACAGCGGAAAGAATACAAACACACAAGTGACACCTTTATTTTTGGACAACTCGTCCCCGAAAAAACCCAATGCAGGAAAATCAGTGCAACAATTCTCAGGGTTTATTATTATGCAGTATATCCTTGAGTACAACTAGTGCCAAACTGGCTCACCCAACTGAGAAAAATAACCGACAGTAATACCTCTCTATTCGGAAACAAGTATTCAGAAAACCTGTCCCACAAAACCCTCTCCATCAACTCTGAAGCATTGCGCTAACCCTTATGGCCTCTATGTCAGCCTCAGAACCCTCTGCGTCAGCGCTTTGAGGCACTGCACAGCCTCTGGGACCCTCTACATCACTCCTACTGCCCATTGCGTCGATGACGCAGGCCCTCTGGCCTCTGTGCTCTCTTTGTTGGGCTTGCGTCTCCTGCTCTAGCTTCTGCGTCTGCGTTTCTGCTTCTACGCTGGCCTCTCGGCACTATCTTTGCCTATCTGTCTAGTACTCACTGCCCCTCGATTCTGATCACTAATTCGACTTTACTTAGCAAACCCAGCTCTGGTAAATTGAATGACTGATCACTCCGGTGTGTTCTGTAACTAACCCTCAAGCCTCCTCTTATACTTTCCCTGTTGGTCCTTCAATGGTTGAGATTACATCTCTAATCAACGGCTAAGATTAGATTTGGCTTGATCCATGACTTTTGGAACCTTCTAACCCAGTTTTATATTAATATCCATTAATATTTTATTTTTCCTAAGTTTAGACTTAGGAACTTCATTAAAAATATTAATTATTTTAATATTTCCCAAACTAGTTAGAATCTTCCCAAACCATTTCTGGGTCTTAGAGATCTCATGTGCTTTAGCCTCTCCACCAATTTTCATGGCTAGGGCATGTTGACCACTACGTGTCAACTCCCAATAGCAAGTACACCCCCTTTTCTTCGCAAAAGGGATAGCGCTTGATTGACATGTCTGTGCCATTCAACAGTCATCGTCGACTTGATCATACTATGTTGTAAACCCAGTCTACATGTGTGAATTGTAAATAATCTTAGCAGATATGAGTCATGTATGTAAATTGCCTAGGTGGACCTAATTTTCTAGTGATAATCTACGTTTCGGAAGGTTTTTTGTCTCACCGATCCATGATCAGCAGAGTTTTCCTTCAGCCTAACCCCAAAGCTAGAATGAATTTTGTCATTAGAATCTTAAAGGAATCCTAGTGTGTTAATCTGCTAGATTATAGTTGTGTCGCATAACTGGGTGGTTTATGAGGGTCTATGTCAAATGGGTTTTCCCCCTTGAGATGTAAAGTTGTAAAAGTCATGATGTAAAGGTCTTGAGGGTTAGAAAATGTTTTAATCCCCTCATAAGTCCTAAGTCCTAGGTCCTAGGTGATTTTTCCAAAGGCTAAGTTCGAGGATCCATTTAAAAAATAATTAAAAATTAAAAATTGAAAAAATAAAAAACAATAAAAATTAAAGATATGAATATATATATAAAATAAATAAATAAATAAATAATAATAAATAAATAAATAAATAATAAAATAATAAAATGAAATAAAAACTTAGAAATAATAAAATAATAATATTTTTGAATAAATAAATGCAGAATTTCAATTTTTAATGCATTAAAAAATTCGACGGATGAGATTAAGAGATATCTTGATCCTCATCAACGGTCGAGATCATTTTGACGTGGATCACTCGAACTAGCTGTTGGGAATTTTTCCTTTAAATAGGGTGCCAGGGGTCATTTGAGATCATTCGATCTGTGAGTCTTGTGCTGAAGAAAGCTCTCTTGTAAACCTTTTCTGGTGCTAATAAAGAAAGACTTTTGGGTTGAAATCTTGCTGGTGTTACTCTCTTGAAGTGCTGTGAGCTGTTTTATTTTCTGCATAATTTTTGTTTTCAGCCATTAGTGATAGCTTAATATAGAGTATTGCTGAACACAGATATCTTGTTCACTTGCTAGGGTTTGAATGGTATTAGAATTTCTGAAATAATGGCAGGTATCTCCATTACATCTGGGATCTAGTACTATTTTTCTCTCTTTATTGATGGTTGATGTGAGCTGTGCAGGAAACCCTTGTTGGGAAAATCAGTGGGCATTTGGGGAAGTTCTCGGCTAAACCAGCCAACTCCCGTAAAGCACTCTCTTGTAGAGCCCAGCCAGTTTTGATTCTGGGTTTATCATTTAGAGTTTATTTCTGAGTTGCATGAGAGTTTTTCCTAAAGTATCTTATAGCAAATCTGAATTATTTTTTTATTACTGTTGATTATTGATAAATTTGGTTGTTTAAGAGTCGAAAAGTTGTAAATGTTGTAATTGTTTAGTTGATCTTGGGTATTAGTTTCGATTTTTGCGCATATTATTTTTTGGATTTTCTTTTCTTTTGCAGGTTGCAGGTACAGGGTTTGGAAAAATAGTTTCAGGGCTGTTCCCTCTTCATCATCGTTCCCCTGCAATCAATCTCTTTTCAAAGTCTGTGTGGAAAGCATCCTACTGCCATCATATCTGTCAAATCTTCAACGCTGCTTCAGGCCAGCTCTCTCATCAGCAAACGTAGCCATATACAATTGTTTCTATCCACCCCTGCGGCTGTATCCACTCAACCATACGTTGTTACCTCTCTTCTCCAAACTTCTGCGTGTTCCATTCTCACCCTTAGCCACACATCACCTGCACCCTTGCTGTCTTTCTCCCACATAGTCACACACATACGCTACCGTTGTCGTTAAAGCATCATCACGCAGCAAATCTGGCCGTCCCTCACCTACAGCATTGCAGCTGCCATTTCTGCTCCTACGTTTTCTTTTGAAGGCCCTCCAACCTGCAAAACGAATTGGCAGCGTGGTGCCATTCCCGTGGATTTCTTTCCCTTGCACACTGTCCCTAGAGCTAGCTGAATCTGCAGTGTCCCGCTAAGAAACATCTCCGCCTCCAGCCTAAGCTCCTCACGCTACTATCTCTGCATTGATTCCACGCTCGGCTAGCTGGTTTCTCACCTGCACACACAAAAACCGTGAACTGTATGCGTGGGTAAGATGTTAAGGTCACGCACTTCTTGATTTTCAATTTTTTTTTTGGGTTTTGTTTTGATTTAGGCTTGAATAGGTTTATTCCTTTTTTTTTATTTGTTAGGTTCTAGTTTCAAATTCGAAGTTTAGTTTTAGGATTAGATAGTTTTAATTTTAGTTTTGTCATGTAAATTTAGGATTTTTAAATTGCCGTATAGCTTTAGAGTTAAACATTTTTAACTTTGATCATTTTCTCGTTTTAGATTTAATAAATTCTTTCTTTAGTTTTAGATTTATATTTAGGATTTAAGTTATTTCATTTAGTTTTCCTTTTTTTTTTTTTAAATACAAAAAAAATATAAAAATTCATAAAAAAATATAAAGCTCTTAAAATCATAAAAAGCTTTAGATTTTAATTTTGATTAGTTTTATTTTTTTTATATATCATAAATCAAAAAAAAAAAAAAAATCATAAATTTTTTTTAGACTTTAGTTAGGGTTTTTAGATTTAACGCTTTAGTTTTAGTTTAAATTTTAATTTTAAGTTTTATTTTAAAATATAACAATAAAAAATTCCTTAAAAATTATAAAACTTTGAAAAGACATAAAAAATTTCTTTTCTTATAGTTTAGATTTTCATTTAAAAAAAAAAAAATTGATAAAAGGTTTCCTTTTAGTTTGGTTCAATTTTTTGGATTTAAAGTTTCATTTACTTAGTTTTCAATTTTGTTTTATTCAAAAAATTAAGATATTTTGAAAAGGCTTAACAAAATCTTGGAAATTTCATGTTGGCTAATTTTGTAGTGTTTATGTTCCCATTTCTCTATGGCTAAATGCACTTAAAGGTTTAGTTAAAGTTAGCTATGTGAAAGTGGCAACTAATCAGCATTTAAATTCTGTGATCTTTTAAAGCATTTAATTTTTCTTTAAGTTTAATTGTTCGATCATCGTTAAAGCATTGTGAATTTACTGGATATCTTGCATTGCTTGGGTTATTTGATGATAAATGTTTGTTTTACATGGTATATATTTCTGCAACATCTAGTCATTTAATCATTAACTCCATAAAGCACTGGTCTATTAATTTAATAAAATCAATTTAGTGCTGGTTTCCCTTCGTGTCTCCCAGCCCAACTGGTTCACAGTTGGTTATTCATTTTCCTATAGGGTCTACCCCCCTTAGCCGCGGGAGACAGGCTTAAACGAAGAGATCGGGGATTAGGGTGACAACCCCCGGTCTGAGCGTTGTCATGACAATCTGTGCGACAACATTTTTTGGTGCCGTTGCCGGGGATACTTTATTCTCGGTGTTTCAACGACTTTTCATTTCTCATCTTTTTATTTGGGCCGGCAACGACAACATTTTTTGGCGCCGTTACCGGGGACAAAGTTTTTCTGTTCTTGGTCCTTTCCTTTCGAGCTTTTCCGTGTTTCACTTCCTGTCCGGGTGGCGACTCCACTTCACATATTATCTACAAAAGTGTATACTAGAAGACATCCAAGCAGTCTGTGCAATCCTGCTCCTGATCCTGAAAGGGCTCTCAGGGTGCAATTACACAAACTCTCTTCTCGTACACTTCTTGTTAACCTCGGACAAGAAGCCCTCTCTGATATCCATTTACTTTTTACTAGTCCAGTTAAGCACGACATCATGGAGATATTTGCCCCGTGTAACTTTGCTAATATTCAAGGTTATCCTAATGATACTCCAAAGCATGGAATGGATAAATTGCCTATCTTTCAGGGAGATAACACAATCAGTGCTAATTCACATCTAAAAGCTTTTAGTTCATGGCTTGGGAAGTATGCAAGGTCCCCTGATTTTAATCATGAAGATGTTAAAATGACCTTTTTGTTTTGACCTTGGAGGGTGATGCTTTAGATTGGTTTACTGAAAAGCCTCAAAATTCATTTGATTCCTTACAATCGATTGTTAATGCCTTTAAGGAAAAGTATGGAGATAAGAGAGAAGGAAGACACCTGGTAAAAGCTATCAGCATAATCAAAAAGAGAGAAAATGAAACCGTTGAAGAATTTAATAAAAGGTTTAATGATATTATTAAAGAATTACCTCAAGACTATAAACCTACTGACAAATCTCTTCGAGATTTTTACATTGATGCCTTTAGTCCTGAGCCATCTTATGAATTGAGGCGTGCTAGACTTAATGATTATAGGGAGTGCCAGGTTTTAGCTATCGAGCTTGAAAAGGACAAGGCGGCGTCTGGGAAGTCTGAGATCCCAGGTTTTGATAGGGCTGCTACGAAACTAAAAGAACCTAAAGGAAAAGCAGTTCAAGAGCCTGAAAGCGAACTTGTTCTCAAGCTGCTCCAAAAGATTGAAACCATGGAAATTAATCATAATAAGGAGATAACCACTTTGCAGAATAGGTTGATTCAAATGGAAAGAGCACAAACGCAAAACTTCCAACCTCGAAATAATAATAACAAAAATAACAATTGGCAAAAGAAGGGTCAGTCTAGTGAGCAAAGACCTCCTAATCCGATAACTAATTTGGTTGATAATGCTCCTCCTTATTGTCGGGTTTGTGATGCTCTTCATGAAGAGGCCACTTGCCCCATCGTTAGAAGGATCTTAGATAACGGGATGTTTGGGACAGGTGATCAAATAAATGTGGTAGGTAGCAAGTTTCCTTTGTCTATGGATGATTGGATAGAGGTCAAGGAAAATAGTCGTGATGTTATGAATCCTTCATCAGCTTTTAGTATAAATAACCTTGAAAATGAAGATGACATTTTGGCTAGGTTATATGGTGAAAAACCCTCTCCCGAGAAAATCTTGGAAATTGCTAGAGATAAAGGTTTGACCTATCAGAGAAGGGATAAAGATCAAAGTGGGAATCAAATTCCCCCTCGAACTTTTAACCCTGGTTTAAACTCTGGATTAGATGTCGATTTGGGAAGTTGGTTTAACAATGCAAAAATCTGGGTTCCTGTCTCCGAGATTGCTAAAATCCCTTCCCAAAGAGATAAGTTACTAAAAGCTATCCAAGGTCCTCAAGTAAATATTTCTCAACAGAAGAATCGGGAAGTTGACTATCATGATGCTCCCATATATTTGCAAAGCTTAGATGCAGATAACAAAGATCACCAGCCTTTCTTTATCACCTTATTAGTTAATGGATATAAATTGAATAATTGCATGTTGGATTCTGGTGCATCAGCTTGTGTAATGACTAAAAGGGTCATAGAACAACTTAACTTAAGAGTTTCTAGACCCTACTATAACATATGTGCCATGGATTCTAAGAAAATTGAAGTGCATGGTTTGATCAATGATTTACAAGTTCATCTATCAGTTTACCCAGACATCATGATTGTCATGGATATTGTTGTTGTGGATGTGCCTGATGCCTGGGGTATGCTTTTATCCAGAAAGTGGGCCTCTGATCTAGGAGGAAGTATTCAAATGAATTGTTCATATGGTATTATTCCTTCTCTTAGGGGTGATGGTTTTGTAAGACTAAATAGAGAGCCCGAAAGAAAATTTCATGTCGAAGATCCTAAGAGACCTCACAACGAGATAATCAAAGAGAAATCTGACATTGGGAACTATGCCATCATGTCTAATTTCATAATTCCTCCCAATGATAAGATTAAGGATCTCAAGGGTAAAGTTTGGTATATGTACTTCGATGGTGCATCGTCTAGGCATGGTAAAGGTGCTGGAATAGTGCTTAAATCTCCCCTTGGTCACATTTTCAAGTTTTCCTATCGATTAGAATTTGAAGCAACCAACAATGTTGTTGAATATGAGGCTATATTGTTGGGACTTGAGTTGGAAAAAGCTTTGAAGATCAAGCTGCTTAGCATTAAGGGGGATTCTGATTTAGTTATCATGCAGCTTAAAAATAAATCCACATGCAAAAATCAAAGACTAAGGAATTATCAAAATGTTGTGTGGGATACTATGGAGCACTTTGATGCTCTTGACCTCAAAGCTATCCCAAGAGAGCAAAATAGTTTGGCAGATGAACTTGCCATAGCTGCTATTACTTTCCAGTTATCTGATGAGCTAATCTATGATAAGATCAAAATGGAAGTAATATTTAGACCATCTGTTCCAGATAACTCAGAGCATTGGCAGGTCTTTAATGATGAAAAACAGGTCATTTATTTTCTTAATAGTCTGGATGAGTTTGAAGATTTCCGGATAGATTCTCAGGAGGATGGATCTTTAAATTATGAGCATATCATAAATCCTACTCCTAGGAATGTGGTTGCCTTAGAGCAACATTTTGATCGGCATGATGCCACGAAGTTGAGAGAAGAAAATAAGATGGACCCAGGCGAATATCTCGAGATAAACATTGGTACTTCTGAAAACCCAAAGATTGTTAAAATTGGTAGAGGTACTAGTGTGGAGGAAAGAAAAAAGTTAACTAATTTACTTCGTGAATATCGAGATGTTTTAGCTTTTTCTTATGATGAATTAAAGGGCTATAGGGAAGATGTCATGGAACATACTATCCCCTTAAAAGATGAAAATGCTAAACCCTTTCGCCAGAAACTTAGGCAAATTAATCCTAAATTAGCCCCCTTGGTTCAGAAAGAGCTTGCGAAAATGCTTGCAGCAGGAATTATCGCTCAAACAAGGCATTCAACATGGTGTTCAAATCTGGTGATTGTTAGGAAAAAGAATGGTACGATAAGGCTTTGTGTCGATTTTCGAAACCTTAATCTAGCATGCAAGAAAGATAATTACCCTTTGCCAAACATGGAAACTTTGTTACAAAGTGTAGCCGGTTCTGGAATGATGTCGCTGCTAGATGGTTTTTCTGGGTACAATTAGGTATGGGTTAAAAAGGAAGATCGTCATAAAACCACATTCACCACACCATGGGGTACCTTTGAATACATCAGAATGCTATTTGGATTAACAAACACTGGGGCTACATTCCAAAGGGCTATGGATTATGCCTTCAAGGGGTTAATCGGGAAATTTATTGAAATTTACCAAGATGATCTTAATGTTTTTTCTAAAGATGGTATCAGTCATGTAAATCATCTTAGGCAGGTTTTCGATAGATGTAGAGAATACGGGATTTCTTTGAATCCAGCTAAGTCTGTTTTTGGAGTATCATAAGGGAAATTACTTGGCCATATCATTTCTAAGGATGGAATCAAGATCGATCCTAAAAGAATTGAAGCAATCCAAAAGATTCCTCTTCCTCATAATCTTAAATCCCTTCAGTCTTTCCTTGGAAAGACAAATTTTATTAGAAGGTTTATTCCAAATTACGCAGAAATAGCTAAGCCTATTCAAAGTCTTCTAAAGAAAGATGCAAAATTTGTTTGGCAAGAAGACAGCAAGAAGGCTTTTCAAGAAATCAAATGTGCTATTGCAAGAGCTCCTATCTTAGTTAGTCCCGATTATTCCAAGGATTTCATGATTTTTTCTTTCGCTTCCGAAGATACCATTGCTGGTGTCCTACTACAAAAGAATAAAGATGGTCACGAGCTGCCTATTGCTTTCATGAGTAGGGCACTTCAAAATTCCGAATTGAAGTACAATACCATGGAAAAGCAGGCTTATGCCTTGGTCAAGTCTCTTAAGCACTTCAAAAATTATGTGGGTTATTCTAAAATCATTGCTTTCGTCCCACATTCTGTTGTTAAAGATATATTAACTCAAACCAATTGCTTAGGGACTCGTGCTAGGTGGGTTACTAAAATACAAGAATATGATTTAGAGATCAGACCCACCAAGCTAGTCAAAGGCCAAGGTTTGGCTCAAATGTTTACTTAAGGTAACGAAAAGACTCTTGGTTTATTTTGTCTTAGCAATCTATCTTCGCCTGAGTTGAAAAGATTAGGAGAGCATGAGTGGTATAAGGACATAGTTTATTACTTGATGAATCTTGCATGTCCTAACCATTTAGTTGCTCATAAGACTAAAAGCCACTAAGTATTGCCTTATGAAGGATGGCCTTGGATGGAGAAATCCTGAGGGCAGAGTGCTTAGGTGTGTTGATGACGTTGAGTCCAAGGAATTAATCTCTGAGTTTCATTCAGGATTTTGTGGTGGTCATTGTGCTCCTAGAACTACTACCCACAAAATCCTGAGAGCTGGTTATTATTGGCCTTCAATTTTTTCTGATGTGCATAAGTTTGTTAGAAATTGTCAAGCCTGTCAACTATTCACTGGGAAATAGAAGCTTGCTGCCCTACCCCTACAACCTGTCATTGTAGAGGCACCTTCTCAGCATTGCGGTCTGGACTTCATAGGGAAGTCCCATGAAAATTCTAGCAATGGCTACTCATGGATTTTGACCGCCACGGATTATTTCACTAAATGGGTTGAGGCCATTCCTGCTAAGAATGCCACTGAAAAGGTTATTATGGATTTCATTGAAAATAACATCATTACTAGATTTGGTGTCCCTGCTAAGATCACTACTGACAATGCCAAAGTTTTTAGTTCCTCAGAGTTTTCATCTTTTTGTTTCAAGTATGGCATTATCTTATCTCATTCGTCAAATTACTATCCTCAGGGTAATGGTCTGGCCCAGTCAAGTAACAAGAATCTCATAACCATTATCAAGAAGATAGTAGGAGATAATAAGAGATCATGGGATAGCAAAATCAAGTATGCTTTATGGGCAGATAGAATCACTAAGAAGAAAGCTACTGGTAAATCTCCCTTTGAATTAGTTTATGGCTTGGATGTAACCTTACCCGTGCACTTGAAATTTCCAGCTTATCAGCTCCTTCAAAATTTTTCTACTAATAAAGATGTTGTTCAGAATAGAATAGATCATATTGTGGAGTTAGATGAAGCT
Source organism: Pinus tabuliformis (assembly GCA_031772625.1). Lineage (NCBI taxonomy): Eukaryota > Viridiplantae > Streptophyta > Pinopsida > Pinales > Pinaceae > Pinus > Pinus tabuliformis. The sequence goes on along the minus strand of CM062805.1, from coordinate 1,237,205,861 downwards.
CGTAGGACAGCTTTTGATGCTATATGTAAAAATCAATATAACATTAAGAAAAGCTTTGATAATTTCTCTCGATCTAGATCTTTGCAGGTGGGAGATATGGTATTGCTTTGGGACCGCAAGAATGAAAAACCAGGACAACATAAGAAGTTTGACAGTTTGTGGCTGGGACCGTACATCATTCGAGACGTAGCTGGACCAAACTCATTCCACTTGAGCAGATTGGATGGCGAACCACTTGATCTGCCTGCAAATGGCCAAATGCTCAAGCTGTTCTTCAAAGATGATATCTGATGCCATAGGGCATCTTTTGTATTGTATTTCTAACCCTACTCCTTGTTATTTCAACATTTTATTTCTGTTTTAGGATTAGATTTACTTTCCTTGTTAATAAATGAAGCGCTTCTATCTTTCATGTGCTTAAATGTTATATGATGATGTTTGAATGGACGCTACTTATTTCTGTTGTGTGTTGCGTGGATGCAGATTCTGGATTCTCACATTCCTACAGTGAAGCAACGTGTCCCCAAGTAGAGCCAGATGTTGACCACTACGTGTCAACTCCCCATAGCAAGTACACCCCCTTTTCTTCGCAAAAGGGATAGTGCTTGATTGACATGTCTGTGCCATTCGACAATCATCGTCGACTTGATCATACTATGTTGTAAACCCAGTCTGCATGTGTGAATTGTAAATAATCTTAGCAGATATGAGTCATGTATGTAAATTGCCTAGGTGGACCTAATTTTCTAGTGATAATCTACGTTCCGGAAGGTTTTTTGTCTCACCGATCCATGATCGGCAGAGTTTTCCTTCAGCCTAACCCCAAAGCCGGAATGAATTTTGTCATTAGAATCTTAGAGGAATCCTAGTGTGTTAATCTGCTAGATTATAGTTGTGTCGCAGAACTGGGTGGTTTATGAGGGTCTATGTCATAACAATAAAAATTAAAAAATAAAAATAAAATAAATAAATAATAATAATAAAATGAAATAAAAACTTAGAAATAATAAAATAATAATATTTTTGAATAAATAAATGCAGAATTTCAATTTTTAATGCATTAAAAAATTCGACGGATAAGATTAAGAGATATCTTGATCCTCATCGACGGTCGAGATCATTTTGACGTGGATCATTTGAACTAGCTGTTGGGAATTTTTCCTTTAAATAGGGTGCTAGGGGTCATTTGAGATTATTCGATCTGTGAGTCTTGTGCTGAAGAAAGCTCTCTTGTAAACTTTTTTTGGTGCTAATAAAGAAAGAATTTGGGGTTGAAATCTTGCTGGTGTTACTCTCCTGAAGTGCTGTGAGCTGTTTTATTTTTTGCATAATTTTGTTTTCAGCCATTAGTAATAGCTTAATATAGAGTATTGCTGAACACAGATATCTTGTTCACTTGCTAGGGTTTGAATGGTATTAGAATTTCTGAAATAATGGCAGGTATCTCCATTACATCTGGGATCTGGTACTATTTTTCTCTCTTTATTGATGGTTGATGTGAGCTGTGTAGGAAACCCTTGTTGGGAAAATCAGTGGGCGTTTGGGGAAGTTCTTGGCTAAACCAGCGAACTCCCGCAAAGCACTCTCTTGTAGAGCCCAGCCAGTTTTGATTCTGGGTTTATCATTTAGAGTTTATTTCTGAGTTGCATGAGAGTTTTTCCTAAAGCATCTTATAGCAAATCTGATTTTTTTTTATTACTGTTGATTATTAATAAATCTGGCTGTTTAAGAGTCGAAAAGTTGTAAATGATGTAATTGTTTAGTTGATCTTGGGTATTAGTTTCGATTTTTGTGCATATTATTTTTTGGATTTTCTTTTCTTTTGCAGGTTGCAAGTACACGGTTTGGAAAAATAGTTTCAGGGCTGTTCCCTCTTCATCATCGTTCCCCTACCATCAATCTCTTTTCAAAGTCTGTGTGGAAAACATCCTGCTGCCATCATATCTGTCAAATCTTCAACGTTGCTTCAGGCCAGCTCTCTCATTAGCAAACGCAGCCATATACAATCGTTTCTATCCACCCCTGCGGCTGTATCCACTCAACCATACGTTGTTACCTCTCTTCTCCAAACTTCTGCATGTTCCATTCTCACCCTCAGCCACACATCACCTGCACCCTTGCTGTCTTTCTCCCACGCAGTCACACACATACGCTACCGTTGTCGTTAAAGCATCATCACGCAGCAAATCTGGTCGTCCCTCACCTACAGCATTGCAGCTGCCATTTCTACTCCTGCATTTTCTTTTGAAGGCCCTCCAACCTACAAAACGAATTGGCAGCGTGGTGCCATTCCCGCGGATTTCTTTCCCTTGCATACTGTCCCTAGAGCTAGCCGAATTTGCAGCGTCCCACCAAGAAACATCTCTGCCTCCAGCCTAAGCTCCTCACGCTACTATCTCTGTGTTGATTCCACACTCGGCTAGCTGGTTTCTCACCTGCACACACAAAAACCGTGAACTGTATGCATGGGTAAGATGTTAAGGTCACGCACTTCTTGATTTTCGATTTTTTTTGGGGGGTTTTGTTCTGATTAGGCTTGAATAGGTTTATTCCTTTTTTTTTAATTTGTTAGGTTCTAGTTTCAAATTCGAAGTTTAGTTTTAGGATTAGATAGTTTTAGTTTTAGTTTTGTCATGTAAATTTAGGATTTTTAAATTGCCGTATAGCTTTAGAGTTAAACATTTTTAACTTTGATCATTTTCTCGTTTTAGATTTAATAAATTCTTTCTTTAATTTTAGATTTATATTTAGGATTTAAGTTATTTTGTTTAGTTTTCCTTTTTTTTTTTTTTAAATACAAAATATATATATATATATATATATATATATATATTCATAAAAAATATAAAGCTTTTAAAATCATAAAAAGCTTTAGATTTTAATTTTGATTAATTTTATTTTTTTTATATATCATAAATCAAAAAAAAAAAAATCATAATTTTTTTTTTGACTTTAGTTAGGGTTTTTAGATTTAACGCTTTAGTTTTAGTTTAAATTTTAATTTTAAGTTTTATTTTAAAATATAACAATAAAAAATTCCTAAAAAATTATAAAACTTTGAAAAGACATAAAAGTTTTCTTTTCTTATAGTTTAGATTTTCATTTAAAATAAAAATAAAAATTGATAAAAGGTTTCCTTTTAGTTTAGTTCAATTTTTTGGATTTAAAGTTCCATTTACTTAGTCTTCAGTTTTGTTTTATTCAAAAAATTAAAATATTTTGAGAAGGCTTAACAAAATCTTGGAAATTTCATTTTGGGCGAATTTTGCAGTGTTTATGTTCCATTTCTCTATGGCTAAATGCACTTAAAGGTTTAGTTAAAGTTAGCTATGTGAAAGTGGCAACTGATCAGCATTTAAATTCTGTGATCTTTTAAAGCATTTAATTTTTCTTTAAGTTTAATTGCTGGATCATCGTTAAAGCATTGTGAATTTACTGGATATCTTGCATTGCTTGGGTTATTTGATGATAAATGTTTGTTTTACATGGTATATATTTCTGCAACATCTAGTCATTTAATCATTAACTCCATAAAGCACTGGTCTATTAATTTAATAAAATTAATTTAGTGCTGGTTTCCCTTCGTGTCTCCCAACCCAACTGGTTCACAGTTGGTCATCCATTTTCCTATAAGGTCTACCCCCCTTAGCCGCGGGAGACAAGCTTAAATGGAGAGATCGGGGATCAGGGTGACAGCCCCCGGTCTGAGCGTTGTCATGACAATCTGTGCGACAACAGGATACATCCGACGCTACCCCAAATCAACACTCCCTCTTAGCGAGGACTGTGCTCTAGTAATACTCCACACTGAGCATCACTCTAATTATACGGCATCGGTACCTGTGTTGATGCTAGGCCTCCTCGCCCAACATCCTCTGCACTGCTGCATCCTGTACTGCTGCCCATGGCCCTGCCACTGCTGCATTTGTACAGCAGCTCCCTCGACATCCGTGCTGCTGCTGGTCCTTTCTCCCAACACTGCATCTGCACTGCAACCCCCTCTCATCATGCTGCATCATGCTACTGCTAACTGCTACTACACTGCAACTTAGTTACTAAGAAGTAAGTAACTAATCCACCCAACTACTGACATCCCTATCAGGCTGGAAACACTCCCGATGTTGAAGCTCTTGTTGCTGCTATCTCATGCTCCCTCTACTGCCTCTACGTTACTGCAACAACTCCTTGCCTCTCGCATCACTGCAAACCTCTTTGTGCCATCCTACACTGTTGCAATCTCCTCTGTGCCTCTCGCACTGTTGAAACCCTCTCTGCGCTGCCGGGGACTATTGCACTATAGCACTCTCTGTTGCTTAATCCACATTTGTTTCTACCAGCATCTGTCATCCTGCTACTCTCACTTCGGGGCTCCCGTTGCAAGGTATGATCCAAGAGTTTGGGTACCTTAAGGATCCTGCCCTTCATCGCCTGTAGTCCTCTGACTATAGCTCGATGTCTCCCCACCTCTTCTCTAGAGGTACATGAATGCTCATGGCACAATCGTCATCCTCCTCGACCTCCTTCTCCGTCTTCGCTGGCGTTTCCTTAGAGTCAAACGTCTCTCCCTTGTTCTTATTCCTTGGACATGGGTTCACATAATGACCCAGTTCCCCACAGTTGAAGCACTTGACCTTGGAGAGGTCCTTTTTCTTCCTCTTCTCCTACTTTCTCACAGATGCTAGAGCCACATCCTCTTCCTCTTCCTTCTTGATCCAGACTCCTTTGCTGCTACTTCCCGTCTTGCTCAGCCTTCTGATCTCCTCTTGGCAAAGAGCTGCCCACAATTCTTCCCAATCTGGAAGATCCGCCCTGCCCAGTATGCTCTGGACAAATGTCTCCCACTCCTCGGAGACTGCGTTAAGTGTGGTCCTCACCAACATCTCCTCATCCGGCGTGGCCCCTATGGAAGTCAATTGGTCCCGGATCTCCTTCAACCGACCGAGGAAGTGATCTATCTACTCCCCCTTCTGCATCTGGTATGACCGCAGTTGATTCTCAAGTAACATCTTCCTCTGCATGGAAGTATGCTGGTATAATTTCTTCAAGGCATCCCACATTTCATTTGTCGTTTCCTTCTCGGCAATATGTTGGACCACATGATCCTTGACCCCATCAAGGATGATGCATTTCGCCTTGGCCATTACCTCCTCGTACTTCTCATTTTTAGCCAGGTCAACTGGGATCGCCACTATTCTCAAGGCGAAGGCCTTGATGCGATGTCTATCTAGAATGGACAGGATCCTGGCCTTCCAGACCACAAAGTTGGACGCCCCATCCAACCTGTCCTAATCCCTCAGCCCATTCACGGCCATCTCTCTGCTCTTTCTGTTGACTCCTCCGAGTCTCTCTACTTCCCTCTGGAAGTTCTCTCTTCGACTCCTGCTGAGTCTCTCTACTTCCCGCCTAGAAGTTCTCTGTTAGACTCCCTCTGAGTCTTGATTTCCCTTCTGGAAATCCTTCTGCCAATTGTCAAGTTGCACCTCTTCGATCTTTTGTGCACCTACAACACTAATCCGGATTCCTTGGCTAGAAATCCGCCTTGGTAGCAACTCCCTCTACCTTGGTTTTGCCCTGTTAGGTATTGTTCTGCCCACAGTACCCCACCAGCTTCGCTCCCGCAAACTGCTGATAGCTTCCTATGCCCCAGCAACTGAAGAACTAAGCCTCTAGGCTCTGCGCAATCCCGACAGTGGAAAAACTGCTCCCTTAGCTAGCTGTGTCAACCCTCCTGGTCTCTGAGTGAGCCTTCTCTGCCCTCCTCGGCCTCTACGTTGGCCTCTCTCTGGCCCGGACTGATGATGCAGTCTCTCTCCGTCAACCCTTCTTCTGCTGCTTTCTGCAAGGATCAACTTCTGTCACTTGAGACAGCTAATTTTGCTGCAAATTCTCTGCTTTAGCTGATGCCTTCAGCTCTCCTGTGATCTGCAACCATGCTATGATACCATGTTGAAATTTCTAAGTCAATCCATTAGAAATTTAATCTGTATTCTTCTCATTTATTTCTTCTACTTGTTAATTCCGAACAAGTTATTTAAAACATATAAATAACGAAATAAACACAATATAGTCTCAACATCTATAGATCAACAGCTGAAAGAATACAAACACACAAGTGCCACCGTTATTTTTGGACAACTCGTCCCCGCACAAACTCAATGCAGGAAAACCGGTGCAACAATTCTGAGGGTTTAATATTATGCAGTATATCCTTGAGTACAACTAGGTGCCAAATTGGCTCACCCGACAGAGAAAAATAACCGACAGTAATACCTCTCTATTCGGAAACAGGTATTGAGAAAACCTATCCCACGAAACCCTCTCCAGCAACTCTAAAGCACTCACTGGCCCTTATGGCCTCTGAGTCAACCCCAGAACCCTCTGAGGCACTACGCAGCCTCTGGGACCCTCTCCGTCACTCCTGTTGCCCTCTACGTGGATGACGCGGGCCCTCTGGCCTCTGTGTTGTCTTGTTTATTTGAGGTAGCATCAGATGTGCTCTAGCCATGAAAATTGGTGGAGAGGCTAAAGCACATGAGCTCTCCAAGACCCATAAATGGTTTGGGCAGATTCTAACCAGTTTGGGATATATTAAAATAATTAATATTTTTAATGGAATTCCTAAGTCTAAACTTAGGAAAAATAAAATATTAATGGGTATTAATATAAAACTAGGTTAGAATGTTCCAAAATTCATGGATCAAACCAAATCTAATCTTAGCCATTGATTAGGGATTAATTCTCGGTCGTTGAAGGACCAACAAGAAAAGTATAAGAAGAGGCTTGAGGGTCATTTGGAGAACACACTGGGGGAGACCAGTCAGTTTGATTTCTGGAGTGGGGTTAGCTGAGAAATTTGAACTAGTGGTCTGGGGAGCAGCAGGAGGCAGCGGGTACGGAACAGAGAGTCGGGATCAGCACCAGAAGACCAACACAGAGGTTGGAGAGGCAGACGTAGAGCCTCTCAGGCAGACGCAAAGGCAACAGACTGCGCAGTCACTGGAAGGCCTGCATGGGTGACACAGAGAGGCCCAGTGCTGATGCAGAGAGGCAGGAGCTGACGCAGTAGGTCTGGGAACTGCGTAGAGGCCAGTAAGCCTGACGCTGAGGTTGGGAGAAGTGCTGGAGAATTTGTTCTCTATTGGGTAAGCCAGTTTGGCACCCAGTTGTACTGAAGAATTGTTGAATAATAAAATCCTCCTATGCTGCACCGGTTTTCCTGCATTGGGTTTTTCCGAGGACATTTGTCCAAAATATCTGTGTTGATGTGTTGATTCTTGTGCATGTGTTTGTTTTTGTATTATAATGTGATATCTGCAATAGAATTTATTTTAATGTTTACTAAATGGTTTTTCATAAATAACTTATTGGCAAATAAGTAGGTAAAATAAATCAGTTGTTGCAGTGATAGAATTTTCACATGGTATCAAAGCTAGTAATCAAAGACAGGAAGGGAAAACCAATTATCGGTCGAGACCATGATGTAGAAGCATCTATGTCAGGAGACTCGCACAGATTTTCAGAAAATTGCACAAGAGACACTGACTTCGATTTTTCTATGTTGACTTCAAGGCTGGAAGAAGAAGTGGCTTGTGTGACTAGCTCTGCAACATCAGAAATCTGGTATATAGACAATGGAGCCTCTTGGCATATGACGGGAATCCGGGAATGTTTCTCAGATTATCGGGAGGAGAGGATGAACTTTCATATCACCATGGGGAACAAGTCAAAGTGTACTCCAATAGGGAGGGGTACCATAGTTTTTCAAACAGAAACGGGAGAGCGGTTCTGTGCTACCAATGTGCTGCATGTACCAAGATTGGGGATGAAATTACTTTCTGTGTCGCAACTTCAAGGCAAAGGCTATGATGTTTTCTTCATCAAGGAGAAAGTATACGTCAAACACCCAAGCTGGAAAAAGAAAGTGCAGATCGAGATCAAATGTAACAGGTTGTAGAGACTACAACTAGAATCACCAATGGCACTGATAGGAAGTCATGGAGAAAAGGATTTGTACGAACTATGGCACAGAAGAATGGGACATTTGCACCATAGGGCTCTGAGAATTCTCAGAAACACTGTAACAGGAGTTTCAGATCTTAGTACAGAATGAGATGATGTATGCAGAGGATGTGCTCTCTGAAAGTATGCTAAAGAAGCATTTCCTAGAAGTAAGAACAAGGCTAAGAGTGTACTAGGATTGATACACTCAAATATCTGCAGACCTATGTCCACTAAAGTTCTTAGTGGTGTCGAGTACTTCCTTACCTTCATTGATGACCACTCAAGGAAAACTTGGATTTATTTTATGAAAACCAAGGACGAGGTTTTCTATCGATTCAAAGAGTTCAAGGCTCTGGTGGAGAATTCGACTGGGAAGAAAAGAAAATTTTTGCACTCAAATAATGGTGGAGAGTATGTCGATAAGGACTTCACTGATTTTTGTGCTAAGGAGGGAATTAGAAGAGAGTGGACAGCTCCTTACAATACGGAGCAGAATGGAGTAGCAGAAAGGAAGAACATGACTATTGTAGAAGTAGCTAAGGCCATGATGTATGATCAGGATATGCCAAAATTCCTGTGGGCAGAAGCATGCAATACAATAGTCTATGTTTAGAACAGGACTCCTCATCAGGCATTAGGCAAGATTACTCCAGAGAAAGTTTTCACAAGGAAGATGCCTAAAGTCAGTTATTTCAGGATATTTGGGAGCTTAGAATATTGTCGCGTACCCGCAGAAAAGAGTAAGAAGCTGGATCAAACTGCAAAGAAAGGATATATAGTGGGATATAGCGAGAACATTAAGGCATATAGAATCTATCTTCCAGGGAGCAGGAAGGTAGTAGTTCGACGAGATGTGAAGTTCATGGAGGATAGGGCTTTCAGAAAATCTCGAGAAATGCCTTCTGAGGAGCAGTCAAAAGAGGAGTCATTGGTCAACCCTCTTCAACCAACGGAGGTAAAGAATTCTTCCTCGGATTAGGAAGAATCTCAGGATGAGGAGGAACTAACAAAAGTACCTGCTGGTAGAGGAAGAACGAGTAGGGAACTTCGTCAGATTCTGCGAGATGCAGAGGACTTCATCGATGTGCCAAGGAACAATAAGAGGGAGCGAAAACAGCTAGATAGATATCAGGAATTAGTAGCTTAGGATGGGGAGCCTGCTAGTTTTCAGGAGGCATCTCAACACTAGGTTTGGCTGGATGCGATGGTAGATGAGTACAACTCCATAATGGTGAACGATGTCTCGGAGGTAGTGCCAAGACCTCAAGACAGATCAGTGGTAGGTTCGAGATGGATCTACAAGATTAAATACACTGCAAACGACAACATTGAGAAATACAAAGTCAGGTTTGTGGCTAAGGGGTATGCTCAGAAGGAAGGAATTGGCTACGAAGAGACCTTCACCCTGGTATCCAGGAATACATCTATTAGAACCATGATATTTCTTGTAGCACAGATGGGGTGGGAGATTCATCAGATGGATGTCAAAACGGAATTTTTGAACGGGGTGATAGAAGAAGAGGTATACATTGAACAACTAGAGGGATTTGAGGCACATGAGAAGAAGTCTCATGTATGTAGATTGAAGAAAGCCTTGTATGGGCTGAAACAGGCACCTAGAGCATGGTATGGTCGAATCGATGGCTACTTGCAGAAGATGGGATTTGTCAAGAGTGACGCAGATCCAAATCTCTACTATCTGGTTGTAGAGAATGAGCCTCTAATATTAGTATTGTATGTGGATGATCTCTTTCTGACAGGATCATCCAGGCTCATCGGGGACTGCAAGAAGAATCTAGCCATGGAATTCGATATGAAGGATTTGGGACGAATGCATTATTTCCTAGGGTTGGAAGTTTGTTAGTAAAAGGGGGAGATCTTCCTTGGGCAAGGGAGATATGCTACAAAAATCCTGAAGAGATTCTAAATGGAGAACTATAGACCCATGGCTACTCCAATGATCACCAACTGGAAGAAGATTAATGCATCAGAAGACAAGGATGTTAACCCCACCTTATACAGACAACTCATAGGGTCCCTGATGTATCTGGTCAATACCAGACCTGACATTTGTTATGCTATTAACACCCTCAATCAGTTCATGGTGGAACCAAAGAGGGCGCATTGGGCAACAGCGAAACATGTTCTCAGATATATACAAGGAACAATCGATTATGGACTCTTCTACACAAGGGGTAAGGATATCAAATTGAGTGGATTTACTGATGCAGATTAGGCGGGAAGTTCAGTGGATCAGAAAAGTACCTCTGGGTACTGTTTCAACATTGGATTAGGAATGACCTCCTGGTGCAGTAGGAAACAGAAATCCGTGGCTTTGAGCTCAGTAGAGGTAGAATATATGGCCGCAAGAACAACTTCGTGCGAGGCCATATGGCTTAGAAAACTGCTTGTGAACCTATTTAGAAGAAAGATGGAGACGACCAGGACCATGTGCGATAATCAGAGTTGCATCAAGCTCTCTCAGAATCCAGTGTTTCACAATCGGTCAAAGCATATTGATATCTAGTGTCACTTTGTCAGAGACTGTGTCCAACGAGGAGCTGTACAATTGAGCTACACTCCTACAGGAGAACAGGTGGCAGACATCCTTACCAAGGCCCTTGGAAGAACCAAGTTTGATTATTTCAGGGAGAAGATGGGGATGATAAAGAATCCATTTCAGTAGCAGAAATGGGTATGATGTTGCAGTGCAGTAGCAGTCAGCAGTAGCATAATGCAACATGATGAGAAGGAGTTTGCAGTGTAGATGCAGTGTTGGGAAGAAGGACCAGCAACAGCACAGATGCAGAGGGAGTTGCAGTGTTGGGAAGATGGACCAGCAGCAGCACGGATGCAGAGGGAGCTGCAGTATAGATGTAGCAGTGGCAGTGATAGAGCCATGGGCAGCAGTACAAGATGCAACAATGTAGAGGATGTTGGGTAGAGAGACTTAACATCAGCATAGGTACCGATGTCGTATGATCAGAGTAATGCTCAGTGTGGAGTATTACTAGAGCATAGTCCTCGCTAAGAGGGAGTGTTGATTTGGGGTAGCATCGGATGTGCTCTAGCCATGAAAATTCGTGGAGAGGCTAAAGCACATGAGAGCTCCAAGACCCATAAATGGTTTGGGGAGATTCTAACCGGTTTGGGAGATATTAAAATAATTAATATTTTTAATGGAGTTCCTAAGTCTAAAATTAGGAAAAATAAAATATTAATGGGTATTAATATAAAACTGGGTTAGAAGGTTCCAAATGTCATGGATCAAGCCAAATCTAATCTTAGCCGTTGATTATAGCTTTAATCTCAGTCGTTGAATGACCAACAGGAAAAGTATAAGAAGAGGCTTGAGGGTCAGTTGGAGAACACACTAGGGGAGACCAATCAGTTCGATTTCTGGAGCAAGGTTAGCAGAGAAATTTGAACTAGTGGTCTATGGAGTAGTAGGAGGCAGCGGGTACGGAACAAAGAGTCGAGATCAGCACCAGAAGACCAGCCCAGAGGTTGGAGAGGCAGATGCAAAGGCAGCAGACTGCACAGTCACTGGAAGGCCTGTGTGGGTGACACAGAGAGGCTCAGTGCTGACGCAAAGAGGCAGGAGCTTACACAGTAGGTCTGGGAACTGCGTAGAGGCCAGTAAGCCTGACGTTGAGGTTGGGAGAAGTGTTGGAGAATTTGTTCTCTGTTGGGTAAGCCAATTTGGCACCCAGTTGTACTGAAGAATTGTTGAATAATAAAATCCTCCTATGCTGCACCGATTTTCCCTCATTGGGTTTTTCCGGGGACATTTGTCCAAAATATCTATGTTGATGTGTTAATTCTTGTGCATGTGTTTGTTTCTGTATTATGGTGTGATATCTGCAACATAATTTATTTTAATGTTACTGAAGGGTTTTTCATAAATAACTTATTGGCAAATAAGTAGGTAAAATAAATAAGTTGTTGCAGTGATAGAATTTTCACATGTCTCTGTTGGGCTCTGCATGTCCTACTCTGGCTTCTGCGTCTACCTCTTTGCTTCTACGTTGGTCTCTCAGCACTATCGCTGCCTCTCTGCCTAGTACTCACTGCCCCTCCCTCTTGATCACTGATTCATATTTACTTAGCAAACCCCGCTCTAATAAATCGAATGACTGATCACTCTAATGTGTTCTCCAACTGGCCCTCAAGCCTCCTCTTATACTTTTCCCATTGGTCCTTCAACGGCCGAGATTACATCTCTAATCAACGACTAAGATTAGATTTGGCTTGATCAATGAATTTTGGAACCTTCTAACCCAGTTTTATATTAATACCCATTAATATTTTATTTTTCCTAAGTTTAGACATAGGAACTCCATTAAAAATATTAATGATTTTAATATCTCCCAAACCTATTAGAATCTGCCCAAACCATTTCTGGGTCTTGGAGATCTCATGTGTTTTAGCCTCTCCACCAATTTTCATGGCTAGAGAATATCTGATGCTACCCAAAATCAACACAATACATATTTTTTCCTTTTCTTTTAGCTCCATTAACCTCCTAGTGTGAAAATTCTATTGCTACAACAACTGGTTTATTTTACCTACTTATTATTCAATAAGTTATTTACGAAATCCCTTCAGTAAATATTAAAATAAATTCTACTGCAGATATCACACCATTATTCAGAAAGAAATACATGCACAAGAATCAAACACATCAACATAGTTATTTTTGGACAATTGTCCCCGAAAAAACCCAATGCGGGAAAACCGGTGCAACAGAGGAGGATTTTATTAACCAAAATTTCTTGAGTAAAACTAGGGTTCCAAACTGGCTCACCCAACAGAGATAAATTCTTCGGCACTTCCCCTAGGCTCAACATCAGTCTAGCTAGCCTTTGCGCTACTCCCAGACCCTCTGTGTCAGCACTCTACCTCACTGCGTCAATGCTTGGCCTCTTTGTGTCACCCACACAGGCCCTCCAGTGACTACGCATTCTTGTTGCCTCTACGTCTTCCTGAGTGGCTCTGCGTCTGCCTCTCTAATCTCTGCACTGGTCCTCCGGCATTGTCCTGCCTCTCTATTATGTACTCACTACCTCTTGGTGCAATCCAGTCTTCTAGTTCAAATTTCTCAACAAGCCCCGCTCTAGAAATCAAACTTACTGGTCTCCCTTAGTATGTCTCCAAGCCTTATCTTATACTTTTCCTGTTGATGAATTAACTGTCGAGATTAAGTCCCTAATCAACGACTAGGATTAAAATAGACTTGATCTTCGTCCTTAGAATATTCTCATCCTTATCTTCATTAATACCCATTCATAGTTTTATTTTCCTAAGTTTAGACTTAGGAACTCATTAAAAATATTAATTATTTTAATAACTCTTTATCCGGATGGAATTTTCCAAAATGATTTCTGGGTCTTGGAGATCTCATGTGTTTTAGCCTTTCCACCAATTTTCATGGCTAGAGCACATTTGATGCTACCCTAAATCAACACTCCCTCTTAGCGAGGAATGCGCTCTAGTAATACTCCACAACTGAGCATCACCCTGCTCATCCGGCACTGGTACCTGTGTTGATGTTTGGCCTTCTTGCCCAACATCCTCTGCACTGCTGCATCCTGTACTTCTGCCCATGGCTCTACCACTGCCAATGCTACATCTGTACTACAACTCCCTCTACATCCGTGTTGCTGCTGGTCCTTCCTCCCAACACTACATATGCACTGCAACTCCCTCTGCATCCATGCTACTGCTGGTCCTTCCTCCCAACACTGCATCTGCACTAAAACATCATACTCATTTCTGCTACTGAAATGGATTCTTTATCATCCCCATCTTCTCATGAAATAAGCAAACTTTGTTCTTCCAAGGGCCTTGGTATGGATGTCTACCACCTGTTCTCTTGTAGTAGTGTAGCTCAACTGTACGGCTCCTCGTTCACACAGTCTTTGAAAAAGTGACATCGAATATCAATGTTCTTTGGCTGATCATGAAATATTGGATTCTCAGAGAGCTTGATGCAACTCTGATCACACATGATCCTGGTCGCTTCCATCCTTCTTCTAAATAGGTTCACAAACAGTTTTCTAAGCCATATGTCTTCGCACAAAGTTGTGCTAGTGGCCATATATTCTGCTTCAGCTGAGCTCAGAGCTACGAATTTCTGTTTCCTACTGCACCAAGAGGTCATTCCCGATCCAATGTTGAAACAGTACCTAGAGGTACTTTTCCGATCCACTGAACTTCCAGCCCAATCTGCATCAGTAAATCCACTCAATCTGATATCCTTACTCCTAGTGTACAAGAGTCCATAATCGATTGTTCCCTGTATATATCTGAGAACATGTTTCGTTGTTGCCCAATGCGTCCTCTTCGGTTCCACCATGAAGTAACTGAGGGTGTTGATAGCGTAACAAATGTCTGGCCTGGTATTAACTAGATACATCTGGGACCCTACGAGTTGTCTGTATAAGGTGGGATCAACATCCCTGTCTTCTGATGCATCAATTTTCTTCCAGTTGGTGATCATTGGAGTAGCCATAGGCCTATAGTCCTGCATCCTGAATCTCTTCAGAATTTCTGTAGCATATCTCCCTTGTCCAAGGAAGATCTCCCCCTTCTGTTGCCAAAATTTCAACCCCAGGAAATAATGCATCTATCCATAATCCTTCATGTCGAATTATGTGCCTATATTCTTCTTTTAGTCCTCGATGAGCCTAGATGATCCTGTCAGGAAGAGATCATCCACATATAATACTAGGATTAGAGGCTCATTCTCTACAACCCGATAGTATAGATTTGGATCTGCATCACTCTTGATGAACCCCATCTTCTGCAAGTAGCCATCAATTTGCCCATACCACACTCTAGGTGCCTATTTGAGCCCATACAAGGCTTTCTTCAATCTGCATACATGAGAATATTCTCATGTGTCTCAAAGCCTTCTAGTTGTTCAATGTATACTTCTTCTTCTATTACCCTATTCAAGAATGTCGTTTTGACATCCATCTGATGAATCTCCCATCCCATCTGTGCTGGAAGAGATATCACGGTTCTAATAGATGTATACCTGGCTACTAGGTCGAAGGTCTCTTCGTAGTCAATTCCTTCCTTATGAGCATACCCCTTAGCCACAAACCTGGCATTATATTTTTCCACACTGCCGTGTGTAGCATATTTAATCTTGTAGATCCATCTCGAACCTACCACCGATCTGTCTTGAGACCTAGCCACTACTTCCGAGACATCATTCACCATTATAGAGTTGTATTCCTCTACCATCGCATCCATCCAAACTTGATGTTGAGCAGCTTCCTGAAAACTGGAAGGCTCCCCATCCTGAGCTACTAAGGCCTAATATCTATCTGGTTGTTTTCGCTCCCTTTTATTGTTTCTTGGTGCATCGATGAAATCTTCTGCATCCCGCAGAATCTATCGAAGTTCCCGGCTTGTTCTTCCTCTGGTAGCAGGTGCATCTGTTATCTCCTCCTCTTCCTATGATTCTTCCTGTTTTGAGGGAGAATTCTTGGCTTCCGATGGTTGAAGTGATTTGACCAATGACTCATCTTTTGACTACTCCTCGGAAGGCATTTCTCAAGATTTTTTGAAGGCCCTATCTTCCATGAACTTCATATCTCATCGAGCCACTACCTTCCTATTTCCTAGAAGATAGATTCTATATGCCTTAGTGTTCTCGCTATATTCCACTAGATATCCCTTCTCTGGAGTTTGATTTAACTTCTTCCTTTTCTCCTCGGGTATACGTCAATATGCTAAACTCCCAAATATCCTAAAATGGTTGACTTCGCGTGTCTTCCCGGTGAAGACTTTCTCTGGAGTAATCTTAGCCAATTCCCTACGAGGAGTTCTATTTTGGACATAGACTATCGTGTTGCATGCTTCTGCCCATAGGAATTTTGGTATTACCTGATCATACATCATGGCCATAGCTGCGTCCATGATAGTCCTATTCTTCCTTTCTGCTACTCCATTCTGCTCTGGATTGTAAGGAGCTATCCACTCTCTTCTGATGCCCTCCCTAGTGCAAAAATCAGTGAAGTCCTTATCGACATATTCTCCACCATTGTCTGAGCGCAAAACTTTTATTTTCTTCCCTGTCAGATTCTCCACTAGAGCCTTGAACTCTTTGAATCAACATAAAAC
Organism: Pinus tabuliformis; assembly: GCA_031772625.1. Taxonomy (NCBI): domain Eukaryota; kingdom Viridiplantae; phylum Streptophyta; class Pinopsida; order Pinales; family Pinaceae; genus Pinus; species Pinus tabuliformis. Next base: position 1,237,189,724 of record CM062805.1, on the reverse strand, counting down.
CTCGTCCTTGGTTTTCAAAAAATAAATCCAAGTTTTCTTGGAGTGGTCATCAATGAAGGTGATGAAGTATTCGGCACCACTAAGAGCTTTAGTGGACATTGGTCCGCAGATATCTGAGTGTATCAATCCTAGTACACTCTTGGCCCTGTTTTTACTTCTAGGAAATGCTGCTTTGGCATACTTGCCCAAAGAACACCACTTGCATACATCGTCTCATTCTGTACTAAGATCTGGAACTCCTGTTATAGTTTTCCTAAGAATTCTTAGATCCCCATGGTGAAAATGTCCCATTCTTCTGTGCCATAGTTCATTCAAATCTTTTTCTCCATTGTTGTCTGTCAATGCCATTGGTGATTCTAGCTATAACATGTACAACGTGTTACTTCTGATTCTGATCTGCACTTTCTTTTTCCAACTCGGGTGTTTGACGTATACTTTCTCCTTAATGAATAAAACGTCATAGCCCTAGCTTTGAAGTTGTGATACAGAAAGTAAGTTCATCCCCAGTCCTGGCACATGCAACACATTAACTGTTGATCTAAAGATGATCCGAGGTTGTCATTGATGTCAACCCAAGCAGCACCAAGGATGGCCCTGAACTTCCATGGCACATTGGACATCATCATTCATGGTTTCTCGTCTCATAACCATTATAGGAATATTCTACTCAAAAATATCTTTCTATCAGTATATAGCTCTCCTCGTAATTCCTCACGGTTTGTAAGTTATTCAAGATTGAAGTTAGTAACCCCAATTAGTGGGCTAAAACCCCATGGGGTTGTGGCATGGCATTTATCATTGATTTTGGTCATTGAATAGTCAATAATTAATAATTTTTTAAGCTCCTAAAATCCCTCCAACATTCTCTATAGAAGCCCCTCTCAACTCTATAAAAAGAAATCTCATATATCCTCCAAAAGTAGTGATTGTGGAATTTTCACTATAACTTTATTTCTGCGAAGTCTTAGATGCTGAAATTAAAACCCATTTGAGCTGAAATCCTAATGAATGTTGTGACCGAATTTCAGATCTTGGTTCGCTATATTTTCGGAGATATGATCTGTGGAAGTTAGGGTTTTTGCAGGCTCCCGAATTTCATCTCAAATAGGTGACCTTGGGAAAATTGTCATAACTCTCTCTCTGAGAAGTGGATTGGAATTCTGTAAAAATTGGCAGATAGTGCACGGATTGTAGTTTTCTGTGTATCAATTTCAGAGCCAAAGGAGGAAACAGTGACACGTGACATGTCGTACAAGTTCGCTCTATTGAACTAGTCCATAATTAGGTCATTGTGAGAGATTGGGCATAATGTTGTTTTGAAGAATCCAAATTGGGTCAGACCTATGGCATTGGAAAGAAGACTCAGAGGGATACTACAGGACTGAAGATCACATATTGGGGATCTGAAATCACAGAGATACATTAGATTCAATATCGTGCTCCTAGAAGGCAAGAAAAAAAACTAGATCAAGTGTTGTCAAGGGCTGCAAAGGACCAAACTTTCTAGGGCAGCAAAGAGAAAGGTGCAGCAAAATGGTGCAGCAGAGGTAAGATCTAGGTAAGTATCTTCTGTATATGCATGTTCATCTCTTAATTGCATTAGGTTCTTTGTATTCTAAATTTTTGTTTTTGTTTAGCACTAACATATGCTCTTTAGGATGAGGTAAGTTTTGCAATTATCATGTCATGGGTATTTCCTTGAAGACTTTTTGCAATTATTATATATTCATAAAGAGAAGACTCAACGCATAATCTAATGTTATAAATAGTGAGAAAGGGTAGCATGACAAGACTAGCAATCAAGGTGCAGGACAGCAACAAGAAGTTCACCACATGAAGTCTTCAAGTGGGCAACACTGCATACAACCATTGTAAAAGTATCATTGTAAAGAGTCATTGTAAAAGCATCATTGTAAAAGTTGTACAAGTGTCTATCTGACAAGAGTTGAAGAGGTAATTTCGGGAGGTCTAGGATCATCATTAGGTGGTTGTGTCATAGTTGGGGTTATGGTCTAGTGTGTTTTCTTCTTCTACATCATTCTATATCATTGTAAAGTGGACTATTTTCCCTGGTATGGGAGTCCATTCTTCTTTTATTATTTTATACGGTGGTAGGGTGGTGTTAGGCTGGTGCATGAAGTCACCAACAGGTTCAAGCCTGTGAAAACTTCAGGGTGGTGCTAGGATGAGTTGTAGCTCATTAGGTGTTGGGGCATCCGTTCAGTTGACTACTGAAGAATCTCGGGCGTTGGAGCATCCATCCAGTGAGACCTGGAGAAGAATGCTTTTCTAGATTCTTGGAATTTGGAGCTTTTTTTTCAATTGGAGTTGAAGATTAAAGAATTATTAGAAACGCGTTTAGGTGGCTTTTGTCCCAGAGGGGGTTTCCACCTTAAAACTATGTGCATTGTACAAACACTGATAATAATTGAAGATTAACTAATGCTCTGAAAGATTAATAATAATACTAATTGAAAGGAATACTGATTCACCCCCCTCCCCCCCTCTCAGTATTTCCAACAATTGGTATCAGAGCTTGGTTCCTTCAATAGCAGTTTAACAATTGGAAGGAGATCATGGAGCATACCAAGAATGGTGTACCTCTGTTCAATGAAAATAATTATGCACTCTAGAAAGGAAGAATGGAGGTCTATCTCTTGGCGCAAGGTTACGAAGTATGGGACACTGTTCAAAATGGCTTTACACCAACCACGGATGAACAAGGTAAGAAGAATTTGGTAAATGATGCAAAATCAAAGAATATTATTATCAGTGGACTTATTGAATCTACTTATCATAAGGTGTTGGGTTGTAAAACCGCCAAAAATGTATGGGACAAGCTTGAGAATATATATGCAGGTGACTCAAATGTCAAAGATAGCTCATCATCCGATGAAGACAGTGACAGTGAAGAAGAAGCCAATGAGAGAGTATTGTTTATGGCCAAGCACAATAAACAAGAGGTATCAAACAACGAAGAAGAAGGGTTGACCATAGAATAATTTTCTAAGGAGGCAATCAAGCTTATAAAAGAGCTCAAGGCTGAGAAGATCCGTTCCAATACTCTTGAAGAACAAGTTCAAGGTCTCAAAATTGAAGTTGAAGAACACAAATGTATTGAAGATTCACTTCAAAAGAAGTTGGAAGAAAGCAACCGAGAAAGGGAAGCATTAGAAGCCAAAGTAGTCTCACTGCATAAGGAAGTGAAGAAGGGAAACATTGTCCAAAACTATGCCAACAGCTCAAGGGCATTGGAAGAAATCAATAATACAGCAACACGAGACCTCAAGAGAGAAGTCCAATAGAAGCAACAAGAACTCGACATAGCATTTGCAGAGATTAGCAGGATCACACAACAGATGCAGGAAGCAAAAATTGAAAGGAAGGAATTTGATCAAAGATACATATCTGTTGTTGACCAAAAGCAAAAGGAATTAGAAACATCTTCAATAGAAATAAGCAGGCTCAGGATTGAAAATGAGAAGCAGAAGGAACAGATACAGGTTCTCAACAGAGAAGTAGAGAAGACCACTCTTCTCAAGCTACAAGTTGAGGAGGCAGAAAAAAGAAGGAAGATCTTGAAAAGATGGTTTCAAGAAGATCTTGCTCAAAAGCAAGAAGAACTTGATGCAACCCGTGATGAGATCAACAAACTCAAGGGATCGCAAAAAGAACACTTACAAGATAAGACAGATGAAGAAGCAAAAATGAAGGCAATTAAAGATGGTAAAGCTCCAGTTGATGAAGGTACAAGATCCACAACTTCGCAAGATGATTCTAAGAAGGAAGTTGATCAAAGTGAAAAGCCAAAGAAGAATGTTGAAACTCCAAAGAACAAGACCAAATCAATCAATAATAAAGGACCACAACAAACTACAACATCGCCTCCAAAGAAGAATAAAAAGTCTTCCAGGTATGTTCGTTTATTTAATGGTTATTTCTTTTTATGTGCTAACTATGGACATATGGATAAGGATTGTGAAGTTTTTGACAGGTACAATCATTATCTGTAAAACCCTAGAAGCAAGTTTGCAGGATCACGAGACAGGTTCCATGATGATTTTGTCAGAAGAGAATATGTGCTAGATGGGCCAAATATTGAATGTTTCAAATGCCATAACTATGGCCATAGTGCTCGCGTTGCAGATATTAGATGGAATCACCTATGGACAACATTGAATGCTTCAAGTGTCATAACTATGGGCACATGGCTTGAGATTGTAGGAATAAGGTCTGGAAAAGGAAACAGGTACAGGAAGACAAAGCAGATAACAAGGTTTCAGCAGTTATGCTTTCAGGATTTGTAAAAGCAAAAGGTCATGAGGAATTAGCAGTTGCTTCAGATAATGACTCAAGTCAAGATGGCCCGTTAGGTGACTCACTATTTTGAACAATCTAGCTTGTTGACTCCTTAATGTTTGTACAGGAGGAGTCTATGCAGTAGTATATGGCACAAGTCTACGATTGACAGGAAGGTAGTTTGAACAAGATGGTAGTTTCATTAAAGGTTCAGGGGGAGAAAAACAATTGAAGGATTACAGGTTACCAGGAACAAGGCAAGATTAGTCTACAAAGGATATGCACAGGTTGAAGGAATCAATTTTGAAGAAACATTTTCACCAGTTGCCAGAATGGAAGCCATCCGGATGTTTCTCGCCTATGCATGTTCAAGAAAAATAAAAGTCTACCAAATGGATGTTAAGTCAACATTTCTGAATGGCGAATTAGAAGAAGAAGTTTACATCGAACAACCTGAAGGTTTTCTACTATCAGAAAAAGAAGACTATGTTTGCAGGTTAAAGAAGGCTCTGTATGGTCTCAAGCAGGCTCCCAGAGCATGGTATGCTCATCTTAATGGATATCTATGTCAACAAGGGTTCAAGAAAGGTACTGCTAATAACAATCTTTACATACAAATAGATAAAGATAATTTAACAATCGTTGAGGTATATGTGGATGATATAATCTTTGGTAGCAATGATGATCGACTAAGTAAGAACTTTGCTACAAAGATGCAAAGTGAGTTCGAGATGTCTTTACTTGGTGAGTTGACATACTTCTTAGGGCTTCAAATATCTCAGCAAGAGAAAGGAATATTTATATGTCAAGCCAAGTACATCAAGGAAATGCTCAAGAAATTCAAAATGGAAGATTGCAAACCTGTCCTTACTCCGATGGTAACAAGTTGCAAATTGAGCATAGATGACTCATTTAAGGATGTGGATCAAAGGTTGTACAGATCTATGATTGGTAGTCTTCTATATGTAACATCCTCCCGACCAAATGTTATGCAAGCAGTTGAACAAGTAGCAAGATTCCAAGTAGCACCAAAAGAATCACATATTATTGTCGTCAAAATAATTCTTTGATATCTAAAGGGCACAAAAAAATATGGCTTGTGGTATCCCAAGGGCAACAATATCATTATTCAAGCCTTTACAGATGCAAATTGGGCAGGAAGCGTTGATGATCGTAAGAGTACTAGTGGAGCAACATTCTATCTAGGTGGTTGTCTCGTATCATGGTTGAGCAAAAAGCAAACCTCAATCTCGTTATCTACAGCGGAAGCAGAATACATTGCAGCGGAAGCTTGTTGTACTCAAGTCCTTTGGATGAAACAAACTTTGCAAGATCTTCAAGTACAATTCAGTGAGCCTATTCCCATCTTCTGTGATAACACCAGTGCCATCAACATCTCCAAGAATCCTGTCATGCATTCAAAAACAAAACACATTCCGATCAAATATCATTTTGTTAGAGAAAAAGTCGCTGAAAAGAATATCAAACTTGAATATGTTGGTACAAAAGAACAAATTGCTAATATCTTCACTAAACCTTTACCTCGTGAAGCATTTGAATATCTTCGCTAGAAGCTTGGGATTCTCCCAAGTTCTCATTAGATTTTCCTTATTCAAAAAATAAAGGGGGAGTGGAAGTGTGTACAGGTCCACAAGATGGTTATGTTTCAGGGGGAGTTACCCTTTGCCATTGATGTCAAAGGGGGAGAGAAGGTAGTAGGAATAGGTGCCCTGATCACAGGGGGAGTGCTTGTGTTGCCATCAATGCCAAAGGGGGAGATTGTTGATCTAAATATGATCTGAGGTTGTCATTGATATCAACCCAAGCAGCACCAAGGATGACCCTGAACTTCCATGGCACATTGGGCATCATCATTCATGATTTCTTGTCTCATAATCATTATAGCCTATAGGAATACTCTACTCAAAAATATCTTTCTATCGGTGTATAGCTCTCCTCGTAATTCCTCACGGTTTGTAAGTTATTCAAGATTGAATTTAGTAACCCCAATTAGTGGGCTAAAACCCCATGGGTTGTGGCATGGCATCTATCATTGATTTTGGTCATTGAATAGTCAATAATTAATAAAAAATTTAAGCTCCTAAAATCCCTCCAACATTCTCTATAGAAGCCCCTCTCAACTCTATAAAAAGAAATCTCAAATATCCTCCAAAAGTGGTGATCATGGCATTTTTGCTATAACTTTATTTCTGCAAAGTATTAGATGTTGAAATTAAAACCCATTTGAGCCGAAATCCTGATGAACTTCGTGATCGAATTTCAGATCTTGGTTCGCTATATTTTCAGAGATATGATCTTTGGAAGTTAGGGTTTGTGCAGGCTCCCAAATTTCATCTCAAATAGGTGACCTTGGGAAAATCATCATTACTCTCTCTCTAGAAGACGATTGGAACTATGTAAAAAGTGGCGGATAGTTCACAGACTATAGTTTTCTGTGTATCAATTTCAGAGCCAAAGGAGGAAACAGTGACACGTGGCACGTCGTACAAGTTCTCTCTACTGAACTAGTCCATAATTAGGTCATTGTGAGAGATTGGGCATAACTTTGCCTTGAAGAATCCAAATTGGGTCAGACCTATGGCATTGGAAAGAAGACTCAGAGGGCTACCACAGGACTGAAGATCACATATTGGAGATCTGAATTGACAAAGATACATCAGATTCAATATCATGCTCCTAGAAGGCAAGATAAAAAAAATTAGATCAAGTGCTATTAAGGGCTGCAAAGGACCAGACTTTCCAGGGAAGAAAAGAGCAAGGTGCAGCAAAATGGTGCAGCAGAGGTAAGCTCCAGGTAAGTATCTTCTGTATATGCATGTTCATCTCTTAATTGCATTAGGTTCTTTGTATTCTAATTTGTTGTTTTTGTTTAGCACTAACATATGCTCTGCAAGATGAGGTAAGTTTTGTTATTATCATGTCATGGGTATTTCCTTGAAGACTTTTTGCAGGTATTATATATTCATCAAGATAAGACTCAATTCATAATCTAATGTTCTGAAGAGTGATAAATGGTAGCATGACAAGAGCAACAATCAAGGTGCAGAACAACAACAAGAAGTTCACCACATGAAGTCTTCAAGTGCGCAGCACTGCATACAGTCATTGTAAAAGTATGATTGTATAGATTCATTGTAAAAGTTGTACAAGTGTCTATCTGCCAAGAGTTGAAGAGGCAATGTCGAGAGGTCTAGGATCATCATTAGGTGATTGTGTCATAGTGTGGTTTCTTCTTCTACATCATTCTATATCATTGTAAAGTGGACCATTTTCCTTGGTACGGGAGTCCATTCTTCTTTTATTCTTCTATAGGGTGGTAGGGTGGTGCTAGGCCGTTGCATGAAGTCACCAACATGTTCAAGCCTGTGAAAACGTTAGGGTGGTAGGGTGGTGCTAGGGTGAGTTGTAGCTCATTGGGTGTTGGGGCATCCATTCAGTTGAGTACTGAAGAATCTCAGGCGTTGGAGTGTCCATCCAGTGGGAGTTGGAGAAGAATGATTTTCTAGATTCTAGGAAGTTGGAGCTTTATTTTCAATTGGAGTTGAATATTAAAGAATTATTAGAAAAGTGTTCAGGTGGTTTTTGTCCCGAAGGGGGTTTCCACCTTAAAAACTATGTGCATTTGTGTTCCTTTTGTTTACTGCTATCATTGTACAAACATTGATAATAATTGAAGATTAACTAATGCTTTGAAAGATTAATAATACTAATTGAAAGGAATACTGATTCACCCCCCCCCCCTCCTCAGTATTTCCAACAGGAACCACTCTCCCATTTTTGTTTGAAAAACTATGGTACCCTTCCCTATTGGAATACACTTTACCTTATTCCCCATGGTAATCTGCAAATTTATCCTTTCCTCCTGATAATCTGAGAAACAAACTCGGATTCTTGTCATATGCCAGGAGGCTCCACTATCTATATACCATACCTTTGACGATGCAGAGCTTGTCACACAAGCAACTTCTTCTTCCAATCTAGAAGCCAACATAGAGAAATCGAAATTACTATCTCTTGTACAATTTTCTGAAAATCTGTACGAGTCTCCTGACGTAGATGCCTCTACATCATGATCTCGACCCATAGTTGATTTTCCCTTCCTGTCTTTGATTCCTTGCTCTGATACCATGTGAAAATTCTGTTACTACAGCAACTGATTTATTTTACATACTTATTCTTCAATAAGTTATGTACGAAATCCCTTCAGTAAATATTAAAATAAATTCTAATGCATATATCACACCATTATTCAGAAACAAATACATGCACAAGAATCAAACACATCAACACAGTAATTTTTGGACAATTTTCCCCGAAAAAACCCAATGTAGGAAAACCGGTGCAACAGATGAGGATTTTATTAATCAGCTTTTCTTGAGTACAACTAGGGTGCCAAACTGGCTCACTCAACAGAGATAAATTCTTCGGCACCTTCCCTAGGCTCAACGTCAGTCCATCTAGCCTCTGCGCAGCTCCCAGACCCTCTGCGCCAGCACTCTGCCTCACTGCGTCAGCACTTGGCCTCTCTGTGTCACCCACATAGGCGCTCCAGTGACTGCACAGTCCTGCTGCCTCTGCGTCTTCCTGAGTGGCTCTGCGTCTACCTCTTTGATCTTTGTGCTGGTCCTCTGGCACTGTCCTGCCTCTTTATTACGTACTCACTACCTCTTGCTACAATCTAGTCTTTTAGTTCGAATTTCTCCGCAAGCCCTGCTCCAAAAATTGAACTGACCGGTCTACCTCAGTATGTCTCCAACTAACCCTCTTATACTTTTCCTGTTGATGAATCAACGACCGAGATTAAGTACCTAATCAATGGCTAATATTAAAATATACTTGATCTTTGTCTCTTAGAAGTTTCTCATCCTTATCTTTATTAATGCCCATTAATATTTTTATTTTGCTAAGTTTAGACTTAGGAACTCATTAAAAATATTAATTATTTTAATAACTCTTCATCTAGATGGAATTTTCCAAAACGATTTCTGGGTCTTGGATATCTTTTGCGCTTTTGCCTCTCCACCAATTTTCATGGCTAGAGCACATCCGATGCTACCCCAAATCAACACCTAAGGCCAAGTTTTGGGTCCTAAGTTCTAACCAAGTATGAGATGTATGGTGCCAAATTCCAGAGGACCAGTGGTCAGTTGAACCCGAAGAATGGAGGTGGAATATAGGGCTCGTAATGTAAGATGGAAATTGGTAAGTATGGAATTGGTGTAGATGGAACACGCTATCTCAATCAGGGTTTCCCAAGTAGTGCCCCTCCTATACCCATTGGGCCATTAGGGGAGGTCCCACTAGACTAGGGTTGAATATTGGCCCTCCATTTAAGGTGAGGGAACAATATCATGGTCAAAATCCCTCGTTCCAGGTCACCCCATAATCCATGCCAAAAGCCCAAGGTGCAAACAAGCATAAGCACTCGAATCCCACTGTTGCTCATGTGTTCCTGTGAGACGGGTGAGAAGCATATGATTGATGTAGGTGGCAGAGATGAATAGTGACATGTGATCGGCCAGTGGTGGCTGTTAGGGATTGTTGGCTAGCCTCCTGGATGTGAAGTGTGGGAGAAAAAAATTTCTCCTATGGGGCCACCCACTTTGGGTGGGTAACAACCTAAGTTGCGGGAAACGTGGGCAGAGGGTCTGTTTCCATAAGGAAACGAAACGGAAACGGGGAAATTGGTACAGTACGGCCCAGAAACACGTTTTCGGCCGTACTTGCCTGTTTCTCGAGGAGGAAACGTGGCCAGTACAACCGGAAACGCATTTTCGGGCCGTACATCGGAGTTTCCTCTTGTAACTTGACTTTTTCTTGTATTTTTTTTATTTTTTCGCTTCTAATTTTTTATTGGGCAACTCAAATATCCTCTAGATGCTTCTAGATGTCTCTCAAGTTAAAAAAAAAAAGGAGTTTTTTGAGTGGGGCAGCCAAATGTTCAAGCCTATGGCCCTAGTGTTGATATGCAGTTCATGGTAATATTAAATTCTTAAAATTAAAAGTGATATTCTCCTTTATTTTTCATTTTCATCCTTTTACTTAAAGTTTTAACATTACCATGAAAAGACTCAGGATGTTTGAGAGTGGTTTCGCCCTCATTGGATTTCATATGGAGAAAGTAGAATTTTAGATCTCACTCAAAATCCAGCAGACTTATTTGTTTTTCAGGATTTCAGGATTGGGGGGATTGCAATGTTTCCATTGGATTTTATCATGTACTAGGGTATGGAACTTGTATTTAATCAAGAGAACCAAGCCCTCTATGCAGGGGAGACTCCCAATAATCAAGAGCATGTAAGGTACTAGGGTATGAAACTTGTATTAAATCAAGAGCACTAAGGTCGTTCAACTATGTAGGAGGAGACTCCCAATCAAGCATGAGACAAGAAATTAGAAATTTCTCGTGGCTGATTTTGGATATTTCTTTTTTCATTATGTGATCATTCATGAGCAAATGTGATGTAAATTTAGAGACTTATATTTTATGCATTGACAATTGACAATTTTATCATAATGTAATAAATTAGAATGTATCATATATGTTTTATGATTGCACATATTTCTTAAATGTCCTAATATATATATATATATATATATATATATTCGCGTTTCCTTGTTTCCAAAATTTGGGGGGGTCACGTTTCGTACTCGTGCCCATTTCGGAAACTCGTACCCGTTTCCCCGTTTCGTGCAACTTAGGTAACAACCCAAGTGACAATGGCTTTGGAAAACATCAAATTAAACGAAGTGAACAAATATAGGATGACATTGGAAATTGTAGAAGTTGATAGATTTGAAATGCCAACTCCCGACAGGTGCTCATCAAATGTTCCAAGTCTAACCATCACCTCGTCTTTCTTCCATCCTTGCATGACCCCAAGATCTCAACCATCCTTGGAAAATGTTAGTGAAAAGATGACGAAGGGGAAAAAATGTGTAGTGAGGGGGTTTGTTGGTAGAGTCACCTCCCTTGGAGGCATTTAATGAGAACATTAAGGCCCTTGACATGGTATTTCACCCATCATAAGGATCCATCCAACCTCTTGAAGCTCTTCTCGTTGGATATTTTTAAATGTGGCATGGCCTATCATATTCTATGAATTGTTTGACTTGTCCACTCTTACTTCATGGATATCACTTTTTTATGTATTCCTAGGAGAGATTTAGGGTTTTAACATGGATATTATTATTTTATTGTTGAGGAGGCCTAAAAATCTACATAGTAGAGGCTCCTCCTACTTGTAATAATTAATAAAAGTGCTCATGACATTGGAGCCCTATTGCTAGACTTTTTTGTGAAGGCTTTTTGGAAATATATGGGTGCCTTATTGCTTGTGTGAGGCAATTTCTTGGAGCTTTATTTCTGTTGTGTCGGTTCTTATTTTATACTTGTCAAACCTTGTTTCTTGAGGTCACAAATGAGGATATATCTACCATAATGGAATCAAACTAGGTGCAAAATTACCTCTCTTTTTGCTGTGTAGTCTTGTTAATGGAAATTATCCTGTTGCGTATGTAAAACTTGCCCTTGATCTAGGTTTGAAAGTGTATCTCCTGCAGAACATTTCCTTGATTAAATTCTACAGTAATTTACAGATAATTTAGGACTTATGTGGCATGCATTTTTCAGTTCAGATTGCCCCTAAAACATTTTTGAAACGTCCCCATTGACCCCAGTTGCCCAATCTGGAATCCAGGCACTTGTCCTCCCTTTCGAACACCTTTAAAAAAAATCCATCATTTTATTTCTGTTTTACAAATCTAGAAATTACTGTTGAATAAATTGGATATCAGATTGCTAGAAGTCTAAGAAAATCTTTCATTCATCATCTTTTATTAGACTTATTTTCTGATTCATAAATCTGGAATTTATTGCTCTAATTTCATTTCAAACCAGATCTACATTAAGTGGTAGATGTCCCTTCCATTCTATGTGCTTCACTGGAACAAAAGTTTGCTTAGGGAATCCCCCCTTGTGCCAGCCTAAAAAGAGGGAAAGCACTACTGAAGTGACAGTGGGTAGTCTTTCTAAGTTTTCCTTGGGGTCTCACTTGGTGCATCAGACTTTTACACCTTAAGTTAGAACTTGGGAGGTAACAAGTCTAATTATGAATAATAAATCCAAATTATATCGGGATGATGTGGCAAATTTCAGTAGAAGATACATGAAGATAGGCCAAAATCCATTCTAGTGTCCTGTGGATTCCTAACATTCTGTATAATTTTGATTTCATTAATTTATGCACTATGGGATGACTATTCCTAGCTAACTTGAATAGTATCTCCGATGATTTTCTCCGAGTTTTTCAAGTTGCCAATTTTTATAAGTTTTTCAGGTTGGAGCTTATGCTTGCCGATTTTTTACCTATATTTTCAACAAGTTTCCTTCTGAACCCTCAGCAATATATTCCCCAAAATGATATTTCTGATATTGATTTTACATATATAATTATCATAAATAGAACTTCAGAATGGAAGTACCACATCTTAACTAATAAAAACATACATACTCATTTTTATTGTCCCTTATAATGCAATATCGTAGCTAGCACAGCATACATCTCATTTGGTCTAAGAATATAGAATGCATCCCATATTGAAACTTACTTATCATGTACTAAAAGTTGTCCAGTAATGCATCCCCGTTCCTGTCTCTTTCGAAATAATGGAGATTCAGGCCACTCATAAGGCCAACTTTGTACCTCCTTTATCAGCTGAAGAAAGAGAAAAGTAAACTTTCAGCATGGAAGACCAGATACATGCGTCAATCCAACGTTCTTACCACACAATTTGAATAACAAATCTTGAAAATCACACTCATGCTAGATGAATCAAAATCTATACATAAAATGGTTTATATTAGCTATTGGTAGAATAACATTCAAGTTACTTATGTTTTATTACGCACTTCAGTAAAACCCACAAGAAACACATATGCAGTAAATGAGAAACACAAAATTAAACTTGTTTTTATAATATATTTTCCATTTTGACTTGGTATTCGATAATAAAGCTGGGGGAATGTGGTCACAAAATTTAGCAGGCCTTGTGAGGGGACTCACAAGGCAAGGGCTAAACCATATGGCAACAATTAGGAAGGATTGCCACTATCATCTCAACAATCTTCCTTTTGTTGTTTAATGGAATTTCACTACAAGGGAAGCCTCCTTGTATTCTCCAATAAATATATTCTAATTAAAGGGCTCAAGGTGATATTGATAAGCTAGGGAAAGATACCTTGAAGATGGAATAGGATCAAATCATTCTTGTGAAGAAGTACTCTAACCCTAGACTAGACAATGAATTCTACAAGCTAGGTCTTATTGATATGCAATGATAGAGTACCTAGGCATATAGGAGTTAAAGAAAGGGTTTACCTAATGTAATATCAGCAATGCAATAAGCTAAAACCTCAAATAGGCTTCAAGTTGAAGCTTGGCTAGGGATTAGGGTTTCTACGACACAAAATAGTTTGGAAAGGATGATGTCAGCCTTATTTGGGGAGGATTCACCACAAAAAAATGCTAGATTTTGTGTTTAAAAGCCTTATGGAAACAAACCCTAGAATTTCATTCGCAAGCATCCACCCCAAATTACCCTAAAGCAAATTGGCCCTAGAGAAAGCCCTAGTGGCTTGTGTTAAAGTAAAAGAAGAGAACATATTTTAGTTTTAATGACTTTTGATCAGCACAACCTTGGCCAGTACCTATTCTAACTTGGGAAAATAGAGTAGTAGGGAAAATTTTTAAAGGAAGATGAAAATCATTTGGGGTAAGGGGGGAAAGATAATTTTCCACTTGTAAAACCCTAGCTATCTTTTTTGTGAGGGGAGAAATTAAATATAGAAGATGCACCCTAGGATTTATCTATAGTTTCACAAAAGAATAATCTTAACATGCAAAAATTTACCAAGATTCTCAATAAACAATAAGCATTTAATCGTGGAACATTTATAAATCCTAGCAATAATTCATTCACATGAAAAATATAAAAAAACAGCAATAAACTTACAACTACTTCCAAGAAAAGCCTTCTTTCAATTCCAAAAAGATGTATCCAACGAAAAAATCAATCTCCAATAATAAGACACCACAAAATTCACATTTTTAGCAAGTATATAATATGCAAGGAAATTTGCACTCTTTCTAAAGAGGTTGAATTCACATTTGTAATGATGTCTAAATGAAGTGGAGGGATCCTCTATTTATATGGGATCTAACCCTTCACTTTTACAAAATATTAGCCTACAAGCCCTAAAACAAGTTTGAATTTGAGTGTTCAACAAGACAAGGGGTTACAAGCCAACCCCATAGCTCAAAACAATAAAAAATGCCATAAATTTCCCACATGTGTGGTTCAATGTCCTCTAAAGGCATGATTTCATCTCCTTTTTGAGGCAATAAATGCCACAAAAAGGTATTGAATGGGCTAAGGAGATCCCCTATCACAATAGTCAACTCCAAATCTTGAGGGGAGACCTCTGGAAGAGCCTCAAAGTGCCTCCATGTCCAAAAACCATGCTCTGGGTGCCCTCTGTCACCTTCTCAAGGGCTAGATGGGTGACATGGCACTATCTCTCACCAATTTTGGGGCTCCAAAAGTGAGAACAAGTCCCCCCTTGTCATCCTAGGGATGACCATCATCATCGGGACTTCGAATCATGCAATGCCCATCAAACAATGTTAAGTCCAACTTAGAGGCGTCTTGAGTTTGTGTGGAATAACATCAAGTAAATCCAACACCAAGCAAGAGGAGCTTAGCATTTCAACATTTGTGGGTGCTCTGGGGTGTCGACCATCATCTAGAATCATTGAAGTGCCCAATTCTCTACTTTGGAGGAGCAATTTTGCATTTGTAAGGTCATCACTACTCATTGGAAGGTACAAAAAGCATGTTGTTTAGTGAAGTGATGTCATGTTCCCTCAATGGCCTCTATTTATATGTGAAGAACCACATGGAAAACCATCTCAAGATCAAGTGAGAGACACCAATCATTAGGTACAATGACCATAAATGCATAATACTAGACCATACTTAATTATTAAGGGCATAATAACACTTCAAACTGATATCACCATATCAAACTAGACCAAGTTCCATAAAAATGTTCCCTACTCATGTTAGGGATGGCTATACGGTCAACCCTATTAGGTGTTTCCAGCCCCTAAGGTGAGGTGACATGTTCTAGGTCGATCCTTCAATCCATAGGTGCTTGTGATAATATTAGTAATGGAGTGGAAGGAATTCTAAGTAAGGTGCCATGGCCATGGGACCAACTAATGGAGGTCCATCATCCTGAGTGTATAGATGTAAGGAGGGAACAATCATGGAGGCATGAGTTACCCCTTTCCTCAGCCTATTTTTTCCACCCTTGTAGTGTGCCTTTTACATATTCTTTATAATGCATTGAATAGGAGCATAGCTTAGGAGCCCAAACTTTCTTTTAATGATTTAGCATTTATTTACCCCTTAATGATGAGTTAGTTTATCGCTCATCAGGGTTGGGACATGCAAGAGTTCCTTTATCATGTGATGGAGCATTAAGTGCTCAAGAAACTGGGTGATGGATAATGACACCTAGATAACTAATTTTAACATTGGATGATAACATTCTTGTTTCTATTCTAAACATTAACAAATTATAACTTTCTTTTGAGTACTTTACCTTTTATATATATAATCAAGATGAGGTCATAGTAATTTCCATTCAAACACCTTGATAATAGATGTTGTGATACTCATGACATTGGGCCTTAATTTATACATAAAATATGTCTCCATAATGATCTAAGTGCTATCTCTCTGAACTTGAAATAATCATGGTGTTTGGAGTGTTATGGATACAATAATGTTCATGATGAATATCAATTCTAGTGTGAATACATGAAGGTACTTTTTGACTTGCAAATGATCTTTGTTGCCCTCATAATTCTGGTACAATTTGGCAATCCCGTGGTTCACTATTGCATACATTGTGAAAATTCCAATATGGAATCCTATTGCAGCAATTGGTATTATTTCTCCTAATTGTTAATTAATTTAACAATTTATTTGCTACAGCAAATATTGAAACAAACACACTGGGAACTTTACAAATAAAATTTTCTGGAAATAAAACGATGGAAGCTGAGAAATGCTAGCACACATACATAAAGTATAACACAATTATTTTTGGACAAAAGTCCCTAGAAAAACCCAACTTGGGAAAAACAGTGCAGCAGCTGAGGGTTTTCTTATTATGCAACAATGAGAAATTCTAAGTACAATTGGATGCCGAAATTTGGAAATCCTACAGAGAAAAATATTGACAAAAATATAGCGATAAATTTCCTCACCCAACAGGCAAACCCCAACACAACCTGCCTTCAGAAAACTCAGCCCTTTGACCTCTCGGTCCATTTTTGCACTGCATTGTGTAGTTTGCTTGACGTAATGCCTCTAACTGGTCTCTGCTGAAGTCATTCTACCTTCTGCTAGTTGGGAAAAAGCTTCTCTGATACTCTGGAACTGAACCTCTCAGCAAATCGAACGTACCTCTAGAAGCTACTATGCAGTCCCTGCATGAGCTTCTCTGTGGCTCTTCTGCCTCTCTGCAAATGCACTCACTGGATCTGGAATACTTCCTCCAGCCTCACTATCTCTACCCCTCACACACTACTTCGATCTCTGGCTCTCTCCAGCAACTGACTGCTGCTACTCTGGAAATCGATCTGCCAAGAAATTGAATTTCTCAAGTGTATTCTCCATCACCACATCGACCTCCTCTTATAATCCACTGTTGGAGCACCAACAACCAATATTAAAACATAATCGATGGCTAGGATCATCTCTGGATCGAACCGTGTGAGTTTCAAGACTACTCTCGCCTTATCTCAATTAATATTGATTAATTAACCATATTCCCTAAGTTTAGACTTAGGAATATTAAAAAAACGGTTAATAATCCAATTGAGACACTTCTAGGCAGAATTTCCAGAAAAGATTTCTAGGTTTTGGAGATCTCATGTATTCTAGCCTCTACACCAAATTCCATGGCTAGAGAACTTATGATGCTACAAAAACTAACACTCCCTACCATAGAACATTGTCTTTGCATCATCTCTTGTCATGTTGTAGATGTCTAGCCATACTACCCACCAAACACTGCGTAACTCTAGTATATGCTGCATCTGTGTTGCTGCTGACATTGCCATACTGCTGCCAACACTGCATCTGCACTGTAACTCCCTCTCATCTGTTGTTGCTGCAATAACAACATCTGCAATTGAAAAGCATCCAAAATATTGAATCAACTGTGTTCAATCTGATGCATCTGTCTCCCGAGTTTCTAACTGCTACTAGTATTTGCACTGTCAGTGAAGAATCTATGTTGTTGTTGACTCTGCACTATGCCATCCGCACTGTTGCCAACTCTGCACTGCGCTCCCTAGTATCTGACTGCTACTAGTCTCTACAAGTGACACTCAGGTATCTGACTCCATCAACTGTCACTGATCCATCCAATTACTGAATACTGTGGGACCCCATAGCAAGGTATTGATCCAGGAGGTGGATTCCTCAAGGATCCTGCCCATCTATAGCTCTTTGGGGCTACAACACCAAGTCACCCCACCTCACTCCTAGAGGTATATCGACGAACATAGAGAAGTCTTCCTCCATCCTGGAGGAAATCCTATCCATATGTTGTACTCGTTTCTCGTAGGAAGTTCTTGGCTACAAAAACTACGCCGAGAAACCAACTCGACCAATCTTTAGGTTCAAGTTGGCCCTTGAACCAGAGGGGGCTCCCTCAATTATTATGAGGCTTTGTTTAATATTGTTCACTGTCATTGGACATCAGCCTATGAAATACAATGGCCAGATTTATGATTTATTTTGGGTGGTTGCTAATGATTCTCCAATCTCTGTTTATGAATAAATCCCTCTCTTGCAGAGTCCTTGGTCAAACTTCCAGCATCCAATTTGACAGAAAAACATTATTTTTAAAGGATTTGACAGAAGAATATAAGGGAATTCATGATAATTAAGAAGTCATACTGAATACTTAATCAACCCGATAGAATGGATACGTGTAGAAGATTTCTACAGCCAAACAAAACACATTCAGGAGATGACAAAAGGAAACAGTTAACAGATGTAGAGGAATGAACCAAGACAAACAGTCTCGTTAATTAATCTCTTTAAATGATTGTAACTTTCTAGGGGATTTCACAGAGATTGACACCCAATCTATTCTTACCCAGATCTCCTATGTTACTTTGAACATGTGCAAAAATAAGGTATGAAAACCTAGAAAAACATACAGGAAACACAATTTTTGTCAAGAACTGGAGCTAGAATACTTCAATTAAGATTTCTGTAATAAAATATTTACAAAGTGACAAGGTGTTGGCATCAAAAGTCAACCCTTTGAACATTATAAATAAAACAATATATAGAATAAATCTCTCCTAAACTGTTACAATATTTCTGGAATAAAATCTTAAACAATACACTAAAAATAAAACAATCTCTGGATTGTCTGCAGGAAATTTGGAACTGTTGGAAAATATTCAGCCTCCAATTTGGGAAATGGATTCTTTGACTGCTCCTTTTTCTGCTTGAGATTTGGAATTATGTTGATACTTTTCTCTCAAATCTGAAACAAGAAACTATTTCTTGAAAATTCTGCCAGATATTGATTCTCCTACCTGGAAATCTGGGGTTGTTTCATAGTTGTCTCTTTAAAAACTACCAATTGTCCTCTATCCTTTAACTACCAATGATTATGTGCCTTAAAATCAACGATCTGGAATGGATTTTCCAAGCAATTTTAAGATGTTTTCTTGATAAAAATTTACCAAAGAATCATTTATCACTGGGACTTACCCTCACACCAAATAGGAAATCCTATGTAGAATCATGAAAATGTAGAACAAATTTTGTGAACACCAGGGCCCCTTTGATTAATTTTGAAACAATCCATCATTGTTTTGAGAATTCAAAACCACAAGTGGATTTCAGGGGGACCCCTTGGCAGTATGTGGTTTCAAGTCGGGGGGGTGCAAAATTCATCACAGATTGCCACATATACAAAGATGGTTTCATCAAAACCACTTTTCCGATCCCCCCCTCTTTGTTAAACTTTGGAAAACACGAGGGGTCTGAAATGAATGACGATCATTGATCTATGAGCCTTAGCTCCCGAGGCTTAGGTAGAAACTATATAATCAGGGCCAGGCGACCCAGGACCAAAACCTTTTTGGGGCTTAAGCCCTTTGGTTAGAAAAGGGGGCAAATTCTTCAAAGTATAGCATTATAAAATTCCTTTGAAATAATACTTCGGGGCTTAGGGGAAAAGGGGGCCGATTCTTTAGAATATTAAGCTACATGGTACCACATAATATGCGCTTAGGCCTTTATAATATCAAAGACTTCGCAATCGGCGATTTTATAATGTAGCACTTGGTTGCACCCTCCAGGACTTGCGATCACCGATCACCTTCCGTGTTTAGCCTTGGTCGTTTGGCTCTTCACGTGACTGCAATTAAGACCTCATATCAGAGCTCCTTTTCCCGACAATTCGCAATCGAAACTTTTTAAAGTGTCACAAGTTACAAAATGACAATTGTGATTGCCGATCACCTTTTGCGTGTGTCCCTTGGTCCTTTGACTCTTCATGTACCCATGTCCAGCCCTCTTATCGGAGCCCCTCTCCTGGAGCTTTTTAATTGGAGGTTCCACTCCGATGCACAACAAGCCTCAACCTCTGATTGTTGATATGCGATTGCTGACATCATCACTACCACATGTCAGCCTTTCAGTGGGGACATGTGTCACCCATTTTTGACCTATTGCAACCCCTGAAAATGTCGAATCCACCTGCCACATGTCCACTGCATGACCACGTTATTGTTGATGTCATCCTTCACGTGGCCCTTATCGGATCCAATCGCTGACTGCCACACGTCCCTTTTGGAGGAGAAAGAAAAGGCCTAGCTTGCCCTGTTCTATGATGAATTTCCTTTATTATTTGGTTTTCGTCCCTCCCAGCAATTTACCACTGGAGGCATATTTTATCACAATCTCGGCGATTTCAAAACATGACCACCCTTCCTCCATTGTGAATCGCTGATTCCGACTGACCATAGACCTTCGGGATGCGGGATCAACACTTAGGTATTTTTTCTCTCTGCTTCTACTTTTGAAAGGGGGACTTCAAACTGCTATAACTTTTGATTCCGAGGTCCTTTTGGGGAGTTCTATATACCGTTGGAAAGTCAATTCAGAGTACTTTCCAATGGAGAAGGTCCAATGAATCTCTGAAGTCCTTCTGATGCTTGAAAAATGACCTCAAACTTTCTTGTCTATTTACTTAGAT
The DNA here is from genome assembly GCA_031772625.1 of Pinus tabuliformis. Taxonomy (NCBI): domain Eukaryota; kingdom Viridiplantae; phylum Streptophyta; class Pinopsida; order Pinales; family Pinaceae; genus Pinus; species Pinus tabuliformis. Next base: position 1,237,169,041 of record CM062805.1, on the reverse strand, counting down.
TTCCATGAAAATTTATATAAGCTTGAGGATTTAGCCAGAAGGTAGATTGGCTAAAATTCAAAAATTTTGTAACTTTCAAGGGTGTCAAAATAAGTTACAACACCATCTTTATTGAATCTGCCTGTTACTGCTCAAACTAGCAAGGGACCTAAGGGGGATTTCTATAGGGCAAATGCTAGGCCAAGGGCAACAAATGGAGACTTAGTCCACTATCACCTTAGCTAAGGCTCCCTTCTATTTACGGACTTTCACCGATGGGAGGAGACCCGACATGTATTAGAGTCACTAATGAATCACAAGTTAATGGATATGAGTGACCCAAACTAACCCTTTCCCAGAAAAGGTTGAAAGATGGAGCTTGTTTATTCACTAAGCAAGGTAGTATAGATTCTAGGGAAAGGAAGAGAATATTTTGGGGGATAGGTGTATGGGAATAGGCTTTGTGAAGGAGTTCCTAAAATCCTTGTTAGAATTGGTATCCCAGTTGGTTCTTGAAGAATAGTCCTTTGAAGGAGCAGGACCACACAGGGCCAAGTTGACCCGATCTAGGGTATGAGGAAAGTATGAAACAACCAATGATATTCTTACCCTAGACAACATGGGGAAAGGATCAAAGAAATTCTTTTCACTCAAAGATGTTGTTTTGACCCTATGAGGCACTAGCCTTGGGGATGGCAAGGCAAGTTTCAATCACGTAGCTAGGGCTTGAATTTTCTTCAACCTCCACTGTTGGAATGACTTCAAAATTGGAGGAGGGATAGAGGAAAGGCTAGCGCAGGAGACCCTAGGAGATCAAAATATTTTTTATGGCTAGCTTGTTGGAAATTGATTCCCTAATCACACCACTGTGGCTAGTCCCAAAAGGATGTGAGAAAATGTGGATTTTAGTGGCCACCCTTGGTAGATCAGTGCCTTAATCCTTGGGAGAATGGAGTCTATGTTGAGTAAGAGTAGGATTTCTTGGTTCCCAGTCAAGGAGGCCACAAGATTACTTCATTTGCCTTTTAAATCAAGAAGAAGAAACCTTGCAACTTTTATACTTCGATGTGCAAGAGGATTGGCTTGCTAAGGACAAATTTTACCCCTAAGAGATTTCTATCCCATTACATGGCCCATACATTTAAGGAAATGCTATAATAGAGACATTCCACACCATTAAGCAGTAAATGCATGCAGCAATTAGCCCTTGAATAGCGAAAATCCCAATCCGACATATATGACAAAGGTAAACAAGAATAACATCAAAAGCACATACTTACATGTAATAGAGTATATTCAGCCATTAACAATTGACAATAAAGAAGCTCCAAGAGAAGATAGACCAATATCCATACATTAAAACTCATCCATAAAGCTCCAATTCATCCTTAGAAAAAGTGCGAAAAATCTCAAGAGAGATAAGTGATCCAAACCAAAGTGATGATGAGAAATGAACTCGTATCACTCCCATTTATACACAACTTAGTAGTTCGAATTAGCCTCCTTGTCCTACATAAGCCCCAAAAATAAAATAAAGTTCTAATAATACAACTTTTGGTGACAAGCCCACCAAACTAGCTCATAAATGAAAAAGGAAGCCTCTCAAGAGGTCAAATAATAATCTATGCATGTTGTAGGGCCCTCTAAGAGGCCTAATGAGGTCCATGGTGTTGAAATTTCTAAGTCTGACACGTCATAAATTCCTACTGCATTATCTGGTTTATTTCACCTACTTGTTTATTCCATTAACAAGTTATTTATACATATAAATACTGAAAATAAACGAAAATGCAGCCTTAATTCATAGATAGATCAACAACTAAAATACTAGACAAACACACAAGGGACACTGTTATTTTTGGACAATCGTCCTTGAAAAAACCCAATGCAGGAAAACAGTGCAACAGTTCCGAGGGTTTTATTATTAAGCAGATTTCTTGAGTACAACTAGGGTGCCAAACTGGCTCACCCAACAGAGATTTTTACACGGCAGTAATACCTCTTCTCGGAGACAGATATTCAGCAAGCCTGCCCCACGAAAATCCTTTTGGCACTTCTCTGAGGCTCTACGTCAACCCTGCTAGCCTCAACGTAGCTCTAGAACCCTCTGCGTTAGCCTTCTGCATCTCTGTGTCAGCTCTCTAGCCTTTTGTGTCACAACACAGGCCCTTCAGCCTCTGCGTAGTCTCTAGTTGCCTCTACGTGGCTCCTGTTGCCTCTGCGTAGCTCTAGCTGCCTCTGCGTCAGCCTCTTTAGTCATTGCGTTGACCCTCAGGCACTATCTCTGCCTCTCTGCTATGTAATCACTGCCCCTTGCTGCAACAAATCACTTGCTCGAAATTTCCCAGCAAACCTCACTCCCGAAAATCGAATTGACTGATCAATCTTGATGTATCTCCAATTGATCCTCAAACCTCCTCTTATACTTTTCCTGTTGAGTCTTCAACGGTAGAGATTAAATCTCTAATCAACAGATAAGATTAGATTTGGTTTGATCTATGTCATTTAGAACATTCTCACCCAGATTTATATTAATACCCATTAATATTTTAATTTTCCTAAGTTTAGACTTAAGAACTCCATTAAAAATATTAATTATTTTAATATCTCTCTAACCGGGTGGAATTTCCCCAAACCATTTTTGGGTCTTGGAGATCTCATGCGCTTTAGCCTCTCCATCAATTTTCATGGCTAGAACACATTCGTTGCTACCAAAAATCAACACATGGGTGCCGTAATGAAAAATAGGACCCGCAAAAGTAGTGGACAAGGGGTTGGGCCCTTGTAATAACCTGTGGTGCTCCAAATGAAAGCAGGGGCACACAAGTGTCTTCATGGGTCTCCAAACAAATCGAAGATGCCTTTAGATCACTACAAGGGCTAGGATGATGGTGTAGGTGATGCCACATCATCATGCAAGGCCTGGATCATCTGCCAAGTGTATGGTGTAGATCTGGGGCCAGTTGGGAATGATGGATCAAGTGCATCTTCCTCATCCAATAAGTGAACCATGAGCAATCTCTAAATGCCTGTGGGGATCCATGGATTGCAATCTGCGGCTGTGGGGGCCCATGGCTCTCAACGCTCATAACATATGTGCCAATGTAGCCCTCTGGAGGATTAGGACCCCGTATAGAGAGACCAAACCCCAAATGGAAACCATCTACAATCCTGCATAAGATCCAATGCGTCCCCTAGCCTTCTAGTACAACAAGTTATTAGAGAAATCGAGTAAATGAGCTTACCTAATCATGGACCGTAGGTGGGGACTTCATAATAGCCTTCCCTTCCATAATGGGCTTTGGGATGTGCCAATGTCTCCTAAACTCCAAATGGGGTTAACCAAGTGCCCTATTAGGTGGTTTCTACTTCTAAAGGGGATAATATGTTCAAGGTACATCCTTTAAAAGGTGGTGGCATGTGACAGATAGGTAAATGAAGTAGGGGATGGGAAGGCGCATCCCTGGGTCACATGCTGGGGTACAAGGGTAGCAAATAAGAGGGAAGGGTTTATAATGTGTAGGAGGGAGAAATTTTGGTACATGAGGTGCCTTGACTTTGATTTTTCCACCCTTATTTATATGTCTTTTGCCTTTTTATGATTTTCTTTGATTAACTGCCCAAGGATCAAGGGGCTAGAGCATGATGTATAAGATATAACAGTGAATTCCCCTTTTAAGGTGGGGTGGTTCATCGCCCACCAGGGGTTGGGACAATCATGGGTTCCTATATGATGAAGAAGGCTCATAGAACCTGTAGGAACCAGGGTGATGGCCATGATGATGGGGTAGGGATCGTGTATTGGCTTTTGCCGACGTGCTAAATGTTTTTGTCCCAACCATCTTTTGCATTTTATGATGCTTTTCATGTTGAATGTGGCCATATATACTTTTAAATTTCTTTTCAGCTCCATCAACCTCCGGGCTTCATTCCATGCCATGACCCAAGGTGTGGGAAAGGGGAAGGGGCGAGATAACCCTATGTGGACCCAATGGAGGAATGTGGACCCAGGTGGGAGAAATTATGGATGGAGTAATAATGAATGGAAAGAGGGTAATATAAGTGGATAAGGGAGCAGGACCACGCAACCATAGAACCAAATGGTTTCCTGTGAAATATCATCCCTAGAACCAAATGGTCAGTAAAAGAGATCCCATGGGACTAGAATCCAAGGTTCATTCCTAAAAGGGGTCAAGGGGACAGAACAATGTTACTTGGGAGCGGGAGCGGAAGCGGGAGCGGGAGCGACCATTTTCAGAAGCTCCCGGTTTGGGAGCGAATCCCGGAGCGATTTTTTAAAAATATATATATTTTTTAATTTTTGATACATATATGTCAACAAAAACATGTAGAATGGTGAATTAGATATAAAAAACATAAAAAAGCATAGATTGAACCATATAACAACAATCATCTAGAAGTTATAATCTTCATCAACCACGTCCGCAAGTTAGTAACATAGTAACATACAACATATTGAGTCTCATGATTCATCAATCTTAAAGTTTCAAGCTTTCAAAATTCAATATATAACATTTATCATCATTGATCACCAAAGTTGTACTTGTAAGCTAAGTGTAACCATTACAACAAATAATATCTAACATGAAATGAAATGTTATAAAATGAAACGAAATGAAACAACTTTCAACTTTCATGAAGCATCATATTCATAATTCATTACTAATGAGTTATAATTGCCAACTTCAAACTTAAATTGTCATATATTGTTTAAAAAAATATCATAATAAATATGAAAGAGTCAATAGTTATAAAAGCTACTAGAAACTAGAGAAGAGAAGTAAATCTATTATCTATTTCTTATGCTTGGGCCTCTTGCCACCACGAGAAATGTCTAATTTTTTAGTCTTGTTGCAAAATCAGGATCTTTGTCATTAATATCACCCTCCAAGCATTAATATCCAGAGGTATCTTTGTCATTACCTTTGTATCTGTATAGGGATCTTTGTCATTAATATCACCCTCTAAGCATTAACATAAGATAGAAAAAGCATAGCATGTCAAGTCAAGATTTTGTTTGAGTGATGCGTACATTTTTAGAAGGGTCATGATAGAGGAGTTCGACAACCAATGTCACTAACATCAAGGTACATAGAGGGATTGGTACTCTTGATTAAATATGAGTTCCATACCCTAATACATGACAAAATTCAATGGAAACATTGCAATCCCCCAATCCTGAAATCCTGAAAAATTGATAAGTCTGCTGGATTTTGAATGAAATCTAAAATTCTACTTTCTCCATATGAAATCCAATGAGGACGAAACCACTCTCAAACATCCTGAGTCATTTCATGGTAATGTTAAAAATTTAAGTAAAAGGATGAAAATGAAAATTAAAGAAAATGTCACTTTTACTTTAAGAATTTAACATTACCATGAATAGCATATCAATACTAGGGCCTAGACTTGATCATTAAGTTGCCCCACTCAAAAACTATTTGTTTCTTTCAAAAAAAATTGCATTTCGAACATTACTACAAAAAAAAAAATGCAAAAAAGGCAAAACGCTCCCGAAAAGGCAGGGAGCGAATTTTTTTTTAGGGAGCGCGCTCCCGAAATCGGGAGCGATTTCGGGAGCGCGCTCCCGACCCGCTCCCGCCCGGAGCGCGGATCGGGAGCGGGAGCGAGGGGGGGGGGGGGGGCGCTCCCCCGCAACACTGGGACAGAAGCATAGACCTAACCGATTCTTTTCACCAAATCCCCTCATTAATCCATGCCCAGAAGTGTCCATGATAAGCAAACTACAATACTCAATTTCCAAATGACAAGGCATACCTTTAGATTCGGGAGTCCCACCTTCAAACATACGATCATTGCAGATGGGCAAGGGACCACATGGCTGGCTCAGGTGGTGGAGAAAATGGCACAATGAGCTATCTGGTGCCTGCAAGGGGTTGTTGGCTGCTGGCTGAGGACCATCTTAGAGAAAAAAATTCTCCTAGGGAAATTACCCACAAAATGGTGGGTAACACTACTTGCTAGTCCTACTTCTCCTCCTTGTCCTTCTTCTTGAGAGGACACTGGGTACTGTAGTGACCGAGCTCACCACACTTGAAGCACTTGACCTTTGACAGGTCCTTCTTCTTCTTCCTCTGCTCCCCCTGCCCCTGACTGGGACCCTTAGATGTGAGGGCCACATTCTCCTCCTCCTTTACCACCTTCGATCCGCTGCTATTGCTGCCACTGATGGAGCTCTTTAGAAGAGCTCGCCTCAATTCCTCCTGCTGCAAGTCAGCCCACATCCTGTCCCACTCTGGTAACTTGTCTCTGCCCAATATGCTTTGGACAAAGACTTGTCAGTCCTTTGAGACACTGTTGAGTGCCAATCTTACTAGCTTCGTGGGTTGAGGCGCTGCCCCAACAGTTGACAGCTGGTCTTGGACCTCCTGAATTCTGGTAAGGTAGGGGTCTATGCCTTCCCTTTTCTGCATCCGGATGAGTCTCAACTTCTCCTCTAGGTACATCTTCTGCTACTCGGAAGTACCCTCGTATAACGTGGAGAGAGCATCCCACATCTATTTGGCAATATCTTTGTTAGATATAAGTGAGACTATATGATCCATGACTCCATCCAGGATCAACCGCTTCGCCCACACCATTTCCTTATATTCCTTCTGTTGATCTGCATCCTAGGGAACTACCACTACATTATCAATGTAGGCTTTAAGACCATATTCATCTAGAAGGAAGGACATCCTAGCCTTTTGGATGCCATAGTTGGAAGCTCCATCCAACCTACACTAATCACGAAGCCCAGCAATGGCCATCTCAATGAATTGTCAAAAACTTCCTCTTTCCTTCTGCTCGACTATTGCTCTACTATTCGCACTCCCTTCTGGAGTGAGAATATTTTCTCACAATTACAGTCGATCTACAAGGAAACGAACTTCTTGAGACTAGAAGTTCCCTGAGGAAAATTTTTCCTCTGTGTGTGCTCTTCTCTCTTCCACCCCGACGCTTGTTCTACTTTAGTGTACTGCTGCAAAACCCTCTGCGTCTAGCTAGAGATATGCCCAATGAAATCACTGATCTTCTCCCTCTACCTTTGGAATTACTTGATTTTGAAGGATTAAATTTTTCTGCCCTTCTCTTAGAAAAATCAAACTTACTTAGGTAACTCGGCCTTCTGGAAAAAATACTACGCTTCCCCAAGGAATTTCGGCATGTTGCACACACTGAGTAGTGAAATTCCTTCATTTCGACTCTAATCTCTCCGACTGATCAATTTGGCTCCAATACTATGTGAAAATTCCAATATGGAATCCTATTGCAACAACTAGTATTATTTATACTAAATGTTAATTGATTTAACAATTTATTTACTACAACAAATATCGAAACAAACACACTACAACCTTCACAAATAAAATTTTGCAGAAAAATAAAACATTGGAAGCTGAGAAATGCTAGCACACACACATAAAAGATAACACGATTATTTTTGGACAAAAGCACCCGGAAAAACCGAACTTGGGATAACCGGTGCAACAACTGAGGATTTTATTATTATGCAGCAGTGAGAAATTTTGAGTACAACTAGATGCCGAAATCTAGAAATCCTACAGAGAAAAATACTGGAAAAAATCTAGTGATGAATTTCCTCACCCCACAAGCAAACCCTGACACAACCTGACTTCAAAAAACTCGGCCCTCTACGTCATCCTCTGTGCTGCACTGCGCAGTCTTCTTGGCGTTAAGCCTCTGACTGGTCTTAATGAAGTCGTTTTGCCTTCTGCTGGCTGTGAAAATGCTTCTCCGACATTATGGGACTCCTTCCTGACCTCTAGAACTGAAGATATCTTTCCCTCTTAGCAAATCGAACATGCCTCTAGAAGCTACTGCACAGTCCCTACGTCAAATTCTTTGTGGCTCTTCTGCCTCTTTGCAATTGCACTCACTAGATCTAGAATACTTCCTCCAGCCTCATTGTCTCTACCCCTCACACATTGCTTCAATTTTTGGCTCTCTCTGCCAACTGACTGCTGCTACTCTGAAAATCAATCTGCCATGAAATATAACTACTCAAGTGTATTCTCCATCACCACATCCTCCTCTTATAATCCACTATTGGAGCACCAACGACCAAGATTAAAACATAATCAATGGCTAGGATCATCTCTAGATCGATCCGTGTGAATTTCTAGACTATTCTCACCTTATCTCAATTAATACTGAATAATTAACCATATTCCCTAAGTTTAGAGTTAGGAAATATTTTAAAAAATGGTTAATAATATAATTGAGAGACTTCTAAGCAGAATTTCCAGAAACATTTTTGGGTTTTGGAGATCTCATGTATTCTATCCTCTCCACCAAATTTTATGGCTAGAACACTTCTGATGCTACAAAAACTAACATACATAATCATTGGTGGAATAATGTTCTGTTGATAAATTCTGAGAAATTAGCCACAGGCACTACTCCACCAGCTGAACAAAACCCAAAAATATCTCACGAACCTAAGTGGCGGAAATGGTCCCCGAAATAACTGTGCCCTCCTCCAATAATTTATGTTGCTGACTGTTGAATGCAACTAGGAATTCGACTCTCAGGAGTACTCAGAAATTTATGCAAAATTAATCCTAGCCTCCTCTCATAAAACTCACAAAAATCCAAAAAGGGTTTGGGCTAATCCCAATGTGCCCCGATGACCCCAATTTGTGCGTGGACCTCTAATTGGCTAGCAAAACTGGCTGTAGATGAAAACTGCTACAAAATGCTCCAAGTCTCTCCTAGAAAATCTCCTTCCCAAATTTTCCCTTATTCCTCCGTAGCCACACCATAGATTCTCCTTACCCAAATCATTGCGTAACAATTCCCAATGAGCCCTTGCGTAGTCCAAGAATTGGAGCAACTCAGCTCTCCCAAATGCTTCACCAACGAACCTGCAAATTGACAAGAAACTCCAACCCCCTTTGTGGAAGGATTCTTTGCTAATTCGCTGGCCCAAATTCCCCTTTTTGCTGGCCCTCCCAAGAGTCACAATTTCTATTCTGCATCCAAGGGAAACTTGCTCTAGCTGAAGAAAATGATTGTAAATGTGCTCAATGGAAACTCTAAACTGAGCTCCCCAATTGCCTCATTAGGCAGACACTCGAAGTTCTCTGAAATGAGAGTGGAATTCCCACTCGGGAATTCCTTATGCTGAACAACAAGGTTGTTTTGGCTAAGCAGCTCAAGAGAACTAATGCTAAATTGTCAAATGATCCAAAGTACCAAATGGGGACCTCCAAGATATAGTTATAATTGTTGGCCCTCTCTCCTTTGGTGGCCCCCAACTTCCACTAATTTGCACCCCTTCCTTTCTCTCTCTTCTCACTAGTGCAAATTGCTCCATTGGGTCGAATTTCCTTCTCTTGCGGCCCCCACATTCCACTAGAGCTATAATTTTCTATTTCTCCTAAGTCCCATACGTCAAAAATGCCTCCAATGCCCAAATTACAAAATTGTGCTATGCTTAGCACCTCCCCAATAAACTCCATTAATACCCTTAAAAAAAATCGAAACTCGGTATATTACAGTCCTCCCCACCAAAAATTGCTTGTCCTCAAGCAATTCCTAAACAAGCGCCCTCTTTGATTGTGCATCCTCACTATCACTGCAAACTATATCAGGGTCCCAAATGTGCCACTGAATCGTCCCTGATCTCTACACTACCCTATAGTGCAGGAGTCCCTCAATACCAGGGTCCCAAATGTGCCACTGGGTCGTCCCTGATCTCTACACTACCCTATAGTGCAAGAGTCCCTCAATACCATGATCCAAAACCAACCTGATCAACATGAAGCACCCCTTGCTCCACTCACTATCCAAGTAGTCCATCTCATGCACATTGATGGTGGGCCCCTAAAGATACAGCCCAATCCCTATGCGAATGAAGTCTCCCCTGCATGAGCTCCTCCTGATATCCTCCTACTGACCAACCTACCATGATGATGAAGTTCCCCATGCCATCAAGGAATCAGAATGGTCTTCCCTGTAGTAGCCATCTCATCCCTAAAGGTCGTTGAGCTGCCAAGCACTGTGATGCCCGGGTCCCATGCTAGCCTCAAAAGGGTGCCACCTGTTGATTTCTGGTAGCATCGGAAGTGCTCTAAGCCTCAAAATTTGCAGGGAGGCTTGGACACTTGTATTCCACAATACCCAGAAATCATTCTGGGAAATTCCACCTGGAATCAGTTTTATTAAAATAATTAATTATTTTTAATGGGTGCCTAAGTCTAAACTTAGGAAATTAAAATAATTGAAGGGTATTAATCTAACTGTGGGTGAAACTTCTAGAAGAAGACAAGGATCAAGCCAAAGTGATATGATCCATTGATTAGGATCTAATCTGGGCCGTTGATTGATCAACGAGAGGATTATAATAAGAGGCTTATGGGCATTTGGAAAACACATCAAGTGGAGATTAGAAGATCGAATTTCTGAAGCACAGTAGTTGTCAGAAGAGGAATCAGAAGTGATATTTTGTAGTGAGGGGCAGAGATAGTGTTTGGAGGGAAGTTTTTTCTGGGCCGGAGAGTAAAAGGTAGAGAGGGCAGAACAACGTCCATAGAGGCTGACGATGGGCCACCCAGAGCTACATTGTGGCAGCACAAATCCTAAGAGGGAGATTGAATTCCTGCTGAGGAAATCAAGTTTCAGAAGCTGGGAGTCGGGGTGTGAGACCGAGAGGCTAAGAGATGAAGTTTCTAGCCATCAGAGGATCAAAAGGAGGGGCAGCGCAATCCCAGCAGAGGTGACGCAGATGCTGCATGGGGTTGACGCAGTTTTGCGAAGTGGCTAACGCAGAAGCTCATGTCTAATGAGATCAGAGCCAGTTCTTCCAGTGACAGGGTGAGATCATCTCACTATTTGTTCTGCCCAATCTCTCTATATCAGATAGCTAGTTGGGCATCTAATGAATTGTAATAAGAATTACTACTGCTTAATAATAAAACCCTCAACTGCTGCACTAATTTTCCCGCATTGAGTTTTTCTGGGGACTTTTGTCCAAAAACAACGGTGTAATGTGTTGTGTATTTCTTTCTTTCTCATTTTATTGTTTCCGATTATAATTTAATTGGTGAAGACTGCAGTGTATTAGTTTCGGTGTTTACTATAGGAAATAGTAAATAATTTGTTCAGTAATTAACAAATAGAAGGAACTTAATCAGTTGCTGCAGTGGTGATTCGGGTATTCGAATTTTCACATGGTATCGGAGCTGCAGGTCAAACAAGAGAGTAGAGCTAGAAGAGCCTACCGTTGAAGAGAAGGAGGGTCGAAGTGTTGTGTAGGCAGCAAATCGAATCCCCAGAGGGATTGCGCAATCCAGGCCAGGAGGGCAAAGATTTTCAAGGAAGGTCTCTCTCTGAGTGAGTCGACAGAGAGGTAAGACTTCCAGATCGAATTTTGCCAGTGTCAGAGGGAGCAATGCAACAACTTCAGCGAAGAGGCAGTTTTCTGGTGTGACTAGTTTTCTGTAGCAGTTGTCGAGGCAAAAAATCGTCAAAAGGAAGAAGGGAGACACTCTTGAGGGAATTCTTCCTCAGAGGACTTCCAGCCAATAAGTTTGAATTCTCAGTTGCTGAGCAGCAGATCTACTAACTCCAACAGGGAGTGTGTATGCTAGCCCTATAGTAGAGCAGAGGAAAAAGGAAGTAGTTCGACACTTTCGTTGGCAGAGATGGCAGCCAATGGGTTACGAGATTAGGATTGGTTGGATGGTTCATCCAACAATGTGATCTGGAAGGCGAGGATGTCATGCCTTATGGACGAACATTTTCTCAAGATCTACGTCGACAGTGTGGTAGCTGAGCCTACAGATCTAGATCCGCTCAAAACGTACAAGGGAGAGATGGTGAAGGCCAAGTGGATGATCCTCGACAAAGTGAAGGATCATGTAGTATGTCACATATCAGGCAAAGTGACTACCAAGGAGATGTGGGATGCCTTTTCCATGCTATATTAGGGATCTTCCAAGCTGTGGAAGATGTACTTGGAGCAAAAGATGAGATCCACACAAATACAGAAGGGGGAACACATTGATACATTCCTTGAAAAGCTTCAGGAAACCCGAGACGAGTTGGCAGCTGTGGGGTCATCACCTCAGCCTATCGAGATGGTGATGCTAGCTTTAAATTTAGTCTCAGAAGAATGGCAAGTGTTTGTCCAAAGCATCCTGGGCAGAGAAAGATTGCCAAATTGGGAAGGGATGTGGGTCGTTCTTCAGCAGGAAGAGATGAGGAGAGACTTAGTCAAGTGCAAACTTGACAATAGCAACAACAGCAGTGGGACGAAGTCGAAGGAAGAGGATGAAAATGTAGACCTCACATCTAAGGGGCAGGAGGAGCAGCAAAAGAAGAAGAAATATATTTCGAAGTGTGGTGAACTTGGTCACTATGCTACAAAGTGTCCTCTTAAGAAGAAGGACAAGGATGAAAAGCATGATTCAAAGGTTTCATCCACACAGATCGAGGAGGAGGAGTTTGCCATGATTTCCCGGAGGGGGTGATATAGAATTGTAGTTCGAAAGAACTGCAGAAGGGCAGGATCCTTGAGGAGTCCACCTCTTGGATCAATACCTTACTATGGGAGCCCAGATCAGAAGTAGCAGGATGGACCAATGTCAGTTGATGCAGAGGAGTGTCGGAGTGACAGTTGTAGTGGCTAGGAGCGGCAGAGTCTGAGCAGTGCAGTTGGCACAGAGCAGAGTCAGCAACAGTGTAGAGACTAGCAACAGTAAAAACTCCAACAACAGATGCATCATACAGAACACATGTTCAGTAATTTTGGAGGCTTCTCCATTGCTTATGTAGTAGAAGTTGGAGAAGGTTCCAGTGTAGATGCAGTGTTGGCAGTGGCAGGACTAGTAGCAGCACGAATGCAGAATCTGAGAGGGAGTTGTAGTACAGATGCATTGTTGGTAGTGGTAGTGTCAGCGACAGTACATATGGAACATTTGCACAGTAGTTGGTTGGTAGCAATGTCGGACATCAGCAGTGCAGAGGGAGATGTTACAGAGAAGGGTGATGCTTCAACGGGTTGCATTACTAGAGCACATTCCTCGCTAAGAGGGAGTGTTGATTTTTGGTAGCATCAGAAGCGCTCTAAGCCTCAAAATTTGCAGAGAGGCTTGGACACATGTATTCCACAATACCCAGAAATCATTTTGGGAAATTCCACCTAGAAGAAGTTTTATTAAAATGATTAATTATTTTGAATGGGTGCCTAAGTCTAAACTTAGGAAATTAAAATAATTAAAGGGTTTTAATCTAACTGTGGGTGAAACTTCTAGAAGAAGACGAGGATCAAGCGAAAGTGATCTGAACCATTGACTATGATCTAATATGGGTTGTTGATTGATCAACGAGAGGATTATAAGAAGAGGCTTGATGGGCATTTGGAAAACACATTGATTGGAGATCAGAAGATCGGGTTTCTGAAGCACAGCAGTTGCTGGAAGAGGAATTCGAAGTGATCTTTTGTAGTGAGGGGCAAAGATAGTATCCAGAGGGAAGTTCTTCCTGGGTCGGAGAGTACAAGGCAGAGAGGGCAGAACGACATCCAGAGATGCTAATTAGAGCTACGCTGTGGTAGCGCAAATCCTGAGAGGGAGATTCAATTCCTGCTAAGGAAATCAAGTTTCAGAAGCCGAGAGCCAGGGTGTGAGACTGGGAGGCTAAGAGCTGAGGTTTCCAGCCATTAGAGGATCAGAAGGAGCAAAAGTGTAGTCCCAGTAGAGGTGACACAAAGACTACGTGGGGTTGATGTAGTTCTGCACAGAAGGGACGCGAAGCTCATTTCTAGCGAGATTAGGGTCGGTTCTTCCAGTGACAGGGTGAGATCATCTCACTATTTGTTTTGCCCAGTTTCTCTCTGTATCAAATAGCCAGTTGGGCATCTAATGAATTGTACTCAGAATTACTACTGCTTAATCATAAAACCCTCAGCTTTTGCATCGGTTTTTCCCGCATTAGGTTTTTCCGGGGACTTTTTTCCAAAAACAAAGGTGTAATGTGTTGTGTATTTCTTTCTTACTTAGTTTCTTGTTTCCGCTTATAATTTAATTGGTGAAGACTGCAATTTATTAGTTTCAGTGTTTACTATAGGAAACAATAAATAATTTGTTCAGTAATTAACAAATAGAAGGAACTTAATCAGTTGTTGTAGTGGTGATTTGGGTATTCAAATTTTCACACTACCATGTTGTGGCTGCATCACTCTGGCTCTAATAGATTGCCCATCGTGCATACATTGTATCCCCTTCTCTTGGAACCTGATGGTGAAATACTAATAGAGGTGAAATACATCTTGCCCAGGCATCTCCATGACAGGAAAGTCTACCCATCCAAATCTAACTCCGAACCTGTGCAGCAATAGAGAAAGTCTGCCTCACCATACGATGAAGGCCTTTGCAAACCCACATGTGCCAACCCAAGAGTGAACTAGATCACTCTCTTCCATGGCTATACTCATCAAGAGACAAAGTGATCTATTAACCAATTGAATCCCTACATCCCATAGTTGGACCTGCTGTGGCATAGATCTGACAATTGTTGGAATCCATTCGTACCTCATCTCTAGTCCCCGCATGCAATCAATATATAGGCTCCATATACCATGAACTAATCTGATGTATACTAAACTGCCATGTGCCTCCCACTGTGTAGTACCGATGACCACTGGAATCCTGTCATGTCCCTTCTCAAACATATTAGTCACAGGGTGCAGCTAGACAATTTTGGCATCATTTTTGGCTTAGAAGGAGGACCCCACATGCGGAACTTAGGAAATATAGGCAATTTGACTTTATTTCTGGCAGTGAATGGAATGTGGAGGCCACTCACATGACTAATTCGAATTGGCCAAGGAATACGTTGGAGGGAATTCGAACTAGTGGAAGGAGGGGCCCACAAGAGGCTAAGGGGGCCCAAAGTGATAAAAGAGGAAGGAGCTCTCATTTTGCAGCATTCTGATCATTTGACAAACAAACTTACCTTTGTACGCTCTGCTGCTTAGCGAGTCTACCGGCTGTTTAGCCACGAGTCTTCTGCAGGGAAGATTCAACCTCTACTTCGGGGGACTATCCGTGCCCGCCCTAGGGAGGCTATTCCATAGAGATTGCAGGAGTTCCAGCATCGATTTACAGTTCACCCAGCCACGCAGAGGAGACTGCGTACTTTCTGGGCAGCCAGAAATACGCAAAAGAGGATTGAGCCAGCCAAGAGGTCCCTAGCTTGTTGGGGGTTTCGGGAGCAGGAAAGGTAGAGGGCTGAGGACATTTTCTCAAAGTTTTGCAGCCATCCAGTCAGTAATTACAGCAGTACACATTTCTAGGCAGAGGGACTGCGTAGTGGCCTCTGGCAGCAATTTCGTGGGGCTTAGGAAAGCAACCATTCGGCCCAAGGATCATCCGAGGAGCAAGGAATCAGCTATCATAGGTGAAAGCAGCATTTGAGGGGTGTTTCCATGTGGATTTGGAGGCTGTTTTCTGCAAATCGAATTTGGCAGTAGTAGCCGAAGAGGGGCTCCAAGGAGGCGGAAAATCCAAAGCCAAAACCAGAGAAGTTCCCTTCTGGGTTTTTCTGGGTTTTGTCCAAGGAGTCTAAGGCTGAAAGGACAGAATTTTCTAGGTGGGTTTGGGAACATTCCAGCAGGTAGAAGTCAGCAGATCAGTAGTTTTACTGGGACAGCGCAGTACAGAGTGGTGCAGCAACTGAACAGCCATCATCTCAGCTATTCCATCAACTGGGTTTAGTCCATCTTGTCCTTGAGACAAGCCTAGGTGCACCACTTCATTTATATATTGTACTTATGCTCTCATATTTCATAATATATGCTCAGAAATTCTAGATTTTAGTGTTTCATGGGTGTTTAATGCTTGTTTTTAATTTTATGTTGTTGCATTGTTTATTTATTTGGAATTTCACTTAAATCCCTACTTGGGAACATTAAAGTGGTATCAAAGCCTAATTCTTGACTCAGTTGTGGGGTTGGTTTCCTATGAAATGAGAAGACCGAGAGAACACTTACCGGAGGCAGAGGTACAGGAGCAAAGAAAGGGAGCTAGAAATTACACCAGACAGAGAGGCAAAAGAGAAAATAGTGGCCGGAGAGGAGGAAATGACAGAGCCCAAGAGCAGGGAGGAGATGGTTTTCGATAGCCTCTTGAGAGCTTTAAGTGACTTGGCCAAGGGGCAGAAAGACATGCTGGAGGAGATCAAATCACAGAGCCGAGATAGAGCCACAACTAGAGGGTTTTTGTGTGGATAAACTTCTGAGGCTTATCATCCTTTCGATCATCCCTCACCAGCAGCGCATCACCCTTCAAGGAGTGTGCCCACTAGGGCTACATTACCCTCCTTTGTGCCAATAGCACAAATTGAACCAGCAAGGGAGGAAGACACTCCCCAGATGGGGGATTACTTCAGAGAGTGGCAGGCGATGGACGAAAATTTCAAAGAAGCCTTCTCCTTCAGAGATTACAGCAAGCTCAAGCAGAGTGAGAGGAACAAGGGGTACGAAGGACAGGGGATCCAAAACTATGAGTTGCTGAGAACTATTGGGAGGATGTACTTCCCTACATTTGATGGCGCTTCCAAGTGCATAGCCAGGGCTTGGGTTGAAAAAATGGACACATACTTTCAACTCAACTAGATGAAAGAGCAAGAGGCCATTAAGATGGCAGTGCTGCACTTGGAGGGGGAAGCCCATGATTGGTGGTTTCACGACTTAACCACTTTGGGGCATCCTCAGATAGTTTCTTATGAGGACTTCACCAGGAGGGTGGTGGAGTGGTTTGATCAGAGGGATCCGAAGGCATATTTTAGGGAGCTGACACAACTACGCCAGACAGGCAACCTAAAGCAGTACTTTTCTGATTTTCTGCGTGTGTCAGTGATGGTCCCGAATCTGTTCGAGGCCAGGAGGGTATACGCCTTCATTGAGGGCTTGCTTGAGCCTCTGCGTGGACTGGTGAAGTCACACAAACCCTCTACATTGCAGGAAGCGGTGGTGTGTGCCAGAGATTTGCAGGGGGCCATCCCCAAGACTAGAGCGCCATTTCCTGCATGGACCCCTTTCCCACAGAAGGGGCATGAGACTAGACCCCCACCACTGAGGACCACATAAGGGAGGGGGCAGCTAGATGAGGAGACACGGAAGGACCTCCGAAGGAGGAAGCTATGCTTCACATGCAGAGAGCCCTGGGCACCAGGCCATAGGTGCACAGCGGGTAGAGCACATTACATTGAGGTCTTTTCTGACAGTGACCAGGAGGACGAGGTGGAGTAGGATTATGGTGGGACAGATGGAGAGAGTTCGGCGGATAGAGGGCCACCACCACCACCTCCACAGGGAGGGGCATCCCTTGACTCATCAGGGGGAGTCGTTTCTTCTCTATGTGGGATTCCTAAGTTTTTTACACTCAGGATCAGAGGTACGGTACAGGGACAGAGGGTGTCGGTACTAGTGGACAGTGGGGCTACCCACAACTTCATAGATGCACAACTGGTCCAGAGGAGGGGCCTCACCACAATAGAGTTTGAGGGGTTCTCCGTCCTAGTGTCGGGTGACCATACCATCCAATGTACCAGATATGTGCCCTCCTTGACAGTAGTTATGGGAAACTACTCGATGACAGACCACTTCTTTGTGGTCGATGTGCCAAACACCAACGTGGTGATGGGTGTCCAGTGGTTGTATTCCCTTGGGCGAGTCACAACAGATTGGAGGAAACCTGAGATGGAGTTCATGGGGCCAGATGGCAAACTGGTGGTCTTGAGAGGCATGCAGTCTTATCTGCCTCAGACAGTTTCGGCCCACAGGATGGAGGCAGATCTTCGACATGGGGACATTGCATGGGCAGTCGAGTTGAGGATCTCAGAGGTTGGGGGACAGGCACAGTCACCACCAGCAGACATACAGGCTCTACTAGACAGGTACGCAGTAGTGTTCAGAGACATTCCACCAGGGCAGCCACCAAATAGAGGGTTTGAGCACACCATTGAGTTGGAGCCGGGTATACAGGCAGTCATCACTACTCCTTACATGTACCCCAAAGCCTATAAGGACGAGATAGAGAAGGCTATTCAAGAGCTTCTTGCTTTGGGTCACATCAGGCCTAGTTCCAGTCCTTTCGCTTCTTCCGTAGTGCTGGTGAAGAAGAAGGATGGGACCCTCAGGATGTGTATCGACTACAGAGCCCTTAACAGGAAGACCCTTAAGAACCGGTACCCCATTCCCCGCATTGATGAGCTGATGGATGAGCTTAGAGGAGCCAAGTACTTCTCTAAGATCGATCTGCGTTCGGGGTACCACCAGATCAAAGTTCGGGATCAGGACATCCCGAAGACAGCATTCCGGTGCCACTATGGGCACTTTGAGTTTCTGGTCATGCCATTTGGGTTGACCAACGCTCCCGCCACATTTCAGTCTTGCATGAACCATATCTTTCGGGGGCAACTGAGGAGGTTTGTGCTAGTATTTTTTGATGACATCCTGATCTATAGCCAGACATGGGAGGAGCACCTCCAACACTTGGAGGAGGTACTGCGCATTCTTGAGGAGCAGCAGTTTTATGCCAAGCTCTCCAAGTGCGATTTTGGATTGATAGAGATGCTTTATCTCGGGCATATCATTGGAGAAGACGGGGTGAAGGTTCATGAGGAGAAGATCCGGGCCATCCAGGATTGGCCAGTACCCTGAGACGTGACTATGCTGAGAGGCTTCTTGGGAATTTGCACTTACTACAGGAAGTTTTTCAAAGGGTTCTCACAGTTGGCAGCACCCTTGACCGACTTGACCAAGAAAGGGGCCTTCGCATGGACTGAGGGATCACAAGCCGCCTTCGATCACCTCAAGGAGGTGATGAGAATTTGCCCTGTTTTGGCACTCCCAGATTTTTCCCGGCGATTCATGGTGGAGTGCATTGCATCAGGGGTAGGAGTTGGAGCCATATTGTCACAGGAGGGACACCCCATAGCTTTCGAGAGTCGGAAGCTCTTACCGCATGAGCTGTCATATTCCATATATGACAAGGAGATGCTGGCCATTATGCATGCATTAGCCAAGTTCTGCCAGTACTTGGTGGGCAACCGATTCCGAGTGAAGACTGATCACAATAGTCTTCAACATTTCATGGGGTAGTAGGGCCTCAATGACAGGAAACAAAGATCGGTCAGCAAGGTGCAGGCCTATGACTTTGATATTGAGTATGTGCGGGGCAAGCACAATGTGGTGGCCGATGCTCTATCCAGGAGACCGACTGGGTTATCTCTTATGAGCATCTGCCAAGATTGGAAGGCTCAGTTGTTGGTAGAGTACTCCAAGGACAGGAAGGCTTGCGAGGTGCTAGAGGGGACACATGCAGATGAGCGTTACCGTGTGATGGATGAGGTCATCTATTACAAGGGGCGCATTTACTTGGTGCCTAACTCATAGTTGAGGGAGAGGGTACTCCAGGCATCTCACGATTCACCACTGTCCAGAAAACTTACATGGTTATTCGGGAGAGGTTCACATGGGAAGGCCTCAAGGAGGACGTGCTGCAGCACGTAAGGGGGTGTGAGGCTTGCCAGCGGAACAAGGGGAGTTGACTCACCCTGCAGGGCTATTACAACCACTTCCCATTCCAGAGCAGAAATGGGAAAGTATCTCGATGGATTTCATCACTGGGCTACCCACGGTACAGGGGAAGGATTGCATATATGTGATGGTTGACAGGCTGACCAAATTTTCCCACTTCTTCGCCATCCCCACTAGATACACAGTTGCCCAAGTTGCCAAGTTGTTCTTCTGGGAGGTTTTCAGACTACATGGACTCCCCAAGAACATTGTGAGTGACAAAGACAGTAGATTTATGGGTGGCTTTTGGCAGGAGATCTTCAGGTTGGTTGGGACAGTTCTCACTCCTAGCACCAGTTATCACCCTCAAATGGACGGCCAGACAGAGAGGGTCAACCAGTGGTTGGAGGGGTACCTGAGAAACTATGTGACAGGTCAGCAGAGGACGTGGATTCGGTGGTTTCACTTGGGCAAGTTCTGCTACAACACCACACACCACATGTCTATCGATATGAATCCTTTCCGTGCCCTTTATGGTTATGATGCTCTAACTTTTATGATGTTATTTTCGGAGACAGCTGAGCCCCAAAGGCTAAAGACTGGGTCAAAGAGAGCCAAAATATCCTCAAATCTCTCAAGGATAATCTAGCGAAAGCCCAAAATCATCAAAACTGTAGGCAGATTGGCACAGGATAGAGAGGCACTTTGAGGAGGGGGACCTAGTGTACCTCCGGTTGCAGCCTTATAGACAGTCTACGCTGAAACAAAAGGGGGACGAGAAGCTATAACCACACTTCTATGGGCCCTACCGGGTGACTAGGCAGGTTGGAGAGGTGGCTTATGAGCTAGAGCTGCCTTCGGGGAGTAGAATCCATAATGTATTTCATGTCTCATGCCTGAAGAAGGTGCTAGGACAATAGGTGACCGGAACAACTGATCTACCCCCATTGGATGATGAGGGCCATTTGGTGTTGGAACCAGAGGCCATTCTGGAGAGCAGGGAGAGGAGATTGAGGAGCAGAACCGTCAGGGAGTTCTTGGTATGATGGAAGAACTTGCCGGATGAGGATGCCACCTAGGAGGGTGAGCACATATTGGGGTGCCCTGCTTTGAGGTTGCTTGAGGGCAAGCAACATTTGGGAGGGGAGGATTGTCATGTGCCTTCTCAAATGTATTAGTCATGAGGTGCAGCTACACAATTTTCGCATCATTTTTGGTTTAGGAGGAGGACCCCACACGCAGAACTTAGGAACTATAGGTAATTCGACTTTATTTCTGGCAGCTAGTGGAATGTGGGGCCACCCACATGAATAATTCGAATTGGCCAAGGAATACGTTGGAGGGAAATCGAACTAGTGGAAGGAGGGACCCACAAGAGGCTAAGGGGGCCCAAAGTGATAAAAGAGGAAGGAGCTCTCATTTTGCAGCATTCTAATCATTTGACAAACAAACTTACCTTTGTACGCTCTGCTGCTTAGCAAGTCTACCAGCTATTTAGCCATGAGTCTTCCGAAGGGAAGATTCAACCTCTACTTCAGGGGACTATCCGTGCCCACCCTAGGGAGGTTTTTCCATAGAGATTACAAGAGTTCCAGCATCGATTTACAGTTCACCCAGCCATGCAGAGGAGGAGACTACGTACTTTTTGGGCATCCAGAAATACGCAGAAGAGGATTGAGCCAGCCAGGAGGTCCCTAGCTTGCCAGGGATTCTGGGAGCAGGAAAGGTAGAGGGCTGAGGACATTTTCTCAGAGTTTTGCAGCCAACTAGTCAGTAATTACAGCAGTATGCATTTCTGGGCAAAGGGATTGCGTAGTGGCCTCTGGCAGCAATTTCGTGGGGCTTAGGAGAGCAGCCATCCGGGCCAAGGATCATCCGAGGAGAAAGGAATCAACTATCACTGGTGAAAACAGCCTTTAAGGGGTATTTCCAGGTGGATTTGCAAGTTTTTTCCTGCAAATCGAATTTGGCAACAATAGCTGGAGAGGGGCTCCAAGAAGGCTGAAAATCTAAAGCCAAAACCAGAGAAATTACCTTCTGGGTTTTTCTGGGTTTTGTCCAAGGAGTATAAGGCTAAAAGGACAGAATTTTTTGGGTGGGTTTTGGGCACATTCCAGCAGGTCGAAGTCAGCAAATCAGCTGTTTTACTGGGACAGCGTAGTGCAGAGTGGTGCAGCAACTGAACAACCATCATCTCAGCTATTCCATCACTTGGGTTTGGTCCAGCTTGTCCTTGAGACAAGCCCAGGTGCACCACTTCATTTATATATTGTACTTATGC
This sequence comes from Pinus tabuliformis, assembly GCA_031772625.1. Taxonomy (NCBI): domain Eukaryota; kingdom Viridiplantae; phylum Streptophyta; class Pinopsida; order Pinales; family Pinaceae; genus Pinus; species Pinus tabuliformis. Next base: position 1,237,147,211 of record CM062805.1, on the reverse strand, counting down.
TCTCATATTTCATAATATATGGCTCAACAGTTCCAGATTTACAGTGTTTCATGGGTGTTTAATGCTTGTTTTTAATTTTATGTTGCTACATTGTTTATTTATTTGGAATTTCACTTAAATCCCTACTTGGGAACATTACAAATCCACATGTGCCAAACAGCTACCCTCTAAATGAAACCAATAGATGGGTATCTGATACTCGCAATCGACTCAGTGTATGCAGGTCCCTCCTGCTCCTGCCAACCATCAACATTGGGTCTGCCATCCGCCCTCTCGATAATGTGCCAATACAATGTTTGGAGCCCGGATACATACCGGAAAACTGCCTCAGTCGTACATGGTATCCTTTTCCCATGCATGGTCCTTACCTGCCCTGTGGAAAGATTGACACATATCTCCCTCGTGACCAGCTCCCCAAACGTAGGCTCAGTGATGAATGATATGTCACTCCTACAGATGATCACTTCATCTCCCAACTTGTTGTTGTCAACTCACGAACCGACCCAATGCCACCGCTGAGAAGTCTCTCCCCTAGTGCGCTGCGTGTCATCTAAATATCTCGGGTGAGCTCCCCGTCCCCCACTGCTCATGCCCAAAGTGTCAAAGGACAACAACCAAATCGATGGTGCCCGTAAGTGATGTAGAAGAGGGTCAGGAGTGTGAGTCCCCATGGATACCATTAAGTATCACTCATCTGTGTCCTCGTCGATCTTGGGTGAACTATGTGAAAATTTGGAAGGCCTAAATTTCTACTACAACAACTGATTAAGTTTCTTCTATTTGTTAAATTACTAAACAAATTATTTACTGCATCCTACAACAGATACCGAAACTAATACACTGCAACCTTCACCAATTAAATTATATGCGAAAACAAGAAACTGAGGAAAAAATAAATACACAACACATGACACCGTTATTTTTGAACAAATGTCCCCAGAAAAACCCAATACGGGAAAACCGGTGCAGCAGCGGTGATGGAATAATGGATCATTTGTCAAATATTCAATAATTAAAGTTGTTGTTTTTAATGAGACATTTATGGAGAAATTAGTGGAATGACAGGTGAGAGATTTATGGATGATTGTTGAGAGAATTATGGAGTGATTTGTGGAGTTATTGATTGAGAAATTTGTGGAGTTGACAAAATCCCAATACCTCTCCTCATGTATAAATATATGCCTATGTTAATGAAATAAGATTGAGTTGGTGTGTGAGAGTTGTGCATTATTGTTGAATGTTTTATGCTCTGTAATTTAGTTTTTATTGTGTTGTTCCATCTTTCATTTGGTATCAGAGCCATTTCCCCCAAGAATTAGAGAGTTTGTGAGATCTATGAGAACCCTCTTGAAAAACAAAACTTGTGTGTTTTTCGTGTGTGTTTGGTGCATGCGTGAAGAACCTGAATAAAGAAGTGTTGGACATGAAGCAGTGTTGGAGCATGCAGACTAACGTGAAAATTCTTTCCTGCATACCTATGCGATGAAGATATGTTTGTTGGTGTAATTTTTTTTTGTTGGTGTGTTTTTCATTTTATATGTTTTTTGCCTCTGAGGTTGTTTTGAACCTGCATGCATTGATCCGGTAGCCTGTGATAGTTTGAAGCAATGTTGGAGCAAAGTTTTTTTGTGTAGAACAACAAAAGAGGAGTCACCAGCATGGAATAGGAACAAACCCTCTTGGAGAAGACCTGCGTGAAGCTACGTGGAGAAGTCTTCTGCGTGGATGAGAATCTAAGCGTGAAGAGACTCCAAGTTGTTTGCATTATTAAACCAGTCTGTTAGAGCTTGCAAGAGCTACTGCAATTTCATCTGGTCAAATGCTTGTTCGACAAATAGTCATTCAAACTGGGATCATTTGATTCTGGACATGCAAGTTTAAACGTGGACGTGAAATTTGAAATAAGAGTGGAGTGAACTTTAAATTTTTAAAGTTTAACATTAAAGTTTTTTGAGTGGAGTGACTTTTCATGAGTTTTTAAATATTAAAACTTTTGTTTGGAGTGCACGTTAATGTTTCTTGAAGTGTGCATGACACACTCCTTTAGTTTGTAAAAAGGGCTTTATAAATGTGTGAAAGGGATTAAAATTTTCAATAAGGGAGATATAAGAAGAAAATATGTTTTATAATGTTTTGAAAAGGGAGAATTAATATTTCTTCTCATGAAGGGGATATAAGATGGTTTGCAATAATGAAAGGAGATATAAGATGTAATTTTTTGAAAAATTGAGATTTTTAGCTCTCTTTATACTCTTCCAATTAATAAAAAATATATTTTTTGGTGGTGGTTGAGTCCCAATTTTTGGGACATTTGGTTCTTGTCCCGGGTTGAAGTAGGACACATTGTGCTCTTTTGCAGTTTCTTTCTTACTGTCATCATGGCGACAAGTAGTATTGTATTGCCTAAACTTGTTGGCACAAACTATTTTTATTGGAGCAAATGTATGCAGCCTATATTCATCACTAAATATTTATGGGAACTTGTAACTGATGGATACAATATGCCTTCTCCTGATGAATTCAAAGCATTAAGTGATGATGAAAAGAAATCTCTTAAGGAACTTATTAAGAAAGATAATGAAGCACTTTCACTTATAGGCAGCGCTCTTGAAGAATCTATATTTCCAAGAATCAGTGGTGCAATATCATCTAAAGAAGCATGGGATATCTTAAAGAACACATTTGAAGGTGTTGTTGTAGCTAAACTGCAAACATTAAGGAGGAATTTTGAAAATGCCCATATGCAAAGTAATGAATCCATTCATGATTACATCACAAAAATGCAAGATCTTGTTAATCAAATGAGGTCATTAGGTGAAGATGTTCCAGAAAGAAGGCTAATTGAGAAGATTTTAAGAAGTGTTCTGCCTAAGTTTCAAATGGTCACTACCAGTATTATGGTCTCCAAAGATTTAAATACCATGAAAATTGATGAATTAAGTGGATTCTTGTTAACTGTTGAAGAGAATCAACCATTTGAGCAAGTAGAACATGCCTTTTCTGCAAAGCATAGAGGAAGAGGAAGGAGTAGGGGTCAATATCATAATCAGAATCAAAACAGAAATCAACAAAGTTCACAAGGAAATGCATCACCTTCAAGAGGTAGAGGCAGGAATCCCAGCCAGTTTAGAGGAAGAGGCAGAGATGGATCTGGCAGAAGAGGACAAGGAAGAGATGGAGGCAGAAATGGAGGAAGAGGAGGAGGACCATAGTGTTATTATTGCCAAAAATTTGGCCATCTTGAAAGAGATTGTTATGCAAAAATGCGAGATACAGAGCGAAAAGGTGCTAATATAGTTGTTGAAGAAACTAGGAATGAGAAGTTATTCATCTCAAGTTTGATGGCACATAGTGAAGAAAGTGAAGCATGGTATATTGATTCAGGATGTTCAACTCATATGACATCTCAAGAGGAGTTGTTTACCAAAATTAATGACAATTATTCTGGTAAAGTCATATTTGGTGATGATAGTGTTTCTGAGGTGAAAGGGAAAGGCACAATTGCAATACCAGCATTACATGGAAAGAAGAAGTTAATTGAGGACACTTTGTTGACACCAGCATTGAAGAAGAACCTACTTTCTGTAGGACAGATGATGGAGCAAAACTACAAGTTAGTGTTTGATAATAAAGAATGCTTAATCATGGATAAGTTGAATAAAAATGCAGTTGTAGCAAGAGGTGAAATGACTGAAGACAGAATTTTCAAGCTCTCCTTTGATTCAAGTAATTCACAAAGTTTGAATACAACAGAAGATACAAATAGTAAGCTTTGGCATTATAGGATGGGACATCTAAATTTTCAGAGTTTGGTGTTGTTAAGAAAGCAGAACATGGTGAATGGTCTTCCTTATATCAAGTTGGATGATGATGTATGTGAAGGGTGTATTTTTGGGAAACAACACAAGGAAATTTTCTCAGATAGAACATGGAAGGCTAAAGAATATCTAGCATTGGTACATTCAAATTTATGTGGTCCAATGGAGATTGTGTCTTTTGGAAAGGCACACTATTTTCTCACTTTCATTGATGATTATTCTAGGAAGACATGGGTGTATTTTCTGAAAGAGAAGTCTGAAGTGTTTTCTCATTTTCTTGAGTTTAAGGCTTTAGTTGAAAAGCAGTGGTATACAAATTCTCACCCTAAGAACAGATAATGGGGGAGAATACAAGTCAAATGAGTTTTTGAATTATTGTAGGAAGAATGGAATAAAGCGAGAGTTTACTAATTCATATTCTCCTCAACAAAATGGTGTTGCAGAGAGGAAGAATAGAACCATAGTTGAAATGGCTAGAAGCATGTTAAAAACTAAGTCACTTGGAAATGAGTTTTGGGCTGAAGCAATACACACAGCAGTATACACTCTTAACCGATGTCCTACAAAGGCAATGTTGAATTTGACTCCAGAAGAAGCATGGTCAGGATACAAACCAAGTGTTGCACATATGAAAGTTTTTGGTTGTACTGCATATGCACATGTTCCTAAGGAAAAGAGGAAGAAATTGGATGATAAGAGTGTGAAGTGTATCTTTATTGGATACAATATTGAAACAAGAAGTTACAGGTTGTTTGATCCAAAGGCAAAGAAGGTGATAATAAGCAGAGATGTTGTGTTTGATGAGAAGGGAGTCTATCATCCAGAACAGGTATAGTTTGAATTGAAGAACGATGCAGTGAATATTGGTGATGATTCAAATTCCGAGTTAGTAAAAGAAGATGAAGTTAAGAAGCAGTCTAAGCGGATTGAAAGGGGTCATTCAGAAAGCAGTATGTTGGATAGAAATTTTGAAAGAAGGGTTACTAGATCTCAAAGTTATCTAGTGAATTATGCACTTATGGGACAGGTAATGAAAATGGATGAACCACAAGATTATGCAGAAGCATCAAGAAAGAATGAATGGAATGAAGCTATGGAAGCATAAATGAATGCCTTGGTGAAAAATGATACATGGGACTTGGTCAAATTACCAAAGGGAAAAGATGTAATTGGCACTAAGTGGGTTTATAAAACCAAGTATAAATCAGATGGCACAATTGATAAGTATAAGGCTCATTTAGTTGCAAAGGGCTATGCACAAAAAGAAGGAATTGATTATACTAATACATTTACCCAATGGCAAACATGAATACAATTAGGATGGTTCTTGCATTAGCTGCACAGTACAAGTGGCCAATTTTTCAAATGGATGTTAAATCAGCCTTTCTAAATGGTTATGTGGATGAAGAAATTTATGTGGAGTAGCCTAAAGGTTTTGAAGTGCCAGGAAAAGAAGATTATGTTTATAAGTTGAAGAAGGCCTTGTATGGTCTTAAGAAAGCGCCAAGGGCATGGTATTCAAGAATTGATAAGTATTTTCAGGACCATGGCTTAGTTAAAAGTTTATCTGAGCCCAATCTCTATATCTTTCAGTCAGGACATGACATTCTGATAGTTGTCTTATATGTTGATGATTTGATCTACACAGGGAATAGTACAAAACTATTTCAAAGGTTTAAGTCACATATGATTGCTGAGTTTGAGATGACAGATCTTGGTGAGTTACATTATTTCTTGGGTATTGAAGTTTGGAAGAAGGAAGATGGTATTTTCATGTCACAAGCCAAGTATACTTGGGACATTTTGAAGAAGTTTAGAATGTTGAGTTGCAAGCCCACGGAAACTCCTTTGGAAGTTGGGTTGAAGTTATATAGGCATGGTGACTCCAATTCAGAAAACAATCTTTTGGATTAATCACATTGTAAGGATTGGGTCTTTCAGTTGATGTTACTTTGTATCATCAATTGGTTGGAAGTTTGATCTACTTAACTACAACTTGACCAGATATTTCTTTTGTAGTCAATATGGTATCAAGATTTATGGCAGAACCTAAGGAATTGCATTGGAAAGCAGCAAAGAGGATTTTAAGATATCTGCGTGGAACAGTTGGTTATGGTTTGGTATACAGGTCTACAAAAGATTTCAGGTTAATTGGTTATGCAGATTCAAATTGGGTTGGATGTATGGATGACAGGAAATCAACTTCAAGGTATTCATTCAGTATGGGTTCAGCGGCAGTTGCTTGGAGTACTAATAAGCAATCAACAGTTTCTCTCTCAACGACAGAAGCATAGTATAAAGCGGCAGCGACAGCAGCATGTGAAGCAATTTGGTTAAGAAGAATTCTAGAGGACCTACATGAACAACAAGAGAAACCCACTCAGTTGATGTGTGATAATCAAAGTGCTATTCAGATGACCAAGAATCCAGTTTTCCATAAGAAGACCAAGCATATTGATATTCAGTATCATTTTGTTCGGGATCTGGTTCAACAAGGAGTGATCGAGATTGAGTATTGCAGAACAGATAAACAGGTAGCTGATATATTCACCAAAGCACTGTCTAAGGAAAAGTTCTGCAAATTCAAAGATGATCTTGGAATATTTCCAAATGATCATTATGGGGGAGAAATGATGGAATAATGGATCATTTGTCAAATATTCAATAATTAAAGTTGTTGTTTTTAGTGAGAGATTTATGGAGAAATTAGTGGAATGATAGGTGAGATATTTATGGATGATTGTTGAGAGAATTATGGAGTGATTTGTGGAGTTATTGATTGAGAAATTTGTGGAGTTGACAAAATCCCAATACCTCTCCTCATGTATAAATATATGCCTATGTTAATGAAATAAGATTGAGTTGGTGTGTGAGAGTTGTGCATTATTGTTGAATGTTTTATGCTTTGTAATTTAGTTTTTATTATGTTGTTCCATCTTTCAGGGTTTGTATTATTAAGCAGTAGTAAATCTGAGTATAGTTCGTTGGATACCCAGCTGGCTATCCAATACAGAGAGAAACTGGAAAAAGGTTAGTGAGAGAAATATCATATTGTTCTGGGAGATTATATTTTGATCAAGGGCTTGCTTATTGGCCCCACGCTGCCTCTGCACAGCTTCTGCATCAACCCTACACAGAACTACGTCACTCTAGCTGGGCTCTGCATCAATCCCTATGTTGACCTCCTGCTAACTGGCAATTCGATCTCCATGCCTTCCAGTCTCACACCCCGGTTTCCTGCACTGAATCTTGTCTCTCCTAGCTAGAATTCGGACTCCCTCTGAAGCTTTGCACTACCTGACTGAACTACTCTCTGCCTTCTCTACCTTGCACTACCCAGATCTGGAAAGCTTCCTCTGGTCTACTATCCCTACCCCTCATTGCAAGAAATCACCTTGATTGATTCTCTAGCAACTGTCGCACTACCCTCTCTGAGAAATTCGATCTCTTGATCTCTCTCTGATTTGATTTCCAAATGCCCATCAGGCCTCCTCTTATAATCTTCTAGTTGAAAACCAACAACCCAAATTACATTCTAATCAATGGATCAAATCATTTTGGCTTGATCCTCATCTTCTTCTAGAAGTTTCACCCTTAGTTTCATTAATGCCCTTAAATTATTTTAATTTCCTAAGTTTACACTTAGTGTTAAATTTGGCAACTAGGGCCTGTTGACCACTACGTGTCAACTTCCCATAGCAGTACACCTCCTTTTTCGCAAAAGGGATAGCGCTTAATCAACATGTCCATGCCATTCGACAGTCATCTTCGACTTGATCATATTATGTTGTAAACCCAGTCTGCATGTGTGAATTGTAAATAATCTTAGCAGAGTTGAGTCATGTATGTAAATTGCCTAGGTGGACCTAATTTTCTAGTGATAATATACGTTCTGGAAGTTTTTTGTCTCACCGATCCATGATCGGCAGAGTTTTCCTTCAACCTAACCCCAAAGCCAGAATGAATTTTGTCATTAAAATCTTAGGGGAATCCTAGAGCGTTGATCTGCTAGATTATAGTTGTGTCGCAGAACTGGGTGGTCTATGAGGGTCTATGTCAAATGGGTTTTCCCCCTTGAGATGTAAAATTGTAAAAGTCATGATGTAAAGTGTCTTGAAGGTTAGAAAATGTTTTAATCCCCTCATAAGTCCTAAGTCCTAAGTCCTAGGTGATTTTTCCAAAGGCTAAGTTCGAGAATCCATTTAAAAATAAAAATTAAAAATTGAAAAAAAATAAAAATAAATAAATAAATAAATAAAATAAGAAATAAAAATATTAAAAATTAAATAAATAATTAAAAAATAATAATAATAAATAGAAATAAAATAAAAACTTAAAAAAAAAGATAATAATATAATTTTTGAGTAAATAAATGCAGAATTTCAATTTTTTAATGCATCTAAAAATTCGACGGATGAGATTAAAAGATATTTTGATCCTCATCGACGGTCAAGATCATTTTGACATGGATCACTCAAACTAGCCGTTGGAAATTTTTCCTTTAAATAGGGTGCTAGGGGTCATTTGAGATCATTCGATCTGTGAGTCTTGTGCTGAAGGAAGCTCTCTTGTAAACTTTTTCTAGTGCTAATAAAGAAAGACTTTGGGGTTGAAATCTTGCTGGTGTTACTCTCCTGAAGTGCTGTGAGCTGTTTTATTTTCTACATATTTTTATTTTCAGCCATTAGTAATAGCTTGATATAGAGTATGGTTGAACACAGGTATCTTGTTCACTTACTAGGGTTTGAGTGGTATTAGAATTTCTGAAATAATGGCAGGTATCTCCATTGCATCTGGGATCTAGTACTATTTTTCCTCTCTTTATTGATGGTTGAAGTGAGCTGTGTAGGAAACCCTTATTGAGAAAATCAGTGGGTGTTTGGGGAAGTTCTCGGCTGAACCAGCCAACTCCCGCAAAGCACTCTCTTGTAGAGCCCAACCAGTTTTGATTCTGGGTTTATCATTTAGAGTTTATTTTTTGAGTTGCATGAGAGATTTCTAAAGTATCTCATAGTAAATCTGATATTCTGAAAATATTATGTGGATTACTGACAGATCTGGCTACTTAAGAGTCGAAAAGTTGTAAATGCTGTAATTATTTAGCTAATTTAGGGTTTTAGTTTCATTGTTTGCAGATATTATTTTCGGGTGTTTGTCTTTCCACTACAGGTTGCAGGGTTTTCTGAAGACTTCTGAGGGTTTGTCTAAGCTGTTTTGCTGTACAAGGGTTTCAATTTCAGTTGTTTTCAGATCTGGAGAGTTTCGATTGTATTGCAGGAAGAAATTTCTCGAAAAATAAAATTTGTGACCTGGGTAAACCCCTTGCCGCTTTGCCAGCTGCCTGTACATTGCTGCAAAAAATAAATCGCTGCACTCACATCCCTCTGCTGCAGTGTCATCTTTTCTCTCTTTGTTTTCACTCCAACACTCAACGTATCAATCCCTGTAATCATTTTTTATTACCCCCGCTGCTCAGCCTTCATCTTAGCTCCTCCCGTGGTTTTTCCTTTGCTCAATCGTTGGTTTCTGCAACACGTTTCTCCATCAACACCCTCATGCAGCTCTTTGCTCCCTCCTTGCTGCTGCAGTTTCATTGCATCCCCCTCTGCCTGCGTCTAGCTCCTTCATCTCTCCACGCTGCCAGATCTGTGTATTCCAGGCACCTGCAAACAACAAGCAAGCGTTGGGTTCCTTATTGTGTTGATGCAGCAAGCAAAAAACTCAAGATGTTGCCATCTCTGCGTTGACTCCACGCTCAGCTCGTTGGGTTCTCAGCTGCAAACAAAAAGTCAAGATGCTGCTTCTTCTACGCTCAGCGTTCAACATTCTTCTCAAACTTCACTCCTATGCAGACTCCTTCCGTCGTCCATTGCTCAGTCTCCTCAGCCGTTGTTGTACCTGCACACGCACATCTCCGTACGACAGGCAAACAAAAAACTTGTTTTTTTAGGCGTATGAGTGTTTGGGTTACGTTTCAGTTTTCTTTTATATCCATTTTAATTTAGTTTGGAGTTTAGATATTATTCGAGTCACTTTATTTTTCTTAGTTTTCTTTTTTTTATTTAGATTTAAAGGTTCTATTTAGTTTAGATTTAAGACTCCACAAATTTCACTTTTCATATATTTTAGATTTTAGTTAAAATTTTATGTTCTAAACTTTATAATTTTAAAATCATAAAAATTAAAAAATTAATAAAGTAATAAAAAAATATTTTTAGATTCTAAATTAGACTTTAGTTTTATATTTTGATTAAGTTTAGTTTATATTTAAGTTTGTTTTAACCAAAAAAAAAAACATAACAAAAAAAAAAGAAAAAAAAAATGGAAATTTTTCACCAATTTCAGTCTTGGCTCAGGATTTGTTATGTTTGTGATATATCTTTTATGCTAAGGCTGAAATTTTGGTGTGGGAATAATATTTATCACTTCTTTATATGGTTAAACATGCTTAAGTGTTCATTTGAAGATTAACTACATGAATGTGATATCTGGTTAGCATTTTACGCGGTTGTGTAAAGCATTTTATCTTTCGAAATTTTAATTGATGGAGTATCATTAAGCCATTGAGCATTTATTACATTTGGTAAAAGTTAATCCTTGATGAGTTATTTGATGGTAAATGGTTGTTAGTGAGTTCATATTTCTGCAGCATTTGATAAATAATTGTTTCATCATTCATTTCATAAGGCACTGGTCTATTAACTCAATAAAATCAATTAAGTGCTTGTTTCCCTCGTGTCTCCCAACCCAACTGGTCCCCAGTTGGTCATCCACTATCCCATAGGGTCTACCCCCCTTAACCGCGGGAGACAGGCTTAAACGGAGAGATCGGGGATTAGCGTGACAGCCCTCGATCTGAGTGTTGTCGTGACAATCTGTGCGACAACATTTTTTGGCGTCGTTTCCTGGGACAAAGTTTTTCTATCCTTGGTCCTTTCCTTTCGATCTTTTCCGTGTTTCACTTCCTGTCCGGGTGGTGACTCCACTTCACATATTATCTACAAAAGTGTATACTAGAAGACATCCAAGCAGTCTGTGCAATCCTGCTCCTGATCCTAAAAGGGCTCTTAGGGTACGATTACACAAACTCTCTTCTCGTACACTTCTTGTTAACCTCAGACAAGAAGCCCTCTCTGATATCCATTTACTTTTTACTAGTCCAGTTGAGCACGACATCATGGACATATTCGCCCCGTGTAACTTTGCTAACATTCAGGGTTATCCCAATGATATTCCAAAACATGGAGTGGATAAATTGCCTATCTTTCAGGGAGATAACGCAATCAGTGCTAATTCACATCTGAAAGCTTTTAGTTCATGGCTGGGGAAGTACGCAAGGGCCACTGATTTTAATCATGAAGATGTTAAAATGACCCTTTTTGTTCTGACCTTGGAGGGTGATGCTTTAGATTGGTTTATGGAAAAGCCTCAAAATCCATTTGATTCCTTACAATCGATTGTTAATGCCTTTAAGGAAAAGTATGGAGATAAGAGAGAAGGAAGACACCTTGTGAAAGCTATCAGCATAATAAAAAAGAGAGAGAATGAAACCGCTGAAGAATTTAATAAAAGGTTTAATGATATTATTAAAGAATTACCTCAAGACTATAAACCTATCGACAAATCTCTTCAAGATTTTTACATTGATGCCTTTAGTCTTGAGCCATCTTATGAATTGAGGCGTGCTAGACTTAATGATTATAGGGAGTGCCAAGCCTTAGCTATCAAGCTTGAGAAGGACAAGGCGGCATCTAGGAAGTTTGAGATCCCAGGTTTTGAGAGGGCTACTACGAAACTAAAAGAACCTAAAGGAAAAGCAGTTCAAGAGCCTGAAAGCGAAGTTGTTCTCAAATTGCTCCAAAAGATTGAAACCATGGAAATTAATCATAACAAGGAGATAGCCACTTTGCAGAATAGGTTGATTCAAATGGAAAGAACACAAACACAAAACTTCCAACCTCAAAATAATAATAATAGAAATAACAATTGGCAAAAGAAGGTTCAGTCTAGTGAGCAGAGACCTCCTAATCCTATAACCAATTTGGTTGATAATGCTCCTCCTTATTGTCGGATTTGTGATGCTCTTCATGAAGAGACCACTTGCCCTATCGTTAGAAGAATCTTGGATAATGGAATGCTTGGGACAGGTGATCAAATAAATGTAGTAGGTAACAAGTTTCCTTTGTCTATGGATGATTGGATAGAGGTCAAGGAAAATAGTCGTTACATTATAAATCCTTCATCAGCTTTTAGTGTAAATAACCTTGAAAATGAAGATGACATTTTGGCCAGGTTATATGGTGAAAAACCTTCTCCCGAGCAAATCATGGAAATTGCTAGAGATAAAGGTTTGACCTATCAGAGAAGGGATAAAGATTAGAGTGGGAATCAAATTCCCCCTTGAACTTTTAACCCTGGTTTGAACTCTGGATTAGATGTCAATTTGGGAAGTTGGTTTAAAATTGCAAAACTTTGGGTTCCTGTCTCCGAGATTGCTAAAATCCCTTCCCAAAGAGATAAGTTATTAAAAGCTATTCAAGGTCTTCAAGTAAATATTTCTCAATAGAAGAATCGGGAAGTTGACTATCACGATGCTCCCATATATTTGCAAAGCTTAGATGCGGATAACAAAGATCACCAGCCTTTCTTTATCACCTTGTTAGTTAATGGATATAAATTGAATAATTTCATGTTGGATTCTGGTGCATCAGCTTGTGTAATGACTAAAAGGGTCATGGAACAACTTAACTTAAGAGTTTCTAGACCCTACTATAACATATGTGCCATGGATTCTAAGAAAATTGAAGTGCATGGTTTCATAAAAGATTTGCAAGTTCATCTATCAATTTACCCAGACATCATGATTGTTATGGATATTGTTGTGGTGGATGTGCCTGATGCCTGGGGTATGCTTTTATCCAGAAAGTGGGCCTCTGATCTAGGAGGAAGTATTCAAATGAATTGGTCATATGCTATGATTCCTTCTCCTAGGGGTGATGGTTTTGTAAGACTAAATAGAGAGCCCGAAAGAAAATTTCATGTTGAAGATCCTAAGAGACCTCACAACGAGATAATTAAAGAGCAATCTGACATTGGGAACTATGCCATTATGTCTAATTTCATAATTCCTCCCGATGATAAGATTAAGGGTCTCAATGATAGAGTTTGGTGCATGTACTTCGATGGTGCATCGTCTAGCATGGTAAAGGTGCTGGAATAGTGCTTAAATCTCCCCTTGATCACATTTTCAAATTTTCCTATCGATTAGAATTTGAAGCAACCAACAATGTCGCTGAATATGAGGCTATATTGTTGGGTCTTGAATTGGCAAAATCTTTGAAGATTAATTTGCTTAGCATTAAGGGGGATTCTGATTTAATTATCATGCAGCTTAAAAATAAATTCACATGTAAAAATCAAAGATTGAGAAATTATCGAAATGCTATGTGGGATACTATGGAGCACTTTGATACCCTTGACCTCAAAGCTATCCCAAGAGAGCAAAATAGTTTGGCAGATGAACTTGTCGTAGCTGCTACTACTTTCCAGTTATCTGATGAGCTAATCAAGGATAAGATCAAAATGGAAGTAATATTTAGACCATCTGTTCCAGATAACTCAGAGCATTGGCAAGTCTTTAATGATGAAAAGCAAGTAATTTGTTTCCTTAATAGTTTGGATGAGTTTGAGGATTTCCGGATAAATTCTGAGGAGGATGGATCTTTAAATTATGAGCATATCATAAATCCTACTCCTAGGAATGTGGTTGCCTTAGAGCATCATTTTGATCGGCATGATGCCACGAAGTTGAGAGAAGAAAATAAGATGGACCCAGGCGAATATCTCAAGATAAACATTGGTACTTATGAGAACCCAAAGATTGTTAAAATTGGTAAAGGTACTAGTGTGGAGGAAAGAAAAAAGTTAACTAATTTACTTCGCGAATATCAAGATGTGTTAGCTTTTTCTTATGATGAATTAAAGGGCTATAGGGAAGATCTCATGGAACATACTATCCCCTTAAAAGATGAAAATGCTAAACCCTTTCGCTAGAAACTTAGGCAAATTATTCCTAAATTAGCCCCTTTGGTTCAGAAAGAGCTTGCGAAAATGCTTGTAGCAGGAATTATCGCTCAAACCAGGCATTTGACATGGTGTTAAAATCTGGTGATTGTTAGGAAAAAGAATGGTACGATAAGGCTTTGTGTCGATTTTCGAAACCTTAATCTAGCATGCAAGAAAGATAATTACCCTTTGACAAACATGGAGACTTTGTTGCAAAGAGTGACCGGTTCTCGAATGATATCATTGCTAGATGGTTTTTCTGGGTACAATCAGGTATGGGTTAAAAAGGAAGATCATCATAAAACCACATTCACCACACCATGGGGTACCTTTGAATACATCAGAATGCCGTTTGGATTAACCAACGCTGGGGCTACATTCCAAAGGGCTATGGATTATGCCTTCAAGGGGTTAATCGGGAAATTTATTGAGATTTACCAAGATGATCTTACTGTTTTTTCTAAATATGGTATCAGTCATGTAAATCATCTTAGGCAGGTTTTCGATAGATGTAGAGAATATGGGATTTCTTTGAATCCAGCTAAGTCTGTTTTTAGAGTTACAGAAGGGAAATTACATGGCCATATCATTTCTAAGGATGGAATCAAGATTGATCCTGAAAGAATTAAAGCAATCCAAAGGATTCCTCTTCCTCATAATCTTAAATCCCTTCAGTCTTTCCTTGGAAAGACAAATTTTCTTAGAAGGTTTATTCCAAATTACGCAGAAATAGCTAAGCCTATTCAAAGTCTTCTAAAGAAAGATGCAAAATTTGTTTGGCAAGAAGACGGTAAAAAGGCTTTTCAAGAAATCAAATGTGCTATTGCAAGAGCTCTTGTCTTAGTTAGTCCCGATTATTCCAAAGATTTCATGATTTTTTCTTTCGCTTCCGAAGATACCATTGTTGGTGTCCTGCTAGAAAAGAATAAAGATGGTCACGAGCAGCCTATTTCTTTCATGAGTAGAGCACTTCAAAATTCCGAATTGAAGTACAATACCATGGAAAAGCAGGCTTATGCCTTGGTCAAGTCTCTTAAGCACTTCAAAGCTTATGTGGGTTATTCTAAAATCATTGCTTTCATCCCACATTCTGTTGTTAAAGAAATATTAACTCAAACCGATTGCTTAGGGACTCGTGCTAGGTGGGTTACTAAAATACAAGAATATGATTTAGAGATCAGACCCACTAAGCTAGTCAAAGGCCAAGGTTCGGCTCAAATGTTGATTGAAGGTAATGAAAAGACTCTTGGTTTGTTTTGTCTTAGCGATCTATCTTCGCTGGAGTTGCAAAGATTAGCAGAGCATGAGTGGTACAAGGACATAGTTTATTACTTGATGAATCTTGCATGTCCTAACCATTTAGTTGCTCATAAGATAAGGGCTCTTAGACTAAAAGCCACTAAGTATTGCCTTATGAAGGATGGCCTTGGATGGAGAAATCCTGAGGGCATAGTGCTTAGGTGTGTTGATGACGTTGAGTCCAAGAAATTAATCTTTGAGTTTCATTCAGGATTTTGTGCTGGTCATTATGCTGCTAGAACTACTGCCCACAAAATCTTGAGAGTTGGTTATTATTGGCCTTCAATTTTTTCTGATGTGCATAAGTTTGTTAGAGCTTGTCAAGCCTATCAACTATTCACTGGGAAACAGAAGCTTGCTGCCCTGCCCCTACAACCTGTCATTGTAGAGGCACCTTTTCAGCATTAGGGTCTGGACATCATAGGGAAGTTCCATGAAAATTCTAGCAATGGCTACTCATGGATTTTGACTGCTACGGATTATTTCAGTAAATGGGTTGAGGCCATTCCTGCTAAGAATGCCACTGAAAAGGTTATTATGGATTTCATTGAAAATAACATCATTACTAGATTTGGTGTCCCTGCTAAGATCACTGCTGACAATGCCAAAGCTTTTAGTTCCTCAAAGTTTTCATCTTTTTGTTTCAAGTATGGCATTGTCCTATCTCATTCGTCAAATTACTATCCTCAGGGTAATGGTCTGGCCGAATCAAGTAGCAAGAATCTCATAACCATTATCAAAAGATAGTAGGAGATAATAAGATATCATGGGATATCAAAATCAAGTATGCTTTATGGGCAGATAGAATCACTAAGAAGAAAGCTACTGGTAAATTTCCCTTTGAATTAGTTTATGGCTTGTATGTAACCTTACCTGTGCACCTGAAATTGCCAGCTTATCAGCTCCTTCAGAATTTTTCTACTAATAAAGATGTTGTTCAGAATAGAATTGATCAGATTGTGGAGTTAGATGAAGCTTGTAGGACAACTTTTGATGCTATATGTAAAAATCAATCTAACATTAAGAAAAGCTTTGATAAATTCTCTCGATCTAGATCTTTGCAAGTGGGAGATATGGTACTTCTTTGGGATTGAAAAAATGAAAAACCAGGAAAACATAAGAAGTTCAACAGTTTGTGGTTGGGACCGTACATCATTCGAGATATAGCTGGACCAAACTCATTCCACTTGAGCAGATTAGATGGTGAACCACTTGATCTACCTGCGAATGGCCAAATGCTCAAGCTGTTCTTCAAAGATGATATTTGATGCCATAGGGCATCCTTTGTATTGTATTTCTAACCCTACTCCTTGTTATTTCAACATTTTATTTATGTTTTAGGATTAGATTTACTTTCCTTGTTAATAAATGAAGAGCTTCTACCTTTCATGTGCTTAAATGTTATATGATGATTTTTGAATGGACGCTACTTATTTCTGTTGTGTTGCGTGGATGTAGATTCTGGATTCTCACATTCCTGCAGTGCAGCAATGTGTCCCCAAGTAGAGCCAGATGTTGACCACTACGTGTCAACTTCCCATAGCAGTACACCCCCTTTTTTCGCAAAAGGGATAGCACTTAATTGACATGTCCGTGCCATTCGACAGTCATCTTCGACTTGATCATATTATGTCGTAAACCCAGTCTGCATGTGTGAATTGTAAATAATCTTAGCAGAGTTGAGTCATGTATGTAAATTGCCTAGGTGGACCTAATTTTCTATTGATAATCTACGTTCTGGAAGGTTTTTTGTCTCACCGATCCATGATCGGCAGAGTTTTCCTTCAACCTAACCCCAAAACCAAAATGAATTTTGTCATTAAAATCTTAGGGAAATCCTAGAGCGTTGATCTGCTAGATTACAGTTGTCTCGCAGAACTAGGTGGTCTATGAGGGTCTATGTCAAATGGGTTTTCCCCCTTGAGATGTAAAATTGTAAAAGTTATGATGTAAAGTGTCTTGAGGGTTAGAAAATGTTTTAATCCCCTCATAAGTCCTAAGTCCTAGGTCCTAGGTGATTTTTCCAAAGGCTAAGTTCGAGAATCCATTTAAAAATAAAAATTAAAAATTGAAAAAAATAAAAAAACAATAAAAAAAAGATATAAATAATATAAAATTAAAAAATAATAATAATATATATATATATATATATATATATTAAAAATTAAATAAATAATTAAAAAATAAATAATAATAATAATAATAATAATAAAATAAAAACTTAAAAAATAATAATAATAATAATATAATTTTTGAGTAAATAAATGCGGAGTTTCAATTTTTTAATGCATCTAAAAATTTGATGGATGAGATTAAAAGATATTTTGATCCTCATCGATGGTCGAGATCATTTTGACATGGATCACTTGAACTAGCCGTTGGAAATTTTTCCTTTAAATAGGGTGCTAGGGGTCATTTGAGATCATTCGATCTGTGAGTCTTGTGTTGAAGGAAGCTCTCTTGTAAACTTTTTCTGGTGCTAATAAAGAAAGACTTTGGGGTTGAAATCTTGCTAGTGTTACTCTTCTGAAGTGCTGTAAGCTGTTTTATTTTCTGCATATTTTTATTTTCAGCCATTAGTAATAACTTGATATAGAGTATGGTTGAACACAAGTATCTTGTTCACTTACTAAGGTTTGACTGGTATTAGAATTTCTGAAATAATGGTAGGTATCTCCATTGCATCTGGGTTCTAGTACTGTTTTTCCTCTCTTTATTGATGGTTGAAGTGAGCTGTGCAGGAAAACCTTATTGAGAAAATCAGTGGGTGTTTGGGGAAGTTCTCGGCTGAACCAGCCAACTCCCGCAAAGCACTCTCTTGTAGAGCCTAGCCAGTTTTGCTTCTGGGTTTATCATTTAGAGTTTTTTTTTGAGTTGCATGAGAGATTTCTGAAGTATCTCATAGTAAATCTGATATTCTGAAAATATTATGTGGATTACTGACAGATCTGGCTACTTAAGAGTCGAAAAGTTGTAAATGCTGTAATTACTTAGCTAATTTAGGGTTTTAGTTTCATTTTATGCACATATTATTTTTGGGTGTTTGTCTTTCCATTACAGGTTCCAGGGTTTTCTGAAGACTTCCGAGGGTTTGTCTAAGCTGTTTTGTTGTCCAAGGGTTTCAATTTCAGTTGTTTTCAGATCTGGAGGGTTTCGATTGTATTGCAGGAAGAAATTTCTCGAAAAAAAAAAATTGTGACCTGGGTAAACCCCTTGCTGCTTTGCTAGCTGCCTGTACGCTGCTGCAAAAAATAAATCGCTGCACTCACATCCCTCTGTCGCAGTGCCATCTTTTCTCTCTGCGTTTTCACTCCAGCACTCAACGTATCAATCCCTGTAATCATTTTTTATTACCCCCACTGCTCAGCCTTCATCTTAGCTCCTCTCATGGTTTTTCCCTTGCTCAATCGTTGGTTTCTGCAGCACGTTTCTCCATCAACACCCTCACGCAGCTCTCTTCTCCCTCCTTGCTACTGCAGTTTCATTGCATCCCCCTCTGCCTGCGTCTAGCTCCTTCATCTCTCCACGCTGCCAAATCTGTGTATTCCAAGCACCTGCAAACAACAAGCAAGCGTTGGGTTCCTTATTGTGTTGATGCAGCAAGCAAAAAACTCAAGACGCTGCCATCTCTGCATTGATTCCACGCTCAACTCGTTGGGTTCTCAGCTGCAAACAAAAAACCAAGACGCTACTTCTTCTACGCTCAGCGTTCAATATTCTTCTCACACTTCACTCCTACGCAGACTCCCTCTGCCATCCATTGCTCAGTCTCCTCAGCCGTTGCTGTACCTACACACGCACACCTCCGTACGACAGGCAAACAACAAACTCTTTTTTTTTAGGCGTATGAGTGTTTGGGTTACGTTTCAGTTTTCTTTTATATCCATTTTAATTTAGTTTGGAGTTTAGATATTATTCGAGTCACTTTATTTTTCTTAGTTTTCTTTTTTTTATTTAGATTTAAAGGTTCTATTTAGTTTAGATTTAAGACTCCACAAATTTCACTTTTCATATATTTTAGATTTTAGTTTCAATTTTATGTTCTAAACTTTATAATTTTAAAATCATAAAAATTAAAAAATTAATAAAGTCATAAAAAATTTATTTTTAGATTCTAAATTAGACTTTAGTTTTAGATTTTGATTAAGTTTAGTTTAGATTTAAGTTTGTTTAAAAAAAAAAAAAAATTGGAAATTTTTCGCCAGTTTCAGTCTTGGCTTAGGATTTGTTATGTTTGCGATATATCTTTTATGTTGAGGCTAAAATTTTGATGTGGGAATAATATTTATCATTTCTTTATATGGTTAAACATACTTAAGTGTTCATTTGAAGATTAACTACATGAATGTGATCTCTGGTTAGCATTTTACGCGGTTCTCTAAAGCATTTTATTTTTTGAAATTTTAATTGTTGGAGTATCATTAAGCCATTGAGCATTTATTACATTTGGTAAAAGTTAATCTTTGATTGAGTTATTTGATGGTAAACGGTTGTTAGTGAGTTCATATTTCTGCAGCATTTGATAAATAATCGTTTCATCATTCATTTCATAAGGCACTGGTCTATTAACTCAATAAAATCAATTAAGTGCTTGTTTCCCTCGTGTCTCCCAACCCAACTGGTCCCCAGTTGGTCATCCACTATCCCATAGGGTCTACCCCCCTTAGCCACGGGAGACAGGCTTAAACAGAGAGATCGGGGATCAGCGTGACAGCCCCCGATCTAAGCGTTGTCGTGACAATCTGTGCGACAACAGGGCCAAACTCCACCTTGAACAGCTCATATGATGCAACTGATATTTTATTGGATTCCTCTTTCCGAAAGGTGTAGGATTGATCTAAATATCATCTCATTCTGACATGTACAAATTGAATTATGAATCTAGATATGAATTTATTTTTATTATGGACAAATTGTCAAGGTCAGCCAACAAACTAATGTAGGCTCACAAGCCCAAAAGACATGTCTATTCATCCTCAAGCGTTGCATACAAATAGAAGGAGCCTCTTCCTCATTTTCTCACTCATCTTCACACACATCTCTCTCTCCTCATCTGATTGGGTACGGATTTCTAGGCAGCCTCTCTCTCCACACATGAGAAGAAGAAGACTGTAATTTTTTGTTTGGGCATTGACTGAATTGCAGGAGGGTTTGACCAACATTGACCAGGTAGCTGTTGACTTGATTTGACTGCATTTTTCTTGAGGATATTTCTGTTTGGGCAGGTCGCATTTCTAGGCACAGAAATCGAGGCAATTCGAGTTGTTTTACTAGAGTTGACTGCAGGAGGGTTTGACCGCAGGTTTGACTCTATGTTGACCAAGTTTGACTGAGTTTTTCGGGATTGTTTTGGGCTGATTCAGATCACTGTAGGAGGTCGAGTTGACTGGGTTTGACCGAGTTATTTTGGAGGAGAAATTATGCCCCATTGACCAACGTTGACTTTCTGGTTAGGGCTTCATGTGATTGTTATTTGTCTAGACAAATTTGACTTTGATTGGGCAAGTGAATTTTTCATATTGTACTCTCTCTCTCTGCTGAACTTTTGAAGAATAATAAGAAGACTTGATTCAAAGGGTTTCCCCACATTGGGGTTTTTCCCTGGCATCTTCCAAATACCGTGTCCTCTTGTCTTCTACTGTTTTTATTTATGTTCAATCTGCATTTACTGTCATGTTCATGTGATTGCTAATCTGGAAATTGATATTGGACTAATAAGAAACTTGAAGTAAATTTCTCTTAAGTATATAACATACCATTGTTAACTAAAATTAACATGGTATCAGAGTTGAGGTGAAGACAAAGCCCAAGCAAGAGTGAAAAGAGCAATCACTGAGAAAAGCAATCATCAAGAATTGTTGGACAAGGACAAGAGTCAATGGCCTCTGCATCTTACTTCAAGCCTGATGACAAGCTCAATGATAAGTCTGATTATCATGCATGGAAGATGCCTCTTGATTTGACTTTGGAAGAGCAGGATGTTATGGACTATGTGCAGGGAAAGATTTCTGAACCTCCTTCAAATGCATCGGATGCCACGAAAACAAAGTACAAGAAGGTTGAAGTCAAATCAAAGAATATTATTAGGGATTCTATTAGCAAGCATTTGGTTGCATATATCTCTGATTTGAACACATCTAAGGAAATGTATGACAGGTTGGTTGGCATGTTCAAAGATAGCAATGCAAACCAAGTTCTCTTTCTCAAGAACAAATTAAAGGACATAAAGAAGGGAAAATCAGAAGATATTCAATCCTAATTCATGAGGATTACTGAGATAAAAAATGATCTTCTTTCAATTGGAGAAGCTATTGCTGATAGGGATCTCACTCTCATTGCCCTTGGAGGACTCCCTCGTGAATGGCATGTGTTCAACACTACTACTCTCAACAATGACAGGATTCCAGGTTTTGAAGAATTGCTGACTCGATGTTCTCAAGAAGAAACAAGGATGATGAAAATGGATATGCCTTCAAATAGGAATGATCCTATTGCATTCTCCGCTCATGCTAAAAAGAAGAACAATGCAGGTTCAAAGAAGTAATGTCAAGGAAGGTCGAGATTAAAAAATGGAAGAAAGGGAAGATGCTTCATTTGTAAAAAGTTTGGTCACTGTGCTAGGGAGTGTCCTAATAGAAGGGATACAACTCATGATGATGACAGCCACAACAACAACAATTTCAGGGGCAACAACAATCAAAGGAATGGCAGGTTCAACAACAAAGGAAAAAGGAATGCTCCCACTAATCGACATGGAAATGGTCGACCTTCCAAAAGATCAAGAAACTCCAGGTATGATGAATCTAATGTTGTCAATAACAAGAAAAAAGAATTTTATCTTATATCTTGCCTCTCTATTGCCTCTCCTCTAAATACTTTGGGAAATTGGTTGATTGATAGTGGTGCCTCAAGGCACTTCACTGGGTATAAGGAAGCTCTTTCAAATCTGATAGAAAAGGATACAAATTTGGAAATCATTCTTGGGGACAATGCCACCTATCCCATGAAGGGAGTTGGGAATGTTACTCTTCAATTGAATCAAGGTAACACCATTCATCTACAAGAAGTACTATATGTACCTGATATAAAGAAGAACCTGGTATCTATCTCGACAATGGAAGACAAAGGATTCAAGGTGGCATTCATCGATGGAAAGGTACGTGTTTGGAAAATAAATTTCAAAGAAGCATTTACTCTTGGATTCAGGGTTGACAACCTATATCAAGTTGGAGGAAGTCCACTAGGAGCTATGTCTTGCAATACATCTCTTCAATCCAAATTATGGCACCGAAGGTTTGCTCATCTTCATTATAAAGCCCTATCCGATATGAGGAAGGTGGTAACAAGTATGCCCGAATTTAATGTAGAACATGAAGGTGTTTGTCAAGGATGTGCAGAAGGAAAACATACAAGGGGACCATTCCCCTCAAGAGATAGAAATACTACCGACATATTGCAATTGATTCATTCTGATCTATTTGGTATGATGCCTGTGAACTCTTTGGGAGGATATTTATATTATGCTATCTTTGTGGATGATTTCTCTAACAAAACTTGGATATATTTCTTGAAGAAGAACGACGTAGTATTCTCATGGTTCCATTCTTTCAAAGCCTTGGTCGAAAATCAAACCGGGTAGAAGATCAAAATATTGAGGATCGATAATGAAACCGAATATGAATCAAATGAGTTCAATGACTATTGTAGGGAAGTTGGCATTGAGAGGGAGACTACTACCGCATATACTTGTGAGAAAAATGGTGTTGTTGAAAGGAAGAACCGTTCTATTATAGAAGCCACTCGTGCCATGCGTCATGATCAAAGCCTTCGGAAGTTCTTATGGCCTGAAGCTTCCAACACTACTATGTACGTTCAAAATAGATGCCCTCATCAAGCGCTGGACTCCAAAACTCCTGAAGAAGTTTTCATCGGTAATACACTTGATGTTTCTCACTTTAGAATTTTTGGTAGTCTCGTATATTTTCATGTGCCGAAAGAAAAGAGAAGGAAATTGGATGCATCTGGGAAGAAAAGAACATTTGTGGGCTACAGTGAAACTTCTAAGGCATATAGAATCTATGTGGTTGTTCAAAGAGAAGTGGAGATAATTCATGATGTCACCTTCTATGAAGATGTTTCCCTTGGGAAGATTAGTAACCTTTCTATTCCAAGGAAGGACAAAGAAAAAAATTCAAGAAAACAGGGAGAACTGCAGGATGAGCCGATGCTCGATGCTAAAGGACCAATGGAGCCCATTGATCCACCTCCTCATGATCCCTCCTCCTCGAAAAGGAGACCCCATGGATTAGGGAAACTCTCGAAGATGCCAAGAGACATGTTACACCAAGAGGGACATTTCATGAAAGTAAGAAGTCGAATAGGTACCAAGGGTATTTAACTGCCATGAGCACCATTGTTGAATCTAAGCCTTGCACATTCGAAGAAGTTGTGAAGCACCAAGTTTTGAAGGATGCTATGAACGAAGAGTATTAATCGATTATGAAGAATGATGTCTGGGAAATGGTCCCTAGACCCAGGGACAAATCCGTTGTCACGTCAAAATGGCTCTACAAGATCAAGCATGGAGCTGATAGAAGTGCTGAAAAGTTCAAGGCCAGATTTGTTGATTGAAGCTTCTCTCAAAAGGAAGGTGTGGACTACGATGAGATATTTGAACCTGTTGCCTGATATACCACCATCCATTCGATTATAGCCCTTACTGCCTTGCAAGGATAGAATCTACACCAAATGGATGTCAAGACCGCCTTCTTACATGTTTCAATTAAGGAGGAAGTCTATGTAGAACAACCTGAGGGGTTCGAAGTTCAAGATCGTCAGACACATGTATGCAGGTTGAAGAAAGCCCTTTATGGGTTGAAGCAAGCTCCCTGAGCTTGGTATGAGAGGATCGATAGCTATCTGACGAAGCTGGGATTTACAAGAAGTGAAGATGATCCAAACCTTTACTTTAAGGTTGACAATGATAGACCTTTCATCTTGGTATTTTATGTGGACGATCTCTTTCTAACAGGTGCAGAACCTCTTATTCATCAATGTAAGAGGGAGTTGGCTTCTGAATTCGAGATGAAGGACCTAGGACTGATGAATTATTTCCTAGGGTTGGAGGTCTAGCAAAATCCAAGAGATATTTTCCTTTCTCAAGGAAAATACAATGTGAAGATAATTGAAAGATTTGGGATGGTGGACTGCAAGTCTGTGACTACTCCGATGGAACTTAACTTCAATAAGTTATGCGGAAGTGCTGCTGGGCCCGATTTGGGAAATCCTTCTAAGTATCATCATTTCATGGGGGCCCTGATGTTCTTGGTGAACTCTCGCCCGAACATATGTTTTGCAGTGAATACATTGAGTCAATTTATGGTCGAGCCTAATCACATACATTGGATTGCTGCCAAGAATGTCTTGAGATATCTCCAGGGCACAATCACCTATGGACTGAGATACACTGTCGGGAATGTGAGGCTTCATGGTTATTTTGATGTTGTCTGGGTTGGCAGTGTGGTGGATCGTAAAAGCACATCAGGATGTTGTTTCTCTCTAGGTTTTGCTTCGATATCTTAGTTGAGCAGGAAGCAGAAGTCGGTTGCTTTGAGCACCGCTGAGGCCAAATATATTGCTGCTAGTATGGCCTCCTATGAATCTATTTGGTTGAGGAAGCTCTTTAGTGAGTTGTTTGGACATGTGCTAGATACCACTGTGATATATTGCGACAACCAAAGTGGGATTCGTCTTTTTGAGAACCCCGTGTTTCATGACCGCTCCAAGCATATAGATATAAGGTGCCACTTTATCCAGGATATGGTACAACGGGGAACAATAAGGCTCCGTCATATTGGGATAGATGATCAAGTCACAGATATTCTTACAAAGCCCTTGGGGAAGGTCAAATTCTTAACCTTCCATGAACGACTTGGAGTCGAGGAGAGACCCTCTTATGAGGGTCCCGTTTGATTTGGATATTGAGCTCTGGTAGCTTCAGGAGGCTTGGGGTACTACTTGGAGAGAAAAGCTACCATAGGGTGAGTGGTTCACCTTCCCCTAGTGGTGCGCGATGTATAGGGTGAATGGTTCACCTTCCCTTGTGATACCCCATGTTGATATATGCATAGGATGAGTGGTTCACCTTGTTGATTTGGGGTAGCATCAGATGTGCTCTAGCGATGAAAATTGGTGGAGAGGCTAAAGCACATGAGATCTCCAAGACCCAAAAATGATTTGGGGAAATTCTACCCGGTGAAGGAGATATTAAAATAATTAATATTTTTAATGGGTTCCTAAGTCTAAACTTAGGAAAATAAAAATATTAATGGGTAATAATATAAAACTCGGTTAGAAGGTTCTAAATGACCTAGATCAAGCCAAATATAATCTTATCCATTGGTTAGAGATGTAATCTCGGTCGTTGAAGACTCAACAGAAAAATTATAAGAGGAGGCTTGAGGGTTAGTTGGAGATACACCAGAGTGATCAGTCATTTTGATTTTCTAGAGCAGGTTTTGCTAAGAGAAATTGAACCAGTGATCAGAGTTGTAGCAAGGGGCAGTGAGTATGAGGTAGAGAGGTAGAGATAGTGCCAGAAGACCAGCGCAGCATCAGAGGCAGACGCAGAGCCAGTAGTGACGGTGCAGAGGCCAGAAGGGCCTGCGTCATCCACGCAGAGGCTGCAGAAGTGATGCAGAGGACCAGAGAGGTTGCGCAGAGCCTTAGAGGGATGACGCAGAAGGTTTCAAGCTGACACAGAGGCCAGGAGGGCTAACGCAGTGCTTCAAATTGTGCTGGAGAGGGTTTCATGGTGCAGACTTTCAGAATATCTGCTTCCGAAGAGAGGTATTACTGCCAGATTATTTATCTCTGTCAGGTGAGCCAGTTTGGCACCCAGTGTACTCAAGAAAAGCTACTTAATAATAAAACCCTCAGAACTATTGGACCAGTTTTCCCAAGTTGGGTTTTCTGGGGATGGTTGTCCAAAAATAACGGTGTCCCTTGTGTGTTTGTCCATTTCTTTCAGTTGTTGATCTGTAGATGGTTGAGACTATATTGTGTTTATTTCAGTGTTTATATGGTTAAATAACTTGTTAGTAATTAAACAAGTAGGCGAAATAAACCAGAGAATACAGATAAAATTTCTAACGGGTAATACTTAGAAATTTCAACATGGTATCAGAGCGTTGCAGATCACAGGAGAGTTGAAGGCGCCAGCTGAATCAGAGAATTTGCAGCAGAAATAGCTGTCCCAAGTGACAGAAGTTGTTCCTAGGCAGAAAGCAGTAGAGAAGGGTTGACACAGAGCCTACGTCATTAGTTCAAGGCAGAGAGAGGCCGGCGCAGAGGAAGAAAAAGGCAAAAGAGGCTCATGAAGAGCCACGCAAAGACCAGGAGGGTTGATGCAGTTGGCCAAGGGAGAAAATCAGCCTTCCCAGGATTGTGCGGAGCCTAGGGGTGTAGTTCTTCAGTTGCTGGGGCATAGGAAGCTGTGGGCAAATTGCAGAGAGTTAAGCTGGTGGGGTGATGTTGATGTTGAGGTAGAACAGTACCTTACGGGATAGAACCAAGGTAGAGGGAGTCGCTACCTAGGCGGATTTCTAGCCAAGAAATCTGGATCAATGTTGCAGGAGCATAGGAGATTGGAGAGGTGCAACTCGACGGTTGGCAGGTGGATTTCAAGGAGGGAAACCGAGACTTAGAGGGAGTCTGGCAGAGAACTTCCAGGAGGGAAGTAGAGACACAAAGGAGTTGAAAAGAAGAGCAGAGAGATGGCCATGAACGGACTGAGGGATCAAGACAAGCTGGACGGGGCATCCAACTTTGTCATCTGGAAGGCCAGGATCCTGTCCATTCTGGATAAACATCGCATCAAGGCCTTCGCCTTGAGAATTGTGGCTATCCCAGTCGACCCAGCTGACAATGAAAAGTATGAGGATGTGATGGCCAAGGTGAAATGCATAATCCTTGATGGGATCAAGGATCATGTGGTTCGGCATATTGCCGAGAAGAATATGGCAAAGGAAATGTGGGACACCTTGACGACATTGTATCAGGGCACTTTTCGTGCAGAGGAAGATGCTGCTAGAGAATCAACTACAATCGTATCAGATGCAGAAGGGGGAAAAGGTAGATCATTTCCTTAGCAGATTGAAGGAGATTCAGGACCAACTGACTTCCACAAGGGCCATGTCGGATTAGGAGTTAATGGTGAGGATTGCCCTGAACGCAACCTCTGAGGAGTGGGAGACATTTGTCCAAAGCATTTTGGGCAGAGATCATCTTCTAGATTGGGAAGAACTGTGGGCAACTCTTCACCAAGAAGAGATCAGACGGCTGACCAAGACGGGAAGTAGTAGTAAAGGAGCCCGGGTCAAGAAAGAGGATGCATCTCTGGCATCTGTGGGGCAGAGGGGAAGAGGAAGAAAAAAGACCTCTCCAAGATAAAGTGCTTCAACTATGGGGAACTGGGCCATTATGCAACCCATTGTCCAAGGAAGAAGAATAAGGGAGAGGATTCTGACTCCAAGGCAGCGCCAGCGAAGGTGGAAAAGGAGGTAGAGGATGATGATGATTGTGCCATGAATGCTCATGTACCTCTAGAGAAGAGGTGGGGAGACATTGAGCTGTAGTCAGGAGGACTACAGGCGATGAGGGGCAGGATCCTTGAGGTAACCAAACTCTTGGATCATACTTGGGTACGGGAGCCCCGAAGAGACAGTATCAGGATGGCGGATGTCAGTAGAAGCGGATAAGGATGAAGCGACAGAGAGTGTTAGAGTGCAGTAGTCCCTGACAACGCAAAGAGGTTGCAGTAGTGCAAGAGGCACAAAGGTGTTACAACAGCGTAGAGGCAACAGAGGGAGCATAGGATAGCGACAGAGAGAGCTTCAGCATTGGGAAGGTTTCTAGCCTGACAAGTATGTCAGTTACTTACTTCTTAGTAACTGAGTTGCAATGCAGCAGTAGTAGTGGTAGTGCTATGGGCAGCACAATGCAGCATGATGAGAGAGAACTGCAGTGTAGATGCAGTGTTGGGAGAAAGGACCAGCAGTAGCACGGATGCAGAGGAAGTTGTCATACAAATGTAGCAATGGTAGTGGTAGAGCCATGGGCAGTAGTACATGATACAGCAGTGCAGAGGATGTTCGGCAAGAAGGCCAAGGATCAGCACAGGTACTGATGTCGGATGATCAGAGTGATGTTCAGTTGTGGAGCATTACTAGAGCACATTCCTCGCTAAGAGGGAGTGTTCATTTGGGGTAGCATCAGATGTGATCTAGCCATGAAAATTGGTTGAGAGGCTAAAGCACATGAGATCTCCAAGACCCAGAAATGGTTTGGGGAAATTCTACTCGGTGAAGGAGATATTACAATAATTAATATTTTTAATGGGTTCCGAAGTCCAAACTTAGGAAAATAAAAATATTAATGGGTATTAATATAAAACTGGGTTAGAAAGTTCTAAATGACATGGATCAAGCCAAATCTAATCTTAGCCATTGATTAGAGATGTAATCTCGGCCATTGAAGACTCAATAGAAAAAGTATAAGAGGAGGCTTGAGGGTCAGTTGGAGATACACCAGAGTGATCAGTCAGTTCGATTTTCTAGAGCGGGGTTTGCTAAGAGAAATCGAACTAGTGATCAGAGTTGCAGCGAGGGGCAGTGAGTACGAGGCAGAGAGGCAGAGATAGTGCTGGAAGACCAGCGCAGAGGCAGAGAGGCAGACGTAGAGCCAGAGGGAGCCACGCAAAGGCCAATAGTGACTGCTCAAAGGCTAGAAGGGCCTACATCATCCACGCAAAGGTTGCAGAAGTGACGCAGAGGGTCAGAGAGGCTACGTAGAGCCTCAAAGGGCTGATGCAGAGGGTTTCAGGTTAACGTAGAGGCCAGAAGGGCAGACGCAGTGCTTCAGATTGTGCTGGAGAGGGTTTCGTGGGGTAGACTTTCAGAATATCTACTTCCGAAGAGAGGTATTGTTGCCATATTATTTATCTCTATCGGGTGAGCCAGTTTGGCACCCAATATACTCAAGAAAAGTTGCTTAATAATAAAACCCTCAAAATTGTTGCACATGTTTTCCCAAGTTGGGTTTTTCTAAGGATGATTGTCCAAAAATAACAGTGTCCCTTATGTGTTTGTCTATTTCTTTCAGTTGTTGATCTGTAGATGGTTGAGACTATATTGTGTTGATTTCAGTGTTTATATGGTTAAATAACTTGTTAGTAATTAACCATGTAGGCGAAATAAACCAGAGAATGCAAATAAAATTTCTAACGGGTAATACTTAGAAATTTCAACACACCTTCTCCTATGGCATATGAGTAGGATGAGTGGTTCACCTTCTCCGGCCGATACATCCTACCCATGCAATCCGGGACTCATGGGAAGTACCTCTCATCTGGCCAATGAGTAGGGAAATGAGGATAGGGACCATAGTACTACCAATGGACACATCGTGTACTACCATACTCCCTATGCTAGGATGTTTGATATTGATTTGGGATCAATGGAGACTGACTTCGGGTCAGTGGAGAGTAGTATGATACACTCTCGATTATTGGACACTGACTTCAGGTCAGTGGAGAATGGTATGATACATTCCCGATCATTTCTTCTTCAGTATTTCTTCATGGTTTAGTAAAGCAGAGCAGGGATGACAGGGATAGTACAAATTGTTAGATGGTTTGGCAGGTGGAGTTCTTCCTAGTTGAGAGGGAGTGTTAAATTTGGAAACTAGGGCCAAACTCCACCTTTGACAACTCATATGATGTAGCTGATATTTTTATTGGATTCCTCTTTTTGAGAGGTGTAGAATTGATCTAAAGATCATCTCATTCTGACATGTACAAATGGAATTATGAAGTTATTTCTATTATGGACAAATTGTCAAGGTCGGCCAACAAACTAATGTAGGCTCACAAGCCCAAAAGACACGTCTATTCATCCTCAAATGTTGCATATAAATAGAAGGGGCCTCTTTCTCATTTCTCACTCATCTTCACACACATCTCTCTGTCCTCATCTGGTTGGGTGCAGATTTCTGGGCAGCCTCCCTCTCCACACGTGCGAAGAAGACTGTAATTTTCTGTTTGGTGTTTACTGAATTGCAGGAGGGTTTGACCAACATTGACTGGGCAGCTATTGACTTGATTGGACTGCGTTTTTCTTGAGGATATTTCAGTTTGTGCAGGCCACATTTCTGGGCACAGAAATTGAGGCAATCTGAGTTGTTTGACCAGTGTTGACTGCAAGAGGGTTTGACCACAAGTTTGACTATGCGTTGACCAAGACTAATTGAGTTTTTTAGGATTGCTTTGGGCTAATTCAGATGACTGTTGGAGGTTGAGTTGACTAGGTTTGACAGAGCTATTTTGGAGGAGAAATTCTGCCCCGTTGACCAGCGTTGACTTTTTGGTTAGGGCTTCCTGTGACTGTTGTTTGTCTGGACAGATTTGACTTTGATTGGGTAAGTGAATTTTTCATATTGTACTCTCTCTCTCTGCGAATTTTTGAAGAATAATAAGAAGACTTGATCAAAGGGTTTCCCCACATTTGGTTTTTTCCCTGGCATCCACCAAATATTGTGTCCTCTTGTTTTGGCTTGTCTTCTACTGTTTTTATTTATGTTCTATCTGCATTTATTGTCATGTTCATGTGATTGCTAATATGGGAATTGATATTGGGCTAACAAGAAAATTGAAGTAAATTGCTATTAAGCATAGAACATACCATTGTTAACTAAAATTAACACTTAGGAACCCATTAAAAATAATTAATTATTTTAATAAAATTGTCTCCAGGTGGAATTTTCCAAAACGACATCTAGGTATTGTGGAATACATGTGTCCTAGCCTCCCTGCAAATTTTGAGGCTTAGATCACATCTGATGCTACCAAAAATCAACAAACTACACCCAAAGGTATGCCTAGTGTCTCCATCTAGGAGTCTCCCTGGAGGAAATACTCCAAGACCCCGTTGCACAACACTGTACGCTGTTGCATACCACCGAGCATCCCTGTACTCCTCAACATGCCACTGTACACCACAACCTACCCCTATACACCGTTGGATACCCCCTGCTACTGTTGTCCCATCCTGTATCACCTCGTGTCTTGCCTGTGTCACCGTACTTAACACTCCCCGCAGGTACTCAATGCGATGTGAGTTAATCCCCCTACTTCACAATGTAAATCGACATGTTACGACACACCACCATGCATCTGCATGCTCCTCTACAGGCCACTGCTCCTTTCTCCATCGCCTTGCACACCACTGGATGTTATGACCTAAAATTAGGTGTGTAAACATCAATCTGCATCCCCCTACATAACACAAGATCCTATGAGATAACTCTGTGAAGTCCTATGTACCACTTCTCACTATCGTACCACCCTGTCACATACAGTATCGTGCATGTGCCAAAGTATCCACCACTCTACTAGTAAACCCTCCATGATGTGGGCTACATATCCCCATCTGCCTTAAAAGACCTGAGCAACCTGACTCCTCACATGCAAATGGGAATGACACTATTGTGCCTATCCTCAGTAGATTTGGTGTCCAATATACCAATGAGAGTGTACCATCTCCATTTAATGCCCCATCTAATGGCCTGCCAATGCCACCTCCTCCTACCAACTCCTACCAGAGTAAGCTAATCACCCTGTGACTCCACGCACAGTCAATATGCGAAGACAACTCATGAGATTTGTTTGCTCCCCTGTCAAACCATCTTGTCACTAGTGTTGACCGGGGCTCTGATGGAGATCTGAAAATGTGTGTGCACCCAAACGTTGGATCCATCATGCAACTACTACCATCACCTACCAACTCTATGATGTGATGGGAAATCCCACCTGGATCCCAACAACAGTCTGGCCCTTGAGTCCATCTAGTAATCCCTGGCCTTTGTTGAACTGTGGCCATGGATGTATCCAACCGCCTAGCCTACTCCATCAGGTACTAGCTCAATACCTCTTGCCATCCAATCCCAAAGGAAGGATCGAATGTACAATCTCCTGTGTATAGAACAAGCCCTCCACGCTGACATTGTGCCATACACATCTCATGTCGCTCAGTCCTGCTAACCTGGACATCCCCTCGAGTATGTCTAGACAACTCTACCCCCCTCAACCCAATGCGTAAAGGTGGGCTAATAACGATGTATATCACATCAGTGTGCCTCTGAAGCGAACTATGCTGAAATCCCAACGTGTTGTCTCCATGTTGCCCCTCATCAATGGCTAGCCCAAAGGATGGTTGCACATCCTCCTCCATGATGGACTCAACACGAGTCTCCGACTGCTCCTCCATAGAAAACCCAACACGCAAGACACATGCTCACCAGTCAGTTTTAGGTGACTGTCGTCTAACAACTCTGTCATAGATCTAGATGCGTCTGTACCTATCGACTCATCAACAGTGTAGATGTCTCCCGACACCTCATCAACCTGTGGTGCGCTACTACCACCTAAGAACTCTATCACAACCCAGGATACCTCATCAATGGATACCTAAAAAACGGATGGCATCTCATCAATGAGTGTATGCTCAACTGTCTCCTTGCCAACCATGGCCCCTTCAACTACTCTTTCATCTTCTGCCTTAATCCTCCTCATTATCCCTGCATAATTCCACTAAATCCCCACTGATTTGTGCATGCCTCTTAGTTCACAGAACTCCCAAAAAGAGAGGGGCACCTGAATGCCATGACCTAATGATTGGTATGCCCTCCAATTTGCTGCCAATATCTCCACATCAGTTGTAATCATGTCTCGCCATCTTGATGCATTACCCATAATTTTGGGCATAGTGGATTTATTGTGAAATTGAAAATGGTCTTGATTCCCAATTGTGGAAGGAATTAGCTACTCCCCCACATCAATCATCATTTGTTGCATCCTAATCACCTCATTCAAGATTACTTCCAGGTTGTTTGATTTTAATCTTTCTTTGGATCCCGTGATTTCTTAGCTTTTTATTCTGGTCTTGTCATAGAATGAAGGGTTTCCCACAGGCTGAGCCAATATTATGGCTCTGATACCACTATAATATTCCTAATGGAAATACTAAGTGATAACAATAGTGAAATCATAAACGTGCAATAATAATTACATACACATGCAGAAATACCGGATTATGCCAAAAATAACACCCAAAACACCGAGCCTTTTTATTGAATTAATCAGATGGAGTATAATGAGTAGGATTAAAAGAACCTGGGCTTGCTACAATAAGCAAGGAAAGATCCCAGGTGAATAAGATGGTACCCAAATACTGGAAATGACTACTACCAAATCTGCATCCACCCAGAAAATTGTTGTTGCCACTGGAAAGGAACTGCTGATTTAGCCCTCCAAACTGCTCCAAAAGTTTTGAGAAATTAGCCGGAGGCACTACTCCAAAGTTTTGAGAAATTAGCTGGAGGCACTACTCCACCAACTCAACAAAAGCCAAAAATATCTCACAGACCCAAGTGGCGGAAATGGTCCCCGAAATAGCTGTGACCTCCTCCAATAACTTTTGTTGTTGATTGCTGAATGCAACTAAGAATTCTGCCCTCAAGAGTATTCAGAAAATTCTGCAAAATTAATCCTAGCCTCCTCTCATAAAACCCACAAAAACCTAGAAAGGGTTTGGGCTGAGTCCAACGTGCCTCGGTGACCCCAATTTGTGCGTGGACCTCTAATTAGCTAGCAAAACTGGCTGTAGATGAAATCTTCTACAAAATGCTCCAAATCTCTCCTAGAAAATCTCCTTCCCAAATTTTCCCTTATTCCTTCGTAGCCACACCATAGATTCTCCTTGCCCAAGTGATTGCGTAACAATGCCCAGTGAGCCCTGCGCAGACCAAGAATTGGAGCAACTCAACTCTCCCAAATGCCTCACCAACAAACCTGCAAATTGACAAGAAACTCCAACCCTCTTTGTGGAAGGATTCTTTGCTAATTGGCTGGCCCAAATTCCCCTTTTTGCTGGCCCTCCCAAGAGCCACAACTTATATTCTGCATCTAAGAGAAACTCGCTTCAGTTGAAGGAAATGACTGTAAATGTGCTCAATGAAAACTCTGAACTGAACTCCCCATTTTCCTCACTAGGGATACACTCAAAGTTCTCTAAAATGAGGGTGGAATTCTTGATCGAGAATTCCTTGTGTTGAACAGCCCGGTTGTCTTGGCTACGCAGCTCAAGAGAACTAATGTTAAATTGTCAAATGATCCAAAGTACCAAATTGAGACCTCCAAGCTCTATTTATAATCGTTGGCCCTCTTTCCTTTTGGTGGCCCCCACCTTCCACTAATTCGCACCCCTTCCTCTCTCTCTCTCTCTTCTCACTAGTGCGAATTGCTTCATTGGGTCGAATTCCCTTCTCTTGTAGCCCCCACATTCCACTAGAGCTATAATTTTCTAGTTCTCCTATGTCCCATACGCCAAAAATGCCTCCAATGCCCAAATTACAAAATTGAGCTATGCTTAGCACCTCCCCAATAAACTCCATTAATCCCCTCAAATAAAAAATCAAAATTGGGGATATTACATCTGGGTTTTGGTGGATTTCCCTCAACCATCACATTCTCAAGTGGTTTATGCTTACCACAAACAATACATCACATCAGTGGTTTCTAGCTGACCATGAACCTTTCACTGTCATGACAAGTGGTTTTGGCTTACCACGAACCTTGCACTACAAAGTCCTTTTTAGAGCACCATAAACTTTTCGACATGACAAATTATGGAGGTATACATGCCTCATTAGGGATTACATGATCATTTGATTTAGGATATACAATTTCAAAATTTTCATTTCAAGCTAATATATGCCTTAAACAAAC
Source organism: Pinus tabuliformis (assembly GCA_031772625.1). NCBI lineage: Eukaryota > Viridiplantae > Streptophyta > Pinopsida > Pinales > Pinaceae > Pinus > Pinus tabuliformis. Next base: position 1,237,112,189 of record CM062805.1, on the reverse strand, counting down.
ATATGGCCAATAGCATTTCTATTCCATCATCAAAAACATTATTTGAAGGCCATTAAACTTCTTCGAAATGTTTTTCATCGATTCAATGCATCTATATCTCAATTTTGAACACAATACTATTTATTCTTACCATGCTTTTTATTTCCTACATGTCTACTATCTTTATTTTTTATTTTGCTTTTGCTTTATGTCTCCATCATTCATTTTCACATGCCATTCTCTTTGTTGCTGCATCATTGTCTCCTTCCTTCTCTCTTTTTCTACACTTTTGTTTCACCCCTTGTTTTAGGTTTAGGAGTCCATCTTCTTCTTTCTTCATCTCAGCTGCACTTTTTCCTATTGTCTTCTTCCCTCATGGAGTCTGCTTCTTCATCATTTTTCATTTGTTTTCTTCTTTCATGTAGTCTTCTTCTTTCATCTATATCTGCAGTCTTTTTTCATTCACAAGAAATTATATCTTCTCACTTCATCAATGATCTTCTTGTGTAATTTTCATCTAAATCTTCCATTCTAATACCTACATAAATGTTGTTTGTTTGAGTGATATCAAGGTCCAATAAAGCAACCTTTGACCTTCGCTTGAAAACTTAATTGACGCACCACTGTCATGATTTGACATGACTTGACCTTACTATGAATTTATTTGACTTCACTTGAAATTCAACTTGACTTTGTGTTTAGCTTTAATTTGACTTGACTCACTTTGTCTTGAGACTTAACAATAGTAACAATCTTGCTACTCACATCTAAACCTTGACTCAACATGATTTTTTTAACTCTTCACATCAATAAAAGCTTAACCACAAATTTAAACCTAGGGTGTTAGGTACCACCAGACATGCACCCAAACTTTTCATTTTCAATATGAAATTTGAGCCAAAAAATTCATTGTAATACCTTTTATGACAACTTTACAATTTAATCGTTATGACGAGACATCATTAACGTTCAATGGGACCAATATTAATGATTTTCACATTTTCTTAAAAGGGCTAGCCAACTTCAGAACTTATCCATGTTGGATTGATTCAAACATCGTTGTTTCTTTCCACTTCTCAAAACCCATTGAAATTTGGACTTGCTTCAGTTTTAATTTTGACTTGATATATAACCTTTCATGGTCTTTCATAACACCATGTGTTGTCGCCAGAGTGTCTAGGCACCACGACAACGCTCAGATCGGGTGTTGTCACCCTGATCCCCAATCTCTCCGTTCAAGCTGTTTCCCTACAACAAGCTAAGGGGGGTAGACCCTATGGAAAAATGGAATGAAGAAGAGCTAGTTGGGAACCAATCAGTTTGAGAGACATAGTGAGGTGATCAAGTACTTGATTAAAATTTAGCAAGACTAAGGATTTGATTTAGATTTTAAACAATTGATACCAGTGCCTTATGGAGTCAACGATCTTGCTAGGGAAATGAAGACCAAGTAATCAATTAGCAACTACTTCTTAGATGAATGACTATCTTATATGAAATGGAGATCCTAAAACTAATGTGAGATGCAAGAATCTTGGTTAATTTTAGTTAAATGCCTACTTAAATGCGAATCCCTCGATCCTTTCTATGTTGAGCCTGATTTCGTAGTAATTGGCAGAGAGAAGATAAGGAGAAGCACACTAAGGTGTGATTAACAATACCTCTCCTGAGATTCTAACATACCCGGTGCCTCCGGCGTTGCAAAGAGTTGTGGCTCTGATGATTGCAAGGTCACCGTTTTAAGTACTATTAAAACAGACTTCTCAAGCAAAGATTGATGGATACCTATCTCTCTATTGACCAAGTTTATGCTTGAAAGTAAATTTTATCTATGCAAAGTTGACTTATATGCAAATGCACTGGAAAATGAGATAAAGTTAGACTCGAGGATGGGAAAACACTTGTCGCAGAAACTTCCAATTACCCAAATGAAATGTTCACTTTATGGATGAAGACTTAAAAATAAACTTCTGAAAATATCACAATTAAACCACAAACTTATTTCAAATCTTTTTGATACAATTATAGCTCAAAGAGAACAAAAACTTCTTTGCAAATTAATATTAATGTCAACAAATGTTCACAAATACTCAGCTTAGGAAATAGAGATATGCAATCTATTATAATTCCACGACAAAATTCCTTAACAATCACTTGAAAATATTCGCAAAATGTTTAACATGTAACGAGCATTAAATAATTCAAGCAATGCCGATCAATTTCAATAGATGCACAATGTTCTAGCAATTAAATTTCTAGAGATCCAAATACTTTAAACAACCATGAAATTTAAATGCTAACCAATTTCGATCCTAGAATTAAAATGATTTATGCTTAGTGACCCAAATCTAGGAAAATTTTCCTATAGTTAATATTTGGATAAAAAACTTTCAATCTTGTTTAACTATAGAGAAATGAAAAATGCTTAATACCACAAAAGTTCTCCTTTAGATTTTATCCTTAGCACAAAGGACACCAAGAAGAAATTTACAAATTTGATTAGTCCTTAGAAAAACCTTTCCAATGTGCTAAGTTTTATGAAGCAAGACTAAAGTGGTAGATGATTAATTAAGACCTTTTAACGTGACCAAAATAAATCAAAAGATTTAATAAATTAAAAAAAAAAATAATGGGCCGGAGGCCACATAAAAAATTTAAAATTTTTAAACGCGAAAAATGCTTTTGATTTAAATTTTTTAGAAAGTCCCAAAATCACATGAAGCCCCTACTTTTTTTTATTTTTTAGTTTTTTAGGGTTTTTAGATTTTAGGATTTTGATTAGAAATTTTAAATTTTTTTTATGATTTTTAATGTTTAGAAATTTTTTAATGTTTTTAGATTTTTTAACTTTTAGATTTTAAAATATTTTAGATTTTTCAAGTCAACTAAAAATCATAAATTACAAAAAAAAAATGAAGTGAAAAAGAATCAAGTGAAAATCGAAAAAACAAGAAAATAAAAATAATAAAAAGAAATCCACAACCAATAAAATCAAACCTAAATAAAAATTTAATGAAACTAAAAAAATACATATGCTATAATCCTAACTATATACAAACCTAAACTAAACGAAAATGAAACTTAACCTAACCAATGAATGTATACAAATAAAATGAAATTGAATGTTTATGTTGTTAGTTGTTGGTGCAGGCTTGACAACAGAAAAATAACTCGACGACGGGGAGAACATGGAGATGCAGGTCTGGGCAGCGCTCGAGGGTTTGCAGGGATCCGCGGGTGAAGCAAGACTACGACAAGGGAAACAGACAGGAGAGGGGCAGATGAAAGTGCAGCTAAAGGGAGCCACGAGTTTAGAGGTTTTTTGCAAGTTGGAGCTGTAGCCAGAACGCGTGAGAAGGCAAGAAATGGACGTGGAAGAGAGGACACAGGTTAAAGCTACGATGAGAGATGGAGTTGTAGAAGCCGAACAGCGTGGAGAGGGCTGATAGCGAAGGAATATGTGCGGATCTAGACAGCGAGGATGGATGGCGAGGAATGGAGCTGCATGAGGGGTGTGGGTAGCACGCAAGTTCTATGACTGCGGATCTGGAGTAATGATATGAAGAGCTACGGATTTGATGGGCATCGTATGGAGATACAACGGACAACAGCGGGAAGAAAAGAGAGGTTTCTGTAAAAAAAATCGAAAATTTTGCAGTGAAACAAAAACCCAACCAGCGAATCAATCAGCAAAATGGTAGCCCTGAAACCCTCATGAAAATTTGCAAATCTAAAAATTTTTGGAACCCTTATAAATTTTTCCAGATAAAAAATAAAAAATTGAAACCCCTGGACTGCAAAACGTTGAATAATATTCCTGCAAAATGATGTTGATGAACCCCAAAGATCCAAATCTTACCTTCTAGGACCTAGATCTGGACTCTACACAATTTTTTCCTTCAGATATGTAGCTACAAGACAACAAAAAACACCCAAGCGATATATACAATGACTCAAAAAACTAAAACCCAAGTTAGAAAACTAAAAATAATTACATATCTTTGTACATGAATGATAGATTTATCAAATCTAGGGAGTGTGAGTCCAACTCCACTCCTAGATCTGATAATCTGAGGCTCTCAACAGCCAGATCTATTGATTTAACACAGAAAATTTAAATTTTTTGAATTTTAAAGGAGGTGCTGAGCTCAAAACCTTTCATGCATCACTAGTGAAAAATATCTTATGATAAGCTCGGGATCAAATTAAGCTGATCTCTTCAGAAAACACGAATCGGGGGTTGACTAATTCAACCAAAAATTTCCTCGAATGTCTGATGATCTAAAAATCAAAACTTTCCTGCAAAACTCAATTCAGCCATCAACGTAGAGCAAGAAAACAATAATAAAACTCAAACAAATAGAGATACCTGCTATTATGTTCAGAATTTAAATTATTATTCAAACTCTAGTGACTAAGCAAGATACATGTACTCAAATCACTCTTCAAAAGCTATTATCAATGGCTAAAAAAAATTACGCATGAAAAATGACACATCTTACAGTATTTCCATGAAAAGTAACGCCGGCGAAAATAAATCCCAAAGTCTTTCTTTATTGCTCATAAAAACATTACAAGAGAGCTTTTCACCTAACACACGATCCCGAGATCAGATGAACTAACTGACAAATGACCTCCTATTTAAAGATAAATCCTCCAACAGCTAGTTCGAGTGTTCCTCGTCAAAGCAATCTCAACTGTTGATGCGGATCAAAATTTCTTTTAATCTCATCCATCAAAATTTTAAATTCTTGAGGAAATTCGAATTTTTCAATTAAATGCATTTTAATTAATTCAAAAATTAAATTTTTGAATTAATTTCCTCAAAATTTTGACTTTGACTTAACCCCAGGGACCAAAGGCTTAAAATTTAGCAAAATAATTAATTTACCTTAGTCCCTGGACCTTTTAAAATTTAATTTTTTAGGACCAACGAATTTTGCCTTCGGAGAATTTAAATTTACCTAGGATCTAGAATTAATTAAATTTCTGACTTAGGATTTTAATTAATTTTGGCCAGAAAATTTAATTAATTAACCTATGAGGGGATAAATTATTTTTCCAACCCTCAAGACACTTTACATCATGATTTTTACATTTTTTACATCTCAAAGGGGAAAACCCATTTGCAAAAGACCCTCACAGACTACCCATTTCTGCGACACAACTATAATCTAGCAGACCAAGCAATTTGTAATAAAATAACCTAACCAAATAGTTAGGAATATTCCCAAATCAGTTTTACATAGACTCGATTTAGAACACTAGGACTCCCCTAAGTTCCTAGTGATAAAGTCCATTTCGAGTTTGGGGTAAGGCTAAAGGAAAACTCTACCAACCATCCGAGAATGGATCGGTGAGACAAAAAACCTCCCAAAATGTAGATTATCACCAAAAAAGTAGGTTTACCTAAGCAATTATATACATGACACGGATCTGCTAAGATTATTTACATTATACATATGCAGAATGGGTTTACATTATAAGATGATGATCAAGCTGATGATGATAGCTGGACGGCATGAACACATCGATCAGGCGCTATCCCTTTTGCGAAGAAAAGATGTATTGCTATAGGTCGTTGACACCCAGTAGTCAACACCATGCTTTTTTGACTAAAAATTATTATTTTTACAAAATTACAATGAAATAAGACTCTTATATAACTTTATTTGCAAAAAACCCTCATAGAGTACCCATTTCTGCGACACAACTATAATCTAGCAGACCAAGCAATTTGTAATAAAATAACCTAACCAAATAGTTAGGAATATTCCCAAATCACTTTTACATAGGCTCTATCTAGAACACTAGGACTCCTCTAAGTTTCTACTGATAAAGTCCATTCCGAGTTTGGGGTAAGGCTGAAGGAAAAATCTGCCGACCATCTGAGAATGGATCGGTGAGACAAAAAACGTCCCAGAATGTAGATTATCATCAGAAAAATAGGTTTACCTAGGCAATTATATACACGACACGGATCTGCTAAGATTATTTACATTATACATATGCAGAATGGGTTTACATTATAAGATGATGATCAAGCTAAAGATAATAGCTGGACGGCATGAACACATCGATCAGGCACTATCCCTTTTGCGAAAAAATAAATGTATTGCTATAGGTTGTTGACACCTAGTAGTCAACACCATGCATTTTTGACTAAAAATTATTATTTTTATAAAATTACAATGAAATAAGACTCTTATATAACTTTATGGGGACTCCTACCTGATGTACATTTACTTCATCACCCACTTCAAAATAAATGAGCTTCACCCATCATGCCATTAATAATGAACACCATCTCAACCTTTTAATAAAACCACTTTTCATGATACAGTTTATACATTTTGTGTTGGAGTATGGCGCTATGTGGCTCCAATTTTCTTTAATGCTTTGACTTTGACCCTCTTTTCCTTATTATTGGCATTGTGAGCTGCACTTCTTTTTGGGCAAATTAAAGGCAACCTCCCTTTCAATTACACGTTGAATGTCTGTAGGTGTTCAGACCACTGTAATTTTGGGCAATCCAGTTGCTTGCCAGGTGTTTTGTAAATTGTTTGCAAAAAAAAATTGTGCCCTCCTCCCATGGTTTTCAAGCATTTCCAATTGATGCACATTACCTCCGTATTGCTTGACAATTCTTCAAAAATGATTTTTCTTACTGGACAATAATTGGTTTAGCTGTCTTAACTATGCTCTGCTACAACTCTGTTCTTACTCTCGCCACACTCTTACGCTTGCGCTTTTCTCCCAAAGCTCTTCTCCAGCTCTATTCCAACTTAGTGCAACAATCCAACACACTCATCCTCTGAAGGTAATAAAAAAGTTGATCCGGGAGCCCTGAGTTCCATATCAAGAATCCGGCCACTTCAAGGTACTAGGGAATTTATGAAGTGCAAAAATAGTTCCTCTTACTCCTACAGAAATGTCGATAGGGACATCTAACAACCGCCATTCATTATGCGCTTGACAGTGAAGCTGGAATGAGTGGAGCACTTGACTAGTGGTCATTATGACTCCCATGTTTTGAATGTCTTACTTCCATTAATTCAGTCGCAGAGAATCCATCGTTGCCGCCATTATAACACACTACTGGACCTCCAAAACCGTCAACGCTTTCTGAATAATTTTCTGTCAACAATGGTATTGGAACACAACACAACATTCTGTGACAACGAAGGTGCATTTTCTTTTGGACGCTTTTATCTAATGATTGTGGTGTAATTTTCAGCACCAAATTCATTGGCCTAGATAGCCAATCTCAGACTCTTGTGGTTTATTCTATCGCCAATTCATCCACTTCATGAAGATCTGCAAATTCATACAGCTTCAAACAGCCATCAATTCAAGATGAATGCAAGTCGATAATCACACAATTTTCATCAAGCCTCATCAATATCACACCATTTTTCATAGAGTTAAACCTGACACGTTCTACTCTGATACCAGAGGTTGGCTTTAAAACAAATTAACAAACAAACACAACACTAGGAGTATATGGTCAAGAAATCCTCAAAGGGGAAAATCTGTTATTTTAAATCATCCCATGTGTGTTGTGTGTTTCTACTACTGTGCAAATGGTCTCTCTATAAAATTATAGATGACCATAACAACTATGCCATAATTAACCATCTCCATAAGTATCTCCTTAAATCTTTACATGAATCTCTCAACCAAATAATCTTACCTAATATCTCTCATTTCTTTTCATCTCTAATTGTGATGTAGAGTTCTAGAATTGGTTTACATCATTACAAACCATCATATAATTTATTGTGTCAAGAGGTGCATTTTAGAACCCAGTATGAGGATAATGTGTGATTCCATTTGTGCTGAATGTGGAGTTGACATGTGTCCTTTTAAAATAAAAATAAAAAGTATTCTTCAAAAAAAAATGTCGGCTATAATAAAAAACATAAACGAATATACACATTTGGTTAGTTTTAATTAAGTATATTATAAAACATCAATATTCCTACTCTGAGTGTGTTCACTAGGTTGATTATTGGTATTACAACCCAATATGAAGGAGATGAAGACATCGTAAAAACATTTCACTCTCACTCTTAGCCATAAATGATCAAGTAAAATAATTTCATTGTTGATATTACAACTAAGTATGAAGGGGACTGAAACACAATGAAAATATTTCACTCTCAGCCATAAATAATAAAGCAACATAATTTTATAAACTTTATAAACTACCTAAAAAAACTCATATTTTCACATTTGAGTGTGAGGAAGTTGTATAATCCTTATACTTTCTAAAGCATTTCAGCATGAGACTTAAATAAACTGTTTCAATATCCATGTTAACTAATTTATTTGAATATCAATTTCATCCATATGTATATATGAGAAAAATAAAATAAAGTTGATCATAATAGAATATTTCAATCTTCAAAGAAAAGGTGTAATTTGATGGAATAGATGGAATTGCAAATTTATAGTATGCACTATACCCAATCTGAGTGCCAAAGTGAGTCCATTTATGCATTCAAAAATGCAATTTAATCAATGAAGAATTATGCATGGTGTGTGTGCGTGTGTATAACCAGTAAAGATGCATCTTAACCACGTATCTAACAAGTGCATAAAGAGATCAAGTTTTTGGTGGTGCAATTTTTTTACACTCTAAGAGAGGTTTGCACCTCAAAAGAGATTGGATCCCTATTGGTGCTTGCTAGATCCGTGGTTAAGACAAATCTATATTAATTTATTACACATCACAAATAGGAGTTAATCCTTCACCATCATCTCATGCATGAAATTATTTCAGGTATCTCATCAAATGAAAGAGTTAATCCTTCACCATCATCTCATGCATAAGATTATTTCAAATATCTCATCAAATGGAAGAATCTGTAAACAATTTATTAAGCATCATCTAGAATTGCAAGCTTTGAGAACAAAGCATTTGAAAGTGGGAGGCATGTTTTGTTACTCTCCCAATAATTTATTACTTGCCTAATAATCTTTCCTTTACTCAGTTATTTCCGGTAATAATGTGGGTGATTGGATCAATATCAATACACCACAGATTCTTCTATTCAAGAACTCACTCTTATTACCCATACTCTCCTAGTACTTACAAGTAATTACTTTTTCTTATCCATTCCTCCATGTGTCAACGAAAGAAAGTGCATGATATAACTACCTCTTCCATAAATAAGCCATGGTAGGAATGGGGAAGACATCGAAGAATCTTGTGATGTTATATTCCAAAGTTGCCACCTCGAAACAATATTGCGATAAGAAATTCTACTTTTCTAATTTGTTTATTTCATGTGAGTCTTAGATTGCATGAAATATCATTACACATGCTATTATTGAATCTTACAATGACAAAGTTATTCCCTCTATAATTATGTGTACTTCCTTTTGTTCTCTGTGCATTGCAATTTATTTGTTAATATAGCTCTAATAAAGAAAATTTGAAAAACACTCAAAAATAAAATAAATAACTTGCCTAAAATTATGTGCATGCACTCTAGATTCTACGATGACATAAATTTTACCTGTAACTTTGCATCTTGCCACAAGGAGAATGGTTGAGCCTCTTTTGATGAAGAATTAAGATAAATGAAGACTGGGCCAAAAACCTTTTGCCATGCTTCTCCAGAACGAAACTTAGGACATAGCTCTTCACCCGCATAATGAGCACTATGAAACATCTGCAATTTCAATTCAACTTTAAAATAGACAAAAAATAGAAACTTCTGTTTATGTTAAAGTGGAAGACTATTTCTTAAATTTTATACAGAAAACAACCAATTTTTCTTAGAACTTCCTGCCATGGACATGTAATTCATGATGCTGTTTAGTGGCTCAAGATTTTAATGAATGAGAATTGAATCATTCTAAAAGATGGATATGATGAGAAATACTCGTAAAACAGTTCAACATTCTTTCTATGGCTGCAGTAACGAAAACATGAACTAGCATTTGAACATAGGTAAAACATGAAAAAGCATTTAATCATAGATGCTCTGTCTGCAGTTTTCTTTCACAGGTCACAGACCACCTCTATGTTATCAAACCCTATGATCAAGAATTATATAGCATATCTTCATCATGTGACATGTACAACAAGGCTAAAGAAAAGTCCTGTATATGAGCATCACAATCAATATAATATTCCATAAGCATTCAAGCAGAGATATTAGTCTATGGTAAATTGATGGAGGTGATACTGTAAATTGTTAAGCATAGGAAGACCAACCTTGGGATTATGCATGCCAGTAGCCAAAATCTTGACTGCAATACAATATAACCATTAATACCTAGCAGCATATGCTACTGTGCTAAAATCTAACTGTCAAAGCAACAATGGAAAGTTGCAAGGTTTGGCAGGTATTATTGCAGCTTTTTTTCTTTTTGGATAAGACCTAACTTCATGGTATAATTTTCAGGAGGCTTTATGTTTAAAAGTAAAACCATGTGGAAGATAAAATATTATACAAGTAATATCAATAACAGTACCATGTATATCCTTCCAACCTAATAGCTATTCAAAATTCAAATAGACAATGGATTATCCTTTCAACCTGACAGTTGGTAGCCAATAGATATCGTTCTATAGCAGCAATCTACGAATTGAAAATGAGTTTAACACAAGGATATGTATTACATAGAAACATTTATGGAGAACCCGATCACACACCCGTAACTACCTTGAATCAATCCCTATCTCCATTACTCGTATAGATGCATCCAACCATTAACAACTTCATCCTTAATGCTAAAACTAAACATTAAACAATTTGGCCATATTATTTTCCCAGATACTTTTTCCACTCTTTCTAAACAAGCAAGATGATAAAATTGGATTAAGAAGTACCATTACCTTAAACGAAATGAGGCAAATACTCACTCTGTTTACTCATAACTAAGGTTTCTGTTTACTCATAACTAAGGTTTTCTGCAATAGCTGCCCAATCCAATGTATTGTCCCTTTTTTCAGAAGTGGGTAATGAAGAATAGCTCAGTAGCCTAGTCAATTCCCATGGACTACAAATTAGAACTAATTGAGAAATACTTGGGAAGAATTAATTAAAGTGACTATAGAAAAAGAATTTCATAAAGTCATTTTAGTAAATGGAGAAAAGGTGATCCATGGTATTTTGATGGCCACCTCAATAAAAGAAAAGGAGGGGCTCATTCAAGGGTGTGAGTGGATATTTGGTCATTTGTTTTTCTTGGGATATTGGAGCTTTACATGAGCGGTTGTAACCCTAAGTATAGATCTTCTTCGGGGGTGAAACTATCCTTCCTATAGATCAAAACTATTTTCACTATTGCAAGATACACCGTAGCTAGTCATTTGGAGGGATCACTCAGATTCCTCATTAAGTTAATTCGTGGAATTTATTTGTAGGAACAAGGAGGAGCTAGCTAGGTTTCTCATTGGTGCTTAATTGAAGAATTGTTATATGTGTTCATGGTAGTTTCTAAGAGGCTGAGTGATGTAGCCTAGAAGAATTTGAAGTATTGTGAGAAATTGGATATTATACCTTGGCTAAGTTATTAAAAGGTTTTTTCATCAATTGTAGGGCCAAGTTATCACTTAGAAGGTGATCCATGTGGATATTGTGGCCACCCACCTATTCCACTTGGCTCATAGCACATTTTTGTTAGTTTTTGTAGCATCGGATGGTGTCCTAGTCTCAAAACTTTGTGAAGAGGCTAAAACAAATGAGTTCTCCAAAACCAATAAATCATTTTTGGAAATTCCACCTAAAGATAGCTCAATTAAATTAATTGATCGATAATTAAAGAAGCCTAAGTCTAACTTATGGAAATCAATAATTGAGAAAGGTGTGAATTCTCTAGAAATTCACATGGATCAACTTGGAGATGATCTCAACCATCAATCACGTTTTAGTCATGTGTGTTGGAGTCCCAACTGGAGATTATTAGAAGAGGTCGATGGGTAGATGGAGAACACACCAATTGCAGATATTTTGTGATCAAGGCAGCTTGATTTTCCAGTGCAGGTGATTCAGGAGGAGAGATCGAGCCAGTGATCGAGTAGCAGGTGGTAGAGGGGCAACACATATTTTCTAGAGGAATTTCCAGTTCTAGAAGAGGCAGAAGAGGAGTCCAAATTTTTTTCTCTAGGAGTCTATGTAGGGGCTGCACAGAGCCTCAATTGAAAAGTTTGATTCAAGCAAGAGTGAGGTCAATTCAACTTCCAGTGGCTGGAAAAATTTCCAGAGGGTCGGGAGGATCACTTCCAGAGGCAAAGACAAGCAGGATGCCATCTTCAAAGGCAAATTCTAGCTAGTGCATGTGGGCCTGCGCAGAGGAAGCGCAGAAGGGATTGTGTGAGGGTTTGAATAGCCAGTTTCCGAGGCAACATTATGTGGGATTGACTGTGGAGGAGGGTAATTTCCCTCAGTAATTGTTTGCAGTATTCTCTCAGATAGAATCGCCACTTTGGCGACCATTTTATTCTACTCATAATTTCTACTACTACATAATAATAAAACCCTCAACTGCTGCACTAGTTTCCCACATTAGGTTTTTCTAGGGGCAATTGTCCAAAAATAAGTGTGTCAATGTTATGTGTGTGTGCTAGCATTTCTCAGTGCCCATTTTTGCTTCTACAGTATTTTTTATGGTGAAGAAATTGCAGTGTGAATTATTTGTTGTTTGCTGTAGAAAACAAACTGCATAATAATTAACTAGTTAGAAGAATAATTTCCTTTTGCTACATTTCAAGAATTTTCACAAGTTTCCTATAAGTTTCCTATTTTTCAGCACAATTCCCTATTTTGGTAGCTTTCTATTTTTGGTAGTTTTCAAGTCCTGAACTTCCAGAGACATTTTTGAGGCCCTAAATGATGTATTCTAAGAAAACAAGCTAACTAAATCAAACTCTACATTTATGGTTGAAAGTTGTTCTACTTGGATAGGCCTTTCTAATGGCCTATCGTGCACACCAAATGGAAATCGTATGCCAAAGTTATGACCCCAGAAAATTGACGTTCTAACTTAACCCCATTGGGGCCCTAAGCCTTTGGTGCTTCATCTCCTAGGGTGAGGGTTTTTGATGTTTAGGGTTTCTCATTGTTTCTTCATGATAAAAATGCCCCGAAGCCTCATTGTAACATAGTTCAGGAGGCACATAACTGTCACATCTCTTTTTAGAGATAAACTACCACCGTTCAAGCTAGTTTACTTTCTTTCTACCTGTAAACTAGTTTCAACATTTCTATTTATTAATTGAAGTTCATTTTCACTGCTTATTTGTGTTTCTGTTTCAAATCCGTATTTCATTTTGTTCCTTCATAAATCCAAATCAGAAGGAAATCAAAGTTATCATCTACTATAGGTCGTATTCATCTCCTTGGAGGGTCAAGTTTCCTAGTATTTTGACAAGCTAAGATTTCCCCTTCATTTGACAAGTTGAATACCTTTTTGTTGAAGTCGAGTTACCTATTTTGTAGATTGAATTTGTCCACAAGATCAAATCTATTTAGAATGCAACACCCTATCATTGAGGAGGCCGAGTATGGATGTTGAATTCTAACTTATTTACAGGCTGAAATCAACATTGGGAGAAGGCTAATTTTCTCATCCATAGTAGGCCGAATTTATTAAGAAAATTGTGTTTCTAGAGAAAGCCTTATAAACACTTTGGAAGGCCAAGTACTATTCAAGGGAGACTGCATATTATTTCAGCAATTTTCTCTTCAACCTACAACAGAATTTGGCTACTTTAGCAGAGCTGCTATAGGGCGTATTTGTCAAGAAGTTTAAGTTATTACAACAATTCGAGATCACTCTCGAAGTAGATGATTTTATCTATAATTTGAGGGCCAAGATAACTTACAGCAAGGGCCAAGTTTGTGTTGCAGTTAGAGGCCGAATTCTATTGTTTAAAGTAGACTGAGTGTTGTTTAATATTGGACGTCGAGTCTACCGTTGGGAGGAGCTTAGAAGAATTAATTGGAGGCCATGGTCACTGATCTTCCAGGTATAGTTTTAAAATTGGTTGGGTCAAACTAAAAATTGGCCAAACCAACAAGTTAGCTAATGGGGCTATCAAACTAGCCTATTAAATCCGATTCAAAGGTTGATTAAGACCAGTTAGGTACCAAACTGACTAGTTTGGTACCTAATTGGTCTTGACTGGCCAATTCCATAAACAATTTGGTACCTAATAGGTCTTGACTGGCTAATTCCATAAAAAATCGACCGGTTCAGGTGTTGCGTGGTTGGGCATGTTGATGGGGCATGTTACCCACCATTTTGTGGGTGATATCCCCAGGAGAAATTTTTCTCCAAGATGCTCCTCAGCCAGCAGCCAACAGCCCCTTGCAGCCACCAACTAGCTCATTATGCCATTTCTCCACCACATGTGCCAACCATGTGGTCCCTCGCCCATCTGCCATGATCTCATGTTTAAAGGTGGGCCTCCGAATCTAAATGTATGCCTTGTCATTTGGAAATTGAGTATTGTAGTTTGCCTATCATGGACACTTCTGGGCATGGATTAATTTGGGGATTCGACAGAAAGAATGGGCTAGGTCTGTGCTTCTGTCCCCTAGACCCGTTTTAGGAATTAACTTTGGATTCTAGTCCCGTGGGATCTCTTTTACTGACCATTTGGTTCTAGGGATGGTATTTCACGAGAAACCCCGATTTTGGTTGCATATTCCCGCTCCCTTATCCGCTTATATTACACTCTTTCCATTCATTATTACCCCATCCATCATCTCTCCCACTTGGGTCCACATTCCTCTATCGAGTCCACATAGGGTTAGCTCACCCCTTCCCCTTGCCCACACCTTGGGTTATGGCCTGGAATGAAGATCAAAGTTTGATGCAGCTGAAAAGAAAGTTAAAAGCATATAGGCCACATTCAACAAGAAATGTAGCACAAAATGCAAAATATGGCAAGGACAAAAACATTTAGCACGTGGGAAAAAGCGAATACATGAGCTCTACCCCATCATCATGGCCATCACTCTGGTTCCTACAGGTTCTATGAGCCTTCCTCATCATATAGGAAACCATGATTGTCCCAACCCCTGGTGGGTGATGAACGGCCCCACCTTAAAACCGGGAATTCACTTCCATATCTTATACATCATGCTCTAACCCCTCGAGCCCCATGCCATTGAAAATCCTTGAAAACTAGTAAAATACTGCATTGGGATCTTCTTAATATATCCTCCAAATTTGAGGTCGATCCACAGTGGAATCTCAAGATATTCCAAACCCTGGCTTGAAGACCATTCTCCTCCCTAGGTTCCCTTTGGTTGGTGGCTTCATTAGGATCATTGCGCTTGAAATTTCAAGTCAAATCTTACTTTGATCCTTTTCTTCCCCCCTTACTTGGTCAAGTCCATCTGTTAGAAGCCCCATCCTTCACCCTTGACCTTGTTTGGGTCCACTTGGGCTTCTTTGTGGTCCCGCAACCTTGCAACTCCAATTTCACAAAGATTGCATAGAAACCCTTTTCTCCTTTAGGATTCTTGGATCTAGGGCATTTCATATCAAGAAGTACCCTTCAACTCTAGATCTAGGTATCCTCTTAGCTCTTCTAAGAGATCCATCCATCTTGCTTCTATAGCAGGTAAGCCCATTATCTAAGCCTCTCTTGTGAATAGGCTTTAGGAATCACTCTGCATCCTGTCATTGATCCATATATCCTAGTGATTCCTCTCATACCAGGACTCCTCCCGTCGGTGAAAGTTTGTAAAGAGAAGGGAGCTTTAACTGAGGTGATAGTGGGCTATTGCTCCATTGTTGCCAATTGACCTAGTAGTTTCTTTATAGGATCCCCTCCTAGGACCCCTACTAGTTTGAGCGGTAACAGGTGGTATGATGCATATGTCCCCTTTAATGTTGTCTTCTCACCTTATTACCAAGATATGTGGGATTTTCTTTCACTACAAGAATGTGCTTCAAAGGCCCTACTATGCATGACTTGATAGGAGCTTTTTTGCAAAGAGAGGTTTTTTCCATTAGAGAATATTTGACTAAGTTTAAAGAGTCATGGACCAGAACAAGTTGTTTTGTCATGCCTGATAGATGGATTGATGGGAAAACCCAGACTAGCATAAATTTGCTTATCTCTTGCCCTCAAGGAACCATGTTTTTGAGATCGGTTGATGCATCTGATAGATTGAAAGATGACAACCTATTATTTGAGCTTTTGGATGAGATGGTTACAATAGTAGGGGAGCATAATGTTGTGCAGGTCATCACAGATAATGCCTCAAACTATGTTCTTGTCAAAAAGATGCCAGAGTCCAAATATAGGACCATATTTTGGACCCCATGTATTGCACATTGCACAGACCTCATGCTTAAGAACATAGGAAAATTTGAGTGGATAAAGAACATTGTAGAGCATTGCAATGTATCACAAAATACTATTACAATCATTCATGGGTATTGAGCCTAATGATGAAAAACATTAGGGGCAAGTAGCTTGTTAGGCCTGCTATCACAAGATTTGCAACTCACTTCCTCACATTACAATCTCTCACTTCTCAACAAAAAAACTTGCAAAAAATGTTTTCCAGTGATGATTGGAATGTATCTCAGCAGTCTCGTAGAGCATACGGAAAAGACACCAAATGAAATTTTTGGAAAAACCAACAACGCTTGTGAAAATTGGTGAGCTCCTTGTTAAGGTGTTTTGATTGGTGGATGGGGAAAAATTGGCCATGGGCTACATCTATGAGGATATGGATCAAGGAAAGGAGAAAATACGGGTAGCGTAAAAGGATAGAGTAGGTAAATATGGGCCTATTTGGGAGATCATTGATAATAGATGGAACAATAAACTCCATCATCCTATACATGCAACCAGGGATTTCCTGAACCCAAAGAATCATTATAAAGCTAAGCTAGGAGAGTATTAGATTGGGGAGGTCAGATATGGGTTGTACAAGTGCTTGGAGTGCATGATACCTGAAGAGTCGCAACAGTTGGAAATACATCAACAATAGGTCGCAAAGGTTGAAAATACATCAACAATAATTAATTTCCAAAAATAGGTGAAGGCCAACCTCAACAAAATGTACGTTTTATTAATTGTTTTACTTTTCTTCTAATTGGAGCCCCTACTACTAGGGCCTCTGAAAATTTCTGAATCTTTACAAACATAAATCCTACTGCAGTTACTGGTTTAGCATCTCTTACTTGTTATTTCATTCAACAAGTTATTTAATTAGATAAACACTGATGTAAACACCACTACAGATTCCACTGACATACAAATCATAAACTGAAACAATAGATGAGACAAACACACAAGGGACACTGTTATTCTTGGACAACACGTCCCCAAAAAAACCCAATGCGGGAAAACCGGTGCAGCAGATAGAGGGTTCATATTATTAAGCAAGTAGAATTTGAGTACAATAGGTTGCCTCTCACACTGGCTAACCTTTCAGAGAAATATCGGCAGCAAGAAATACATACGAGGGTTTGCCTCGTTCTCCAAGTCACAATTGATCCACTAAGTGGCCTCACTCCGGCAAACACTGTGAAATCCCAGCGCAATCACTACGTGGGCCAACGTCTTACCTCTAGGAGACTACATCACCCCTTCTACTGGATCAATTTGCTGGAGGAAGATTGTTGTTCAGCCCTCCCAGCTCAGAACCTCGCTTCTCCGACAAAATCTCATACTTCTGACGAATACTCTGCACTACCACTACAAGAGACCCTCCTGGCCTGCGTGAGCCCCTTCCTGGGATGCGTAGGCCTCTGCGTTGCCTCTCTGCCACGTACTCTTTGGCTCGGAACTCCTTTCTGATCCAAATCTTTGCTTCTGCCCCTCTCATTACAACTCAGATCATTTGTTTGATTTTCTTAGCAACCCACGCCCAAGAAAAATCGAACTGACTGATCAACTAGGTGTATCTCCAACTGACCCTCAAGCCTCCTCTTATAATTTTCCTATTGATGAATCAACAGCCGAGATTAAGTCCCTAATCAACAGCTAAGATTAAAATAGACTTGATCCTCGTTTCTTAGAAGCTTCTCACCCATATTTTTATTAATACCCATTAATATTTTTATTTTCCTAAGTTTAGACTTAGGAACTCCATTAAAAATATTAATTATTTTAATAACTTACAATCCGGGTGGAATTTCTCCAAATAATTTCTGGGTCTTGGAGATCTTATGTATTCTAGCCCCTCCACAAAATTTCGGAGCTAGAGCACATCCGATGCTACCCAAAATCAATAGGGCCAACACTTCCATCATTACTATTAGCCTCAAAGGATGATTTTAACTTCTTCAAACACGAGTTCTCCCTTTGTAGAAATAATTTACTACATTTTCTTCAAATCAATCATATTGGTGAAGTGAATGTACCATTCCAAGGGCTTCTTGTGCACCTCCAAACAAGGGCATTGTCCTTCTATATGCATCAAAAGCTCCACACTGCAACAAGATGAGATTTCAAAAATAAATGAAACCCTTCCTCCTAATAGAAATATGCTTTATAGGGGAAAGGTGGTAATTAAAAAGAAGTTAGAACTGCTCATTTTTTTAACTAGGTAGTGCCTAGGATAGGACCAACCCTAATGTTGGATGAAAGAACAATATACCCAATAGTGGGATGTTTTCACTAGAATCACGTGAGACTGGTCGAGCCTAGATGCCCCATGCTCATTTCTCAACAATGTTCCACAGGGATGCATCACCTACAGTGGGGTGCATGCACCTCACGCACCTTGGACGGGGGGGCACCTAGGTAAATGTTTCCCCAAATCTCTATTTTGGGAGATGTGGGCAGACATAGGGGGGAATATTTCCCTAGTTTAGGGGACATGCTTCCCCAAAAAGGGTGCTTCTAGGTGTCCCCCTCAAAAGGGAGATACCCCTTTTTGATGGGGGATGCATCCCCCTCAAATTTGTCTAATAACCCTTAAATTAAAAAAATAATGATAATAAGTAAATAAAACTTAAAAGAAAACCAAATATGAAAACCTACCTTTACTTACCATTACCTTTACCTGATTTTATTGCTCGAGCCTTAACTTACACCTCTCTTCCCAATGGCTTGACCTAACCAACATCACCAGTCAACTCAACCTCTCCTCCCGACATTTTACTAGTTTACTCGACCTCTCCTTCGAATGGCTCAGCCTAACCAACTTTAGCAGTTTACTCGAGCTCTCCTCTCGGTGTATTACTAGTCCACTCGACCTCTCCTCCCTACATGTTAGTAGTTCGATCAACGTCTCCTCCTAGCAGTTCAACTTGACCAACATTACCTGTAGCTCGACTTAACTTGTTACCAGTACCAGTGCACTCAACCTCTCCCCCTAGCAACTCAACCTAACCTATTATGACTACTAGTGTGGTTGACCTGTCCTCCCGATGGCTCGACCTGACCTATTACCACTTCCAATGCGCTTAGCCTGACCTATTATAGGTGCACTTGAACAATGTGCTTGACCTTTACCACTTACTAGGTTACTAGTGCACTTGACTTGTTACCATTTACCAAGTTACTAGTACGCTTGACCTTCTACTACTTACCAAATTACCATTGCACTCAACCAATGCTACCAGCGTGCTTGAATAACTACCAATGCACTACCAGTGGTCAAGACCAATTCACTCATCACTTACCAGTTGCCACTACTCAACACTTACCACAAAAATAGCACAAATTTTAGTGGTGGGGAGGTAAGAATTATTTTTTTTTAATTTTATTGCTTGTTGTTTTAGTGTTTTCTAATTATTTCATTTTTCAAATTTCAATGCTAAAGCCTGAAAATTAGCATTTTCCATGTCAATACCATGTAAAACTAAAATTTAAAATTTAATCAAAAACTTTTCCTATAGGTCACTAAAGATGAAAAAAATTGCACATAAAATTAAACTTAGCAATATGAGTGATCACGACAACAACCATGGTGCCACTAATAGTGATAGTGAATATGATCCTCAAACAAGAAGTCAACTTGGAAGTGTGATTAGGAACATCTCATCAATAATGAATGAAACCTAAGGTAGTAGTGCAGCTCGTGCTACTTTTAGTCCATCCCCATCAAAGGTATTGGCACAATATTCAAAGGGGACATTTAATCCAAGAAAACCACTTTTTCTATATGCTACCAAAGTGGTTGGTTCATCAACCAACCAAAAACTAGGAAGCAAAAGAGGTGGGACATGCCATTGGACATGCAATGCTTGTGGCCATTCTTGAATTGGGAGTTATAGTCAGGTCACGATGCATATTTTGCATGTAGGTCAAAAAAGGGTTAATGTATGAACAAAATTAACCTTACTACAAAGATCAAAGCTTTTGAGGATGCAAATGGCAGTAGATGCAAAGGGCATGTTCTCAACCCAAAATGTCATAGCCCAAGCTTATTAAAATGTGGAAGAAGCCACAAGTTCCAAAAGAAAATCAAAAGGAAAGAAAACCATGGGTCATATGCTTCCACCATCTCCTATTGGGAGTGGGGTACCTTCATCCAAACCTAAGGGTTCCCATTCTTGTGTAGTGGGACCAACTCTTGCAGGGATGTATGGTAAGATGAACCATGATGATACAGATGATTCAATTAGAAAATTTCGTTTTGCCACTAGCAATTATTTCCATGTTAATCACTCTCCTTATTATTATAAATGTGGCACAGGTGGATTCTGGTAGTTGTCAGGACTATGTCGCAACAAATCTGGCTATGGGATATAGGAATTCAATTGGATGATAGATCACTCCATTTTGTGATGAGCAGGATCATGGCAGAAGGTGATCTAGTTCACTTTTGGTTTGTCAGACCTCCATTGTATGTTGAGGCAAATTTTTCCGATTGCTACTCAGGATCGGGAATAGCAATGGACAGGTAGACGTTGACATTATGAAGATGCCTAGGCAGGGTGAGCTTGGCCTTCACAGATATTTTTCCATCAAGTTCCAGGGGAGGAGAATACAACATGCACACAATGGACAGTTTGTCCTAGTTAGAGTGGCGCAAGGACAACATGGTGGCACCCTTTTGAGACTAGCATGGGATCCAAGCATCACAGGGCTTGGTAGTTCAGCTACCCTAAGGGATGAGCTAGTTTCTACAGGGGAAGACCATTAAGAACTTCCATTTGGTTTTAGTGATTTGCTAATGACATGGGGAATTTCACTAGTATGGCAAGGTGTCCAACAGGAGGAGATTAGGGGGAGCACATGCTTGTGAGGGTTCAGCTCCACAAGGATTGGACTGCATCTTCAGGAGTCTACTCTTGAAGTGCATGGGATCAATTACTCATGAAGGAAACTCCTCGAGGATTTGCCCAAGATTTCACATTTCCTAGGTGCTCTACTTACTGATGATATGCAAAGGGCTTCAACTTTATCTTGTGGGAGAGCGAGTTGAGCGAAGGAGGATTCACAGGGATCAGGATGGTTTGGGACCCTAGCGTCATAGGATTTATTTATGTGGTGGTGGCACTACGAGGAGTGGTTTAGTGGTGCGTTTGGGATCCTAGCATTAGCTAGGCGAGCTTGCAGAGCAACAACATATGGTGATATTGTTTGAGGAAAAACAATTTTTGGTGGGAAGGACTCTAATGTTTCCAATATTGTGAATGCAAAAATCACTACGGAGCTTTGCCAATTCTTGGTGACATTAAATAAAAAGAGGAAATTATTATTTTGGGGAGAAAGACGAAAATTATTATTGTAATGGAGAAAGGCGGCAAAATAATATTTTATTGGAGAAGGGAGACAAATTATATTTTAATGAAGAATGGCAGCAAAATGATATTTTATTGGAGAATGGAGACATTATTATTTTATTTAAAATGGCGGCAAAAGGTCTCCTAGTGGAAAATGGACCCCACCAATAAATAATAGGAAAAAGAAGAGTCTAAAAGCTAGTGGGAAGTTACATGGAATTATAAAAGAAGGAGGAACTCAATTGCAAATCATTTTATTCCTATCTATCTCTTTACATAGAAAAGAAGCTCGAGAGTTTCAAGAGAAACTCAAAGCTAATTTCGGTGGACTTTGAGTGCCACCTTAGTTAGTTCTTTGGGGAGATTATTTCAGATCTTTCATTGTGCTAATTGTAGAGAACCATCAGCATCTGATCATAATCATTTGCAGGGTATTCCAGCATAAAAATATGATTTGGTTGTAGGACTATACTTTCTCCAAGAGGGTCGAATTTCTTTTCCTCCAAGAGGGTCGAGTACATGAGTTTGAAGTTGATTTCAAGACTAAGTGCTCAAATCAAAGAAGGAAGGCTAAGTCTTCATTTTCAATGCCACGATGGAATCAAAATTAAGGAGCCGGGTTGTGTGATAGAGAAGACCGAAAATCCTTTGATAGCAAGGAGTAAGTTGCACCCCTTTTTCCAGGAACATTAATGGGCTGAAGTATTGACTATGATACTTCCTGCGTTGAGGCCGGATAGATTTGATCAATATATCCAGCTTAATTCCAAGCCAATTATTCCAGATCTGATGCTTTAGAAAAGGGACGAATAATATAATTTCAGATTGTTTGTAACAGGGTTTATACCCAGCCATCAAGGGCCGAATTCAATCTCCAAAAGAAGTCGAATCATCTCATCAGTTCCTCATCGATTTCCATTGCATAGAAAAGATGGATCTCTGTCCTTGGGAGGATCAAATTGTTTTAAAAATGAGGACCATTAGAGCCACGGGCTGACTATCTTTGGGGCACTTTTCTACTGGTAAAGGGACTGCTGGACTGATATATTATTTTCTAGGTTACATCCTCCTTCAAAGACATGTTTCTAGGCCTCTGCAAACCCTGATAAAGGTGCCTCGAACATTCTAAGTTGTTGGACGTGTAATTGCTGGTTCGTTCACTTTCCTGGCTGAAGTTTACAAGGGGGGAAAGACACTGAAAATACTTCAAGTAACAGCACTCATTTCTGATCTATCCTGGCTGCTAATGATTGATATTTTATGAGAGGAATGTTACGGGTTCTATAATTTTGTTCCTTATTACCAGCCCAGTCAATTGAAGTGTAATTTTTGAGTTTTATTTGGCAAAAGAAAGAAATATTGATAGTTTTTATATCATCACAAAATTGTATTTCCTTGGGTTGGTTAATATCAACAAAATGTTATCTTGAAATGTTTATTGGAGAAATATACATTCTGGTTGTATATGTTTGTGTTATCAAAACAGAAGTGTTACACCTACAACGTTACACAATCTTTTTGACAAAAAAAAAATGATACTAGGACAATTCCAAAACAAAACTCAAAAAATCATTAGCAAAACAGGGACATTTTTAATTTGGAACATTACAAATTACCAATTAGAAAAAATTCTTAATTGCTTTGCATATCCAACACCAAAATTTCAAGTGATGATTGCAAATGGAGGTACCATAAATGATTCAGGGAAATGCAATACTACTAAGCTGAATATGCGGGAGTATTTATTGGTTAGTCCCGTGATTGCAATCCAAATGGTTGGTGCTGTTGTATTAGAGTTACAATGGTTACAATCATTGGGAATAGTGACCCTTAATTTCCAAGATCTTTTCATAATATTTTTTTCAAAAAGAAAGGAAATTGGGCTTAGAGGTATCCAAGGGAAACCTAGTAAGGTCATAAGCTCTATTAGCATGAAAAATTTGCTAAAGAGGGACCCAAGTTGTAGTTGCACAATTGTGTTCATTATATATTCTGTTAAAATTTACAACTAGGGCCAAACTCCATGTGAGTCATCTTATTTATGACAGCTGATATTTTTCTTGGATCCCTCTCATCAAAAGGTGTGGGATTAATCTAAAGATCATCTGATTCTGATAAGTATTCATGGAATTATGAATTTAATTGTGTTATAAGACAATTCATCAAGGTCGGCCAACAACCAAATAACCCACACATGTGCTCCATGATTTAGTATAAAAAGAGGTGACTTGATAGTTATTTCCACACACACTTCTATCTTGATTTCTTTCCACTTGTCTTGGGTTTTAGTGGAAGAGAAATCTAGGAGTGGAAGCCCTAGACGTTGGAGGAAAGAAGACTAAGGGAGTTGCCCTAGAGGAGATGCCCTAGCCCTAGACGCAGTCAAAAGGAGAAGGCTCTACGCAGGTTTATATGCAGTCAAGAGGAGGCTCTTCTAGCAGCAAGGAGAGGGTTTCTATAGCTGTCAATGGAAGCCCTAGACGTTGTCAAAGAGAAGTCTAAAACACTATCAAGGAAGCATGCCCTAGCCGCAGTCTTGGAGGAGTCTTATCACAGCAAAGAGAGGCTCCTACGCTGTCCTAAAGGAGGCTTCTATAGCGCAGCAAGGAGAGGCTTTAACGTTGTCCAAGATCACTGTTTCAGGAAGCCCTAATGATGACCCTAACGCTGTCCTAAAGGAGGAGACACATCCGTTGTCTTAGAAGTGCCATTATGCCCTAAACGCAGGCCTTACTAGAGGCCTAATCAACTGCCCTTATACGCAGTCCCTTTGTGCCCTAATCTGTTGTCAAGAAGATACATACGCAGATCAGAAAGGGTCCTTATTGTTGTCACAAAAGGCCCTAATACACAGCCCTCCTAACCGCAGTTTGTGAGGCCCTAATCAGAAGGTTGAACCTAGTATTACAACATGTTGATTTAGGTGACAGCGAGTTCTATCAAGGCTATTTGGGACAGCGGATTGCACAAGGAGTCAGAGCCCTAATCTATGGGTTGTTGGGTGAGTATAGGTGTTGGTGTTAGCCCTATACTCCTACATAGGACAGCAACAAGGTATGGTAAGACACTTGGGACAGCAGCAAGGCATAGCAAGTTGTGATGGGACAGCAGCTAAACAATGGGACAGCAAGAATGGCTATGTCACCAACAACATGGACAACATAGCAAGCATGGACAACATGGTAAGCATGGTGTTGCAAGCACATGAGACATGTTGTATGACAACATGGTTCAGCGTACCACATGGGACAACAGTGTGGCAACATGATGCAACTATGGCACATGGGACAACTGAGGCAGCATGGTGCAACAATGGCACATGGGATAGCAGTGCAACATAAGGTGCAGCAGTATGATGTGTACAACATGGTCATGATGGGTGCAGCATGGTGCAGCACAGTGAAGTATGGCATGATGACAAGATGCTACACAATGATAGGTGAAGGAGTCACCTTGGAGAATCAGTTGAAGTAGCATGTTTTCAATTGATCTCATATATCATCTTCTTAGAGATGATCTATGCTCTTATCTAGATAAGTCAAAGCGTTGACTTATGTTGTAAATGTACTATCTCTCTCTCTCTATTTCTGTTGAACTATTGAAGAACATATAAGAAGAATTGGTTAAGGTTTTCCCCACATTGGGTTTTGTCCCTGGCTAGCACCACATTTTGTGTCCTCTTGTCTTGGCTTGTCCTTTGCGATTTATGTTTATGTTCTATCTACAATTTACTTTAATGCTGATGTGATTTCCAATCTAGAAAAGATATTGAGCTAACTGTGAAAATTGAAATAAATTGCTCTAAGCATAGAACATACCTAAAATTAACATATTCAAACATCTATATCCTCTGCTCCAGTGGATCTTCAAAAAGTTATCAACAATCATGCTAAGGTATTTGGAGAAATGCCTAAGGGTCTTCCACCTATCCGAGATCATGACCATGCTATTCATTTGCAACCTGGAAGTGTACCACCTAACATTAGGCCTTACAGATATCCACATGCACAAAAGAGTGAGATTGAGTGTATGGTTCAAGAAATGTTAGAGGCAAGCATCATTCAACCTAGCCAGAGTGCTTTCTCTTCACCAGTGGTGATGGTTATAAAAAGGATGGTTCATGGCGTATGTGTCCAAATTATAGACAACTCAACAAAATGACAATCAAAGATAAGTTTCTTATTCCTATCATTGATGAATTGTTAGATGAATTGCATGGAGAAATTTTCTTTACTAAGTTGGATCTTCGTTTTGGATATCATCAAATCAAAATGAGGCAAGAAGACATTCCCAAAACAACCTTTAGAACACATGAAGGTCATTATGAGTTTTTGGTTATGTCATTTGGACTTACAAATGCACCTTCAACATTTCAAAGCTTGATGAATTCTATTTTCAAACCCACCCTTAGAAAATTTGTGCTAGTATTTTTTGATGACATACTAATTTACAACAAATCTTGGGAAGAGCATGTACAACATGTTGACAGGGTCTTGACACTATTGGAAGAAAAACAACTATATACAAAGCCTTCCAAGTGTGCCTTTGGGGTTCAAGAAGTGGAATATTTGGGTCATATTGTATCACATGATGGTGTCAAAGTGGACCCTAACAAAATCAAAGCTATGAGGGAATGGCCAATCCCCAATACCTTGAAGAAAATCAGAGGATTCCTAGGTTTGTTGGGATATTACCACAAATTTGTCAAAAAGTTATGGTCAAGTAGCAGCACCTCTAACAAAATTATCAAAGAAGGAAGCATTTTCTTGAACTAACGAAGCAACCAAAGTGTTTCAAGAACTTAAAGAGGATATGTGTACAACTCCTTTCTTGGTGACACCTAAATTCACAAAAATATATATTGTGGAGTGTGGTACCTCAAGCCATGACATTGGTGTAGTTTTGATGCAATAAGGAAGGCCCCTTCCCTTTGAAAGTAGTGAACTTAAGGGAAAGAACTTACTCGGACACATCTATGAAAAAGAAGTGTTGGCCATACTACATGCAGTTAAGAAATGGCATCCATGCCTAATAGGATGACACTTCAAAGTAAAAATATATCACGATAGTTTGAAGTACTTCTTGGAGAAAAGACTATCTTCAGAATAACAACAAAAATGAGTCACAAAGATGTTGGTTTATGATTTTGAAATTCAAGAGTGAAAACAAAATATTATGGAAGATGCACTCTCCAGAAAATAAGAAGACACAAATGGTTTACTATGTGCTATTTCCATTCTACAATATCATTGGGTGGAAGATGTTGATTTGGGGTAGCACCGGATGTGCTCTAGGCCTAAAATTTTTGCAAGGAGGCTTGGGCACATGTATTCCAAAGAACCCATAAAGGGTTTTGGGAAATTCCACCCAGAAATGATTTTATTAAAATAATTAATATTTTTAATGGAGTTCCTAAGTCTAAACTCATGAAAATTAAAATAGTAATGGGTATTAATTTAATTGTGGGTGTAAATTCTAGAAAATGACAGAGATCAAGTCAAAACGATCTGAGTCTTTGATTAGGAGTTAATCTAGGTCGTTGGTTGTCCAACAGAAAGATATAAGAAGGGGCTTGAGGGTCATTTGGAAAACACACCAAGAGAGATCAAGAAATCAATTTTTTGAAGTGAGAAGTTCCCAGGAGGAAAATTTGACTGAGGAAATTTCTTGCAGTAGAGGGGCAAGGATAGTTGGGGTTGGAGTATCTTCTCCAGGGCTTTGAATACTCAACAGAGAGGCAGAGAAACACTAGTGGAGGTAGTGCAGACCCAGGGAGGACTGACACTAGGTCAGGAGGGCCCACGCAGAGCCATAAGGGCTAGCACAAAGGCAGAGCTGCCTTCCAGCAGAAATCTAAAATTGCCATGGAGCTACTGGATTAGCCGGGAGGGTTGACGTTAGAGCTCCAGGAGGAAGGGAGGCCCAACGCAGAATTGATGCAGAGCCTAAGAGAGCTCCACACAGGCCCACGCAGTTACTGCGAAGGGGCAACGTAGTTGTAGACGGGGATAGTCAGTTCAGGTGTCAGATCAGAGGGATTTGCCGAGTGAAGTGAGGTAATCTCACTAAGTTTTCTGCTAGTGTCTTTTTCTCTGTAACTGGATTTCCAAAAGGGCATCCAGAGTTGTATTCAGAACTACCACTTAATAATAATAAACGCTCAAAGCTACTGCACCGGTTTTTCCGGGGACATTTGTCCAAAAATAACTATGTCCATTGTGTTGTATTTTCTTTCTTTCTCAGTATCTTGTTTCCACTTATAATTTAATTAAGTGAAGGCTACAGTAGTATTTACTTCAACATTTACCGTAGAACACAGTAAATAACTTGTATGGATTAACAAGTAGGAGAAGTAACATCAGTTTGTTGCAGTAGGGGTTCCTCTTGTGGAATTTTCACAGAAGAAGCATGGATAGAATGGCAGCAAGATGAAAAGATATGTAAGATCATTCGACAACTAGAGGACACTAAGGCAGTAGAAAATTTACATGGAAAAATAATTTGTTATGGTATGAAGATCGCTTATGTAAGAATTCTCAACTCAAACAAAATGTCCTTTTGGAATTACACACTTCTTCTATAGGAGGACATTCAGGTTCTTGAAGACATACCATAGGATCAAGAAACATTTTTTTGGGGAAGGTCTCAAAGAAGATATGCAAAAATTTGTGGCAGGATGTGTGGTATGAGAGACTATAAAGACCACAATTCTCCTTCAACCATTAGCCATACCAAGACAGCATTGGGAAGAAGTTGCAATGGATTTGATTACAAGTTTACCCAAATTTGAAGGAAAGAGTGTTATTATGGTAGTGGTAGATCAAATGAAAAAGTATGCTCACTTTTTCTCTCTTTCTCGTCCTTTTGAAGAAAGTACTATGGCAAAAACATTGATGGAAACAATCCAAAAGCTATAGGTAATAGCAAATATTAGGTGATAGAGATCCAATTTTCACTGGAAATTTTTGGAATGAATTATTTCCTTGTTTGGGTACTCAATTGGCTCACAACTCATCTTACCATCCTCAATCTAATATGAAAACTAAAATTTCCAATAAGTGTTTAGAAGGATATCTATGTTTCTTTGCATCTAATAAGTAAACAAAATGGGTCAAATTCTTTCCCTTGGCAGAAAGGTGGTACAACACATTCTTCCATACTTCATCAAAAA
This sequence comes from Pinus tabuliformis, assembly GCA_031772625.1. Taxonomy (NCBI): domain Eukaryota; kingdom Viridiplantae; phylum Streptophyta; class Pinopsida; order Pinales; family Pinaceae; genus Pinus; species Pinus tabuliformis. Next base: position 1,237,083,370 of record CM062805.1, on the reverse strand, counting down.
TGTCACCATTTATAGCAATTTATGGATATCATCCTCCATCCATCACATCACCCTTGAAAAGGACTATAAAATCTCAAGCAGGAGAGGACCACATGCAACACCAACAAGAGGCTCTCAAACTATTGAAGGACAAGTTAGTTATGGCACAAAATAGGATGAAATAACAAGTAGATCAACATTGTAGTGAAAGGGAATTTGAAGTGGGGGATTGGGTATTTGTGAGACTACAACCTTATAAATAGATATCCCTCAATCAACAAAGTAGAACAATAAGTTAGATACGAGCTATTATGGCCCCTATAAGGTGTTGCAGAGGACTAAAAGTATGGCTTAAAAATTAGAGCCACCTCCATCTTCATGTGTACATTCAATCTTCCATGTTTCTTGCTTAAAGAAGATAATCGGTGATAAGATCCTAGTCTAGACTTCAAACTATTCTACCAGAGATAAGTGAAACAAGTACTAGAACTAGAGACGATTTTGGAAACAAGGACTAAGAAGCTAAGAAATCAAGCAATTATTGAGTACCTCATCAAATGGAAGAACCTACTAGTGGAAGAAGCAACATGGGAAGATGAGTTGTTCATGCAAAAACACCCACAGATAGTCAAGTGTTGAGGACAACACTTCTTTGAAGGGGAGGGGCATGTTAAGCCCTATATAAGCCCCATTTTAACCCAAAAACCCCTTATTAAGCCCTAGATATTGAGTGATTACATTTCTATTGTTATATTGTTATGTAGGTTAGAACCCCTCATGGTCCCATTTTATTATAATTGTACCCTTTGTCTCATATATATATATATATATATATATATATATATATACTAAGGAGAACTAGTCTTAGGATCATAAAATATGTCTTTGTTGTAGAAATTTTGAATAATTTAACACATATTCACAGAGATTATCCTGATCATACAATTATAAGCGGAACATGTATAATACATAATCTCCTCTACGTTGATCATCAATTTACAGAAGCAGAAACATCCACAGGCACACATAGAAGCATCAATCAAACTCATAAACACAGTATGTATCCCGGGGAAAGCATCTCGCTAAAAACCCCACACTATCTGTATATTATATTGATTGAATCATGTAACAATACAAAGCATAATACTTCTCACAAGTATCTCCACCTGTTACACACAATACAGCTCAGATTTGATCTCCAAATCTCTCCCGCTGCTTGCCTGCCTCCACTGCTCAAACCTGCTCGAGAACTGATGAGAATAGCTTCCCAAACTCGATTTTACACTGCAAAATAGTCACCCACACTATGTTGGACGTGAGCAACAGCTATAATATCATGAAGATACGTGAGCAAACTCATTGGCATACTCAATCCTTTGATTGTGCAAATCATCATGCACAGTTATAGTCACAACTGATAGCAATCTGATCCTCTAACACCTGTCCCTGCTGAACTGAACATGCACTGACATGAAACTGAGTTAACTGATGTATTCTATAGTTGCATTATGAGTTAATAACTTGTGAATTAATTAATAACTAATTCACCCAACTCATCTTTAGTCTATTGATCAGTTAGACTAAATACAACCAGTTTAACAAAGCTAAACTGAACACAACTCCATCAACTGTACCTCCAGTCCACTAAACTCAACTCACTTGAGTTCTAACTGAAGTCATGCATGCAACAACTCAACTGATTCATAAGAAAAACGAATTTCCTTCTGACAGCTGCATGTGCCACTTTCGTAGCTCAAACTGAAGTGCTCCAAGAGAATAAGATTAAGTTTATAGTCCAAATATTATTGTGAGATAATAATATTTGACTTTTCTATTTTTGACTTTGATCACTCACACTGTGATCACTCACACTGTAATCACTCACACTGTGATCACTCACACTTTCATCAAAAATAGAAGTCCATCTATTTTTCCCAACTTGATCAATCATCCATAGACATGATCCATATGTCTAAAAATAGACATAGTCTAAAAATAGACTTGCGCCAAAAATAGCCTGCGGGCCCACTTAGTGAAGGCGACTCTTTTCACTAAGCTCCATCATCTTGTTGCACTCTCAACAAGCATTTCTTGTTGCACACTTTTCAACATTTGTTCATTGTATATATTGTAATAGGATGTTTCCCCCTCGAAGAGGAACTGTAATTATTGGTTTCTTATCGTTTTGAGGGTCATAACATGGTCAAAGCAATTACAGCAGCAAGAACCCCATATGTGCCCCCAGGGGAACATAAGTTGAGGTTAATGATTTTAGAAAGACAAGTGGCCGATATTAATGTGCAAAGGGAAAGTATGAGGAAGACATGGGTGAGGGAAGTTTGTTCTCTTTTTATGGATGGATGGATAGACATTGCCAAATATCCACTTATCAACATTATAATGACATTTTGAGAGGGGCCTTTCTTTCTAAGAGCTATTGGTTGTTTTGGAAAGTGAAAAGATGCAACTTTCCAATTTTAGCTTCTTCGTGATGTTATAGAGGAGGTTGGGCCTACAAATGTTGTACAGGGTGTGCAAGATGCAACAACAGTGTGTTGATCAACTGGATTAATGATTCAGAGTAAATACAGGCATATTTTCTAGACCCCTTGTTGTGTGCATGCACTCAACAGTGCACTAAATTTCATTGGAAAAATTGAGTGGGTATATAACTTGGTGATAACTGCAAGAAATGTGCAAATGTTTATTTTCAATCACCACACCTCCACAACCATGTATATGTGAGGAAGGAATTCCTCCTTAGTTTGTGTAGCTCATATAGGTGTTCTAGTCTTAGGTGTTGATTTGTGGTAGCATATGATGTGCTCGAGCCATGAAAATTGGTGGAAAGGCTAAGGCACATGAGATCTCTAAGGCCCAAAAATCGTTTGGGGAAATTCCACCCGATTGGAGAGATATTAAAATAATTAATGGGGTTCCTAAGTCCAGTGGTGTACAGGGACAAGGTGCGACGTATGGTGGCATGTCGAGGAGTGCGGCAATACTAAGTGGTATGTAGTGGCAGATGATGCAGCGCAACATGCACTTGGAGCGTTGTCTCTAAGGAGACTTATGGACAGGGGCATTACGTGTACCATTGGATGCAACCCACATAGCATCGATGAGGACACTATTGAGCATATGGGGACACCATGTTTAGTGGAGACAGACCTTCAAGGGGGTTATCAGTAGATTCGAGACAAAGAGAGGGTCGTCCGTAGGATTACTCTTGAGCATTCCAGCAGACTCTTGATCATACCCTTTGGGACATATGCACCCATCCTCCTCCGGTGTTGCTTACAGTCGCAGAGTGTTTGGTCGTTGCCCATTGACACCTTCCATTCAGACAGCAAGGCGAGGGAGGCTCACCCTAGGCAGTTGGAGAAGATACCACGTGTCATGGGCTGGGAGGAGATTCTCCAGTTGAGACATTTGGTAGGTGCATGAGTTGACGGATACAGGCTTAGGGATGGCGTGGTTGATTGTCGAGGTAGCCTATGTTCCACCCTTGGGCTCACACTTGGTGAGGTGACCAAGAGGGAGTTGCATGGTGCTTTTTTGTTTTAACAACTAGGCATTAGGTGAGCATGAGGTGCGGGGCATGGTAGTCCTAGCTAGCAGGGTGATGCCTAGGCTTCCGACGGTACCCGGGCACATAATCAGGAGTTGGGACAACAGATCTTGCTGTGTGATTTGGCAGGCACAGAACAGTTGGTTATTCACAACACAAGTCCTTGACGCTCGGTGCCTACCTATTGGATACTTACAGGAGTCATAGATGGGGCACAAAGGAGTCCCAATAGCTAGTAGCATATCACAGCAACAGGCAGAGAGGATTGGGGGTTGTGGACCTCCAATAAGGTTATGGGATCCAGGGATCCAGCGGATTGGTGGGATACTCCACTCCTCCGTGAGCCTGGTGAGGATAACAGGCGAATTGATTCATTCACAGGGAGACACATGGGGAGTCACCAAAGCCCTCACCATAGGGCGAGGTTGATTGTCGCTCAGGGTTGGGGCCAACCTTGGAGTAATAGGCATTGGCACTATCAAGGCGCTTTGGCAGGTTGGGCCAAACCTCAATCATTGCATAGATTGTGGCCGAGATTTATATGAGAGGAGGCTCTGGTACGAGCATGCTAGACAATTACTGATGACCAAGGTGTCGCGGGGTCAACAAGATAGTTTCTTGCTACGATGGGCATGGGGCCCTAGCGTCACAGTACTTAGCGATTCAGCTACCCATATGGGTGAGATGGTTTATATAGGGGAGGGTAATCCAGATTTTCCACCGGGTTTCAGTGATTCACTGATGGCGTGGGAGACTTCATCAGCATGGTAGGTTGGCCAACAAGAGGATTTAAGGAGGAGCTCATGAAGGAGAGACTTTATTCGCATAGGGGATGAGTTGAATCCTCAGGGGCCCACCATCAAAGTGCATGAGGTGGACTATTCGGTAGGGAAACTTCATGAGGATTTGGACAGAGTTTTACATCGTCAGGATGATCTACTTATTGGCGGTAGATAGAGGGGTTCTAACACCCATATCTGGCAGGATAGTGAGTGGAGGAAGGGGCACTTCACGTTGATCAGTTTGGCCTGGGATCCCGGTATCAAGGGACTCCTTCACTATAGGATAGTACATCGATCAGGGACAATCTGATGGCACATTTGGGACACTGGTAAAGTTTACAGTGATAGTGGAGATCCACATTCAGAGAGGGTGCTTGTTCAGGCATTGCTTGAGGACAAGCAATTTTTGGTGCGTTGGAGGAACTTGCCGGATGAGGATGCCACCTGGGAGGGTGAACACATACATGAGCATCTAGCGCTGAAGTTGCTTGGGGACAAGCAAAATTTAGGAGGGGAGAACTATAATATCCCTTCCTAAATGAAATTGTTACAGGCAATTTTGACAACTTTAGAAGCATGGGACCCATGGGAATTTTGGAGAGAGACCGTGAAAGGAAAATGGTGGTCGAAATGTCTTGTTGGCCAATCATGGGGGCCACCAACATGAGGAAATACACACCACTTTAGAGGGAAGTTCAAATGGCTAGAAAGGGAGGGTCGAATTGCTAGTTGGAGGGGGCCCACATGGGAAAAGAGGCTCACGATTTATAAATAGAGGAGACCCAACCTCATTTGGTATCTTTTGACATATTGAACTCAACCTTAGTTTCTCGAGCTGCTTAGCCAGGTCACTCGTTGTTTAGCACGAGCTCTCCAAGCAGAGAACTCACCCTCTCTTCGGTGGACCACGAGTGCCACCCTAGTGAGGTTTCTTTGTATCATTCCAGGAGATTACAAGGGGATATTTAGAGCCCCAACTCAGCGATCATTCAACCAGTGCGTACTAGGAGGACGCAGTAGATAATTCAATGGCCTTCCAGGGAGAAATTGTTGGAGGAGTTTGGTGAAGGAAGTACAGGGGAAGACTAGCCTTTGGGTGGATTTTGGGAGTTGTATATTGTTGTTTGAGAGCAATGTGATTGACAACACTTAGGGTCTGCGCAGGAGCTTCTCACTGGGCACACGTGGGAATTTGTGGGTCAGTTTGTGGAGTGAGTATTTGCCAGGAGAGATAAGGGGAAGTTCGGGGAAGATTATCTCAGCCATTTTGGTGTGTTTTGGAGGGCTTATTCTGGAGTTACAGGCAGGTCGTACATTTCAGCAGTTGGAGGAGGACGTGGCTCTTGGGAGGCCAAATTTCTGGGGTCAAAACCAGGCCAAACCCTTTCTAGGTTTTTATGGGTTTATTGAGGAGAGGCCAAGATTAATTTGGCAGAATTTTCTGGGCATATTTGAGGGGTCAAACAAGGGTCCTAACTCAGCCAACAACTAGAGGAGCTAGGGGAATTTGGTCTGAAATTCCAAGGTCAACATTTGGCCAATTTCTTCATGGGTTATTCTCAGTATTTGGTGGAGAGGTCGGGGTTAATTTCCCAGAATTTTCTGAGCAATCGAGGTGGGGTTTCCAACAACATCTTTGCAACAGACAACACAATTTCACAATGTAGCACAGGGCATCATTGCAATAGCTATTTCTACCATCTTGGCTTGACATATTATCACTTGGGCTTGATCATGCTTGCCATTGAGGCAAGCACAAGTGCACCTCTTCCACATTATTGTAATTTGCTCCCAGATAAAAATAAAACGGCTCAACTGATGGTTATTTATGGACTTTCGATGAGTGTGCTTTGAATGTTTCAATTTCCTGGTGTTGTTTCTATTGTTTGCTTTGCTTATCATTGTTTTTCCTAGTTTGGAACATTACAAACATGGTTTGGTTGGAGTTTCATTGGTTACTCAAGAGAGTGACTCTAAATCAAATAGCAACATTCCCATTGATGGTCTTGATGACTTCATGCAACAAATGGATGTAGAGGACCAATCATTGATATTGAGTCCTTGATATTTATTTTATTTTCAATGCTCAATGTCCATTTTTAATTTTCATTTTTAACTTTTGAGTCGTGACTATAGATATTGATGACCTTAAACTGATTCTTGACTCATCACTCTTTACTATTTTTGAGTTCGAGACTTTGAGTTATATCAATTTAGTAATTTACTATTCCAGTCTTCATACTTCACGATCTAGTATAGTCTAATTTGCTTTCAATTTAGATTCTAGAATGATGCATGATGAATTTAATTTCTAGATCAATTTGGATTCTACAATGTTGAACGATGAATGATGAACATGGATCAACGTATTTCATTATTGAATTTTATTACTGAATATTGTGGTGTATGGATGAATGATGAGTATGTCAAGTGAATGATGTATGTATCATTATGAATGATGATTATGGATCATTGTATTTCATTATTTAATTAAATTATGTGTGGATCAGTGTATTACAATTGGTCTATTTATGCTTTTATTATTGAATATATATATAATTATAAATTATATATCCCAACATCCCCTTGTCCCTCCGAAATTTCCCTAAAATTTGAGGGTACTCCCACACGTTCCATCTATGTGTCTCTCCACACCCGTGTACCCCAATCCTAGAGTCTTGGTGAAACATAGTTTCTCAATATGACATAATGTCATAATGGTGTAGGCATTTAGGGAATATAAGTACACTTCATCACAATACTGGCTGAATCTACACAAATTCGCATGGGTCTTTCTTGGAATATGGGTTGCTTTGATAATTAAATTAAGCCTATTTATATATAATTAAAAATTATATATCCCAACATGCCCCTGTTCCCCTGAAATTTCCCTAAAATTTGAGGGTACTCCCACACGTCCCATCTATGCATCTCTCACACCCGCATACGCCAGTCCTAGAGTCTTGGTAAAACATAGTTTCTCAATATGACATAATGTCATAATGGTGTAGACATTCAGGGATATAAGTACACTTCATCACAAGATTGGCTCAATCTACACAAATTCGCATGGGTCTTTCTTGGAATATGGGTTGCTTTGATAATTGAATTAAGCCTATTTCCTCCTCATTCATAGTTGCCTTAATGTCGTACCAAAACTCAAAGTAGTCGTGAGGCAATCCAGCCATTTTATTTTATTATGGCATGAACTTCTGACTATTGCATTATCTAACAAAATAGATTAAACAAATTTCAAATTTTAATTTTGGAAGAATAAGGATTATATCGATGATTAACTTATATAACTACCATAAAATATCAGCAATAAATAAGTAAATTCATATATAGTCACTATACTTTGAATAGTACAAATAAAAAATGATGCCCTACTAAGTTACGAAATATAAATATGTCAACAGCATAGAAAGTGAAATCCAGAATACAACAGTGACGTAAATCATAAAATTATGTCCACAGACAAAGTCCAAGATATGAATTCATTGTTGGATGCTTACTGCAAGTGCTGTTGGCCCAACATGGCATGTCAAGTTTTGTTTTATTGGACCTCCATTACGAAATTCATCACTAGGAATGATGACCCAGAACCCAACCATGGGATCAAAGCTGATCCATCCATGGACTCTGTTCTCCCTATTCTCACATGAGTACTGGAACTTATCATCTACCTGCACATAAAATATTATTAAAAGAAAAAGTTCAGTCTCAGGATCTATAAAAGCCCCCTCTAATTTTACCAAGTTGCAGGCTAGCTCGTGTCCTCCATCAGGAACGAAAGAAAACAGAACACATGGAACAAGAGATTATAATAACATTAGAAAACAAAATAAGACAGATATCCATAGATTCTTTCTTTATATTTTATCAGTATAGCCTGCACAGTTAGCCCATGCATTTTATGGAAAAACAAGAATGGCAAATCTGGATGCTCGATTCTCTATGAATACATAAAAGTGTAATCCAAATCATATTTGGAGCAAACTAGAACTACTGAGCAAGAAAACGACTCGATGAAACTATAGAAAGACATAACATAATAAAACCAATTCCATTATCAAGCTACACAAATTTCAATTCGAGATTAAGGAATCACATCAATAATGGGTACAGAACAAATCCAAGATATCAAGAGTGATATGTTGTAAGAAACAGAGATTAGTCATAAAAAGATTCATGAAATGAAAAGAAAAAATACCATAGATGCATAGGGAGTTGTACAAGAAGAATGTTTCAGAAGCTCAACAAACTCAAATGCAAAGGGATTGGAAATGGAATAGTGGGAAACCCTTATAAATCTATATGGCATGGGATATTTATGACCTTGTAAGCCACACCTCCAATGTTAACTCACGCTTGAAAAATGGGTGGGGAGAGAGGGATTGTGAAGCACATTGGTTCAGGAGGTGTTCCCATTTAGAAAGCTGGCTCCTTTCAAGCACAAAGTGTGTTGATGGCTTTTGCTTCACCAAGGCTTGACTGTCAAGATCAGAATTCATGAAGTTCATGTTACAATTGCTGCATGCATGATGTGTTGTAGGAATGAATCATGAAATAGTGGAACATGTGTTTTGGAGATGCCTGTCTACCAAGATCTTTTGGACATGGTTTTGGGCTGAAATTCATGAATTTTTTACTTCTCTGGTTTGGAAAGGTCCTCTCCTGGGGGACACATGGCTGATTAGGGATGGCTGCAAATCTTTATGGCACATGATTTGGCTGCCAACTATTGGCTCCCTCTGGAAATACCAATGTAAAGCTACATTTGATGAGGAACGATGCCCTCTTAGCCTAGGGAAATTTAGGCTCTTTAAGCGGGATTTGGCTTTGCTTATGAAAACCAAAGGAAACTCCTTGTAATCTTGTTGTTAGACTGTTGTAATCTCTCTTTGTTCCACCATATAACTATTCGCTCCATGAAGCAATATATGATACATTTTTCAAAATAAAAAGCGAAAGGGTTAAAGATATTTTTTTAAAAGGAGAAATCAACCAGAACAAATGCATGCATGAAGCCAATTATTCTGAGAGGAATGATATAAAGAACAATTCCTTCTTATAGCTTTCACAGCCAATGAAGCCGTAAAGAAACACAAATCTTGAAGAGAGATTGTATTTACGAAAGAGAAACAATCAAAGTATGCCATATAAAGGTATTGCAAGGATTTTATCATTGATCATAGCCCCTAAGCTTGCCAAAATTCCCTTTCTTGAAATGGTAAAATGTGTGAGTCAATTGTAAACACATCGGTAAAATGTTTGGTCTAACCCACTCATAGAATCTTGAGTTAATACAAATTTGCAAACTTGACAACAACATATATCCTCAAAAGTTATTAAATTAAGTCAATTCACCTTAGGTCTCCAGGATTAGATATTTAAGTGAATCGAAAGTCATTTACTATTATTTGTCAATAGAATAACGACACTTGTTTACATGCACAATCATGCAATTTACCTGTTATTACTAGTTATCATGCACAATCTTGCAGTTTAGTTGTCCCTTAGATTGCCAAAAATGATGTGTGGAATCATTAAAAATCATTCTCAATTACATCAATTACTGTATTATATATATGCTTAGAAGTTGATAAAGACAAATTTTATTTCCAAACCTTTCATGTCTTAGGAGCTTGAGCTTGTGCATCCAATATTCCATGTCATTTGGTATCAAAGCAATGCTCTTGGCCTTGGAAAACCTCTTAGCAGACATTTTATTTTCCTTGTTCCTTTAGGTTCATGTTCTAGGAAACAGCATTGATGATTTCAGATTTGCATGCACATTTGATATTCCATATCATTTGGCATTCAAGAAATACTCTTGGCATGGGGAAATATCTTATCGGATCTTTTATCTACCTATTCCATGTTGGTTCACATTTTCAGCAACAACGTTGTCAATTGAAGGTATAAATTTACTTTATGTTAGAAGCTATTTCGTGGAAGCTACTGATTATGAGACAAATTGCAGCAATTTATATTGTGTTAAATTTATGGTTATTACAAGTGCATGTACTTATTTGCTTGTTCATGACTTACTATATGTAGTTCTAATTGTAGTGCCATATTTTCCTTCTTCAAAAGAGGAAAATGTTGATTTGGTGTAGCATCCGATGTGCTCTAGCCATGAAAATTGGTGGAGAGGCTAAAGCACATGAGATCTCCAAGACTCAGAAATGGTTTGGGCAGATTGTACCCGGTTTAGGAGATATTAAAATAATTAATATTTTTAATGTGGTTCCTAAGTCTAAACTTAGGAAAATTAAAATATTAATGGGTATTAATATAAAACTGGGTGAGAATGTTCTAAAAGACATGGATCAAGCCAAATCTAATCTTAGTTGTTGATTAGAGATTTAATCTCGACCGTTGAAGACTCAACAGGAAAAGTATAAGAGGAGGCTTGAGGGTCAGTTGGAGATACACCAGAGTGATCAGTCATTCGGTTTATTAGAGCAGGGTTGCTAAGTAAAGTCGAATCAGTGATCAGCAACGAGGGGAAATGAGCACTAGACAAAGAAGCAGAGATAGTGTTGAGAGACCAGTGCAGAGGCAAAGAGGCAGAGATAGTGCCGAGAGACTAGCACAAAGGCAGAGAGGCAGACGCAGAAGCTAGAGCGGGCCACGCAGAGCCCAGCAGAGACAGCATAGAGGCCAGAGGGTCTACGTCATCCACGCAAAGGGCAGCAGGAGTGACACAGAGGGTCCCAGAGGCTGTGCAGTGCCTCAGAGGGCTGACGTAGAGGGTTCTGAGGCTGACGCAGAGGTCGAGAGGGTTGACGCAGTGCTTAAGTGTTGCTGGAGAGGGTTTCATGGGGCAGGGTTTTTGAATACCTGCTTCTGAATAGAGAGGTATTATTGTCGGTTATTTTTCTTTATCGGGTGGGCCAATTTGGCACCCAGTTGTACTCAAGGATATACTGCATAATAATATAACCCTTAGAATTGCCACACTGGTTTTCTTGCATTGGGTTTTTTCCGGGACAAGTTGTTCAAAAATAACGGTGTCACTTATGTGTTTGCTATTTCTTTCAGTTGTTGATCTGTAGATGGTTGAGACTGTATTGTGTTTATTTCGATCTTTATATGTTTAAATAACTTGTTGGTAATTAACAAGTAGGAGAAATAAACTAGAAGAACACAGATAAAATTTCCAACGGATAGACTTAGAAATTTCAACATGGTATCAAAGCGTGATTTCAGATCATAGGAGAGATGAAGGCACTAGTTGAAGCAGAGCATTTGCAGCAGAAAACAACTATCCCGAGTGACAAAAGCGGCTCATTGCAGAAAGCGACAGAAGAAGGGTTGACGCAGATGGTCTGTGTCATTAGTCCGGGCCAGAGAGAGGCCAGTGCAGAGGTTGAGGAGGGTAGAAAAAGGCTCACGCAGAGCCACACAAAGACCAGGAGGGTTGACACAGTTGGCTGAGGGAGCATTTTTTCAAGTGTCGGGATTGCGCAGAGCCTAGAGGCTCAGTGCTTCAGTTGTTGGGGCATAGGAAGTTGTGGGCAGTTTGCGGGGAGTGAAGTTGGTGGGGTATTGTCGGCAGAATGGTACCTAACAGGGAAAAACCAAGGTAGAGGGAGTCACCACCAAGATGGATTTCTAACCAAGGAATCCGAATCAGTGTTGCAGATGCACAGAAGATCGGAGAGGTGCAACTTGATGATTGGCAGGAGGATTTCCAAAAGGGAAATCGAGACTCATAGAGAGTCTAACAGAGAACTTCCAAGCAGGAAGTAGAGAGACTCAGCAGGAGTCGAAGAGAGAACTTCCAGAGGGAAGTAGAGAGACTCGGAGGAGTCGACAAGAAGAGTAGAGAGATGGCCATGAATGGACTGATGGATCACAATAGGTTGGATGGGGCATCCAACTTTGTCATTTGGAAGGCCAAGATCTTGTATATTTTGTGTGCCATGAGTGCTCATGTACCTCTAGAGAATAGGTGGTGAGACATCGAGTTGTAGTCAGAAAGACTACAAGAGATGAGGGGTAGGATCCTTGAGGTACTCAACCTCTTGGATTATACCTTGCTATGGGAGCCCCAAAGAGAGAGTAGCAAGACTGGCAAATGTCGGTAGAGACGGATGTGGATGAAGCGGCAAAGAGTGCTACAGTGCAGGAGTCCCCAGGCAGCGCAAGGCTAGTAGGTTGCAGTGGTGTGAGAGGCACGGAGAGTGTTGCAACAGTGCAAGATGACACAAAGAGGTTTGCAGTAGTGCGAGATGCAGGGAGTCGTTGCAACAGTGCAGAGGAAGTAGAGGGAGCACTTGTTAGTGGCAGAGAGAGCTTCAGCATCGAAGTGTTTCTAGCCTGACAGGGATGTCAATAGTTGGGTGGATCAGTTACTTACTTCTTAGTAACTAAGTTGCAGTGCAGTAGCACGATGCAGCATGATGAGAGGGAGTTGCAATGCAGATGCAGTGTTGGGAGAAAGGACTAGCAGCAACACAGATGCAGAGGGAGTTATTGTACGGATACAGCAGTGGCAGTGGCAATGGCAGGGCCATGGGCAGTAGTACAAGAGGCAATAGTGAAGAGGATGTTGGGCGGGGAGGCCTAGCATTAGCACAAGTATCGATGTCATATAATCGGAGTAATGCTCAGTGAGGAGTATTACTAGAGCACAGTCCTCGCTAAGAGGGAGTGTTGATTTGGGGTAGCATCAAATGTACTCTAGCCATGAAAATTGGTGGAGAGTCTAAAACACATGAGATCTCCAAGACCCAAAAATGGTTTTGGCAGATTATACCCAGTTTTGGTTAATATTTGTAATGTGGTTCCTAAGTCTAAACTTAGGAAAATTAAAATATTAATGGTTATTAATATAAAACTGGGTGAGAATGTTCTAAATGACATGGATTAAGCCAAATCTAATCTTAGTCATTGATTAGAGACTTAATCTTGGCCGTTGAAGACTCAACAGGAAAAGTATAAGAGGAGGCTTGAGGGTCAGTTGGAGATACACCAAAGTGATCAGGCATTCGATTAAATAGATCAGGGTTGCTAAGTAAAGTCGAATCAGTGATCAGCAACGACGGGCAGTGAGTACTGGACAGAGAGGCAAAGATAATGCCGATAAGGCTGCGCAATGCCTCAGAGCGCTGATGAAGATAGTTCTGAGGTTGACGCAAAGGCCAGGAGGGCTGATGTAGTGCTTCAATGTTGCTGGAGACGGTTTCGTGAGGCAGGTTTTCTGAATACATGCTTCCGAATAGAGAGGTATTCCTGCCGGTTATTTTTCTGTATCGAGTGAGCCAGTTTGGCACCCAGTTGTACTCAAGGATATACTGCATAATAATATAACTCTCAGAATTGTTGTATCGATTTTCTCACATTGGGTTTTTTTGGGGATGAGTTGTCCAAAAATAACGGTGTCACTTGTGTGTTTTCTATTTCTTTTAGTTGTTGATCTGTAGATGGTTGAGACTGTATTGTGTTTATTTCGATGTTTATATGTTTAAACTTGTTGGTAATTAAAAAGTATGAGAAATAAACCAGAAGAATATAGATAAAATTTCTAACGGATAGACTTAGAAATTTAACAGAAAAAACAATCTACACATAAACTATAAATTTGGAAATTTTATTTGTTTATTAATGGAGAATGATCAACCCAAAATTAGGGAGCATCACATCTCTGTGATTTACCCTTTGGAGAGCTCTTTGTGGAAATTCCTGGAAATGTAGCAACTGGTATTTATTCTTCTAATTGATTAGTTATACAGTTTATTATGTTATAGAAAAATAACAAATAAATCACACTGCAATTTCTTCACAATAAAAACACTGCGGAAAATAAACTCGAAACTGAGAAAATATATGCACACACACAAATTGACACCGTTACTTTTGGACAAATGTCCCCGGAAAATCCCAATGTGGGAAAACCGGTGTAGCAGATGAGGGTTTTATTATTATTCTTCAGCGGCAAAAATGTGAGTACAATAACTGGATGCCAAACTGGTGATCCTCATCTCAGAAAATACTGGCAAAATTATTGAGGGATTTTTTCTCTTTTCCACAAACAATCCGACAATAATTTGGCCACTCGAACAAGCTCCCGAAACACCCCTGCGCAGGCTTCTACGCTGCCTGTAATATTCCTAATGGAATTATCCAATGATAAACAAAGCAAACATAACCAAAAACAAACAGAGATATACTCAAGCATCAGAACATCATTTTAAAGATAAAAACTGCACCGCTGAGCCATTTCATTAATAAATAAGAGACTACAATGAGATGCTGGAAAGAGTGCACCTAGGCTTGCTTAAGGCAAGCTAGCTAAGCCCAAATGAATAATAAGAAGTCCCTCTCAAATATGTTGTTGCTCTATCCCCTGGATTTGCATTGAACTGACCAAAAACACGTTGCTGGCTGAATGGATTTGCTACTAAGGCCCTCTCCAGTTCTCAGAAAATTTTGGGAAATTAATCCCAATCACTCCACCAAATACTCAAAATAACACACGAAGGAATTGGCCAATGCTTGACTTTGAAAATTCGTCCCTCTTTCCCCTAGCTCCTCTAGCTGCTAGCTAAGTTGGGACCACTATTTGACCCCTCAAATCTGCCTAGAAAATTCTGCCAAATTATTTCTAAGGTCCTTGTCAAAAACCCAGAAAAATTCAGAAAGCGTTTGTTCTAGTTTAGACGATCCAAAATTGAACCTCAAATGCTTGGCCTTCCTCTACAAGCAGAGATGTAACCTGTAGCAAATGTTTCGTTTTCTGCTTCGCTTCAATGCTGGAAATTCCCCCCAACACTTCCTTAAACTCCACCTCAAGTTCTAGCCCCTTCTCCCTTCACACCTCAACCTCCCAACGTGCCTCCTCTAGGAACTATGTAGTCCCTGCGCTACTACAGCGTTCCCTGCTACTGTCACTCGGCCTCCCTGCTGCCACTCCCCTGATGTTGTAACTCGGCCTTCATGTTGCTACTTTCTTTGCTGTTGTAACTCGACCTCCTTGCTATTGTAGCTCAAATTACTGTTGTTGTAACTCGACTCACTAATGTTGGTACGACTTGGGACGAAGTAGAACTCCCTCCTTGGAATGGCACTCGAATTCCACCAAAGTAAGGGTTGATATCTCCGCTCGGAGACACTCGTGTGTTAAACAACACTATAGACTTGGCTTCTGCTCAAGCATGCTATGTAAAAGACACAATTTCTAAATAGATGATTGAATGCCCAAAATGGGTGCCTCTTGCTCTACTTATAGTTCGTGGCTCCTTCTCTCCTTGTGGTCCCCACTCTCTCTCTCTTCCTACTTCGCTCTCCCTTCTCTTTCCTCTCTCTTCCAAGAGTTCAAGTTCCCTCCTTGGGTATCATTTCTCTTTCTTGTGGTCCCTACTTTCCAGTAGAGTTACAATATTCTCTTTTGCTCCTATGTCTTGGTGCTGGAATTTCATCCTATCTACAAACTCATCTCTAATGCTAAAAATCAAAATTGGGGATATTACATTGCCTCTACACAACCTATAACTCACACTACCGAAAATTGCTTCTGATTAAGAAGTCCTACCGATTGCTACCTATGGAAGTGATTTTCTAGCCCCCTGGAAAATTATCCTGACCTCCGGCACCTGAATCGACCTCCTCTCCAACAAAATTGAACTGCCTTAATAAGGCTTTGCACAAGCCCCTAGCCTCCTGTGGAATAACTCAGCCCCTCTCAGTTGACTCTTCCATCACTAGAAACCTCCACCCGAATCTCTACTGCTGCTCCTCTGCCTCTGCTATTGATCTCTAGCTTGAATTCTCTTCTTGACTGAAACTTTGCACTCTGGGAAATTCGATCTACCTAGATAACCCACTCACTCAATGTGTCTATATGCATCCCAATGTCCTTCTCTTATAATCTCTCGTTGGTGAACCAACAACCATGATTAGATCCCCATCAACGGCTAAGATCATCTCAAACTCCGTCAGTGTGAGCTTTTAGAACATTCCCACCTTTCTCAATTAATTGTTGTTAATTTATCACTTTTCCTAAGTTAGACATAGGAAATATTCAATGTTATGAAACCAGCTCAAGAAAAGATAGAAAAGAAAGATCAATGCCTTAGAATTCAGCCTCTTCGAGGGGGAAACCTCCTTTACATTACATAAATGAACAATTCTTGGATGATACAAATGAAAAGACCTCCTTTCTATATATAGGAGTCTAAGGGTTATAACATAATCAGAGCCGACATAACAATAATAATGTAAGGGCACAATAATAACAATAGTGGGCTTCTATGTGGCACAATAGTAACAATATGGGCACTACATGGGTACATCAATATAATAAGTGGGTTATACTAACAACAATAGGGGGTTACACTAGTAGTATAGGGGCCTAACATGCCCCTCTCCTTCAAAAAGCGTTGTCCTCAACGCTTGAGTAGTTCTTGATGCTTCTTTATAAAATTCTTGTCCTCCCATGTGGAATATTCAGCAGGTAAGTTCTTCCACTTGATGAAATACTCTGAAATTGATCGATTTCGTAGCTGTCGGGTTCTTGTTTTTGTGACTGCTCCAGGTTCCAATATGATTTTTCCTTCCTCTTCAATTTCTGACAATATTGCTTGAATTGGGATCTTTTGCAACTTTTGAATAAGTGGCCATACTTCTTCGTCCTTCTTCCATTCATCCCTTGCTTCGTTTATCCAATTTGGTTGGATAATATAAATAGCAAAAAACAATGCTTCCACATCCTCATCCTGGAAGAGTATTCTCATTCGGTAAGGTCGCCATTTTTTAAGTGCATGTAGTATTGCCAACATTTCCTTCTCATAAATAGCTTGCTTGAGATGTAGCAGTAAAAATACCCAATCACCTACATCAAAACATTTTTCACTACGATGTTGATCTACCTGTTGTTTCGTTTGATTTTGCACCGAAGTGGCGTTATCCTTTAAAAGTTGGAGAACTTGATGTTGATGCTCGATGTGATCTTTCTCTGCTTGAACCTTTTTCTTCTTGATATGTCCTTCTATCTTTTGAGGAGTGGTAATTTCTTCTCGTCCTTTACAAGATATGTTCGGATTCATTTCTTGATGCTTAATGTAATCTTTCACTTTTTGAACATTTTTCTTCTTGATGTGTCCTTCTATCTTGATAGTTTGAGGAGTGGTAATTTCGTCCATTGAATTACAAGATATGGTTGGATTCATTTCTTCTTTCTCGATGTGATCTTTCACTACTTGCACCTTTTTCTTCTTGATATGTCCTTCTATCTTGAGAGTTTGAGGAGTGGTAATTATTTCCAATGCTTTACAAGATATGGTCTGATTCATTTCTTCTTTCTCTGGGGTGGTGTCCTGGCGTATATCCTCTTCTTTTGATGTTTCTTGATCCTTTTCTTCCTCCTCTTCATATTCTATGTAAAATAATTTCTTCTCAGCACACCTATGACCTTTAGTGCATTTGCTATCACAATTGTAACAAAGCCCTTTTTCTCTTTTCTTCCAATTGTTGTGGTGTAACCCTTGTAGGTTGTGGAAGGATGGGAGAAACAACACTTCAATATTTATAGTTGTGAGGGGTATGCTTCCTGGTTTCCATAATTTTTCTTTCCATTATGTCACAAAGCCCTTTTACTCTTTCCAATTGTTGTGGTGTTGCTCTAAAGAAGGTGTTGCTCTTTGTATCCTCATAATGTGCTATCATTTCCTCCGTGAAAATTGACCACATAAAAAGTTTTTTACGAGAATAAAGCCCTTCATACCATAAAAATTGATCTGGTTCTAAATATGAAGATGAAATACATACCTTTTGTAACAGTTGTACACCATGTAGATCAAAATATTGCTCCATTTGAAGTATCCAATTTACCGGATCCTTGCCGTCAAACTTCCTCATCTTGCTTTTTCTTGATTTTAGGAGCTCGACCTTGAAACGACTGTAACTCTGTAATTTTCAATCACCTAGTTCTGAATTTGTGACCTGCAGTAGCCCTCTGTGTCCTCTTTCCAATGCCACAAGTCTGACCGAAATTGGATTCTCCAAGGAAGAGCTATGCGAAATCTCCCACAGTGACTTGATTATAGACTAGTCCAGTAGAGCGAACTTGTACGACGTGCCATGAGTCACTGTTTCGACCTTTGGATCTGAAAAACACTCACAAGAAACTACAGTCCGTCCTCTTTCTGTACCTTCTTACTAAACTTAAATCCGATGCTCAGAAAGAAAGTTATGACGATTTTCCCCAGGTCACCTGTTTTGAGTGTAATTCAGGAGTCTGCAAAAAGACCAACTTCCTCAGATCATATCTCCGAAAATATCGCGCAAAAAGCTCTGAAATTCGAAGCCAAGGTTCAGCGTGTTTTCTTCTCAAATGGTTTTTTTTTTCGACTTCTGAAACGTCACAGAAAAAAAGTTATAGCGAAAATGCCACAATGACTTGTTTGGAGCAGCGAAACCCTAGAATCCAAAGCTCTGATACCAAATGTTATGAAACCAGCTCAAGAAAAGATAGAAAAGAAAGATCAACGCCTTAGAATTCAGCCTCTTCGAGGGGGCAACCTCCTTTACATTACATAAATGAACAATTCTTGGATGATACAAATGAAAAGACCTCCTTTCTATATATAGGAGTCTAAGGGGTTATAACATAATCAGAGCCGACATAACAATAATAATGTAAGGGCACAATAATAACAATAGTGGGCTTCTATGTGGCACAATAGTAACAATATGGGCACTACATGGGTACATCAATATAATAAGTGGGTTATACTAACAAAAATAGGGGGTTACACTAGTAGTATAGGGGTCTAACATTCAATTATTGCTCAATTAACTTAATTGAGCTATCTCTAGGTGTTTTGTCTTGGAACCTTTTTTGGGTTTTGAAGATCTAGTGTTTCTTGGCCTCTCTCACCAAAGTGGAGACTATAACACCTATTCAATGCTACAAAAACTAACACTCCCTCTTAGCGACCAGTACTTGATTTAGATTTAGCAAGACTTATAGGATTCAATTAGATTTAAGCAATTGATACCATTGCCTTATGGAGTCAACTATCTTGCTAGGAAATTTAGGACCAAGTGATTGATTTGCAACTACTGCTTGAGTGAATAACTATCTTATATGAAGTGCAGATCCTAAAGCTAATGTGAGATGCAAGAATCTTGGTAAATTTTAGTTAAATGCCTATATAAGTTTTAACCCTTCGAGTCTGATTTCGTTGTAGTTGGCAAAGAGAAGATAACATGAAGCACACTAAGGTGTGATTTATGATACCTCTCCTGAAAATCTAACATGTTGGGTGCCTCCGACGTTGCATAGCGTTGTGGCTCTGACCACGGCAAGGTCACCGTTTTAAGTACTATTAATTGTAGGCTTCTCAAGCAAAGATGGATGGGTACCTATTGTTTTATCAACCAAGCTTATGCTTGGAAGTAAATTTTAATTATGCAGAACTAATATAATATGCAAATGCGAGATATGATTAGAAGATAAGATGAAGTTAGATTCAAGGATGAAAAGAGCTTATGCCACGATTTGCTTCAGAGTTATATATCAAAGCCCTTAATTGCCAAAATGAATGTTCACTTTACTAGACTAAAAGATAAACTTTTCAACAATATGCTTAAAATATCACAAATTAATGCCCAATTAAGCCACACATTTATCACTTCATTTTATCTAAACTCTTTCCAATGCAATGACAGGTCAAAGAGAACAAAAAATCTCTTCACAATTTAATGTCAATGTCAATTATATAGATGCTCAAAGATACACAGTTTAGGAAGCAAAGGATTATCACAATTCCATGCAAGAGTACTTAATAATTACTTGAAAAATTCACAAAAATTTAATCTGCAATAAATATCCAATAATTCAAGTAATTAACACCATGCTTAGAGTTAATTAACGACGGTCAATTTTAATAAATGTAAAGCATAAAAAAATGTTCAAAACCCCTAGCGTAAGCAATTAAATTTCGAGAATTAATTACCATGAAATTCAAATGCTAAACACTTCCAACAATTCCGGATTTAAAATAATTTTCTTAAATGTCTCAAATCCAAAAAAAAAAAAATTATTGTTTTCATATAGTCAAACTTTAGATATGATTTAAATGATATTTAAATGTGTTTTGACTATAGAGAGATTTTAAAAAAATTTACCCCTCAAAAGATTCCACTTTTAAGATTTGAAAAATCCCAAACCCTTCACACAAAAACCCCAAAAAGGAACTTTAGATTAAAAATTAAATTATTCCCTCGACAAATTTAATGTGATAAAGTTGGAGAAAAGAATTTAATGTGGCAAATGTAAAAATCAAAAGGGACAATTAAATTTTTAATGGGTCAAAGGCCACATAAAAATTTAAATTCAAATTTTGAAAACCCTAAAGTTTTATTTTTATTTTTAGATTTTAAATCCTTTTTTAAAAATTAAAGCCACTAAAAAAAATAAAATTTGAATTTTAAATCTTTTCAAAAAAAAAACAAACAAACAAAAATGAAAAAAAAAATGGTTTTATTTATTTCATTAGACTTTACTTAACCCTAAGGAGAAATTAAAAAAAAAATACAAAGGGAAATCGTGAATAAAGAGAATTGTTGCAACGCGAATGGAGGAAAGGAGGAGTCGACGGAGCAGAGAGAAACAAAAAATGTTGTCGCTCAGATTGTACAAGCATCACAATAACCACTCAGGGCGGGGGCTGTCACTCTGATCCACGCCCACTCCGTTCTAGCTGTCTTCCAACAACAGGCTACGGGGGGTAGTCCCTATGGAAATGAGGTGGAGGAAAACAAGTTGGGAACCAACTTGTTCGAGAGACACAGTTGAGTGGCCTAGCTACTTGGTAGAATTTAGCAAGATTAAGGATTTGATTAGATTTAATATTGAGACCAGTGCCTGATGGAGTCAAAACTTCTTGCTTATTAGAAATTATAGCCAAGTAACTAGATGGACAACTGTCGCTTATATGATGAACTAACCTATATGAAGATGCAACTCCTAAGAACTAGGTGTGATGCAAGGATCTTGGTTAATTTTAGATTAAATGCCTAATCTAAGTTGAACCTTTCCCTTAATTGTTTTGAGAAACAGTCTTTAGAGTAGGTTGTGAGATGGAAGCCAACGGAAAGTAGGCAGTGGCCTGATTAACGATACCTCCCCCTGTGTTCCAACCACCCAGTGTCTCCGACCCTACAGAGATTGTGGCTCTGACGACTGCAAGGTGAGTGTGTTAACCACTAAGAAGGGTTGAAACCCTCAAGTTAGATGAGAGAGGGTTATCCTAGGAGTCTATCAAGCAAGCTTACACTTGGAGGTAAGTTATTAAGTGAAAAACTAAGACTAGAATGCTTATGCAATGATTATGAGTGAAGTCACTTGATTTAAGATTGTTTAAGTGTTTAAGTACTTAAGTTATGATTACTCTTTATGACAACAATACTTATTACTTAACAACAATTAGAAGACAATCTTAAAAGAAGACAAGTGCTTAAGGATACAAGTTCTAATAAGAAATGAATCCACAAGATACTTCAACCAACGATATAAGTAAAAGGACTTAGAGCACCTATCCACAATATGCCAGTAACAATTATTCAAGATGTTCTTACGTGAATATCATAATGCCAATTAGATGTTAAGTGCTCAAAATTAATATTTAGGAAAGATACAATTAGAGTTCTTTTAGTGAGTCAACTTATTAGATGTGAATATTGAACTTTATAGCATATAAACTCACAAGGATAACACAATGTTAGCCACCTCCACAATATCAATGCTAGGAACAAGAAACAATAGAATGTACCAATATGAAAACACTTATGCAATTTATGTTCCAATGACCTCTTAATAAGCAACAAGTGAATGATATGAAAATAATAACAGACTTATAACAGCAGTGAGAAACTTATGAAATCAGTAAGAAAATCGCTTTAAACCCAAGAGATGACAATGCTATAGCAACTAGATTTGATCACTAAAGTGCCCAACAACTTGTCAAAGTGAAACAATTACTTTTAGCTTACTTGAAATGCAATTTTCAAAATTAGATCAGATCTAATATATCTTGTTACAACAATAAACAAATCAGCAAATCAGTGAGTTAGTGATGCTACAACAAGTGCCAAATATGCCCAAAACTAGGAAAAATTAGCCAAAACTGAAAAATGTAGTTTTTTGAGCATTTTTAGATGAATTATTCAGAAAATTACACATCTGATTCAGTGAGTTACGCAGAAAAATTGTAACAAGAGATCTAGACTAGATCTTTGATGTCCAAGTGGGAAAATTTTGAGATTTTTGAGTTATTTTGACCAACTTAGGATGATTTTAGGGCACTTATATCACTGTTATAAAATAAAATTTACAGGAGTAGAAAATAGTTAGAAAACTAAGGTTTAGAGAACAAACCCTAGGCCCAAGGCCTTGAACATCCTTTCGTCCAAATTTGTTGAAACTTTAGGATGAGCTTGCCACTTGAAAATCAAATTTTTTGAGGCCAAAAACCTACAAAACCACCAAGTATTCAGTCCAGAAAATCCAGAGATGTATTTAGGGCAAACTAGGGCCAAAGAGTGCCAACGCTAAGCTCATTAGGGCCAGCGTTGAGGGAAAAAGGCTAGAGGAATGTAGATCAGAGGTAAAAAATGGCCAAAGAGGGAAGAGCGAAGGGCATGAGAAAATCCCCAAAAGGCTGGATGCTAGAGGAAGGAGGCTCGAAAGGAGGCAACGACTAGGGTTTTAGGGTTGAAAATCCCACAGATAGCCCAAGGCATAGCCGTCTAGGGTCTCTGAAGAAGGCTGAGGCCTTCTTAGGCCACGTTAGGCCAAATTTGGCCTTAAACCCTTAGCGTAGGGGCTAGGAGGGGAGGCCAAGGCCTCTAAGGCTTATAGCTTGCCCTAAAAGGGTCTAAAATGTTGACGCAAGAGGCAGGAAGGATGACACAAAGCAAGAGGAGTAGGATGCTGGCCTTAGGAGGGTTGGATTTGGGCCCAGCTTGGAGAGGTTTGACTTTGACTTTCAGGTACAATAGGAAAATAAAATGGCCAAATTTGACTTTGACTTAACCACCAAGGTACAAGGGTCCTATTTTTCTTGAAATATCTAATATTCCCTTGGTGGAAGACCTCCAAAAATTAATTCTTTTGATATCCAAGAATTCTTCCACTTGGAGAATTTAATTTTCCTAGCAACTTAATTTTGACTCTAAATTAATCAATTTTCTGACTTAGGATTTAATTATTTTTGCCGAAAAGATTACTTAATTGATACTTGAGGGGATTTAATGTTTTTACCACCCTCTAATATTTTAACTATGGTGTCTAAGTATGAGGGACCATGCATTAAAATATTTTCTACATAAGATCTTTTACAATTCAACCCTCAAAGGGAGAATATCTGCTTGGCTTAGATCCTCGAATTACATACCCAATCTTTGACACAAAATGATCTAGTAGATCAAGTGATTTGTAATAAAATAATTTAGCCAACTAGGTTACATTATTCCCAAATCACATTTACATAAGACTCGACTAGAACGATAGGATTCACCTAATGTTGTGATGAAGAATTCCACCCTAGCTTTGGGGTGAAGTGGGAGGGAAAAAATTTGTTGACCATCTGTGTTTAGAAACACAGATGAGTTAGTGAGACAAAAAACCTCCTAGGATGAAATTGTCGCCAAAATAATAGGCTTACATTAGTGGTGCTAATGTTGTGTTAGGGATCCAATAGTTACAAACATTTGTAACAATGGCCCTTAATTTCCAAGACCTTTTCATAATATTTTTCTCAGAAGGATAAGAAATTGAGCTTAAAGGAATCCAAGGGAAACCCAGTAAAGTGATAAGCTCTAATAGCTTGAAAAAAAAGCTAAAAAGGGGGCACCAAGGCCTAGTGGCATAATTTTGTTCATTAGATGTTCAAACATCTATATCCTTTGCTCCACTGGATCTTCAAAAATAATAAACTAAAATTAAATTAAATTAAATTAACTATATAATTAGAAAATTAAAACAAATATAATTAATATAACCATAAAACCTAAAAGTAAAAAAGAATAATTAAATTAATTATATCTGTTGGCTAGGCATCTCTATATATAATTGGAAAAATAAGACCAGTCTTTCAATATTTTCACATCCTGAAGATGAACCACCGTTGCTGGTTCGAAACGTCAATGAAAAAGAATCCTTATGCGATGGATCCGGAAGATAATCTAAGCAAAGATCTTCAAAAAGTTATCAAAAATCATGCTAAGGTATATGGAGAAATGCCTAAGGGTCTTCCACCTATCCAAGGTCATGAACATGATATTCATTTGCAACTTGGAAGTGTAAAATCTAACATCAAGCCTTATAGATATCCATATCCAGACAAGAGTGAGATTGAGCATATGGTTTAGGAAATGTTAGAGGCAGACATCATTCAACCTAGCCAGAGTGCTTTCTCTTCACTAGTGGTGATGGTTACAAAAAAGATGGTTTATGGCATATGTTTCTAAACTACAAACAACTCAACAAAATGACAATTAAAGATAAGTTTCCTATTCTTTTCATTGATGAATTGTTAGATGAATTTCATGGAGAAAATTTCTTTACTAAGTTGGATCTTTGTTCTAGATATCATCAAATCAGAATGAGGCAAGAAGAAATTCCAAAAGTAGCCTTTAGAACACATAAAGTTCATTATAAGTTTTTGGTTATGCCATTTGGACTTACAAATGCTCCTTCAACATTTCAAAGCTTGATGAATTCTATTTTCAAACGATTCCTTAGAAAATTCATCCTTGTCGTTTTTGATGACATACTAATATAAGCAAATATTGAGAGCAACATTTATAGCATATTGACAGGCATTTGAAACTATTAGAAGAGCAACAACTATATGCAAATCCTTCCAAGCGTGCCTTTGGGGTTCAAGAAATGGATTATTTGGATCATATTGTATCACGTGATGGTGGCAAGGTGGATCCTAACAAAATCAAAGCCATGAGGGAATGGCCAATCCCCAATACCTTGAAAAAAATCACCGGATTCTTAGAATTGGCAGGATATTATTGTAAATTTGTTAAGGATTATGGTCAAATAGCAACATCTCTAGCAAAATTATTGAAGAAGGAAGCATTTTCTTGGACTAAAGAAGCAACCAAAGCATTTGAGGAACTAAAAGAGGCTATGTGTACAATAAAAAATATATAAGGCTAGATGCTCCTCCTATTAGATGTGGTTTTTGAACTGTGAGATCATTCATGCCATATTAATAAAATTATTTTCCAAGTGCAAATATTTGTGTGGATTGATTTTTATATGCTTTCTCTTCTTAGCTTTATGTTGTAATTGTGCTTCATAGAATAGAAACATGTACTTCTGGACTACTGCAAGGCTACTAGGTTGATCCATTGAGGGAAAAGGAGTCACATGGAGGGTGAGATTGGGGAAATAGACCTCATCTCACCCTTGTTTGTAACGTGTTAATTGAATCCAAGTGCTTGAGAAACCCTTATAGGGGTTACTTCATTGAGGGTTAGATTGTATTAGGTGCCATAGTTGAGCCAGGGATTGGAGACATCTCTACAAGGGAGACCTTTCCGGCAGGATCTAAAGGCTTAAACAACTATTCTAGACTAGATTGGCACAATATTTTCTAGGTTCCAATCCCATTCTCTAGTCGAAGGTGCATAGCTGATATAAAGTGGTTGTGATTGCAATCCGACATATTGGAAGGTAAGTAAGGCCAATGTAAGCCTCTCTACAACAATCATCTACTAAAAAAACTTTAATAGTCTTTTTTTTGAGGAAAAGCATTGGAGCAAATAACTACCTCGACACTTGTAGGAGGGAACTTAGCCCTAACATCAGTGGGCCATGTGATATACACACTTGTAGGAGGGAACTCAGCGCTAAGATTAGTGGATCATGTAACATACACCTTGGAGGTTGCATAATTGACTTGAGTATCCTTGGGTTGCAGAGCATACTTCAAGAAGGTTAGTTGTGGACCCAAACACATATCTTGAGGAAAAGCATTGGAGCAAATAACTACCTTGGCACTTGTAGGAGGGAACTTAGCCCTAACATTAGTGGACCATGTGACATACACACTTGTAGGAGGGAACTTAGCCCTAAGATTAGCGGATCATGTGACATACACCTTGGAGGTTGCATAATTGACTTAAGGATCCTTGGGTTGCAGAGCATACTTCAAGAAGGTTAGTTGTGGACCCAAACACATATCTTGAGGAAAAGCATTGGAGCAAATAACTACCTCGACACTTGTAGGAGGGAAGTTAGCCCTAACATCAGTGGACCATGTGACATACACACTTGTAGGAGGGAACTTAGCCCTAAGATTAGTGGATCATGTGACATACACCTTGGAGGTTGCATAATTGACTTGAGGATCCTTGGGTTGCAGAGCATACTTCAAGAAGGTTAGTTGTGGACCCAAACACATATCTTGAGGAAAAGCATTGGAGCAAATAACTACCTCAACACTTGTAGGAGGGAACTTAGCCCTAACATTAGTGGACCATGTGACATACACACTTGTAGGAGGGACCATGTGACATACACACTTGTAGGAGGGAACTTAGCCGAGGTAGTTATTTGCTCCAATGCTTTTCCTCAAGATATGTTTTTGGGTCCACAACTAACCTTCTTGAAGTATGCGTTGCAAGCCAAGGATCCTCAAGTCAATTATGCATCCTCCAAGGTGTATGTCACATGATCCACTAATCTTGGGGCTAAGTTCCCTCCTACAAGTGTGTATGTCACATGGTCCACTGATGTTAGGGCTAAGTTCCCTTCTACAAGTGCCAAGGTAGTTATTTGCTCCAATGCGTTTCCTCAAGATATGTTTTTGGGTCCACAACTAACCTTCTTGAATTATGTTCTACAACCCAAGGATCCTCAAGTCAATTATGCAACCTCCAAGGTGTATGTCACATGATCCACTAATCTTAGGGCTAAGTTCCCTCCTACAAGTGTGTATGTCACATGGTCCATTGATGTTAGGGCTAAGTTCCCTCCTACAAGTGCCGAGTTAGTTATTTGCTCCAATGCTTTTCCTCAAGATATGTGTTTGGGCCCACAACTAACCTTCTTGAAGTATGCTCTGCAACCCAAGGATCCTCAAGTCAATTATGCAACCTCCAAGGTGTATGTCACATGATCCACTAATCTTAGGGTTAAGATCCCTCCTACAAGTGTGTATGTCACATGGTCCACTAATGTTAGGGTTAAGTTCCCTCTTACAAGTGCCGAGGTAGTTATTTGCTCCAATGCTTTTCCTCTAGATATGTGTTTGGGTCCACAACTAACCTTATTAAAGTATGCTCTGCAACCCAAGAATCCTCAAATCAATTATGCAATTTTTTTTATTAATTACTTGTTCTATAAAAAAATACAAAAATATTTTTTTCCCTTTTCCAACTTGAGATTTTATTTTACTAGTTAATAGATATTTCAAAGTTTAACATTAGATATATTTTATACCCAAAGATGTTTCTTCCTTCACCTTTATGGAGTTATATTTTATATTTCACGACGGTATTGTGAAGTATTTTGCAAATGTGCACTTTATTATACAAAAATCTACGGTAGATCTAACAAATTCCTCATACAAAGAGGCTTACCCAACAACCCTTTGTTTTTATTTAAGAGTTAATTTGATAGCATATCCTATGCTTATTTTGAAGCTAAAATTTGCATATTCCAATTGTTATCAGGTTAAATTGCTTGCTCCCCGATGGGTTTGAGGATCGAAGATTGTACGGGGACAGAAGGGAATATTAATCTCCCACGCGACAACCTTCATAAATCAACGTGGTAGCTTGTGGGCATTAGGAAGCTGACCAAATAACATTCTTGAGGCTCTGTTCGATATAACAAGCATATAATGGTCGGGACATAAGTAGGGAAATGAAACTTGGTGTCATCAAAAGGTGGAATTGGTCCTAACTCTATGAGTCTCCTCGAAGCCACAAGCTAACTCGCTAGTGGGTGGGAGGCTCACATTTCTTGCCGTTGGAAAGGCATAGGCCATGTTCTGGAGCTGGTTGAAATAGCGCCCATGGTCGGGGATCCTAGAGTACTCTTGTACTTCAACTTCCTACTTCGGCAAGGATTTCAGTGGGAAGTAGATTAGCCTTCATTTTGGGTGGGCGTCTGATTCTTAACTTCTTTTCCACAAGTAATTCATCCCCTATCTACATTCCTTAACAGGATAGTCCAGTTTCCAACTAATGTTTGGGATGCTCCTCCCCTCTGCTCAGTTGAATTGCTAGTTTGTTCTTACTATCAACATCTACGAGGGGTTGCAATCTCCATTGTCACTCCCCTGTGGGAGAATTATGATGTTTTTTGGTGGGCTGATAGGTGGCTTAATGTGAGCTCTATTGAAATTTTTATTGTCGCTCAAGCCAGTAGAATCCCGACCTAGGTGGAGCTTGAGGAGGGAGCGCAGGGACTTTTGTATTTTATATAAAATCCTTAGTAGGGAGTTGGGAAGCTTAGCTCCCATAGCAATCTCGGGTGGGGCCAATTGGGAGTTCCTGTTTTCTTTTACTGGGTTGGTTTTTCTGCTTGCAATTATAGTTGGGATATCTGTGAGTCATTGAAGCTCAGGCAGCGTGGTCGGTCCCATCGAGGGGGTGGCCATCAGGGCAGAGGACAAAAAAATATTGGGCGGCTCGGAGGAGGATGGTGAGCTCGAATTGCCAAAAAGAGGCTCACTTGGGCAAGTTGAGTTGCCACCTGCTTTTGATTCTATTGAAGCCCAAATTCTTCTTGTTCAAGCCTCGATGGATCAGCTTGCCCAAGTTTGCCAGGCGGACCATATTGAAATGACCAACTTCTTTTCCGATATTTTGCACCATCAGGGGTGACCAACTTCTTTTCCGATATTTTGCACAATCAGGGGCGTATTCTTGACGGTCAAGCATCTCTGTGAAGAAATCTACAAAGGCTCACAGACTGCATGATCGAATGGACAATGGATGGTTTCGAAGGACGGATGGCGCACATGGAATCACATATCCATGATGCCTTTCATCACCCAGCTTATGGAGGTAACGATGCTCATGACTCAAATGAAGGAATTTTGTCAGGAAGGAAATTTGTAATGAAGCAAGTGAGATATTTTCTGATTTTGGCCAAGTTTTGTGTTTGATGGGCTTTTGATATGAAGCTAGCTAGTTTTCTTCTGTTTCTCTCAGTTATCTTTTATATGTATTTGGCCAACAAATCCAGTTGGAGTGAGGCCTGGTTTTCCTAGTTTTTGTTCTCTTCTATATGTATTTAATGGCCAACAAATCCAGTTGGAGTGAGGCCTGGTTTTCCTGGGTTTTGTTCTCTTCACAATGTGTCATTCTCTTGATTTAATAAAAAAATGTTGGCTTAAAAAAAAAGATTTGTATGGGTTTTGACCTTTGGGGATTTGACCCCTGTTTCCTGCAAGTAGTTTCCAGATTGCCCAAAACTCCAATTTTACTTGCATAAATTGAAGTTTTGGGCTATATTATTCGTGATTAACTTTTTTCCCAAACTTCCCACCTAGGGTTGAATTGATCTTGTGTGATTTCACACTTGTGGGTGACCTCGTTAGGCATATTGGTTTGATGGTTATTTGTATTTTTTTTTTTTTTTTTGACAATATTAGCCTGATGGTTATCTACATTTTTTTTTTTATCATTTTGTAGTCCTGAAAGTACAGAACAGGAAGGAATTTTCCTACTTACAACCACTCATCCAAGGAAAAAACAAAGAAAACGTCTAAGACTTGGTAAGAGTATTTATCTCCCATTTTTTTTGTTGATTCTAGAGATAAATAATGAAAGTTTTGTGTGATATTTTTTTTTGCTAGTTTGCATTGCTCGTACGGTAAATCTTATTTCCAGATTAGAAAAAAAAACTTCTATCTTCACTTTAGAAGTCAATGCTAGGCATTAGTCTACTAAATTCAGGTGAAGTCACTTGTGTGCATTAGAGAAGTGTTCCATAAACTTTCAGTAGGAATTGGGGTTAAAGAGTGGGGACTTGTGCTGAGGTGACAGTGGGCACTTAGCACCGGAGGACCTTGCCAACATCGGTTGATAACATGGATCAGATGTAATTGATAGATTAGAGACATTGTATTGGAAACAATGTCAACAAGCCAATAGTGAAAATATCATGCCTACTAAATCTTGTTATCCTAGAATAACAGACTTACATATAGGACCTTATGTTTCCTAATGTTTTCAAGGTATATGAACGTCTATTTCATATCCTGACATCCTAATATGTGCATGCTGAACCTATTGGATAGTGTGAGATAAACCCTAGGGGAAAGGGGGAGGTTAGATTACTGCTGTGATAGCTGTATATTTCTTTCGCAAACCATTCAGAAAATTGGACATTTGTAATTAAATGGAGTAGACATATTCAGTTAGACCTGTCTCCATTGTCAAAGGAGTATAACATTTTCTGTAATGAAAGATGGATTCTTCCAGGATCATTGTAGTCAGTCAGCAGTGAAAGTAGAGCATCTCAGAAAGCACAGGCATTCTTTAAGGATCACTGCAGTCAGTCAGAACCGAAAGTGAAGCATCTCAGAAACCACATGCGTCTATTACAGTGAGCTTTTCTGACAAGTTGATATTCTTCCATGAATCGACCAAATCGATGGTGCTAGGCCTTTTTGTAGGAAGAGAATCCACTGGATCGTTCATGAAATATGTCCCATAAGATTTCTGAAGACAGACGAACATATTTGCGATGCCAGCATCATTTCTGGGATTGAATACCTTTGTTACGACATTCACTGTTGACATTTAATGCCTATTATGCATTTCCACTTTAATACTTTGC
Source organism: Pinus tabuliformis (assembly GCA_031772625.1). Taxonomy (NCBI): domain Eukaryota; kingdom Viridiplantae; phylum Streptophyta; class Pinopsida; order Pinales; family Pinaceae; genus Pinus; species Pinus tabuliformis. The sequence continues at coordinate 1,237,052,205 of CM062805.1, read as the reverse complement.
AGTTTCATGGTCTAAACTTTTATGAATTACTGGTTATTTGTTTGTTTCACAATCGAATGCATGACTGCGTATGATTAAAAACGGAGATAACCATATCAGCATTCTTTAAGAAGATTGCATGTCACCTCTCCCTGAAAGCTAGGGTCCTCAGGCTCCGAGAGAAAAACTGCTTCAGGGTATGCAAGTACGTTGCATTTGTTTGGCTTCCGATCATCCAGAGATGGCATCAGCCTTTGCTTGTTATCAGCAATTGCCATGTAGTGAAATCTATATAAAAGTCAAACAATAAAATTGTTATAGTAGGAAAAAGAGAGCAACCAAACTTGCTATTCATATTTTTATCATTAAGGAACTTAACATACTACCCACTTTGATATCATAGAAGGGTAAAAAGAAGAGCTTCACAAACCATGGGAGATATCACAGACCTGTCTTTCCTTAATTTGAATGTAACACGAGTTTGATTGAGATTGAAATCTGGCCACCCCGTTGGACGCTCATATATCGCATAGGTGTAAAACCCACTGCTCCCTCGAAGCAAAACAAACCTTTGGAAAAAAAATAGATTAAAGTATATCAAATTCTGAGCACAATAGCGATTTAGCATTAATAACGATGCATTTAATTTTCATAGAATACACAGAAAGATTATGACGGAGTAGAAACTAGCGCAAAGTTGGAAATTGAAGCCAACTTGAAGATCACTGGGAATGCAAAAAGGTGTAATATTTGTTCTAGAAACAAAATTTTGGCATTAAAGTTGTTTGCAAATGTCATGGCAAGCCAATGGTCAAATAAATGCTTGTGACTTAATCCAGGCTTCATATCAATAGATTGACTATCCTTTTCCAGTTTTTATCAGCATCCAGATATTGAAAGATTCAATTCAAACAATCAGACAACCTTTTGGTTTGAAAAGATTGACATCGCACCTCATCTATCGTATTGGTAACTCAGCTTTTCAAGGCATCCAAAAAATATGAAAGCTCTAAAATGCACTAGTGGCATTAATTTCTGACTTAATATCAACAAATTCCTTTGGGCCGTGGCAAGGAGCTACATAGATAACGGTTTGTTCATATGATCCCTTGGATTGACGTTAACAAATCTAGTGCCTCTGGAGAAAGTAAGATAATCATGGTCTAGCAGTGGAAGTAAAAAACACTTGTACCACAAAAGGCACAAGGTCAAATCCTTGACCTTGAAGTAAAAATGTAAAGGGAGATAAGTAGATTTAATACGATGAACATCTTTGTTTGTGGCAGATCAGCCGAGAAATGTGTTTACTGTAGAAAATCTAAAGAAAAATATATTCAATGGACATAACACCATAAAGAACGAAGAGAAATGAAGGCCCAACTGTAGCAAAAATCCAGTTTCAAAAGCAAAATTCTCCAATGAATGGTTAATCATGAAGACTCTTCGAAAGATGGGAATTTCTATCCTTAAATGTTTTTGGAAATGACATCCAACAAATCTTGTGCAGTGCATACAGGAAGAATGGGAGAGGAATCAAGTAATCCATCATTGTGACTGCAAGTTATATGCATGTAACTCCTGTATATTTTTCTAACTTCAGCCAATCATGTTGTTATGAATCTACCAATATCGGTCTTCAGTCCATCATCTTTTAGCTCTGATCCAACTCTATCAGCTGTAGAGGACAATGAATCCGATGCCAACTTATTTCCTATATATTCGAAATTTTTATTCTTTTATAGTCATGTAAACAAAGTGATTCGTAGAAGTTTAATGGATTGGATTACAACTCAGACCAAAACCCAAATTAACAGATATGATTCGAGACATGACCGGGTGACCAGGGTTTCTTTTCTTCATCTTTGATTGACTCAAAGCAAGGACTGGAAAGTCATATTAGGCTAGAATGCCTTGTTGAGATTCAATACCCTTTAGACAGCTTTGGATGGGCACTCTTTGTGAGCTTTTGGCCTATGTTACCAGGATACGGAAACGGATTCGGATAGCCAAATTTTTTAAAAGTCAGGATTGGGATAAGGCAAGGATACGTCAAGTACAAAAATATATAATAATATTCTTTAAATTTTAAAAAAGTTAAAAACATATTCGAAGTTTAAAATAAAAAACTATTAGTGAATAACAACATTACCACTGAAATGAAATTATTAGATAATTTATAAATCTAAACACGTGATTGTGACCAATAAAATAAAATGATAAAAGTAATATAGAACAACATTAAAATCATATAGAAAAACAAACAATCACTTAAAATAATTTAATTTAGTTAGAAAGAAAGAAATAAATTATTTTAACACCCACGAGGCTAAAGACATATTCGGCCCTTTTTCTGTGAAGCTTCAAAATAAATGCTCCAAGATTCTCGACAATCCCCTCGCTAAATAGATTATCCCAAGAGCTAGCTGCTAGCATATCTGCATAACTTTCTCTGTTGTCTTTGAAGGCCTCACATTCTAAAATGAAATGTTTTTTCTGTTTCCACTTTTCCGGAAGAACAAAAAATTCATACTCTTTCCTCTCACACTTCCTTTGGCCTTTTTCAACACCCTGTTTCACATCAAAGTTGATGAGAATTAGTACTTAACTGAGCAATAAGAATTTTGACTCTCCAAGAGATATTGGCCTCTATGTATGCTTTTGGTTGATGACTATGAGTGGGATTAAACACTTCAATATAGTAATTTTTCTTTCTTCCTAGCTCCTTATCCCAAATATGCTTGTGGAACTTTTCCATAACAAAAGATTTTATCTCTTTGCTGTTTATGGTACATGCATTCAAGCAAATACCCCATTTACTAAACCATTTGTTATTTCGCTGCATCCAAGTTTTTTTGCTTTTGCACAATCTATCATTAAAGACAACCTTAGGCCATCTACCCTCTTCCATTTGCTCAATTTTTTTTAAATCCCTTATGACTCACACCATAACTATTGCTTCAATAGGAGAAGTCCATGTTTCACTTAACACAATATCATAAGGAACTGCACTTTTAATCTTAAATTTGTTTGTAATCAAACGCTTTTGAATTTTCTCAATTTGTCTCCACTGCATGTCGGATGTACTGCTGGCCCATAGTTCACAACCATAGAGAATCACGGGAATCACTAGAAGCCCAAAAAGAGTTTGAGTGGTTTTCTAGTCCCATAACTTGCCTCTCTACACCTATTATGAAAAGCATAAAATGCTTTCCAACCCCCCAAAGTTCTTTTCTTTCTACAACCATTCCAACTTAGATTTTTGTTGAAGTTAATTCCGAGGTATTTGTAATCCGCAACTTCTTCCAGAATGTTTCCTTCAATGTAGAACTTATGCTGGTTATGTTTTCTTTTCTTAGAGAAGACCACTACTTTCGTTTATATTATAACTTAAATTAGTTTATAATTTATATTTTTGAAACTACACAATTTAAACTATTTTATAATTTAGTTTATAGTTTAATTTAGTATTATTATTATTTATGGTTAAACCTTAATAGTTTGTAATATAATCATCTTTAAATGTCTTATATCATATTTAATTGTATATTAAATATTATAGAGATTGGCCACTTATTAAAAATTATAGAGATTTTATATGTATCTTTAACCAAAGAGAAAAAGTGACCACTTGAGTGGTGATGTAAATCATAAAATAAATGTAAAGGGTGGGAAGTATAGCAAGGTTGTCTTGATCCCTTCCTCTCTTCTTATTCTTTGGATTCTTGGGACAATCACTTTTGTAGTGACCCTTCTCATGACATTGATAACACTCTATCTTGGACATGTCAACTGCCCTCCTCGGTCCCTTTGATCTCTTTCCTTTATGATGAACAACATAAGCATTTGATACTCCTTCAGGATTGGCAACCATTGAGATCCTTAGTTCTTCTTGACTACAGGGGGTCCATAATTCTTCAAAGGTGGGAGCTACCTTCCAACTATTGGTACCTGCAGCAAATGCACCCCAAGAGGGTGGAAATCCTAATAGAGCAGTGACCACAAGTTCTTGTCCAGAACAATCTCATCAATGGCTAAGAGATCATCCCTGAGTCTAGATATCTTCACAAAGAAGGTTGCCATGTTATCTTCTTTAGTCATCTTCATAGTCCTGAACTAATTCTTCAAATTTTCTACTTGTCCAATGTTCTTAATAGTAAACAACTTCGACAAGGCTTCATACATTTTCTGAGCATGATTGATGTTGGCTATGAATGGGACAAGATTGTTCTTTATCCCTTCTACCATCAGAGTCATGACCACCAATTCTAATTCCCTGTATTTTGCTTTGTCGACATCACTAGCTTCTTCTATAGGCTTCTTCACATTTCCTCTTACCAGGTCCAACACCTTGTTCTTCTCGAGGATTAGGTCAATCCTCTTCTTCTAGGGCCTAAAGTTAGATGCTCCTTCAAGTTTGTTCTCACCCTTGATTGGGTTAGACATCTTCCTTGAATATAATATACTCCTTCCCTGAGATAGTACCTATGAATGGATCAAGTGCTTGAGACTGTCGTTTTCTTCCTTCTTCACCAAAGTGCCGATACCATGTTAGAAAATTAGAAAGGCAGTAAATATTTTATCTATCTTGATAATTACTTGTGATTTTTTTATTATTATGATTCTTTATATCTTGTTTCTTTAGTTCATCAAGAAATTACCAAAAGCAGCGACACATAAAACAATAGACACCAGATGTAGGCACATGCTAGGGAAAAACTCCCCTCGAGGGGAAAGCCCAGTCAAGATAATTATTCCTTTAAACAGTATTTGAGACTCCTCACCCTAGTCCAAGACCATACCTTCCCTCCACACCAAGTCGGCCTCCTAGAATTTCGACCTCTTCCCAACAACTTCAACTATGTAGCAAATTATGGCAATTGGCAGCTTTTGGCAATAGTGAAACTTGGAAGACTTTGATCTCCCAATCTAGGACACGAAAAAGAGAGAGATAGACACCAAAATTTCGATTTTCCTTGTCTCCTTAGACTTCCCCAAACTTGCATTCACTTTGGCTTCCCGACAATAGATTTCGCACCTTTTCCTAGCTAAAAGAGAACTTCGCACTTCTGCCCAGCAACAAGAGATTTTCACACTTCTTTCTAGCTACAAGAGAATTCGAACTTGTGAGAGAATGATGCTCCAAATGAATTCTATGAGCTTCCTTTAACAAGCTTCTTGTGCGGTCGAATAGGGTCCTTAGGACAACTTGATCTTCTTCTACGCCCACATGGTGTGGAGGTTACATAATTCATATTTGAATCTATACATAACCTTTTGACATGATTCAAAAGCCCAAGAAGGGTCTCTTTAAATGTACAATGACTCTATAGAATCAAAATAAATCTTAGAATTTCTCAATGGGGACATTGACCTAAAACATGGTGACCCAAGCATGAAACCCATGCTTTAATAAGTCACAATAAAAATTATTTTCTTTATTCTTTTGACTAGTACATTATATAATGACTCAAGTACATTATTGAAGACCGAACATAGTTACATTTTCCAACATAGGGGTTGGGACATGCATGGGTTCCTTAATGATGTAGCGGGCACTCATAGGAGCCTTAGGAACTAGGGTGATGGCCATAATGATAATGGATAGAGCTCATGTTTGGTTTTTTTCCCACGTGCTAGATTTTATTGTCCTGGACATCTTTTGCATTTTGTGGTATATTTCCTTTTGCATGCGGCCATATTATGCTTTTATCCTTTTTTTAGTTGCATCAATCTCTGGGGAAACGTTATAGGACCAACCTAGACATGTGGACAAGGGGAGGGGGAAATCCAAAGCCTTGTGGACGTAGTCCTCATGTGGACCTAGAGAGGGAACATGATGAAACATGGCATGTAATGTGCGAAGGGGAGTGAAAAGTATGGATCAGGAAGACAAGACCACGCTACCAAAATTGGGGTTTCCCAAGTAGTGGCCATCCTAAAGCTATAAGACAGTAGGGGAGATCCCACTGGACTAGGGTCGAGGATTAACCCCCCTAGTTAAGGCAAGGGAACAAGAGTACTGTCAAAACCCTCCCCCCTTCCAAGTCACCTGGTAATCCATACCCAAGTGTGCCCACGAAAAACAAGCATAACAATTACATAATGAAAAATCATACCTTTTTGATTGGATGGCCTAGCTTCAAACACATGATCAACAAATGGGAGAGGGTAAAAAATGGGTTGCTTACATGGCAGAGATAGAGTAGCACATCAAATCTATCAGGTGGCTTTCAGGGGCTGCTATTGTTGGCTGAAGGAAGATACATCAGAAAGAAATCTCTCCAAAGGGCTACCCCTCTTTTGGTGGGCTACAGGCCATATAGAGTAGTGCGAGTTGCCCAAATTTCTCATGTGAATTGCCAGAATGAAATTGTGTCAATCGCAGGAGGTAGGATCACGGTCTAGAAGGTAGAGAGATTAGTTTTCAGAGGAAGAAAGAGGTAGGATGGATCACCTAGAGGAAGTTTCCAGGCTGTACGAATTTCCTTCAGTGAGCAGTGCACATTTCAGGAAACTAGTGCGAGCATCAGGAAGGAGTGCGAGAAGACCAAAGGAGGTTGAGTTGATATGTTGAGGAGATCTTGGATCTCCGATCCATTCCCAGTTGAGATAAATTGTTGACAGATTTCCAGTTGGGAATCCAGTGGTAATTCTTTATTTGTGCTGCATAATAATAAAACCCTCATCTATTGCACTAGTTTTCCCTTTGGGGTTTTTCCAAGGACTTCTGTCCAAAAATAACGGTGTCACTTTCATTGTTTGTGCATCTATTTCTCAGTTCCAATTTTGATATTTCCATAGTGTAACTTTATTGTGAAAAATTGCAGTGTGAATTATTCGCTAAATGTTGTAATAATAATTATAGAAGATAAATAAACTGTTAAAGTTAAGAGAATAATATCCAGTTACTGCAATTCAAGGAATTTTCACAACAAATGCACTCAAAATAATGGAACACAATTATAACACAACCCGATAGCCTACTACTGGTTAGGTTTGGCTACATCAACTCTTAAACATAGTTACAATATGGACTCTTCTAGAGTCTTCTTCATCATAATCACATGGTTATCCCATTTTCTATGAATACTGGGTGTTGACATGGCATCTCTCGAATTACAGTAGTGAAAACACGATGGTCAACTTTTGAGTGGCATAAATTTTGCATATAGACTCTTATTGACATGATTATTGCACCATTGGTAAGGTCTCTATGTGTAGAATAGGAAAAAAAATGTGGTACTAAATCGATAAAGTTCTCCATCCCCCCCAACCCCCCCAACCCCCCAAAAAAAATATCATTTGATGCCTCAAAATGTTGCAGGAAGGTTTTCAAACCATAATTTTCCAAACTGGGTCTCATCGATGAAAATAGTCTTGTGAGATGATACCTCCACATTTTCCATGCTGAAAGCATTGAGATGGATGACAAACAATATAATGTACAATCCAGATCAGCAAGTCCATGTAGGAAGTGTAGACAGGTTGTGGCACGACTGTACGAGTTTGTTTGGTGGAAGTAAACAAAGGTTGAAACCACATTATTGTACCATTGTGACAATACAATTTTTTGTAATAAAATAAAGGGATTACCATGGGGTTTCATTACCCTTTATGAAGTTGATTACATGACTTATTCTTGCACTTGTATGGTTACTCGCTGATGTGATGTTCTTATGCACATGATGTATATGTTGAAGTGAAGTGGCAATATACTTGTGATGTTGAATGAATGTTAATTCCGCAAACATAATAATTCACGCATGTAATATATGTGCTAGAGGCGTAATATGGAATTAATTATTTGTAATTTGGTCATACCATTGTGAAGAACCTTTCTGATGTTGCACTCCCAGGGGACTCGATGCATGCCCTGACCACATGACAACAGGCCATCTATCAGTTGGTACTTTAACCATTTTTGTAATCCTGTGCTTTCATTTAAAGTTGATTGCATACTAATATGGATCACCTTCTAAGATGGAGGATTGACCAAATTGTATCCTTTCTCCCATGTTTTGCATGGGAGGTTATCCTTCGCCCATTGGAAGCATGGGAGGTTATCCTTCGCCCCTATTCCAATGTGACCTTCCCCTGAGGCTTTTCTTTACACTACTTAGGAGAGGCAAGAATAAGAGGTATTGATTAATATATTGTGCACAAGGTAACCCATACTTGTCACTTTCTATTTGTCCCTGATTTCCATCTCCACTTTTTGAGTTGATTGTCACTGTCACTAGTGCATTCCTCATTCTACTCCCATCTCTAAGTCAGGGTTCGAAAAATTTGCTCTAGGAGGTTGATACAGCTAAAAGAATGTTGAAATCATATGAATCCACAATAAAAGAAATTGAAAAAAGTAAAAGATGGCTGGGACTAAATAAATCATGTGGGAGAAATCCTATCATGAGCTCTACTCCCCTCATTGGACATCATGTAGATCTTGTAACATTTCATACTCTATCTAAAACTAAAGGAACTTATGAATACCCCAACCCTGATGAACAATAAAATATTATATATTTAAGGAGTATTGGAAAGAATTAAACAAGTTGGTCACCCAATCTCTGCACAAATAAAAATAAAATCATTTAAGGTGAAATATACACCAAAGGGGTGGTAAAAATAGGTTGAGGAAAGGGATAATGAAGGCCTCCATTGCTCCCTTTTATTATTATTATACTCAAAATGTTGGAACTCCTTCACACCTAACACCATGGCTATGGAATATTCATTGAAGTCTTTCAAACTCCATGTATGCATTTTTCAAATGCACTTATGGATCGATGGACGTACCTAGGAATTGTATCTCCATTTGGGACTAGTATCACCTGATAGGGCTAATTGCATAACCATCCCTAACAAAAATGTGGTAACTTTCTTATAGGCCATCATCTAGAAAGACATTTGAAGGAAAAGTTTATGTGAAGTGTTGTTCTGTTACTAACATTAAATATGGTCCACAATGTTACTCTAATGTTTTTGTCCTTAGTGATGCTGATATCACTCGATCTTGATGGTATGTTTCAAGTGTCTCATCACATATACATCAAATATCCTTGAGGGATGGATTGAAACCTCTCTAGCATAGTTTAGAGGATGTCAAACCCCCTGAATCTTGCTAAAACTGAAGATCTCCAACACCCTTGAGGAATAGAATATTTTGAGATATGAATTTTATTCCTCTTAGCGAGTGGATGATTTTAAATGTAATGCATGTTCAAAATGATGCAACACTCTACTAATTATGTCATTGGAAAATTGCATGACTCTATTGATTGCTTTAACCAACCATAAATTGAAAATGACTCATCCAAATGGAAAATTTCCATGTTGCATGCCATCCTCTCCTTGAGCTTTGCGATCTGATACCTTGTTGATTTTTTAAACTTTTGGGACTACTTTGCCTTGGAAAGTGTGAAAATTCTATTTTCTGTGAGATTTCCATGTCTAAGAGACATCTGAGGGATAAGACATCAATTCCAAGGCCACCTATAGACTCATAACCATGTGGAAAGATATAAGTGAGCCCAATATGGGCTGGATTGGCCCCTACACTAGTGATCACTCCTACATTACAAGGCTCCCATGAAACCATGAGTACACTTAAGCTCATCTAAGGCCCTCCAATCATATCCAAGATGAAAAGAACCCAAAGTGAATTCAAAAGGATTGTCCATGGTTCGAAAAAAACAAGACTGACTTAATACAACCCAATGTCTAGGATGCCTGGAAGGCTTCACATGGTTGTTACATGGATTTTGACATGTGACCTTGGGCTTACAATGGTGTTTAAGAATACTGCAATATATATATATATATATATATATATACACACACAAACACACACACCCTGCTGAAAGAGGGGCAACAAGTTCACCCTGGATAATATCCATGAAAATGTATTATAGATTAACACTCATATTTATAAGGTTATATCAAATGTTAGTCGGTTCCTTGGATTGCCAAATGAAAGTGAAGAATAAAGCATGTTAGATGCAAGTGTGGATCTTGTTAGTTTTTGTAGCATCGGATGGTGTTTTAGTATCGACATTTGTTAGAGAGGCTAAGAAAACTAGGACTCCAAAACCCAACAAAAGTTTCAGGGAAATCCACCTAGAAATGCTGTAATTAAGTTAATTAATCAATTATTAAATTTTTTCTAAGTCTAACTAAGGGAAAATGATTATTTAACAACAATTAATTTAGGAGAGTGAGATTTCCCTAGAAACTCACACAGATTGACTAAGAAATAATATCAACCATTGATTAAGTTTTAATCTTGGCCGTTGGAGTTCCAAGTAGAGATTATAGGAAGAATTTGATGGGTTGATGGAGGGACGCACTTGGAGAGCGAGTTCCTTGGGCAGTTCGATTTTTCCAGAGAGAAGCAACATTCTGTCGGAAGAGTTCGAGCTAGAGAAGGGATGCAGAGATAGAGAGGGGTAGGGACAGTGACTTTGGAGGAATATTTTCTAGTTCTGGAGAGTAGCTTGCAGAGAGGCAAAGGTAGCCACAGGACGCTGCGCAGGGGTTGCACAAAGCCTCAAGTGAAGCAATTCGATCTTGCTAGTGAGAAGCTCATTTTTAGTTTCAAATGTTCGGAATATTTCTAGAGTGTCGAAGAGATAGTTTCCAGTAAGTAGTCGACAAGATGAGTTGAGTAGCAGTTGTTATGAGCAGTGCATTTGGTAGTTTGCGTAGAGGTGATGCAGGGCCTACGCAGGCTAAACTACATAATTAATTTTACAGTTAAAATAATTAATTCCAGTTGTTGCAATAGTTAAAAATTTCACATGGTATTACAGTGAGTTTGACGTATAAGGAAGCTCACAAGTGGAGGAAGAAAATTTGTTGTTAGAAAGGAGCAACAGGACGAATTTTCTGGGGCTATTGAAAGCTTGGAAAGGGAGTGCGAATTGCTGGGAAGTTAGATTTTTCAGTGCAGTGTTGGTAGAAAATTTTGGCTTGTCGGATTGAGTGATTCCAATAGGCAGAGGGAGCACCAGTACCTAAGATTTTCTCTAGAGAAAATTTCTTTTTTTGACACAGAGGCTTTTGCAGCAATTTGCTATAGCATAATTTGTGTCGGGTGGAAGAGAAAGTTCACACATGGAGATTTCTCTTAGAGGATTTCTATTTTAGAAAACCAAATTTCTAGTTGTAGCCGACAATAGTTGCAAGAAAAATTTCTCACTCCAGAGTGGAGTGCAAGTAGCAGAGTCAACAAACATGTAGGAGAAAGAGGGAGATTTCCATCCCAGTTTCGATTTTTTGCAAAGTTGGCCACAATCGGGCTTAGAGATTAGGATAGGTTGGAGGGAGCCTCCAACTATGTCATCTGGAAGGCCAGGATTCTATTCCTGCTAGATGACTATGTGAAATTTTTTGAATCTACTCATCATAAATCCTACTACAATCACTGGTTTAACATCTCCTACATGTTTTTACATTCAACAAGTTATTTAATTATTTAAATAGCGATGAAAACACTATTGCATACTACACATACATACAAATCATGAACTAAAATAGAATGAGACAAATACGCAAGGGACATCGTTATTTTTGGAAAATTGTCCCCGGAAAAACCCAATTCGGGAAAACCAGTGTAGCATATATAAGGTTTGTATTATTAAACAAGGAGAATATGAGTACAATAGGTTACCTCTCACACCAGCTAACCTTTCAGAGATATCACGACAACAAGAAATACATATGAGGGTTTACCTCATTCTCCAAGTCTCAACTAATCCACTGAATGGCTGACTCCGGCAAGCACTACGAAAATCCCAGCACAATCACTGCTTAGGTCAACGACTTGCCTCTAGGAGACTACGTCGCTTCTCTGCCAGATTGATTTTCCCTCAGAAGCTTTGACTTCAGCCCTCCCATCTCAGAACATCGAACTCCTAGCAAAATCTCTAACTTCCCTCGATTATCTCTCAATGCCACTGCAAGAACCCTCTTGGCCTGCATCAGCTTTGAGTGAGCCCCTTCCTGGGTTGCATAGTCTTCTGTGCTGCCTCTCTAATGCTACTGCTGCCTCTCTTCTCAGTACTCGTTGGCTCGGAACTCCCTTTCGATCCATCTCTCTGCTGCTTCCCCTCTCACTGCAACAAAACAGTTGTTCGATTTTCTCAGCAAACCTCACCCCAAAAAAATTGAACTGACTAATCTCTCAAGTGTATCTCCAACTGACCCTCAAGCCTCCTCTTATACTTTTCCTGTTGATGAATCAACGACTGATATTAAGTACCTAATCAACATCTAAGCTTAAAACAGACTTGATCCTTGTCACTTAGAAGTTTCTCACCCATATTCTTATTAATACCCATTAATATTTTTATTTTCCTAAGTTTAGACTTAAGAACCCATTAAAAATATTAATTATTTAATAACTCCTCATCTGGGTAGAATTTATCCAAACGATTTCTGGGTCTTGGATATCTCATGTGTTCTAGCCCCTCCAAAAAATTTCGAAGCTAGGGCACATCTGATGCTTCCCAAAATCAACAGAGGATGGTCTGAAGACATATGTAGAGAACGTTGTGGCATAACTTACTGATGAAGATCAACAGAAAGAATTCAAGAAGGAGATGGCCAAGGCGAAGCGAATGATCTTGGATGGAGTCCAGGATCATATAGTCTCACTTGTATATGGAAAGAACACTTCCAAATAAATGTGGGATGCTCTCTCAGGGTTGTATCAAAATCCTTCTAAGCGACGAAAGATGTTCTTGAAGGAGAAACTAAGAAACATCAGGATGCATAAGGGTGAAGGCATTGAACCCTTTCTCACTAGAATTCAGGAAATCCAGGATCATCTTGTACTCATTGGGGAAGCGCCTCTAAATACAGAGCTTGTGCATTTAGCCTTGAACAATGTCTTAGAGGATTGGGAAATCTTTGCCCAAGGCATTTTGGGATGAGATACTCTACCTAGGTGGGATAGGATGTGGTCAGACTTGCAACATGAGCAGATGAGGTGAGCACTAGTGAAGACCTCCATCAATGGAAGCAACAACAAGGGATCAAAAGGTGTGAAGGAGGAAGATAATGTGGCCCTTGCATCAAAGGGTCCTAGTCAGGGACAGGGTTCACAGGGGGAGAAAAAGAAAAAGAAAGATCTATCTAAGGTCAAGTGATTTAGATGTTGCGACTTTGGCCACTACAGTACTCAGTGTCCTCAAAGGAATAAGGGCAAGCAAGAGAAGTATGACCAGGTGGTAGGATCCGCAAAGATAGATAAGCTATCCTCCAGGTTGGAGAAATATTTTTCCATGTTTGCAGCTATACCTCCAACAGTGAGGTGGGGCAATATGGAGTTATAGTCTCAAAGTTGCGCAGAGATTTGGGCAGGATCCATTGTGGTGAGAATCAGATAATGTTTCCTCATGGATCATTACCTTACTACAGGTGCCCACAGTATTTAGTGGTAGGAGGATCAATGTCAGTTGGTGTAGACAGTGCACAAGCTAGCAACAATCAGATGCTTAAGAGCCAATTGCAGCACAAAGTCACAGTTGATTCAGTGTTTTCGACACTTCTTAGTTTCAATAGTTGCAATAGTAGTAGTAATTATTGAGAGGGAGTTGTAGTGCAGATGTAGAGTTGGCAACAATACAAGTTGTACAATAATGTCAGTAGCAACATAGATGCAGCATCAAAGTTGTGCAGTGGTTGGTGGGCAGTGATAGGCAATCACAGTGGCCAAACATCAACATGTATGGAGGATGTTACAGAGACAGGGTGTTGTAGTAGTAACACAACACTAGAGTTGGAGATAACACCTTCCTTGCTAAGAGGGAGTGTTAGTTTTTGTAGCGTCGGATGGTGTTATAGTCTTGACAGTTGTCAAAGAGGCTAAGAAATAATAAGACTCCAGAACCTAGAAAATGTTTAAGGAAAATCCACCTAGAAAGCAGTGCAGATGTAGAGTTGGCAGCAATACAAGTTGTACAATAGTGTTAGTAGCAACATAGATGCATCATTAGAGTTGTGTAGTGGTTGGTGGGAAGTGATAGGCAGTCACAGTGGCCAAACATCAACAACATGTATGGAGGATGTTACAGAGATAGGGTGTTGTAGCAGCAACACAACACTAGAGTTGGAGATAACACCTTCCTCGCTAAGAGGGAGTGTTAGTTTTTGTAGCGTCGGATGGTGTTATAGTCTTCACAGTTGTCAAAGAGGCTAAGAAATAATAAGACTCCAGAACCTAGAAAATGTTTCAAGAAAATCCAGCAAGAAATGCCTTAATTAAGTCAATTAATTAGTAATTAATTTTTTCCTAAGTCTAACTTAGGAAAAATGATTAATTAACAACAATTAATTGAGGAAGGTGAGATTTCTCTAGAAACTCACACGAATCGATTAGGAAATAATCTCAGTCATCGATTAAGTTTTAATCTTGACCATTGGAGTCCCAACTAGAGACTATAAGAAGAAGTCGATGGGTAGATGAAGGAACACACTTGGACAACAAGTTCCTTGGGTAGTTCGATTTTTCAGAGAGCAGCAACATGCTACCGAAAGAGTTCGACCTAGAGAAGGGACACAAAGACAAAGAGGGGCAAGGACAGTGAGTATGAAGGAATATTTTCCAGTTCCAGAGAGTAGCTTGTAGAGAGGCAAAGATAGCCATAATAGGTTGCGCAGAGCCTCAAGTGAGACAATTAGATCTTGCTGTAGATAAGCTTATTTTCAGTTCGAAAGGTCTGGAAGATTTTCTGGAGTGTCGGAGAGACAATTTCCTAGTCAACAACAAATAGGACGACTTGAGTAGCAACTTTTGTAGGCAGTACATTTAGGAGGTTGCGCAAAGGTGAAACAGGGTCTACGCAGGCCAGTTTGGACGACTCACTTGGAGCCCAGATTGCTTGTGGGGTGAGGAAATTACCTCACTAGATTTTTTCCAGTATTTTCTCTATAGGATTTCCAGTTTTCAACATCTAGTTGTACTCATAATTTTCTCCTTCTGCTTAATAAAATAAACCCACAGTTGCTGCACCAGTTTTCCCACATTGGGTTTTTCCGGGGACTTTTGTCCAAAAACAACAGTGTTATATTTTTGTGTGTGTGCCAGTGTTTCTCAGTTTCCAACACTTTTATTTTCCACAACATTTTATTTGTGAAGATTGCAGTGTGATTAATTTGTTGTTGACATAACAATAAAATGAATAGTTAATTTTACCATTAGAAGAATTAATTCCAGTTGCTTCAATAGTTGAAGATTTCACAGATATAAGGTTAGACAGTTGGTGCAATGCTAGCTTGTTGTTGATCTCTTGGAGAGGCTAATATAACTAATTTGGATGCCTTGCTAGGTTGTTGGTTAGGATTTGTAGTAATTATGAATCCCCTAGCGATGCCTTGGAAAGATTTGGAGAAATCATTACTTGGGATAAAGCTGAGGGATTTGATGTATCAGCCTTGGAAAAGCTTAGGTATCATACTTTATCTTCATCTTGTGATGATAGTAAGTTGTACCATTTCTGTCCAAAATTCTCTCACCGAATATCTAATTTTCAGATCTGGTTTCATGTGTTTTTGAGCAAGTTTCATGGCTGTTTGATATGCCGATTTATTCAGACAAGAAGGATGAAATGTTAATTGCTTTGGCATGGATTAAATGAAACTTCAGATCTAAAATGTACCATTATATTTCTGCTGTTAATGAACATAATTTTCAAATCTTCATACTTGAAGTTACTGTTGCATTGATCTAGTATTGAAGTATTTTGCAGTGGTTATCTACTTTAACTTACCAGGCTTGCCTAGAGTAGAGGTGGATGGCTTTGAGATATTTGCAAGTATATTTCAGAATATTTCAGTTCAGCCCTGAGGATGAAAGACCTATGTCAATAAATGTGTGGCCTTATTGAAGTGAGATGAAAATTTCATATTAGACTGATTTTTGAAATTTCTAAATTGTTAACATGGTGAAGTTCATATTCAATAAAGGCTACTACTTGTGGCCGTGTGTAAGTTGGTACAAATTATGCAAAGTTGCAACCTTGGAATTGGTTTGAAATCCTAATTTTAAATAAGTTAGACCAGGCAGACAATAAAATGCAAAAATGTATGGTGAAGTTACTTGATGAATAATAGAAAGAATCTCCCACAAATAAGCTCATCATCTAATGTAATAAAGACCAATGTCTACATGTTCATTCAAAGCAGAAACAACATAGTACCTTTCCTTTGCAGAAGACAAATAAGGACAACCATAAGAAAAATATTCCCTTGTAAGATTTTTGATAACAGGAAAAAAATGGAAAGATACACAACTAACCTTTTGTCTATATTTAGTGGTACCGTCTTCCAATTGTTTGAAGGGTTGTATGGCCTGATAAAAGAGACTTCGACTTTATCGTTATTAGCCTCGACTACATTAAAGGATATCGCACTTGGCCTGGATACAAAATTATAATTCTCAACAGTTAATGATCACATGTATAGATGATGGCATTTAATAATAAAATTGCATGTTCAAAGATATTAAGGACTATCCAAACATATCCCATTTGTTAAAAAATTCATGTCTTCTTATAATCTTATATTGAATCTAAGTAGGTTGCATTGCATGCTACCTTGCTCACCTTCTTATATTGTATGAAGTTGTGGTTATAGGGTGTAACGAGGGGAAATTAGTAACAAGGAAATTTCCAAAAAACTATGGTGATCATACAAAACCAAAACAAATGGGGCATACAAGTGCACCGTTTCCATCAAGTTGCATCACTAATTTATTTATACGTGAGTAATGACATCACTCAAACAAAACACATGGCCGCTCATTAAAGGGGAGCACATTTCCTTCAAATTGGGGAAATAAAATTCAAACCCATTTAACATACTATGTAATTAAAGCAAAAAGTAAATACAACTATCATGTAGAACGCCATGTTTCAACCCAAAATCAACACACTAGGATTTCGAAAGAAATATTATCCTTATACAAAGATCATAAGGTCCCTGGATTGATGTAATTTTAAGAGGATTATAATGTCATTAAATAAAAATACAAGGTCATTTCCCTTATCATGCAAAATTTGAACGAGAAAATCACTGAAGTTGTCAAAATGATACTTGAAAATGGTAAAGCTATATTTTCCCTTTAGAAATCATTCCTCTTCTTGATGTACACAAATGTGTAATAAATCCAGGGATATGTAGAGATGTGAAACGCAATGAAAATAGAAGGATGAAATGACAAAAAGATAAAAACATGTTTATCAATTTTGTCTCACTAGACACCCTACTAGTTGAACGATCCATGTATTAGAAAGACTTCCCTATTGTGGTCCCTATAGACATGAATTATAAGTGATTTACTCTTGTAATTTTTATCACCAACTCATTTCATGGCCATAGGGAGCCTGTTGTATTATTTCTTGCAACTTGAATATAGATTATTCGATGATCAATTTTAAACACTCTTGGAAAATAGCTACATTAGACACAACTCTCATTGATGTCACAAAGGAAATATTGTGAGTGGCATGGAGAAAAATATGACTGAAGGCCAAGGTCTCAACAAACAATCTACTCAGATATTCAAATTCAAAATGGTTAACTAGAGTTAGCTTAGCACATTGATAATCCATAAAACCTAAACATGATTGATGGATGACCTCAGGAACGGGTAAATATGGTTCAAACAAATTTGTAATCGTATCCTCCTGATCATCATATGATGGACAAAGTTGGAAAAGATCATCGTTAGTATCAATATTGGTATCATAATTCAAATCCCTGTCAAAATGATAACGACTCACATCCCATTTACCCCTTTCCATTTGCAAAAAATGTGATGTTCCCAATTTTGTGCATGCAAAAATAACTGAGTTTTGCCAAATTTTGATAATATTAAAAAAGGGAAAAATATTATTTTGTGAGAAAAGACATAAATCATTATTTTAATGGAATGGTGGAAAAATAATATTTTATTAGAGGAAGGGAGACAAAATATTATTTTAATGGAGAATGGTGGCAAAATAATATTTTATTGGAGAATGAAGGAAAATTATTATTTTACTGGAGAACGACGTTAAAATAATATTTTATTGAAAAATGAGATAGATTATTATTTTATTTAAAATGACAGCAAAAAGTCTCCTAGTGGAAAATTAGCCCCATCAATAAAATAATAAGGAAAAAAGGAGAATCTAGAAGGTAGAAGGAGGCTCAATGGAGAATTATCAATAAATGATTGGACTCAATTGGAAGACATGTTATTCCTATCATTTCTATTTGACATTGAGAAGAAGCTCAAGTGAGTTTCAAGTGAAACTCAATAGCTAATTGTGGTGGACTTTGATTGCCACCCTAGTTATCTCTTAGGGAAGATTATCTCAGATCTTCCATTGTGCTTATTGTAGAGATCGAATCACCATTATTTGTAGGAGGCTTCAACAATGGGATTTTAAATTTGATTGTAGGAATCATTTCTTCAATAGGGCTGAATTATCAAGGGTTTGATGAGCAAGTTCTAAAGAAAAATTGCCTAGGCTGAGAGAACCAATTAGGAAAGAAATTCTCTGCCAGTTCAGATCAAATTTATCAGTCACAAGGAGGGACGAGAGTTTCATTGATATTTGAAGTCATCTCCAACATTTATTGTACCAAAGTTGGTGGTTAATTTCTATCAATAAAGAGGCTACATTGTTTACATAAGAAAGGAGAAATCATGTTGCATCTCTAGATGAATTGGTGCCAAGAAGATTCAATGCCAAGGGTGCATTCATTGCCTTCATTAAAGGAGCCAAATTTGATATATTAATTCCCAGATTTGAAAGTTAAATTGTAGCAGGAGTCTTCAGCAGATTACCATCACATTATTGAGTGTTCAATTGTTTTTTCACGGTGGAGAGAGGAGCACATAATATGTCCTTAAGGAGGTTTGGACCATTGTTAAAAGGGAGGTTGAAATTATATGTACCAACATTCGTTTCCAAAGGGGTTGAGTAGTATCTTGCACTGTGGTACAAACTTCAGAGAGGAGGGATTATTTCTAAGTTGAAGGAAGAAGCAAATATTATTTATGTTCACTCCCAACTTCAAATTTTAAGTCTTCTTGGACCATATTTGTTGCATGAAGGAGGCTATGTTTTATCAAAAGGGAGAGACATTTGAGGTATAATTACATTCAACTTCATAACTACATTGAACCTTGCTATAACAACTATAAAAAAGATGCTGAATTGTTCCTTGCGTACCCTAGCAACTCTCAAAACCATCAGATATGGTTTTCCCCATCAATTTAGTGTTTATTCCAGGTGTGACACTCCAATTGCATTGTAAACTTGAAAATTTTCTCACAGTTAAAGCTCTCATTTACCTCAGAATTTATGGGTGTTTTCTCTCATGTTTTATGCATAAATTATATCATAAAGTACTATGTTGTCCATAGAGTGAATTTCTAGAATGTATCTCTGTCACTATGTTACAAATGAAGGCCATGCCAGATCATCAATATTCCATCTTTTGTGAGTAAACCTCATTATTTTTTGCATATTGTATGAGATATCAACTGTTGGTGAAGGTTGGCTTCACCATATGTATGCCATTTTATGTTAACATTCCATGCCAATAATACACTGCACCTACAGAAACATGTTTGTGATGTGTTTGGAAAAATCTCACATTGAAATATAGTGTTAAAACTTAGAAAATTTATTGGCCATTGTTGACCTCTCCATGTCAACTACCCTATAGCAGTACACCTTTTCGTGAAGGGATTCCATCATGTTCCAACATTCAGATCATCATGGATTCATCAGTCACTAGTTTATCAGAATTGTAAACCCATTCTACAATTTGTAATGTAAATGATATTAGTAAGATCATATGTATGTAACAAGTTAGGTAAACCTACTAATTTGGTGACGATTTCCAACTTGGGAGGTTTTTCGTCTCACTGATTCATTTGCGTTTCTAAACACAGATGATTGACAAAGTTTTTCTCTCCAACTCACCCTAAAGCATGAGGGGATTTTGTTGTCAAGATTTTAGGTAAGTCTTAGTGTTTTAATTGAGGCTTCTGTAAAAGTGATTTGAGAATAATTTTAGCTAATTGACTAAATTATTTTGTTACAAATTACTTGGTCTACTAGATAATATTGAGTCGCAAAATTGGGTAAAATAATTGAGGTCCTATAGCTAATGTTTTTTCCCCCTTTGATGGTTCAAATGTAATTATCTTATGTAAATAATATTTTAGCCATAGTGCTAAAATACTGGAGATTAATCCTGTTATGTGTTAATTAATTAATTTTTTTTCGCATAAATAAATTAAAAATTTTAAGTGTCAAAATTAAAGTCTTAGAGAAAATAAATTCTCCAAAGAAAAAATTTGTGGGTCCTAGAAAAATTAAGTTTTGGAGGCCCCCCACCAAGGGAGTATCGAAAATTTCAAGAATTTTTAGACCCATGGGCCTTGGCGTTTAAGTCAAAGTTAGTTTTTTGAAGAAATTAGCTCAAAATTAATTATTTTGAGCTAATTAAAAATGAATTAAAAAAGAAATTCGAAGATTCCTCAAAAAATAAATATTTCAACGGTAGAGATTAAAAGATAATTAAATATTTATCAACGATCGAGATTACTTTGATGGGGATCAAGCCAACTAGCCGTTTGGATAATTTATCTATAAATTAGAGGTCATTTGTCTCACAAAGGATCCGATCTTTGAATCGTGTATTAGCTCTTTAAACTTTCTTGTAATTTTTTCTAGAATAATAATAACACAATGTATTTGGGGTTTTTATTGATGGTGGTGTTGATCTTCTGCTGTTGATGGTAATATTGTTCTTAATGTTCTGTTAAATAATATTTTTATAAGTTCCTAGTTATTAACCTTCATGGAATAACTTATTGCACAAGTATTTTGCATAGGTTATAAGATTTAAGATAACATTTTAATTTAATTGAATTAACATGTATTTCTAATTATTCAAGATTACATTGTTATTTTATATCTCTATCGATATGACAATTTGATCTTGAGTATGTAGAAATTATTTGTATTCGAAAAACTTTGGCGTTAGGGGAAGTCCTCGGTTGGCCCAACTAACTTCCAAGACATAAGATATGAAGAAAATTCCTGATTGAAACCCCGAGATCTATCTAACAAAGTTTCTCTTGCAGGGTTTCTTGGCTAGTGCCTCATTTAAAAATATTTATCTTTCATATACTGAGTTTAATTGATAGACCTGGCTAAGAAGAACTTTATTCTATAGATCTGAGAGCAGAGTCAGAGTCATACTCTTCAGATCTGGTAGTTTTGTATTCTATTTGTATAGATCTAAAGTGTTTGTAAAATAATTTTGATTTTCTAACTTTTGGGGTTTTGGATTTTGTTTTAAATTTGATGTTTTGGGGTTTTTTTGCATACTTGTAAATATATTTTTAGATTTATTTGGTAAATACTTTTTATATTTCAAAATTGTAAATATTTATTTGATTTAAGTTTTAATTTTGTAGTTCTAAATTTTTTAATTATATTTAATTTTTAGTTTTTAAAGGTTTTTTTAATTCCACTTTCAAAACTTGAAAAGAGTTTCTCGAATTTGTATCTACATATACTAACCTTTCACCTTGAGGAAACAACGAAAATTTTAGAAGGGACAATGAATTTTTGTCCAGGCCGAGAAGGGTATCAACAAACAATATTTTTTTTGCAATGAAGCTGCAAGGGTTTCAAACCCTATTTTCACCTCAGATTTTAATTTTCGGACCAGTTCCATTCAGAAACTTTGCCCAACGTTTGAAAGTAAATCATGTTCATTAAACTCCTAGCCTTCACCCATTCTTGTGGCTAGGGTTTGGAGGATAACGTCATATCTTTTGGACACTGTAAAATATATATATATATATATATATATATATCCTTTCTATTCAAGGCCATAGAGTTGAA
This sequence comes from Pinus tabuliformis, assembly GCA_031772625.1. Classification (NCBI taxonomy): domain Eukaryota; kingdom Viridiplantae; phylum Streptophyta; class Pinopsida; order Pinales; family Pinaceae; genus Pinus; species Pinus tabuliformis. Next base: position 1,237,030,306 of record CM062805.1, on the reverse strand, counting down.
AGGCTTATTTTTATGGTTTAACATAGATTTGGAGTCATTTTCTTGAGAACCAATAGATTTTAAATAAGTCCTTCTCTTGTCAAATTTTATTTGATTTCTGGCATGCCTTAAGCATTTTTAAGCTTTCCCTTAAGCAATTTTTTTTTTTTCTTCTTTTCGAAAGCCTTTTTTGTTGGGGATGTTTTACTCTCATTACCATAAGTATAAGATATTATCTCTTTCAATTGGTGTAAGAGGTTTTCAGGGCCTGCGTCCTGGTCACTTGTGTTTTCTTTGTTTTGAAATGCTTTAAGCCTTAATCAAATTCCCTTAATGTTTGATTCTAATCATATTTTTTTCGGGAGCTAGCTATGGGCTTAGAAGCCATTCCTTTCACCAAACCAAAGAGGGTTTCAAGCAATAATCTTGGCATAAATTAATTTTACAGATTTCTTTTTGTGCAAGGATTTCTAGAGCTAAATTTATGATAAATCTGGCTTATTTTTTTGTAGTGATCCAAAAAAGAAAAACTCGGAAGGCTCCATTTTTCCTATATAAATTGCTATATAATCCTTGTTGTTTTGCAAAGATAAAACTAAATTTTGGATGGTTGGTATTGGTTTTGTATTGAGAATTTGCTGTTATAACCTCTGATCCACTGAATTTTGAGGACTAAGCTTTGTTTTGCAGACTTGTAATTGTTGTTTTGTGGGTTAGCTCCATTTTTTTAGGGTTGTAATAGATAGTCACAGGTCCCAACGGGCACCTTCTTGCTACCACGTGCTTGTTGATGGTTTTATCTTGTTGCAAATAAATTTTAAACACTAACACATCGATTGTAGGGATATCACTCTCTCGTTTTGAAAAGCATCTAACTGATTTTAGCTAGGATTTTTTGCCCTTAAAAATTCTGTCTTGTAAAAGTTTTGTCTTGACCTATCACTATTTCTAAGGAAAGCTATAAAGGCCTTGTCCTTATCAACCATTAGTTCTATACCTTCTAGATCTGAATCTTATTCTCTGAGGGGTAATCAGAATAAAAGTTGATTATTTAAGGCTTAAAAATAATTTAGATCATCACAAATAATCCATAAAATCTTTCAACATTTTTTATCCTTTCTCCTGCTTGGTCATGGGATCTTTTTTAGGTCTGTTGTATGATTATTATGCTGAAATATACTTCTATTCTTTCATCTTAGCATCTGACAGTTTGAGGATTGGGTGTGTAGCATATTCACTTATCACCATTTCCTCAAGGCTTTGGGAGGAGCCTTTCTCTCGTCTAGTTAGACACTAACCCTTTGTCTCTCTCTCTCTCTCTTGTTTGATTAAGAATTGCATTGCATAATTCAGATCTGATCTCTGTTAGCAATCTCATTTATTTGTACTTGTGCCTTATTTCTCTTTCATAAAGTGAAGAATATTCTAAGCAAGTAGCATAGCTGAAGGCATTTGGTATCTGGGTATTTCATCGTTCTATCATTAAGAGAAATCTCATATCTTGGGTTTCAAGTAATACTTCATAAGTTTGGTTGTAGATCTCTTAATTTCATTTACATTGGAATTTTTGGCTATAAGTGCACTTAATTGAAGTAAACTAATCGGTTATATAACTTGAATTCCTTAAAGTTTGCTACTTGATCTATTTTGATTTTGGACATAATTGATTGATCTGAGTGGTAATTGCATTTCTTTTCTTACTAGTAATCTCATTTTCTATCTAACAAGTGTTGTTTTGCAAAAAAGATCTTTATTTATCCCAATTGACTGAGCAGGAGAACACTTTGTTTTTTAGGAATTATCAGATTTTTCTTTAACACTCTTTAACTATCATTGTTTCATTGAGTGAGATTTGATTCATTCATCTTTGTATGAGCTAATCATCTCGTGCTCATAAGTATATCATAAGAAAATCGACTCTTTATTTCATTAAAGAATTCTTGATATCATTGTCATCTCACTGAAGCAATTGCATCACACCTAGTTTGGTTGTGCATTTCCTCTGTTTAACTAACACCTTTTCTTGCAACAATGCTTATTTATCAACTTGAAACTTTGCATATTTATGCAAGTGATTTAATATATTTTGAGCATTATTCATTAGGAACTGGTATATATCTATTAATTTTTCTATCATTGTTTCATCTTGTTAAGACACACTTTGCTCATTTAATTAACATACTTGCTAAGTAATTCAAATTTAAGTTGCTTAGAGGCAGTGATCTTGCATTGAGTCTCATAGGACTTGTTGTTCCAACGAGTTTTCCCCTTGTCATCATCTTTAGGGACTACCCCCTTGAATTAGATAGGAGAAAGTTGAAATAGAGCGAGTAGGGACTAGAGTGGCAACCCCTACTCTGAGCGTTGCGCCTTAGGTGTACGCTTTGGGCGACAACCTTTTTTGGCGCCATTATCAGGGAAAGAGTTTTTCTGTCTTTGGTCCTCACAAATTTTTTTCTAATCATCTAATATTTTCCGCCACTCATTAGCCCGTTAAGCTGCATAACATTTTTTGTTGATATTATATCACTCAATCTTTTCATCATCTTATCTTTTTCCTCTTACTAATTCTTTCATCTTCTTTATCTGCACATTTAGCACCTGGACATTTAGGTTGGTTTCTTGTTTGGGTGGCGACTCCACTTATTCATCCATTATTTCTCAGACAAGAAACCCTACCTGATATCCATCTGCTTCTCCTCAACTAAAATTTCAGTTTTTGCCTTTTGGATCTTGGAGCTAGATTCATGCTCAAGTGGCGATTCCACTTCTTTCATTTCTTATAATAATTTCTTCTAGAACCCCACTTCTTATGGATCTCTTGATTTTCTTGTGCAGGAATATCTCTCTCTAGTATCCATTTGGACCCTTCTTTTCCCTTTAAGCAACTTGTCATGGATGACTTGCTTTCTCCTTATGATTTTACTAACTTTCAAGGATCTCCACACAATTTCCTGCCTTTAGTTGGTGAGGCCATCGATGAGGTGCCCCCTTTTCGAGGTAACAAAGCCATTACTGTCGAGACTCACATCCAAAATGTCAATATTTTCATAAGCGAATGTTTCCCCTCTACCGACTATGAAGATGTGAAGATGCAACTTTTCATTCTCATCTCAAGTGACGATGCTTTGGATTGGTTCACTGAGTTCCCCAATAACATCTTTGATTCTCTACAATCAATCATAATTTGATGCATTGAAGATAAATATGGAGATAATAGAAAGGTCAAAGCGAAAAATGAAGTGAAGGAGACTAAAGAAGTTGAAAATGATTTCATGAAGGAGTTAACTCAAATGGTTAAAGATATGCAACTGAATCAAGCACATGTAATTAAGAGTATGGAGGTCAACCAGGCTCAACTCATCAAGAACATGTAACTTAATAAAGTAAAATTAATAGCCAATCACGAGAAAGAAATGAGTTCCTAAGAAGCTAGATTAACAACAGATCATGCAAGGAAAATGGATTCTATGCAGAATAGGTTGTTGGCTATAGAAGAAAAACATATTGAAGAAATGAAGATCATGGACGTTAATCACTCTAGTCAGATAACCACCATGCTGAATCATTTGATCACCATGGAAGAAAATCATGAGAAAGAAATGAGTGCTATTCAAGTAAATCATAACACAATGATAAAGGACATGGAAACTAGTTAGATATCTCTTTAAAACATGTTGTTGGCCATGGACGAAAAACAAGTACAATTAATAAAAGCTCTGGAATCAAGTTATGAAAAGGAAATTAACGCCATAAAATTTAAGCATTCTTATCAATTGACTTCTATTTAGAATAAGTTGGACAAAATGGAAAGATTACATATACAAAAGTTCCAACCCAAGTCAGATAATAAAGAGCCGTCAACAGACCATAAGCCTCCTTGTTTACTGAAGCAAGTTCCATCCTATTATGAGGAGGTTATTTGTTCCATCAAAAATGGCTAATTGAAGGCGATCCAGATAAAAGGAAAATTGAAAGAAATCAGGTTAATCCATCGCCCCTGATAGAGAAGATGAAGAATGAAGAAAGACGTGTCACAAATATCTTGGATACTTCATCTGAAAATTTTCAAAATCAAGCAAAATGTTATACATTATCAACATCATAGCACGCCACAAAGAAAAGTATGAAGCATAAGAGAAAAATAAAGAAGCCTGATAAACTCGATGTCCATATACAACACAACATTGGGATAAGTCAAAGTCCTAAAATGATTAGGATTGCACATGGCACATCTGAAAAACAACCTATGGATTTACCAAAGAGTAGGCAAATGCTCAAGAAGTACTTCATTGAACACATCTGATGCCATAGGGCATCCTCTGTATTATATTTCTAACCCTATTCCTTATTATTTATGTTGTTAGAGTAACTTTCATTTCATCATTTTGTTTCATAGATTAAGTTTCACTTATATCTTTAGGTTATATTTATGTTTCAGAGCTTCTATTTCATGTATTTAATACTATATGATGATTTTTGGATTATATTCAGATGGACGCTACTTATATGAATTTATGTGTTGCTTGGGTGCAAATTTTGGATTCTCACATTACTTCGATGAAACAACATGCCCCAAGGAGAGCTAGATGTTGAACACTCCATGTCAACTACCCTATAGCAGTACACTTTTTCGCGAAGAGATTCCATCGTGTTCCAACATTCAGATCATCCTGGATTCATCAGTGACTTGTTTATTAGAATTGTAAACCCATTATGTAGTTTATAATGTAAATTATCTTAGTAAGACCATATGCATGTAACAACCTAGGTAAGACTACTATTTTGGTGACGATTTCCAAACTAGTATGTTTTTTGTCTCACTAATTCATATGTGTTTCTAAACACATATGATTGACATTGTTTTTCTCTCAAGCCTGACCCTAAAATTAGAGTGGATTTTGTCATCAAGGTCTTAGGTAAGTCTCAGTGTTCTAATCGAGTATTCTGTAAAAGTGATTTTGGAATAGTTTTATCTTATTGACTAAAATATTTTATTACACATCACTTGGTGTACTAGATTATATTGAGTCGCAGAATTGGGTAAAATAATTGAGGGTCTATAACGAATGGGTTTTCCCTATTTGAGAGTTCAAATGTAATTATCTTATGTAAATAATATTTTTTCCACGATGCTAAAATATTATAGGGTTAGAAAAAATTATTAATCCCCTCATGTGTCAATTAATTTAATTTTTTGGCAAACAAAAATTTAAAAATCCTAAGCCAAAAATTTAATTAATTAAAGTCACAATTAAAGTTCTAGGAAAAATAAATTCTTCAAATAGAAAATTCACGGGTCTTAGAGAAATTAATTTTTGAAGGTCCCCCGCTAAAGGAATATTGAAAAATTCAAGAAATTTTGGACCCTTGGGCCTTGGTATATAAGTCAAAGTCATTTTTTTTAGGAAATTAGTTTAAAATAATTAATTTTGAGCTAATTAAAAATGAATTAAAAGACAAATTCGAAATCTCCTCAAAAAATAAATATTTTGACGATTGAGATTAAAAGATAATTAAATCTTTATCAACGGTCGAGGTTATTTTGACGCGGATCAACGGTCTATAAATTAGATGTCATTTGTCTCATAAAGGATCCGATCTTTGAGTCGTGTACTACCTCTTGAAGCGCTCTTGTAATTTTTTTTCGAATAATAATAATGCAAAGTTTTTGGGGTTTTCATTGATGGTGGTGTTCCTCTTCTGCTGCTTATGATAATATTGTTCTTAATGTGTTGGTGAATAATATTTTTATAAGTTGTTGATTATTAGCCTTCGTGGAATAACTTATTGCATAAGTATCTTGCATAGGTTATTGGATATAAGATAATTTTTTAATTTAATTGAATTAACATGTATCTTAATTTTTTAATATTATATTGTTATTTTATATCTCTATCAATCTGACAGCTTGATCTTGAGTGTGTAAAAATCATTTGTATTCGAAAAACTTGGGCATTAGGGGAAGTCTTTGGTTAGACCAGCGAACTCCTAGGACATAAGGTTTGAAGAGCCTTCCTGATTGAAACCTCGTGATCTACCTAATGAAGTTTCTTTGACAAGGTTTTTCGGCTAGTGCCTCATTTAAAATTATTTATCTTTCATATACCAAGTTTAATTGATAGATTTGGCTAGGAAGAACTTGATTCTATAGATCTAGAAGCGAAGTCAGACTCATACTCCCAAGGTCTAGTATATTTTCATTTTATTTGTATAGATATGAAGTCTTTATAGAATAATTTTGATCTTTTAACTTTTGGGGTTTTGGATTTTGTTTTAAATTTTATGTTTTGGGGTTTTAACATATTTGTAAATATTTTTTTAGATTTATTTTGTAAATAATTTTTAGATTTCAAAATTGTAAATATTTATTTGATTTAAGTTTTAATTTTGTAGTTTAATTTTTTTAATTAGATTTAGCTTTTAATTTTTTATTTTTTTATTTATTATTATTATTATTTTTTTATCCCACATTCAAAACTTGAAAATAGTTTCTCTAATTTGTATCTATGTATATTAACCTTTCACTTTGAGACCACAACAAAATTTTTAAAAGGGGCAAAGAATTTGTGTGTAGAATGAGAAGGGTATCAATAAAGAAGATTTCTTTTGCAATGGAGTTGCAAGGGTTTGAAACCCTCTTTTCACCTCATATTATGATCTTCAGCCTAGTTCTATTAAGAAACTTTTGCCCAACGTTTGAAATGAGAGTGAGTTCATTAAATGCCTGGCCTTCACCCATTCTTGCGGCTAGGGTTTGGAGGATAATGCCATATATTTTGGACACTGTCAAATATATATATATATATATTAAATCCTTTCTCTTCAAGGCCATAGGGCTAAAAGGTTTATTTTTATGGTTTAGTAGAGATTTGGAGTCGTTTTCTTGAGTACCAAGAGATTTTAAAGAAGCCCTTCTCTCCCTGGCAATTTTTTTTTATCTGATCTTTGGCAAGCCTCAAGCATTTTTAAGCTTTCCCTTTGCTTCAAAATCATTTTTTCTAAGGGATCGAAAGCCTTTTTTGTTGGAGACATTTTACTCTCATTAGCATAAGTATAAAACCCTATCTCTTTTAGTTGGTGTAATAGGTTTTCAAGGTCTGTGTCCTCGTCACTTACATTTTCTTTGTTCTGAAAGGCTTCATGCCTTAATAAAGTTCACTTAACGTCTGATTCAAATCATATTTTTTTGGGAGCTGGCCATGGGGTTCACTAAACCAAAGAGGGTTTCAAGTAATAATGTTGGCATAAATTATTTTTTCATATTTCTTTTTGTGCAAGGATTTCTAGGGTTAGATTTATGGTAAATCTGACTTTTTTTTTTTTGTAGTGATCCAAAAAGAAAAACTTGGAAGGCTTCATTTTTCCTATATAAATTGTTATATAATCCTTGTTGTTTTGTGGAGATAAAACTAAATTTTGGAGGGTTGGTATTGGTTTTGTATTGAGAATTTTCTTTTATAACCTATGATCCACTGAATTTTGAGGACAAAGCTTTGTTTTCCAGACTTGTGATTATTGTTTTGTGGCTTAGTTCCATTTTTTGCAGGGTTGTAATAGATAGTCACAGGTCCCAAAGGGAATCTTTTTGCTACCATGTTCTTGTTGAGGGTTTTATCTTGTTTCATTTAAATTTTAAATACTAACACGTCGATTGCAGGGATATCACTCTCTTGTTTTGAAAAGTATCTCACTGATTTTAGTTGGGATTGTTTTCCCTTAAAAGTTTTGTCTTAACCTATCACTGTTTTTGAGAAATCTACAATGGCCTTATCCTTATCAACCGTGAGCTCTATACCTTCCAAATCTGAAGCGTATTCTCTGAGGGGTAATCACAATAAAATTCGATTATTTAAGGCTTAAAAATAATTCAGATAATCACAAATAATCCATAAAATGTTTCAACACTTTTTATCCTTTCTCCTGCGTGGTCATGGTATCTTCTTGAGCTCTGGTGTATGGTTATTACGCTGAAATATATTGTTATTCTTTCATCTCAACATCTAATAGTTTGAGGATTGGGTATGTAGCAGATTCACTTATCATCTTTGCCATTTCCTCAAGGCTTTGGGAGGAGCCTCTCTCTTCTACTTAGACACTAATTCTTTGTCTCTCTCTCTTGTTCGATTAAGAATTTCATTGCATAATTCATATATGATCTCTGTTAGCAATTTCATTTAATTATTCTTGTGCCTTATTGCTCTTGCATAAAGTGAAGAATATTCTAAGCAAGTGGCATAGCTGAAGGCATTTGGTATCTGGGTATTTCATTGGTCTATCATTAAGAGATCTCGTATCTTGGGTTTCGAGAGATAGTTCATAAGATTGGTTGCAGATCTCTTAATATTATTTACATTGGAATTTTTGGCTATAAGTGCACTTAATTGAAGTAGACTAATCAATTTTCTAACTTGCATTCCTTAAACTTTGCTACTTGATCTAGTTTTATTTTGGACATAATTGATTGATCTGGGTGGTATTTGTATTTATTTTCTTACTAGTAATATCATTTTCTATCTAACAAGTGTTTTTTTGCTAAAAGGTTCTTTATTTATCCCAATTGTCTGAGTAAGAGAACACTTTGTTTCTAAGGAATTATCATATCTTTCTTTAACACTCTTTAACAATAATTTTTTCATTGAGTGGGATTTTCTTCATTCATCATTGTATAAGCTAATCATCTTGTGCTTGTAAGTATATCATAAGAAAATCGACTCTTTATTTCTTTAAAGAAATATTGATATCATTGTCATCTCACAAAAGCAATTGCATCACACCTAGTTTGGTTGTGAATTTCATCTGTTTAACTAACACATTTTCTTGCAACATTGCTTATTTAACAACTTGAAACTTTGCATATTTATGCAAGTGATATAATAAATTTTGAGCATTATTTGTTAGGCACTGGTCTATATCTGTTAATTTTGCTATTGCTGCTTCATCTTGTTAAGACACACTTTGCTCATTTAACTAACATACTTGCTAACTAATTCAAATTTAAGTTGCTTAAAGGTAGTGATCTTGCCCTAAGTCTCCTAGGACTTGTTGTTCCAACAAGTTTTCCTCTTGTCATCATCTTTAGGGACTACCCCCTTGACTTAGCTAGGAGAAAGTTTAAATGGAGTGAGTAGGGATCATAGTGATAACTCCTACTCTGAGTATTTCACCTTAGGTGTACACTTTGGGCAACGAAAACCATTTAGGTCATTTTCCTATTGGGAACAATACATAAAATCATTAATGTTATGTTCTAAAGGGTCAATGGGATCCTCACTTTCCAGGATTTCAAAAGGTGCATTGCTGAACTTAGTAGAGGTAAGGATAGAACTTACCTCTTCTTTATATGAAAAGGCATCATCTTGAGTAGGGTCTTTTTCATCACCAATAGACTCTTCACTTAGATCATCATCTTCATCAAGATATTCTTCTATATGTTCAACTTGATGCTCAGGGAAGGTATCTTCCTCTTTCTGATAGTAATCTTCTTCTTCAAATTTTTCTTCTATGTGTTCAAAAATATTTAGAAGATATTCCTCTTGAAGGGCCCTGATCAGATCTTGAAGGATATATTCATACCTTTGAAACATTTCCCCCCAATGCTTGACAAAATATTCAACAAACACTCTAATACAAGGTATGCTTTTTGAATCACAAATGTACTTAATCCATTTCGTTTGATCTTCATTAAGAGATTCCATTAGAAATCTCATAATTGCATCTTCATGAACATAATTTATTTTTGAAATTTATTAGAAGAGACTTACCACATGATCAATAGCTAAGGAAGGATCACCATCAAATTTTGGGACACCTCTTATGCAATTTGTTCCATAACAGTTAGGGTATCCTAGAATATCCTTAACATTCAAAGAAAGGTACATTTCATGCAAATACCATGAAACTATTTCTTTTTTACATCACACAAATGTGGAGTCGCTAAGGTGAATCTCAAGATGCCTTAATAAATTCTTGCTTCAACCTTCAAGCATATAATCTTTGAAGATAGATGAAGAACTAGATCCTTGTTCTTCCAATGGAATCGTTAGATGAGTATATTTATCATTAGATTTGGGATGAACTCAATCAAATGGAAAATTAATCTTATAGTTTAGAATACTTGGAGAAGGACTCAACTCCTCCTTAGCAATGATGCCATAAATGTTACCGCAAAATCTAGTAGGCCTAGCGCAAAGTCTTACTAAGAAATATAAATAATGGGAAATAAAAGACAATCATCCACTGTCACCTTGATGGTCTATATTATGATCATTAGTGATATATGAATTACCATGTCAATGGAGGCTTTCCTAAAGGAAAATTCTAAGGGTTAGATGACTAAGGGATAAGCCAAATGGATTTCTATGGTGTGCAAAAGAAATCACCCAATAGATGTTTAGTGGAAGATAGTTTGGGGTGATTGAAAGGTAAAAATAAGATAAGGCCAAAAGGACCAACCGAACCTTGAAAATATTGAGATATGAGTTGCACAAAATACAATTTTCTCTTCCATAACCTTTAAATGAGTAAAAGGGTTGCTATAAGTTAGGGTTTGAGTGATTTGCAACAAATTCGACATGCAATGGAATATAGAAACCAAAAGAAATGGCCTCAAAATATATATTGACAAAGGGAGTAAGGTTATCCAATAGGAAATAGGGTTTATGGGAGAAAAAGAGAGTTTTATGCTTAAACATGCACCAGAGTACAACAACAAAGATGGCATCACTCTTACAAATAGAGTTTTCAATCCTTTAAATGCTAGATTTTGCTTGAATATTTAAAGACAATTCCTATTTTAAGAGAAATTAATTATCCAAAATTTTTGAAATTTTATCCATAAAAGCAATAAAACCCTAAATAAACCCTAACCCTATATGCCTAGGAAATTAGGAAAAGAAGAGACTTTTATAGAAAAAGAGGAGGTGATAACCACCAACTAGGCTAGTTTTGTAAAACACTTGGGCTATGGAGTCTAAGAGCAAGTTCTATGGAAATATAATTGGATCGAGAGGGTGAGAATTAGAAACCCTACTTGTGGCCATAGCGACTTCCTCTCTAGGATATTCAAATTCAAGAGCAATATTTAGGCCCTATTGAAGGATCCTTGGGAGAAATTTTTACATGCAACATGATATTTGAGATTTCATGGAAGAAAATTTAGCAATTTATATCATGGAGCACAAGAAGCCTTAGATCATAATTATAGAATGCAAAATAGAAGAAAATTAACAATAAACATACCCAATTTCACAAGAATGTCTTCATCAATCCATATAGAAGTCTGCTCATCCAACAAGATCCCTCCCAAGACAATTTGCATCTATAATCACATAGTGACAAGAGAAAAATAACAAAAGATCTAGTGTGCACTCCTTTTGGAGAAGAATAAGTGATGAATGATGATAATAAAAATAAATTGATTCTCCCTCTATTTATATGAGGGAAACCAAAGCTCAATTTCATAATAATACAATTAAAAGCCCTAAAATTAGCTTGCTTGAGCATCCAACAAGAAACATGTCATAGGACGACCTTATAATAGTTCAAAAACATAAATAAATGCCAAAATAACCCACACATGTGAGAAACAAGTATCTCCACCATGATATCATCCTCCATAAATGCTACAAGTGCAACAAGTATGTGATAAAGTGGATCACAAATGATCCTCAATCCAAGAAAAGCTCAAATTGCATGGGTGCACCTCTATCCAAGGCATCCATATGTAGGACATCATCCAAAATAGACCATACATCACCCTCTAAAGGCTAAAATGGATGGTGTGGCACCATGAGATTCAAACATTAGGGTCTGTGATGTGCAAGCCCTCCCTAGTCATCTCAAAAACAACCAACCATCATCTGAGATCCAGAACAAGCAATTCCCATCAAACAATATCAAGGCCATCCTAGGGGTTTCCTAGGTCCATTTGGGCACATCACCAACAAGCTCAAAGATCAAGCCTATTAGAGCAACATTTCAATATTTAGGGTTCATATGGAGGTGAATTACCATGTGGAATCATATCATAGCCCATCCCTTTTCTATGGAGGAGAAACACTACACCATGAAGGTCATAATTGATCTTAAAATAGAGTACAACAACCTCTAAGTGGTGCTAAAGAATGCCAAACCCATTACTCAAGGGATCTTTGCTGTTGTGAGAAGATCGCCTAAGATAAACCTCTCAAGATCAAGTGAGATCAACGTTATTAGGGACACAAACCATTAAAGCATCACAACTGGCCATATCTAATGTTAGGGGCACAAAAATCCTCCATAGAAGACTCACCTTCAAATGTCTTTCCAGCCCAAGAGTTGTAAGAAAGTCACCTCTCTTATGTTAGTGATGATTAGCTCATCAAATTCATTAAATTTTCCCAACCCCCAAGGGCAATGGAATGTCACAAGAGCACCCATAAATACACAGGTTCTTTCGAAAAATGGTGGAAATGCAGTGGGAAAGACTTTAGACAAGATGGCTATAGTCATGGAACCAACTAATGGAGGTGAAACATCTTGAGTGTATAGATGTAAGGAGGGAGAAATCATGGAGGCATGAGTTACCCCTTTCATAAGCCTACTTTTTCCATCCCTTTGGTGCACCTTTCACTTTAATGATTTTTTATTTCTTTCTTGCCGAGTCTCAGTGACCAGATTTGCACTTTATTTTATTTTACTACCCATTTAAGATGAAGCAACTCATCAATCAATGGGGTTGGGAGGTGATAAGTTCCTTTATTTGATGATGAAGAATTTCATGCTTGAAGAACTAGGTGATGGCTAATGAGGGGGGTAGATCTCATGCTAAGCCTTTTCCCACGTGCTTATTAAATCTCAACCATCTTTCACATTTTACATTTTCTTTCTAATTTGTATTTCTTTGACTTTATCTTTCTTTCAGCTGCATCAACCTCTAAGGAAAAGTTTCCAACACCTAACTCAAGGATGAAGATGAATAATTCCAATCCCAATTAACCATTACAATAAACCTATATAATGGATATGGATAAAAAGGGAATGATGGAAATTGGTAAGTATGGATTACCTTGGACATGCTACTTCAATCAATTCCCATTCACTAGTGCCCCTCCTAAAACCATAAGGCCTCATAGGAGGTCAAATTGGACTACAATCAAAGGGTAACCTCTCATGTGAATCCATGGAACAAGGATACAATCAATAGTGGTCAATCATCCATTTTAACCCCTAATCCATACTAGTATGCCTTTAACATGAAATGAAAGAAAATGAATGTAAAAATGGTTAAAGTACTTGCCAATAGATGACCCACCATCCTTGAAGAAGAATTCTAGATGGGAGAGGTCACTGAACAAAAAAATAGGTGGAGATATATGGCATCATGTTATTTATCGACCATCATGGGGATGATGACTAGTTAGCTGTCATCATTAGAGAAAAAAAATATCCTATGGGTTATACCCATTTTTGGTGGGTAATAGGGCCTCATGGGGAACAAATTCAAATGTTGTTTGAAAATTTACAAAGTAGCAATAAAATTTTGAAGAGCGATGTTGTGCATCCTTGGTGATGGTTCATAAGGTAAGGATGTGATCAATGACATGATATGAAAAATAGAACCCTAATTATGCCCTAGCTCTAAGGAGTCTCCTCTAAAGCTCCCTAAAAAGTATCATTGATGACAATAGATGTCATGTCATTGATGTCAAAGGAGGTACCATGTATTGGATGTCAAACGAGATGCGATGCCTTGGTAGATTATTGAGAATATTTTGAGTTCATGATGACGAAATGAGTATATAGAAGGTTTGGTTGGATATTCATATTTGAGATATTTCCAACAATATACTACACTTGATCAGACTCCTTTAGAATGAGAAGAAAAGCTAGATCATTAAGAATTATGATAGACTGAAGATTATTGAACATTTTTTAGAGTTTGTTAATAAAAAAAGGTTTGCAAATGACTTGGTTGGATAGTGTTCATCAAGATATTTTTGTTGATATATGACACTTGGTCAAACTTCCACCAAATAAGGAGAAAAACCACTTTGAAGATAAGCAAGTTCATAATGGAGAAGAAAGGTTCAAACCCCAAATTCCTTAACCAATGCGCATCTATACTGGTGTATCAATCTAGTTTAGATGATCAATTATGGTGTTTATTTGAACATAAACAAGCTTTAAGTGACAGATTTGGTTGGGTTGTGTTGTGGTTTTGTTGTAGCTGCTGTGACCACCCTCCAAAATTTTGCCTATGCTTTGATTTTGGAGTCTTCCTTCTAAACCACAGCAACTCATCTTGCACTGATCTAGGTACTTGTGCTTCGACTAAGCCTTATTATTTTCATCTTGGCTTGTGTTTACTCGCTTATTTCATTTTATAACACACAAGCTGATCTTCTGACTTGGTCTCTTAACAGTTATGGGCTTGTCTCAGAGAACTGTGCAATTCTTGAGGGAAACTAGCCTTGTTGTTGGGAATTGCACAGTCTTGACTTCCAATGATACTTGAGCTTTGGAAATGCGTAGTCATGGAGGGGAAACCTGACACTAAGCCCAAAAATTGCGTAGACCCCAATGTGCTAAGAAACTGCATAGTACATGAGCTAGGGAGTTGCCTAATCCTTCCCCTAACTGTGCAATATTTCTGGGCAATGCATGGTTGTTTTCCTGAAAAAGCAAAACGAAAAAAAGAAAAAAGCATCCCTAAAAAATAGGGATCTATTTTTAGTAACCGAATGAGGCATTTGAGTTATATTTAGAAAATCCCGCCAAGTGTTGATTTTTCCTTGATTTTAGGCATGCACATCATAAACCCTAACTTGAACGAATCAATTTAATTGATGTTTCTATAGCTCATTTACACACTCAATCTTGGAGCTCTAGAATTCTTGAGAAGATCAAGGAGCCTTTAGTGTGATCATTGTTTCTTTTTTGGTTGAGTTAGGCTTTTCTCGTCTTTTTCCACTTTTTCTGTCGCTTTTTGTTGTTTAGCTTATGAGAGTGTTTCTTCATTTGTTTCTTTGCACGAATACTAGATTTTTAACTTGTTTTAGCTTTTAGAAGTGTTGTTTCAAGTTTCAGATTTCCTTTCCCAGGTGTTGCATGAGTTTTCCTATTTTGCACCAACGGTCACCGTTGCGACGAATCTCCTCACACGCTTTGTTTTCCTTCAGTGTAATCGATTCCTACACTTGTTTCACATGCATGCATAACACTTATTTAGATATGCACTCAACATCACACCATATTTCAGATCTGCTTGTTTTTCACACTCCCCATGGGAAGATATGGGTCTCCTTGCCTAGATCTCACACTTCATTGCTTGCACTGCACAATCTGGGAGCTCAAGGCCTCTGCCTTGGCTTCTGGAATTGAGCAGAGCTTGGCCTAGGCTGGCTCCAACTATGCACTGCACAGTTTTAGGATCCAACCTCCCAACTTGGCCGCTTAGACTATGCAATGTGTAGTCTCTCCCGACCTTGCCCCATACTAAACTGTGCATTGTGCAGTTCCAGTCAGCAAGCTTCTCGACTGACTATTGGGACTGCATAATGCGTAGTTCCCATAGTCATCTAGTGACCTATGTCAGCAAGAATTGTGTAATCCTTCCCTTCATGAGCCCGACTTGCTGCTTGATCTTGTCTTGAAGTTTTTTTTCTTTTAGCTAACATTTTATTGCCATTAGTGTCCTCTCTATCCCACGAGTACAAAAATTGTTGAGAATATCTCTAGTAGTTAAAATTAACATGTCATCCAAGAGAGATTCATTAAAGGAAATGATTGAGATCAGTGGTGGGGAAGAAGTTGAGCATATATCTATGGATTTACCAGTATATGCAGATACCCAGTTGTTCATTGAGAAAGGAACAACACTAATGTGGTAGCAAATCAAAGACACCTTTGTAGAGGACTTCAAGGCAGACTTAGAGGACCTACAGGTTTATCTTAGCATCCATCAGTCAGGGTTATACAAGGTTGCATGTAGGTACCTCGCCTTCCCATGTGCAGACAGTGAAAATTCCTACACTCTGAAAGAACCCCTACTGCAGCAAATCTGAATCTACTTCACTTACTTGATTTTTAAATTACATTCATCAAGTTATTCTTTTGAATACTGAAGCAAATTACTTCTGCAACCTACACTAATAAAATATTTGATCTCTTGAAACAGAAAATGGAGCAAAGAACAAGATACATAGGACACACTTATTTTTGGACACAATAGCCCCTGGAAAAACCCAATGCGGGAAAACCGATGCAACAGTTTTGAGGGTTTATTATTATGCAGGAGAAATATCTGAATATAAATCTAAGGTACTCATCTAGCAATTGTTTATAGAGAAAAATACTAGCGGTAGATCTAAGTGAGTTTTACCTGACTTCACCCGATAGAATTCTGGCTGATCTGACACAAGACTGACTAACCTCTGTTATTTCCGCGCTGGCCTTGCGTAGGCCCTGCGTCACCTCTTTTGTCCTCTGCATTAGCTATCTGGCTGTTCTGGCAGTTCCCGACAGTTCCGGCTGTTTCCAGCAGTTCTAGCTTCTACGCGACAGGCAACTTTTCTACTATGCGTAGGCCTTTCTAGGTCCGCGTCAAGGTTGTGTGGGCCCAGACTGGCCCAACGTCAACTCTCCGGGATACTGTGCTGCCACTGCAACTTCTGCTCTCTCTGCCTATCTGTTTTGTATTCTTCGGAAATTCCTTCTCCTGGATTCTCACTGCCCCTCAGCTGCAAGATATCCCCAATCAATTTCCCTCCTGAGAACTTCTAACCTCAGAAGATCGATTTCCTCAATCTTTGTGTGTGTGTTTCCAAATGAACCCCAAGTCTCCATTTTATATTTTTCCTGTTGAGTCTTCAACGATCGAGATTAAGTCTCTAATCAATGGCTAAGATTAAAACATGACTTGATCCTCCTTCTAGATCATTCTCACCCATATTTTGATTAATAACCATTAATGTTTTAATTTCCCTAAGTTTAGACTTAGGAACTCCATTAAAAATGTTAATTATTTTAATAAAATACAATCTGGGTGGAATTTCACCAAATGGTTTTGGGTTCTTTATAGCTCATGTTCCTTAGCCACTCCATCAATTTTCAAGGCTAGAGAACTTCCGATGCTACCAAAAACTAGCATTCCCTCTTAGCAAGGAAAGTGCTCTAGCAACAATGTCCACCCGCATGCTGCTCTATTTTTGAAGCACTTCCTTTCTGCACTGTTTCTTCCACCAACATTGTGCAGCTGCTACTATTGTACTACTGCCCATGACACTGCCACTGCCACTGTTGCATTTGTACTACAACTCCCTCTCAAATGCTACTTCTGTGATGCTGCTAACACTACCACTACTAACATTGCATCCGTACTGCAACTCAGTTGCTGAGAGAAGCAACTGAACAACATCCAAAATTAGCTGAACTTAACTGTGTTAAATATAATACAATGAATGTTGGAATCTGACTGCTACTGATTTTGACCCTCTGAATCTTCTGTGTTTCTCCTGACTCTTGCGCTGTGCCAACTACACTGCTTCCAACCTTGCTATGCGTTGATTAGTCTCTGGTCACAAGCTATTGCATTTGTCCTCCAAACAATCCACTACATCATCTGACACTAACTCCATCTCGCTACTGCCGAATCTTGGGCTCTCGTAACAAGGAATTAATCCAAGAGGTGGACTCCTCAAGGATCCTGCCTACATGTAGTCCTCCTGAATATAGCTCAATATCACCCCATCGCTACCTAGAGATGCGTGGGAACTCATGGAAAAATCATCCTCGTCAATCTTTGGTGAAGAAACCTTAGGATCATGTTTCTCATCCTTATCCTTTTTCTTCAAAGGACACTGGGATGCATAGTGGCCCATCTCGCCACAATTGAAATAGTTCACCTTCGAAATATCTTTCTTTTGCTTCGGCTTCTGCTGTCCCTTCGATGCTAGAGCTATGTTCTCCTCCTCCTCCTTCATCTTTGTGCCACTCCCACTGCTGCCACTAAGGTTGACCTTCACTAGGTCCCTCCTTAACTCCTCGTGTTGAAGAGCCACCCACATCTCCTCCCATGAAGGTAGTTTTTCTCTGCCCAATATGCTTTGGACGAAAACTTGCCATTCATCCGAGACTCCATTCAGGGCTATCCTCACCATCACAGTTGGTTGAGGAGTGGACCCCATTATAGAAAGTTGGTCTTTAGTGTCCTGAAGAGATTGAAGATAGAGGTTCACCCCTTATCCTTTCTTCATCAAATTC
Organism: Pinus tabuliformis; assembly: GCA_031772625.1. Classification (NCBI taxonomy): domain Eukaryota; kingdom Viridiplantae; phylum Streptophyta; class Pinopsida; order Pinales; family Pinaceae; genus Pinus; species Pinus tabuliformis. Next base: position 1,237,012,084 of record CM062805.1, on the reverse strand, counting down.
CGCTACAACTTATGCTCTAAATACATCTTCTGTTGTTTGGAAGAGCCTTCATATAGAGAATACAAGGCTTCCCACATCTCTCAGGCTGTATCCTTGCTCTGAAAGTGTGAGACCACGCGATCTCTAACTCTATTGAGAATGAGCCTCTTTTCCTTCCCCTGCTCGGCCTTGTACTTCTTCTTTTGATCGTTGTTAGTAGGAACAACTACAACACTAATGGCATAGGCCTCGAGATCATATTCCTCCATAACAACTAAGATTTTCGTCTTCCATATGACAGTTGGAAGCTCCTTCCAACCTATCCTAATCTCTTAGCCGATGTGATGCCATGTCACCCAATTGTCGAGCTGACTCCTCTAGTCACTACTTAGCACTGCTTAGCTGTTCAATAAGTGAGAAATTCAAAATTTCTAGCGGAAAGTTCTCTAAGGAGAAAATTCCCCTTCTATGTGTCTTCGTTCTTTTCCAGCGGATTTCTTCCCTGACAGAAACTACGCCCTTCAAGCACTCCACTGAGGCTTTGCGTCAATCCCTCTGCCTCTGCAAACTTATGAACTGGAAATCGTACCTCTCTGTCGTCTCACTCAGAGAGAGATTTCCTCGGATCTGCCTTCCAGCAAGGACTGCGCAATCCCTTAAAGGGGATTCAAATTTCTGCCAAGTGCAGCTTTGAACCTCACTACTCAGCATTGGATCTTCTCTTCCTGTTTCAAAATCAATCCTTTGATACCATGTAAAAATTCCTACACTCTCAAGGAACCCCTACTGCAACAAATCTGAATCTACTTCACCTACTTGATTTTTAAATTACATTCATCAAGTTATTCTTCTGAATACTGAAGAAAATTATTTCTACACCCTACACTAATTAAATATTTGATCTCATGAAACAAAATACAGAGCAAAGAACAAGATACATAGGACACACTTATTTTTGGATATAATAGTCCCCGTAAAAACCCAATGCAGGAAAACCGGTGCTGCAGTTCTAAGGGTTTATTATTATGCAGGAGAAATATATGAATACAAATATAGGATGCTCATCTAGCAATCATTTACAGAGAAAAATACTGGCAGAAAATCTAAGTGACTTTTACCTCACTTCACCCGACAAAATTTCGGTTGATCCAACACAAGATTGGTTATCCCCGGCCATTTCTGTGATGGCCCTGCGTAGGCCCTACGTCAGCCTTTCAGGCTCTACATTAGCCCTGTGTCACCTCTTTTGCCCTCTACGTTAGCTATCTCGACAGTGCCGACTTCTCTGTGATAGATAACTTTTCTGCTCTATGCAGGCCTTTTTGGCTCTGTGTCAACGCTGCGTAGGCCCAAACTGGCCTAGCGTCAGCTTTCCCGACTACTGCGCTGCCACTGCAACTTTTTCTCTCTCCGCCTCTCTGTTCTATATTCTCCAGAAATTCCTTCTCCCAGATTCTCACTGGCACTCAGCTGGAAGATCTCCCTAATCGATTTCCCTCCTGAGAACTTCTCACCTTAGAAATTCTATTTCCTAAATATCTTTGTGTGTTTCCAAATGAACCCCAAGCCTCCATTTTATACTTTTCCTATTGAGTCTTCAATGGCCAAGATTAAGTCTCTAATCAATGGCTAAGATTAAAACATGACTTGATCCTCCTTCTAGATCATTCTCACCCATATTTTGATTAATACTCATTAATATTTTAATTTCCCTAAGTTTAGACTTAGGAACTCCATTAAAAATATTAATTATTTTAATAAAATACAATTCGGGTGGATTTTCACCAAACGGTTTATGGGTTCTTTAGAACTCATGTGTCTTAGCCTTTCTACCAATTTTCAAGGCTAGAGCACTTCCGATGCTACCAAAAACTAACACACACATCATTAGGTGGTTTGTCTCACACATAGATGAATAGACAATGACATTGAGCAGTGCCAGCGAGAGGGAGCTTGCCACCTTAAGCGCAGAGAAATTTCAGCAGATGTATCACTTACCGAGCTGGTGAAGCGCATGGACTCACTTTTCTATGCATGCCATAGTTATGCGAACACTAGAGACATTGTCAAGCGCTAGGTGAAAGAGCCATCGAAGTTTAGACAAACACCTACACATGTTTACAAGACAAAGTCCCTTAGGAAGGGTTACCAATTCTTGATCATATTTTCGTGCAGAAGATATGGTTAAGAGAAAACTTAAACCTTTCCTGAAGGGTGGGTAGTCTTACTAGACTAGTTGGTGAATGATGGGAGGCTATTCAACTAGTCGGATCTGTTGTCTCATCAGTTGAAGATCCATGTGGCTAAGGCTCAGAATCTGCCCAAGAATGAGCAAGCAAGTTTTTACATGTTCGCATACTTACTGGATGCAATCTGTGCACAACAATAGTTCCCTGGCATGAGCTGGACATCGACACTACAAGAGATTGTCGTCAACATCTATTGCAAGTTGCTTTTCGACTGTAGCTATCAAGGAGTGATGGCAAGGCTAACTAACCATTTTATCATCCCACTGTACAAGCTTATCTTTGAGCAAGATCCACCTTGCATGTCTCAAGAAGCAATGGAGGCAATAGTAAACATTTCACATTGGTATACCTCACCAGGTGGCACCTTCATCAAAGTGTTTGGTGGAGAGAAGCCTCCACATGTTCTACCAAGAAATGCCATTGACAAGTTGATCATGCAAGAAGTCTCATACCACCTCACTATAGGGTTGTCAGTAGGACATCATAGGAAGAAGAAAGCGCCATGGCCCGCTATTCCTTTGAAGATCGGATTATACGAGATTAAGAACTTGAAATATGTTGATGTCGAGGTGATGGACATAGTGAAATTCGAGTTTGACACAAGGGACTTTAACCCGTATGATCCTCATGGTATTTGCAAGGACCATTGTGCGAGGGTGTACTTTCCATGGACCCATGGGGCATGTCATTGTTCAGAGGAGGACCCTTGAAGGTACTGCTATAATTCCTCCAAACTCCATGACTCGATTGGTATAGCGACAACTTGGAAGGTTTCTCTGTAGGCAACGACAACTCTTGAATAAAAACAACAGTGGCAGAAGGTAGTAATCCAGTGCATGACAAGGGAAAGAGGAAGGTTGCTGAGAACCCAAAGGGAGGGAAAATTTGTGAGATGAAGGCAGATCCTATCCTGGAGAAGGAAGCTTTGGCAGCGAAAGAAAAGAGCGAGCAATGGATGAAGAGAGCAGAGCAAAGGAAGAGAGAAAAGAAGAGGTTGTAGGAAGCATAACTGGAGTTGCAGCTGATGGAGAAGGAGCTGAAGGAAGAACAATAATTGAGGAGGAAAGAAAGAGAAGAGAAGAAAAATTAGGAAGAAGAACATATGCAAGGCGTAATGACGTAGGAAACAATGCCGATACTGGTTGATGAGACGGAACAACCAACAATTGAGGAGGAGAGTGAACAGATGCAAGATTGGGATCTTGTTCAGCATATTAAGCAATTGATTGAAGTGACAGACATGGATTTGCAACAGGAGCCATAAAATGAAGACACTGACTTGATGTCGAGAGTACCACAGGTCATCACTTAGTCTCCACCACCTCTAGTATCAGAACCAACCCTGAGTGAGAAAGGAGATGCTAGTCTCCTTGATGATGATTTGGTCATGGATGTTAATAATATATCATTTGATGAGTTGCAAAAGAAGATTATACATGCATGAAAGAAGCATTTTCTGGATGATCACGTGTCACCTACATTCATCAAGGAAAGGGTGATAGTGTCGGACACCAGGAGGAATCCAACAGGCATTTCCCAGGCCAGCTTGGCATATGCATGAGAAAAAAGCTCAAATTTTCAGTACTTGACGACTGAGGTTGAACAACTAGAAAAGAACTTGCAAGCTGCTAGGTAAGAGGCAAAACAACTTCGAGCATCAAAGCAGAATGCAATTTCTTCATTTGGGGAGATGAGGAAAGTGATACTTACTGAAGTATCAACACTTAGTGATACCATGCGGAAGCTCTATGACAGATTTGTCACTGTGCATAAAGAAGTTGTCTGTGTGCATGGCCTATAGCAGCAGAGCAAATATTTTGTTCAAACTCTCAAGAACATACATGCTACCATCACCCATGTACAAGAGTGGACAATGTAGTACAAAGGGGTCCCGCTTGACTTAGCAAAGAAGATGAAGCCACAGGCAGAGCTGGAGAAAGCAAAGGTCTGAATGATGATCCAGAACTATGAACAACTTGCCCCATTCATCGATAACATACATGCCTCATATGTGCAGTTGTAAAATAGATTGGATGTCATGGTGAGAAAGCACAAGATCCCATCAATCAGTGCCCTCATCGATGCTAAACCCAAGAAATAAGTCCGGCCAGAGATCGATGAGTACATGGAGCAGCTAAGACAAGATGCCACCAGGGAAGACTTGGCACTGAATGCACACAACACGAAGAAGTACATCAATGGTCCTGTCAAGGTCAAAACCATGCTACTCATGCTTTAGAACGAGTTGTCATGGAGGCAATAGTCCACTTCACAGTTTGGGGACACCATCACACAGTACCAAGCTTGGCACCAATATGTGACTGAGAAGCACCGAGTGGATGTTGCTAAGCTGGACTTTCACTAAACTCTGGAATCATAGTGTTGTGCATTGTTAAGCTGTCTCTAGCCTATTTTGTCTTATATGGGTACATGTGGAAAATGTAATATTCTTTGTAAATATGTTGTAAGTGAAATTCCAAGTGTGATTAGTGGAATGTGAAAAGTCATCATGTTATGTAATGAATTACTTGTAGAGAAGTTGAAGAGTCACGAGGGGAGTCAAAGAGTCACAAAGGGGAATGTCAAGGGTCACCCCACCCTTTGTTATAAATATAACCTCATAACTCATAGAACATGTTGTTGGGTTGTGTTATATTCTTTCCACGACTAGCCCACGTAGTTAACTAGAGGGTTAGAGGGGGGGTGGAGCCCCCCTTCGTTGCGTCGATTGTGTAGCGGGGGGGCAGGGGTCACAAGGGGTTTGAGGGGTACCCGTAATCCCACTTTATGGGGTCTGGGGTAGCGCCCCGAAAATTTTTGGTTTTGGACCCTATGTTAGGTTGGGCGGACCCACCTATGGTTTTGTGCATGATTTTCGCACATGTTTTTGGACGCGATACTTTTTCAGTCCATGGTATTGGACGCAATGGTTTTCGGTCCATGGTATTGGATGCTTCGACATGTATAAATATGTATTATAACATTGAAAGGAACATAATGAAAATCAAGATGGTAGTCCCTGTTTTGAGATCCAGGGGAAAGTCTCTGTGTATATGTGTTATGCTCTCGCATTGTTTATTTTCTGTGTTTAAGAATTCGTATGCAGGTAGTTTCTGTGTGGGGTTAAAACCTACATTTGGTATCGGAGCTGTTTTGGCTTCAAGGGGACGCCTTTGTTGCTGAGGGGTTTTCGCTCGGGCCTATGGTAGACCCGGCTCAGTGGGAGATCTGCGAGATTGATTCTGGTGGCGAAAGAAGATGGCAAGCAGTGGAAAGATAGAGATCGAGAAATTTAATGGTCAGAGTTTTGAGTTGTGGAAACTCAAGATGGAGGATTTGTTGGTGGACAAAGATCAGTGGATCGCGGTAGATCCAGGTACTAAACCAACAGGAGTGTCCGATGAAGAATGGAAGAAGTTGGATCGGAAGGCAAAAAGCACAATACGATTGTGTGTCTTAGATTCAGTATTACTGAATGTATCAGGGGAAGCTACGATGAAGGCTTTGTGGGACAAGTTAGGGACTTTGTACCAATCTAAGTCTCTGGTGAATAAACTGTTCTTGCGGAAAAAGCTGTATAACCTAAGGATGAAAGATGGAGACCCGGTGACAGAGCATTTGAACGCATTTAACACTGTGGTAAGTCAGTTAGCATATGTTGATATTAAAATTTCAGATGAAGATAAGTGCATTAGTTTGTTGTGTTCTCTACCAGATTCGTGGAATAGTTTGGTTATTGCAATAGGTAGCAATGCAACTGCCTTGCAGTTTGATGAAATAGTCTCAGCCTTGTTGACGAAGGAGATGAGACGGAAAAATACGGAGAGTCAGAATGGTGATGCCTTGTCTGTACGAGGACGGTCCCAGAACAGAAAAAAAAATAAGTCATTGAGTGGGAGATCTAAATCTAGAGGGAGATCTAAATCTCCAGGAAAACCTGTAAAGGTGGTGTGCTGGAAATGCGGAAAGGAAGGGCACTACAAAAGAGACTGAAAATCTAAAGCTCTTGATAAAGGAAATGGATCTAATGATGCTCCTTCTACAGAGGCAAAAACCACCTCAGATGAAGGTGGGGATGTGTACTTGGCTTCTTTAAGTACACATGTAGATCATGAGGCATGGTTGATTGACTCAGGTGCATCCTTTCACTTCACTCCTCATAGAGAGTGGTTCTGCGAGTATGTGAAATATGATGGTGGTGATGTCTTCTTAGGGGATGATAGCAAGGCTAGAATCGTTGGTCGCGGAAAAGTAAAGTTGAAGTTGCAAGGTGGAAGGGTTAGAACACTTCCGGGTGTTCTGCATATTCCTACATTGGCCAGAAATCTGATTTTTGTAAGCAAGTTGGATGATGCAGGTGTAAAAACAGTGTTCAAGAAGGATACCTGGAAGATGGTTCGGGGAGCACTGGTATTGATGCGGGGAGTTCGGATTGGAACTCTGTACACGCTGCAAGGTAACATTGTTGTTGATGGGTGCAACAGTTTCGTGGTTCTTGAAAGTGGAGCAGAAAATCTAGTGGTCTCTGGAGAGAAGACCATGTCGTGGTATCATAGGCTTTGACATATTCGAGAGAAGGGCCTTTGAATACTTCATGGTAAAGGTATGGTAGAAGGTATAAGTAATAGCTTTCTGGATTTTGATTTTTGTGAAAATTGTGTATATGGGAAGCAGAATCGGGTGAGTTTCCCCTCTGGTAGTAAGAGGGCGAAACAAATATTAGAGCTTGTGCACAGTGATGTGTTTGGACCTGTGAAGGTTCCATCACTAGGTAAGTTTGTGTACTATGTATCATTTATAGATGACTTCTCAAGAAATACATGGATATATTTCCTTAAGAAGAAATCTAAAGTCTTTGATAGGTTTAAAGAATTTAAGGATCTTGTGGAAAATCAGATAGAGAAGAAGATAAAGGTGCTGAGGACAGATAATGGTGGAGAGTTTTGCAACAAGGAATTTGAAGAATTTTGTAAGAAGTGTGGTATATCACGACAGAAGACTACTCCATATACACCTCAGAAAAATGGAGTTGCAGAAAGAATGAACAAGACGTTGATGGAAAGGGAAAGAAGCATGCTCAGTGGTGCTGGGTTAGGACAATAATTCTGGGCAGAGGTGGTGGGTACTGCATGTTACCTGGTCAACAGGGCACCTTCATTAGCGTTGGAGGATAAGACTCCGCAAGAGGTATGGACTGGTAAGAAACCCTCTCTTTCACATTTGAGGGTATTTGGATGTGATGCATATGTACATGTTCCAAAGGAGAAACGAACCAAGTTGGATAGTAAATCTGAAAAGTGCATCTTTATTGGATATAAGGATGGTTTAAAGGGTTATAAGCTTTGGAACCCAGTGACACGGAAGGTTGTGTACAACCGAGATGTGGTGTTCAGAGAGGTAAAAGATGTTATGAAACATGAAGTCCAACCAAAAGAACTTGAGAAGATAGAGTTTGAGCTTAATGAGGAAGAATCAGACTCTACAACAGAGGAGGACTCAGAAGATGAAAAGCCACAAACTCCGGGTGTGAGAAGATCAATTCAAGAAAGAAGGAAGCCACAAAGGTATAGTCCATCTGCTTTCTGTTCAAATTTTGCTTTATCTCTTACTGAAGATGATCCCAAAACTGTGAAGGAAGAAGTAGATTCATAAGATGACAAACTTTGGAAAGAGGCCATGATTGATGAAATGGCATCTTTGCACAAAAATGAGGCTTGGGATCTGGTGGAGTTGCCAGTTGGAAGGAAACCCATTGGCAACAAATGGGTGTTCAAGAAAAAGACAAATGCAGAAGGAAAGGTGGAGAAATACAAAGCTCGGTTGGTAGCAAAAGGTTATTCCCAGGTTCTAGTAATTGATTTTGGTGATATTTTTTCTCATGTTTCCAAGGTAACTTATATTAGATTACTTTTATCTGTTATTGCTTCTTTTGATTTTGAGGTAGAACAGATGGATGTGAAGACAACATTTCTTCATGGGGATCTGGAAGAGGAAATATACATGAAGCAACCTGAAGGCTTTGCGGTGAAGGGTAAGAAAGAACTAGTATGCAAGTTAAAGAAGTCTTTGCATGGGTTAAAACAGTCACCAAGGATGTGGTATCAGAAATTTGATACATTTATATGGGGACTTGGCTTCACCAGAAGCAAAGTAGACCACTTTGTGTATTTTAAATTGATTGGTGACAGTGTTATTTATCTGGTCTTGTATGTGGATGATATGTTGCTGGTTGGAAATGACAAAGAAATTATCTAGGATTTGAAGACCCAATTGTCCTCCAAATTTGACATGAAAGATCTTGGTGCTGCAAACTATATTTTGGGCATGGAAATTAAAAGAGATCGGGCAAAGAGGAATCTCTGGTTAAACTAGGGAAAGTATGTCGAGACAATATTGCAGAGATTTAATATGCAAGATAGTAAACCGGTGAAGGTACCTATTCCTGTAGGTGTAAAGTTATCTGTTGAACAGTGTCCCATGACACAAGAAGAGGAAGAGGACATGTCCCGTGTTCCATATGCAAGTGCAGTCGGTAGCTTGATGTATGCAATGGTCTGTACTAGACCAGACATTGCACATGCAGTGGGAGTATTGAGCAGGTTTATGTCAAAACCAGGAAAGTAGCATTGGACAACAGTGAAGCGGGTTTTTAGGTATTTGCGTGGCACTAGTGATTATGGTTTGTGCTACCAAGGAAGATTAGGATTGGATAGAGTGTTGGATATTCATGGCTTTGTTGATGCAGACTGGGCTGGAGATCTGGATCAGAGAAGATCTACAAGTGGGTATGTGTTTAACCTATTTGGAGGTGCAGTCAGTTAGATGAGTAAGAAACAATCTGTAGTGGCACTATCAACTACAGAGGCAGAATACATGGCAGCCACTCATGCAAGCAAGGAAGAAGTTTGGTTGAAGAGATTGTGTTCAAATATGGGGTTAGTACAGGGAGCTATAAGGATAGACTGTGACAGCCAAAGTGCAATTTTCTTGGCAAAGAACCCCACATATCATTTAAAGGCAAAGCACAGTGATGTTCAGTATCATTTTGTGAGGGATATGATAGAAGACAAAAAGGTGTTGCTGGTAAAGGTGGACACTTTGATGAATACTGCAAATGCATTGACAAAATTTGTGAGCTCTGAGAAGTTCTCTTGGTGCAGAGAGACAATGAGTGTTTCAGGGCTGGAAAATGACTAAGCTCTCTTGTGGCCCCTTGTGGAAAGAAAACAACAAGTGGGAGAATGTTGGGTCGTGTTGTATTCTTTCCACGACTAGTCCACGTAATTAATTGGGGGGTTAGAGGGGGGGCAGAGCCCCCCTTCGTTGCGCCGATTGTGTAGCGGGGGGGTCACAGGGAGTTTGAGGGGTACCTGTAACCCCACTTTATGGGGTTTGGGGTAGCACCCTGGAAAATTTTGGTTTTGGACCCTATGTTAGGTTGGGCGGACCCACCTATGGTTTTGTGCATGATTTTTGCACATGTTTATGGACGCGATGGTCTTTTGGTCCATGGTATTGGACGCAATGGTTTTCGGTCCATGGTATTGGATGCTTCGGCATGTATAAATATGTATTATGACATTGAAAGGAACATAATGAAAAATTACGCTGGTAGTTCCGGTTTTGGGATCCAGGGGAAAATCTCTGTGTATATGTGTTTTATGTGTTATGCTCTCGCATTGTTTATTTTCCGTGTTTAAGAATTCGTATGCAGGTAATTTCTGTACGGGGTTAAAACCTACACATGTTTTTTGGAGCCACGATTTTGGTTGGGCTTAGGTTTAGAAAAGGCTTGGGAGTATTGTGAAGAGCCTTGGATTCTCCATAGCATAGAGTGAGTATAATTCTTTGGAGGAGCAGGTATTCTTGACCGTAATGTTCCACTATTGGGGCTAGTGGTCATCAATGGTGTATGCATGGATGGAAATTTCACTTATAATAATAATATCAGAGCCAACACACTTTCATGCATATGTTGTTAATGTAGTTGGACTATTCTGGTTGCGTTGACAATGTATGTTATTTAACTTATGAATATGCTTATGAAATACTTTGTATGCATTTGCAAAAATCTAGTTGAATGCATGTTGTTGGATTAACTCATCACTTTAAATTGTGGATTATTCTGCATTTTAGCTTGTGATGTCATTCCACTCGTGTGGTCCTTTCAAGCTGCGTACTATTACAGGCTTCTAAGGTGCACACTTCCTTTTCCCCTCCGTGTGTTAGAATCTTCATGCATCACACTTGAATCTCCGTAGGGTCACACACTTGAATTCACCCAAAGTTATGATACTTACCTCTATGCGCTATCGCGGTCAAAGCATTACACTACCACCCACTGCTAGGACTCCTACAAACGATGTGAGGTCTAGTTGGGGCTTCATATCGAGGAGATCTCTTAAATGTTGGTAATTCCAACTCCATCAACATCTATGGCGCTAGGAGGAGGGCCAGATGATAAGATGAGCCCTTGAAGTCTGCTTTGAATTTCTGCACTTTCTTCATGACTTATGTCCAAATAAAAACCCCGACATGTTTTTCTAACTCTAATTTTGATGTGCCGACGAGCATTTTTGATGAATTGTCTAGATATAAGTTTAATGGCAAGGGTGGAATGACCTTGTTCAAGCATACAATTGCTTTTGCTAGTTTCTGTGAGATGCATGATGTCTTGTCTGATGATATTTCCTGTATGTTCTTCGCTTTCATGTTCAAAGGGCGTGCAAAGAAACGGTGTGACACATTGCATGCAACCTTTATACACTCTTTTGATCAGTTTTTTAGAGAATTATGTCATGCTTTCATTCTTTATGACCGTAAATCCCTTAATAGAAAAATCTTAAAATTGCGAAAATCACCTGATGAATCTCTTCAAGATTTTCATGATCATTTTTTTCATTACTGTTTTGAATTTCTTGAAGATGAAGTTGTCTGGGAATTCTTGGATGAAATATTTCAATAAATTATTCACGTGTCTGAGAATCCACATGAGTTAGAATCTTTCGAACCTCTCCCACACTACCTCTGTTATATATTCTAAATCTAAGACGAATAAGGTTTTTGTCCCAAGTGACCCTCCGTCCCATTCCCATCAAACAACTCTAGCTCTGCAGGTCGAGGTGGGAGAAGTTGGGAATCCACTTGTTGATCTATCACCATCTCCTCCTATGCCATGTGCTCAGGATTTCTGCGCAGATTTGGACTGTAACTCCGATGGTTGTCATGTGGTCTTATCTCCTCATCCTCCATCCTTCGGTCCCTTTGATCCTCTGGATTTTGGTGTGTTGTGTTCATCCGTCTTGGATCTCACATGTGATGTTCACGAGGATCAAGTTATGTACGGAGTTGCTGTTGAGAAACCAACCTGTGATATCATTTTTTATGAGTATGTGTGGGAATCTGAACAAGGGCCTGCAGTGAAGGACAACCTCCTTCTGTCCGTACCTCGCCTTCTTTATCCTGACATCTTCCATGATTTTGTTAACTTTGTTCTATCTTGTGAAAATTCATTTCCAGATGTTTCTATTTTCGATTATTCGCAGAACACGTGGAATGCCTTTTTTTCATTTGAATGAGGGGAGGAAAAATCTGTCTTCCCGGATCCTCCCAATCTTGCATCTTACCTTTCTCGAAACATAGATGGTGAAATTTCTTGTTTTTCGTTATCCCCTCTGTATGATTCGTCAAATCATGAGGATGCCACTGCCCATCATCTTGAACTTTCTGATCATGGCTGTCGTGATCTTTTCATTCATTCATCCAATCATGATTATGATTTGTTCATTGTTGATATTTCTAAGCCACCGGTCTTTGATGATCCATCTTCTGACGAATTGGAAACTCCTCAAACTATCGAGGCACTTCAGCCCGAGATGATGGTTATGGTAGGTTCTCGTAGCCTTGAGGTTAATTCCACTTTGGATCAGAAATCAAATAAATCTTTCGAGGCTCCTCATCACTTTGTTGTTCACATTGAAAATCAATATATCTTACCATTTTCGCATCCTCCACCAGAATCACACGATTCTATTGCTCAAGAATTAGAGGAGTCGTACGTAGAAAGCATTGTTGCAAAACACAAGTTTTCTTATTTCTTTATGTTTGTTAATTTTTCAAGTTCGAAAGTGTGTACATGCTTGTCTTCCATTCGCAATGTGTTAGAACACCATGACACATCGGTAGAATGCCTTGCATGTGCTTTCCATTTTTTATTTTTCTGCAGATATATTCAAGCTTCGAACATTCTCGTTTGCATTGTCTTATATTTCTTGTTTATTGGTTTGCCTGTATATCTTTGTTGGCATACATGCTCCCTCCTGCATGGGCCAACCAAAGTGCCAATGGATGCATTAGAAGTATCACTTTACGTGAGTGGGCCTATGTTTTGTTTAGATTAGGAGTAGGAGTAGTGTTTCTTTCTTGTTAGTTTCTTGATTTGTTTATTTTCTCTTGCTTCTTTCCTTTGCTTGTTTTCTTTTTCACCTATAGGTTATTTTTCACATGAAATTGTGTTTGGCTTCTTAGACAAGCAGGGTGAAATCCAAGAGTAACTTGTACAACTATCAATACTTTTTTATCTGTCTATTCCCTCTATTTATGTGAACCTTTTGTTAGTGTCAGTCTTTCCAGCCTTCCTCCAGTGATCAAATATGCTCTTACAAAGTGGTTTCAGAGTGTTAAGGTCAAATTTTGTCATTTCAGTGAGTCTTCAAGCAAAATTTGGTCACTAGGCATTAGGTCTAGGGTTTGCTTTAACTCTTTCTAAAGTTTCCCAAGTGCCAATCTATGTCACTATTCAGCTGAGTCTATCATCATTCATAGGTTTGTTATTATCATGTCAGTGTCTAATGAGTCATTTTACATCTTGTTCATGCTTCAGTTGTGCCTAGGCAAGGTCATTTCCCTCTCCTAGGGTTTTGAAAGCAATTTCTCTTGGACGGTCAAATCATCAGCAAAACTTGTATCCAGATGTTCATACACCTTCCCCTATCCTTAAAGTACCTTATCAAACACTTCCCATCCCTTAGATTCGCCAAATTCTTCATTTTTTCACAAACCCTAGTTTCTAGCTACAACCTGGCAATTTTCTAGGTTGGGCCTGTGTTTTTCCATTTTCGACCCCTTCCCCTCACTCAATCTCTGAGATTCCACTTTCCCCTGCTTCCTAACATCCCTCCCTACTCCCAAAAATTTCCTCAAGAATTTAGAAGCCCCTTATCCCCTTCATTTCGTTTCATTTCGACAAAATCCCTTGTTCTTCACATCGGGACAAGTTTTACTCAAATGATGTTTCAGAGCAGTCAAAGATGAATTTTGGAAAACTGAGAGAGGTTTTTGTCCACAACATACCAAATAAGAAAAACCTCTTTCACTTTTTGCACAGGTGTCATGGTTAGAGAGAAATGTCAAGAATACCGTTGCCTCAGGAGAATCAAAGGCACCTCTGGAGTGACCTTGGGAAAATCAAGTTTTCTCTTAGCTTGGTTGGCCAAATGATTTGTTTGATGGGTAAAATGATAACTAGACACAAAGAGATTTCCAATGAGCTATCATGAGCTCAATTTGGGGTTGAGGAAGGCATTCAAAAGTTGACTGCAACAACACTGTTCCTTGAGGCAGCCTCATTTGGCACTTTTTGACCAGTCTTGGGAGATTTGATTTTTGACAGGTCAAATCAACTCCAAATTGAAAAATTCCACTTGGGTTGGAAAGTAGACTCAAAGACCTTTCCAAAAAGCCATCCTGGGCCCGATTCCGACACCGGGAATGCCTCCAAAAGCTCCTTCAAAAAGCGCGACCCGTTGGGAGGTGCGCGACCCGTTGAGAGCTCTCGCAAAGTGCAAAAAATCAATGTGCGCGACCCGTTGGGAGGTGCGCGACCCGTTGAGCTGTAAGCTACAAATTCACTTCAAACTCACTCAAATCTTCTTCAAATTTGCAAATTGGGTTGAGATAGGCTCTCTACAAATTGTTTTGTTGGTTGATGATGAATGATTGACCTCCATACTTTTTTAAAGCCTCCAAAGATGCAAGTGAAAAAATCATTCAGTGGCTGCTTGTTGATGTTTGAAATTTGCTAGGGTTTTATGTGGTTTCAAGAAATTTCCCTTTGCACATTGTTTTTCCCTTCCCTTATCACTCACATGTTCATTTGCCCCTATTTTCCCATGCCATGTTGAAAATAAAAGTGCAGGCCATCCCTTGTCCCTAGTCACCCAAAAATAAAAAACCCTACCCCCTCCTAAAACAACAAAACTGTAAACCCTAGCTGGCCTCACTATAAGCATATTGTAAACAAGAAAAGTTGATGAAATTGCAAAGGACATTGTGGACAAACTTCCCAAAACAATCCCGATGATTTTCCCTTTGTCCACACATATATTTCCCTTATTTCCCTTATTTCCCAAATCCCTGCATATATACATTTAGATCTTCATGAGATTATCAGGCAGAGAGAGGCGGAGAACCGCTTGTTGCAGCAGAAGCTTGACATGGCTCAATGGCCTATCAACTATCTTGAGCAGCGCAACAAGAAATTAGAGGAGGAAAAGGAACTTGATGAGCTATGGAGGATACGCAGCGATCGAGTCCTAAACCGAAGGAGGCCCGGTGATCCTTTGCCTGCTGAGCGAGAGTCCAGGCTCATCCAGGTGAATGCACATTTGGAGAGGCTGTTGGCTAAGGCCAACCGAGAGAAGAAGCTGCTGAGAAACATGAAGAATCATTATTGGGCAAGGATGCATGTTTGAAAGGCCAAAATGAAAATGTTCCAAAGGAGGTTGTCCGAGGCTCTTAGGCGGAAGAAAAGGACCAATCCACTCCGCATCTTGGCCGAGGCTTCTCTCACTCATCATGACACTCACTAGCCTCTTCACAGCATCAAGCACAAGAAATTTTGGAAGTTTTGGCTCATTTTTGGCATTTTTGGGCAATTTACAGGTTTTGGCTTCTCAACGGGTCTCACCCCCGGTGAGACCCTTTGTCATCGTAGCTCCGTTTTGCACAAACTCAGCATTTTTGGATTTTTTATGCAAAGTTACATATTCCCATGCATTACCTTGAGTTTTCATGAAGGTTTGGGTGTCCAAAAGGTCAAAATACAACCAAATTTTGACTTTCTGCCCCTTTTTTGAGCTGCAGAAGTAGTCTTGGGAGAATTGACTTTTGACTGAGCAAATGACATCCAAATCCAAAAATTCCGATTGGGTTAGAAATTAGACTCAGAGACCTTTCCAACGAGCTATCCTGAACCTCATTCTGACACCGGGAAGGCCTCCAAACAGAGCTCCAAAGTGCGCGACCCGTTGAGGATGATGTGCGCGACCCATTGAGGAATTTGTGCCAGATTTGACCAGTTCAGCCCAGAATTTGCAGTTTAGCTTCAGTTTGACTTTCTGAGGTCGATGGTGGTCCTTTTGACTATACTTGTGGCACTTTTTGGATACTTTTACCCTTGTTTTACTCTTCTAGAAGTTTCTCTCATGTAAAAGGTAAAAATTGAAATGCATGAACTGATTTCCAAGTTTTTAGAGGCAAGTAGTTATGACTGCCTATTTTGTAGTGCTTAGTTTAGAAGTTGTTCCAACAGCTCCTAAGATAGTGAGCTCCACCCTTAGAGGTGGGGAAAGAGGTTAGATCATCTATATTATGCACTCTTTTGCTCATTGTGATGGTTGGACTCTTGAGAGAGCAGTAGCACATTGTATTATCTCTTGTATCTCTGCAATTTTTGGCAAGGAAGACCAGGGTTTTGCAGTCATCTTTGGGATTCTTGTGGACTCATGTGTTGATGGTGCGTATCTTCAATCATTGTAAGCTTTGTTATGTGTTTCATTTTCCTTCTATACTTCTGCATATTAAACAAATGAAGTGATAAAGTAAGAATTCATGCTTGCCATGCTCTGCTTTTAAATTTGTTTAATTTTGATGTTTTCTACTGTCTAAAGAGAATTCAAATTAGTTGTTTGCTCTCTTTAGCTTTCTCTCTTTCATTCCTGACCATTCATTTCAGTCAAAGACATCAGCACGGCCTCCTACCTCGCCCCAAAGACACCCCTGCAGAAACTGTGTCCCATCCCCGCAGCCAAATTTGCCCTCTCCTCAATTTGTCACCAAAAACCCAAAAACCCCAAAATCAACCTTTTTTATCAGTTTACTAGCCTAATATCAGTGTTACCTTGTTGGTCATCTCCCTAATTGAAGATTTTCCGAGAGAGACCGGAGAGAGCCTTCTCCTGCCTCGTAGGGCTAGCTACGAGGCTGAATGGTTTGATGTAGCTTTGAGATTTGCCTTTTCAGCCTGAGGTGAAATTTCAAACGCTAACACCTTTCATTACTTCTAGTCGATGATACCCTAATGGAAAATATGTTCCTTTTGGAGAGAGTCATGGTGAAATCACGATGCTTGCACTCTTAACTAGTACCGCCTACTCTAATCGGTTTGTATATTCAATTAACCCTTGTCAACTTAGTCAAGTAGACTAAGGAAAGGGGGGAAAACTTAATAAGTATGTCAAAGGCATATATAAATATCTTTCTCTGAAGGGAAAACCTCTTCTTCTCTCAATAAGTTGGGATCCCTCTTCCACCTCATGAAATAAATAAGTGCTTATTCATAGTTCTTTAAACAAATGAAAAATGAAAAAAAATAAAATAAAGGGAAAAATAAGAGAAAGTCTTCCTGAGCAGAGAGGTGAAGCAAGTAACTCCATCGGGGTACTATCCAGGCTCACCGATAGTGGAGCAATGCTTGTGTTATTGAAGTGACTTAGTGGGGGTACTATCGAAGTCTGTTGGCAGCGAAGCAACACTAGAGATGAAAATAATACTTTGAAAACCTATTTTACTTGTGCATCTATATACCCCTCATCCCCAATCGAAACAAATCAGTTTGACTTGGCTTGGTATGTGTGTTGCCGATAAAGAGAATGGTAGGGATTACATCTTTAACTCAAGATAAGTGAAGAAGCTATGATAATAGAAGAAATGAACAATAGTTCCAGAAGATTTAGACTCATTTTGCATTATACAAGGTCCATACAGAGAGATGGAGTTCTACCAGTGTGTCGCCTATGTTGTAGCGGCTATAACCACCATCCAAAATTTTGCCCATGCTTTGATTTTGGAGCCTTCCTTCTAAACCACAACAAATCATCTTGTACTAATACAGGTACTTGTGCTTCGACTGAGCCTTATTATTTTCATCTTGGTTTGTGTTTTCTCACTTAGATCATTTTCTAACCCACAAGACAATCTCCTGACTTGGTCTCTTAACAGTTTTGGGCTTGCCTCAGAGAATTGCACAATTCTTGAAGGAAACTGGCCTTACTGTTGGGAATTGCACAATCTTGACTACTAGAAAGCTGTGAAATCTGGAAATGTGTAGTCATGAAGGGACAACCTGACACTAAGCCCAGAAATTGTGTAGACCCACTGTGCTTAGAGATTGCGCAATGCATGAGCCAGAGAGTTGCCCAATCCTTCCTAGAACTGTGCAATCTTTCTAGGAAATGCATGGCAGTTTTTATTGAAAAAGAAAAAAGGAAAAAAATAAAAAAGAATCCCTAAAAAATAGGGATCTATTTTTAGTAACCTGAAGGAGGCACTTGAGTTATCTTTAGAAACTACTGCAAATTTGTCTCTTTTTCCTTGATTTTAGGCATGTGCGTCATAAACCCTAACTTGACCGAATTATTTAATTAACGCTTCTAGAGATCATTTTCACACTCGATCTTGGAGCTCTAGCATTCCTGAAAAGATCAAGGAGCCTTCAGTGTGATCATCGTCGCTTTTCCTGGTGAGTTTTTATTTTCTCGTCTTTCGCCACTTTTTCTTTTCCTTTTTGTTGTTTAGCTTGTGAGAGTATTGTGTCACTTGTTTCTTTGCATGATTGTTGGAGTTTTAACTTTTTTAGCTTGTAAAACTATTGTTTCAAGTTTTAGATAGCCTTTCCTAAGTGTCGCATGATTTTTCTTGTTTTGCACCAACCGTCATCATCGCGGCGACTGTCTTCACATGCTTCATTTTCCTTCAGTTTAATCGATTCCTGCACTTGTTTCACATGCATGCATCAAAACTTAGTTATATATGGACTCAACACCACACCATATTTCAGATCTGTTTGTTTTTCACACTCCCCATGGGCAGATCTGGGTCTCCTTGCCCAAATCTCACACTTCACTGCTTGAATTGTACAATCTGGGAGCTCAAGGCCTTTGCCTTGGCTTCTGGAATTGCGTAGAGCTTGGCCTGAGATGGCTCCAACTGTGCACTGCGCAGTTCTAGGAGCCATCCTCCTAGCTTTGCCATTGAGACTGCGCAATGCGCAGTCTCTCATAGCCTTTTCCCAGATTGAACTACACATTGCGCAATTCCAGTCATCAAGCTTCCTGATTGACTACTGGGACTGCGCAATGTGCAGTTTCCACAGTCATGAAGTGAACTATGTCAGCCAAAATTGTGCAATCCTTCCCATCATGAGCCCAACTTTCTTCTTGATTTTGTCTTGAAGTTTTTTTCTTTTAGCTTACATTTTCTTGCCATCAGTGTCCTCTCTGTCCCACAGGTACAACAACTTTTGAGCATATCTCTAGCAGTAACATTTAACGTGGCATTCAAGAAAGCTTCATCAAAGAAAACCACCGAGAGAAGAACTGGGGAAGAAATTGAGCATATATCAATGGATTTACCAGTATATGCAGATACTCAGTTGTTCATTGAGAAGGGAACAACACTGACATGACAACAGATCAAAGCCACCTTTAAAAAGGACTTCAAGGCAGACTTAGAGGACCGACATGTTTATCTTAGCATCTAGCGGTTAGGGTTATACAAGGTTGCATGGAGGTACCCCACCTTCCCATGTTGTTGTGGTCACCAACAACCCCCCTCTTTGTTTGATATTAGCAATAACACCAAGCAAAGGGGGACCCTTAGCAAAAAATCCAAAAAATATTTTTATCAAAATTTTTGTATTTTAACTCCCTAAAGCTAGATTGCATCGCGAAGAGAGAGTAAAGCGTTTCCTATGCGCATAAATAAGCTGCGAAGAAGCGACGCGAAATTCATCGCATCGCATATATTGAAAGAGCCCTTAAATGAAAAATCTGAAGGAATCGTCGACGGCCGATATGCGACGTCGCATATCGCAACATCGCATAAGCAGCACACAGTGATTGAATGAAAAACGCGATCTTGCGATCTGCGATCCTGCGATTTGCGATCTGCGATGAATGAGACTATCAATTCCTGCGATGACACTTCTTGACATCACAATTCCCGATGCTGCGATGCGAATCGCAGAAACCACTCATCGCAAGATTTCCTCGACATAGTCTGTAAACCCAAAATTGAGCACGCACCTTAAGGGAAATTAATGATTGTATGCCTGAGTATCCAAGAATGATTGTGTCGCGTTTTTCGAAGAGTCAAGTCATTATGAGTGTCATGATTATGCATTCATTAGAACTTAAAGCTTTCATGTCAATCTTTTCGTCATTTCTCTTTTCCTTTGCGTAAACTGTAAGACAGCAACTAATATAAATCAGTATGCAGGAAACATCTAAGGAGAAGGGGAAAGCGCCAATACTAGGAGAACAGAGAGGAGATGCCTTCGCAAATGGTTGTCGCATGCGGCAGGACCGCGGATTCCAGAGTATCACTCAACAGATACTGATGGAAATAGACTATCCAAGACTCAGAGTCAAAGGCGCACAAAAGCAGCATGTTTACAAAAGATCCTGAAGCTCAGACTGGGTAAAGCAAAAAGAAAAACGCTAAAGAGGGAAGACGCTCCAGAAAAGCCTGGAACAAAGAACGGAAGCAATTTTCAATTCAGAAGATTGTTCAGGCAACGAAATCCCTAACTCATTGAGTCATTCGCACGGCCGGAAACCACAATAGCAACAGCACAATCAGTTTGAAGGAAATCTAGGTTATACTAAGTATACACACAGCAAATACACCCAGCCAGAGGAAGATTTTTGAAAATATCTTCTAGTTTGTAAGAAAGAGGTGCCAGCTCTTGTTATTGCTCGAACGAAAGGAAAAGACAACCAGCCGACTCTTTCCAGGCGAACGTTGCATTGCTTACAGCACTAAGGAGCATATACAGAAACGGTTAGAAATTAGATTCAATTTTTAGAAATAAATTTGTTTTAGTAAAAGGGCGGTCATTTGAAGCCGTTTCCTAAATTTGTGTAATTAAGATTAATTAGTTAGTATTATTTAACCCTTCTCATGGCATTTGGAGAAGGGTCTAGAAATTTGTCAAAAACTTGTCCTCGGAACATGCATTTCTGCACCCTCAGAGGAGGTTTTGATAAATGGATGGATCGAGATTTATTTATGTTTGCATTTTAATGTCTGCTACTGATGTTGCACTTCTGTACTCTTAGTAGATATTAGAACAAGTAGAGATAAATCGTTATTGCTTGAAGTTTATGAGTGAAATCAGTCATAAATGGTACTTTTATCTCTTGACCAATTTCTGCTTATATTCTTAGAGTGATATGCAGTTGAGTTGTTTTTATGTTAATATATGAATGTGTGGGTTACCATTTGGCACTTTTGTACGGTGGAGTCATTTATTTGTGCTTGACATATGAATAACTTATTATGCGATATGTTGTTCACAACTGTTTTGCCTAACTTTTTATGCAAAATGGTTTATCTTAATTGATTTCTATTCTTATGATAGCTGAATGATCTTTATTACCAGTTATTGTTCGAAATCTTTTTAGATCGCATAATAGAGGAAATCTACCCCGGGTTAGCGTAGATTATATGTGTTGTTTTCATTATATTACAATAGCTTAGAATCAGTTTAGGAGTTAGAATTGAATTAGCTCTAAAATTACTTCTAGATCAGCATCATCAAAATCTACACACACACACACCCTTTAGATTGGGAAACTGGTCCCATTATCCCCAGTCGGACCCGCTATACCAAACGGACAAGGCGCTGCCAACCAAGTTCCGGACCGGGTGGGTATCCTCCTTGTTGTTTACCCGATTTCCGGGCCCTCAACATATTTGGCGCTAGAAGGAGGGCCCGAACTATGAATGGCACCTAAATCAAAATCTAAATACCATTCTGAGAGTAAATCACCCTCATCAACTCCCCCGACTTCTCCAGTACGGTTAAACCCAGAGTTAGAAGTCGCTCGAGTATCCACCGCTGCTACATACCCCAATATATCAGACCAACTTATCATTGAACCCCCTGAAATTCAAACTTTGATTCGTAAACTCTAGGGATTCTCTATTTTTAATCAGAGGTCTGATAAATCTCAAAGCAGCGTGACTTCGCAGTACAATCCTGCTCATCCCCTGACCAGATTAAAGAGTGAAAAGTTTGGCATCCAGCCAACTGAACTTCCTCTCCCCACTAGGAAAAGAGCGAGGAAAACACCACCAGAGTCTGACAGTGAGACTCTTTCATCTACTTCGTCCATTTCAACTCCCTCACCGCGAAGTCAACCACCCACATCTTCATCCCAAATCACTCATCCATCTTCCACAACCCCTCCTCTTCAATCATCAAAGATCATAATATCTTCATCTTCTCAGCATCAGGGATCATCCTCTGCACTTTCATTAACTAGCAGCTCAACGATGGCCCAGTCTCCATGGAACAACCCTGGGGCAGTTTTAATGCCTCCACCCCTGAGCCCAATACCGGCCCATCCTGAGAAATGGCTACCTAAATTCAATCCAGAAACAGGCATGCTAGCTGAAGAGCATATCAATAATTTCATGCTTTCTGTTAATCTCAACGGAGTTACCAACGAAGATGCTGTTGTCCGGATTTTTCCCTATACAATGCAAGGAACAGCCAGGTCATGGTACTTTTCGTTACCTTCTGGGTCTATCACAAGTTGGGACATTTTTCAGAGTCAATTCCTTACCAAGTTCGGTGATGACAGATCAACAACGACATTGATTAATGACCTATCCAATCTTAAAGCTGAGGCTAGAGAACCCATTAAAGATTTCAATTTACGATTCAATAAGATCCTCAACAAAATTCCCGCTGCTTCACAACCCAGCGAGGAAGTAAGATGTGAATGGTATATCACGGCCTTACCATCAAACTTGGCTATCTTCGTAGATAGGGCAAACAAGACGACCTTAGTTGAAAACTTGACAGAGGCGTTAGCAGTAGAAAAGCGCGTAGTGGCCCTAGAAAAGAGATCTGCAATAGAGGAACGCAAATCTAAGAAAATCTCTTTCAAAGAAGACACCAAGAAGAAACAAACGAAAGATCCTTTCGATTTGGAAGGATTACAAAAAGTGTTAAAGGCCATGTCCAATGAGATGATTGACATAAAAAAACAAGTAGCAGAAACTTCTTCAAAAAAGCCCTACAGAGCTTTTAAAAGAAATCCTCCCATGGATGTCAGACCACCCAATGCTGTCTCAAACGTCGAATCTGAAGAAGAAGAAGAAGAAGAGAATACCACTGAAGGGCAGACCGATGATGAAGAAGTTGTGGAACTACAAGGAATGTGGGATTTCATCCTCCCACAAGAAGAAGATCAAGAAGCATTCCCGGTTAGCACACGAAGCAAAAACCAACTTGATCCTCCCCAAACTACCCCTAAACAGAAGGGCGCAAGCCCTGCAACAAAAGATAAGGTCGCAACAAAGAAAACAACCGCTAGAACGACCCAATTTAGCCCAGTCCAATCAGATCAAGCACCTCCATCAAGAACACTTATAGTGTCGGATGAAATGGAGTATAACATTATCGATGACATGAAAAAGACTAGGGCTAATATCACTCTTTACGAGTTGAGCAAATTGAAACATCAACAGAAAATAATGATGAAAGAATTACATGCCGTGCCTACTACATCTTTACCTACAGCCGTAGCTTCCCACAACATGGGAAGACCTCCAAACAACACGATCAATAAGATTGATCCAAATGACATCGCCTTGATTGGAGGAAGATCAAGATCTCATACTCATCCTTTTCTTCTCACTTATGAAATTTTCAATAAAAACGTGCACAATTGCTTGGTTGATTCTAGTGCTTCAACGAATATTTTACCCAGATCAATATGTGCCAAATTGAATGTTAAACCACAAAAATCCGCAGTGCGCATAGTTCAACTTGATCGATCTCAAGTCGAAGTGATTGGTGAACTTAATCAAGTGACCATAAGATTGTCGTCTAACCCGAAGGTATGCCAGGTTATCGACATTCTAGTAGCTGATATCCCTGAATTCTATGGTTTGATTCTTAGCAGGGATTGGTCCGAAAAACTCCACGGATATTTCTCAACCGACTGGTCGCACATGTGGTTACCCTACAACGGTAAACCGAATCAAATAAAGGTTGAACGAGAGTTGCACCAAAAATACATAGTGACGGAATTGGAAGGAGAGAATGAAGCAATTGCATACAACAGCAGTATCATAGGCAATTACTCGGTAGATTCTTTCCTCAGCAATTTCAATGCTCATACCTCACCTTACTTAGAAAATTCAGTTTTGTCCCAAGTTGAAATTTTTTCCCAAACTGATAATTCAAAATGTGTTAATTTTTTAGATAACCCTGTAAATACATCTTTGTTTTGGAAATTATATTTTGATGGCTCCAAATCTAACGAGGGAGCAGGAGCAGGATGCGTTCTGATTAGCCCAGACGGAAATAAGACCATGCTTACGTGCAGACTTGAGTTCGATTGCACAAACAATACAGCGGAATACGAGGCCTTGGTGCAAGGCCTATACAAAGCAATCGGGTTGAACGTTAAGTATCTTCAAGTCTTTGGAGACTCTGAGATCGTCGTCAAACAGGTATGTAACACCATACATTGCCTATCAGGTCATTTGAAGCACTATCAATCTTTAGTACAAGATCTGACTGCACACTTCATAGCATTCAATATTTCGTCAATCCCAAGACTCCAAAATGCGAGCGCAGACCTGTTAGCTAACGTAGCCTCTAGACTTATTCCCTCCGAAGATTTTAGTCCAGATAGATTCTCATTAGAATTAATCTTTAGACCATCCATCCCTGACAACATCACCAACTGGAGAGTATTCAACGACGATCCTGACATTGTAAACTTCCTCACTTCTGAAGGATCCTACTCAAACCAAATAATTGACGAAGACCATCATGATCACCAAATACAACAAAATAGCACTGATAATGCTATACCTAAATCGGTGGTTAAGTTAGAAGACTTATATGATCTAAAAAGTCGGTTTAAAAGGTCTGCCAATTCTAAACTCTACAGTTCGACTCTGAACTATGAATTAGTGAACCTAGGAACCGATGAGAAGCCACAAAACGTTAATCTAGGCCACAACCTAGCTCCTGAAGAAAAATCAGCATTTATCCGTCTTCTGAGACAATACAAAAACGTTTTTGCCTGGAATTACGATGAGCTGAAGACATACAACACTTCTATCATTCAACACACTATCCCTATGATTGACAATGAAAAACCTGTCCAGCAGAAACTCAGGAAAATCCACCCCAACTTAGAAGATCAGATAAAGACTGAGCTAAATAAGTTGTTGAGAGTCAGAATAATTTTCCCCGTCAGACATTCCAAATGGGTATCCAATATGGTGCCCGTTAGAAAGAAAAACGGAGATATTAGGATCTGTATCGATTTCCGGAATCTCAACAAAGCCTGTCAAAAAGACAATTTTCCCCTCCCACCTATGGAGCAAATATTACAGGCAGTAGCAGGCTCAGAATTAATGTCTTTTCTGGATGGATTTTCAGGATACAATCAAGTGCTGGTACATCCCGATGATCAGTTAAAAACCACATTCCGAACTAAATGGGGCACATATGCATATCGGAAGATGCCATTTGGTTTGATCAATGCCGACGCTACCTTTCAGAGAGCCATGGACATCGCGTTTAAAGGATTAGTCAATAAATTTGTAGTGATTTACCTGGATGATATAACAGTGTACTCCAAGAAGCGAAGCGACCATCTCAAAGACTTGAAACAAATCTTTCAAAGATGTTTAAGGTATGGGATTTCACTTAACCCAAAGAAATCTTTTTTCGCATTAAGTGAAGGGAAATTGCTAGGATTCATAGTGTCAAAATCTGGTATTCACATTGAACCTGACAGAATCAAAGAAATTTCCGAAATATCCATGCCCCATAACAAAAAGGCCATGCAATCTTTCCTTGGTCAAATCAATTTTGTAAAAAGGTTCGTCCCAGATTTTTCACGTATTATTTCTCCTTTACAAAATATGATAAAAAAGAATTCAAATTTTAAATGGGGTCAAGACGAGCATGAAGCATTCAACTTGATCAAACAAGCTATCATCAACGCTCCATCTTTAGCAACCCCAAATTTTTCAGAATCTTTTATATTATACACATTTGCCTCAGAGAAATCTTATGCCGCGATTTTAACTCAAGCAAATCAAGAGAAGGCGGAAGCTCCAATCGCATTTTTTAGCTCGAACTTACAAGGTGCTGAACTCAATTATTCAGACGTGGAGAAACAGGCATATGCTATTTTCAAAGCGATCAAGTATTTCAGACCTTTCTTACTTAAAGCCCATACCAAAGTCATAGTACCGTTTCCAGCGGTAAGAAACCTTCTGATACAGAAGGATGTGGGCGAAAAGAGAGCAAATTGGATTACCGCCTTACAAGAATACGATCTTGAGATCAAGCTAGCAAACATCGTAAGAGGTCAAGGCTTCTGCAAGATGTTAGCTGGAGCATCGCAAATTCCTGAGAACTCATCTGAAGAGGTACATACGTATGAGGTAAGCCTAAACGACACAGAATCATTATATGCTGACACCATTTATTATCTTAAGAACGGGTATGCTCCATCACACCTGGACCACACCAAGAAAAGAGCTCTGAGATTGAAAGCTAAACAATACCAGCTCATAAATGATGTTCTGTTTAAAAGGAATTACTATTCTATACTTCTTAGGTGTCTTGAGAAAACTGAAGCCGAAAAGGTTTTGCAGGAACTCCACGATGGACCAGCAGGTGGACACTATGCTGGAGAAGCTACTGCACATAAAATCTTACGTGCAGGATATTATTGGCCCACACTGTTCAAAGACTCATACAATTACGTAAGCAAATGCCAAGTCTGCCAGACTGCTGTAGGGAGACAAAAGAAATCGTCCATGCCACTGCAGCCGGTTAACATCGAGCAACCATTCAGCCAATGGGGCTTGGACATAATAGGTGAGATCGTTCCTCACTCTTCTAAGCAGCATAGGTATATCCTCACGGCAACATATTATTTTACTAAATGGGTAGAAACAGTTCCTCTCAAGACAGCTAATTCTGAAAACATTATTGAATTCATAGATCAATTTATCATCACTAGGTTTGGATTGCCAACGACCTTAATGTTTGATAATGCCTCATACTTTTCTGGAAATATAATGACTGAGTTTGCACTTAAAAGAGGGTTCAAACTGAAGTATTCTGCCAACTACTATCCGCAAGGTAATGGGTTGGCTGAATCAACAAACAAAAACCTAATCAGGATTATTAAAAAAACAGTCGACCAAAACCAAAAGAATTGGCACAAAGCGCTGGTAAATGCTTTGTGGGCAGATAGAATTACGAAGAAAGCTTCAATCGGCACTTCTCCCTTTAATTTAGTTTATGGGAAAGAAGTGGTTCTTCCAACTCACTTAGTCATTCCCTCTTTGTCTTTAGTACAATATATCGATGAAGTATCTACTTCCTCCTTACAACTGAGACAAATGGAAATAATCAAACTAGAAGAACGACGAGAACAAGCTAAGAAAACCCATGCTCACCACCAAGCGCTAATAAAATCCTCTTTTGACTCAAGCATAATGACCAAAAAAAACTTTCAGATGGGAGATTTAGTTTTGAAATGGGATAAGACTCATGAAGAAAAGGGAAAACATACGAAATTTCAGAAGCTGTGGCTCGGTCCTTTTCAGATTGTAGAAGTCATAGGCCCATCGACGTTTGTGTTGCAGGATTTGGCAGGTAGAAGAGATTATTTACCTGTGAATGGACAGATTCTTAAAATGTATTTTCCATAGAAGATAATTCTTCTATTTTTGTAGGATAGTTTTAGTTTTTATTTGTTTTTCTCTTTCTTATAAATAAAGCCGGTTGTAAATGATCATAAAAAAGGATTCATGAAAGAACACACCAATTCTCTATCAGATTTTGATTTCGCTTGTACAAGTAGCAAAACTTTTCGAAAAATTTGATTTTTATTATTGACAAATAGAGTTAACTTTAGCCTGAATATGATGTTAGTTTCAACCTCAAAAGAAAAACTTTGATGAAAGCAACCTTTGGTAAAAAATTGTTTCATATCAGCACAATGAAAGGTATCATCAATAATAAAATAAATATTCTCTGTAAAGCTGCTGTTTTCAAACTCGATTATTGTCGTCCAGTGCTTTCTGAAGGAAAAACAATGACTTCCTCCCTGCTAAAGGAAATCGCAGCATTCAGAGGAACAATCCGAGAAAACACTATATCTCAAAGAATAAGAGGTCTCATCACGAGCCGGCTTATCATGATCACAGATGTTATAACTTGCTGACTTTGCCAATACTGTCTATCAAAACAGGGCAACGACTCAAGATTGTTGCAATCAAAAGACAAGGGGTCTCATCACGAGCCAGCTTGTTCAACAAAAGTGTAAATCAAGTGAATGACTGTGTCATAATTTGGCCACCAAACCAAGACATTGTTCTTTAGAGAATAAAAAAGGAAAAAGTGTCAAAAAGGATTTTTCTCCGAAATGTTGTAAATAACCTCAAGCAGGAAAAAGGATTATTGCTGGATAACATGGTAACCCTGTCGAGGCTATGGACGCTTGCGGGCAGCAGAGGCTCTACCTACGACAAATGAGCATATTTAAAAAAAAAAAAGAAGCCAGTACGCAGAGAAGACCTTATTTTATCTTTGACAAAGACCGAGTAATGTCTAGTATGAATGCAAGAACTAAGCCTGAGGAAGCAGACAATTGGAATATGAAAAGGTTGAGACAAAGTATCGTTGACAGGATGAGGGGTAACGTACTCTATCTGTCCATAACAAAATTTAGACATACGAAAATTTTTCTGTTTCGGAAGTGGAAATTCAATAGAAAAGCAGAGATAACTGGTTCTTCATAGTGAATCGCCATTGTTGTGGTCACCAACAACCCCCCTCTTTGTTTGATATTAGCAATAACACCAAGCAAAGGGGGACCCTTAGCAAAAAATCCAAAAAATATTTTTATCAAAATTTTTGTATTTTAACTCCCTAAAGCTAGATCGCATCGCGAAGAGAGAGTAAAGCGTTTCCTATGCGCATAAATAAGCTGCGAAGAAGCGACGCTAAATTCATCGCATCGCATATATTGAAAGCGCCCTTAAATGAAAAATCTGAAGGAATCGCTGACGGCCGATATGCGACGTCGCATATCGCAACATCGCATAAGCAACACACAGTGATTGAATGAAAAACGCGATCTTGCGATCTGCGATGAATGAGACTATTAATTCCTGCGATGACACTTCTTGACATCACAATCCCCGATGCTGCGATGCGAATCGCAGAAACCACTCATCGCAAGATTTCCTCGACATAGTCTGTAAACCCAAAATTGAGCGCGCACCTTAAGGGAAATTAATGATTGTACGCCTGAGTATCCAAGAATGATTGTGTCGCATTTTTCGAAGAGTCAAGTCATTATGAGTGTCATGATTATGCATTCATTAGAACTTAAAGATTTCATGTCAATCTTTTCGTCATTTCTCTTTTCCTTTGCGTAAACTGTAAGACAACAACTAATATAAATTAGTATGCAGGAAACATCTAAGGAGAAGGGGAAAGCGCCAATACTAGGAGAACAGAGAGGAGATGCCTTCGCAAATGGTTGTCGCATGCGGCAGGACCGCGGATTCCAGAGTATCACTCAACAGATACTGATGGAAATAGACTATCCAAGACTCAGAGTCAAAGGCGCACAAAAGCAGCATGTTTACAAAAGATCCTGAAGCTCAGACTGGGTAAAGCAAAAAGAAAAACGCTAAAGAGGGAAGACGCTCCAGAAAATCCTGGAACAAAGAACGGAAGCAATTTTCAATTTAGAAGATTGTTCAGGCAACGAAATCCCTAACTCATTGAGTCATTCGCACGGCCGGAAACCGAAATAGCAACAACACAATCAATTTGAAGGAAATCTGGGTTATACTAAGTATACACACAGTAAATACACCCAGCCAGAGGAAGATTTTCGAAAATATCTTCTAGTTTGTCAGAAAGAGGTGCCAGCGCTTGTTATTGCTACTTTTATCGCTCGAACGAAAGGAAAAGACAACCATCCGACTCTTTCCAGGCAAACGTTGCATTGCTTACATCACTAAGGAGCAGATACATAAACGGTTAGAAATTAGATTCAATTTTTAGAAATAAATTTGTTTTAGTAAAAGGGCGGTCATTTGAAGCCGTTTCCTAAATTTGTGTAATTAAGATTAATTAGTTAGTAGTATTTAACCCTTCTCATGGCATTTGGAGAAGGGTCCAGAAATTTTTCAAAAACTTGTCCTCGGAACATGCACTTCTGCACCCTCAAAGGAGGTTTTGATAAATGGATGGATCGAGATTTATTTATGTTTGCATTTTAATGTCTGCTACTGATGTTGCACTTCTGTACTCTTAGTAGATATTAGAACAAGTAGAGATAAATCGTTATTTCTTGAAATTTATGAGTGAAATCAGTCATAAATGGTACTTTTATCTCTTGACCAATTTCTGTTTATATTCTTAGAGTGATATGTAGTTGAGTTGTTTTTATGTTAATGCATGAATGTGTGGGTTACCATTTGGCACTTTTGTACGGTGGAGTCATTTATTTGTGCTTGACATATGAATAACTTATTATGCGATATGCTGTTCACAACTGTTTTGCCTAAATTTTTATGCAGAATGGTTTATCTTAATTGATTTCTATTCTTATGATAGATGAATGATCTTTATTACCAGTTATTGTTCGAAATCTTTTTAGATCACATAATAGAGGAAATCTACCCCGGGTTAGCGTAGATTAGATGTGTTGTTTTCATTAGATTACAATAGCTTAGAATCAGTTTAGGAGTTAGAATTGAATTAGCTCTAAAATTACTTCTAGATCAGCATCATCAAACTCTACACACACACACACCCCTTAGATTGGGAAACTGGTCCGATTATCCCCAGTCGGACCCGCTATACCAAACGGACAAGGAGCTGCCAACCAAGTTCCGGACCGGGTGGGTATCCCCCTTGTTGTTGACCCGATTTCCGGGCCCTCAACACATGTGCAGACATTATCAGCTATATTTTCACACACAACGATGAACAAACTATGACATTGAGCAGCGCCAGCGGGAGGGAGCTTGTCAATAGATGCATCACTTACCCAAGCCAGTGAAGCGCATCAACTCACTTTTCCATGCCACCCATAGCTATGTGAACACTAGAGACATTGTCAAGCACTGGGTGAAAGAGTCGTCGAAGTTTAGATAAACACCTACCCATGTTTACAAGATGAAGTCCCTTAGGAAGGCTTACTAGTTCTTAATCATCTTTGTCTACATAATATATGGTCAAGAGAAAACAAAAACCTTTCTTGAAGGGTGGGTAGTCTTATTGGACTAGTTGATGAATGATGGGAGGCCATTCAACTGGTCGGATCTATTGGTTCATCAGTGGAAGATCAATGTGGCTAAGGCTCAAAATCCACCCAAGAATGAGCAAGAAAGGTTTTACATGTTTGCATACTTACTGGATGCAATCTATGCCCATCAGCAGTTCCTTGGCATGAGCTGGACATGGACACCATAAGAGACTGCTGTCAACATCTATTGCAAGTTGCTTTCTGACTGCAGCTATCAAGGAGTGATGGCAAGGCTAACTGACCATTTTATCATCCTGTTGTACAAGCTCATCTTTGAGTAGGATCCACCTTGCATGTCCCAAGAAGCAATGGAGGCAATAGTAAACATTGTAGATTGGTATGCCTGACCAGGTGGCACCTTCATCAGAGTGTTTGGTGAAGAGAAGCCTCTGCATGTTCTACCAAGGTATGCTACTAACAAGCTGATCATGTACGAAGTCTCATACCACCTCGCTACAGGGTTTTTAGTAGGACTGCATAGGAAGAAGAAAGTTCCATGGCCTACTCTTCCTTCGCAGATCGGATTATACGAGATTAAGAGCTTAAAATATGTTGATGTCGAGGTGAAGGACATAGTGAAATTCAAGTTCGGCATTAGGGACTTTAATCCATATGATCCCCATGGTATTTCAAAGGACCACTATGCGAGGGTGTACTTTCCATGGATCCATGGGGCATGTCATTGGCTAGAGGAGGACCCTTGGAGGTTAGTATAGAAACAACTTGGAAGGCTACTCTGCAGACAACAACAACAACAACATAAGGAAACAATCTAGTGTAGGACAAGGGAAAGAGGAAGGTTTCTGAGAACCCAGAGGGAGAGAAAAGATGCAAGATGAAGGAAGATCCCATATTGGAGAAGGAAACTTTGGCAGCGGAAGAAAAGAGGGAGTAATGGATGAAGATAGAAAAGCGAAGGAAGAGAGAAAAGCAAAGGCTGCAAGAAGTAGAACTGAAGTTGCAGGAGATAGAGAAGATGCTGAAGGAAGAACAAGAGTTGTGGAAGAAGAAAGAGAAGAGAAGCAAAAGCAGGAAGAATAAAAAAGGCAAGGTGCTATGACAGAGAAGACATCGCCGATATAGGTTGATGAGCTGGAACATCCAGCAATTGAGGAGGAGAGTGAATAGATGCAGGATTGGGAGATCTCTTAACAGATTGAGCAATTGATTGATGTGACAGACATGGAGTTGGAATAGGAGCTACAAAATGAAGACATTGAACTGATGTTGAGGGTACCACATGTCATCACTCAATCTCCACCACCTTTAGTGTTAGAGCTAAACCCGAGCGAGCAAGGAGATGCTAGTTTCCTTGACGATGATCCAGTCATGGTTGTGTACAATCTATCATTTGATGAGTTGCAGAAGAAGATTGTACATGTTCAGAGGAATAAATTTCCGGATGATTACACATTGCCTACATTCATCAAGGAAAGGGTGATAGTGTCGGACACCAGGAGGCATCCAACTGCCATTGTCCAACCCATGTTGGCCTATGCAGGAGTAACAAGCTCAAATGTTCAATAATTGATGGCCGAGAATGAAAAATGGCAAAGAACTTGTAGGCCATGAGGCAAGAGGTAGAACAACTCTAAGCATCAGAGAAGAATGTGGTTTCCACATTTGGAGAGATGAGGATAGCGATACTTGTTGAAGTATCAACACTTGGTGATATCATGCAGAATTTGTATGGCGGATTTGTCAACGTGCATAAATCAATTGTCCATGTGCATGGCCTACAACAACGGAGTAAAGAATTTGTTCAAACTCTCAAGAACATACATGTTTCCATCACCCATGTACAAGAGTCAACAATGTGTTACAAAGGGCCCCCTCTTGAGTTAGCAATGAAGACGAAGCCACATACATAGATGGAGAAAGAAAAGGTTTGAATGTTGATCCAGAACTATGAACAACTCGCCCCATTTATCGGTAGCATACAAGCCTCTTATGTGTAGTTGTACAACAGTTTGGATGTCATGGTGAGAAAGCATAGGATCCCATCAATCAGTTTCCTCACTGATGTTGAACTCAAGAATCAAGTTCGGCTAGAGATGGACGAGTACGTGGAGCAGCTAAGATGAGATGCCACCAGGGAAGACTTGGAGTTGAACGCACACAACATGTAGAATTACATCGGTAGTCCTATCAAGATCAACAACATGTTGTTCATGCTTCAGAACGAGTTGGATACAAGTTCCAAGACCATATACCCAAATGCCATGGAGGCAAGAGTCCACTTCCAGAAAGACACCATCAAACAGTTTGGTGACACCATCACACAACGCCAAGCTTGGAACCAATATGTGATCGAGGAGCACCAAGTGGATGTTGCTGAGTTGGACTTTCCCCAAACTCCAGAATCATAATGTTGTGTCTTGTCAGGTCGTCTCTAGCCTATTTTGTCTTATATGGGTACATGTGGAAAATGTAATATTATTTGTAAATATGTTGTAAGTGAAATTCCAAGCGTGATTAGTGGAATGTGAAAATTCATCATGTTATGTAATGAGTTACTTGTAAGGAAGTTGAAGAGTCATGAGGGGAGTCAAAGAGTCACAAAGGGGAATGTCAAGGGTCACCCCACCCTTTGTTATAAATAGGACCTCATAACTCATAGAACAGGCTTTTGGGAGCTAAGCATTTGGTTGGGCTTAGGCTTAGAAAAGGCTTGGGAGTATTGTGAAGAGCTTTGGCTTCTCCATAGCGTAGAGCGAGTATACGTCTTCGGAGGATCATGTGTTCTTGACTATAATGTTCCACTATTGGGGATACTGGTCGTCAATGGTGTATGTATGGATCGAACTTTCACTTATAATAATAATATTAGAGCCAACACACTTTCATGCATATGTTGTTAATGTAGTTGGACTATTTTGGTTGCGTTGGCAATGTATGTTATTTAACTTACACATATGCTTATGAACTACTTTGTATGCACTTGTACAAATCCTGTTGAATGTGTGTTGTTGGATTAACTCATCACTTTAATTTGTGGACTATTCTGCATTTTATCTTGTGATGTCATTCTGCTCATGTGTTGCTTTCAAGTTGCTTACTATTACATGCTTCTAAGGGGTGCACATCCTTTTCCCCTCCATGTGTTAGAACCTTCATGCATTGAACTTGACGCTTCGCAGGGCCACACACTTGATCTCAGCCAAAGTTATCATACTTACCTTTGCACGCTACCGCAGTCAAAGGATTACACTACCACCCACTGCTGGGACTCCTAATCCACACGGTGTGAGGTATAGTTGGGGATTTATATCAACGAGATCCCTTGAATGTTGGCGGGTCCAACACCGTCAACAGGTTCCACATGGGAATCTTGAGGGTGTGACCCTCATCGCACACATATTACCACAAGCAGGGCAGGGTAATATATATTGTTAACCAACA
Source organism: Pinus tabuliformis (assembly GCA_031772625.1). NCBI lineage: Eukaryota > Viridiplantae > Streptophyta > Pinopsida > Pinales > Pinaceae > Pinus > Pinus tabuliformis. The sequence goes on along the minus strand of CM062805.1, from coordinate 1,236,977,784 downwards.
ATACTTCATATATGTGACAGGTCCAACATTTGATGTGGAAAGTCCAACATCATGGAAGGTTCAATGATATTACGTGATATATGTTGATGTGGTAAGTCCAATATAATATATGTTTTATGTGGTAGGTTTGAAATCATGGGTGACATGACATATCTGATGTAATATATGTTCTGACCTAACGGGACTAATTTCTGACATGGACAAATAGTAGACACAAATGTCATCTACACAATAGGTAGTCTAACTCAGACATGTTGTATGTATGACATGGAAGAATGGATGACACGTGGCACCACCCAAAGGGTGCCACATGGAACACTGACATAGTGACATCAAATTGACATTAGAAATTGGTTGACCATGGACACCTAGGCCCAATTCATATGGTGCAGTTCGATGAGATTTATTGAATTGGTTAGCTCCATTGACGACTGGTGGCATGGGTTGGCCCCGTAAGGTGCCCCCTCATATATATATATATGTATATATATATATATATATATATATATATATATATATATATATATATATATATATATATATCTGTGTGTGTGCGCGCATCTTGATGGCATGGATTACAACATTCATTCAACACAGGTGTGAAACACTATATATGTGTGGCTTCACAGTTTGGAAGTGGTGTTGCAGTTCTATGGTCTGATGATTGAGCTTGAGGCATTTTTTCGTGGTTTTTGGTTTGATATCGCGCACACACACACACACACATATACATATACATATACATATACATATATATTTCGTAGGGCTAGGCTATGTAAACATAGAGCATAACCGAGTTTGTGTTTGGCTTGTTTTTCTCTACAGTGATCATGGGTTTGAGTTCGAGGTTAAATCTCTTTTTTTTGGTGTTTGGAACTAACGTACAGAGACATGCATTTTGTCAAACCTAAGCTGTGTATTTTGTCAAACCAGTGGTGTACATTATGTCAAGCACACACTGATAATTTCATTCTATAGATGACAAATCACAAAGGTATCTTTTTATGATCTGTCAGGGTTATTTTGTTGAATTATTAATTTTTATAATGTTTTGTAGGTCATTCTGAGGCCCAAATTGATTTTTGGAAAGGGGAAATTAGAAATAATTTTTTATATGATCTAAAAGAGGGACATGAAAATTCATGAAGATATATTTTTGAGGGAAAGAGGATATATTTCTTTTGTAGTTGTCAAAATGTTTTGGGTCTCATGAACACATTTAGTCTTGATGATCAAAAGAAGAAATGAAGATATTACTATTAATGATTAAAGAACAAGTTGAGGTTGCTTTGATATGATTAGATTTATCAGGGGTATTTATCATGTTTTGAGCTTGTGGATCCAGTTTGAAATATTGTGAAAAGTGTTCCACTATGTTTTGCAAAAAATAGTTGCTACATACATAAGGTTGAAGCTTATATCAATTTTGTGCTTGCAAATTTTGAAGGTGGGTGCCTCCATCAGATTGGAATCTCCATCAGGTTGGTGCTTACATCAGGTTGTCCTGCTTCAGAACAAACCCTTTTTTTTCCCGAAATGAATTATCAAATCAATTATAGGATCCATTGAACAGGGAAGGATTTGGTGATTAAAGGTGATTTGAGGTAGGGCCCCTATAATTAAATGCCTACCCCAAATCACCAAATTATAGGAGCCTTCTGTTAGTGTCAGTCTTTCCAGCCTTCCTCCAGTGATCAAATATGCTCTTACAAAGTGGTCTCAGAGTGTCAAGGTCAAATTTTGTCATTTCAGTGAGTCTTCAAGCAAAATTTGGTCACTAGGCATTAGGTCTAAGGTTTGCTTTCACTCTTTTCAAAATTGCCCAAATGCCAATCTATGTCACTATTCAGCTGAGTCTATCATCATTCATAGGGTTTTCATTATCATGTCAGTGTCTAATAAGTCATTTTACACCTTGTTCATGCTTCAGTTGCACCTAGGCAAGGTCATTTCCCTCTCCTAGGGTTTTGAAACTAATTTCTCTTGGACGGTCAAATCATCGGCAAAACTTGAATCCAGATGTTCATACACCTTCCCTTATCCTTCATGTACCTTATTAAACACTTCCCATCCCTTAGATCCGCCAAATTCCTCATTTTCGCACAAACCCTAGTTTCTTGCTACAACCTGGCAATTTTCTAGGTTGGGCCTGTGTTTTGCTCTTTTGGACCCCTTCCCCTCACTCGATCTCTGCGATTCCACTTTCCCCTGCTTCCTAACATCCCTCCCTACTTCCAAAAATTTCCCCAAGAATTTAGAAGCTTCTTATCCCCTTCATTTCGCTTCATTTCGACAAAATCCCTTGTTTCACACATCGGGATAGGTTTTACTCACATGATGTTTCTGAGCAATAAAAGATGAATTTTGGAAAACTGAGAGAGGTTTTTGTTCACAACAGCCCAAGGAAGAAAAAACTCCTTCACCTTTTACACAGGTGTCATGGTTTTAGAGAAATGTCAAAAATACCGTTGCCTCAGGAGAATCGAATGCACCTCTGAAGTGACCTTGGAAAATCAAGTTTTTGCCTATCTTGGTTGGCCAAATGATTTTCTTGATGAGTCAAATGATAACTAGACACAAAGAGATTTCCAATGAGATATCATGAGCTAAATTTGGAGTTGAGGAAGGCATTCAAAAGTTGACTGCAACAGCACTCTGCCTTGAGGCAACCTCATTTGGCACATTTTGACCAGTCTTGGGAGATTTGATTTTTGACAAGGAAAATGAACTCCAAATTGAAAAATGCTACTTGGGTTGGAAATTAGACTCCGAGACCTTTCCAACAAGCTATCTTGCGCCCAATTTGGACATCGGGAAGGCCTCCAAAAAGCATCTGAAAGTCGCGCTATGCGTAGGGCTCAGGCGCGCTACGCGTCAGGGTTCTGGCTCAACGCGTAGCGCGCCGCGCGCTACCCTTAAGTTGGGGAGGTCCATTTCACGAAAACTCAGCATTTTTGGATTTGTCATGACAAAATACACTTGATCAGCCACTGCCAAGACATTTCATCAAGTTTTGGGCCCCCAAAAGGTCAAAAAAACATGCAAAAAATGACCTCACTGCCACGTTTTGGACACACAGGAAGCAGTCTTGGGAGATTGCAATTTTGGAGGGGCAAATGGCCACCAAATTGAGAAATTCCACTTGGGCTGGAGAGTAGACATCCAGACCTTTCCAACAAGCCCACTTGTGCCTCATTTGGATGCCGGGAAGTGCCTCAAAAGTGGCCTGAAAGGCGCGCTACGCGTTGGGAAATGGCGCGCTACGCGTTGGGAAAATTTGCCAGTTTTGCATCTTCAGCACAGGAAAACGCAGCAGTGACTAGTTTTGACTTTTTGGTTGGATTTTTCATCCTCCTTGATGTATTTGATGTAATTTCATGATTGACATGACACTTTTTACCTATTCTAGAAGATTCATTCATAAAATGGCAAAAAATTAATGAATGAATTGGTTTCCTAGCTTATAGAGGCAAGTTGTTTTGATTGCCTAGATTGTAGTGCTCAATTTAGAATTGGTTGAAACAGCTCCTAGGATGATGAGCTCGACCCCTAGAGGCAAGGAAATGGGTTTACTTACCTATATTATGTATTTTCTTAGTCATTTTCAGGGGTTGGAGAGGTTGGACTCTTGAGGGATAAACTTAGACTGTTTTACACTTTGTATCTCTGCAATTTTGGCAAAGGAAAGACCAGGGTTTTGCAGCACTATTTGGGATTCCTGTGGTTATTTGTGTTGATGGTGTGTTTCTCTCATGTACTTGTAAGTTTTTTATGTGCATCATTTTCCTACTCTTCTCTTCTGCAAATTAAGTAAATGAAGTGTTAAGGTAGAATTCATGGTTTCTATGCTCTGCCTTTAAGTTTTCTTAATATCAATGTTTTCATCTGTTTAAGGAGAATTCTCGATGGTTTATTGCTCTCCTTGACTCTTCACCGGTCATATCTATCCATTCACTTATTTCAAAGGCATCAAGACAATCTCCTACCTTGCCCCAAAAAGACCTCTGCAAAAACTGTGTCTCATCCCCGCACCCAAAATTGCCATGCTCAGTTTTCCAACAAAACCCTAAAAATTTAAAATCAAACTTTCCCTATCAGTTTACTAGCCTAAAATCAGTGTTCTTTATTGGTCATCTCCGCCCCTTTGAAGACCTTTTGCCGAGATAGACCCGGAGAGAGCCCTCTCCTGTCCCCGTAGGGCTAGCTACGAGGCTAAGTGGTTTGATGTTGCCTTGGATTTTGTCTTCTTCAGCCTGAGACAGATTCAAGCGCTAACACCTTCAATGATGGGAGCTCATTGAAATATTTTACCTATTATTTAGCGAACCATAGTTTGAAAAAGTCAGTCAGATATGAACTAGACCACTTGGCCTTTAGCTTAAATTCATTTCAAATGATAAACATGACCCGAGAAACATAACTACATCTGAAAAAGAGATGAATGTGGGATTCCTCCTTAGACATGCAAAGGGGGCATCGATTTGGTGTTAAAAAATTATATATTACAGAGCAATGGAACACATAAACTATTGCATAAATATAAACACAGAAAACTCATAAAATAAGAGAGACACAGATATAGGTGGTTCACCCAATTTGGGCTACATGCACGGAGAAACAACCAATCCTTCCTTTTATATTATCGAGCAAAATGAAGAGATACAACCTACAACAAATCAGTTGTAATTCCCTCTTCGCTCTCACACAACATCCTCTCTCTTTCTCGCTCAGAATACACCTCTGCTTAGAAACAATACAATTCCCTCATATATAGAGAGGGGTTTCCTTCTAGGGAAAAAAACCTAAATTAAACATAACTTCTATCATCAGATTTCCGCCTAATGAACGACCGAGATTGACTATGAAATTACAACATTTTACAAGGCAATTTTACATCTATTTCTAGCTTCGGGGGCGCTTCCCCCCCTGGACCCCCCTGGTGGCACACATAAATGGGCGGTGTTTCCGCCACATTAAGAAATGGGGTCCAATGCAATGATACCTCTAAATAAAGAAGATAATCAGGCTCCATACCCAACATTTGGACCATTCTAGCCTCTCCTAGTGAGTAAGTCCCAAGTTACAAATTTGGAGCTGAGCATTAGCAAAGAGGTTAGTTTATACTTCATGGGAGTGTTGGTCTTCAAAAGAACCTTCAACCACCACAATTTTTTACCATGAAGTAAATCACCCACCCATGATATGTAACCAAGTCTAGTTATGAATGTTCTAGACTGAGGATTTTTGGACCAACAAATAGTATCTAGAATATTCTCTTGAATATATATGTCATAAGAGCATATCTTACCTATGAGGCTATCCCACTATTATGCTAAAACCGATGAGAGACCCATAGCAATGGATGGTTTCCAACAATTCAATCCCCTGACTTATGGGACCTATGCCTGAGAATCCACTAAGGAATGTATGTTAGCTTGACCAAGGCCTTGAATGCGAGGATTTGATAACCTGAAATCATCCCTTGTTCTAAACCAATGATCCTTACCAATCTTGATATTTCATCCATCCCCCACCTTCCATTTCACACTTTTCCCAACAAGGGGGAACCATTAACCAAAGCTTTCCAAACAATCGAACCCTTCCGTGATTTATTTGGGAGCCTAAACCAATCAACAAAGGACTTCCTAGGAAAGTACTTAGCTTGAAAAACTTTGAACCATAAAGTAGCCTCTTGTGAGATCCTCCACAAGTTTTTACCTACAATTTCCTTAGGAAATAAATGAATATCCTTGATACCCCAACCTCCAAGATCCTTTGGGACCATGAACTTTGATCGCTTGACTAGGGCCATACCTTTTTTACTTGATGCCTTAAACCATAGGAAATTGAAACATGCTTTCCTAATCAAGGAGAGTATTCCCTTGGGAACGACTGCTATGGACGTCCAATAAACTGATATAGTTTCCAATACCAATTTGTGTAGCACAAGCCACCCCCCATGAATAAAAAATGATTTGCCCAAATTGAAATGTGAGCATTTTTTTGACCATCCAAAGTTAGTTATACTTTCGATACTTTTCTGTCCTAATCATAAAACCTAGATATTTGTGATCTTCATCTATTGTGTTGGAAGGGAAGGGAAATGAAATCTAAACCTAAGGGATAAGGACCTCAAAGACCCCATTAATAATAATCTACAACTTGGCTGAATTAATCTCCATTCTATAGGCCTTACAGAAAGGATCCAAAGATTGCTTGCGTAAGACGAAATCTCTAACTTCCCCCATATAGCAACAAAAATCATCATCAACAAATAAAATTTGAGAGACTCCTATAGATTCAAAGATTTTGATCCCTTGTAAGAGGCCTCTTGACCTAAAATCTGAAATCAATCTACTTATAGGCTCAACCACTATAAGAAAAAGAAAAGGGGACAAGGGGCATCCTGGTTAGAGAGCATGAGTAGGGATATTTTAATTAGTTAATTAGTATTTAATCAAATTTTATTTTATTTTATAGTTTAGACATTAATCAATTTTCTTTTTTAAACATAAATAAAAAATATCAAGAAAAAGATTTCTTCTGAAAAAAATATAATCTCACCTAAGAATTTTTTTTTTATCAGATTAATTTAAAAAGACACTTAATTTGTTTTTTAGATATGCGTAGAATTTAGAATTAGTTAAAATTTTTACCAATTACTTTGGTAATTAACATTTTTTATTTTTTATATTTAGTTTCTTTTAGTTAAAGCTTTAATGATTTTTTTTAGTTAGCATTTAATTTAGATTACATTTATCTTATACATAAAATCTTGAGAAAAAAAACAAACAAACAAACAAACACCACCCCAATGGGGGTGGACAGTCGAGGAGAAACCCTAGTCCAACAAACCTTGAACTAATCACTTCGATTCCTGATGGTTAGAGATTGTGTGAAGATTTTGATGATTTTTTGGTTTCTGGGTAATCTCTTGTTTGGCTTTCTTTGTCCTTCTTGGCTAATGTGAAAATATTGGTGAATCAATTTCCAACCAATAAATCTAATAGGAGTGAGGCTAATAGAATTTTGAAAAGTTGTAGATAACAATGTAACTTTTTGACATAATGAAAAATCTTCGACTTACAAGAAAAAAATAAGAAAAATAAGGGGGGGAAGTTGGGTTTTTCTTAAGTCGATTTTTTTTGTTGCAAAAAGGTTTAATTGAAGTCCATACCACTTAATTAGTTCAATTTCAACTAATGCTAAGAACACATTATATTTTAGGCCCCAAAATGCCATTTTCACAATTTTGTTTAAATGGTTCTTTTGTCTTGAAATCTACACCTAAATAACAATGATGTAGCATCTACCATTTGAAAACACATTTTTCTTCTGGAACCAAATCTATGATTGTGTTTGAATTTTCTCCTAATAATTGGTGCAATGCATTATTATGCAGTTGGTCTAATTGTCACTTCAACTCATCTTTGAAAGGGTGTTATGTAACCAGATCATAAAGCATAAGAAGAGATAGATCAATGACTTGAAAATGAGCCTCTTCAAGGGGGAAACCTCCTTTTACATCACAGAAATAAAAAATTCTTGGATGATACAAATTACAATACCTCCTTGGTATGTATAGGAGTCTGAAGGGTCACAATATAGTAAAGACCTACATAACAATAATAATATAAGAGCACAACAATAACAATAGTGGGCTTCTATGGGGCACAACAATAACAATATGGGGGCTACTTGGGACACAAAAATAATGATATGGGGGATACACTAGTATTATAGGGACCTAACATGCCCCTTTCCTTCAAAAATTATTGTCCTCAATGCTTGAGTAGTTTTGGATGCTTTTATATAACAATAATAATGTAAGGGCACAAAAATAACAATAGTGGTTTTCTATGGGGCACAAAAACAACAATATAGGGGCTACATACGACAAAACAATAATAATATGGGGGCTACACTAGTATTATAGGGACCTATCAAAAGGACAAAAAATTAATTCTTCAATTTTTCTTGCAATTTGGACACATGAATATGGCATTGATTTACTTATAAATTTGGAATAATTTAAACTAAGACATTTTCCCTGACCTCTCAATAATGTATTATTTATCTTGTAATTGTGGTTAATATAAGCTTTATTGGTGCCAAGATGAATTGAGATGCAATGACATGATATTTTCTAACACAAATGGCACTTATTTAAATTATCTCTTACATGGTTTGAAAATGGTTGAACAAATAAAATAATTTTTGACATGGTTAAAATACTCGATGCATAAAAATTCATGTCATGGTTCCTAAATTCGTATGGTTGATTTCTAGTGATATGTTTATGGGATCTCTTTGAAATGTCTCACTTACATTTGATTTACACAACTCTAGATGATTGAAAGGAAACTTGCAACATTCACTTGAATATTCATTTATCATTTGATTCAACCAATTATGCTTCTCAAAGGAATTAATGGTGATAACAATATACATTGAAGAACAAAAGTACATGGTCTCACACATACTTCTAAGCAAGAAATCCCCTTTGAAATTTAGGCTAGAGACATGTCTCGACATATTTAAACAATAAAACAATTAGTCATTAGGGAAGTAAATTATGGCTTGGAAATTGGACACACACGAAAACCCATGACTTTAAGAGTATACACATTAAGATTAAGGCTCACCTTGTTGGAGGTTCATGTTACCCTTGTTTGTACCCATTCGAGTAGTATTACATTATATAAAACTAAACACAAACATTAATTCCACGTAACTTGAGTATATTGGAAGTCCCTGGTGGTCTCCTAAAATCAACCATTTGTTTTCTTTACTGCTATAGTGCAATGAAAACAACATTTAGGAAGGTTCCCCTCTCATACAAATCCCGTGTCGATATATTTGATGGATATAGCACTAGACATGCCCATTCTACATGTCATTTCTTGCTTAGAAATGATTAAATTAAATTTCATTATTTGATGCATCTCTCATTATGTTGCAAATTCATATGATTAAGATGTATGGTTGATGTGATTTAGAAAATTCATTAATATACACTAATAATTAGTCCACCATTTAATATGTACCAAGTCTTTTCAAACAAGTCAACATCTAATCCAATTTATACTCACTCAGAGTAAATCACAAGTTTAGGATTAGAAATAGGATATCCCCCTTTAGGATAAGAAATTGTAATTAAACCTATAAGTGAGGGGAAAGGTTGTTGAGGTAACAACATGTACCTTGCCTAATAGTTTCCTTAGGTTCTCCCCTTTTTGAGGTTAGGACTTTTTCTCTAAGGATAATCCAAGCAATACAATAATTGGCATTGTTGCCAAGGAAAAGGTGCATTCCTTAGGTATTCGACATTGGATTCAATGAGAAAGATTCGTTTTTTATTAATTTAACTCACCTAGAAACTCCATTGCAGGAAATGATCCATTTTCCTTTAATGTGTGTCCTTGGGAAGTTCATGAAATATATAAAGCCATTGATTTTAAATGGATTCATGGGTATCCAAATTATTGCAGTTTGGATTGGTTCGATGAGCTCCCGAGATATATTGGTGATCGTTCATTAGCTATTCCTCATGTAACACAATTTCTCATTTACACTTCAAAGATAAATGTAGCACGTGAGAATGTGTAAAACTAAACGAGAGTTTTTTTCCCCTCTTTGGGACATGGAAAACACAAGTGGGTCAGATTATGTGGAAGCACAAAAAAAATCACTTCCATGGATCTTTTCCTTGAGCTATTCCTTAAATGCTAGGATCCTCCACTTAAAAATTCTAAACGTCATTTTATTAATTATTCCATAAATTTACAAGAAGAAAAATATGTCATCTTGGCATAAATTCAACAATGTGAAAGAAGTGTAGATGACGAAATCCCCTGTGGGCCCCCATGAAAACAAGCACTTCCTTATCAACTTAATGAAGGTCAATTTAATAAATAATATCATAGGGAAGAAGATAATAAGTTGATTGAGATTTACCATGATTAAAAGCAAGAGATAGAAGGCATGTTATCCTTAAAAGTAATTCTTCATTATAACTAATGGAAGAAATGAATTAGAAGCTTGAAGAAAATATTTTCCTTTTGGAATTGATAGGAAAACAAGAGCTTATTGAAACTCAAGAAAGGAATATGGATGAAGGGCCCTCTCATGAAATTTCTAGAGAGAAAGAGTCATTCCATGAAAAGGAAGACCACCCACGCCATGATGAGCCTATGGAGGAAGAATCAATTAATGTAGACCTTGATATTAGGAATCAAGGATTACTTGATCAGAACCAACAACTTCTTATGGATGTAGACAAGAGACCTTCTTGTGATCCCCTTAATTACCATCAAGCTTATTATGGAGAACTAGAAGAGAAACATTCATTTTATAATCCCGTGAAGTATCAAGAACATAAAGAAAAGGACCAATCATCTAGTGATGACTTATGAGAAGAATTGTTTCAAGAAGATTACAACCTTTAGGATTAAGATTAAGATGAGAGTTTAGAGTGTGAAAAAACCATTTTTTTTTCTATCCACATGAATAGTATACCCCTTATCAAATCATTGACTTACATGATTTATCCTCTGAGAGTTCTGGAAGGGTAAAATTTAAAGAAGAAGTGATGGATTCCCCTCATTAGGTGTTGACTTTGATAAGTTTGATTATGACCATTTTCACATAGGAAGATCTAAATGAGATGCAATTTGTGTTTACTTCAAATATGATCCCATATATTATATAGATTTTAAGGGAAAATATGTGATTAATACACTTGGATATCTTGAGGAAATTAAATTAGATGCTTTTGGTCCAATTCTTGAGGAATGTGATCTAAGTTGTCTCCCTCTTCATGAAATGGTTAAGTGTGAAAATTTTGACGTGGACTTTGAGCATTCCTTCCCTTCTAAAAGTTTAACCTTGACTCTTGAATGTCATTATCATGTTAGATGATGCTTGAATTATAAGAATGACCATCATCTTCCATTGCATTTGACTTGTTATCTTTCCTTTCCATTGTTTCAAGGTGACCCAAGATCTCCATGGTTTTCATTTAAATCCTAGTTGGAGCCACCTTCAACACTTTTTTCCTGATAATTTTATAAGTGAAATCAATAAGTTGACTCATTTTTGTGATTATATTAGTCCTATAGACATTAGTACGGAAGAAGTTTCCGGAGGAAAAATTATCCTTGATATATTTTGGGCCTTATAATTCATGACCACTCTTTTTCCTTGGTTCCAAACTTGAAGATGATCCCCATTCCCATTGACATCCACATTATTTTGAATATATCCTTATTTTAGTTGATAGCCAAACACAACGGAAGATCCTACACTGTGGATAGATATCTCCAGTGGTTGTATTGGCTTCTTTATTTCAAATACTAGTCATGTCGTTCAATGAGGTTGTAAGAGTAGAAACGAATAAGCTCCCTAAGTAGGTAGTATAGTCTAGTGTGCTTATTTATTTCTTTACTTAGATTAATATCAGATTTAATTTGTGTTGAATTTTGTAGCTATGGTTGATCTTCATAATTTATATTTTAGCCCTTGTAATGTATAAATAGTTTTAAGACATGTTCTTCATGTCATTTTGATTATTTATCCCTTGAAAGAATTATTCTAAGACATGTTCTTCATGTTGGATTTAAAATAGAAAATTTTAAAATTTGAATTTTGATTTTTTGGCTCCAAAATAATCAAGTCGCCCCCTATGAAGAGACACACCCATTTATGAAGGAAGAACACTATATAAATACATTCGACCTCCTCTACAAAGGCACCCTTCGACCTCACACAAGAAAGAAGTTTCTGGGCATCCCAGCAAAGGGAAAGAAGGACGAAGAAGAAGGATGGAGATCTCTCTATCTCTAGATCACATTTCTATCTCTAGACCTAGCACGTGTGAATTCTAGGTAGGATGAAGTTTTAGGGTTGAATTTGCAGGGCCCAAGTTGCAGGGCCGAGTTACAGGGCTGAGTTGTAGGGTTGAATTGTAGGGCCAAGTTGCAAGGTAGTTTGAAAGGCTTGACTTGAGAGTTGTGGACTAGGTTTGACCATAAGCTTTGGTGGTCAGTTTTATCTCATAGTTGACTAGTTGCATTGGATATATCTCTTGTTGAATTGAAGAATTTCTATAAGAAGAAAGTTGCTGGTTTTTTCCCCTAAGTGGGTTTTCCAAGGGTAAATATTATGTTCTCTTTGTGCATTATGATCTCTACTGCGTTTATGATTTATGGTTGAATTTCTGAAGTGTAGTTTCTTAATGATAAATTGGAATTGTTAAAATATGATATATATCATTAAGTAATTACCAGTATTTTAGAAATATTATGCTTATCTCTATTGCACTTGAAAACTCAACATGGTATTAGAGGTTAGGTGAGGAAAATGCATAAAGATAATTCTTGAAGAAGCTTTGATAAGAGATCACTCTTGACAAAAACCATATGTCTACAATTCGTTTACTTGTCTATGACTATGAGTTCCCCTATGAAGGAATCAAAAAAATAGAACGAGCTACAAACTCTAGGGCTTCGAAAACAAGGATTGATATTCTTCTTGCAAAAGAGGACCTCTTGGGCATTGTGAAAGGAAAGGTCACTGAACCTGAAAAAGAAGAGGAGAAATCGAAATTTGATAAAGATGATATTACAACTAGAAGTATCATTATATATTTTGTCAAAGATCATTTGATTCCATATATCACAAATATTGACTCTTTTAAGAAAATGTATGATGCCCTAATTGGTTTCTACGTTGGCAACAATATTGGTCAAGCAATAAGTTTTAGAAATGAGCTTCATGATGTTAGAATGATAAGGAATGATACTCTAACCTCATATTTCATGAGGATTTCTCAATTGAGAGATCAACCTCAAGCAATTGATGAATTCGTTCCCAAAAAGGAACTAGTAACTACAACACTTAATGGTTTACTTAAATCATGGGATTCATTTGCTGTAGGAATATCTGCCAAAAAATGTGCCAAAGTTTGATCAACTATGGACTACATGTACATAAGAGGAATCAAGACTCGTATAAGGAGGAAATATTCAGAGATCCGAAGAAGTTGACTATCGGGCATATGAAAAAACATTTCAAGAAGGGTGGAGGAAGAAAAAGGTTTGGATTTCTAAGAAGAAATAGAGGAAAAATGAAATGCAAGAAGAAGCCCTGAAGAAGCAAGACCTGCCCCTCAAGGAAAGGGAGATATGTCAAAAGTACAATGTTATCGTTGTCACAAATTTGGTCATTTTAGACATGATTGTCTTGAAAGATCAAATGATAGAAAGAGAAAATTAAAGCAACATGCTTCCGCAACAAATTTTTAAGAACTTTCAAAGAAACCTAAGAATGAAAATTCAGGTCATAAATATTTTTTTCTCCTCTTACTAGTTTTGTTGCAGATAGTGAAGATTTGTGACTAGTGGATAGTGGTTCCTCAAGGCACATGATGAGAGATCAAGACAACCTCAAAATTATAATGGACATAATATTAGCACAAAAGGTGGAACCTAGAGAGAATAACAATTACTTAGTCAAAGGCATTGGGAAGCTATCCATTGAACTAGAATCAAGTGATAATGTTCATTTGAGAAACATATATTATGTACCAGGTTTGAAGAAGAATTTGGTTTCTATTTCATGCTTGGAAGATAAAGGAGACATAGTAGCATTCATTGATGGAAAATTTCTCATTTTTCCCAAAGGCTATAATATAGATTCCTCTAGAGTAATTGGAGTTCATGAAGGAATATTATAGAATTTTGAAACAACCTACTCATGCACTTGTCCATAATGATATTAATCCATGTGAGCATTGGCATAGAAGATATGCTCACCTTCACTATAAAAATTTTCCAACATTAAAGAAGATGTGTGCTTGGGAAGAATGTCATGATACCTTTTCCAAGAAACAAAAAGTAGATATAAGGAAGTCTTATATCTAGTTCATTTTGATGTGTGTGGTTTGATGTTAGTAAAATATATTGGAGGTTCTTTGTACTATGTAATATTTATTGATGATATCTCTTGCAAGACGTGGATCTACTCCATTGTTATAGACATATTTGGGCACTAAAACCCCGATCACATATATCCATAAACCAAGGGCTTCTAAGTCCCTAAAAGTGTTGTTTCATACCCTAAAGGAGCAAGGTCAGCTGATTACATCATCTCCCAGAAGTTCTCCCTAAAAAACTTCTTAGAACTGGTCAAAAATGGATCATCTCACCTGCTCCATGACCAGGGTGCGATGCATCTCACCTTGTACACACGGGAGGTGCGATGCATACTGAAAATGCCTTCTGTAGGGTGCAATGAGCGAGAATAGAAAAATGGCAGAGATAGTTTGCTAAGTGGATGATCAAGGAATCTTCTAGAAACTTCTCATATGACACTTGCCTCTCAGAATTCGCCCAGGGATGAGTAAGAGATCAATGAAATCTCTAAGTGGAACCAAGAACTATCAGAGAGATGACACTAATCAAAATCCCAGAAGCTGACTCACCCCTGTGCAAACATCTATATATGGATCCCTCATCCCAGAGATCCAGAGGTTGGAATTTGGTAAGTTGCAAAGAAGTGCTGCTGGTTTCTCTTTGAAGACATTCTTGGGTGATCTTGCTTTATGTGAGGTGAAGAGGGCTTTCAAGCTGGGAGGATGGCGTTGGGTCAGACCAAGTGGTTGTAATCCTCTCTTCTACTACTTTTACTAATAAAGCTATTTGAGTTTTCCTCCATATTCTTGTGTATCTCTGAATATTGTGTTGATATATGTATTTGTATGGTCAATATATATCTGATCCTATATTGTTTACAGTGAAAGATCTCTATGCTTTGATGGTATTATGTTGCTGTGAATCTACAGGTGCTCTTTGAAGCGGAACAAGTAAGGAAGCAGTGGCAAGATTCTGTCAAAGGGGAAAGGAAACAAGCAAGGAGCCAAGCGGAAGACTGAGGTTGGTACTCTCTGCTTCTTTCTCATCTCTCTCTCGTAAAGGAAAAGACAAGTGACTTTAATTTGTTTGTTTCTAAGATAGCTACCCGTCTTAGTGGGACTAGCAACTCTGAATAGACACTAGATTTCCCAATAACAAAATGGCGACTCCGCTGGGGAGCGATTACTTTGATTGCTTGTCTCTATTTGTTTGATTCATAAACCACAGACAGAACCTGAAGTTAAGCCAGCTAGCCTTCGAACTGCATTTGCTATGCAAGTGCAAAGTAGATCAATTCTGCTTCAGTCAATCTTCGGGTTTGTTTATGAACTGAACAATTGACTTGCAAACATCCTAAGTGCCCTAGAGGTAGCTTGAGTAACCTCATTAGATCAGCCCCTGTACTTTGTAGTTACTGACTATCATTTGCTCGACCTAAATCCCTGAACTGCAAACTGTGACCAAAAACCAAGTTAAAGTCTCGTCCCTGGACCATCGCACCTTGTCTTCTTGGCAATCTGGATGCATCGCACCTCCCGTGTGCAGTAGGTGGGATGCATCCCTATTTCCCTGTGTTACAGATGCGATGATCAGACAAGACTAGATCTGCCTCCATATTTTGGTTTTTTCTTCACTCTCTTCAGCTTTATTCAGGAGTTTTGCTGTCTGTGATCAGTAGACCACTGTTGAAACCCCCTTTTTTTGCATCATCCAACCTCCATTGTACAAAGATTTGTGAATGTTTTTATGCATTTTTCGCCATTCACAGTTCTCATTTACAAAATAGTAGCTTAATCGAGTTGTTGTCTTTTGATTTGAAAGTGTCGCAAGTGTCGTTTTCAGTCAAAGAAAATAATACTTCTCTTTTTGATAGTCGATTACACCACTACTCTTGTATTTGATTTGAATTTATAAGTATTTCAAGTGTCGAAAGTGGTTTTCAATTCAAAATCGCAAAGTGTCGTCTTGTCTCCTTTTCGTTTTTTGAAAAGAAAATCGTTAGTATTGTAGCTTTGGAAGAAGGAATAATTCAGATTTGTACTTAGCATTCTTTTTTTCATTCACACCTTAAGAAAGCGAAAACAAATACGTTCATGTGCATTTTCATTTAGACTGTTTGTTGATTTTGATTTAGGACAGTGCATCTAGTGTGTGCTCTCTGCTCTATGTTGAAAGGATTTCATTTCTCTTTCCTTTGTAGCTAGGATTTTCATTGCAAAAAGAAGATTAAATCACTGTTTATCATCTTAGATTGCATTTTAGGAATTGTATATCTACATCACGCGGTGAACCTGAAAGACAAATTTCTTAAGAAATATCAACTGTAAAATAAATTCAATGAACATAAAAATGCTTTGGAACCTAACGCACAACATCTAGAAGTCTAGGCTAGAGACGTATTCCAGCGTCGTAAAGCTTAGTAACTGTCGCTTTCATCGTAGGTTGGGTGATTCGTCCTCTTTGAGACGACAAGTGCCAGTACAGACTTGTGCTACCACGTACCGTTGAGTATATATTGGGAGACCACAATAGGCTATATCCTTTATCCTTAGGAAGCCATGTCTGCCGCCCTATCGATCGCAATGCACTGAACACAACATTTGGGAAGATTGATTGCCGTATTGTAAAAAGTATTCTGCAGTTTTACGATTGGTTTGGTAATCCCTCTGTCTAGATTTCTAGAGTAGTATCTTTCGTTCCTTTTTAGAATCCTTAAAGGAAAAGGTCCATCTAAGCACTTGTCACTTCAGGCTCATTAAAAATTAAAGGCGACTAGAGTCATCTTTAGCTTTTTCTCGACTCTTAAAAATTGAAAAAGCGAGTTGTGTCAAAGAGTCTAAAATTTGTTTTAATCGGAATAACGTCACTGTTCCCTCGTTGGTCTTAGGTTGAGAAAATGGAGTCCACCAACCAAGGATTTCCCCTTGGGGGAAATCGTAGTCCTTTCTCCTCTTGGGGAGATGTTGGTACACTTCATATGCCCACATTGTCCCTTCTTGGACTGACAATTGGCCTGTCGGTATGGCTTTTCTCGACCTCTATCATTCAAAGCACCGTGATTCCTGAACAATCGAATCAACGACTAGATGATACCAGAGTTCCCCCCAACCTTCTACTTCGTTTGTCTCTCCCTCTCCTTCTTCCTCTTCGCTTGCTGAAGATAGTAAAAATAAAAACCAAGTAACTGAGAAGAAGAAGAAGGGGAAGGAGAAGAAGAAGAAGGAGCCAATGGCAAAAAGGGGCAACCGTGCATCATCTAGCGAAAATCCACACACTACATCGTCCAAACCTAAATCTCCATGTGTCATCTGCAAAGGAGACCACTATCACTGAGATTGTCCTTGCATCCCATGGATCCTAAGGGACTGGTCTCCCCGCTTGCACAATCCGATGTCATCAACCTCTGACGATCATGTTGAAAGTACACCGTCAACTAGTGAAAGCGAAGTCACTGGACAAAAAATGAAATCTAAATTTGCCTGCAGACTATGTGAAGGCGATCATGCCCTCCACTGTCGTCCCTTCCTAGATGAAGCTAAAAGAGTCTTGGATAATCGTCCTGCATCATCGCAGCGACTCCCTCCTGGGTACAAGAAACTCTTGCCGAATCCATTGCTAGTTGAAAATCTGACTAACCCACCTTTGGAGTCGGTCGAAGCACCTATCATTGAAGATAAACCCTCTGAGTCCACATCGGACCAAAGTCAACAGGTCGAGACGACAGTCGACCCCATCTTGGCTTCAGAAGATTTACCTTCAGATGATACAGTCACCAAAGAGAATGAGAATGACACCGTTCAAATTCTTTTCGTAAACACAGACTCCGATGAACATGGGGGAAATTTGCCCATTCCTTTACCGCAGGAAGGAAATTCGTCAGAGTTGTATCCGACTGTTTATTCGGTCCCACCTCCAAGAAACCTAGTCGTTTCCTTCGATTGGAATCTACTAGGTAGACCCTGTTTACCATCTAATGTACCATTTCGAATCATGGTGAAAACTTACAAAATGGTCATGGTTGGTACCATCGTAGATGAAGGGGCTTCTGTGAGTATCCTTTCCTCAACTGCTTGGAAAGCGCTTGGTTCGCCATCGCTTTTGCCTGAGATGCGAAATCTGACAGGCTTCGACAAAGGAACCAGTCGACCATTAGGGATCCTTCCAAGTTTGCCTATAACTTTGAGAAGGAAAACCGTTTATCTGAACGTAATGGTAGTCCAAGGACCTTTAGATTACAATCTACTCCTTGGGCGTGACTACATTTATAGCATGGGAGCCATTGTCTCCTCCCTCTTTCGAGTAATGTGTTTTCCGCATGAAGGCAGAGTGGTCCAGCTCGTAGACCAGCTTTCATTCCCTGGTTCACACATAGCTAATAGTCAAATGCCATCCCTAACAGGTATTTCTGCGCAAGGAATGTCTCATCAATCTCCAATCCTTCGACCTAATGAGCGGGAGTGATTTTGTGGTCGTGACTAAAACCCAGGGGGCATGCACCCTGGTCTGCTTCGGCAGGAAAACTTCAGGTATAGGGTAGGTTTCCGCAAAGGATATATGATTGGTCTGACACACTCGTATGTTTAGGAAAATGGGATTAGACCAGAATAAGATACCTCTATTAGAAGGTAGGACTTTCCCGATAAAATAAATGTTTTGTCTGCAATTTGAAGGGTAACTTGGAAAAGGTAGGCCTTTCCCGATAGAACAAATGTTTTTTCTGCAAATTGAGGGGTAACCTAGGAAACTCTACTTCACTATACCTGGGGGCTTGCAAACCTTTTTGCGTGAAAGTGAAAAACGACCATTTATTTTCTTAGTTTGTAGGTTCTTAACCCTTTAAACTCGTAGGATTGGTTGTTCCTAGCTTACATAATAAAAAGAGTCGGAGCATAATTTCGAATGGTGCAAGCTCCCTAAAAAATGAACCTATCGATGAGACATCCTTATTATGCGACTGACACGAGCAGTTTTACGCGAAGTTCAAGCTCGTTAAAAATTAAACCTAGCAATGAGCATATGGTCCACCAGAGTCAAGCTCATTAAAAAATGAACCCACCTTCGGTAAATGACCATTGTGAATGATTATCATCAGCTTTTGAGCCTTGTTCGTGTTCTTACCATCACCTCCACTCTGTTTTAGCTGATCATTTGCCTCCATTTGATTGTTTACCCCTTTTGAGGAACAACTGCGATAAGTGATCCTATTAGCCACCTTCTTTACACTGCCGTGACTGGGAAGTTCCAAACCTTACCTGGAACCAGCTGCTACCTGAAAACATCACTCATTCCTAAAAAAATGAGTCTCCTTTAAGCTCTTTTCATCTGACTCGTAAAATATGAAAAGATTGCCGAGCAATTGGCCTCTCCAGCTTGTTAAAGTGATTGGAAGTGCTATCCCTCCTCTAGATTTTAATCTTTTTGGGCCTGAGGGATCATTACACAAAAAGATCGAGCGTTTGTCTTCTTCGCCTCGTTAAAACTATCGAAAATTCATCCCTTTTGCATTGTTTTATACTTTTTCAGACTTAAGGGATTATATTAGGAAAAAGGAATATTGGAGTTTTCTTTCCGTCTCTTTTCAGACTCTCTAAAATTGAAAGGGACCAAGTTATCCTTGTCGTTAAACTCGTTAAAACAATAGCGACAAACTTGTCCATTCAGACAAGAACGAGTTTCACTATCGCTAGGCTCGTTAAAACATAGCGACGGGTTTGCCCGAAGGGCAAATTATAGAACAAGCATATGTTATCCTCCTCAAGCTTGACAAAAATAAAGAGGTACTAGTCAGAAATGACTAGGGAAAATTGGGAAGTAAACTTGAAGAAGATTTATTGGTAGCAGGTTGCTCTTGAACATGACACTTTCACTCCATCACCATGATTGAGTCGGGTTGGGTTATTCCATTCACCAATCATATCACCATTGGTCCACCGTACCATTCACTTTTGTGGTTAACGCTACTAATCCATTTCAGTGTCGCTGATATGTTCAAGAGAAGTCTCTTAGAGAATTCACCTACCCAGCTTGTGTCTCATCCGCTGTAATACCTTCACGCTTCATTCTTTCATGACCGCCACCCTGAACCTTGTATCATCAGATCGTTTTCACCTCCACAAAATCATTTGCTCCGTTCCGTGTCGTAGATGTGGGATTCATTAATGCCATCCTACGACGGGTCACTTCTTGTCGACTTCAGCTCATTATCCAAGAAGCTAACCTAGGAACAACCCTTTCAATACTTTGAAGCTTGCATGCCTCAATGGCAAGTTTCTCACTTCCGGCGACAGGTTTACATTAATGGCCTTCGACCGAAATATTTTGTGTGGTGTTCGAAATCGACTCATGTATTCACACCACATGAATTGTATTGCAGTACCTTGAGGGTCATCATCATCATCGGTGATTCCTCTCATGCCTGTTAACAGCTTACATCATTGGCTGGTAATCAGGCGATGTCTTTCCATGTTCGACATCAGAACATCTTTTCACATGGATCGACTTGTACTTTCGGGCGAAGATTGAATGAGTTTTGAAGACCCTGGATCTAGTTTCATCCATCCGGGCTGCGATATATTCAGGAAAATAAAGAAATCAAATGTACATCATTGTTGCACAGATAATCATCCAAACTAAGGGATGATGGCTCTACCAGAATCATCAGTCTGCACACAGACGGTTGTCTGTCCTATGTACATGAAAATGAATTTATCAAGCTAAGCATGGGAATGCCCGCCTCAGTTAGATCATGAAAATATTATGAAGATAATGTATTGTATTGTATCTTATTACAGGTCACCTTCCAGTTCGAAAAACCTCGGATCCTCATTATAAAGCATTTCACCCGACATCAAAAAGATTTACGACCTCATGCTTTAGGGGGCACTGTTATAGACATATTTGAGCACTACAACCCCAATCACATATGTCCAAAAACCAAGGGATTCTAAGTCCCTAAAAGTGTTGTTTCATACCCTAAAGGAGCAAGGTCAGCTGATTACATCATCTCCCAGAAGTTCTCCCTGAAAAACTGCTCAGAACTGGTCAAAACTGGATCATCTCACCTGCTCCATGGCCAGGGTGCAATGCATCTCACCTTGTACACACGGGAGGTGCGATGCATACTGAAAAGGCCTTCTTTAGGGCGCGATGAGCGAGAATAGACAAATGGCAGAGACAGTTTGCTAAGTGGATGATCATGGAATCTTCTAGAAACTTCTCATATGACACTTGCCTCTCATAATTCGCCCAGGGATGAGTAAGAGATCAATGAAATCTCCAAGTGTAACCAAGAACTATCAGAGAGATGACACTAATCAAAATCCCAGAAGCTGACTCACCCCTGTGCAAACATCTATATATGGATCCCTCATCCCAGAGATCCAGAGGTTGGAATTTGGTAATTTGCAAAGAGGTGCTACTGGTTTCTCTTTGAAGACATTTTTGGGTGATCTTGATTTGTGTGAGGTGAAGAGGGCTTTCAAGCTGGGAGGATGGCGCTGGGTCAGACCAAGTGGTTGTAATCCTCTCTTCTACTACTTTTACTAATAAAGCTATTTGAGTTTTCCTCCATATTCTTGTGTATCTCTGAATATTGTGTTGATATATGCATTTGTATGGTCAATATATATCTGATCTTATATTGTTTACAGTGAAAGATCTCTATGATTTGATGGTATTATGCTGCTGTGAATCTACAGGTGCTCTTTGAAGCGGGACAAGTAAGGAAGCAGTGGTGAGATTCTGTCAAAGGGGAAAGGAAACAAGCAAGGAGCCAAGCGGAAGACTGAGGTTGGTACTCTCTGCTTCTTTCTCATCTCTCTCTCGTAAAGGAAAAGACAAGTGACTTTAATCTATTTGTTTCTAAGATAGCTACCCGTCTTAGTGGACTAGCTGCTCTGAATAGACACTAGATTTCCCGATAACATCCATGAAGATGAAAGATGAAGTATTTGACAAATTTTAGAAATTTAACGCTGAAATCAAAAACTTGAAGGGAAAGAAGGTCAAGATCCAATGATTTGATAATGGAGGAGAATATACCTCGAAGGAGCTCATTAAATTTTGTAAAGAAGATGGGATTAAGATGGAGATAATAATCCCTTATAGTCCACAAAGAAATGGATTTAGTGAAAGAAAGAATGGAGGTATTGAAGAATCTATTAAGGTAATGATTCACGATCAAGGCCTACCTATGTTTCTATGGAGTGAAGCATACATGAAAAATGTCTACATTCAACATAGAAGTGTCCATCAAATTTTGGATGAGAAGACTCATGAAGAAGTTTTCACCAAACAGAAACCTCAAGTTAGACATTTAACAATATTTGGTTGTCTTATTTATATTTATGTATCGAAAGATAAGAAAATGAAGCTAGAGCCTTCAGGAAAGAAAAAGGAATATTTGTTGGATATAGTGAGCTATCAAAGGCCTATAGAATATATGTTCTAGGTCAAAGACAAATTAAAGTTAGCAGATACATGACCTTTCATGAGAATGTGGCTTATTGGAAATCTAAGGAAGTCTGCATGGATTCTAATGGTGGAAAAGAACGTGAAGTTACCAAGGAAGAAGTTACATGTCCATCCAATACTGCAACACATCTTAAATATCTTCAAGGAGAGCCAACAGAGCATAGTGAACCAATCTATACGATTGTTGTTCCTGAAATAAAAAAGAGGGCAACATGGTTTAGATCTACCTTGCAGGAAGTAGGACATGTAGCACCACGTGGATCCTTTAGGGAAAGCAAGAGGCCAAAGAGTTATTTTAGATATGAAACTTTAATGGCTAATCTTATTGATGTTGAACCTTCCACTTTTGAAGAAGTAGTTGGTCAACAAGTTTAGAAGGATGCGATGTTGGAAGAATACCAATCGAGTATGGGAAATTGTGCCCAGACTAAAAGGAAAACCACTGGTGTCCTCCAAATGGGTATACAATATCAAGCATGTAGTGGGTGACAACATCTATAAATACAAGGCGATATTTATGGCTACAGGGTTCTAGAAAAAGGGAGTAGACTATGATGAGCCTCTTTCTCCGGTTACTAGGTACACTACCATTAGATCCATTTTTTCTATTGCTTCTTCAGTGGGTTGGAACTTACTTCAAATGGATGTAAACTTGATGTTTTTATTAATGGCATTATTGAGGAAGAAGTGTACATAGAGAAACCTTTTTGAGGTCCATGGTAGAGAGTCTCATGTTTGCAGATTGAAGAAAGTTTTGTATGAACTTAAGCAAGAACCAAGAGACTGATATACATGAAATGATAGTTATATAACATGATTTGGTTTCTCCAAATGTGATGTTGATCCAAGCTTGTACTTCAATGCTGAAAATAATGAACCCGTGATTCTATTATTGTGCATTGATGACTTATTTTTGACAAGTATGGATCATCTTATTATTCTAAGTAAGAGAGAGTTGGCCTTTGAATTTGATATGAATGATCTTGGTTTCATGCATTACTATTTGGGGCTAGAAGTATGGTAGAAGCCCAATAAAATATTTCTTAGTCAATATCCTATAGAATTTTGGAATGATGGACTGTAAGTCGATGTTGACTTCCATGGTGACAAATATGAGAAATTTGAGAAGCATGGAGTCTGATTTGGTAGATCCATCCATGTACTAGAAGTTGATTGGCTCACTGATGTATTTGGCCAATACTAGGCCGAATATTTGCTTTGCAATGAATACATTGAGCCAGTTTCAGGTGGAACTGAGATATGATCATATAGAAACAAAGAACATATTAAGATATTTTCATGGTATGGTTGACTTTGGTTTGAGATATGTCTCAAACGATGATACAATTACAAGGATATACAAATGCAGATTGAGAAGGGAGTGTTGAAGACAAAAATAGTACCTTTGAAGGTTGCTTTAGTTTGGGCTTTTCTATGATTTTGTGGATGAGCAAGAAGCAAAAATCTATCATACCCAATACTAGCAAGGTAGAATATATTGCAACTAGCTTGATAATTTGTGAAGTAGTATGGCTTTAAAAATTACTCATGGGACTGTTTGTTCATGTGCTCCAACCGACCATGATAGATTATGATAATATAAGCTATGTGAAGTTGAAATAGAATCCAATTTTCCATGAAAGGTTGAAGCACATCGAGATCAAGTACCACTTCATCCATGACACATGTAGAAGGGAGAAATGTAGTTTCAATATGTCTCCACTAATGAGTAGATTATTGATATTCTTACAAAGCCTCTATCCCAAGTGAAGTTTGTATACTTCAAAGAAAAGCTTTGGCTTGTGGAGAATGCCTCTCTCATTGAGAGGGAGTATTGATGAGATAGCATTGTCGACTCACATTCTCCATACATCAAGTATTGTGATCCACGTTAGGGAGATTATCCTGACGTCAAGTACATTGGCCCGAATTAGGGAGAATGGTCTGGTAGAGGATTGACATTGACATTATTCCTATGTCATATATGACCTAAATTAGGAATAATGGTATTGAAGTATCATATTCATTTAGGATCAGGTCATGAAATGTGCTACTAGAGTTTTGTCTTTGGCAATTCAGCGTGTGTCAATGACCCAAATGATGGTGAACCAAGACTAGTATGGATGACATGTGTCAAGTACCAACTTAAATTATGGTGAGCACACACCATATGTTTGAAGTACTAACTGAAATGATGAGACTTTTTGATGTGATTGATTTACCATGCATTTGAAGCACTGACCCAAATTATGGTAAGGATATACCATAGGTCTAAAGTGCTAACCCTAATTATGCTAAATGATTTGTTGATGTTGGAAGACCATGTGTCACAATTGTGACTCAATTATGGTGATGGTTTGTTATAACCTTTTCCTAGATAAATTTCTTCATAAGAAGAACATATATCTAGTCATTATGAATACTTACCTATCTAAGAGGGAGTGTTGAGTTTTGTAGCTATGGTCAGTCTTCCTAATTTATATTTTAGTCATTATAATGTATAAAGAATTTATAAGACATTTTCTTCATGTAATTTTGATTTTTTAGACCTTGAAAGAATGATTGTAATACATGTTTTTCATCTTGGATTCAAAAGAGAAAATTTCGAAATTTTATTTTTGAATTTTTGGCTCCAAAATAGTCAAGTTGGCCCAAGTAAAGAGACACATACATTCACGAAGGTAGAAAAATATATAAAGGCATTCAACCTCCTCCATAAAGGTACCATTCTATATCACACAAGAAATAAGTTCAAGGGAATCCAAGAAAAGGACAAGAAGGACAAGAAGGATGAAGATCTCACACTCTCTCTATCTTGCATTTCTCTCTCTAGACCTCGCATGTGTGAATTCTGGGTAGTAGTTTTCTGGCTAGACTAAAGTTGTAGAGGGCTGAGTTGCAGGGCCAAAGTTTTAGGGTTGAATTTGTTGAAAATGAAACAAGATGATGGAGCTTAGTGAAAAGAAGTCGTCTTCACTAAGTGGGCCCACAGACTATTTTTGGTGCAAAGTCTATTTTTAGACATATGGATCATGGTATATGAGTTGCAGGATGCTTTTTATGGATGATTGGTCATGTTGGGAAAAATAGATGGACTTCTATTTTTGGTTCACAGCGGAGTGATCAAAGTCTATTTTTAGACTGCTAGGCTAAAAATAGAAACAATCAAATATTAGCCCTTAGTAATCTTTGGACTCTAAACATTATCTTATTCTCTTGGAGCACTTCAGTCTGAGCTACTGATGTGGCACATGCAGCTGACAGAAGGAATAACGTGGTTTCTTATGTGTTAGTTGAGCTATTGCATGGAGGACTTCAGTTAGAACTCATGCATGTAAGTTCTGTTGAGTTGGATGTGGAGTTGATGGAGTTGTATTCAGTTTGACTTAGTTGAACTAGTTGTATTTAGTCTAACTAAAGAATACACTAGTGATGAGTTGTGTGAATTGATTTTTAATTAATTCACTAATTATTAACTCATAAAGAAACTAAAGAATACATCAGTTAACTCAGTGCACAGGCAGTTCAACAGAGACAGGTGTTAGAGGTAAGTGAAAGGGTGAGTTGTGACTATCAGTTGTGCATGAGATTTTGCACATGCATGGATTGAGTAATTCCAATGAGGACTGCGTAGTGTGGGCCAATATCAAGGCAATTGTAGCCTGTGCTCACGTGATTTTCACTTTGCATTGTGTAGTGGAGACATGAAAAGCAGTGGTGGAGATTTGAACCTGTGACTTGTTCGGATCTGAGCTAGTTTTGTGTGTAACGGGTGGAGATAGTACTGATTACTTGTGAGGAGTATTGTACTATGTATTGTTACATGTTCTCAATCATTATAATATACAAATAGTGTGGGGCTTTCAGCTGTATGCTTTCCCCGGGTTACATACTATGTTAATGTGCGCATGCGATTGATGTTTCATTGTTTTTAATGCTGCTAAATTGATGATCAACGTAGAGGAGGTTATGTATTATGCATGTATTCTGCAATAGTGTATAATCAGGATAATCTCTGTGAATAAGCATCATACTATTCAAAATTTCTACATGGTATCAGAGCAGGTTGATTTGTAGAGAAAGTTCTACATGGTACCGGAGCTGTTGATCATCAGATCTATTATTCAGAAAGTGTTTACATTTTATTTCTTCAGGCAGAGTCTGTAATCGGGCCAGGTAGCCTTTGGATTCATCCTTCCTTTGGAAGGTGAGATATCCGGTAAAAGCCCATGTAGTCAATCTCTGTAAGAGAAATACTTTGTTCTCACGAATTTTAGATCAGAAGCGGTTGAGTTTGGAGCTGGTGTAATTCGAATTTGCAGCAATGTTTTCTTGGTATCAACGTGGCAATGTCTTTCAACGGATTGCGATTGGAGTATGCTCTTGAAGGCAGCTCAAACTATATTGCATGGAAGGACAGGATGGAGGCGGTGTTAGATGATAATGGGCTGAAGGATTTCATAGAGGCTGAGGTCCCAAAACCTACTGATGTTGCTAAAGCTATGGCTTGGCAAAAGAAGATAGCAAAGTGTCGAAGGATTCTGTTGGAGGGCATGAAGGATCACATTGTATCTAGCCTACATGGAAAGGCTTCTCCATACTTGATGTAGAAAGCGTTGACAGATCTATTCCAAAGCAAGAGTGACCAGAGGAAGTTGGCGCTCAAGGATAAACTCAGAAACATTAAGTGTGAGAATGGAGATAGTATGCCCAGGTATCTCATGAAGTTTACCCAGTGTCGGGATGAGCTGGGAAGTGTGGGGGTGACTGTCGATGATGAGGACTTGGTGAGCTTGGCTCTCCTTGGTCTTCCGAAGAGTTGGCATTCCTGTCAGGACTCTGTCAATGGTTGGGAGAAATTTCCAGGATGGGAGAGACTTTGGTCGGATCTTGTGTAAGAGGAGATCAGACGGAGCACCAGATACAGTTCTTCATCCATGCATGATGAGGAGAACTATGCCTTAGCGAGTAAGGTGAAGAAGGGGAAGGAGAAGGGTTCTCTTTCCAAATCCAGTTCTTCCAATAATGGGAAGAAGGTTGACAAGTCGAAGGTGAGATGCTTTCGTTGTCATGAGTTGGGCTATTATGCTACTAATTTCCCAAAGAAGAAATCCAAGAAGGGATCTAGGGAAGGATCTAAAGGTGAGGCACTTGCTTCACAATTTGAGTTGGATTTCACACTCTTTGCATGCATGGTTTCATCCATGGTGGGAAGTGGTTGGTTTCTTGACAGTGGAGCTTCTTTCCACATGACCGGTGACAAAAGTTTGTTCAGTACTTTGGAGGAGAAAGATCTCCAGATACTCATAGCGATGGGTAATGATGAGAAGTATAGTGTCTCAGGTGTAGGCACGGTTATTTTTCAGAGGGAGCATGGAGATCGTCTTACCTTGACCAATGTCAAGTATGTACCAGGACTGGAGAGAAACTTGGTGTCGATCGTGATGCCGGAAGACAGAGGCTATGCTGTAGTCTTCAGTGAGGGAAAGGTTTTCCTTAGACACATCATCACTAGACAGGGGAAGCAGATTGGTTCACGGGTCAAGAACCTGTATGCTCTTGAGGTTCAAGATGCATGCAAAGCCTTGAGCAGCAAGGCAACTGATGGAGACTTGGTGGTTGAGAGGGAGCGTATATTACCTCTTAACATGCAGAGCCAGAAGAAGTCTCAGACGATTGTGGAGGAGCCACGATTGGTGCAGCAACTTCAGGAGGTTGTGGAGCAGCCACAACAAGGGAAGCTGAGAGGAGATCGAGTAGAGACATCTACTCATGCAGAGACCTCCAGTAGGGGGAAACTTCGAGCTAGGTGGGCTGAGGGATCGCATGCAGCCATACCTCCAGGTAGGAGGTGGGGTGATGTGGATTGATCGTCCCAAGGAGGAGGGGCAGGATCCTTGAGGTACCCAACCTCTTGGATGAGACCTTGCTATGGGAGCCCCGATGTGGAGTAGCAGGAACTGACTGATTGGGTAGAGATAGATGCGGATGGAGTGGTAGAGAGAGCGACAGTGTAGGGAATCCCAGGACAACACATAGCTAGAAGGCTGCAGCAATGCGAGAGGCACAAGTGTTTTGCACAGTGTTAGGTGGCATAGAGAAGTGCGCAATGGTGCGAGATGCATGGAGATGTTGCAGTAGCATAGATGTTAGAGAGGGAGCACTTGTCAGTAGCAGGTAGAGCTTCAGCATCAGAGTATGTTCCTAGCCCAACAGAGTGGTCAGTTGGGAGTGTTTTTGTTCCAAGTGTTGTTGGAGCAAGTGGACCGGGCAAATGTGTTGCATGCAGAACATTCCAGAGTTGTAGGATAGGGGTTGCAGATAATCCATATCTTGTTGAGAGGGAGTGTTGAAAATGCAACAAGATGATGGAGCTTAGTGAAAAGAAGTTGCCTTCACTGAGTGGGCCCGCAGGTTATTTTTGGCGCAAAGTCTATTTTTAGACATATGGATCATGGTCTATGAGTTGCAGGATGCTGTTTATGGATGATTGGTCATATTGGGAAAAATAGATGTACTTCTATTTTTGGTTCACAGCAGAGTGATCAGAGTCTATTTTTAGACTTCCAGGCTAAAAATCGAAACAGTCAAATATTATTAGCCATTAGTAATATTTGGACTCTAAACATTATCTTATTCTCTTGGAGCACTTCAGTTTGAGCTACGGATGTGGCACATGCAGTTGACAGAAGGAATCACATGGTTTCTTATGTGTTAGTTGAGCTATTGCATGGAGGACTTCAGTTAGAACTCATGCATGTAAGTTCTGTGGAGTTGGATGTGGAGTTGATGGAGTTGTATTCAGTTTGACTTAGTTGAACTAGTTGTATTTAGTCTAACTAAAGAATACACTAGTGATGAGTTGTGTGAATTGATTGTTAATTAATTCACTAATTATTAACTCATAAAGAAACTAAAGAATACATCAGTTAACTCAGTGCATGGATAGTTCAACAGAGACAGGTGTTAGAGGTAAGTGAAAGGGTGAGTTGTGACTATCAGTTGTGCATGAGATTTTGCACATGCATGGATTGAGTAATGCCAATGAGGACTGCACAGTGTGGGCCAATATCAAGGCAATTGTAGCCTGTGCTCACGTGATTTTCACTTTGCATTGTGCAGTGGAGACAGGAAAAGCAGTGGTGGAGATTTGAACCTGTGACTTGTTTGGATCTGAGCTAGTTTTGTGTGTAAGAGGTGGAGATAGTACTGAGTACTTGTGAGGAGTATTGTACTTTGTATTGTTACATGTTCTCAATCATTATAATATACAAATAGTGTGGGGTTTTCAGCTGTATGCCTTCCCCGGGTTACATACTGTGTTAATGTGCGCATGCGATTGATGTTTCATTGTTTTTAATGCTGCTAAATTGATGATCAATGTAGAGGAGGTTATGTATTATGCATGTATTCTGAAATAGTGTATAATCGAGATAATCTTTGTGAATAAGTGTCATATTATTCAAAATTTCTACAGAATTGCAGGGGTGAAGTTGTAGGGCTGAAGTTACAGGGATGAGTTGTAGGGACGAAGTTGCAGCGCTGAAGTTGCAGGGATGAGTTGTAGGGAAGTTTGAAAGAATTGACTTCAGGGTTGTGGACCAAGTTTGACTATAAGCTTTGTTGGTTAGTTTTACCTCATAGTGGACTAGCTGCATTAGATGTATCTCTTGTTGACTGAAGAATTTCTCTAAGAATAAAGTTATTAGGTTTTTCCCCCAAGTGCATTTTCCCAAGTTAAATCTCGTGTTCTCTTTGCGCATTGTGATCTCTATTGTCTTTATGGTTCATGGTTAACTTTATGAAGTTTAATTACTTAATGATAAACTCAAATTATTAAAAGAAGATATATATCATTAGAAGTAATCACCAAAGTTTCAGAAATATTGTGCTTGTATCTATTACACTTGAAAACTCAACACTTTCATGTACAACAATTTCCTGATTTAGTTTTGCTTACTTGCCTTTTGTTTACTTTAATTTATTTGCTTTCAACATGTTTTATTTCCAGTAGCTGCCAAGGGTACTGGTAGATTCACTTGTTGGTAATTATGTCTCCCAATTTAGATGATGTGTAGATTACAAGTTTAGTGAATCTATGCCCCAATGGATAGAACTTCTAGTCTACAAAACCAAGAGAATATGAACTTCTCATAAATTCCTATATGAGAGAACATATCCCCAAGTTGGACTTAGATCTTTCCCTTCATAAAACTTCCTAGAGACACATAGTTGGGTGTGATTTGCTGTTGTTGTAAATAGATTTCTTGTCATTAGCATAGACTTGTTATTCTCCATTATAAGTTTCCTTCCTATGCTCATCAGTTATCCACATATAGTGGTGTATCAATTGTATGTCCTTAATCTCAGGTGTGTTAGATGACGTGTCTTCTTCTTGATTCATTAGTTGGAATTTTTCTCCGTTGTATGACTTCTATTACATAGAAAACAATTCTAAGGATTTAACTTGTTGATTAAATACTAACATTAGATGGATGTTTTATCACTTTTAACTTAGTAAAATGTTACCTTTTTACTATTTCTAACCATACTAGAACATAATTTCCTCTAGATAAGTGTGCATTAAGCTAGACAACTAAGTACTACTTGCAAGTAAGGGTGAGTAACATGGTCATATCCCTTCCATACTTAACATTTTCTATTAAATACTCTTACACTTTCCATCTCATACATAAAAACAAATATTACCCTAACA
The DNA here is from genome assembly GCA_031772625.1 of Pinus tabuliformis. Lineage (NCBI taxonomy): Eukaryota > Viridiplantae > Streptophyta > Pinopsida > Pinales > Pinaceae > Pinus > Pinus tabuliformis. The sequence continues at coordinate 1,236,946,683 of CM062805.1, read as the reverse complement.
TATGGTTAACTTGTCAAATATTATTCGAAAAAGTTTCATGAAGAAAACAAAGAAAAATGCAAGTCTCAAAAAGTTATATCAAATCCAAATGAAAAGCTAAATAGGTGAAGAAAAAAATAAACTAAAGAAAAGAACTACTTCATCATGCCCCCCTTTCATGTTTTAAGAACATAATACTTATCTAAAGAAAAATGACTTAGAAAAAATTATATCAAAGAAAAAAGAAAAGAAAGGATAAGTGTGTGTAGGTTGAAGTAGTAAGAGCTCCCTCCCATAAGGCTTTGCAAATGGAAAAAGACTCCTAACCACAATTTAATCAACTAATTGGCTCAAAATTAGACCCTCATTATTATATATGACTTTATAAGTTAATCCATATGTTATTCTTACATCCCCTTTCATAATACTAATACTAATAATAATAATAATAACACCATCCACCTAATTTAAGATAGAGGACTTGGGAATACCTTATGTTCTAACTCAAATACATGTAACAGAGGTAAGATTGTTTCCTTGGTTAGATTTTGAGTAATTTCATAACATTGGCTAAGTTATTTGTGTTAATTTATTTTATTTTTATTAATCTCTAACTACTAGTTGAAGCTAGATGTATTATTAAAGGTTTGGAACTATGAATTGATAATTATATCAACCAAAACATATAACTACACGGTTTTTTATCATATCCAAATGTATACATCAACATTATTTAGAGAATTATTTTTAAATGAACAAAGTTTTGGTGACACATACATAAATAATAATTTTTTTTTGTCCATGTTCATATTTGGGAAAAAATATTTGATGCAAAATTAAACTAGTTGGTCAAATGAACACAACTAGCTTCAATTATTAGATTCTATAAGTTTCAAAATAGTATTTTGACCACTTTAATATTTTAATTGATCTTGTAGAAGAATGGAAGAATAATTTTTCCACTTTTATTTATCAATATGGACAAACATTAGTTGGGAAATTGCTTGTATTTTCCTTTTTTTTGAGCACATGAAATTCTAATTGGTGGATTAGATGCCTCTTTGTCTTATCAAAGCACCTTATATATATATAATAAAAAATTTGGATATTTGTATCTTCCAAATTTTGTGTTGTGTTGTCATATTTTCTTATTTTTATTCTTGTTTTTCAAATGAGATCCAATGTGAGTCATTCCTTTTGGAAAAGGAATCTATGGTGAAAACATGGGGGTGGATTTTGTATACCTTTTTCCTCTAGTTTGTTTACCTAGATCAATTTTATTTTAAATACTTAGGAAGGTTATATTTAAAAGTCTTTCTAATATTTTATTTTCAACTCTAAGAAAATTTGCTTTTGTTAGACAGTGATTTTTTCTAGTATCAAATTTAATATTTTTATTAAAAGAAGTGTGTGTATAGGTGATTTAAATATCACTACACCCCCTCTAACTATAAGTGGTTTTGGATTACAACATACTCATCTCAAGAGATCATATGAGGAGAAGAAAGTAGTACTGCAACACATCTTTCTATAAGGGTTTAATTTGTTTTCTCGTTATTCTATTTTTATTTATTTTCTTTTATAGTTTAGGATCTTTAAGTTTTCTTTTAGATTTTAGTTAAAATTTTCCCTTCCTTAATTACATATTCGTTATTTTATTTTATTTATATTTTATTTCATTTTATTAACTTAATCATTTTAATTTTGGATTCAATATTTTTTTTTTTTTAATTTTCTTTTTGTTAGACTTTTAGTTATTTTGGAATTTCATTTTTCTTAGACAATATTTAATAAAATTGTATTATATATATATATATATATATATATATACTTTTTTGTGCATTTTTTTAAATTTCACTTAGGATTATTTCATTTTTTTTGGATTAATTCAAGAAGACCATTTTTAATTTTCACTTTTAGATATAGGTAGAATTTAGAATTTGTTATATATATATATATATTTATCTTTTATTTGTTAGGATATTCCGACACATAGGAAATAGTTAAGTATAACTTAGTTTAGTATAGAGTTAGATAAAGTGTGTTTCTTTACTATGTATTTTTGTAACTTACAATCCAACGGTCACGATATGTTCTAGACATGAAGTGATCCGATGGTTCATTTTCTCCTTGGTATTACCGACAATTGATCCGTGGCTTAACACCCGATTGGTCCATGATCTCTATTTAAAGAGCATGGAGGGTCATTTGTAAGGTGATCGTTCATGAGAGAAGCTTATGTACATTTTCATTTTTTTATTAATAAATTGCCTTAAGTGGCCGCGTTGGCTGAGGCCGTGGACTGTTTCCCTCTTTGAGGGTTTTAACCACATCAAGAATACTGGTGTATTAATTTGTGATATGTTTGTGAGCAGTGTCCTCTGGTGTTCTATCTAAGGAACTTACCCTGTACATTTCTACATGGTATTAGAGCTATTTGAAGGCCGCATATGTTGGTGATCCAAATCCGAAGCTAGTACAGCTGCATCTGATTGTCGTGTCCTATATCTATTGTTTCTGACTGCTTTCGGGCCGAGAGGACTACTCTATTGTGTTAGGAGCATCTGTTACAATGAGGAACCCCTTTCATTTCATGCGAAATGGTTTCCGGTAGCCCTAGCTACGTAATTTTTAAGATATGGAGGTATACAATATCTTTGCAGTTTTAGTTATTCATCTCTCTGTTTATTTCGGTTTATTTAGCTCTCTGTTTTTTTATTACCAGATCTACACCTTTCATTTATGCGTATGCTCTTTGCCCTGCGACTCTGTGCGATATGGGCAAATCAGAAACAGAAAGGAATGATTTTCTCATGTGTATGCTCTTTTATGCCGTGCCTTAGTGTGATCTCGGAAAATCAGAAACATTGAAGAAAATATTTAGGTTCTGGTGAAAGCTAACTTCAAGCCATAAGGTTTGGTTTTTTTGTATGTCTGTGTTGGGTTGTGTGTTTTTTTGTTTTGTAGGAAAAAATAGTTTTTCCAAGTAAGCACGCACCCCAAAACTTCAGTGACTAAAAAAAAAACCACTTCCTCTTTTCCAAAATTTACTAACCTTTTAAACTAGCTCACTTGGTCCAAAGTTACTTTATTAGAATAGAGGTCTTGAGTTCAAGTCTTTCTTTTTGTTGAGTTATTTTTCAAAAAACACATGTAACTTATGTTTTAAAGTTGCTTTATGTAAAAGTGTTATCACCCATTACAAAAAGTGAGTCACTTATAATTCTAAAGTATTTTTATCTTTTATTTAAGTTACAATTTAGTGGGTAGCTCATAAAGTACCATTGTAAAAGTAACTTTCAATTATTTATAAAAGTGGGTCACACTTTTTTTTTTTAAATGAGCTAATTATATTAAGCTTGGAAGGGGGGGTGGGTGTGTGGGGCAGATATATATATATATATATATATATATATATATATATATATATATATATATAGCATTCACTTCCGCACATTCACTCACTTCATCGACATCTTCAGCAACGTTTCTTCAAAAAGCCACAACTTCTTCATTCGAAAGCCATTTTCAGAGCCGTTTTTTTAATCAGCCTAATTTTTCGAGATCTTTCCATTGGAACACTTAGTTTCAGCATCTACAGCGTGAATTTCTATTAAAATGAAAAGTTCATGCCAAGTTATTCTTGATAGCACCAACTACTTCCAATGGTGGTTCTACATTGTGGATTTACTTAGAAATAAAGGTCTTTACATAATAGCCTTACGCCAAGAAACTAAACCTAAATATGAAGATAAGGCAGCCAAATGGGAAAATAGGCAAGATCAAGCACATGGGTTGATAAGGATGTCTATTTCTCCAGACCTTAGATTCCATATCGCAGAACTTGATACCCCTAATAAAGTAATGAAACAACTCACTAAAGTTTTTGGAATTAAAAATGAAATTAGAGCCCATCAACTCGAAAATGAGTTGCTTACGTTGGACCCCAATAATTTTTCTTCAATTGAAGATTGTTTTGTCCAAGTTCAAGACCCTTAGACTTCTCTTGGAAGGTGTTAAGGTTAAGAAAGAAGAAGGTAGTCTTGTCTATTCCATTCTTACTAAGTTGGGACCAGCCTACTCTGTGTTTGTTTCCACCTTCCATTCTACTAGAGAAGCCTTAATTTCTCAAGGACAAGACTACAAGTCCCCCTTTTTTTATTCCTTTTGTGATTCTTTAATAAGAGAACAAGAAAAACTCTTACATATTGGTATTCTTAATCCTGGAAACTCTTCTAAGAAAGCCTTAGCCGCCAAACAACAACCAAATTCAAAGAATCCTAAGGAGTAGTATCCTAAAAATAATGGTATTAAACCAAACAAAGGTCCTAAGCAATTTTAGTCTCAAAATGAAAAATCATTTCAACAAAATGATAAGGCAAATAAAAACAAAGGGAAGAAGATTGATAGACATTGCCACTTTTGTAATTGAGATGGCCACTTAGAATCTGAATGCTACAAGATGGAAGCCTTGGAAGCAACAATGAAGAAGCATAACATCCATTTGGAACACTCTTCAACTTCAACTTCATCTTCAGGAATAACACTTTCTGCATATGGTTGTCAAGCATCTCGATCCAGTTATGTACTAAATGTGTCTTCTTCTTCTCATTCTCATGAGTGGCTCATTGATTATGGAGCTTCTTATCACATTGCCAAAAACAAAGCCATGTTTTCTTCTTTAGATGATTGTAACACCAAAAATATATATGTTGGTGATGATAGATATCTTAGTGTTGTGGGGACTGGAACTGTTCATTTAGACAATGATCAATTCAATGATGTATTATGTGTTCCAACCTTATCTTGCAATCTTCTATCTGTATATCAGATAACTCATTCAAGTGAAGGTAAAACCGTTGAATTTTCACTTCACGATGTTGTAATTAAGGACCTAAGAGATCCTAAACAGATTTTAGCTATTGCCATTGCTGATGATTTTACAAGGTTGTATAAGTTTAACAACTTTGGGTCATCAACTCTTCCCTCGGTATTTGTTTCTCATAATGATGAAGTGAACAAACTTTGGCATGAGCGATTTGGTCACTTAAATTATCACTCCTTTCAAAATCTATGTAAAGAAAATATGGTGACAGGTCTTCTTATGGTTTCTTGCAGAGATGGTGTGTGTTCCAGATGTGTACTCAGAAAACATCATCGAGATAGTTTTGAAAAACATGCCTCTTGGCACGCCTCAGCCCCTTTACAGCTTGTGCATAGTGGTTTATGTGGTCCACTTCCAGTTGTTTCATATTCTGGCTACAAGTATTTCTTAACTTTCATTGATGATTTCTCCAGATGTACTTGGGTATACTTCTTAAAACTCAAGAGTGAAGTATTTAACATGTTCTTGGCCTTTAAGGACTTTGTTGAAAAACAATCTAGACATCAAATTCTTAAGCTAAGATCTAATAATGGCAGAGAATATGTTAACAACAAATTCATCAACTTTTGCACTGAGCATGGAATTCAAATGCAACATACTGTTCCATATACTCCACAATAAAATGTTGTAGCTAAAAGGAAGAATCACACCTTGAAGGAAATGGCTAATTGTATGCTTCAATCTAAAGGACTTAGTCTTAATTTTTAGGCAGAAGCAATTAGCTGTGCAAATTACATAGTAAATCGCACTCCTACTAAGGTTTTAAAGAATATCTCTCCAGAAGAAGCATGGAGCTCAATTAAACTAGATGTAAGTCACTTTCGTGTCTTTGGAAGTGAAGCATGGGCCTATATTCTAGATGAGAAACATAAAGCTTTAGAACCTAAGAGTGAAAAATGTATTTTTGTTGGATATTATGAAGATGTCAAAGGATATAGACTTATTCTACTTAAGTCCAAAAATGTTATCATTAGAACAGATGTAAAGTTTGTTGAAAATATATTGGCCTACGATCCTAGTTCGGCGGATGTGCCACCTCTCTCTATCCCTTCTACTTTTGAAAATATTTCTTCTTCAGATGATGAAAGAGAGGATGACAATCCTCCCCACCTTCTCAGGATCCTCCTTCAGCTCCTCAGCTTCAAAAATGTGTCCATGCTACTCGGGATGCAGCAGGTGCTCTTGCAGGTGATCCTATAGAACAACGACGTTCACGTTCTCAGTTCGATAGAGCCTCTTCTTTACTGGTTCAAGCTTCAGTGAATTGTGATCTTGACACCTTTGCAAAATCTTTAGGCCATCCAGATTGGGACACAACTATGAATGAAAAATATCGTTCATTATTGGAAAATGATACATGGGATGTTGTTCCTCTTCCAAAGGGATGAAGACTTGTTAGATGCAAATGGGTTTACAGAACTAAGTTTGGACCAAATGGAAAAGTTGATAAACATAAAACTCGTCTTGTTGCTAAGGGTTTTTCACAAGTTGAAGGCATTGACTATACCGAAACCTTCTCCCTTGTTGCCAAAATGAACTCTATCTGCCTTGTTCTTTCCCTTACTGCCTCTTTCAAATGGGAAGTCCATCAGATGGATGTTAAATCCACCTTCTTGCATGGGGACTTGCATGAAGAAATCTATATGGAACAACCTACTAGATCTATACAAACAGACTCCAACCTTGTATGTCAGCTTAAGAAATCCCTTTATGGTCTCAAGCAAGCCCCTCGGGCTAGGTATGCCAAAATGGATAGCTTTCTTTTAGATACTAGCTTTTCTAGGTGTCATTCTGACAATACTATCTACACCAAGAAAGTGGGTAAGTCTCTTATCATTCTTGTTCTTTATGTTGATGATCTTATCCTTACTAGTAGTGATCCCAACCTTATAAACCATGTGAAGTCCATCCTTAAAATTCAGTTTGAAATGGCAGACTTAGGACACTTGCATTATTTTCTTGGTCTTCAAGTCTTGTAATCCAAGGAAGGTATTTCCCTTTCCTAGTCCAAGTATGCCTGTGATCTTCTATGCCACTTTCACATGGAATATTGTAAGCCAGCCCATTCTCCCTTTCAGTCTGGAGCCAAACTTTCAGTCACTTGTACTTCCCCTGAAGTTGATGCTACCTTATACTGTCAGCTTGTAGGAAATTTTTTTTATCTGACCCATACTCGTCCTGACCTTTCCTTTGTTGTTGGCCTTATTGCTTGGTTTATGCAAAACCCACATGAAATTCATTGGAAAGCAACTAAAAGAATACTTTGTTATGTTCGAGGTACAATTCAGTTTCGGATTCATTATAGTGCAGAAGCATCTGCTCTATTGGTTGGTTTCACTAATTCCGATTGGTTTGGTGACCCTGATGATCGGAAGTCCACTGTAGGTTATGTATTCACTCTTGGTTCTGGACCTATTACATGGGCTTGCAAGAAACAAAGTGTCATTTCTCTTTCTTTAGCAGAAGCAGAGTATCGTGGCATCGTAGAAGCTAGTCAGATCCTGTTAGAGTTTGGCTTTCAGCAGCAACATCCGACTACACTTTCGTGTGATAATCAAAGTGCCATTAAACTATGCAAAGATCCAGTCCAACATCATCACAGAAAACACATTGAACTACACATGCACTTCATCAGAAAGCTCATTCATGACCATGTTCTTGAAGTGAAATATTGTTCAATCGATGATCAAGTTGCAAATATCTTTACAAAGGCTCTCACAGAGGCAAAGTTTACTAAACTTTGATTTATGGTTGGAGTTCAGGTAGTTGTCACTAAGGGGGGTTAGGCTCTAATGCCTCCTTCCTTCTCTTATTGTGTCATATTTGTACATCCTTCAATCCTATCCCAAGTTGTTCTTAAGGGGGGATGTTAGGATATTCCGACACATAGGAAATAGTTAAGTATAACTTGGTCTAGTATAGAGTTAGGTAAAGTGTGTTTCTTTACTATGTACTTTTGTAACTTACAATCCGATGGTCATGATATTTTCTGGACATGAAGTGATCTGACGGTTCATTCTCTCCTCGGTATTACCGACACTTCATCCGTGTCGTAACACCCTATTGGTTCATGATCTCTATTTAAAGAACATGGAGGGTCATTTGTAAGGTGACTGTTCATGAGAGAAGCTTATGTAAACTTTCATTCTTTTATTAATAAATTGCCTGAAGTGGCTGCGTTGGCTTAAACCATGGACTGTTTCCCTCTTTGAGGGTTTTAACCACATCAAGAATACTGGTGTATTGATCTGTGATCTGTTTATGAGCGGTGTCCTCTGGTGTTCTATCTAAGGAACTTACCCTATAAATTCCTACATTATTGTTAGCAATTAATAATATTCTTTTAGTTTATTTGTTAAATGTTTGATAACTTTTTCTAGTTAGTAGTTAATTTAGATTATATTTATTTTATACTTAAAATTTAAATTTGTCTTAAAAACAGTAATAATAATAATAATAAAACCAAAGAAAGGACAAATACAAAAACAAAGGGGAAGTTGGGTTTTTTAATTCAATTTTTTTGGTGCATAAAGGTTTATTTCAAGTCTCTACCAATTTAATTAGTTTAATTTTAGCTAATACTGAGAACACATTAAATTTTGGGAACAAAAATACAATTTGCACAATTCTTTTTTAAATGGCTCTTTGGTCCTGAAATCTACATTTAAATAGCAGTATTATATCATCAACTAATTGCAAACACATTTTTCTTTTAAAACCAAATTTATGATTGTGTATGATTTAATTCCTAATAATAAATGCAATGCATTGTAAAAAATTGGTTTAATTGTCACTTTAACTCATCTTCTAAAGTGACAAAACATTAATCGTTCAACTTTTCTTTCAATTTGGACACATGACTATGGCATTATTTTACTTACAAATTTAGAATATTTTAGACGAAACATTCTATCTGGCCTCTCATCAGAATATAATTTATCTCGTAATTGTGGTTAGTATATTCTTTATTGATACCAGATGAATTGAGATGCAATGATATGATATTTTCTAGCATAAATGGCACTTATTTAGATTATTTGTTACATAGTTTGAAATGGTTAACAAACAAAAGAATGTTTAACATGGTCACACAACTTGGTGCATAAACTCATGTGATGATTCCCAAATTGGCATGGTTGATTTAGGTGATATGTTTATGGGATCTCTATGAAATGTCTCAATTAGATTTAAATTGCACACCTATGGATGATGGAAAGGCTATTTGGATCATTCACTTGAGACATTCATTTATCCTTTGATTTAACTAATTATACCTCTCAACATAGTGAATAGTGATAATGATATATGTTGAAGAACACAAGTACATGGTCTCACAAATACTTCTGAGCAAGAAATCCCCTTGGATATTTAGGCTAGAGACATGTTTCAGTATCTATAAGTAACAACAAAATCTATCATTAGGAATGCAAAATTGCAACTTAGGAATCATACATGTAGAGAAACCCTATGACTTCAAGAGACTACTCCTTGATCTTAAGGCTTGCCTTGTTGGAGGTCTAGTTTACCCATGTTGGTACCCATTCAGGTAGTATTGTATTAGAGAGAACTAAACAAAAACATTACGTATGTACCTTGAGTATATCAAAAGTACCCCTGGGTCTCCCGAAACCAGCCATTTTCCCACCTTACTATTATAGTGATCTAGATCTTGGGGGATTATATTCGGGAGGCTTGAACATTGAGAGAGGGAGGAGAGAGCACAAAATATTTCCCGAGACTATTTAATTTTTTTTTTTTAAATTCACACAATGAATACCACAACATATGAAAAGAAATCCAACTCTTTATTAAATGAAGAACTGTTTTACAACTACATTGTGGTGGATGAATCTCTCCTTTTGAAAGGTGAGTCCTATTATTTATAGTGTTTTTATTTCCTTCTTGAATTACATAATTGAATATGATGGGTAAATAACGTGTGGTTACCACTTTCCATTTAAATCAATCCTTCCCCTTTAGGAAGCAATGGTCCTCATTGCATAAAGTTCCCTTCTTAGGTGATTCTATTGAATATGAGCCAATGAAGAGAAGGGTTTTATGTGGGACAATTTTGTTATTAATAGTGTATGGACTAGTAAATGGACTTAGAGATAGTTATCTTGTCAGTATGCCATGGTATGATAGAAATCTAGTGGCTTATGTGAAAGTCTGGTTACCCAGAAGGTGCTATTGACCGATTAATTATTTCCTATCAGTTATTTATGGAAGTTAATTAATTTATTGGAATTAATGAATAACAACATAAATAACATCGATAAAAAACTTAAAAATGTGGGAAAATGTGAAAAAAACTAATCACACAATTTACACCAGTTTTTTGGACAAAATTTCCCTAGGAAAATCCCAATGTGGGGAAAACTAGTTTTAAGATCTGAGGGATTTTATTATTATCTTCAGTAATAAAATGCTATTGAGAAATACAATGGTTTGTCTCTCACTAGCAAAGCTCCAGAAAATATTTCTTTACTTATGATAATTGGTAAAACCCCACAACATCCCTTTTCTGTAATTCACACTGCCTCCAACAACACACACTGGCCTTTGGCAATTCATACTGACTTTTTCTGGCCATTTTCACTGGCTTATGATAAACTTGATATGCCTTCTGGAAGACTCGAATTCTCTCCAACAAATTCACATTGGCTTTCTCCTCAACTCACACTGGCACTGGAAAACTCGACTTGACCTATGGAAGATTCACACTACCTTCCTAAAACTAATACCAGTCTCCTCCTACAAATACACTAAAGAAATTCGACCTCCTTGTAGAGTTCATGACCTCACTCGGAAAGAGTTCAGTCTCCTACAAAAAATATTGATTGCAAGAATCTCTGGAAAATATTTCCTCAATCACTGCTACTCAAACCCTTTGGTGCCTTTTGAAAATCACCCACTCGAGTATCTATGTGTTCTCCAAAGTTTCTCATCGATCTCATTTATAATATTTAATTCACAAATGAATGACCACAATTACAAGTTCAATTGATCTAATCGATGGTTAAGCTCATATTTGAAACTTTCTACAAGATTTTAGAGGAAAATAGACCTTATCCCAATAATATCAATTATTTATTCACTTTTCCTAAGTAAGACTTCAAGTTGATTGAAAAAACCACTAATTGACTCAATTAAGATATTTTTCCAATATTGAAGTAACACGTTGAAGTTCGTTTTCTGTCCACAACACTACCTGCCAAGTATACATCTCTATATCCCATCAACTTGACACCATCACCTTTAGTATATCTCAATCCATACTCAAATTTACCTTGTAGATACCATAGCATATGCTTCGTTGTTGTCTAATGCACCCTCTTTGGTTCCACCATGAACTGACTATGAGTGTTGACCGCAAATCAAATGTTTGGCCTTGTGTTAAGCTAATACATCAAAGAGATAATAATATTTCTATATAAGGTGGGGTCTACTATTTCTTGCTTAGAAGCATAAATATTATTTTAATTAGTAATCATATGCATAAACATGGGTCTAGAGTCCAACATCTTGAATTTCCTCAATATTTCCATAGCATATCTCCATAGCTTCAAGCTCCTCATGCTCCCCTTACTACTCCACTTGCTCTGAACTCTCATCTACACCATCTATATTAGTCACTATAATCATACTAGTTCCTTGATCATGAGATCCATGTTCATCCCTTAGAGCTTCTTCTAGTTGACTCTGATCAACTATTTCCAACTCGCGAGAGCTCCTAAAGGCTAGTTGACTCTGATCAACTATTGCCAACTCGCGAGAGCTCCTAAAGGCTTTCTCTTCCTGAAACTTTATGTCATGTATCATAATAATATTTATGCGACCTGGAATGTATATCCTGTATGCCTTGGACGTTTCACTGTAACCAACAAAATATCCCTTTTCTATAGTTGAGTCTAACTTGGTGCACTTTTCGTCTGGAACATGATAAATGTGATACTACCAAAAATCCTAAAGTGTCTGAGTTCTAGATTCTTCCCTGTGAATGCCTCCTCACGTGTCATCTTTCCCAACACCTTGTGCAATACCCTATTATGAATTACACTGTTGTAATACATAATTCTACTCAAATATATCTAGGCTTATCCTCATCATATAACATTTCCCTTGTTGCTCCAACTAATGTCATGTTATTTCTCCCAACAACTCCATTATGTTGTGGGCTATATGGAGCTATCCATTCTCTCTTGATACTGTCCATCACACAAAACTCCTTGAAGGATTTCTTGATGTACTTAACTCCATTATTTGTCTGAAGAACCTTTATCTTCCTCCTTGTCAAATTCTCCACAACAACCTTAAACTCTTGGAAGTGACTAAAGAAGTTGTCTTGATTCTTCAAGAAGTAAATATAGGAATTCCTCGAGAAGTCATCAATAAAGGTAATAAATTATTCGTAACCCATAAGGGACTTGTGGATAATGAGCCACAAATATCAAAATGTATCAAGTATAGTACACCCTTGGTTCAATTGTCACTCCTTAGAAATGGTGCCTTTGCATACCTCCCAAATACTCACCCTCTGCACACATCATCATGTTCCATGCTTACTTCTGGAACTCCTATCATGGTCTCCCTAAGCAATTTAAGTGCTCCATGATGGATATTCCCCTTCCTCCTATGCCATAATTATCCCATGTATCTGTTAGTACTGTTGTTGACCGACATATTTGGAGCATCCAACTACAACCTGCATAACTTGTTGCTTCTAACCCCAATTTGAATCACTAACTTCCGATTCGAGTGTTTTAAGTACACCTTTTGTCCTCAAAAGTAGACATCATATCCCTTATCCTGAAGAGAAGAAATTGAAATTAGGTTCATTCCTAAACTTGGTATGTGCAACACATTTGTAAGATGCGTACTCTTTCTTGACGCCCTTTGAAAGGTAATCATCCCTCTCCTAAATGGAGTGCACTTGGACTTATTTCTCGTTTGAATTTGGAAGCTTATCTCCTCTTCTTTGTATATGGGAAAATATTCTTTAACTCATGTCATATGACATGATGCCCCACTATCAATATACCAAACCCCTATGGATGTAGAGCTAGATAAGAAAACTCGGAGAACAAACTCATCTTCAAGTATTGAAGATAGCTCGTCAATATCCATCGAATTTTCTATCTGTTACTTCTTCTTCTTGTCACCCTTATTTCTATTCAGACATTCACTGACATAGTGACCACGGTAGCTGCATCTAAAACACTTGATTTTACTCAAGTCGTTTTTCTTCTTCTCTCCATTGGAGTTAGGCCTTTTTCTTGAGCCCTTCTTAGCTTTTTCCCTTCCTGCCAGAGAAAAATTCTTGTCATCCTCATTTTTATGGGTATTATTGCTACTACCACTAAAAAGACTCAACTTAAGCTCCTCTTGAGTGAAATTTCTCTACAAACGATCCCCATTAGGTAGGTCTTATCTGCCATTAATCACTTGGACAAACACGTCCCACTCTTTGAGAACCTGTTTAAGGAAATTCTCACGAGTTCATTGTCACCTATCTTTTCTCTAACAACTGCTAACTCGTCTTTGACAAGTATGATCCTGGTGAGGTAACTAACTACACTTTCTCCCTTGTTCATGTTGGTGTTTCTTAGCTTACCTTTGAGGATCAACTTCCTGTTTATAATGAAATTCTAGAATAACTTCAAGATGGAATAATACATCTTGGTTGTATCCAATTCTGCAATATGGGGAACGATGTGATCTTTAACCCCGTCTTGGATAGTACACCTAGTTTTGGTATCCTCCATTTGATCAATTTCTAACTGTGTTGGATATGCTGGTATGGCTACAACTGTCATTGCATATTCATTCAACCCATGCTCCTCCAAAAATATTAATATTCTAGATTTCCAAACACCAAAGTTTGATGCACCACTAAGTTTTTCCCGGTTTATAAATATAGTTGAAGCCATATATGAAACCCTCAAACAATAAACCCCAATAAATCTGAATAGATATGGAGAAAACAATAACTTGCGTGAAACCTTTGATTTCTCCTATTAAATCCTTGCACTTAGATCACCAATGGCCTCAACTATTTAGTTTTGTTTTGATCTACCCTGTTTTGCACTAATATGCTCTAATACCATGTGAAATTTTGATTATTTAGAAGGTTGTATTAATTAGTTAATTATTTATTATCACTTGTTTATGGAAAATTAATTCATTAAATGGAAGTAATGAGTAACAACATAAATGGTGCAGGGTAAGACCCACACATACCCACAATATGCAAGAATCTGCATAACACAACTGTCCCAGGTATTTGACTCTACAATGGAGTCAAATCTTCATGCATAAAATGGTCAAGGCCCTTTAAAAGTTCCTTTATATCGAAACCAATCACCTTGCCAAACCTCCTATCGGGACTTATATCAATTCTCAAACCTTTGTTAATATATATATCTATTGCATAAATGCTTTATCAGCGCTTTTACTTATAAAACCCATTAGCAAAGGAAATACCTGCAAACATACCTTCTTTCCACATTCCCTAAATACTTCTGCACAGTCCCCGAGGTTAAACCTCATCGCAATCGGTCATCACATCTTTCCTTAATCCTGCATACATATATATACCTCCTGTTCTTGGATACGTGATTTCCCTCTAGGATCAGGAAATACACTATCGCGCTTAATTCATACCCTTTTTGTTTACAAAGGGAAACTCTGCCGAACATATATATCGGACTTCAAATTCATTGAACCTGCGTTTATAAATGCGTCGGGTCCGCTTCCTTTAGTTGCTCCACAGTGCGACACTACATTAAGGCCCGATCTCTGATTAGACGATATCTCTGATCGCCGACTGGCACTTATAGGTGATATCTCTATCGGCATATCGCTATGCTCCATTCCATTATCACTGTCGTTTATTTTTGTCGAAATGCTATTGCGATTTCGATCGTGACCGTTGATCTGATCCCGATCCAACGATCCACGATCAATCGATAGTCACTCACCGATTTCAATGCCTCCAAAAGGATTCCGCTGATCTGCCAATGCGATACAACCTGGACCATTGATCTCACAGATCTAACGACTCCTGAGTTATTAACACTTCACTTCTCTGCTCATCCCTTTACTTAATTTTTACGCCATTTCAATGGTTTCTGTGGGTCTTTTGAGTTCTTCAGAGGTTCTTCCTCCTTTGCTGTTTCGCTGCGACTCTTCCTCTTGGCTTCATTTTGCATGCCCCTCTAATTGTTGTCACTTCAAAGCAACTCTTGGTCCTTCAAGTGGATCAATACAATTTCTCCAAATCATTCTTATTCTCTACGCGTTCTTCAAACTCCACCTTCTGCTTCCATTTTTCAACTTCCTTTGAGCTAAACTCATTAAATTCTTTGATCCTTCAGCTGGATTCAATGACCCTTCTACGATTCCTCTTGATCAACTCCGTTCCTCTACGTCCTTCAGAACTCTTCCTGCAATAATAGTTACAGAACCTACAAATTCACAGTAAATCACTTATGAAATACTCTTCACATACTGATACAGTGATGAAATAACATTTCCATATATTAATATAAACAACAATTTACATATCAGAGACTCTGAGTCTCTCACATGCTAGTTCTTCAATGTCATGGCCTCTCTCTTTTGACTATGCCCGTAGGCTTACATATATTCTATCTGTCCCTCTCTATCTCCTAATTGAACGCGCAGGTTCACTATTTATAAGAATACATTCGAACGGATCACTGAAGGGATCTGATCAATCCTTTCCGTGAATCACTCACTAAATCCTGAAAGATCGCTACAAAATACATGTGGCAGATTAATAAGTCTTCGAGGAACTTAGCTATTCCATATTTTTCTCTGTTTTAAAACAGAAAAGTCCCCTTACTCAGCTCAATGGTCCACGTCTATTCTCCATTTAATTCCTAAAAACTCTCTCTCGCTTCTAGAATCATGAACTGTTCTAAGAGTCCTAATTGAATTTAGGCTCTTTTGTTATTATTTCCACTCATGTCCTCATTTATTTGAGGGTACTTACAATTTCCTCTCACATATCTAATTAAATACTTAAAGGCCTAGATATTATATTAATTTGAGACTTAGGAAAACTATTTCCTAAAAATACATGACCCCTATGTCTACTTATTTACAATGGTTTTTCTCTTGGGTGAATGCTCCTGCATCAGAATCCCATAGTAGAAAATATTCATGATCTCCTGATCATGTGTCTTTTGGTCTTGGTCTTCCTAGATCCCACACTTTTTTTTGTAACTGTCCACATGCTTTGTTCCCTTGTTGTTGTTGTACTTCTGCTGTCTTTTGCTCCATCTTCTTCTTCTTGTCAATCATGTTCAACTTTTGATTGATCTTGTTTGCTGCTGCTACCTTTTTTCTCCATTTGGTCTGCTTCATCATTAACTCTCACATTTCATCAATCTCTGTCTCTAGTACATCTTTGAACTGGTCCATTTTTTGCTTTGTATTTCTGTCTCTTTCTTTTTGTTTCAGGTTGTCGCTGTCCACTAGTTCTTCAATCTGCTGTTGGTTTTCTTTACTTACTTCAACTTTTGCCTTGGTTGCTTTGTTGACTTCTATTTTTCTTGCTCCAAATTTTGGTTTTCATGTTTTGCTTGCTTCAATGCTTGCTGTGACTCCTATGCTAACTTTAACTTTGCTTGCTACCTCCCTATCATCCTTACCCTCTTTCATGATTGGATCATGACTGTTCAGTACTCCTTCCAGCAAATTAACTTCTCTATTCCATGGATTGAGTTCTTTTATAGAATTCTCTTCTTTCACCTTTATTTGGTTGTTCACTTGTGACAAATCTCCTCTAGCATTTTCAACAAAACCTGCACTCACAAAACACTTGTTAAAATTAAAAACAAAAGGCTGATGTGCCTTGTTTTCCATTGGCAACAATTCAGTTTGCTGCACTATTTTTCCTCCTCTGTTAGCACATTAGTACACTGATTTGAACTCTCAATTGAATTCATGAGACTGTCCATTAGTCTCTCTTTCATACTGTCTTCTTCAATGATATCTCTCTGCTTTTGTCCATTGCAGTGAACTCCTTCTCTTGCAGTTTCAATTTGCTGAACTCTCATATCCACCTCCTTTTCCTTATGATTGTCATTCATGACAATTCTTTTGTCTTCCTTCTTCAACAATCTCTCTTGAAAATCTATCCTTTGTCTTTCCAACTCCCTTCTTTTAAAATATAATTTTCTATAAAACTCAACAACTTCAATTGGAGTAGATTTTGGAAATTTTACACAATTCTCCATACCTTCCTTTGTTATGGATAGATCATCAGATGTCCTTTCTCCTTTTGCTAAGTCTTTCGCATAGACTTCTTCTTCCTTAACATCTTTCAGTAGATGCTTTTCTTCTTCATTGACTATCTCAACAGCTTTCATGGCTATTTCAACTGTGCCTATCATCATGGTGAATTTCTGGTCCTTTACTATGTTTTCAGGTAACATAGTTTCTTCTTCTTTAGTACATTTTGCCTTGCTGTCCCTCTGTAACTCTTCTCCAAGAGCTATCCTTGTCTCACCATCTGCATTAACATTCTCCTGCATTTTCTTTTCATCAATAACATTAATCAAATTTATTTGATTACCTCTCTGAGACAATATTTCTTCATTCTTCATCATAATAAGATCCCGATTCCTCATCTCCATGACAACTTCTATAGACTCATCCATAGACCTTTTCTTCTGTATGCAGTCAAATTTCTCCTCTTCTGAAAAGTTTTCTTTGTCACTTTTTGCTTCTAGACCTTCATCTTCTTTGAAGATATCTTCAAATGGCTTCTTTTCTCCTGCAATATCTGCCATCATACACAAATTATCAGTTTTAAAAATATATGACCCTATGGTCTCACTTGATGGTTCAACCATCATATCTCCTTACTGTTCTAAATCATTCATATGATTCAGAAATTCTTTGATAGTCTCTTCTTCAATCTCCTCAAGCCCTTCACCTAGTTGCTTGATATCTTTCTCTAACTGCATATGAGATCTATCTATCTCATCTTTTTCCAGAACAAAAGTTAGATTCTGCTGGTCTTCTTCCTCCTTTATGAAAATATCAGCCAATTGTCCTTCTTTACATGTTTCACCTTCATACATACACAAATTTTTAGTTTTAAACCCATGTGACCCTTTGTTCTCACTTGAAGTTTCAGTATTCAAGTCTTCATCTTCACTTTCTCCCATAAATTCTCCTTGTTCTGGTTCACAAATGGATTCTTCCATTTCTAGCTCAACTTCCTTGAGTTTTTCCTTCATCCACTTTACTTGCATTTGTTGTAGCCTTCTCTGTATTTCTTGCCATTTTACTAGCTTCTTTCTCAAGACCCAACCTAGTCTCTGGCTTTCCTCAAGTATGCTCCTTAATGCATTGAGTTTTTCTTTTAATTCAGTAACCTCTTTGTTAATTTCTTCTTGACTCATCCTCTTGCCATTTGCCTTGGCATCCTCTTTCTTATATCTTCTGTTGTGGCTTCTCTCTGAACCTCTGCTATGACTATTATTAGTCATCTTCTTCTCTTATTTCTTCATGAGATCCTTTGCAACAAGCTTCTGCAATAGCTAGTCCTCCTCGCTGCAATCTTACCTCACTTAGTCTTTTGGTAAGCACGGTCCTCTGTCTGGAACCTGCTCTTGAGCAACACTTTTTCTCCTTCTAGGCTTTTGCAATCTCTCACTTCCTCTTGAGAACACTTCAGTTTTCCTCTCTGTCTAATCTCTTGTTGGATTCTTCAAGTTCACTGCCACTTCTTCTTCAGAGTGTTCCCCTTACTCTGTCTTCAATAACACATTTGGTTCTCCTCTCACAACTTTTCTTGTTGTCACATGTGCATTAGTATAAAAACACACATTCTCAATTTAAAACAGAACATATTATCTCACCTTCAAGATCTCAGCGTGATCTTGTTTCACCCATTCTTCTGCACTTGAATGGATTGTCCTCTGTTTTGTCCCTCAAGTCCTCTTTCCTTCAGAACTTGTATTAAGCAATCTTGCTTTCTCTTTCCTTCAAGGAATCCTCTGTTCCTGTTTACTCCAAGCCTCTACTGGAACTGCTACAGTCTTCCAGAACTTCAAAAGTTCTCCTTACAGTCTTCTGTTGTAGTCTATATCATTCATCCATTTAACTTATACACATTACCTTTTTCTTTGTGGAACCTCCTTTTCACAGGAAATATTCCCTCGCTCTGATTTCAATTCTACTTTGGTTACAAATCTGCTCTGATACCACTAATGGTGCAGGGTAAGACTCACACAAACCCACAGTATGCAAGAATCTGCATAACACAACTATCCCAGGTATTTGACTCTACAATGGAGTCAAATATTCATACATAAAATGGTCAAGGCCCTTGAAAATCTCCTTTATATTGGAACCAATCACCCTGCAAACCTCCTATCGAGACTTATATCAATTCTCAAACCTTTGGTTAATATATTTATGTATTGCATAAATGCTTTATCAGTGCTTTTAGTTATAAAACCCATTAACAAAGGAAATACTTGCAAACATACCTTCTTTCCACCTTCCATACAGACTTCTTCACAGTCCCCGAGGTTAAACCTCATCACAATCGACCATTGCATCTTTCCTTAATCCTGCATACATATATATACCTCCTGTTCCCCGATACACGATTTCCCTCTAAGATCGGGAAATACACTATCGCGCTTAATTCATACTCTTTTTGTTTACAAAGGGAAACTCTACCGACCATATATATCTGACTTCAACTTCACTGAACCCGCATTTATAAATGCGTCAGGTCTGCATCCTTTAGTCGCTCCTCATTGCAACACTACGTTAACGCCCGATCTCTGATTATGATATCTCTGATCACCGACTGGCACTTATCGACGATATCACTATCGGCATATTGCTACGCTCCATTCCATTGTCACTGTCGTTTATTTTTGCCGAAATGCGATTGCGATTTCAATCATGACCGTTGATTTGATCCCGATCCAACGGTCCATGATCAATCGGCAGTCGCTCGCCGATTTCAATGCCTCCAAAAGGATTTTGCCGATTCACCAATGTGATACAACCTTGATCGTTGATCTCACAGATCTAACGACTCCTGAGTGATTAACACTTCACTTCTCTGCTCGTCCCTTTTACTTAGTTTTTACGCCATTTCAATGGTTTCTGCGGGTCTTTTGGGTTCTTCAGAGGTTCTTCCTCCTTCACTGTTTCGCTGCGACTCTTCCTCTTGGCTTCATTTTGCATGCCCCTCTAATTGCTGTCACTTCAAAGCAACTCTTGGCCCTTCAAGTGGATCAATATGATTTCTCCAAATCATTCTTCTTCTCTGCGCATCCTTCAAACTCTGCCTTCTGCTTCCACTGTTCAGCTTCCTTTGAGCTGAACTCCTTAGTGAATTCTCTGATCCTTCAGCTGGATTCAATGACCCTTCTACGATCCCTCTGGCTCAACTCCGTTCCTCTGCGTCCTTCAGAATTCTGCCTGCAATCATAGTTACAGAACCTACGAATTCACAGTAAATCATTTATGAAATACTCTTCACATACTGACACAGTCAGGAAATAACATCTCCATATATTAATATAAACAACAATTTACATATTAGAGACTCTGAGTCTCGCACAGGCCAGTTCTTCAATGTTGTGGCCTCTCTCTTTTGACTATGCCTGTAGGCTTACATATATTTTGTCTGTCCCTCTCTATCTCCTAATTGAACATGCAGGTTCACTATTTATAAGAATACATTGGATCGGATCATTGAAAGGATTCGATCAATCCTTTCCTTGAATCACTGGCTAAAGTCGTAATGCTCACTATAGAATACATATGCGGCAGATTAATAAGTCTTCGAGGAACTTATCTATTCCATCTCTTTCTCTATTTTAAAACAAAAAATTCCCCTTATTCAGCTCAATGGTCCATGTCTATTCTCCATTTAATGCCTAAAAACTCTCTCTCACTTCTAGAATCATGAACTGTTCTAAGAGTCCTAATTGACTTTAGGCTCTTTTGTTATTATTTCCACTCATGTCCTCATTTATTCAATGGTAGTTACAATTTCCTCTCACATATCTAATTAAATCACTTAAAGGCCTAGATATTACATTAACTTGAGACTTAGGAAAACTATTTCCTGAAAATACATGACCCCTATGTCTACTTATTTACAATGGTTTTTCTCTTGGGTGAATGCTCTTGCATTAATAGACAACGTCAATCACAAACTAAAAAATGAAAGAAAATATGCGAGAAAAATCACATAATTTACAGCAGTATTTTTGGACAAAACGTCCCTAGAAAAACCCCAATGTGGGGAAAACTAGTTTTCATATCTTAGAGATTTTATTATTATCTTCAACAAATAAACTGCTATTGAGAAATACAACTACTTTCCTCTCACAAGAAAAATTCTGGCAAAATATTTCTTTATTTAAGATAATCTGTAAAATGCCATGGCTTCCATTTTTTGCAATTCACACTTCCTCTAGCAACAAACATTGGCCTATGGAAATTCACATTGGTTTCCGATAAACTCAATATGCTTTTTAGAAGATTCGAATGGCCTCCAAAAAATTCACATTAGCGCCTGGTGAACTCGCACTAGCATTAGAAAGCTCGATCTGGCCTCTGGAAGATTCGCACAACCTTCCGACAAATAATCTCAGCCTCCTACAAATACACTAAGCAATTGGGAATCCTCTTGAAGCTCACGACCTCACTAGGAAAAAACTTGTCCTCATGCATAAGAATACTAATAACAAGAATAACCAAAAAATCTTTCCTCAATCACTATTGTTGAAAGCTTTTGGTGTCTTTTAAAAATCACCCACTCAAATATTTGTGTGTTCTCCAAAGTTTTCTACCTATCTCCTTTATAATCTCTCATTCATGAATGAATGACCACAATTAGAAGTTCACTGAATCTAACTGATGGCTAGGATCATCTTAGAAACTTTCTACAAGATTCTAGAGGAAAATTGACCCGATCCCAATTAATATCAATTAATTATTCTTTTTTTTTAAAGTTAGGGAATAATTGAAAAAACCACTAATTGACTTAATTAGGATATTTTTATTAGATGAAACTTATGAAAAATTACATGGGCTTGGATATAATTAACTCCCCCATGTTTCTAGCCTCAATGACACCTCTTAAGACTAGAACACATGTTCAAGATACAAAAACTAACATCTTATCTTTGTAAATTCTCACTATCCAATTAAATGTTGTAAACCCTTCCTCCAAGTATTAAAGTTTCACATTTTTTTTCCTATTTCAATTCTCTTAGCTTGATCCCACCCAGTAGACCAAGCTTCCCAAATTTGTAGTATCATAATTTATACATAAGACAGTTCAACGTTATAGGAGTTTCCTCTTTATCAACACAATACTCTCCATTAATAATGTAATCAAACTCCTTGATAATAAGAAACATTTCACCTCTAATGTGAACCATCCATAAAAAATATTAATGTCATCAACAAAATACCCAGTAACTCCTCCAAATACAACCAACACATAATCCACATAGAGTGATTACATGATCTTGCAGGGTTCATTCCCATATCATGACATCACTCGCCCAAGAGTGGTAATGTGTGTATTGTTCCATGTATTTTTATTGCTGCCACCATTGTTGCTACTAATGCCGGTTATATCGAGAGAACATAAGATGGAAGGAAATCCGTGAACTGTAAGAGAAAGTGGAACAAATTCCTTGGCTAAAGGAATCAATTTTGAGAGCAGATCAATCAATTCTCGCATGTTTTGGTTCAATTCCTATGGAGGCTTTCCATTTTCTTACATAGCTAACCGTTTTCACTCTTTTGTAGCATTTGCTCTTAATTGTGTGTGAATTGCTACAAGTGTTTTGCCACAAATTTTGCACGCTATGATGTTTATTTTGCTATAAATTTTATTCTTTGCCATGCTCATCACTATGACAAGCATTTTCAAGAAGAATTTGACTGGAATTATCCTAAACAATTTGATCAACGCTCTCGTGAACATTACCACTAACTTTTACATTATCATAATTACTCGACAAATTATTTTCACGCTAAAACTTTTCTCTAGTTTTAGTGCATTTTGCTCAAAAGTTCGCAAAATAGGAACATTCTTGTGCTAAATAAAAATACTTAAAGATTGCTTTCATACCTAATGCTGGGATCCACATCAAAATGCATACGACTAAAATTTATTAAGCAAAGACCGAGACTTAGGTTGTTTCCCATAACACTCCCACCATTTTCCATGACAACCATAGCTAAAATCAAGATTCTCCCACTCTCATATTTCATCACCCATGTTTTATATGATGCATACAACTATCCTTAGCAAATGCAAGGCACACATGAAGTTAAGCATTCCCCTCAACTTGACATATTTTTGAATATTGTCCATGTTCCATCCCTCAGAATGAAAAATTTTGTACTTATGTCCTCAACATGACCCCTTCTCACTTTTCCTAATACCATGAATTTTCCTTCTGTGTAGACACCCTAACATTTGGCTTTTTCCTGGGTCATATCGGGCAGAACTTGCCACTTATCCTCGTTTAGTCATAAGCTTCTGTAATCACTAGCTGGTTACCATGCCCATTGTGCCCACTGGCAATGTAGACACATCCGATAGAAGAACAAGTGGAGTAGGAAAATGAATAGCGAAGATTAGGAATGTCAACTCCTTACTTCCTTGTGATGGACACAAAATCATAAATATAAATACTCTTCATTGGTCTCTTGTTGGACATTATGCAATCCACCTATGAGAACCAATGTATGATTCAAATAATCAAACTTACAGGAGAATGGAATTCCAGGGTAGTGGGGATTTTTTTTGTACAGGAAAGTGTCTTCAAATGTCCAAGGTTGTTACATGGTACACAACTTCCTCCCCACCCTGAATTCTAACAACTTGCCCAATCACGGGGTGAAACAAATAAGAGGTACTACACATCGTGGAGATAAAAATCCAGTCACTCCACTATGTAACACTCTTAACATAGCGTTCCCCTATGGAAAATAACTAACCATAGTCCAAACATTTTTCCCACTCTTCCCCGATCTTCACCTTGTTCAAGACTATTTATGGCCTTAAAACTAGCAGAAATAGATCAAACAAAAAACTACACGGAACTCGACAGTCTGGAACAGATGTGGGCGATATTTAACTCCATCTGTGCGGTGAAAATTCGAGATTCAAACTTTTCCATAAATATTTATGGATTCACAACAAAATTAGTGAATATGTGAAGGATTTTTCCGAACATGCTGTTAGGTTCTACAATGCATGCAGTGTCCTTGATGCTGGACTTGAATGCACTGCACACAATGCTGACCGTGATAAGCATTTATGGCAGGAAGGCGAAGGATCCATCCTGGAAACCCTATTTCCACCCCTATTTCCATGGAGTCATAACTGATCGGGATCTAAGATCCAGGGGCTTGAACACCAAGAGAGAGAGGAGAGAGCAAAGAATATATCCTAAAAATATTAAAAAAAAAATCATTAAAAAATATACACAATGAATACTTCACAATATTTGAAAAGAAAACCAACTTTTTATTAAATGAGGAACTCTTTTACAACTATATTATGGCAGATGAATTTGTATTTTTAAAAGGTGAGACTCATTATTTATAGTATTTTTAGTGCCTTCTTGAATTATATCATTCAATACCATGAGTGGATACCACTTTCCATTCATATCATATAGTGTATTGAAAACAACATTCGAAAGATTACCCTCTCGTACTAGTCTTAAATCGGTATATCTAAGGGCTATAGGATTAGGAATACTCATTCTACAAACCATTTCTTTCTTAGAAATCATTAACTTTAATTGTGTTATTTGATCAACATTTGCACTTGATTTGTAGCATTGAATTGAAGGTTCATGAATCATTTCTTATTATGTTACAAGTTCATTTAATTAAGATGTACATTGATTTGCTCTAGATAATTAATTGATCTACATTAATAATGGGTTTAACAATTAATATTGCACCAAGTCATCTCAAACAAGTCAACATCTAATCCAAGTCGTACTCTCACTCATACTAAATGACAAACTTATGATTAGAAATATGGAATCTGCCCTCACGATAGGAAATCTTATTTAAACCTAGAAGTGAGGGGCAAGGCTACCAAGGTGACAATGAGTACCTTTCCTAATAGTTTCCTTATATTCTCCCCTTGTTGAGGTTAGGAATTTTTCTCTAAGGATAATCCAAGCCATAACATTTTTGGTGTTGTTGTCAAGGAAAAATATCATTCTTTAGGTATTCGACTCTGGATTAAAAAAGATTCAATGAGTAAGCTTTGAAAGTTTTATTAAGTTATCTGATCTCATGAATTCATTGCATGAAAGAATCCATTTTATTTTAATATGGTTCCTTGAAAAGTTCATGAAATATATAAAGCCATTGTTTTCAAAGGGATTCATGGGTATATGAATTATTACACTCCAAATTGGTTATATGAGATCTCAAGATGTAATTATGATCCTTCATTAGCTATTCCTCATGTTGTGTAATTTCTCATATATACTTGAAAGATCAGTGTAACACATGAGGATCTGTTGATGAGATTTTATGTTTCCTCTTTGGGACGTCACAAAAACAAGTAGGTCATATTATGTGGAAGTATAAAAGGTATAATTTCCACGAATCTTTCCCTTGAGCTATTCCTTAAACATTGGGTTCTTCCACTTCAAAATTCTAAATATCATTTTATTAAGTATTAAATAACTTTAAAAGAAGAAGAATATGGTATCTCAACATAGAGTCAACCATATGAAAGAAGTGTAGATGAAGAAATTCCTTGTGGGCCCCCTCAAGAATAAGAATTTCCTTATCATCTTAATGAAGGTCAATTTAATAAAGAAGATCACAGGGAAGAAAATATGGTTGAGCGCTTACATAGGTTGATTGATATTTACTATGATAACAAAGAAGATATATAAGGCATGTTTCTTATCCTTCAAAGGAATCCAAAGTTTGAAGAAAACATTTCCCTTTTGGAATTGATAGGAAAACAAGAGCTTATTGAAAATCAAGAAGGGAAAATGGATGAAGGGCCCTCCCATGACATTTCTAGAGAGCAAGGGTGATTCCATGAAAAATAATACCACTCACCTTGTGATGAGCCTATGGAGGAAGTGTCTATTAATATATAGCTTGACATTAGGAATCAAGAATTACTTGATCAAAACCAATGGCCTCTTATGGATGTAGCTGAGAGACCTTCTTGTGAACCCCTTAGTGAACACAAGACTTATAAAGAAAAAATTTAAGAAAAACACTCATTTGATAATCCTGTGAAGCATCAAGAACATAAAGAAAAGATTCTAGTGGCGACTTACAAGAAGAATTATTTCAAGAAGATTACAACCTTTATGAACAAGATTTGGATGAGAGATTAGAGTGTGAAAATGGCCAAAATCTTTTTCCTATCCATGTGAATAGTATGCCCCTTATCAAATACTTAGACTCACATCATTTATCCTTCTTGAGTTTTGAAAGTGTGAACTTTAAAGAAGAACTGATGGCCTCCCTCTCATCAAGTTCTGACATTGATAAGTTTGATTCTAGCCATTTTCACATACGAAGATCTAAATGTGATGCAATTTTTATTTACTTTAAAGATGACCCCATATATGATAAGGATTTTGAGAGAAAATATGTGATTAATACACTTGGACATCTTGAGGAAATTAACTTACATGATTTTGTTCCAAGCCTTGAGGAATTTGAAGTAAGTCACCCCTCTTTTCATGAAAAGGTTGAGTGTGAAAATTTTGACAAGGACTTTAAGCACTCCTTTCCTTCTAAAAGTTTAACTTTAACTCTTGAATGACCTTATCATGTTACCTAATCCTTTAATTGTTAGAATGATCGTCATCTTCCATAACATATGACTATTCTCTTTTCTTGTCATTGTTTCAAGGTGAATTGAGGTCTCCATTGTCTTCATTCAAATATGAGTCAAGGGCACCTTCAAAACAATTTTTTCCTGATAATTTTACAAGTGAAATCAATAGGTTGAATCATTCTTGTGATTATATTAATTCTATATAAATTTGAATGGGAAATTTTTTCTAGAGGAACAAATCAGTCTTGGTATACTTTGGGCCTTATACTTCATGATCACACTTTTTCCTTGGTTCCAAACTTGAAGATGATTCCCATTCCCATTGACATCCACATTATTTTTAATATATCATTGTTTTTGTTGATAACCAAACACAAATGAAGCTCCTACACCATGGAAAGATTTATCAAGTGGATACATTGGCTTTTTGACTTCACATAACAATCATGTATTTCAATTGGCCTGTAGAAGTTGGATTGAATAAGCTCTTTGAGTAGGTAGTATAGTATCGTGTCTATATTTATTTCTTTACTTAGATTAATATCTTGTTTACTTTCATGTACATGAATTTCCTAATTTAATTGTCTTTACTTGCATGAATTTACTTTAAGTTATTTCATTTCAACATGTTTTATTTCTAGTTGTTGTCAAGGGTGGTAGAGCTTCCTGTTGGATCTTATGTAAGTTAGATCATGCACAATACTTTTTTAGTGAATCCATGGCCCAATGGATAGGACATCTAGTATGTTAAACTAGGAGAATCTAAAGTTCTCATACACTCTTGTATGAGAGCACATGTTCGCAACTTGGAACCAGATGTTTCCCTTAATAAAACTCCCCTAGAGAAACTCAGTTGGGTGTGAATTTTTGCCTCTTTGATGATGTTTCTACTCATCATCCTCGAATTTCTATTCTCCATTCATCAATTGTCTTCATGTGCTCATTAGTTATTCACATACAATAATGTATCGGTTCTTATGCCCTTGATCTCATATGTGCTAGATGACATCACTTATTCAACAATTAGTTGATATGGTTCTCCATTGTATGACTTCCATTACCTAGAAAATGGTTCTAAGGATTCACTTGTTAATTAAATTCCAACATTATATGGATGTTTTATCACTTTTATCTTAATAAACATTTTACCTTGTTACTATTTCTAATCATCTTGGGACATAAGTGCTTCTAGATATATGTGCATTAAGCTACACCACTAGGTATTATTGAGAGATCGGGGTGGGGGTGTGGTCATATCCCATGCATACTTAACAATTTCTCTTAAATACTCTTGCACTTTCCATCCCATCTATAAAAAACAAATATTTTCTTAACCTATATTTAATTCACCAAAGTTCATCCAGAAAAAGGTTGTGAACAAAGATAAAGAAAAAATGCAAGCCTCAAAAAGTTAAATCAAAGCCAAATTTAGGCTAAAAAGGTGAATACCAAAATAAACTAAATAAAGGAACTATTTCACCATGCCCCCTCTAAAGAAATGGGAAGTGTGTGTAGGATCAAGTAGATAAAACTCCCTCTCACAAGGGTTTTCAAATTAAAGAAGGCTCCTAGCCTCAATTTAATTGTCTAGTTGGATCATAATTACACACTCAATATTATATATGAATTTGGAATTTAATCCATTTGTTATTTTTACATTGTCTTTCATTAAAAAAGAACAAGAATAATCATTCGCCTACTTTAACTTAGGTACTTAAGCAATACTTTATTTTATAGCCCAAAGACATGTGTAATGGGGGTAAGGTTGTTTATTTGGTTAGTTTTTGAATACTTTGGTAACATTGGCTAATTTATATGTGTTAATTTATCATATCTTTGTTAATGTCTAACTACTAGCTGAAGCTAGATGCAATTGACAATCATATCAATCAACATGGATATTAAATGGAGTTTTATCATCTCCAAATGTCTACAACAACATTGTTTGGAGAATTATTTTGAATGTACAAAGTTTTGTTAACATATACATCGAGAATATTATCTTGTCCATATTCATATTTAGGAAAAATATTTGATGCAAAATTGAACTAGTTAGTCAAATGAACACAACTAATTTCAATTATTAGATTTCTACAAGTTTCAAAAAATGTTTTGACCACTTTATTATTTTAAATGATTTTCTAGAAAAATAGTATAAATATTTTGTCCACTTTTATTTATTTTATTGTTTACCTCATGAATGTGGACAAATGTTAGTTGAGAAAACACTTGTATTTTCTCATTGTTTTCTAGAGCATATGGAATTGTAATTGATGGATTACAGGCCTCATTGTCTTATAAAAGGAATATGTTATATCTCATTCGACAAATTTCGATATAATAACAAATATATATGTATATTCTTTACTAAATTGTTTATTGTCTTGTCATTTCTTCTTAGTTGTATTTTTGTGCTTTAAGCAAGATCTAGTGTGAGCCACTCCTTTTGGAAAAAAAATTGTCATGGCGAAAACATCAGAGGTCAAGTTTCTAAGAAAAATTCCTCTAAATTATCTAATTAGATCCATTTTATTTTAAATCCTTAGAAAAATTATCCTTAAAAATCTTTCTAATATTTTATTTTCAACTCTAAGCAAATTTGTTTTTATTAGACATTGTCTTTTTCCCTGTTATCAGGTTCAACATTTTTTTATGGAAGAAGTGTGTCGTCTAGGTGATTTTAAGATTGTTACTCCCTCAACCATAAGTGGATGTGGATTGCAACATATTCATCTCAACATATCATACAAGAAGAAGGGACTAGTTCAACACACAATTGTATAAGGGTTTAATTTAACATCCTCAAAGACGGTACACAAATATTTTCCTATCATTTAAATTATTTTCTTTTACTTCAAGGTTTTTAAATTTACTTTAGATTTTAGTTAATTTTTTCCATTTTCAATAACAAATAAGGTTTTTTTTTCATAATTTAAACATAGTTTTAAAATTGATTTATTTATTTTTTCAGGAGAAGAAAACAAAACAATTTCTATTAAGTGAAAAATGTTTTACATAATCATAATTCTTGTCCATAGTATTCCACTGTAATTCAGAAAGAAACCAAAAACTAATTAACCCCTCTATTTGTGTAGGACATCAATCAAAATTTTAACTTATTTTTTTTAATTGTGTACTTATTTTTTTATTTTTATTTTTAAATTTAATTTAATTTGGACATTTAGTAATTTTGGAATTTCATTTTACTTAATTAATTAGTATTTAGTAAAATTATATTTTCATTTATAATTTAAATGGAAAAAAAATAAAAACAAAAAAAACTTTATTCTATAATTTTATTTCCTAAACTCAATTAGGATTCTCTCATTTTTTTTCCTAGGATTAATTTAAAAAGACGATTTTTAATTTTTACTTTTAGATATAAAAAGAATTTAGAATCAGTTAAATAATTTATCTTTTATTTTTAGCAATTAACGATAACATTTTTTTATTTCCTTTCTTTAAAGATTTAATAATTTTTTTTTAAACTTTTTCTAGTTAGTATTTAATTTAGATTACACCTATTTTAAGTTTAATTTCCTTTGATTAAAGATTTAATAACTTTTTCTATTTAGTATTTAATTTAGATTATACATATTTTATACTTAAAATTTAGATTAGCCTAAATAAAAAACTAAAAATAAAAAAGGAAAAAACAAATTTAAAAAATAAAATGAAAAAGAAATAATTAAAAAAAACATATAAAACAAAAAACAAAACAAAAAAGTTGGGCTTTTCTTCAATTTTTTTTAGTGTATAAAGGTTTAATTCAATCCACACCACTTAATCAGTTTAATTTCAACTCAAATTGAGAACACATTAAATTTTTGATACATAAATACAATTTGCACAATTTTGTTTAAATGATTCTTAGATTGGTATTGAAATCTCCATTTAAATAACAGTTTTGTAGCATCAACCATTTGCGAACATATTTTTCTTTTGGAAACGAATTATGATTATGTTTGATTTTACTCCTAAAAATGAATACAATACATTGTTAAGAAGTTGGTTTAATTGCGATTTCAAGTCATCTTTTAAAGGGGCAAAAGATAAATAGTTCAATGTTTTTTGCAATTTGAAACATGAGTGTGACATTAATTTACTTATAAATTTGGAAAAAGATTCACTGAAACATTCCGTATGACCTCTCATTAGCTTATATATTTTTTTACGATTGTGGTTAATATAAGCTTTATTGGTACCAAGATGAATTGAGATGCAATGATATGAAACTTTATAGCATATATGTCAATTATTTAAATGATTTGTTACATGGTTTTAAAATGGTTGAACAAATACAAGAATGATTAACATGGTAAAAAAGCTTGGTGCATAAATTCATATGATGGTTCCTAAATTTGCATGGTTGATATATGGTGATATGCTTATGAGCTCTCTATCTAATGTCTCAATTACATTTAATTTGCACTCATTTGAATGATTGAAAGGTTACTTGGTGCATTCACTTGATCATTTGATTCAACCAATTATAGTTGTGAAAGGAATGGATGGTGATAACGATATATGTTGCAGAACACGTACATTTTCTTACACATACTTTTAAAGAATAAATCTCCTTAGAGATTTAGGCTAGAGAAGTGTTATAACATATATAAATAACAACAAGATTTGTCATTAGGAAAGTAAAACTATAGCTTGGGAGTTATACACATAGGGAAACCCCATGACTCCAAGAGGCTCCCAATTGAAATTAAGGCTCTCTTTGTTGGAGGTCTAGGTTGCCCTTATTGGTACCCATTCAAGTAGTATTGCATTAGACAAAATTGAACACATACATTACTTCCATGTACCTTGAGTATATTGAAAGTCCCCCTAGGTCTCTTGAATCTAACCATTTTCCTGCCTAACTACAATAATGCACTGAGAAAAGTATTCAGGAAGAATACCCTCTCGTATCAGCCCCATGTTGGTATATCTAAGTGTTATGGCACTAGGCATACTCATTCTACAAGCCTTTTATTTCTCACAAACCATTAACTTTAATTGTGTTATTTGATCAACGTTTACACTTTATTTGTGACATTGAATTGGCCTATGGAAATTCGTATCGGTTTCCGATAAACTCAATATTCTTTCTAGAATATTCATAAGGCCTCCAACAAATTCACGTTGGCTCCTGGTGAAATCGCACTGGCACTAGAAAACTTGATCTGACCTCTGGAAGACTCGCACAACTTTCATCTAGAGCTCCTGGTCAAATAGCCCTGCAAGTAGCTTCTGAAACCACATTGCTTCTTATCTTGCAACACTATATGCAATATACTCTACCTCTATTGTACATAGTGAGATAGAATCTTGTTTCCTGCTAAACTGAGATATCATATTTGATCCCAAGCTGAAGCAACACCCCAGGGTACTTTTTCTATCCTATGCACTCCTAGCCCATTCTGAATCAGTATATTCCTACAGCCTCACTTCATGACCTAAGACATATCTCAAACCATATCCAACTGTACCATGTAGGTACCTCGACACATGCTTTGCTAGCACCCAATGTATCTGCCTCAACTCAACAATATACTGACTCAGGGTGTTCACGACAAAAAAAAATATTTGGCTTGGTGTTAACCAGGTAGATCAAGGATTCAATCAACTACCTATACATCATGATATCCACAAAATATGAATATGAAGAAAAATCACTCTGATTCTTAATAATGGTCACCATAGGTGTAGCCATGGACTTGTAGTCCATCATACTGAATTTCCTCAAAATATGGAAAATGTACTTCCCATGTCCAAGGAAGATCTCATCTAGTCTCTTCCACACCTCCAGTCCCAATAAATAATGCATCAAGCCAAGATCATTCATCTCAAACCTTGAGGTCAACTCCCTATGAGGCTGAAGAAAATCCATTTTTGGTAATCTAGGTTTCTCCCTTTGTTACGTAAGCAAGTCCTTCTACCACTATTGTTGCCTCTATCACTGAATCATACTCTTATGTATGACATGGTATCTTCATAGAAGGCATACATCTCATATATACCTCCAGTCTCTGAGCATCTGATAATCTCAACTCATGACATTCTCTTGGAAGGGTTCTCCTTCCATTATACATGATTTTATGCTCCCTCAGAACTAGAAGCTCTTTCGATTATATGGCACGGTTCTAGATGTCCTAATAATTTATACAATTTCCTTCTTTGGATACTAACCATCCAGCAATTGGAGAAAAAATATTCTCGTAGTCCACTCCCTATGTTTGGGAGAAACCTCTTGTAACAAACCTCACTTAGTACTTCTCAATGCTGCCATCTGCTACATGAATCATCACCTTTGGCATTGCCCACAATGGATCTATTTTTCCTTTATGCAAACTCCATGGACGAAAAATTATAACTAAACAAAAAATACACAGACAAGAGGCTAACCAAATAATAATACTACTACTACTACTACTACTACTACTAATAATAATAATAATAAAGGGATAGAATATGATTAGAAGTAAAGAAACAATTGAGAATTGTCAACTCCCTCTCTGACAAATCTATGACTTCTTCTGAGGTAGATGCTCATAATCATTATCATCAACATTGACTACTGATGCATGTTTTTTTCTCTTCCTTTTCTTCTCAGGACACTGAGAGGCATATTGTCCAAAACCATGACAAATGAAGCACATGACCTTTGACATGTCCTTCTTCTTCTTCTCCTTGGGCACCAGTTCCTAGGTCGATTGTCCTAATTATTTGTATAATCCTTCCTCTCGAATATCATCACTCCCGCTGAGTATATGCTCGAGCCCTTATGCCATTCAAGAACCTGAACATCTACAAATGCAACTCTATTGCCTTTATTTTCTAATTTTGGAATAGGGAGTAGGTTCTTTCT
This sequence comes from Pinus tabuliformis, assembly GCA_031772625.1. Lineage (NCBI taxonomy): Eukaryota > Viridiplantae > Streptophyta > Pinopsida > Pinales > Pinaceae > Pinus > Pinus tabuliformis. Next base: position 1,236,913,083 of record CM062805.1, on the reverse strand, counting down.
TCAAACTTGGCATAAACATTACATCACTCATACATATAAAATCGACAAACTATAACCAAATTGAATATGTACCAACTCCTTTTGCAACGTACTTGGCATTGTCTCCAAGACGCACTTCCCATGTTGAATCCCTTTTAGTCAAATAGGTGAGAGAATATTGAAAACTTGTCATGTGTCTAGAAGCACCATTATCCACCAACCAAATATCACTATCTGTAATGGAATCTGAAAGAGCATAAAAAAGGACTTTATCCTTAGCTCCCTTTGGCTCTATAATAACTTACTTCTAAAGATTTTTAATACTATTCAACCTATATTCCATTTTGAGACTTGGCACTATTTGGAACGAGATCTAAAATCTAGTCAAGCTGCTAAACACTTGTCTCTTAGGATGACTTCAATGGTTGATATTCCAACAAAGCTATGATACCTTGTTGATTTTCTACAATATGTATAGTAGAATACAATTTTTTTCCAAATAATTATTTCCCAATGATTTCCTACTAGTATTTATGCCACTAATATCATTGAATAATTACACTTAAGAAAATCTCAATAGTAAATGCAACAAAAGTAGTAATGTTACGCAAACAACTCATAAAATAGAAGAAAATATAGATCAATGACTTAAAAATTAGCCTCTTCGAGGGGGAAACCTCCTTTACATTACATAAATGAACAATTCTTGGATGATACAAATGATAATACCTCCTTGGTATATATAGGAGTCTAAGGGATCACAATATAATCAGATCCTACATAACAATAATAATGTAAGGGCACAATAATAACAAAATAGGGGATACATTAGGATAACAGTAACAATAGGGAGCTACACTAACAATAACAATAAAGGGAATACACTAGTATTATAGGGACCTAACATGCTCCTCTCCAAAAAAGTGTGAGTAGTTATGGATGTTTCTGTATAAAATTCTCATCCTCCCATGTTGAATCTTTAATGGGCAAGTTCTTCCATTTAATGAGACACTATGAAATTAATCGATTTCATAGCTGCCGGGTTCTTGTTTCCATGACTTTTTCAGGCTCAAATATGTTTTTTCCTTCTTCGTCAATTTCTAGCAACATTGTTTGAACTGGGAGCTTATCACCGATAACCTTCTTTAAGAATGAAACATGGAAAACTGGGTGTACTCAGGAAGATGAATTCAACTCCAATTTGTATGCCATAATACCAATATTTTGCAACACCTTGTAAGGACCATAGTACTTGGGTGATAATTTATTATCCTTATTAGATTGTTGGAGAGACATTTGTTTGTATGGTTGTAGTCGTAAAAATATCCAGTTGCCTACATCAAAACTTCTTTCAATGGAATGTTGATTTGCATGTTGTTTCTTTCTATTTTGTGTCGGAGTGAGGTTATCCTTTGAAATTTGGAGAACTTGTTGTTGATGATCGATGTGATCTTCTGCTGCTTGAACCTTAGAATTTTCGCTTAAATACGATGTGATGGATGGTGGATAATATCCATAAAGTGTCATAAATGGGGTCATTTTTGTTGCAATATTGAAAGAAGTGTTATACCACCAATTAACTAAAGGTAACCACTTGACCCATTATGTTTTTTTATCAAATACAAAGCAACAAAGATATCCTTCCAAACATTTGTTCACTATCTCAGTTTTCCCGTCAGCGTGAGGATGATAAGATGAGATATGAGTTAATTGAGTACCAAGACAAGAAAACAATTCCGTCTAAAAATTTCTAGTGAAAATGAGATCTCTATCACTTGAAAGTAATCTTTGGGTTTCCATGTAGCTTTTTAATTGTTTCCATAAATGTACTAGAAAATGTATTTGCTTTAGAATGATGAGATAATGCACAAAAGTGTGCATACTTGGTAAGTCTATCAACTACCACCATGATGACAATCTTTCCTTCAGACTTGGGTAAACCTATGATAAAATCCATTAATACCTCCTCCCAACATTAACTTGGAATGACTAAAGGTTGTAATAGACTCGGGGTCTTAATTGTCTCAACTTTATTTTGTTGGCAAACCAAACATTCTACCACAAACTTCTAAATATCAGATTTAAGGCCATCCCAAAAAAAATTCCTTCTTGACCCTGTGGTAATTTTGTAAAAATACTGAGTGCACTCCTAAAGGGGAGGCATGCAACTATAAAAGAATCTTTTTCTTGAGTTGGGAATTTTTATAAAGATATAAGCGATATTTGTACCATAACAAATCATTTTTCCACCCAAATGTATGAGACGTACTGGGATCTTGTTGAAACTTTTGAATGAGTGTCCACACCTCTTCGTCATACTTCCATTCATCCCTTTCTTTGGTTATCCAATCAGGGTGGATAATAGAAATGACACAAACCAATTCTTCCGCATCCTCATCATTTCTTAAGAGTGCATCTGTAACAGCATTTTGCTTCCTTTTTTTGTACATGATTTCAAAGTCCTAACCCCGCATATTTGTGACCCATTTTTGTTTCTATTCTGAAGATAATCTTTGTTCCAAAAAGTATTTTAGACTATCATGATCTGTTTTTACCTTGAAGTGTCTTTCCATTAGATAAGTTCATCATTGTTTTAGTTCATGTAGTATTTCCAACATTTCCTTGTCATAAATAGGTTTGTGTAAATACTTTCCTTTGATTGGACGAATTTCAAAAGAAATGGGTTTTCCTTCTTGCATTAAAACAATACCAATTCCATTTCTTGAGGCATCACATTCAATAATAAAGGTTTTTGTGAACCCTGGCATAGCTAAGACTGGTGCTTGGCACATTACCTCTTTAAGATGTTCAAAGGTCTTAGTTTCTTCTGGAGTCCAAGTAAATGCATTTTTTTCAGTAATGTTGTTAGAGGTGTTACTATTCTCCCATAATTCTTAAAAAACCTGTTATAATGAACTGTCAACCCGAGAAATCCTTGAAGATGCTTTATGGTTGTGGGGATTTTCCATTCCTTAATGGATTTAATTTTGTTAGATTCTACCTTGACACCCTAATGAGATACAATATGACCCAAATATTTCACTTCATGTACTCCAAAGAAATATTTGGAGGTTTTTGCATATAATTGTTTCTCCTCCAATAGTTTGAGCACCCTGTCAACATGTTGAACATGATCCTTCCAAGACTTGTTGTAGATTAGTATATCATCAAAAAATACTGACATAAATTTCCTAAGGAAGGGTTTGAAAATGGAATCCATCAAACCTTAAATGTGGAAGGTGAATTAGTAAGGCCAAAAGGTATGACCAAAAATTCATAATGACCCTCATGAGTTCTAAATGTTGTTTTTGGAATATTTTCAGTCTTCATTCTAATTTGACGATATCCTGAATGAAGATCCAAGTTGGTGAAGTAAATTTCTCCATGTAATTCATCCAACAATTCATTAATGATAGGAATGAGAAATTTATCTCTAATAGTGAGATTGTTGAGCTCCCTATAATATGGACACATATGACATGATCCATCCTTATTGTGCACCAATACTACTGGAGTAGAGAAAGAACTTTGACTAGGTTGAATTATACCAAACTCTAACATTTCTGCAACCATACGTTCAATTTCACTCTTTTGGGCATAGGGATATCTGTAAGGTCTGATGTTTGGAGGAACATTTCCTAGAATCAAATGAATAGCATGAACCTGATCACAAATAGGTGGGAGGCCTTTGTGAGTCTCAAATACCTTGGAATGATTGTCCAAGGCATTTTGGAGATATGGAGAAATATACGTTTTCAAGGTTTGAACCTCTAGTGAGCATAATTGTACAATTACGCCCTGTTGTTCTTTCTTCAAAAGCTTTGTCATGGCATTAGAGCTGATTATATTTCCTAGTTTCTCTACGATACCCCTTAATTCAACTTCTTTTCCTTCACAAAAAAAATTCAAGAAAAGTTCTTTAAAATTAAAAGCTATCATCCCCAAAGATTGTAAACATAGGAATCCTAGTACAACATCAACACCACCCATTGGAAAGGAAAGTATTATAATATTCAATACATATTCCCCCATGGTTAGCTTATTTTTATGGCACTTTCCAGAGCAATTTATAGTTCCTCCATTTGCAACCAGCACTTGACACTTTGGTGTTAGATATATGAAGCAATTCAATTGCTTGGCTATATTACAATGAATAAAATTATGGGTACTAACCAAATCAATCATAACTAATACCTTTTTCTTCTTGATATATCCTTCTATTTTGAGATTTTGAGGAGTGGTAATTCCTTCCAATGCATTACAAGATATGGTTGAATTCATTTCTTCTTTCTCTAGGGTTGGTTCATGGTGTATATCCTCATCCTTTGATGTTTCTTGTTCCTTTTCTTCCTCCGCTTCTCAACCTCCGTAGAATAATTTCTTCTCAGGACACTTATGACCTTTTGTGTATTTTCTATCACAACTGTAATTAGGAGCAACAACACTTTCATATTTATAGTTTTGAGTGGTAGAATTCCTTATTTCCATAATTTTACTTTCAACTTTTCTTGCCACCCTGAATTCCTTCTCTAATGAATCAGGCTCCAAAAGGAGAACTTCATGTTGGATGTTATCCTTTAAAGTCATTATGAAGACATCAATTTTATGCTCCTCTAGAATATCATTTACTCTAATATTAAATTTTTGGAAGTCTTCAATGTGCTTCACCATTGAACCCTTTTGTTTGAGATTTATCAATTGCCTAAAGAAGGTGTTGCTCTTTGTATCTTCATAATGTGCTATCATTTCCTCCGTAAAAATTAACCAGGTGACAAGTGGATTACAAGAAAAAACCATATATACTATACAAATTGATTGAGTCCTAAATATAAAGATGTAATACATACCTTTTGTGAGGGTTGCACATCATGTAGATCAAAATATTGCTCCATCTGTAGTATCCATGTTACCAAATCCTTGCCATAAAACTTCCTCATATTGATATTTGGAATGTGGTAGGTCTTCAAACCAAAGTTAGAATCTTTAAAATCATGATTAATATTCCTTTTTTTCTCATCATAAGTTTCATGGAATACCTTGTCGTCATTAGGAGAATTTCTTGTAGCAACTTTGTCAAACCTTTTGTTTTTTTCTTTTAAACCATCCTTCAAACCTTCCTTTTTTTATTCTAAAGAATCCATGTTCATTTTCAAACAATCCACATTAACATTCATCATCGCTTTCAATTCATTTTTGGTTACTCTTTGTGGGAATGAAATTTGTTGCACTTGGTCTCGTAATTTTGATATATCATGCCGCATTTCTTCCTATTCTAAATGTGTCATAGAAGAGCTTTCTGGTTGCTTACTAGGTGTGTCCATTTTTTTTGTTTCGAGGCATTTTGGAATCAAACAATGATATCTATGCTTCTCTATGCCCTTTGAATCACTTCAAACTAATTTTTCAAACAAAAGTTATGCAAAATTTTAAAAAATTACACACCTTTTTCTTGTTTTTTAGGAGCTCGATATTGAAATTATTATATCTCTGTAATTTCAGATCTCCAAGGTCTGAAATTTTTTCCTGTAGTATTGCTATAGGGATTAATGCACAATGTATGGAGAATGAAGGAACCCTCAAGGGTCTTCCCGAGACCCTTGGTAGACTGTAAGATTATTTGCAGCTGTCACAAAGATACATGCATGTCCATATTCAATAACTAACTATCAAAGCAAGACGGATGCATTACCTCGAGTCTCCATGCAGAGTTGTTGGAGAGCGCAATGCAGCTAGGCGGAAGTCCCCTGAGCCGACTCTAGATCAAGTCCTACGTATAGAAGAGACAAGCGTAATCACAACATAAAACTTTGATAATCAATGCATGAATATATAAAAGACATCTAGTTGCACGTAAATAAGCTACTCATGCTAAAAGACATTGAATAAACATATAAATGAATTATAGTACCAACACCACGGAGTAGACAATACAACTGCAATTCTATATTAATGTCGAAAGAGTGATTACAACCATCAGTTGCATCATTCTTCCCTTACCCCTCTAGCTCCTCTCTCTCTCCCTTCTTACCAACTTCTTATGCTTAAGTCTAAGACTTTGCTTGACAATCAAGTGTGCTATCCTTTCAAATGATCTGACCTCTATCACAATAGCCCTAGCTCTGCGTATGTAGCATGCGAAGTTAGGGTTGCCAAGTTTCTCCATGAATTTCCTTAGGTAAAAGCAATGATGTTGCCATTTTTTTGAGCTCTTTCCAATTTGCCTACTTCATTAGAATTAGAAATCTCCCAAATAGGTCGAACTTGGATGTTTCCTTGCTTTTCTGAGTTAATTTAGGAGAGAATATAGGGATATTTCTTAGTCAATCCACTCCTTTGACCTTTAGATCCTCATTAGGGTTCACTAATGTTGTCTCCAAGGTAACAAGTAGAGTTACTTGGGTCACTCACGCTCCCTTAGGCTTGTATAGAAGCTTTATAAAGCAGATTGTCAATGTATAAGCAACTTTAGCTTGGAAACAAGGCTTGTGAACTTGGTCATTGCTTCAGTCATCATGTCTTTCCTCTCTGAGTTGATGAGGAGGTCATTTTATTGTATAACAGGTATCCCTCTAAGTTTTATTTCCAACCCCATAAGTCATAACGAGATTGGATTCTTCAAGAAAGAGTTATGCCCAATCTCCCATGATGCCCTCATTATCGACTCGTTTAGTAGAGCGAAATTGTATAGAGTGCCACATGTCATTGTTTCAACCTTCAGTGCTGAAAAAGATACATGAAAAAATAAATGCTGATACTTTCAACAAATTTTTACGAAATTCACATTTGATGCTCAAAGATAAATTTATGATGATTTTCCCTAGGTCATGTTTTTTAGATTGAATTCTAGAGGTTGCAAAAACCCTAACTTCCTTGGATCATATCTTAGAAAATATAGCGAACCAAGCTCTGAAATTCGTACATGAAGTTTAATAATATTTCAGTTACATGTCGTTACAATTTTAGATTCTAAATCCTTGTAGAAAAATGTTAGAGAAAAAATACCAAGATGGTCTGTTTGAAAATGCGAAACCCTAGAATCCAAAGCTCTGATACCAAATGTATGCAACCAGATCACAAAATAGAAGAAAATATGGATCAACGACTTAAAAATTGGACTCTTTGAGGGGGAAACCTTCTTTACATTATGTAAATGAACAATTCTTGGATAATAAAAATGATAATACTTACTTGGTATTTATAGGAGTCTAAGGGGTTAAAATATAATAAGAGCCTACATAACAATAATAATGTAAGGGCCCAACAATAACAATAGTGGGCTTTTACGGGGCACCATGTTGCAGAAAAAATTGTCACCTTGACATTCTGCAATCTGTGTGAGTCCATTACCACTCATACTTTCCTCCTTTGCAAGTCTTAAGCCTTAGTTCCTCATATCAAGCCTTGAAAATAAGAGAAAGTCCTCAAAAGTCTCTAAAACTCTGGTTCCGCACTTTCTCTTTGCATTACCTACGGTCCCGCACCTAATGGTCATGGCTCCTGCGCACCTAACTGCTCTGTCTCTGTGTTATGGGTGCGGACCCTTGTAAAAGTTAAAAAGGCACAAGTATATTCTTAAAAACTCACTTTGAGTCATTTCTAGAAGCTTTTGGAAGGAATCTTGAGGTGGCAAGTTCACTCCCTTAAGGTTCATGCATCCCATACCTTAAGGAGCTAACCCCTTGATGTGAGGAGCTTATCCCTTTGAAGAAGGACTCTATCCCTTCATAGGTGGACCTGTAACCTCCTTCCTCTGCACTATAAAATGAAGCATTGAGCTAGTTACTGAGGGGGTTGAAAGCTGAATATTTTTGAGGTGAAATGCTGCTGGAACTTAGTCTTCTTAGTTGAGTTTTTATGAGGAGAGATTACATACCTCTAAGCTCTCATTTGGAAGAGTGCAAGGATTGTCAAAGTAAAGGTAATTCCTGTTTCGGACCCTAGGAAGAGCTTGTTCAACATCAAGGCTGAAAAGGTTGTAAGGTTCTTCTACTTCAAAGTTAATACAAATAAGTTTGTTTTTCTCAATAAGTTGTTGTTTTATGGTTTATTTTATGGATTCCTTGATCACCATAATGAACATGAGTTATGATATTAGCTATGCAGGTGTTATTTGATGTTTGCTTGTTTGTGATTGCAGGTTCTCAAAAGGAAACTCTTTCGGATGGTTGAAGGATGACTGCTACAAACTAGCGTTGGACTTAAGGTAGGGTCTTAACACCTCTATAATTTTTATTTATGAATTGTATATGTTTAGAGAAAGATAGATTTGTTTGTCTACTTGTTGTTAGACTATCTTCTGATACTAGGGAGATCGGCCTTGTTCGCAAGATCGATTTATCTGGCCAACAAATTGGCGACTCCGCTGGGGAAGAATTTGGTTTTTGGTTTTCCTTTGTCTTTGACTTGAGAAACTTGTTCTTGTTTCTGGTTTTTGCTTGATGTGTGTTAGATTCGATAGTTTTTAGAATCTGGATTATTTTTTGTTTTTTTCGGAGTTTTCAGGGGACCGCACTTTCTCTTTACAGACAATGTGGGCATCTTCGCACTGATCCTTTAGTACACAGAGCGGTACCACATCTGGTTCTTCTGGAAGCCTGCGGACCCTGTAATTTTTTTTAAAAAACCTAAAATGTTTTCTTCCAGTTAAGTTTAGGTTTCATTTACGAATTTTAGTGTCTACCTAGATCTGCATGTGTTCTATCAAAAATCTCTTGTGAGTGAGTTCCAATGGTATTTTTGTTTTAGATTATTTTCGAGAAGTTTTGCATGCTTGGAGTGGTTTTCACTTAGTCTCTGTAGTGACTCAAAGATCAGAAGCCTGAGAAACCTTAGATTACCCTGGTTTTTTTTTGTCTTCTTGATGAGTCTGACTGGGTTGTGAAATCTATCCTTTGTGAGAAATAGATTTCGTTTTCTCTTTGCAAATCTTTGAACAAACTTGGTTATAAGTTTTGAATTTCATTTTTATAAAAGACAACATATCTGGATGTTTTTTTATTGATTTGTTATTCTGAACGAATGAATCCTTGGTATACTGAATAACTAAGTAAAACATCCTCAAAAAGAATTGAACCTTTTATTTAATTAGGTTTTTAGAAGTTTTTAGATCTCAAGATTAGTTTTGTAGTTTTGAGTGTTTTCTAGAAATTGTAGTTCTCTTTTGAAGAAATTGTTTTTTGTAGTTTCGAGTTTTGAAAAAGGAAAGGGATTTATTGTGAGCATAATTAGTAGTCTTGTTTTGTGTTCTTATTGAAAAAGGCAAAAATATTTTCTTTCCATTTACATGTTGAAAGAAAGATTTGTTTCTCCAAGAATTGTATTCTTGAACTCTTTCTTTTAGCTAGAAATTCATTGAAAGAAAAAAACGAATTGTTTATCATTTTAGGTGTATTTTTTAGTTTTTTTGGAGTCGAGTCTTCACACCATCAAAGTTTCATTTCCATACCTATTGAATTAAGGAACAACCCATAAAAGCAACACTTAATTAAAATTGATCTAGTAATCTTTTTATTTCTAGGGCTCTTATCACTAATATAGCTTAGGCTAGTATCTTGGAGTAGGGAGTAATTAACTCTCCAAGATAGTTAAAGCAAACAAGTAGCTATATCTTGTGATAGGAAATAAATCCAATTTTAATTGATACATTTTGGGAAGCTCCTCTTAAAGGAGTCAATCACGAGATCATGTCCGAACCTTTGAGACAATCAAGTCTGTTTCATTGGGAAAGATAGAAGATTTGCGCGTATTATAAACGGTAAACCTCGGATTAACCATTGTCGAGGAGCCTGGGGTCACTTGTTGGTAAACCTCAGATTGATCATGTCGAGGAGCCTTCAAGGGGATTGAGCTTTGTTACTCTGCCCTTGCGCGTAGATCGGATTGTAGACTGTTCCCCCAGTTGTATTTGTTGTTGTTGGTAACCTTAGTGTCCATAAACTTAAGATTATTTCCTAAGGTGACGGTGAAGGACGAGTCTCACTGTACCTGGAGCAGACGTCGACTAGACTCACTTGGACTCTCTGGGGGGTTCTCTTCACTCGATATGGTTTTGTGAAGAAACTTGTGCCAGTCTGTTTTATTAAGCAGGTTGTCGGGGTAACTGTTCCAACTGCCCTTTCTGTATTAAAATTCCATGACGTTGGATTTCATCACTAACTAGTGTTTTTAGTACGGGAAGTTACTGTTTGTGTGTGGTTTGAACTCTTATTTTTTTTAGGCGTGTGATTCAATTGTTTGTTTCTTTAGAGACTTTAGGTGGATTTATTGAAATTTTCTTTGTTTGCATGTGAGTAATTAAATATTTAATCGTGGCTGAATTACCAAGACAATCTCGTAGACTTCGGGGGAAACCTCCTGAGTATACACCAAGCCAGCTTGAAGGGCTACGAGCTCTTGTATCACCTAGTGACAGTAGAGTTGGGTCACCAGAAGCCGGAGAGTCATCCTTAATTGTTCATCCTGATTATCAAGTACAAACAATAGAGTATATTTTTGAGCCAATTTCACTTTCCAAAGTTATTGGTAGTATTTCTCCTACCAGTGAATTAGCTGAAGAACCTGAAATTTCCAAGCTTGAAACTGAACCTGTTGCTACTCCATATTCAGGATTTGCTTCTCCAACTTCTAGTGGTCCTGGTTCACCTAGGGTAGGAAATATCATTACCCAAAATCTTACTTCTGGCCTCATTTCTATTGAAGAACTTGTTAGTTTGGACGAAGACATAATTCTTCCCGAAAATCAACCAACTATAGAAATTAGGGATCGTGAATCAATTTTCTACAGTCCTTTTAGGAGTGACGCTTGGTATGTATCATTGACAAATTTTTTAGAAAACCCGGGCCTTAGTTTTTCACCACCTCGAATTCCTTTTCATCTAACACCCAGAGGTTATTATCCTCCGTTGGATATGTCGAGATCGTCATATATGTTTTCCCAAACACTGAAAACATTTTTATATGGCGGTCCTTCTATTCATTCAGGGTACCAGTCACTCACTGTACTTTTTCAGGAGCGTCTCCTCAACCAATCGGGCATGAGCTATCAACTTGTAATAATGGAACTCAATCGTTGAGCGCAAAATAAATCCTTATGATGTCTGATAGTATTCCAAATCCACAACCTCAAGGTAGTCAATTACCACTCGGGGGGCAACTCCAAGGTAGTCAGGTACCGCCTGGAGGGCAACCTCAAGGTAGTCAGTTGCCACCTGGGGGGCAACCTCAAGGTAGTAAATTATCGCTTGGGGGGCAACCTCAAGGACAATACATACCTTTGGGATAGTACATACCTCAAGATCAACCCCAGACTCAGTGCATACCTCAAGGTCAACCCCAGTTTCAATACATACCTCAAGGTAAACCCCAGTTTCAATACATACCTCAAGGTCAACCCCAGTTTCAGTACGTTCCTCAGGGTTATCAACCTCAAGGTCAGTACCCAACTCAAGGTTTCCAACCACCTTCTAGTCAATCATTTGTATAAAGAGCTGGAAATGTTCCGCCTAATTATCAGCCCTATGTTCAACCTGATTATGGTCCTCCATATGCACAACCTTTTATGGGTCCATACCCCGGAATGAATATGGTGTGGGATCCATCTCAAACTCAACAGACTATGCAACCTAATGTGCAGTTATCAAGTCAACCTGGACAACCTTTGGTTTCTAGTCCAACCCAACAACTTGTCCAGCCTACTGTTCAAACCTCTGCACCTGGTTTAGTTCAACAGCCTGGGCCTAGTTCACCTCGAACTCCGCCTCAAACTGCTGCTGAAACTACTGCAGCTTCTGTTCAACCTACCACACCTGTTTTTGGAGTATCGGTAGCTCCAGTTTCTACTGTTCCTGTATCAGTGCAAACTCCTCAAGCCTCTTTACCACAGTTGGGACCTACAGTTCAGATTTTGGTCCAGATGCCTATAGGACAAGCTGGTCCAAGTACGGTTGTCACAAGTCAACTGCAATTCACTTATCAACCGTACCAGGGACAGTACCAATTCAGTCCTATTGTACAAAACCCAGCCTGGCTATACTTATCAACATCCTCAACAACCCTAATTTGGTCTGGTTAATCCTAGTTTCCCAGGAGGTTATAATATTCCAAATGCAAATCCAATTCCAGGTTATCCTGGATATCCTCTTCCTGGGGCTGGTCTTGTTACCCAAGGTTTTCGCGAACCTAACCGTCAGTTACCATTTATTGCAACTTTGGATTTACCTGATTTGTCGCGCCTTACGAACGATCCGATTTACTATCTTCCGTATTGGCCGCCAATGCCTAATAAGTTGCCTAGTGATATCCTGAAGTTCGAGGGTAAGTCAGGAGAGGATTCGTCAAATCATGTGATGACTTATCACCTCTGGTGTGCATCTAATTCCATCATTGATGATTCAATTCGCTTACGTCTTTTTCAATGAACTCTAATTGGTCTTGCTGCCAAATGGTACATTGAGTTACCACAAGGCTCTTTTTATAATTTTAGTCAATTAGCCACTTCTTTCTTAACTCATTTTCATTTGCCTGTCAGATACGACAATGGCATGGAATTGTTAACTTCACTAAAACAATCCACGTCCACATATATTTCTGATCATATTCATGAATGGCGACGTAGAAGGCATTTAGTGAAAGTTTTTATTCCAGATCAAATTTTAATGGAATGGTTCGTAAAATAATTATTACCTAAAATCACTGAAGATGTAGCTAAGGCAGGAGTTGTTACTGAAGAGCAAGTCATTGCTCAGGCTCAGTACCTTGACCTTGTCTATACATAGTAGGTACTGTACATGAAAAAATCCCCGATCTTCCGAAACACGACCAAATAACTATAGCTCCTTTAGGGTCTCATGCCACTAATGGTATGATTGGTTCAGTTACTACTAAAAGCAAGAAGAAATCTTCAAAGAAATCTTCTCCTATTATAACTTTACTAGATTCCCCGATAGGAGACTCTTCCACTGAAATTCCTGCTGGTATCCATGTCGTAGAATCATCTACGGCCAAATCAAAATCGGGTGGTAAAAAGAAAGGGAAGAAGAAAAACAAACAAAACTCAAAAGAGAAAATAGATAAAAATGAATCTGTTGACGAGAAACGTAAACCTCACTATCCTTGTCTCATTTGCGACAAGGATCATTTTATCAAAGATTGCCTACATCGAACAGAGGTTTCGAAAATCGTCAAAGGTTCTCAAACGCCTTCTGTCTTGAAGGATCCTTTTCCTAATCAATATAGTAAGATGATCGGTTCTTCCTCAGCCTTAGAAGAACCCATTATGATGATGTCTCATGTCAGGATTGCGACGCAATCGCAAGATTATGGTAGTAAGAATCCCATTGGTGGTAAAGACGCAGAATCTTCTAATTCAAACCCATCAACTACAACTCCTCCTGGTTGCTTTCAATCCACATGCGAGAGCTGCTCAGAATTATAACATTGTTGAAGACTTAGCTATTTCCCCTTCAACAATGTCGGCTTTGGAGGTGCTGCAATCATGCCTAGCACAACGTAAATTACTATTGTCTGCTATAGGAGATGTTGATGTTCAAGATTCGAACCTAATAATCTTCGATTTAGAGAATAGTACACCCCGCCTACCTCATCAAATGGCTTTCCAGATTCCAGTGTTAGTAAAAAACAAACCTTGCTTTTGGACTGTGATTGATAAGGGAGCTTCTACGTGTATTATGTCAATCCAGTGTTGGAGATCGCTTGGTTCTCCCACACTCAATCAGTCTCCGACAATTCTAAAGGCTTTTGATGGCCGAGGGTTCCATGCTTTTGGAATTTTGCAGGATTTACCTATAGAGGTCAAAGGCAAAACTGTAAATCTAGATGTGGAAGTGGTTGATGCCCCTCTAGATTACAACCTTCTCCTGGGTCGCAGTTGGTCTTACGCTATGACTGCTATTGTTTCATCGGTCTTTCAGCTTATCAAGTTTCCTCATAATGGAAAGATCATTACAATAGACCAACTGACTTATTTTTCATCCGACCCAGCCTCTTCAGATAGTATTCAGCAGGTCGGTAAAACAACTATCCCTTACAAGGATGTTGGGGTAGGTTTGATTAAAGATTCTGGTTTACTAGGAACTTTTTCCTTCCCTCCTCCAAACGTATCGTCTTCTATTGCAACTATTCATATGATTTCATCGAACACTATTGCTTTTGATGATCCTTGGATTGTACCTTCCAATTCTGAGGTGGATTCATTTAATGGTGCGATGCCTTTGAGTCCCTTTGAAATTGCATATCAGGCTATACAATCGTTTTTCGACTCTTGTTCAACCGAAACTGATCCAATGAATGTGGTCCATGGGGAGTCACTTTCGATATCAACCTCAGCTTCAACAACATTTTCTGATCCTGTTCATACTGATGAGCAGATTCGTGAATTTTTATCTGTTGATGATTTACCATGGGAAGATCTTTATCATCGATCTTCATTTTTACCTGAGCTTGATCATTTTGAAAATGATTTTTCATCTATTTTTACTACTGACTATGTCAAAGAACCACAAAATCCATTGCAACATCCTGATTCTGAGTTAAATTTGGGAAATATTTCTCGAACGGTTCCTATTGACATTTCAGTTAAATCCGGAATTATTGAAAACATTCATATAGGTGCTTCCTGTACGGATGATGAAATCCAAAATTATAAAGCCCTATTTCAAGAATTATGTGACGTGTTTGCCTGGTCATATGAAGAAACACCAAGAATCGATCCATCAATTGTTGTCCATGAAATTAAAACTTACCTGGATGCTAAACCTGTCCGGCAACATTTGCGTCAGATACATCCGAGAAAAGCTGCTGCTATTAAAGCTAAAGTTGAGAAATTACTTCATGCAGGTTTCATTTATCCAATTCCTTTAACAGATTGGGTATCGAATATTGTTCTTGTTAACAAAAAGCAAGGAACGATAAGAATATGTATCGATTATAGGGATATTAATCAAGCTTGTCCTAAAGACAATTATACAACCCCCTATATCGATCAAATTATTGATGATTGTGCCAGTAGTGAAATGTTCTCCTTTATGGATGGCTTTTCTGGTTACAATCAAATCAACATACTCCCTACTGATCAACCTAAAATGGCTTTCATTTGTCCATGGGGGACATTTGCTTATTGCAAATTACCTTTTGGATTGAAGAACACTGGAGCAACTTTTCAAAGGGCTATGTCTTACGCATTTCATGACATCAAGCACATTGTGCAGCCTTATCTCGATGATTTACCTACCCATTCATTACGTAGAGCCGATCATCTCACTCATTTACGAGCTATATTTATGAGATGTAGGCATTATCGAATTAGGCTGAATCCACACAAATGTGTATTCTGTGTAGAAACGGGTCATTTACTGGGATTTGTCATTTCAAAAGCTGGCATTCGTGTCGATCCCTCGAAGGTTGAAGCTATCGTCAAACTACCTCCTCCTTCGACTCTTCACCAACTCCAAAGTTTGCAAGGGAAAGCAAACTTTTTACGTCGTTTCATTCCTAACTACACTGAGATAACGAAAGATTTTACCAGGTTGTTGAAACAGAATACTCCATTCTTGTGGGTTGAGATAGTTGACAAATCTTTTGATGCAATTAAACATGCATTGACCCATGCACCATTATTGCATCCTCCCAACTACAACCAGAATTACTTTTTGTACCTTGTCGCTTCTCATTCCACCATCGGGATGGTTTTAGTTCATGAAGATGAATTCAACAATGAACATGTGATTTACTATCTTAGTCAAACTCTAAATCCGACTGAGCTTAAATATTCACATGTGGAGAAATTGGCATTGACAGTTGTTCAAGCTGTCCAAAGATTTCGTCACTACATCTTATTACGCAAAACCACGGTAATTTCTGACTGTAACCCTATGATGCATATCTTGACCAAACAATTGCTAGGGGGCAAGTATTCCAAATGGATAGTTATCCTGCAGGAATTTGACTTGGAATTTGAAAAATCCAAGGCAAAGAAATCTTTGGTTTTTGCAGCATTGATGTGTGATTTCCCGTGTACTGATACTGAACCTGTGGTGGAAGAGCCCATTGTGGATGAATCTTTATTTCTTATCAGTACTCTTGATCCATGGTATGGAGATATTATTATTTATCTCCAAACCTAATCTTTTCGGCTTGAAATCTCACGATCTCAGCGACGGAAAATACATTTCCAATCCCAACAATACAATATTATTGGTGATACACTTTATCATCGTGGGGCGGATTCTGTTTTCCGTTGTTGTCTAACTCATGAAGAAGCTGAAAAGGTTCTCAATGACTATCACTCTGGAGCATGTGGCAGTCATATTTCTGGCCATCCTTATTCAAAGATTGTATCTATGCAGTTCGAAAATGCCACAATTGTCAAATTTTTGATCGCAAGATGCGTGCTCTAGCCACTCCTCTCCACCCTATAATTTCGGTATTTTCGCAAAGTGGGGTATTGACTATATTACATGTAAACCTCACTCAACCGGGGGGCATGCGTATATCATCCTAGTGGTAGATTATTTTACTAAGTGGGCTGAGGTGATGCCTACATTTTCGGCAGATGGAAAAACTGCTGTAACTTTCATATTCAATCATATAATTGCTAGATTCGGTGTTCCTCAAGCTATTATTACTGATCATGGAAGTCATTTTCGAAACATCATGATGACTGAACTGACAGATCAACTCGGCCTGCGTCACAATAGTTCTACTCCATATTACCCATAGGCTAATGGTCTGGTTGAAGCTATCAATAAAGTTTTAGTCACTATGATCCAACGAATCATTGGTATTCATAGGTCGAATTGGAATAACATGTTATTTCCAGCACTTTGGGCATATCGAACCTCAGTGAAAACATCAACTGGTTTCACTCCTTTTCAACTGGTCTACAGTTTGGAAGTAGTGTTACCCATTGAATGCAAAATCCTATCATTGCAATTAGCCATAGAATTACTCCCAGCCACTTCTGAAGAGGAGAAATGGTTTTTGTACTTAGCTCAACTAGATGAGAATCGACGCACTGCTGCATTAGCAATCGAAACTCATGCAAAATGGATAAAAGCTCAATACGATCGAAATGTTACACCTCGTAATTTTTCGGAAGGAGACCTATTTTTACTATATGGTCAAGCAAACGATAAGCTAGGGGCTGGAAAATTTGTACCTATGTGGCATGGTCCTTATATTGTTAAGTGAAAGCTGGCAAAACGGGCCTATGAATTGGTAGATTTTGACGATGTCTCTTTAGGTAAACCTAGAAATGGGCTTTACCTGAAGAGATATTATGCTTAAATTTCGGTGTGGAGATTTTTGTTAGATTAATTTCTTTATAGCTGGTGTGCTTTAGATTAAAAAAGTGTGCCTAGTTTAGAGAGTGTTTTTATCATTGTTCCTGCTTCTCTTGATTTTACTCTTGATATTGTAGATGTCGACGTCTCTTCAAACATACATTGGTTTTGTTGATGGTGCTTGTCATAGTACACGAAACATTTCTTCCATAGCTTGGGTTATCTATTCATTCTCTGATGAGTTAGTATCTATGCATGGGGTAAGTCTCGGTCAAACAACGAATAACATTGCAGAGTATAGTGCAGTGATTGAGTTATTATATGAATCCATCTCATTTGGGATTTAGAATTTGATTGTTAGGTTAGATTCTGAACTCGTATTACAACTTAACAGGGTTTATGCCATTAGAAATCTAGTGTTATTAAGATTATTTTTGAGAGTTCGTCTCTTGGAACGTGAATTTTATTATATTGAATATCAACATATTCCAAGACATTTAAATACATTAGCAGATGCAGCTGCTTCTTGTATGATAAATAGACATTTTCAATAATCAAAACAGTAAATTTAAAAACATTCAATAACATGTTACACAAGATAACCAGTAATAATGATATATCATAGCATAAAAGAAGTGTGTCAAAATATACATCGTCTTCGATCATAGGTTGAAAAACACCTTATGATCAGCAAAATGATAGTACAAAATGACAAAAATGTCATGTGAGTCTACAAAAGCGATCATCATATCCCTAGTGATAATCACGATAAGAAACCATTGCTCGGGCCACCCTACAAAAGAACCTCCTAAAAGGTCCTAGGACCCCAATCACATATTGTTGTAACCTAAGTGGGATATCATCTATGCTAGTCTCTGGAATATCTGTTGTCAAACGCTCTAGATGATTCTCCAAATCAGTCAGGATCTCTATAGATTGGTCCTGTGGGGCTGGTACTGTTGCAGCTGGGTGTCTCCTCTCATAAGGCTGGAGAGCGGCTGGTCGTCGTGGACCCACGTTTGCATTTAAAACTTTTTACTGTCAGTTTTGGACAATTTAAAAAACAATTTTTTTTTAGTTAAAACTTAGAAAGTGTTGAAAATGATTTTACCTGAATCATCCCACTGCTCTCCTGGTGGAAGAATCATGTCTGGGTCACTGTGATAATCCATCCCAGCATATGGAAAATCCTGAATCACAAAAAGTTGGTTCCTCAACCAACGAAAATACTCAGGCGGAAATCGAACAACCTCTGAACCCTCCTCAGGGTGACGGGCCATCAAAGCAACCCAACGCATTATCCTAGGCTCTCGAGGAAGACCAGCCTGAACAGAAAGCTGTTGTGGGACCAGCATAGGGACCCTCTCTAGACCAAAGCTCACAACGAGGAAACCATATCCAAAGTTTTTCAGTTGTCCGTTCTTTGCTCTGGTTAGTTGGCCTTTTACATTTGCCAACACAACTTCACACCAGTTGAATATGGTACCTCGATAACAGTCTACAGCCATTTTCATCTGGGATCTGGTAGCTACATGCAATGCTACACTCCCGCATAATCTGGTGACAGTGAATGCAATAACCTTAAGTTCAGGATGGTCGATAGTTTTAATATCGATTCGTTTGTCCTTTGTTTGATCATTGCAAAACTCCAATCGGAGACTAGCGACAGACTGGCCACCTGGCCTAGTCCCGAAAAGAGATAATCGTTCACCTCTCTTGGGAAAACCAGTCAAGAAATATATGTCCTCTAGCTCAATTTCGAGCCGGTGGCCACCAATCATGAAACACTGGTCCTGTATGTTCCACCTGTCTACCAGCCATTGCAAGAAGTCTACTTGGGCCCTCATGCCTGGTATGGCCCAGAACTTAAACAGTCTGCATGCTTTCAATGCCTGTATTGTGGGTGGATGATTTATTGCGGCAAAATCCACATCCTCATGCTCACATTCACGCCAAATAAGAATTTTGTATGTCCTGCAATGAAAAAACGACATATTAGAACAATTTAGTTCGAAAATTTTTGGGCGGAAATAGAGAAATTTGAATTTTTAAAATCCATTTTGCGGGGTCTGCACCCACTGGTTACAGACAGTGCGTAGGTCTGCACGCGTCATAAGCAATAGGTGCGGACCCACGACTTTTTTCTTTATATAAAAAAGTCGAGGTCCGTAGGGGCCGCATGTTGCACCTGCAGACCCCCGCGAGTGATTTCCTAAACCAATTTCTCCTCCAAAAAATCAAAATTACTGCCTAAAAATGAAATGTAAACAGTTGAAATGCAAGACAAGGATGATGTCGATTACCTGGAGATGATGGTTTTCGATTCCAATGGACGGATTTTCCGCAATATTCACAAGAAGTTTCTTACCCAAAAGCTCTCACTTCTCACTCTGAAATCAAAATGGTAAAAATGAATTTACAAAAGCCCTTTTTATAAGATTTTTTGAATAAATGAATTTTTAATTTATTTATTTTTCACTTTAAAAATGTAATTTTTGATACATTTTTATTTATCTTAAACAAGTATGAGTAATGTTTTGAGTTTTTGTGCAGAATTTTGGATTTTTGGGGAAAAATTGATCATTTTTCAACAAAGAGTAACTCTTCCAAAAATTTACGAAAAAGCGAAAAATTGGAGTCCTCTTTAAGCTCTTTTCTGACTCATAAAATATAAAGATTGCTGAGTTTTTCCCTTCTTAACTCGTTAAATGAAATTAAAAGGGTGGTCCACTTACAACTCTTTTCTGATTGTATAAACATGAAAAGATCGCCGTATTTTTGTCGTTTCAAGTTCAATATTGGTTATAAAACGATGTGTCTTCGATCACTTTTTTACTTTTTCAGATCGGAGGCACTAATTATGAAAAGTACTCCTTGATCGTAATGGTCAAGTGGTTCTCTCAAGTATTATTTTATACTTTTTCAAGCTTGAGGGACACAAATTTACGAAAAAGGATACCCATGGAATTTTCTTAAGTTTTTAATCTGACTCCCTAAAATTGAAAAACACCGAGTTTTCCCTATACTAGACTCGTTAAAATTTAACGGTAAAGGACATGTTCAATTTTAAACAGGAACAAACCACTCCTTCTTAGGGTTCGAATTTTAAACTAAGTTGGACTCATCTGAAGGATGAGCTTATAAACAAGCAAATGTTATCCTCCTCAATCTTGTCAATAATAAAAAGGTACTTGCCAAAAATGGTGGGGGAAAAGAGAGAAAAATGAACCTTTTTGTTACACTTTGTATTTTATAAAAATAGTTAACCACTCTTGAACATGACACTTTTGTTCACCTGGGTTGAGAAATCCTTTGCCTAATAGTTAATCAAACCTCATTGAAAGTCTTTAGATGGTTTCTAGGTATTAGCTTTGGGTCAATTGTCACCAAACCATCTGCAGTGTCGTTATGTGTTCAAGAGGTCAGTTCAAACAAACCATTCATTTGCAAAATATTTGTCATCCATTTTGACCATCCCTGAGTCACTCCTTGCCAATATGTTTATTCAAAACTTGATCTATGATTTTATGTTGTGGGATTGCCTATGACAGATCGCTTTCTATTGACTTCAATTCATTATCTAGAAAGATGATCTAGCAATCATCAGTGCCTTGGAATCTACATGCCCTAATGGTAGGTTTCTTGCCTTCGATAATAGGTTGCATCATTGACCTTCAATCAAAGGATTCTATGACATGTTCGACATCAGCTCATTTATTAGCATTTCATGGATTGTACTAAGTACTTTGAGAGCCATTGACATTACTGGTGGTTTCTCTCACACTTGTTAACAGTTCACATCATTGACTGGTAATCAAGTGGTTTCTACCATGTTCGACTTCGACACATTGATTCACATGGATAGAATCGTACTAGTTCGGGAAGCAGAAATCAAGACCCTAGATCTAGTTTCTACCACCTAGGCTACGAGGAATTTTATTATTCATTATACGGTGGACTATTCATAAACAGATGGTTGCACCCATACTATGTCTACATATCTCTATATTCTTGATGTATTACAAAATCATTCCTGTGTCAGAACAAGTTTAGTCAGTTTTCTAGTCAGTTTTAATTTGAGTATGGGAATGCCTACCTCAGCGATGATCTGTTCACATATATATGTATTTTGCATTGAATGTTTTTACAGGTTCCGACTGGGGTGTCCATAGGATGATCTTTGAAACGATAAAGTACTTCACTCTTCATAGATGACAAACTCTACCTTCATCTATTACAAACTTCACACTTTAGGGGGCAATCTGTTGCACAAAAAATTGTCACCTTGACATTTTGCAATCTGTGTGAGTCCATTACCACTCATACTTTCCTCCTTTGCAAGGCTTAAGCCTCAGTTCCTCATATCAAGCCTTGAAATTAAGAGAAAGCCCTCAAAAGTCTCTAAAACTCTGGTTCCACACTTTCTCTTTGCATTACCTGCGGTCCCGCACCTAATGGTCATGGCTCCTACACACCTGACCGCTCTATCTCTGTGTTATGGGTGCGGACCCCTGTAAAATTTAAAAAGGCGCAAGTATATTCTTAAAAATTCACTTTGAGTCATTTCTAGAAGCTTCTGGAAGGAATCTTGAGGTGGCAAGTTCACTCCCTTAAGGTTCATGCATCCCATACCTTAAGGAGCTAACCCCTTGATGTGAGGAGCTTATCCCTTTGAAGAAGGACTCTATCCCTTCATAGGTGGACCTGTAACCTCCTTCCTCTGCACTATAAAATGAAGCATTGGGCTGGTTACTGAGGAGGTTGAAAGCTGAATATTTTTGAGGTGAAATGTTGCTGGAACTTAGTCTTCTTAGTTGATTTTTTATGAGGAGAGATTACATACCTCTAAGATCTCATTTGGAAGAGTGCAAGGCTTGTCAAAGTGAAGGAAATTCCTGTTTTGGACCCTGGGAAGAGCTTGTTCAACATCAAGGCTGAAAAGGTTGTAAGGTTCTTCTACTTCAAAGTTAATACAAATAAGTTTGTTTTTCTCAATAAGTTGTTGTTTTATGGTTTATTTTATGGATTCCTTGTGTTAGTGTCGGTCTTGAAAGCCCTCCATCAGTGATCAAAGCTCTTTGCATTTGCATTAGTAGGTGTCTCATCAGTGTCAAATTTTGCATCCCGTTAGGCATGCCATAACCCTGATGGAGGAGCTGGTTTATTTGCACCCCTCTTGGTTTTGCTGGATCAGGTCATATCAGTCATCAAGCTCTTTCACGCTTGTCTTGTTTTGTCTTAAGGTCAAAGGTCCTAGGTCTAGGGTTTTGGTCATTTATCTCTGCAAGGTCATGTCTCTGAAAATCCATGAGTGCTCAGCAAGCCAGAGGGAGGATTGTAAACATGTTTCTTCGATATTTTCTATCTTGTACAGTGAACTTTCACCTTGGATTTAAAAACTCTGTTTTTAAAGCCAAGGTCATTTTCTCAGTTTTTGTAAATAAGTGATGAAATTTCAAAAATCTTCAGCGGACAAAATGCAACCCTGGTCCCCTTGCCAAGGTCCCTCAGATGATCTACCTGCAAAAAGAACCAAGTCAAAGCACTCAATGAGTCAAATTCAGGATAAAGGAAACCAAAAATCAGTGTTTTAAAAGTGTCAAAAATAAACATTAGAAAGTGGGTTTGTAAATGAAATTTTTTCAAATGAGACTTATAAAAGCCCAAATTCCCTCCTTTCACTCTCATTGTGCATTCTAATGCTTGCAAGAGAGATAGAGAGAGTGATTGAGAGAAAGGAGCAAAATTGCAGTGATTTCGGGTAGTTGAGAGGGGCGCGACCCGTCGAGAGAGGTGCGCGACCTGTTGGGAGGTGCGCGACCCGTCCAGAGCGCTTCTGCAGTTCTGAAAATCAACGTGCGTGACCCGTTGGGAGGCCTGTGCGACCCGTTGAGCCGGTCTGTTGCAAACTTCAAAAAATTTCCCTAATCTTCTTCCAAATCACCAAATTTGCTCGAGGTAGGTGCTCTAAACATGGATTCATTGCTGTTATGAATGGTGGATGTCATGGGCATGTGTTTATGATCAAAATTTTTCAAGTGGAACTCTTTATATGGCTGCTATGTTCATGACCAAATTTTGCTAGGGTTTGTGTTGTTTCAAGTTACTTTTCCCTTTGGTTGGCTTCCCTTCCTTTCCCTATCACTTACACTCATATGTTCATCTCTCTTCCCATATTATTTTATAAATGAAATGCAAATTTTTCCCCATCCCTAGCCATTAAAAATGAAAACCCTACCACTTTCCCAAAGCATCAAAAACAAAAAATGAAAACCCTAATTCCCCTCTACCATATGCTTATGCAAAATAACAAAAACTGTTGGTAAAATGTCAGCATGTTTTGTGCATGGTTTCCCTTTTTCCCTTATTGAACATGAATACATATATTCCCATGTTTACTTTCATGCATGTTTTTCCCATATGCAATAATCCTTGCAAATGATTTCCCTATTACAAATATGTGTTCCTATATGCATATGATTTGCAAAATTTCCCTTAAAAATTCCCTGTAATATTTATATATTCCTATTCCTTGTTAAAAGATCCCTCCCCTAACATTTCCTTCATGTTTTGTTCCCCTTGAAACAACATAGATTTCAGCACTTTTTGCAGGCAGAGACAACAGTTTTATTTGTCCACTTTGCTCCTAAACCATGTCAGAAACCGAAACTTATGAGCAAAGTGATGACCATTCATCATCTACAGAGGTTGAGGAACAGAGGAGGCCTCGTAAGGGTGGTAAGGGTGGACATCATAAGTGAGAGGAGCCCACCTCTCTGGCAGAATTACAGGCTTGCCCCATGGCAGTGACTTGTTTTCAGTATATGTCTTGTTATGATTTCTGTGAGAGAATTTCTCAGATTCAGCATCATAGAGAGTTGGCCCGCTTGTTTGTCTTACACCTCCATGATGGACATGTCACTCTGGCAGGGGTGAACTTCACATTGACACCGGAGGTGATCTCACAGGCTACAGGGATACCAAATGTGGGTGAGGTATGGCCTAAGCGCAGATTGCTAGATTTTGTTCACTTTGAGCCCTATGTCCGGCCACCATTCGTGAGACTTTTGACAGGTGTTTTTCCATTCAGATTTCTCCGGAGCGAGTATGCTCCCATCATGAGGCTTATTATGCATTATTTTACCTGTGAGGGCAGATTTTCACAGGTGTACTCATATCACATTCGCCTTTTGATGCATTTCACCCGAGTGAGGATGATGAACATCCCGGTCTTCTTGTTTCATAACATTCAGAGGATGGTGCCCATGTTGCAGAAGAAGACCCCAGCCCAGCAGTACAGGAGCTTGTGTCATTATGGTTTGATTCAGCTCATAGTCTCACATCAGTTGACTCAGCAGGGCATCTCATGGGAGGAGTTCATCTCCCGTGAGTTTTTCACAGTGCCACCTCAGCCACACCATGAGGTCATTCATGAGGAGGGAGGACCATCTCAGCAGCCTGATGCTCCCATCACTCGACATGTCAGCTCCACTCCTTTGGTCACTTATCAGAAAGGCCCAAGGGCCTTATTTGCAGCAGCTAGGCGAGTACTATCTCCACAGCAGGTGGAAGGGGTCTCGCCTTCATCTTCAGCTCAGCGAGTGTTATCTCCACATGAGGTGGAAGAGGCCTCGCTTTCTTCACCAGCACAGGTACTACAGAGGGGCAAAGAGCCCATGATTCATGAGGATCCGGTGATTGATCTTGAGGCCAGTTCTCCTAGCCAAGAGGCGAAGGAGATCATTCAGCATCTCAGGGCTGAAAATGATGTTTTACAGAGGAGACTTGAGGGTGCCCAATGGACTATTACTTACCTGGAGCAGCGGAACAAACAATTGGAGGAGGAGAAAGCACTTGATGAGCTATGGAGGATTCTTAGCGACCGAGTCTTGAACCGTAGAAGACCCGGTGATCCATTGCCTGCTGACCGAGAGTCAATGCTCATTCAGGAGAATGCCCACTTGGAGAGGTTGTTAGCTAAGGCCAACCAAGATAAACTACTGCTGAGAAACATGAAGAATCACTATTGGGCAAGGATGCATGTATGCAAGGCCAAAATGAAAATGTTCCAAAGGAGGTTATCTTAGGCTTTTAGGCGGAGGAAGAAAACCAATCCACTCCGTATCTTGGCTGAGGCATCCCTCAAAGATCATGGCACTCACTAGCATCAGCTACAGCACAAATCCCAATTTTTTTTGAGAATTTTGGGTAATTTTGGCATTTTTTGGAAATTTACAGGTTTTGGCTCCTCAACGGGTCTCACCCCCAGTGAGACCCTTTGTCATCGTAGCTCCTTTTTGCAAAAACTCAGCATTTCTAGATTTTTCATGCAAAGTTACATATGCCTATGAATGGACTTGAGTTTTTATGGGGTTTTGGGCCTCCAGAAGGTCAAAATACATGCAAAATTTGACTTTCTGCCCCTTTTTTGAGTTGCAGAAAGCAGTCTTGTGAGAATTGAGTTTTGACCGGTCAAATGACCTCCAAATTCAAAAATTCTAGTTGAGTTGGAAAGTAGACTCACAGGCCTTTCCAACGAGCTATCCTGCACCCAATTCTGACACCTGCAAGTGCCCCAAACAGAGCTCCAAAGGGGCGCGACCCGTTGAGCAGGGGGGCGCGACCCGTTGAGCAGACTTTGCCAGATTTCACTGTACAGCTCGGAAAAGCACAGTTTGACTTGGTTTGACTTTTTGGGGTTGAAGATGATTATCTTTGATGTAATTTTGGTAACTCTAAGACACTTTTACTCTTGTTTAACACTTCTAGAAGATTCATTCATGTAAAGGGTAAAAATTGATTGTATGAACTGGTTTCCAAGTTTATAGAGGCAAGTTGTTTTGACTGCCTATTTTCTAGTGTCTAGTTTAGAAGTTGTTGAAACAGCTCCTAGGATAGTGAGCTCGACCCATGGAGGCAGGGAAAGAGGTTAGATCATCTATATTATGTACTTTCTTGCTCATTTTCATGGTTGGACTCTTGAGGGAGAAGCTATCATTGTATATTTTCACTGTATCTCTGCAATTTTTGGCTAAGGAAGACCAGGGTTTTGCAGTCATCTTTGGGATTCTTGTGGACTCATGTGTTGATGGTGTGTTTTCTCAATGTTCTTGTAAGCTTTGTTATGTGATTCATTTCCTTTCTTTACTGCTGCACATTAAACAAATGAAGTGTTAAAGTATGAATTCATGCTAGCCATGCTCTGCTTTTAAATTTGTTTAATTTCAATGTTTTCGTCTGTCTAAAGAGAATTCAAAGTGATTGTTTGCTCTCTTTAGCTCCTCATCTTTCATTCCTGACCATTCATTTCAGTTAAAGGCATCAACGCTGTCTCCTACCTCGCCCCAAGGAACCCCCTGCAGAAACTGTGTCCAATCCCCGCACCCAAAATTGCAATTCCTCAATTTGCCACCAAAAACTCCAAAAACCCCAAATCAACCCTTTTGATCAATTTACTAGCCTAATATCAGTGTTACCTAGTTGGTCATCTCATCCCATTGAAGATCTACTGAGATTGACCGGAGAGAACCTTCTCCTGCCCCGTAGGGCTAGCTACGGGGCTGAATGGTTTGATGTTGCCTTGAGGTTTACCTTTCTCAGCCTGAGGTGAAATCTCAAGCGCTAACATACTGGCGACCATACTGGAAGAACAAACTTGTCTCTTGATTGATGTTTTTGATTCATAAGTCTTAGACGGAGCCTGAAGTTATGCCAGGTAGCCTTCGAAAACGCTCTTGTTTTACATCAGCGTTAGTAGATAAACGCTGCTTCAGTCAATCTCCGTGAGCTTGTGAACGTAGCGCTTCATTGACACTTTACCCCAGTACATGTATCAAGTTCAGATCTGATTGTTGATGGTGAACAACGATCAGACACTGACAAGGCTGAAATCATTCACTGGCGACTCCTTCACTGAAAACTTCAGAGATCAATGCTTCATGGTGACTTCACTGCAGGAAGCTCAGTGGCTTTGAGCTTTTCAAGATGGACCAAATCACAAGAAGATATGCTCCCTTGAGCCGAGATCACATTCCATGTTTTCCAAATAAAATTCCAAAGGTAGATTGGTCAAGGAATTTGCCTACATTTAATGATGATGGTAAGAAGGATGCTGCTTTACATCTAGTTAGATTTCACATGCATATTCGTAAGTTGAAGGTGGATTTTCTTAAAGATTGCTTGATGAAGATATTCTTGGCCACTCTGGAAGGTAAAGCCCAATCATGGTATGAAAGTTTGCCGCCTGCTTGTATTTACTGTTTAAAGGATTTTCATGCTATGTTCATTGAAAGATATCTAGCATCTTATCCATCATTAAATTTGGTTCAAGACTGTTGCCAGCATGCTTATGGTTTTATTGAAAGCCTTGAAAAATATTATGAAGATGATAATTTTATGGATGTTGAGATCATGGAGGCTTTGTATGAGAATCCATTTCAGCAGCACACAGAAATCTTAGAGGATATTTGTCAAGATCAGCAGGTTGAAGATGGTCATATGGCTGTAATTGATGAAAGAGAAGAGCTTGTTTCAGATCTGCCCACAGAAGAAGACCAGATTGTAGATTGTGATAATGCTCAGTCAGCTACTTCAGAACTAGATTCAAATTATGACGACCAAGCATATCTTGTGCTGAAGCCCATCAAAGAGAGCTCTGCTGTTGAGATCATAGACAGAATTTTGGATTCAGATGTTCATGAAAAGCAAGGTGAGACCTTTGTGCAAGTAAGTGATGAATCTCCTTTCAATAGCTCAGTAATAAATGATAGTTTGAATGCCTTGTCATATGAAGATAATTATTGTTTAAGCAGAAGAAAACAAAAGGCATTGTCTCCTTTGTCTGAAGAGGAGATAGATCAGCTTTTGAAAGGTCAAGCTACAACAGATTTGCAATGCACACATAGTCAGGAAAGTGTTGGGGAAGCTTCTTCCTCTGTTGAAAAAGATGACTGTCTTGTAGATCAGCAAATAGATAATGTTTTCCTTCACAAAGATGATAATCCGGCTGTCATATCATTTGAAGATCACCTACCATATTATCTGACTACCGAAGATCATAGCATACAGGATTACCTTTCAGATTCTTCATATGTTTCATGTGCTGAAATGCTTTTTCAAGAGGAGATCTGCTCATCTACTTGTTCAGAATTTTTTGAAGCCCATGAACATACTTTTACTGAAGCACATGATGAAGGCATATTAGAATTTGTAACAAAGGACACCTTGATCTTTCAGCACGAGGTGGCAATGGCAAAACTTCATGTTTTTCAAGATCCAATGGCAGCCCTGTTGCAGTCAACAGTGATAGTGTTTATTGCAGTATTCAGTGATGAAGGAGAAAATGGTCAACTATGTTTTTGGATGCCCAGTGATAGGTTTGTATTGTTGACCAGAAGATCTAATCAGGAGAATCAATCAAGAAGGCATCTGCTTGATTGGTTGCATTGGCATTTTGATATAGTTTGATGTATATAGTCTTGTAAGAAACACCGGTGGTTGTCATCATGATTTCACATCTTGATGGACTGCTGCCCTTCTCTTGTTTTAGTTAAGTCAGTCATGAGTCATTTGTGTTTGGTCTATTGAGTGAGTTTTTTCAAGTTATTTCAGTTTTCCATCGAGTCGGTTTGAGTCAAGCTTCAGTTAAGTTTCAGTCAGTTTTCAGTCAAGTTTTCATTCAATAAATGTGTCAAAGTTTTGTGTCAAAGGTGTAAATAATGACTCCATCGCCCAATGGTTGCAAGCACTGGTCTGCTCTCCCAGATGTCTAAGGTTCTTGGCACCTCCAAGGAGCTACCATCCCCATTGGAGCCAATGTTAGTGTCGGTCTTGAAAGCCCTCCATCAGTGATCAAAGCTCTTTGCATTTGCATTAGTAGGTGTCTCATCAGTGTCAAATTTTGCATCCCGTTAGGCATGCCATAACCCTGATGGAGGAGCTGGTTTATTTGCACCCCTCTTGGTTTTGCTGGATCAGGTCATATCAGTCATCAAGCTCTTTCAAGCTTGTCTTGTTTTGTCTTAAGGTCAAAGGTCCTAGGTCTAGGGTTTTGGTCATTTATCTCTGCAAGGTCATGTCTCTGAAAATCCATGAGTGCTCAGCAAGCCAGAGGGAGGATTGTAAACATGTTTCTTCGATATTTTTTATCTTGTACAGTGAACTTTCACCTTGGATTTAAAAACTTTGTTTTTAAAGCCAAGGTCATTTTCTCAGTTTTTGTAAATAAGTGATGAAATTTCAAAAATCTTCAGCGGACAAAATGCAACCCTGGTCCCCTTGCCAAGGTCCCTCAGATGATCTACCTGCAAAAAGAACCAAGTCAAAGCACTCAATGAGTCAAATTCAGGATAAAGGAAACCAAAAATCAGTGTTTTAAAAGTGTCAAAAATAAACATTAGAAAGTGGGTTTGTAAATGAAATTTTTTCAAATGAGACTTATAAAAGCCCAAATTCCCTCCTTTCACTCTCATTGTGCATTCTAATGCTTGCAAGAGAGATAGAGAGAGTGATTGAGAGAAAGGAGCAAAATTGCAGTGATTTCGGGTAGTTGAGAGGGGCACGACCCGTCGAGAGAGGTGCGCGACCTGTTGGGAGGTGCGCGACCCGTCCAGAGCGCTTCTGCAGTTCTGAAAATCAACGTGCGCGACCCGTTGGGAGGCTTGCGCGACTCGTTGAGCCGGTCTGCTACAAACTTCAAAAAATTTCCCTAATCTTCTTCCAAATCACCAAATTTGCTCGAGGTAGGTGCTCTAAACATGGATTCATTGCTGTTATGAATGGTGGATGTCATGGGCATGCGTTTATGATCAAAATTTTGCAAGTGGAACTCTTTATATGGCTGCTATGTTCATGACCAAATTGTGCTAGGGTTTGTGTTGTTTCAAGTTACTTTTCCCTTTGGTTGGCTTCCCTTCCTTTCCCTATCACTTACACTCATATGTTCATCTCTCTTCCCATATTATTTTATAAATGAAATGCAAATTTTTCCCCATCCCTAGCCATTAAAAATGAAAACCCTACCCCTTTCCCAAAGCATCAAAAACAAAAAATGAAAACCCTAATTCCCCTCTACCATATGCTTATGCAAAATAACAAAAACTGTTGGTAAAATGTTAGCATGTTTTGTGCATGGTTTCCCTTTTTCCCTTTTTCCCTTATTGAACATGAATACATATATTCCCATGTTTACTTTCATGCATGTTTTTCCCATATGCAATAATCCTTGCAAACGATTTCGCTATTACAAATATGTGTTCCTATATGCATATGATTTGCAAAATTTCCCTTAAAAATTCCCTATAATATTTATATATTCCCATTCCTTGTTAAAAGATCCCTCCCCTAACATTTCCCTCATGTTTTGTTCCCCTTGAAACAGCATAGATTTCAGCACTTTTTGCAGGCAGAGACAGCAGTTTTATTTGTCCACTTTGCTCCTAAACCATGTCAGAAACCGAAACTTATGAGCAAAGTGATGACCATTCATCATCTACAGAGGTTGAGGAACAGAGGAGGCCTCGTAAGGGTGGTAAGGGTGGACATCATAAGCGAGAGGAGCCCACCTCTCTGGCAGAATTACAGGCTTGCCCCATGGCAGTGACTTGTTTTCAGTATATGTCTTGTTATGATTTCTGTGAGAGAATTTCTCAGATTCAGCATCATAGAGAGTTGGCCCGCTTGTTTGTCTTACAACTCCATGATGGACATGTCACTCTGGCAGGGGTGAACTTCACATTGACACCGGAGGTGATCTCACAGGCTACAGGGATACCAAATGTGGGTGAGGTATGGCCTAAGCGCAGATTGCTAGATTTTGTTCACTTTGAGCCCTATGTCCGACCACCATTCGTGAGACTTTTGACAAGTGTTTTTCCATTCAGATTTCTCCGGAGCGAGTATGCTCCCATCATGAGGCTTATTATGCATTATTTTACCTGTGAGGGCAGATTTTCACAGGTGTACTCATATCACATTCGCCTTTTGATGCATTTCACCCGAGTGAGGATGATGAACATCCCGGTCTTCTTGTTTCATAACATTCAGAGGATGGTGCCCATGTTGCAGAAGAAGACCCCAGCCCAGCAGTACAGGAGCTTGTGTCATTATGGTTTGATTCAGCTCATAGTCTCACATCAGTTGACTCAGCAGGGCATCTCATGGGAGGAGTTCATCTCCCGTGAGTTTTTCACAGCGCCACCTCAGCCACACCATGAGGTCATTCATGAGGAGGGAGGACCATCTCAGCAGCCTGATGCTACCATCACCCGACATGTCAGCTCCACTCCTTTGGTCACTTATCAGAAAGGCCCAAGGGCCTTATTTGCAGCAGCTAGGCGAGTATTATCTCCACAGCAAGTGGAAGGGGTCTCGCCTTCATCTTCAGCTCAGCGAGTGTTATCTCCACATGAGGTGGAAGGGGCCTCGCTTTCTTCACCAGCACAGGTACTACAGAGGGGCAAAGAGCCCATGATTCATGAGGATCCGGTGATTGATCTTGAGGCCAGTTCTCCTAGCCAAGAGGCGAAGGAGATCATTCAGCATCTCAGGGCTGAAAATGATGTTTTACAGAGGAGACTTGAGGGTGCCCAATGGACTATTACTTACCTGGAGCAGCGGAACAAACAATTGGAGGAGGAGAAAGCACTTGATGAGCTATGGAGGATTCGTAGCGACCGAGTCTTGAACCGTAGAAGACCCGGTGATCCATTGCCTGTTGACCGAGAGTCAATGCTCATTCAGGAGAATGCCCACTTGGAGAGGTTGTTGGCTAAGGCCAACCAAGAGAAACAGCTGCTGAGAAACATGAAGAATCACTATTGGGCAAGGATGCATGTATGCAAGGCCAAAATGAAAATGTTCCAAAGGAGGTTGTCCGAGGCTCTTAGGCGGAGGAAGAAAACCAATCCACTCCGTATCTTGGCTGAGGCATCCCTCAAAGATCATGGCACTCACTAGCATCAGCTACAGCACAAATCCCAAAATTTTTTGAGAATTTTGGGTAATTTTGGCATTTTTTGGAAATTTACAGGTTTTGGCTCCTCAACGGGTCTCACCCCCGGTGAGACCCTTTGTCATCGTAGCTCATTTTTGCAAAAACTCAGCATTTCTAGATTTTTCATGCAAAGTTACATATGCCTATGAATGGACTTGAGTTTTTATGGGGTTTTGGGCCTCCAGAAGGTCAAAATACATGCAAAATTTGACTTTCTGCCCCTTTTTTGAGTTGCAGAAAGCAGTCTTGGGAGAATTGAGTTTTGACTAGGAAAATGACCTCCAAATTAAAATATTATAGTTGGGTTGGAAAGTAGACTCACAGACCTTTCCAACGAGCTATCCTGCACCCAATTCTGACACCTGCAAGTGCCCCAAACAGAGCTCCAAAGGGGCGCGACCCGTTGAGCAGGGGGGCGCGACCCGTTGAGCAGACTTTGCCAGATTTCACTATACAGCTCGGAAAAGCACAGTTTGACTTGGTTTGACTTTTTGGGGTTGAAGATGATTATCTTTGATGTAATTTTGGTAACTCTAAGACACTTTTACTCTTGTTTAACACTTCTAGAAGATTCATTCATGTAAAGGGTAAAAATTGATTGTATGAACTGGTTTCCAAGTTTATAGAGGCAAGTTGTTTTGACTGCCTATTTTCTAGTGTCTAGTTTAGAAGTTGTTGAAACAACTCCTAGGATAGTGAGCTCGACCCATGGAGGCAGGGAAAGAGGTTAGATCATCTATATTATGTACTTTCTTGCTCATTTTCATGGTTGGACTCTTGAGGGAGAAGCTATCATTGTATATTTTCACTGTATCTCTGCAATTTTTGGCTAAGGAAGACCAGGGTTTTGCAGTCATCTTTGGGATTCTTGTGGACTCATGTGTTGATGGTGTGTTTTCTCAATGTTCTTGTAAGCTTTTTTATGTGATTCATTTCCTTTCTTTACTGCTGCACATTAAACAAATGAAGTGTTAAAGTATGAATTCATGCTAGCCATGCTCTGCTTTTAAATTTGTTTAATTTCAATGTTTTCTTCTGTCTAAAGAGAATTCAAAGTGATTGTTTGCTCTGTTTAGCTCCTCATCTTTCATTCCTGACCATTAATTTCAGTTAAAGGCATAAACGCTGTCTCCTACCTCGCCCCAAGGAACCCCCTGCAGAAACTGTGTCCAATCCCCGCACCCAAAATTGCAATTCCTCAATTTGCCACCAAAAACTCCAAAAACCCCAAATCAACCCTTTTGATCAGTTTACTAGCCTAATATCAGTGTTACCTAGTTGGTCATCTCATCCCATTGAAGATCTACCGAGATTGACCGGAGAGAGCCTTCTCCTGCCCCGTAGGGCTAGCTACGGGGCTGAATGGTTTGATGTTGCCTTGAGGTTTACCTTTCTCAGCCTGAGGTGAAATCTCAAGCGCTAACACCTTGATCACCATAATGAACATGATTTATGATATTAGCTATGCAGGTGTTATTTGATGTTTGCTTGTTTGTGATTGCAGGTTCTCAAAAGGAAACTCTTTCGGATGGTTGAAGGATGGCTGCTACAAACTAGTGTTGGACTTAAGGTAGGGTATTAACACCTCTATAGTTTTTATTTGTGAATCATATATGTTTAGAGAAAGATAGATTTGTTTGTCTGCTTATTGCTAGACTATCTTCTGATACTAGGGAGATCGGCCTTGTCCGCAAGATCGATTTATCTGGCCAACACACCACAATAATAACATGGGGGATACATGGACACAAAAATAACAATAGGGGGATACACTTACAATAAAAATAAGGGGAATGCACTAGTATTATAGGGATCTAACAAGTAAAGATCATACAAATGTAGCAATGCATAATAGAGACAAAAAATTTTACCCTTGGAAACCTAACCTTGGGAGAAAACCTAACAACTTTTATTTAAGAGAAATTATTCTTTAGAAAGGTTTATATACTAGAAATTTGTGCCAATATCCATGTCAAAATACTAGCCAAACCTGGTCAACCTATTTTCCTTTGAGGTCAACATGTTTATCCCTTCTTAAGCCTTGTTTCACCTATAACCAGCAAGCTATTGTGCCCTTCCTATGGATCATGCAGACTTCGTGTGGCCCATGCAACCTTCTTATGGCCTCTGCAGACTTCTTGTTTCTCATGTGGACTTCTTTCTACTCATGAGGACTTCTTGCTACTGATGAGGACTTCCTACTTCTCATGTGAACTTCCTGCTTCTCATGCAGACTTCCTGCTTCTCATGTGGACTTTTTGCTACTTATGTGGTTTTCCTGCTTTTCACACCCTTTCAACCCCTGAGCCAACTTGAATTTTTGGGTTGACTTGGGTACCTCAAAAAATAATTTTATTTAAATTTTCTAGGTCATACAATTCTATGTATAGGCAATATATATTGCATGTTAATTGGTAAATCCATCACCTACTTTAGTGCTAGTGGACAAAACTTTGTATAAGCCATGCACTAGTAGAGAACTCTCTTTTAAACATCTCAATGTTTTCGGTTTTGATGTTTATGTTCCAAGTAAAAATATGAATACATTTGATAATAAAGTTGAAAATGCATCTTTATTGGCTATAAATATGGTATAAAGGGTTATACACTTTGGAAACCAACAATAAAAAAAATTATTTAAATCCAAGATGCAGTATTTATAAAGGTAAAAATGTTCCCAAACAAAAAGTCCAACCAATGGAAGTAATGGATAATGGAATTTGATTTGGAGGGTGAAGAATTTGACTCAATGGAATAGGAAGAACCTCCTATTAATTTTCCAGTGGACCTAAAGCATGACAATTTATTGACCTAGTAGATTGCAAATCTACTAAATGAAAGCACGCCAAGATTCTTAGCTTTATTAGTGGAAGTAAAATTACACATAACAAATATTAATCACAATGACAAATAGGTTCTTCCCAACCAATAGTTCTTCCTTAAACTTGAACTACTTGGGCTCCCATCGTACAATAATGGCCCAACCAAGAAAATTGCAAATACACTATTCCTTAGATTTGATCCAGTAGATCAAGCCCTAGATCTATCCTTGATCTCTTTGGTTGATATGGGTGTCAAATGTTGAAAATTTTCCCTACCTTAGACTGAACACACTAGAGTATCACACTCTTCACTTGAGAAAATCCCTCTTTCAAAGGCTAGTGCCATTGTATGGTCTGTCTTCTCCTCTCCTTATAAATTTACATTGAGTAAAATACTTAACCCTAATATCCAAAGTGATTGATGGTAAAGATTAGATATAACCTCAATTGAGATCAACAAATGAGATTGAAACAGAATCATTAAATTAATTATTTCACTTTTCCTAAGTTTACTTTAGCTCAATTAGATAACATAATAATTATATGTTATTCCTAAGTAAAAAATTATGCTAAGTTACAAAAGGAACTTTCTCACACTAGAGGAAGTATGCTAAGGAGATATATGGGCCAATTCTATGCCCCTAGAAAAGGCATGTGCAAAATTACCTACCTGAGCTACAAACATCAACAATTCGTCTTAGCGAGGGAGGCACTTCTGCCCCTTAGAAATGACTTTGATATTGGAATTACATCTATTGCCTTGGCGACTCCCTTTGAACTGGAAGCCTTCCCTATCACTTGGTATGGAAACATCCTTGAGGTCCTACTCCTCTTGGACTGGTTCCTAGTAGCCTCCTACTCATGAACATCTTATAAGGTCATCTCATACCAAGAGACCTGTTACACAGTAATTTGTCACCATTGGTCACCGTCCCTGTTACCCCTTTCCCGCACGGTGGAGGACTCATTCCGGGACCTGTGAGCAGTGACATAGCCAAAAAACACTTGCAATATGTTCCCCTCAGTATGGACTTCATTTGCCCTGAAGACACCTCCTGTAAAATATCCCTAAAAAGTGCCTCTTTTCCATTAGCGCGGGTCCACAAACTAACACCCGCGACCATTGGTGCTCTGTCATAGAGAAATACCCGTGCCAACCAAATTTGGGAAAGATTTTTGGCAAGCACGCGCCCGGATGTTTTTTCCCTGCATTGTCATTCAGTCTTTTTGGGATAAAGCTGGCCTTCTAGATGTCGAGACTCATCATCTATCCTCATCATCTATCCACAGCGGCTTTTCAGGGATAATGTCAATCCACAATGAGTGTCTGGATGCATTGTATCTTCTTCCCTTCTCCATCTATAAAAGTCCATCCTCATGCACTTGACAAGCTAGTTCTTGAGTTCTAAAGTATTGATGATAGTGCTAGTATTGATTATACTTGTCTTGAGTGAGGTTATGCTGCCAGAAGTCTGAACTGTATCCACAAGTAAAGAGAGAGAGAGATCTATTGCAAGGCATATGTAGCTGATCGCCCAGCCATAGGAGAGATTCAATGTCAGAACATTGGTTGTACTTTTCTCTGCTTGTTCATTAATAAACGACTATTATTATGGTTCTAATCTTATTGTTCATAATGATGATGATTGATTTATGTCCTTTCTGACTGACATATAGTTGTATATCGTGGATTTTATGCTTGTATTCGCTTCGTTCTGTGCATGTGCAGGTATCCATACGCGGAGATCGCTAGGATTGTGACCTGTCGGAGCTAGAGAACGGGGATATCAACTCATCTACAACAATAGCATTGGATTCCAGGTTGGTTCTTCTTATCCACTTTCGATTTACAACTAGGAACTTGCATAATAGCGTGATTGATTGTTGCTAGACCCATTTTGGGCTAGTGGGATCGCCTCTGTCCGCAGAGGGGATTTACCTCTCCAACAATTTGGCGACTCCACTGGGGAGGAGCTATTTGTTGTTTGATTCATAAACCTTGGATGGAGTCTGAAGCACGGCTAGGCAGCCTTTGAAACGCTATTGCTTTGCATTAGCGGAGTAGATCAACGCCACTTCAGTCGATCTCCGGTTTGGTTTATGAACCGAACGGCTTGGAGTTTGTCTTGCATGTTAGTTTTCTCTTGCTTGCTTGCGTAAATGAGCTTTCTGGGTCAGTTTTACAGTTGCTTCTTGCTGTTGGATCTGTCTTAGTACTGTTGACCAGACACTGGGCTGTTTTATTTATTTTTTGGGCCAACAAACCGTGTTGGCGCGTTTTTTCCTTTGACAGTTGCGCCAATTGGCGCATGTTGCACACCAGCAACTCGCACCAATTCTTTAATAGCGCAAGTTACAGGCTGACAGTCGCGCCAGTCCTGTAAACTTTGCCAGTGTGTGTGTTGAAAGCTCTTCAAATTCAGATTTTTGTCTTTTTACATATTTTGCAGCTTCTGGAAGTGTGTAGAAACTCTGTTTGACTGGTTTTTATATTTTTCCTTCGGTTGTTTGCCTATTTCTATTGATCTTGTATCCCAGCCCTAGTGCATCTAGTGGCTTGGCACTTCTAGCCTTCCGTGGGAGTGTTTATCCAGTCAGCTCTTTGCTTGTTTCCTGCACTTGTCTAGTGGTTGATAAAATCTTTTTGTTGCGTGTTTAAGCAAACCACTTGTTGAGCATTTGGAGTTCACTTGACTTTGTGTTGGACTTAGATCACATAGTTCATTCGAGTCTTTGTGAGCTTTTTGGGCAAATTGTCTTGGTGTTTCGGATTTGGTTCTACTTGCATTAATTAGATTTGTTTGTTTCCTTGTGTGATCATCTCTCAAACTTGTTTATATGCATCATGCCATTTTAAAAAAAAGAGAAAGAAAAACAAATGATCTTGTTGCATTACATTAATTAGCATTTTGCATTGTCATTGGCAATTATTCACTTTTAAAAAGAAAAGAAAAAATTCTCATTTCTTGTTATTAGTTGCATTAGGATCTTTGTTAATTGCTTTGTGATCATTTTGTTTGTATGAAAAGATCTCAACTCTCCTGTAGATAGCATTCATTGAACAAAATGATTTATTTTGGCATATAGTTTGCATGTAGGAAATTGTTGAGAGATCACATACGGTAGGACCTAAAAACTGAGACATAATTCAAGATAAACTGTAAAATGAACTCAATGAACATAACAACGCATTGGAACCTAACGCAAACATTCTAGAGGTCTAGGCTAGAGACGTGTTCCGGCGTCGTAAAGCCTGGTAGCTTACCGTCGAGTGGTTGGGTGATTCCTCCACGGTGAAACGATAAGTGCCAGTACGGATTGTGCTCCCACGTACCGTCAAGTATATATTGGGAGACCCCTATAGGCTTACAACCTTTTATCCATAGGAAGCCGAGTCTGCCGCCTTACAAGCCGTAATGCACTGAACACAGCATTCGGGAAGATTGACTGCAGTACGGGAAGTCCTTGGTTTTCATCTGATTGCCAAGGTGTATAAGCAGTTTTACGGATTGTTTGGTAAACCTCTTACCTAGTTCTCCAGAGTAGTCACTTTTGATCCTTTTCGGACTCCTTAAAAGAAAAGGTGCCAGTGAGCGTCTTGTCACTTCGTGCTCATTAAATATTCGAAGGAGACTAGAGTCATCTTTTTGTCCTTTTCTCGACTCTTAAAAAATGAAAAGGTCAAGTTCAGTGTCTTAAAATTTATTTGACCACGATAACATATTACCCGGTTAGATTTTGCTTGCGTTAGTCTGAGTAGGGTCTTGTCTCGTTAGATTCCCTAGGGGTTTGTGAAGTCCCATCCTGGCGGAATTACCAATTTCGTCTTCCGAGATACCGGTTGTGAGTGAAACTCTTTCTATTGTTCCAAGTATACAACCGCTCAATTCTCGTGCTCCAGGCGACGAGACATACCAGTTTCATTGGAACCCTGTTTGGGAACCTTCTGAAAACGGTATCCCTTTTTGGGAATACACTTCTCCTCGGGTTCCACCACCACCATTTTCTTCCGATATGGAAGACACATCCCCTACTACGACTGACGAATCCGGTGCGCCAGGTGGTGAAATTCCCACCGCAATGGCATCTACACCTGTTAGTAGCACTCCTGCTACTGAGGGGCTACCTCCCGGCTATAGAGCAATACGCAATGTTATGTCGTCTCCCTTCCTGGGTTCTATCTGGTCACACCCTACTTTTTCCAACATGGAGCCTTTGACTCCACAAAGTCGCGGTACAACTGTTACCTCAGTCACAACCCCTCCAACGGTATCTGTGGCTTCTTCAACTCCTATTTTTAGTCGACCTTCGGCCTCTTTATTCGGAGGTTTTGATCCTACATTGAATGTCCCACCAGAAGGCCAATACGATCAGTATCTACCACCTCTTGGGTATTTGACGGGTCAACCGAATGTTGAGGTTTCAGTTCCATTGTCAATTGATTGGAGTTCCACCGTTTTTCATGGTGGTCAAGCTTCGTATGCACAACCCGAAAAACCACCTCAGCAAAACCTACAAGGACAATCCTTTCAAGGAAACCCTTTTGCCTCTGGTGGTCCATTTTTCACCTCTCATACTCAACCTACTGGTAATCCAGGTCAACCTTCTGTTCAACAGTCTCAACCTGGTATCCAGCAAGGTTCTCCTACTGGACAAACTGGTCAATCATTTGTTAATCCAAATCAACCCAATGTCCAGTATGGACCAATATCTGGACAAGTTACTCAACCACTTGGTCAGCCCACTGTCCAGTATATTCAACCTTCTGGGCAAGCCGGTCAGCCTCAAACACAGTTGGGCCAACCGACTGCCCAGCCCACTCAGCCATCTAGTCTGTTAGGACAACCTTCAGCTGCCCAACAACAGCTCCAATCCCAGCAGGTAGGCCAACCTCAGTATCAGCAGGTACAACCTTCCGGGCAGGTAGGCCAACCTCAGTATCAGCAAGGTTATCCTTCTGGCCAGATAGCCCAACCTACAGGACAGCCTACTGGCGCTGCTCAATCCGGTCCTTGGCCCCAAGCGGGACCCCAAAACCCATCTGGTCTTCAGATGCAGGCTGGAACTCAATCCCAAACATTTTATCAAACTCAGCCTGGTTCTCAAACTCAATTTGGAGTCCCACCACAGTATGGCTACCAGCAACCTCAAGGGCAACCTTTGTTCGCCCCATATCAGAATTACCAACAAGTGCAGGCAAATCCTTTGCAGAGTTATCAACAACCATATGGCGCATCTGCAACATCATTTGGTAATCCTTACGCTGGGGGGCAAAATACAAATCCCTATGGCCAATACACCATGGGGCCAAATCCGTCCGGGCAAAGCCCATGGGGGCAACCACCACCTGGTTGGAACCCTGGTGCTCCATCCTACCAGCAGCCCCAGATGTCTTTCAATCCTCAGTTACCATTCTTAGCGACTTTAGAATTACCGGATGTGTCCAAACTGACAAATGATCCTATTCTTCATAATCCTTATTGGCCTCCGGTTCCAACCAAAATTCCTGGTGACTGTCCCAAATTCGACGGTAAAGCTAATGAAGATCCACAAGCTCATGTCATGACTTATCACCTGTGGTGTTCATCCAATTCATGGCTTGATGATTCAATACGGCTTCGCCTTTTTCAACGGACTCTCACTGGCTCTGCCGCTAAGTGGTATATTGAGCTTAATCGTGGATCCTTTCAGGATTTCAACTCCTTGGCTATGGCATTCCTCACTCATTTTCAGTTGCCCATTCGATATGAAACGGGCACACACCTCCTTACATCCTTAAGACAGACAACGGCTACGCATATCTCTGATCACATTCATGAATGGAGACGGCGTAGACGTATGATTAAATTTTGGATTCCCGACCAGCTTCTTACAGATTGGTTCACGACTTCGTTCGTTCCTCCAATCGCTCGGGACATTGCTATGGGAGCGTGTGTTACTGAAGAGCAAGCTATCGCGCGCGCTCAGTACCTTGACTTGGTTTATTCTCAGTCAGGTACATTGTATGATTATCTGCCTGATGCCCCGAGACCAGGAACATCCAAAGCCCCGCCAACACCCACTGTTGACGGTATTATTGGGTCTGTTAGTTCATCCACTAAGAAAAATTCTGCGAACCCTGGGAAGCAGAAATCAAATGCTCCAATTGAAACCACTTCTCAGGTAATACCTACTTCTAATAGTACTTCCGAGGTCAATGTCGTTCAGTCCACCACGGCGGATAAAGCCTCGAAGGCAAAAAAGAAAGGGAAACCGAAGAATAAGCCAGATCAACCTAAACAGGAACCCCCTAAACCTCAACCTGAGGAAGCTGCCAAGCGCAAACCCAAGTATCCTTGTCTTATCTGTGATGAGGATCACTACACCAAAGACTGCCCTCGGCGGTCCGAAGTTAGTCGTTTGTTGAAAGGCGCTCCCGGGGTCCCTGCGGTGCTTAAAGAACCTTTTCCCTCACAGCAAACTCAAATGGTGGCTGACCCCTCTCAACCCCCCTCTTCCTTCGGTTCCCAAGTGTTTATGGCTGGAACGATACCTATTAATATCAGTACTCGAACAAAGGATTATCCATCTGCCGGGAAAGAGCCTGAAGTCCCCTCCAGTGCTCCCCCGTTCAGTTCAGGCCCGCTCCATATTGAGAGACCTAATACTGAAACGCCTCTTCGACCCCCTCCAAAAGGAGTACTCCGGAAATCTTCTTACAACCCAAATGCTCGTGCTGCACAGCACTACAATATCGTTGAGGACTTGGCCCAGACTCCATCGGCCATGTCCGCCTTAGAAGTTCTCCAGAGCTGCCCTTCTCAGAGGAAGTCCTTTCTATCCGCTATCGGCGGCATAGACCCGGCTGACTCGGATTTAATCACTTTTGACTTAGAACGCCATACGCAGAGACTGCCTCCCCAAATCGCATTCCTTATACAGGTGATTATTGATAAGAAAACCATCCATCGTACAGTCATTGATGAAGGTGCTTCCACTTGCATCATGTCTGTTGCCTGTTGGAAAGCTATTGGATCTCCCACGCTGAGCCAGTCTCCTACAACCTTGGAAGCTTTTGATGGAAGAGCATCCCGTCCTTATGGTATACTCCAACGTTTACCCATCTCTTTGGAGGGGAAGACGGTCGAGATGGAAGTTGAAGTTGTTGATGCCACTCTAACCTACAACCTCCTTCTCGGACGCAGCTGGATATACGCGATGCAAGCTGTCGCTTCATCTTTCTTTCGTATCATTCGTTTCCCTCATCAAGGGAAGATCGTTACTGTGGACCAGCTGTCCTTCTTCGCTTCCTCTTCGGAAGGAACTATTCCTTTCGTGGAGCATACCTCCAAATCGACTGAGAGTCTAGGTCACGGGCTTTTCAAAGATCCCGCCCTCATGGGTGTTTTTCCAGCCCCTCCTCCTAACGTCGCTTCCGTCAATATGATTTCTACTTGTTCTGATCCGTGGATCCTCCCTCCCATCGACCAAGTAGATTCTTGGGGCGACCAGATGCCGTTGAGTCCTGCCGAGCTCAACTACGTCGAAATCGTTGCTGCATCGGCTCCCTCTTCTGAACTTGCTCCTTCGAGCAAGGTTTTCCACTCGTTCGCTCCCTCCTTAGGGCTTGTAGATGAGACTTCTTCGGATCCTTTAAAAGAAACATTTTCTTCCGACGAAGCCATTATTGAGACTATGTCTCTCGAGGAACCTCCTTGGCATGATACTCACCATCGTTCCTCGTTTTTACCTGCCCATCAGGATATGCTTACTTGTGTTGAGCGGTTTGCTCCTCGTTTTCCATTTCCAATCCTTCAACCACCTATTCCAGTTTATCAAGCGTCCTCTGAAGGAAATATGGCGAACATTATGCAAACCCAACCTATCGACATCTCTGTCAAGCCAGGGATTGTCGAACACCTTCATATCGGAGTCACTTGTACTCCAGAGGAGATTCAAC
Organism: Pinus tabuliformis; assembly: GCA_031772625.1. Lineage (NCBI taxonomy): Eukaryota > Viridiplantae > Streptophyta > Pinopsida > Pinales > Pinaceae > Pinus > Pinus tabuliformis. The sequence continues at coordinate 1,236,870,054 of CM062805.1, read as the reverse complement.
TTTATTCCAACCTTTTTCGCGAGTTTCGTGATGTTTTTGCATGGTCCTATGAAGAAATGCCCGGCATTGATCCTAGCATAGTGGTGCATGAGATAATCACGTACCCAGGTGCTAAGCCTGTTCGTCAACGTTTACGTCCTGTACACCCTAGAAAGGCTGCAGCGATTAAGGCCGAAGTAGAAAAGCTTCTTAAAGCCGGTTTTATTTATCCTATCCCGCTCACAGATTGGGTTTCTAATATCGTACCTGTGACTAAAAAACAGGGTACAATTCGTGTTTGTGTCGATTATCGTGATATTAATCGGGCCTGTCCTAAAGATAATTTCCCCACACCATTCATTGATCAAATTATTGACGAGTGTGCGGGAAGCGAGATGTTTTCTTTTATGGACGGTTTTTCTGGTTATAACCAGATCAATATTGCCCCCGCTGATCAACACAAGACCGCCTTCATCTGTCCATGGGGTACTTTTGCCTATAAGAAGCTACCTTTCGGTCTCAAAAATGCCGGTGCTACCTTCCAACGTGCAATGTCCTATGCTTTCCACGACATTCGACACATTGTACAGCCATACCTGGATGATCTTCCAGCTCATTCAGCTAAACGTCAGGACCACCCTTCTCACCTTCGCGAAATCTTTCTTCGCTGTCGACACTACCGAATCCGACTTAATCCTCACAAGTGTGTCTTCTGCGTAGAATCGGGTCGACTTCTAGGATTTGTCGTCTCCCGGGAGGGCATCCGATTGGATCCCCTCAAAGTTGAGGCTATAGTGAATCTTCCTCCCCCTGCTACCTTACATCAATTGCAGAGCTTGCAAGGTAAAGCAAATTTTCTACGTCGTTTCGTTCCAAACTATGCCGAAGTGGCTAAAGGTTTCACACGATTACTCAAACGAGATGTCCCTTTTCATTGGGATACCATGGCTCAGGAATCTTTTGAGCGACTCAAGGGCCTCCTTGTTTCTGCTCCATTGCTTCGCCCTCCGAACTACCATCGTGACTACACCCTATATTTAGCTGCTGCTGACACCACTATCGGCATGGTTCTTGTTCAAACCGACGACGATGACACTGAGCATGTTATCTATTATCTCAGCCGCAATCTTTTAGATACGGAAACTCGATATGCTTATGTCGAGAAGTTGGCGTTAGCCGTCGTTTGTGCGGTCCAACGTTTCCGTCACTATATTCTGCTGCGCACCACTACAGTGATTTCTGATTGCAACCCCATGACGTATATCTTGTCACGCCAGTTGCTGGGGGGCAAGTACTCAAAGTGGATTGTCATCCTCCAAGAGTTTGACTTGGAATTTACTACGGCCAAGTCAAAGAAATCCCTTGTCTTTGCTGAGTTAATGTGCTCTTTGCCATCTTCTTCCACGCCCTCTCATACAGAGGATCAAATTCCGGATGAAACTTTGTTTCTCATCAGCACCCTCGACCCCTGGTACGGTGATATCATTTTATATTTACAAACGTCCTCCTTTCGCCCTGGCATTTCCAAAGACGCTCGGCGGAGGATTCGTCATCAGTCTCAACCATACCGTATCATAGGGGATACACTGTATCGCCTCGGCGCCGACTCTGTTCTCCGTCGTTGTCTTACTCACGAGGAAGCAGAACGAGTCTTGAATGATTGCCACTCTGGTGCTTGTGGTGGTCACATGTCCGGATATGCAACTGCCCAGAAAATCCTCCGTGCTGGCTACTTCTGGCCCTCTATCTTTAAGGATTGCATTCTTGCTGTCCGTTCCTGTCATGAGTGCCAGATATTCCAGCGGAAGATGCGAGCGCCTCCCGCTCCATTGCACCCTGTTGTCACCGTCGGCCCTTTTGCAAAATGGGGCATTGATTATGTCACCTGTAACCCTCGCTCGGCCGGGGGGCATGGGTTTATTATCGTTGCCGTCGATTACTTTACTAAATGGGCCGAGGCGATGCCTACATTGACTGAAGACGGTCACACAGCGGCGCAATTTTTATTCAATCATGTTATTTCGCGATTCGGCGTCCCTCAAGCCATCGTCACTGATCACGGGAAGCATTTCCGTAATCATATGATGACGGAACTAACAACCCAGCTAGGCTTAAAGCACGATAGTTCCACTCCATACTACCCTCAGTCCAATGGCCAAGTTGAAGCGATCAATAAAATTTTGGTTACAATGCTTCAGCGTACCATTGGCATGCATAAGTCTAACTGGCATTTGATGTTGTTCCCTGCCTTGTGGGCTTACCGAACCTCCGTGAAGGATGCCACTGGTTTCACTCCATTCCAACTAGTCTATGGACTAGAGGCTACCCTTCCAATCGAGTGTGAAATCCCTTCGTTAAAATTGGCTGTCGAGCTACTTCCCAACACTACCCCAGTAGAAGAACGCCTACTTTATCTGGAACGGCTAGATGAGACCCGTCGCCTAGCCTCTTTGGCCATCGAAACACAGAAGAAGCGAGTCAAAGCTCACTTCGACCAGACTGTGCATCCACGTTCTTTTGTTGAGGGAGACTTAGTTCTGCTATATGATCAGGCAAACGATAAGCTAGGAGCAGGAAAGCTCGAGTCTATGTGGCTAGGCCCTTACATTGTCAAGAAAGTTTTGCAAAAAGGGGCCTATGAGTTAATTGACTATGAAGGGAACCCTCTCGCACAGCCCCGAAACGGGCTGTATTTGAAAAAGTACTATGCGTGATGCTGGTACACTTCATTTTGTATATACATGTACTCTAGCAAGTGTGTTGTGTGTATGTGTGTCAGTCTTAATAGGCGTGATTGTCGCTTATTGTGTCTTTCGCTTCTTGTGCAGATGTCTAATACACCTTATATTGGTTTCGCTGATGGTGCCTGCCGCAGTACTCGCAACTTGTCCTCTGCGGCATGGGTGATCTATGATCCTCATGGCGAGCTGATAGATCTTCAAGGTGTGTGTTTGGGTCGTACCACTAATAATGTCGCCGAATATTGTGCTGTAATCGAGCTACTTGCTGAAGCAGTTAATCTCGGCATACGGGCATTGGTAGTAAACCTGGACTCTCAACTTGTCGTCCTCCAGCTCAATGGGCGTTATTCCGTCAGAGACCATCATATTTTGAGGTTGTATTTACGTGTGAGATTGTTAGAAAGGAATTTTGATTTCATTACATATCAGCATATTCCACGACAATTAAACACATTATCTGATGCATTGGCTAATCATGTATTAGATAGACATTTGCGTAATTTGTAAATAAAACATTATACAAGCAAGCACATGAAAACACAATAATAAACCATAGGCATATGTATATATATACGTGTGTGTCAAAATGTTTGCGCCCCGCGCATTACATAATCCAAAAAATAATACATGTCCAAAACTCATATAGCCGCTGACAACATGTCTCTCAAAAGCATGCAAAAATGAAACCTAGGCGTCTAATCACGGTGATGCTCATGATAGCATGACACCGCTCGCACCAAACGTCTCAACAGACGATGGACACGAGTAGATACTCCCACCGTGTGCCTCTGATACGCTCTGGGCACGTCTGCCAATCTGCCATAATCTGGAATTCCTCGAGTAAGTGCCTCCAGGTTCTGTACTAGATCGTCGTCCGCATCACCCCCTACCTGAGGGTCGGCTGCGGGCTGTACCCTCCGTACATTGTGAGGCAAGTCAGCTGGCCACTCTGCACCAACATCTGCATACATGTATATATCTGTTGTCAGAGACTGGCATGTATTACAAAAAAAAATTAAATACATGAAAACATCAAAAACACAAAGAGTTCTTACCTAGCTCCTCGTCCCAGTCTGCTCCCGCAGGCAGTGGGAGATTTGGATCTCCAGCAAAATCCGTGCCCACATAGGGCCAGTCCTCTATGACGATCATCTGGTGACGGAGCCAAACGAAGATCTCGGGCCTCCAGGCCATCTGCTGGCCCCCTCCTCCTATGGGCATGAGTGCTGCCCATCGAGCCAACCGTGGCTCCCGTGGCACTGGATCTGCCACCATACCACTCTGAATCCGAAATATCGGCAGTCGCTCTAGGAAGAAAGATACAATGATAGAGCCGTATCCGAACTGTTTGTTGCCACGCTTACATTTGGTAAGCTGCCTCTTGATGTTTGTGGTCACAGTTGTGGCCCAATCAAACAAAGTAGGATTCAGACACTCGGTTGCCAGCAGCAAATGATTCTTGCTGGCCTCATGGGGTGCCTGTACCCCAGCCGTCTGTGTAATGGTGAACAATATCACCCGCAGCACCAAATCAGGAACTGTGATAATATCTACTTTGGCACTGTTTGTTCCAAACCGTGCCCCAGGACAAACTCGTTCCATCACCTCTCCCATCTTCTCACCGGAAGGCCTACTACCAGTCAAGATGGGCCGTGCACCTCGCCGTGATAGACCAGTGATAAAGTAGACATCGGAAACATCTAACTCCAATGTCTGATCCTTCAGGCGGAATACCTGATCCTCTGTATCCCAGGCATCCACGATGAATCTCAGCAACTCAGGTTGTGCACGTAAGTATGAGGTAAGGAAGAATTTCTTCAAGCCACAGTCTCTCAGAGCATCCATGCATGCATCATCCTCTAATGCCATGGCATCTATGGCATCATGCTCTCTTTCTCTCCATTCCACAGCCATTCTGACCAAACCCTGCAACCAAAAAGTCGAAAATGTCATCATTAGATCAATGGTGAAGACAAAAACCAGGAAAAATTGCAAATTCAACGGTCAAAACTATGTGCAAAATTGGTTGGCGCGGTTGGCGCGACTGTTTTGAAAACAGTTGTGTCAATGTCGCGCGCCTTTTAGGAAAACAATCCCATTGGCGCGAACCCGTGCGGGAAACTCGCGCCAATGGGCGCAACCCTAGTTTTTGCAATCCCCTTTGCAGAGGATCATTCTGTGGATAAAAAGCTGGAAAAATGGAATGAAAATAAAGCTAAGGATGAGGTGATCCGGATTTAGATAGGAACGCAATAGATTACAGAGATAACCATAAATACAGAGATGCGATAACCATAAATACAGAGATGCAGCGGAAATAATACTTCATTTCATTAATGGAAAATACCGAAATATGCTTACAACCAGAATTGGAAATAAACCAGCTAGGGCGATGGTAGCTTATCTCTGAGAAGAGATGTGCGGCTACATGCCTCTGAACTGTTCCGAACTGAGTTACAATGAGGCTTGAAGGCCTATTTATTGTTGAGAAACAATGGAAAACCCTTCACATCCCGAAACCTAACCCCAGAAGATGAAACGCCAAATTGTGGGCCCCGTTTGGGTAAATTGGTACATCAATTTCCCGGGGTCGTAACTTTGGCATACGATCTCCGTTTGACGCGTATGATAGCTCGTTAGAAAGATCTATCCGAGTACTACCACTTTGGGAGGAAACATCGGTCCATGGACCCATGTTGCCCCAGAATCCCAAAAAAACGTCGTTTAGGGCCTCAAAACGGCTCCGGAAGTTCAGGACCCGAAAAACTGCTAAAAATAGTAAACTGTGATACAATTTAGGAAACTGAAAAGACTGAAAGAGATAGTTGTGGGGGTCCAAATGGGTTGGTGGGTGGCCACCAACATCCACCTGGATCATTCCTCCCCCCTTAGGAAGCAATGGTCCCCATTGCGTTGAGTTCCTCCATCTGCTGAACTTGTCCTGCAATCTCTGATGTGTCCAGTGATGGTGGGAAGCATGGTCGACGATGGTCCACATTGAACACTCGGTGCAAGCGAAGGAATGGAGGAACGCTGTGCTTGAAAGCATTGTTTCCCGTAGCCTTGGTACCAGTGTAAGGACCATGTCGGAGTGGTCTGAGTTTCTGATGGGTTCTGGTAAGGCGTTCTCTCTGCATATGCAACCAGACTTTGTCGCCCACTTGAAGCTTGTGTGGTACCCCTGTGCGTGAGGAGAAGTTGTTCCTGTGTTCTGTCATGACCGTATCCCCTTGCTGCTGCTGCTGCGTGGAGGAACCCTTTGCAGGGGTCATGGATGTAGCAACGATCTTCCCCTTACTTTGGGAGTGAACCAGACAAATGAATTTCCTGGTCTGTGATATGAGCTTGCTGCCTTTCTTGGTAGTAATCAAAGATGTGGCGGTAGGTGGGGCTACCTCCGGTATCCTGTATAATGAATTATTCAAAGAAATAATGACAGCACGAGGCCTGGACTCATACACAGCATGTCGCCTCCACAAGTATGGCTGGCCTAATAATACATCACAAACATCCAGAGGTGTAACATCACATAATACCTCGTCGGTGAAGGGCTTGATGTTGTAGGGAAGGCGGCACTGCTGGCGAACTTTGAGATCTCGTCCTTCATGAAGCCACCCGATACTGTATGGCTGCGGGTGTGGTGTAGTCGGTAGGCCCAACCGCTTCACGACCTCTGCTGAAACCAGGTTCTTTTGGCTACCACTGTCGACAATGAATCGCAGCGGTGAACCCTTCACCCACATCTGTGAGTGGAAAAGACGCTCTCCCTCCTCTGGATCTTCGGGCTCATTTTTCTTGATCTTGGCGGTGGCAACAGTGGCACTGGGATCCGCATCAATGATCTGCTTCCCTTTGCCATTCCCCTTGTCGGGTTCTAGCTCAGGGTCAGAACATGCATCTGATTCGGAAGCCTTCAACTCGGCCACCAATGACTGCTTGGTCCGACACTCACTTGTGTTATGAGTGGGACTCTTGTGGAACTCACACCACTTTCCTGTGTCCTTCTTCGGCTTCGTGGTGTTGTTCTTTTCTTGCGGCTTCGACGGGTTGCCTTGGGTCACCCCGCCTTGGCTTTGTCCTTTGGGCTTCGGATTTGTAGATCCAAAGTCTCGCTTCTTCTGTTTGAACTTTTGCTCGATTTTGACAGCGTATCGGTATGCTGTGCCGAGTGAGGGGATGTTCAAGAATCCCATCTCTTCCTGGATGTATTTGTGCAGGCAACCACGGTATTTGAGTACTAGATGCAGCTCAGAATCTTTGATACCCAACTGTGTGCGAAGGGTATGAAAAATGTTTGTGAACTCCGGCACATCTTGGTCTCGTCCCTGCCGCAGTGTGGTCCATTTGATGTATTTGTCCTCATAGCTTCCGACAGGGTAATACTGCTCCTTGATGGCATCCCGGAAGTCATTCCAAGTGGGTGTAGCTGAAAATAGTGAGCCTGAACTTTCATCCTTCTGCTCGCACTAGGTTTCCCACCAGTCCTTGACGTGGGGTGCTGCTTTGAGAAGAGCAAAAACAATCTTTTCCCGACTTGAAAATTCATGAACAGAAAAATACCCATCTAGCAGATTTAACCATTTATCTACGGCATCTGCGTCTATTTGACCATCGAAGATGGGGATTTCAAAATTAACTTGTACCTTGAAGGGCGTGGCGTTTCCAGAGTTGCTGCTGGAAGCTGATGCGTTGCTTTTGGGTAGTCGCTGAAGGATCTGCGCAAAGCTATCCATCATCGCGTTCCTTTGCCGCTCGAGCGCTTCTTCGAGCAAGATTTTGATAGGATCTCTTGCTCCCTCGTCTTTCTTCTCATCCGCCATGGGAGGCCGTCAGGATTTTCGAGGCTGGTCTTGCAAAGGTTCGACCAGTTCAAGCCCTAACTCCTTATATCCCGACCTCGTTGGGGACATGCAAAGAAAAACAGAGAAAAAGCAGACCGCTCTGATACCACTGATCCGGATTTAGATAGGAACGCAATAGATTACAGAGATAACCATAAATACAGAGATGCGATAACCATAAATACAGAGATGCAGCGGAAATAATACTTCATTTCATTAATGGAAAATACCGAAATATGCTTACAACCAGAATTGGAAATAAACCAGCTAGGGCGATGGTAGCTTATCTCTGAGAAGAGATGTGCGGCTACATGCCTCTGAACTGTTCCGAACTGAGTTACAATGAGGCTCGAAGGCCTATTTATTGTTGAGAAACAATGGAAAACCCTTCACATCCTGAAACCTAACCCCAGAAGATGAAACGCCAAATTGTGGGCCCCGTTTGGGTAAATTGGTACATCAATTTCCTGGGATCGTAACTTTGGCATACGATCTCCGTTTGACGCGTATGATAGCTCGTTAGAAAGATCTATCCGAGTACTACCACTTTGGGAGGCAACATGGGTCCATGGACCCATGTTGCCCCAGAATCCCAAAAAAACGTCGTTTAGGGCCTCAAAACGGCTCCGGAAGTTCAGGACCCGAAAAACTGCTAAAAATAGTAAACTGTGATACAATTTAGGAAACTGAAAAGACTGAAAGAGACAGTTGTGGGGGTCCAAATGGGTTGGTGGGTGGCCACCAACATCCACCTGGATCATGAGGCCTCTTACCTGCTTCAGACGGCGGCTCGAATGACCTCCTGGATTGATCGCAATCAGCAGTTGAAGTTTGCACCCAAAACCCTCCAAAGGTAAACTCACAAGGTAAAAAGTGAAAAGTAAATTTATTTTTTGACCATTTCACTATTTATAGCATTTTTTGACCTAAATTTCATTAAAAATATTATTTTTTGGGTTAAAGTAATGTCAAAGTGGGTTTTATGCTGTTTTTGTATGATGACAGGGATCGGTGCAACTCAAGCAACGAAATGAGCTCCTTTTTCTACTTTTTCAGGCTCAGTAAAATATGTGAAAAGGTTATTTTAAGGTCTGCTTTTAGCTCTTTTCTGACCGTTTAAAGAGGAAAAGATTGCCGAGTTACTCCTCTTGACTCGTTAAAACGTTAAAAAGGGGCGGTCGTTTTAAGTTCTTTTTGTCGACCGTTAAAACATAAAAAGATTACCGGGTTTTTGTCGTTTCAAACTCGTTAATGGTTACGAAACGACGTGGTTTTGATCGCTTTTTTACTTTTTCAGGTCGAAGTCACTATTTATGAAAAGTACTCCTCGATCGTAATGGTCGGGCGGTTCTTTCGGGCGTTGTTTTATACTTTTTCGGGCTCGAGAGACACAACTTTACGAAAAAGGACACCCTGGAGTTTCCTTTTCTGCTGTCTTTTCAAACTCTCTAAACATGAAAAGACGCCGAGTTCTTCCTTTGTCAGACTCGTTAAAACCTGATGACATCGGATTTTGTCGAAATGACACACTGCAAGCATATGCTATCCCCATCAAGCTTGTTAAAAATAATTGGGGTACTCGCCAGAAATGGTGGGGGAAAAAGAAATTTTTGGAACCATAACTATTGTCGTGTCGGCAGTATGTCGCTCTTGAACATGGCACTTCTCTGCTTTCGTGTCTGGGTGGGGATATCTCATCTTATTTTTCACTTGCCTCCATGGACTTGGGTAATCCTATTTGACCTCTCATCTGCTCATTGCCTCGTCACCATGACCTCTGATACATTGATGTCAAATACTGCCAACTCCACTGTCGTGCCGCCGATATGTTCAAGAGAAGTTGACCTTTGCAGAAAAACAACCTCTGATAGCTCATATAATCCTGATTCACAACATTATCTCTCTGTCTCGTGTCGATGATGTGGGAAACATTATGGCCCACCTTCGATCAAGGTCACTTCCTGTCGACTTCAGCTCATTATCCAGGAAGTTGATCTAGAGACTCCCTTCCGGTGCCTTGGAGCCTGCATGCCTTAATGGCAGGTTCTTCGTGTTCGACGCGAGGTTTTCATCATTGGCCTCCGATCGAATGATTCTATGGGTGTTCGACATCAGATCACTAATTCGCACGCCGTAGATTGTACCTATAGTACCTTGAGGGCCATTGTCATTATTGGTGGTACCTCTCGCGTCTGTTAACAATTTCCATTATTGACTGGTAATCAGACGATGTTCATGCATGTTCGACGTCAGCTCATATATTCGCATGCTTGAACTTGTACTTTCATTCGGGTCGAGATGGAGCGCAAGACCCTGGATTTTCTTATTGTAATCCATGCGTGATTCTTGATACATGACTCAATAACTGGATGGCTGCGACCATACCTGAGTCTATTCATTGATCCTAATCAGATGGCTGCGCCCATACTATGGATCTAGATTATCATGTACTCTCTTATGGATGGCTGCGTCCATACCACATACGTCATGTACTTAAGCTATCAGTTGTATCTCTCAATGCAAATTCTCCGCGGCGGCTACATATGTTCTTGTAAAGCATTTCACCCCTCTCTCTCTCTCGGGCTTCATGCTTTGGGGGGCATCTGTTACACAGTAATTTGTCACCATTGGTCACCGTCCCTGTTACCCCTTTCCCGCACGGTGGAGGACTCATTCTGGGACCTGTGAGCAGTGACATAGCCTAAAAACACTTGCAATATGTTCCCCTCAGTATGGACTTCATTTGCCCTGAAGACACCTCCTGTAAAATATCCCTAAAAAGTGCCTCTTTTCCATTAGCGCGGGTCCACAAACTAACACCCGCGACCATTGGCGCTCTGTCATAGAGAAATACCCGCGCCAACCAAATTTGGGAAAGATTTTTGGCAAGCACGCGCCCGGATGTTTTTTCCCTGCATTGTCATTCAGTCTTTTTGGGATAAAGCTGGCCTTCTAGATGTCGAGACTCATCATCTATCCTCATCATCTATCCACAGCGGCTTTTCAGGGATAATGTCAATCCACAATGAGTGTCTGGATGCATTGTATCTTCTTCCCTTCTCCATCTATAAAAGTCCATCCTCATGCACTTGACAAGCTAGTTCTTGAGTTCTGAAGTATTGATGATAGTGCTAGTATTGATTATACTTGTCTTGAGTGAGGTTATGCTGTCGGAAGTCTGAGCTGTATCCACAAGTAAAGAGAGAGAGAGATCTATTGCAAGGCATATGTAGCTGCTCGCCCAGCCAGAGGAGAGATTCAACGTCAGAACATTGGTTGTACTTTTCTCTGCTTGTTCATTAATAAACGACTATTATTATGGTTCCAATCTTACTGTTCATAATGATGATGATTGATTTATGTCCTTTCTGACTGACATATAGTTGTATATCGTGGATTTTATGCTTGTATTCGCTTCGTTCTGTGCATGTGCAGGTATCCATACGTGGAGATCGCTAGGATTGTGACCTGCCAGAGCTAGAGAACGGGGATATCAACTCATCTACGACAATAGCGTTGGATTCCAGGTTGGTTCTTCTTATCCACTTTCGATTTACAACTAGGAACTTGCATAATAGCGTGATTGATTGTTGCTAGACCCATTTTGGGCTAGTGGGATCACCTCTGTCCGCAGAGGGGATTTACCTCTCCAACAAGACCTTCTTGACAAACTTGGAGGATTTTTTTGACTACTCCTGTCCACTTGAATTTGAAGGATAACTCCCTCTAAGTTGCTCAACATTTGAAGCTACATCATCCATTTTCTAGTCACTGCTCTACTTCTCCTTATGGCCCCTATTGATACAGACTTATGCAGGAACACAATAGAATACAAATATAAACATAAACATATAGATGCAACATAAACGAATCTTCATTTCATTAACATCAAAGAACTGAAATATGCTTACAAGCAAAATGTAAATAAACTAGTTTAGGCGATGGTAACTTATCTCTGAGAAGAGATGTGCTAGTTACATGTCTTTGAACTGTGTTATAATGAGGCTCAAGGGCCTTTTATTATGAACAACAAAGGGAAAACCTAAAAAACCAACAACCTAACCCCAGGAGATGGAACACCAAGAGTTTGTGGGCCTTTTTGGAGTTAGTTGGGTAGTCGACTTCCCAGGGTCGTAACTTGTTCATATGATCTCCATTTGGCGCGTATGATACCTTGTTGGAAAGATATATTTGAATGATACAAAATTTGCAATAGGCAGACCTCAAAAAACGCCATTTAGGGGTCAAAACAACACTGAAAGTTCAAGGCCTGAAAAAATGCTAAAAATATTGAATGCTACTATAATCAAGGAAACTGATGAAACAAATTGGAGGTCTAGGTGGAATAGGAGGGTGGCCACCAATATCCACATGGATCACCTATGTGAATTCGTAGCACCCAAAAGAAAATATTGGTTTATAGATATGCGAAGATCTCCCTTATGGATTCGGCTCGATCCTTTGAGACACCCACTAAAATTAGTTTGTTGCCAATTCCTTGAAAAGTAAAATCTCCTTGGTATTGGCCTTTGTACCATGATCTACCAACCACTATTGGCTCATGCATATTGTGGCAATTCCTTTGCCCAATGACTCTGTACAATAATGTTTCTAACAATACTTTGTTGGTCACTACATCCTGTAGTTACTTGAACATGCCCAACACAACATTATGTTCACAACACAATCCTAGGTGTTTTTTTGTTGCAAAACCCTTTCCATAGTTCTTTACATCCATGCTCTATTCCCATGAATTATCACTATTGTTGGCTCACATTGTACCCTTATTTGGAACCTCTCTAGATTTCCTACTCATGCTTGTACATAGGCTTGATTGTTTCATTTGTACAACAGTTTGTCAGATTGTTGGCATGGCTTTTCCAAATTCCAACTACTACAAAACTTGGTTTTCAGTCAACTATATATTTACTCAAACACAAACCCATGGTTGTCACTTGTGCCCATGCAACCTTACTCAGAGGGAAGCTCTTGTTCCCATGGTCTCCACACAACTACTACAACCTATCCAGAAACCCAACCATATCCTACATTATGTCTTATTTGGTACTCCTTGCAGCCAACAAGTCTCTCACAACCACCTCAACCAATTATGTCGCTGCCCAAACCTCCCTGTATGTTGTTGACCCATTGCCACCTTCTGCTCCCTTTGTGCTAGTTGGATTGATTCTTTGTATGTTGCCTACATATAGTGCCTCCTCCCCTGCCCTTGGTGGTTGCTTGTTTGCTATTTGGGTAGGAATGAAAACCCAATTAAGTTCTCAAACCCCAATCTTCCATTTTTTTATTATTATTTTTTTAATTTTTAATTTTAAATGTTAGCTCAATCCCATCCATACATCGTACACTTTTTTCTTTCTTTTGAGCATTCCTAATTATCTTTGGCTACTATACATTTAATTTCCTTCATCTTGCAAATTTTATTTTTGCCTCTTATGATCCGGTAAAACCTAGCCTCGACGATTCCTATACGAACTTGGCTTCCATGTGATTAAGAGATTAGTTTCCAAAGATATATATATTTATTTATTTATTTTTATTTTTGTTTATTTTTATCTACTAAATGAAAGCACAACTAGATTCCTAACTTAATACATGAAATATAAATCACACATAACCAATTTCAATAACAACAACACAAACAGGTTCTGCCTAATCAACATTTCTTCATTAAATTTAAACTTACTTGGGCTCCTCTCCTAAAATAATGGTCTAACTGAGAAAATTATAGATACAATATGCCTTGAATATGATCCAACAAATTAGGCCCTATATATGTCCTTAATATTCTTGGCTGAACTACCTCTTCAATGCTACACTTCTGCACTTCTTCAAACCCATCACACTCTTCAGAAAATTCGTCTCTTAAAGGCTAGTGTCATTCTATGGTGTGTCTTCTCCTCTCCTTAGCCCTTCTTTTACAACTTTACATTGAGATAAATCCCTAACCCTAATCTTCAAAGTGATTCATGGTTAGGACTAGATCTCGCCTCACTTGAGATCAATGGATAATATTAAAATATAATTATTATAGTAATTATTTCACTTTTCCTAAGTTTACATTAGCTCAATTAGCCAACATAATAATTATGTGTTTTTCCTAAGTCAAGACTTAGGCTAATTTACTAAAGAAATTTGTTGAGACTAGAGCAAATATCATAAGGAGATAGGTGGGAAGCTTCTGCATGCCTAGACACTTAGGCCTATGCAGAAATACCTACCTGATCTACAAAAATCAACACATCCAACTCTAGTCATGAGAAGATGAAACTAGAAAGGTAAAACCCACCTGATTTTTGTTCTAGTTCTGTTCTTTTTATTATTGATTATGATCCCATAATTGTTAGGGAGACAGTGGATTCTAATTATAGTAAACCTTGAAACAAGGCCATGGTTGAAGAAATGCATGACTTGGATAAATATGAGGCTTGGGATCTAGTCGAGTTGCTAATTAGAAGAAAACCAATTGGTCCAAATGTACCTTTAAATGGAAGTTCAATGTAGAAGGTAAGTTAGAGAAATACAAATATTTCCTAGTAGTAAGGGGATTTTCCCAAATGGAGGGATTTCATTTTAGTGAGGTTTTTTCTCCTATTGCCAAATTAACTTCTATGAGATTTCTTTCACCTATAACTATTGTTTTTGATTTTGAGGTAGAGTAGATGGATGTGAATACAACATTTCTACATGGGGATTTTGAAGAATAAATCTACAAGAAAAAATCCAAAGGTTTTACAGTGAAGGGAAAGGAGTCAATTTACAAGTTGAGCAAGCCCTTATATGGAATAAAACAATCTACAAGAATGTGGTATCAAAATTTTAATACATATATATTAAGACTTGGATTTTAAAGAAACAACATTAATCATTGTGTGTATTACAAGTAGGTTAATAATAAGTTTATTTATGTGGTCCTATATGTTAATGATATGTTGCTAATTAAAAAAGAAATGAAATAATCAAGTATGTCAAATCTTGATTGTTGCTTTGAAAAAAAAATGAGCATGGAAATTAAAAGAGATAAGGAAATCAAGAAACTTTGATTGAATCAAAGAAATATTTTGAGACAATATTGTTTAGGTTTAATATGTAGTAACATAGAATAGTAAAGGTCCCTATTCATATAGGGGTAAATTTTTCTATAGCTCAATGCCCCAAGACATAAGAAGAGGTACAAGACATGTATTGTGCTCCCTGTCCAAGTGTTGTTTGAAGTTTGATGTATTCAATGATATACACCAAACAAGACATTGAGAATGCAATAGGAGTTTTGAGTAGGTATTTGTCAAAATAAGAGAAGTAGCATGGGCAGTTGTAAAGAGATTCTTTAGATATCCGCATGACACTTCAAATTATAAAATATGCTACTAATGAAAACCTAGACCTCTCAAAGGGATAAATATACATGGTTTTGTGGATGAAAACTAGGCTAAAAATAGTCTACATGTAACATCTATAAGTGATTATGTATTTAACCTATTTTGTGGAGTAACCGGTTAGATGAGCAAGAAGCAAGTTGTAGTTGCATTATCAACTACAAAAGCTAAGCTATATGGAAACCACTCATAGAAGTGAGGAAATTGTATGGTTGCATGGATTGTACTTAGGTATTGGTTTTTTTAAGAAGTTGTAGGATACGTTGTGATATCTAAAGTATAATTTTTCTAGTAAAGAACCTTGCTTTTCATTCCATGACAAAGCACATTGACGTATAGTATTATTTTGTTCGACACATAGTTGAAAAAAATAAAGTGTTGTTGAGTAAGATTGATACCTTCAAGAATGTTGCAGATTTATTGAAAAATATTATTAGTACTAAAATATTCTCTTGGTGTAGAAAATCAATGGGAATTTCTACTCTTAGTAGTTGATTATATGAATGCATCCCCTTCGTTACCAGTTTTGTAGGATATTTAAGAAGTGGGAGAATGTTGGATGTGTGTTGTATCCTTTGCAAGTACACTTAGTCACATTTTGGTGGGTATTTGGAGGTAACCTACTCCACTAGATGGGGAGGCAAGGGGGGATAGTGCCCACCCCATTTAAGGCAACAAAAAAATTTGGTCCATTATGTATTATTCTAGCCAATGGTTTTGGCTCATTGTAAAAGAATTTTTATTAAGGAATTAGGGTAGTAATATAATCCAAGATAATGGTTTGGGGTTTTGGTTGTTGTAGAATACCTAAATATTATATTTGTGAATAGAAAATTTAATATAATGATATATAGAGTGGTGCAACGCTTAGGTTGGTTTTCCCAATTAAGGTTTCCAAGACAAATCTTTGTGTATTTTATGTGTGCCAACATTATTCTTATGTTTTAGATTAGGTTGATATTGATTTTCTTGCACAGGTTTATCAAACTCTTCATCTCCAAGGGACACTTCTAGATTTTCCAAAAAGGAGAGGCCAATTTGCTCATATTCCCATAAGGGGGAAGATTTTTTTTTTAAATTGTCACCTCTATATTCAAAGGATAAAAGGTATTGACCAACAAATAACTAGTTGATATATTCAAAGAAAGGTTAGTGATTCCATAGACTTTGCTATGTACAATAATTGATGCTCTTAAACTTCTACTCAAGAATGGATCATAGACTCTGGGGCTACTAAACATATGAGGATGCATCAATACCCCCTCTATTATTACAATGATTAGCACAAAGGTGACTTGGTAACTATTGGTGATTACTCAACCTTCCCAATCTCTATTTTAAATACCATACAAATTGATAATTCTTAGGAAAAATATATTCTCCATGTTCTTGTTAGTGGGAAAAAATATTCTGCCTATTTAACACATTACTCACACACATAAAAAGGTGGATTTTTGCTCAAATAGATGGATTGATAAAGACATAAGAATTTTTTCCTTTAGATATTAAATCTAAACATATTTACAAGTTAGGAAAGTCTTATCCACCATCAACATTGAATAAATTCATTGCAATCATAGCCAATATAGATGATCAAAGTAAGCTATGCCACTATCATCCCATTTGCACCAACTATGAATCCTTAAGCAATGTTAGTAATATTTTCCTTGTTGAAGGCTTTGCACAGATCAAACCTCATAGGGATGTATGATGGGTAAGAATCATTCATAGTTATTTCTAAAGGATAACTCAAGACAAGCCTCTAAATCCATTGGTTTGCTACATAGTGACATTTAAGATTCCATGGCCACTTCTTCTCTTGGGGAAGCCAAGTACTTTCTCACTTTTATTGGTGAATTTTCTTGTTCACTATGGGTCTAAACCATTAAATCCAAGGATGAGGTATTTTATAAATTATGAGAGTTCATAAACCTTATTGAAGCTCAATGCAAGAAAAATATCAAGTGTTGGGGGGACTGGGGTGGGAAGGGAATACATTGGTAATGCGCTCCATAAATTTCTTCACTCTCATGGCATTTCTTGGAAACAGTTTGTTCCTTAAAATTTCTCATTAGAATGGTGTTATTTATAATAATAGGGCTATCATGGAAGTGGTTGTTTATGTAGTATTTATCATCAAATTTACGCCTAACCAAGTTGCCTTTGGTATGACTCCTTATAAGTGTTTTTGTGTGTAGAAACTCTCTACTTCACATTTCAATATTTTTGGATCTGGTGTAGGGGACCACCCACCACATGGAAGGCATGTTATAGAATCTATCTAGTATACTGTTTGCCAAACCATGTTTGGCTACAACTAGTATTTTAAAGGAAGTGTTATATTTATAACCCCATCAAGCACTATGTGACTAAGCATCATAAGGATATCTTTGATGAACATATTCCAAATGATTTTCCAAAATCACTTCTAGCACTTATTTCTAGTGATAATTCTAGCGATCAATATCAACACGTCTCCACAAAACATGTTTCTTATTTTGTAGAATTAGTTGTAGATGACTCTCAACTTGTTGTAATGAACCTTACCACATCTTCATCAAGCTTTAATGCACCCATGGGTACTCTTTAAGCTCTAATATCCAAGGACTTATGGACCTACTCATTCGATTGACTCATCTCCTATTTTAGAAGTCTCTTCTAACCTTCTCTATTTTTAGGAGGATATGCATTGTAGTGATGAGCCTTCTTCCAATGAGTAATCCAATGAAGAGCCTTCTTTCGATGAGAAATATGATGATGAACCTTATTATGATAAGAAATATAGTGATAATCTTTACCCAGATGTTCAACATAGTGATGGGCCCTCTACCGATAGTAATCCCTCTCATTCCGATGATATCTAATTTGGTAATGGCATATTCTAATCAAAATTTATGGTGTTGGACAATGATAATGATAATGAAAATGATCCTTCTATTTCATGGTTACCCTCTTTTCCAGAGAGAACTATTACCACTCTTATTCACGTCGCTAAATTTTCTTGCTCGAGCTTCTCAGTAGGCAAAGTCACTGCTGTCACAAGCCCATATTTAAGCTGACCCTTGTAAGCACAATTAATCCTAATTTCGATCATGAAGCTTGTCTTCATGAACAATATGGCTTCTAATGACCCCAACTCAACATTATTGGGGGATAGTATCGTGGTGTTTTGTGATAATATATGGATCCATTGCCATCTCATGGCCCCTTTTTTAGCTTAAAAGAGGGTGTTGAGATACTTTGACTAATATTCACTTGTGGCCACCAGGGAACCATGGGTAGTTGAGGCCATTTAGGGGTCTTTTTGTTGATTTTTACATCCATTTTTACACTTTATTGTATTTTATTGTATTTAGGGTAATTCATTATAGTCTTATTTTTAGGGCTAACACTTTAACCTTGGCGAAGTGATATTTTTTTCCACAACAAACCTTGTAGAAAACCCTCTAAGTACTTCCTCCTGATCCTTGGTTGTAAATTAGGTAAACCATCAAACCTAATTATAGATCCCAACTTCAAAATTGAACCTGAACCTATTAACCATTAAGGGAATTTTGAGGTCTAAAACGGGCCTCCTAAGGAAAATAATAAAATAATAGTTATGACTTTTAAAGTAAAAAGGAAACTATTTTTTTATTGTGTTTTTGGCTTATCTTGTTGGATGTGGAATTAAATTCCACATCTAATGAGTACCTACTTTCCATACTTCTGAGTAGAACCACATCAAAAAAAATTGAAAATACATGAAAAAAGTGTGTTCATGTATTTTCAATTATGTATCAACACACTTTTTTCATGTATTTTCATTTTTTTT
Source organism: Pinus tabuliformis (assembly GCA_031772625.1). Lineage (NCBI taxonomy): Eukaryota > Viridiplantae > Streptophyta > Pinopsida > Pinales > Pinaceae > Pinus > Pinus tabuliformis. The sequence continues at coordinate 1,236,851,285 of CM062805.1, read as the reverse complement.
TTTTTTTATATGGGTCTACTCACAAGTATGCCGAGTGGATACTCATTGGATGCAGAATTTAATTCCACATCCAATGAGTGTCTACACTTAACATTTGAGTCAACCTATAAGGAGATAAATCAAAAATACAATTTAAAAAAGTACGTTTCTTATATTCCCTCCAAAATATTTTACCCTTGGGGATGGCATCATCATATTGAGTCCATCTGGTTCTTTTAAAGTTAAATTTTTAGTACATTTTTTGTTTTAAGACCCATTTTTAACCTCAAATTTCCCCTAATGTCCCCACCTTCGACAGAGAGATATCATGTCTAGCTCATGGCCACTTGACCCTAAAGGCTAACAAGCACCTTAATCCCAATGGATTGGCACAAATGAACCACCTCCCTCATTTGTGCCTCATTTCATTCAAGCATGTTTATCCATTCTTTTTCCTAAGGGCTCCTTTACTTGTGTTGTGCACTCTCTTGAAGTTTTATGTGTTCATTATTAAGGCATTGTCATATTTCAACTTGTTTATCTTATTGGATCAAACTGTTGGAGAATTCACCATAAATCCTTTATTTAATTGTTTCTAACATTACATTCCCCTTCCCCTTATGAAAAACATCAACCATAATGTGACTTCACAATTAAAACAAAATTTGGCATAACTCTCTAATAACGTCCTCTTTCTCCAAGTTCACCTCATTATGAATATGATGTTTCCATAAGACCTTGAATTGTACAATTCTCAATTATACAACATTTTCATCTTCTTATTGAGGATGTAGGTATAATCTATTTGTAATTCTTTATTTGGATATTCTTGGGTCATAGGCCATTCAAGAACACAATTAGAATCATGCACATGTATTTAAAGCGATGAAACATGAAAAACATTATGTGCTTTCACATTGGATGGTAATGTTGGTTTATATAAAAACAAAATCATCTATTTTTAGAGTCTCATTACCACTAAAATTGTGCATTAAAGTGATGAAATATCCAAACCACACTGCATAATTTGAGTGGAAACTAGGTGGGTCACCCACTGTCACCTCAAAAACCTACCTTACCTCTTCAGGCCAAATCTCCTCGATATTCAAGGGGGGGATCCTTCATAGATCACTAGGGAATAAACAATATGAAGCAAGGTGATATCAAAAGTAACCCTAGTGATTGAAATTGTTTTTAATAGAAAAATAAAAGAGTGGGGATGGAAGGATGTGAAGACCAATGCCAATATTCAAGGGCAATAGCGGGGTTGCAATTGCAACCCTCTCTTTATCATCTCTTCCTTTAGGGTTCTGTTAGCACTTGAATTTGGCCTCAGGCTGAAAAAGACAAAATCCAAGGCAACATCAAACCACTTAGCCTCGTAGCTAGCCCTACGGGGCAGGAGAGGGCTCTCTCCGGGTCTATCTCGACAAAAGATCTTCAAAGGGCGGAGATGACCAATAAGAACACTGATTTTAGGCTAGTAAACTGATTGAGAAGGTTTGATTTCAGGTTTTTAGGGTTTTGGTGGAAAACAGGGGGAGAGAAATTTTGGGTGCGGGGATGGGACACAACTTTTGCAGAGGTCTTTTTGGGGCAAGGTAGGAGATTGTCTTGATGCCTTTGATTTAAGTGAATGGATAGGAATGACCGGTGAGGAGCTAAAGAGAGCAAGAAACCATCGAGAGTTCTCTTTAGACAGAGGAAAACATAGATATTAAGCAAACTTAAAGGAAGAGCATATAAATTATGAATTCTACCTTAACACTTCATTTACTTAATGTGCAGAAAAGAAAAGTGGGAAAATGATACACATAACACACTTACAAGTACATGAGAGAAGCACACCATCAACACAAATAACCACAGGAATCCCAAAAAGTGCTGCAAAACCCTGGTCTTTCCTTTGCCAAAATTGCAGAGATACAAAGTGTAATACAATAGAAGTTTATCCCTCTAGAGTCCAACCATGAAAATGACTAAGAAAATGCATAATATAGGCAAGCTAACACCTTTCCTTGCCTCTAGGGGTCGAGCTCATCATCCTAGGAGCTGTTTCAACCAATTCTAAACTGAGCACTACAATCTAGGCAATCAAAACAACTTGCCTCTATAAGCTAGGAAACCAATTCATTCATTAAATTTTTGACTTTTTATGAATGAATCTTCTAGAAGAGATAAATAAGTGCCATGACATCATAAAATTACATCAATTACATCAAGGAGGATGAAAAACCACTCCAAAAAGTTAAAACTAGTCAAATCTGCGTTTTGCTGAGCTGTAGGTGAAAATCTGGCAAACTTCCCTGATACGTAGCGCCCCAATCCTCAACGCGTAGCGCGCCTTTGAGCCAACTTTTGAGGCACTTCCCGGCATCCAAATGAGGAAAAAGTAGGCTTGTTGGAAAGGTCTGGATGTCGAATTTCCAGCCCAAGTGGAATTTCTCAATGTGATGGTCATTTGCCGCTCCAAAATTGCAATCTCCCAAGGCTGCTCCCTGTGTGTCCAAAAAGTGGCAGAAAGTCATTTTTTGCATGTTTTTTGATCTTCTGAGGGCTCAAAACCTGATGAAATGTCTTGGTAATTGCTGAGCAAGTGTAATTTGTCATGAAAAACCCAAAAATGCTGAGTTTTTGAGGAATGGACTTGCCCATCTTCAGGGTAGCGCGCGGCGCGCTACGCGTTGAGAGCAAAAACCTGTGTGTGGCACGAAAAAGTCAAAATTGACCAAAATTGCTCAAAATTTCTTGAAATTTGAGCTGAAGGTGTGTCATTTAGTACCATGATCCTTCAAGGAAGCCTCAGCCAAAATATGAATGGGATCGGGCCTTTTCCTTTGTTTTAGTGCCTTGGCCAACCGTCCTTTGAGTACCTTCATTCTCGCTTTGCACACATGCATGCGGGCCCAGTAATGATTTTTCATGTGGCGGAGTATGCATTTTTCCCTGTTTGCCTTGGCTATCAACTTCTCTAAATTAGTATTGACCCGGATGAGCATAGCCTCTCGCTCAATGGGTGTCAAATCACCGGGTCTCTTGCGGGCCAAGTTGTGGTCTTCTCGGATCCGTCGCAACTCATCAAATATGGGTTGCTTGCCTCTGTCCTGTACCTGTACCTGTGCTGCAGAAGGCGAGACCCTTTCCACCTGATGTGGAGATAATACTCGCTGTGATGATGAAGAAGGCGAGATGGCTGAAATGTATATGCTGACTGTGCACACAATTGACTGTTGTTTGACTTTTTCAAATGTTGTTACCAAGGGGACATAAATACAAGGGAATTGTTAGGGAAAGGGGAACATGAGGGAATTAGGGACAATAAACATGAAAAAGGAATTTAGGGAAGGGAACATGAAAAATCATAACTTGTGGGATTTAAGGTGAAGTAGGGTTTGGGAATTTTCATAGGGTTTAAGGATTTTAGTAGGGTTTAGGGAGTTTAGTGGATTTTGGTAGGAAGATTATATAATTGCATGGGAAAATTTTAAGGAGAATGTTGGTGAAGATATGGGAAAAGAGGGATCAAAAATGGGCAACCTTGGACAGAAAAATACTTTGAAACCCTAGCACAACTAAGTCTTTAAATTTCACACAGCAATGTAGGGTTTTAACTTCACATTTGCATGGCATTTTTTAACATATTAATTTCTCATTCATCTTGCCAAACCAAAACTAGCCATGGAGGAGAGGCCTACCTGAATTTTGCTTGAGTTAAGAAAGGTTTTGAGTGCTTGCTGGAAAGTTTCTGGGCAAAATTCTCAGTGCGTAGCGCGCCCCTGGTGCGTAGTGCACGTGCAAATTTGCACTGAGAAATGTGCCCTGATGCGTAGTGCGCTCCTGATGCGTAGCGCGCCTGGTTCAACGCGTAGCGCGACTTTCAGATGACTTTTGATGGCCTTCCCAGTGTTAGAATCGGGTGCAGGATAGCTCGTTGGAAAGGTCTTTGAGTCTAATTTCCAACACAACTAGAATTTTCAATTTGGAGTTCATTTGCCCTATCAAAAATCAAATCTCCCAAGACTGGTCAAAATGTGCCAAATGAGATTGCCTCAAGGCAGAGTGCTGTTGCAGTCAACTTTTGAATGCCTTCCTCAACTCCACATTGAGCTCATGATAGCTCATTGGAAATATCTTTGTGTCTAGTTATCATTTGACTTATAAAGAAAGTCATTTGGCCAACCAAGCTAGGAGAAAACTTGATTTTCCCAAGGTCACTTCAGAGGTGCATTCGATTCTCCTGAGGCAACGATATTTTTGACATTTCTGTAAAACCATGACACCTGTGTAAAAAGTGAAGGAGGTTTTTCTTCTTTGGCCTGTTTTGGACAAAAACCTCTCTCCATTTTTCCAAATTCAGCTTTTATTGCTCTGAAACATCATTTGAGTGAAACTTATCCCGATGTGTGGAACAAGGGATTTTGTCGAAATGAAGCGAAATGAAGGGGATAAGAGGCTTCTAAATTCTTGGGGAAATTTTTAGAAGTAGGGAGGGATGTTAGGAAGCAGGGGAAAGTGGAATCTCAGAGATCGAGTGAGCGGAAGGGGTCCAAAAGGGCAAAACACAGGCCCAACCTAGAAAATTGCCAAGTTGTAGCAAGAAACTAGGGTTTGTGCGAAAATGAGGAATTTGGCGGATCTAAGGGATGGGAAGCATTTAATAAGGTACTTTAAGGATAGGGGAAGGTGTATGAACATCAGGATACAAGTTTTGCCGATGATTTGACCGTCCAATAGAAATTGCCTTCAAAACCTTAGGAGAGGGAAATGACCTTACCTAGGCGCAACTGAAGCATGAACAAGGTGTAAAATGACTCATTAGACACTGAGATGATAATGAAAACCCTATGAATGATGATAGACGCAGCTGAATAGTGACATAGATTCGAATTTGGGCAACTTTGAAAAGAGTGAGAGCAAACCCTAGACCTAATGCCTAGTGACCAAATTTTGCTTGAAGACTCACTGAAATGACAAAATTTGACCTTGACACTTCAAAATCACTTTGTAAGAGCACGTTTGATCACTGGAGGAAGGCTGGAAAGACTGACACTAACATTGGCTCCAATGGGGATGGTAGCTCCTTGAAGGTGCCAAGAACCACAGATCTCTGTAAGAGCTAGACAGTGCCTTCATCCATTGGGCGATGGAGTCATTATTTGACAAACAATACAAGACTTTGACTCATTTATTGACTGAAACTTGATTCAAACCGACTCAATTATGAAACCTACATGATTGAAAACTGACTCACAAATGACTCATGACTGACTTAACTAAAACAAGAACTTACAAAGCTTATTGAAGGGCAACAGTCCATCAAGATTTGAAATCACGATGACAACCACCTGTGCTTCTTACAAGACAATATACCATCAAACTATATCAAAATGACAATGAAACCAATCAAGAAGATGGCTTCTTGACTAATTCTTCCTATCAGAACTTCTGGTCAACACTGAATACTGGTAACTGGGCATCCAAAAATATAGTCGACCATATTCTCCTTCATCACTGAATACTGCAATCTTCATTGCTGATTGCAACAGGGCTGTCATTGGATCCTGAAAAACATGAAGATTTGCCATTGCCACCTCCTGCTAAAAAAACAAGGTGTCTTTTGCTTCAAATTCTGATCTGCCTTCATCATGTGCTTCAGTAAAAGTATGCTCATAAGCTTCAAAAAACTCCGAACAAATGAATGAGCAGCTCTCTTCTTGGAAAAACATTTCAGCACATGAAACATATGAAGAATCTGAAAGGTAATCCTGTATGTTGTGATCTTCTGTAGTCTGACAATATGGTAGGTCATCTTCAAATGATATGACAGCCGGATTATCATCTTTGTGAAGGAAAACATTATCTATTTGCTGATCTACAAGACAATCATCTTTTTCAACAGAGGAAGAAGTTTTCCCAACACTTTCCTGACTATGTGTGCACTGCAAATCTGCTGTAGCTTGGGCTGTAACAAGACCTTTCAAGAGCTGATCTATCTCCTCTTCAGACAAAGGAGACAATGCCTTTTGTTTTCTTCTGCTTAAACAGTAATTATCTTCATATGACAGGGCACTCAGACTATCATTTATTACTGAGTTATTGAAAGGAGATTCATCACTTACTTGCACAAAGATCTCACCTTGCTGTTCATGAACTGACTGGATTGCTTCTTCATGAAGGCTGTGTTCTAATGATGGACTAACAGTATGAATTACTGTGTCTTCTACATTCCAAATGATTTCAACAGAACCTGGAGTAGCTGACTGGACATTATCACAATCTACAATTAGCATTGGACTTACTTGCATGTTGCTGTCTTCTGTGGGCAGATTTGAAATGTCATTCTCCCTTTCATTAGTTTCAGCCATATTATCTTCAACCTGCTGATCTTGATTCTGCTGCAAAATGTCCTGATCATCTTGATGGGAATTCTCTAAGTTTTCTTTATGCTGCTGAAATGGATTCTCATACAGAGCCTCCATAATCTCAACGTCCATAAAATTATCATCTTCATAATATTTCTCAAGGCTTTCAATAAAAGTTGAAGCATGTTTGCAACAGTCATGAACTAAATTTAATGATGGATAAGATGCTTGATATCTTTCAATAATCAAGGCATGAAAATCCTTTAAACAGTAAATACAGGCCTGCGGCAAATTTTCATACTAGGATTGAGCTGCACCTTCCAGAGTGGCCAAGAATATCTTCATCAAGCAATCTTCAGGAAAATCCACCTTCAACTTGCAAATATGCATATGAAATCTAACTAGATGTAAAGCAGCATCCTTCTTACCATCATCATTAAATGTAGGCAAATTCCTTGACCAATCTACCTTCGGAATTTTATTTGGAAAACCAGGGATGTGATCTCGGCTCAGGGGAGCGTATCTTCTTGCAATCCGATCCATCTTGAAAAGCTCAAAGCTACTGATCTCTCTGCAATGAAGTCACCATGAAGCACAGGTGGCTGGATTCTTCAGTGAAAAGAGTCGCCAGGTGAATGATTTCAGCCTTGTCAGTGTCTGATCGTTGTCCACTATCAACAATCAGATCTGAACTTGATACATGTACTGGGGTAAAATGCAAATGAAGTGTTGTATTCACAAGCTCACGGAGATGGACTGAAGCAGCGTTTATCTACTTCCGCTTATGCAAAGCAAAAGCGTTTCGAAGGCTACCTGGCATAACTTCAGGCTCCGTCTAAGACTTATGAAACAAACACATCAATCCACAAACAAGTTTGTTCTCCCCAGTATGGTCGCCAATATGTTAGCACTTGAATTTGGCCTCAGGCTGAAAAAGACAAAATCCAAGGCAACATCAAACCACTTAGCCTCGTAGCTAGCCCTACGGGGCAGGAGAGGGCTCTCTCCGGGTCTATCTCGACAAAAGTTCTTCAAAGGGTGGAGATGACCAATAAGAACACTGATTTTTAGGCTAGTAAACTGATTGAGAAGGTTTGATTTCAGGTTTTTAGGGTTTTGGTGGAAAACAGGGGGAGAGAAATTTTGGGTGCGGGGATGGGACACAACTTTTGCAGAGGTCTTTTTGGGGCAAGGTAGGAGATTTTATTGATGCCTTTGATTTAAGTGAATGGATAGGAATGACCGGTGAGGAGCTAAAGAGAGCAAGAAACCATCGAGAGTTCTCTTTAGATAGAGGAAAACATAGATATTAAGCAAACTTAAAGGCAGAGCATATAAATTATGAATTCTACCTTAACACTTCATTTACTTAATGTGCAGAAAAGAAAAGTGGGAAAATGATATAAATAACACACTTACAAGTACATGAGAGAAGCACACCATCAACACAAATAACCACAAGAATCCCAAAAAGTGCTGCAAAACCCTGGTCTTTCCTTTGCCAAAATTGCAGAGATACAAAGTGTAATACAATAGAAGCTTATCCCTCTAGAGTCCAACCATGAAAATGACTAAGAAAATTCATAATATAGGCAAGCTAACACCTTTCCTTGCCTCTAGGGGTCGAGCTCATCATCCTAGGAGCTGATTTTAGGCTAGTAAACTGATTGAGAAGGTTTGATTTCAGATTTTTAGGGTTTTGGTGGAAAACAGGGGGAGAGCAATTTTGGGTGCGGGGATGGGACACAACTTTTGCAGAGGTCTTTTTGGGGCAAGGTAGGAGATTGTCTTGATGCCTTTGATTTAAGTGAATGGATAGGAATGACCGGTGAGGAGCTAAAGAGAGCAAGAAACCATCGAGAGTTCTCTTTAGACAGAGGAAAACATAGATATTAAGCAAACTTAAAGGCAGAGCATATAAATTATGAATTCTACCTTAACACTTCATTTACTTAATGTGCAGAAAAGAAAAGTGGGAAAATGATACACATAACACACTTACAAGTACATGAGAGAAGCACACCATCAACACAAATAACCACAGGAATCCCAAAAAGTGCTGCAAAACCCTGGTCTTTCCTTTGCCAAAATTGCAGAGATACAAAGTGTAATACAATAGAAGCTTATCCCTCTAGAGTCCAACCATGAAAATGACTAAGAAAATGCATAATATAGGCAAGCTAACACCTTTCCTTGCCTCTAGGGGTCGAGCTCATCATCCTAGGAGCTGTTTCAACCAATTCTAAACTGAGCACTACAATCTAGGCAATCAAAACAACTTGCCTCTATAAGCTAGGAAACCAATTCATTCATTAAATTTTTGACTTTTTATGAATGAATCTTCTAGAAGAGATAAATAAGTGCCATGACATCATAAAATTACATCAATTACATCAAGGAGGATGAAAAATCACTTCAAAAAGTCAAAAACTAGTCAAATATGCGTTTTGCTGAGCTGTAGGTGAAAATCTGGCAAACTTCCCTGATGCGTAGCGCCCCAATCCTCAACGCGTAGCGCGCCTTTGAGCCAACTTTTGAGGCACTTCCCGGCATCCAAATGAGGCAAAAGTAGGCTTGTTGGAAAGGTCTGGATGTCTACTTTCCATCCCAAGTGGAATTTCTCAATTTGATGGTCATTTGCCCCTCCAACATTGCAATCTCCCAAGACTGCTCCCTGTGTGTCCAAAAAGTGGCAGAAAGTCATTTTTTGCATGTTTTTTGACCTTCTGAGGGCTCAAAACCTGATGAAATGTCTTGGTAATTGCTGAACAAGTGTAATTTGTCATGAAAAATCCAAAAATGCTGAGTTTTTGAGGAATGGACTTGCCCATCTTCAGGGTAGCGTGCGGCGCACTATGCGTTGAGAGCAAAAACCTGTGTGTGGCACAAAAAAGTCAAAATTGACCAAAATTGCTCAAAATTTCTTGAAATTTGAGCTGAAGGTGTGTCATTTAGTACCATGCTCCTTCAAGGAAGCCTCAGCCAAAATATGAAGGGGATCGGGCCTTTTCCTTCGTTTTAGTGCCTTGGCCAACCGTCCTTTGAGTACCTTCATTCTCGCTTTGCACACATGCATGCGGGCCCAGTAATGATTTTTCATGTGGCAGAGTATGTCTTTTTCCCTGTTTGCCTTGGCTATCAACTTCTCCAAATGAGTATTGGCCCGGATGAGCATAGCCTCTCGCTCAATGGGTGTCAAATCACCGGGTCTCTTGCAGGCCAAGTTGCGGTCTTCTCGGATCCGTCGCAACTCATCAAATATGGGTTGCTTGCCTCTGTCCTGTACCTGTACCTGTGCTGCAGAAGGCGAGACCATTTCCACCTCATGTGGAGATAATACTCGCTGTGCTGATGAAGAAGGCGAGATGGCTGAAATGTATATGCTGACTGTGCACACAATTGACTGTTGTTTGACTTTTTCAAATGATGTTACCAAGGGGACATAAATACAAGGGAATTGTTAGGGAAAGGGGAACATGAGGGAATTAGGGACAATAAACATGAAAAAGGAATTTAGGGAAGGGAACATTAAAAATCATAACTTGTGGGATTTAAGGTGAAGTAGGGTTTGGGAATTTTCATAGGGTTTAAGGATTTTAGTAGGGTTTAGGGAGTTTAGTGGATTTTGGTAGGAAGATTATATAATTGCATGGGAAAATTTTAAGGAGAATGTTGGTGAAGATATGGGAAAAGAGGGATCAAAAATGGGCAACCTTGGACAGCAAAATACTTTGAAACCCTAGCACAACTAAGTCTTTAAATTTCACACAGCAATGTAGGGTTTCAACTTCACATTTGCATGGCATTTTTTAACATATTAATTTCTCATTCATCTTGCCAAACCAAAACTAGCCATGGAGGAGAGGCCTACCTGAATTTTGCTTGAGTTAAGAAAGGTTTTGAGTTCTTGCTGGCAAGTTTCTGGGCAAAATTCTCAGTGCGTAGCACGCCCCTGGTACGTAGTGCACGTGAAAATTTGCACTGAGAAATGCGGCCTGATGCGTAGCGCGCCAGGTTCAACGCGTAGCGTGACTTTCAGATGACGTTTGGAGGCCTTCCCGGTGTTAGAATCGAGTGCAGGATAGCCCGTTCGAAAGGTCTTTGAGTCTACTTTCCAACACAACTGGAATTTTTCAATTTGGAGTTCATTTTCCCTGTCAAAAGTCAAATCTCCCAAGACTGGTCAAAATGTGCCAAATGAGGCTGCCTCAAGGCAGAGTGCTGTTGCAGTCAACTTGTGGATGCCTTCCTCAACTCCAAATTGAGCTCATGATATCTCATTGGAAATCTCTTTGTGTCTAGTTATCATTTGACTCATCAAGAAAGTAATTTGGGCAACCAAGCTAGGAGAAAACTTGATTTTTTCAAGGTCACTTCAGAGGTGCATTTGATTCTCCTGAGGCAATGATATTTTTGACATTTCTCTAAAACCATGAAACCTGTGTAAAACGTGAAGGAGGTTTTTCTTCTTTGGCCTGTTGTGGAAAAAAACCTCTCTCAGTTTTCCCAAATTCATCTTTTATTGCTCTGAAACATCATTTGAGTGAAACTTATCCCGATGTGTGGAACAAGGGATTTTGTTGAAATGAAGCGAAATGAAGGGGATAAGAGGCTTCTAAATTCTTGGGGAAATTTTTGGAAGTAGGGAGGGATTTTAGGAAGCATGGGAAAGTGTAATATCAGATATCGAGTGAGGGGAAGGGGTCCAAAATGGCAAAACACAGGCCCAACCTAGAAAATTGCCAAGTTGTAGCAAGAAACTAGGGTTTGTGCGAAAATGAGGAATTTGGCGGATCTAAGGGATGGGAAGCATTTAATAGGGTACTTTAAGGATAGGGGAAGGTGTATGAACATCAGGATATAAGTTTTGCCGATGATTTGACCGTCCAAGAGAAATTGCCTTCAAAACCCTAGGAGAGGGAAATGACCTTACCTAAGCGCAACTGAAGCATGAACAAGGTGTAAAATGACTCATTAGACACTGAGATGATAATGAAAACCCTATGAATGATGATAGACTCAGCTGAATAGTGACATAGATTGGCATTTGGGCAATTTTGAAAAGAGTGAGAGCAAACCCTAGACCTAATGCCTAGTGACCAAATTTTGCTTGAAGACTCACTGAAATGAAAAAATTTGACCTTGACACTTCAAAATCACTTTGTAAGAGCACGTTTGATCATTGGAGGAAGGCTGGAAAGACTGAAACTAACAGGTTCGATGGGTGAGGAGTTGGGGGTGAAACTATCCCACTCAAACTAGTCTAGGCTAGCCTGCAAAGAATTTGGCTTCACTAGGAGGATCTACTTATTCAAGATTCCCCAACCAATATACCAACAATGCCACCAATATCCTACACTAAGGTTGAAGGTTCCCCCAACATGATTTTTCCCAATGTTCCACCAAGTTTCATAGACGAGGGGACGTGGGAACGGGGAAATTCATTGGGGGTACACATGGGAGCTTTAAATCCATCATTCATTATTCTAGAATTTGATAAGTACTAAGAAAAATAGTAGATATTAAAGTCTAAAGACCAGAATAGTAAATTGAAAGTACTCAAACTAAAAAATGGTAAAAAATGATATGTCAAAGACCTGGTCTAAGTCATTAGTATCTAGAGTGAAGACTCAAAAGTTAAAATTGAAAATTAACAAAAAACAAAAAAATATGAACCGATGTTATCAAAACTAGATCAGTGATTGAACTAATCGACCCCAAAACCAGGAACTGGAAAAAAAACTAGACAAAAAAACCAGTCGACCAAAAAATACATAACTATTGAGATTTTGAAAAAAAAAATGTAAATATTCATGTGCATCGATATAAATACAAACCACTATACACAAATATGAAAAGTTTCTCTTTTATATAAAGGGTGCATATAACTAACATAACACCAAGTGAAATCCATATCTAAACCAAAAATACATCAACAAAGAGGCTCTAGATGGCCTTTGTAGTTCAAAAAAATTCATGCTATAACAAATACCTATATATCATAAAAAATTGCATATATTTGGATCCTCATCATCAATATCACCCTATAAACATTAAAATAAGATAGAAAAAGCTTAACATGTCAAGTCAAATTATTTTTTTGATCATAGGTACAATTTTAATAGGGTCATGACAAAGGATTTCAATAACCAATGCTGCCAACATTAAGGTACATAGAGGGCTTGGTGCTCTTTATTAAATGCCAGTTCCATGCCCTCGTACATGAATCCAATGGAAACATTGCAATTTCCCAAAACTTGAAATCCTAAAAACTATTAAGTTTTGTATATTTTGAGTGGGATCTAAAAATTCTACTTTCTCCATATGAAATCCAATGAGATCAAAACCACTCTCAAACATCTTGAGTCAATTAATGGTAATTTTAAAATTTTAAGTAAAATAATTTAACATTAACATTAATTACATAGCATTATTATTTCCTCATCATTGAATACTAAGATTCCCCACTTATAAATGATTGTTTTCAAGAAATATTCAGGGGGGGACACCCGACCCTTTTTGGGGGGGATGCCCACAAGCACCCCTTTTGTGGAAACACATCCCCCACATTGGGGAATTTTTTCCCATGTGTCTCCCCGAGTTTCCCCAAAATGGGGACATGGGGAAACATTTCCCCAAGTGTGCCCTCATTCTAGGTGCATGGGAAATGTGGGGTGCATGCATCACACCCCTGGGAACGCATCTCTGTGGAACACTAGCTTTTCCAACATTATAGTATGTCTTCTTGATGGAAGTTAAGGGCAAAATGGATACCCTAGAGCCTTGAACTCCCGTTCCAAGTCACCATTTGTCCGTTAAATGGATTGGTAGAGAAGTTTTGAGATCACCAAACCATGCCTAAAAATTAATATTTAAAGCACAATCTATAGGCAATGTTAAGAAGAAAAGAAACAAAAGATCAACCTGCAACACCAATATACCAAGAAAAAAATCATTAAGTCCCAAGGGAGAGAAATAATCCCACTCTCCAACCATGAATACGAATGAAGAAACCCTTCCTTTTTATATATGAGGAAAGGAATTTCCTTTTTATTAAAATAGTATTTTCATAAAACTTCTTAGACCTAGTCTAACTCCAAAAATAAATAATTAGATAAAAAAAAGGAAAGTGGCTTCCATCACATGTACAGTGATAATTATAATAAATCCCCACAAAGTGGGTCAATAGCTTAAAATAATTTCATTCTTTAATAACGAAACCCCAGGTTACTTTGATGAGGTTTTACTTGTCTCACCTATGCCATGGGTAACTAGAAAAGAGATTTCCAACTTAACTCTCAACAAAATAATGTTTGTTTGGCCCCATATGTGGCCCGAACAAGAATCTTGAATGTGCCCACGAGGTTTTATGGACAACTCCCCTCAAACTAATTTCTCCACTACCCCACCATGTGACCACTTTATAACCATAAACAACTGGGCGAAGCACGTACGAGTGATTTACATGAACTCGTAGTCATGCTAGCAATGTGACACTTTGATTATATCTTGGAATTACAGATTCTCTACCTTGCAGTGGTTATTAATACTTATCGCCGCAACTCCTCCATCTACCACTTTTAGAAACACTTTCAAAGCCTCATAAAATACCATCGAATTTGGAATTGGTTTTGGAATTGTATTGACTCATCCTCAGAATCATTACTCAAAGATATGTTTTACGCACCCAAAAGTGGGTAACCGATAAGAGAAAAAAATTCTCCTTTGATGATAGCCAACCAACAACCCTATGATGGCCTACATATAACTTATGTTAGATTTATCCATCTATTGTTCTAGTCAATGATCTGTCTCATCTGACACTTTTATTCATGAATGGTAGGCCATCTATCAATAGGTACTTTAACCATGTTTGGAACCACATTCTTTCATGCAATGTTAAGGGCATATTGATATGGGTCATGTGGTAAACTTGATGATGAAACATTCTTAATTGTATTCTTGTTCCCTTACTTCACTTGAGAAGTTAGCCATTGAACCTAGTCTAGTGGGACCTCCTCTAAAGCCTTATGGTTTAGGAAAGGAACTGGTGTATCCAAGGTTATTCATACTTGTCATTTTCCATCTACTTCCCCTTGTTAATCCCCATCCTTTAGATTCATTTTCATTAGTAATTGGTATTGGCACCTTATATCCTCATCCATGGGTTGAGGCCCAAAAACTTTGCCCAAAGGTTGATGTAGCTGAAAGAATGATAAAATCATATAAAGCCACAATGGAAAGAAAATGTAAAATGCAAAGGATGGTTCAGATAGAATAAGCAAGTGGGAAAAATCTCAGCATAAGCTTTACCCACCTAATTAGACATCACCCAATTCTTTAAAGCATTAAGTGATTCATCATAAAACAAAATGAACTTATGAATGTCCCAATTAAATGAGTGAGAAATTGCTACAACTTAAAGGGGTAATGTAAAAGCAAAATAACAAACTAGTTACCCATACTTTGCTCAAAAGAAAAGATAAATCATTAAGTGAAAGACACACTAGAGGGGTGGAAAAAGTGGTATCTCCTCCTTTCATGATTTCTCCCACACATTATTGTACTAAATATGTTGGACCTTATCAGTTGGTTTCATGGTCGTGGCCATCTTCCTTGAAGTATTACCCCCTCCATGCCCACCATATCATGCACACCAATGGATTTATGGACCTCCATATGACATGTCACTCTCCTTAGAGGATATAAACATTTAATAGGGTTTTTGACCTAATCATCCCTAACATAAGAGAGGTAACTTGTGTATAAATCCCGAGCTAGAAAGATATTTGAAGGTAAGGATGATCCAAATTTAAATAGGAACGCAACAAATTACAGAGATAACCATAAACACAGAGATGTAGCGGAAATAATACTTCATTTCATTAATGTAAAATACTGAAATATGCTTGCAAACAGAAATGGAAATAAACTAGCTAGGGTGATGGTAGCTTATCTATGAGAAGAGATGTGGCGGCTACATGCCTCTGAACTGTGTTACAATGAGGCTCGAAGGCCTATTTATTGTTGAGAAACAATGGAAAAACCTAAACATCCAAAAACCTAACCCTAGAAGATGAAACGCCAAACTGTAGGCCCCGTTTGGGTAAATTGGTACATCAACTTCCTGGGGTCGTAACTTTGGCATATGATCTCTGTTTGATGCACACAATATCTCGTTAGAAAGATCTATCTGAGAACTACAACTTTGGGAAGAGCAATATTGGTTGATGGCCTTGTGTTGCTCCTAGTTTTCCCAAAAAATGTCGTTTAGGGCCTCAAAACGGCTCTGGAAGTTCAGGGCCCGAAAAACTGCTAAAAATAGTAAGTTGTGCTACAATTGAGGAAAATGAAAAAAATCTGAGAGAAACAATGGTGGGGGTCCAAGTGGACTTGGCAGGTGACCACCAATATCCATCTGGATCATTCCTCCCCCCTTAGGAAGTAATGGTCCGCATTGCGTTGAGTTCCTCCATGAGATGAGGAAACTTCTGCTGAACTTGGTCCTTGGTGAGCCACATGCCTTGGTGAAGGAGTTGGCCTTCTTTGACAGCTTGATATAGTTGGATATTCTGTTGGTGAGTGTGCTCGATTTGCGTGTCCATGATCTGATTAGTTGCAGCTTGTTCCATGCAATCTAGGTTTAATTCTGTGGGTGTGAGTTGTTCTGCAATGTCGGATGTGTCTAGTAAAGGTGGAAAGTATGGCTGAAGGCGGTCCACATTGAACAATGGGTGCAAGCTAAGGAACGGGGGAATGCTGAGCTCAAACGCATTGTCTCCCACAACCTTGGTAATGGTGTAAGGACCATATTGGAGTGGTCTTAGTTTCCGATAGGCTCCGGTAAGACGTTCCTTTTGCAAACGCAACTAGACTTTGTCGCCCACTTGAAACTTGTGTGGCACCCGATGTTGATAATGTCGTTGCTTGTAATTGGCATTTGATTTCTCAAGAATTTCGTGGACCTGTTGGCAAATATGTTGGATGTGCTCAATGAAGCTGGTTGCCTTATCTGTTTCGGACTAGACATGAGCCGAATCTGTGTGAGTAGCTACAAATGGCTGGCCACATCAATGGGACATAGTGGCTGGAATCCCAAGCCCACCTGAAATGGGTTGTGGCCAGTCGAGCTGTGAAGAGCTCGGTTGTAGCTGTACTGAACATAGGGGAGGCTCTCGTCCCATGTGCGTGGATGCTTTGAGTTGTACATGCGTAGAATGTGTACAATCATCCACTTCACAACCTTTGTCTGGCCATCAGTTTGAGCATGGAAGGCTGTGGACTCACTGACTTTGGTGTCGATATTTGACTAGAGACTGGACCAAAATGTACTGAGGAACCGATTGTCTCGATCTGAGATGATAGACTGTGGGATCCAAAAGTGCACCCACACTCGTTCAAAGAAGAGTTTAGGGATGGATTCTACTGTGATATTCTTCTTGCAGGTCACCATAATGGCCATCTTCAAGAACCTATCGACGACCACAAAAACACAGTCATTTCCATGCTTAGTGGAAGGAAGGCCTGACATGTAATCCATGAAGATGGATTCCCAAGGTCGATTAGGGGTAGGTAGCAGGGTATAGAGGCCTTGCTTCTTGATGGTTGATTTGGCAATGGCACAGGCAGTGCATGATCTGATGTACTTCCCAACATCCTGTCAAAGATTCGGCCAATAGAAATACTTTTGCAATACTGCCACTGTTTTCTCGACCCCGAAATGCCCAGCAGCCCGACTATAGTGTGCTTCCAAAATCATCTTGGCACGCTCGCTTGAAGGAACACAAAGGTGACCCAAGTGGCATAATAGGGCATCCTGGAGGTGAAAATAGAGAACATGCTGACCCTCCAAGAGTGTCTGGTATGTGTGGCCAAATTTTGGGTCGCTTTTGTAGATAAGTGGCCAATCAAAAGTCTCGTGCCCACAAGAGTTGAGCATGGTGGTTAACGCCATGATCGGTGGTTGATTGAGGCACTATGCAACATTATTGGTGCTGCACTTCTTATACTTGATATTCAAATGGAACTGTTGCAGGTATGTAAACCACTTCTGATGGCGATCATTCTGCAATTTCCCTTGGGTTTGTATGAACTGTAGGGGCTGGTGGTCTGTGTGGATGACCATTTCCTTCCCCAAAATGTAATGCTTCCATTGTCGGCAGGCCTGCACAATGGAATACATCTCTTTGTCATAAGTGGGATACTTCCAGACTGTGTCTGAAAGTGTCTCATTGTGATATGCCACTGGATTCCCATGTTGAGTAAGGACTGCCCCAATAGCATAGTTAGCGGCATATGTCTCGACCTAAATGGTTGTTGCAAATCTGGTAACACGAGCACTGGTGCCGTGCAGAGGTGATCTTTCAAATCTGTGAATGCCTTTTGTTGAGATTTATACCAAAATAATTTTTCTTTCACTCCTCCCTTGGTGACTTGACTCAAGGGCCAAGTGATATGAGAAAACCCCAACACGAACCTGCGGTAGAAGTTGGCAAGATCTAGAAAGCTGCAGAGCTTTGTCAGAGTGGTTGGAGATGGCCAATCTTGAATGACTTGGATCTTGGCTGGATCCACATGCACCCCTTGTTCATCAATAACGTATCCCAAATACTGAACCTGGGTCATGCCAAAAGTGAATTTCTCCAAATTGGCACATAGCTTGTGTTGCCGCAGTGTTTGGAGAACCTGCCGGATGTGGTGGAGGTGCTCTTCCCAACTCTGGCTGAAGATCAGGATGTCATCCATTAGCCTCATGAAGGTTGCAGGAGCATTCGTCAATCCGAAGGGCATAAGCATTCAAAAATGCCTTCCTTGGCTTTGAAGGCAGTCTTCCACACATCAGAGGGTTCGATTGATCCTTGGTGATATCCTGACTTTAGATCAATCTTGCTGAAATATTTTTCCCCCTTTACTTGGTCCAGGAGGTCATCAATCTGCGGGATCGGGTACCTATTACAGACAGTGATCTTGTTCAGTGCCCAATAGTCAATACAGAGTCTCCACATCCCATCCTTCTTCTGTACCAACATGATCGGCCTCCCACAGGGTGATGAACTCGAACGGATGTGACCTTTCTGCAGCAGCTCTTGAATCTGCCTCTTGATTTCATCATTCTCCATAACGGAATGCTGATAGATTGGTCCATTGGGCAGTGGTGCATCTGGGGTCAGATCGATGGAGTGCTTGAACTGATAGTGTAGAGGAACCCCTACGGGGGAGGTGAAGATGTCCTCGTACTCCTCCATGAACTTGTCCATCTATAGTCGTCATGCAGAGGGGCCCTGTCTGAAGGTCGTGGCCACCATCTTCTTCTTACCTTGAGGGTGTATCATCAGGAAAACAAATTTCCCGGTTTTAGAAATGAGCTTACTGCATTGTTTTGCAGTAACCAAAGAGATGGCGGTAGGTGGTGCTACCTCCGGTATCCTATACAACTTATTTCCCAATGTAACAATAACAACACGGGGCCTTGATTCATACACAGCATGTCGCTTCCACAAGTATGGTTGTCCTAATAATACATCACAAACTTCAAGGAGAGCAATGTCACATAATACCTCATCTTTGAAGGGCTTGATGTTATATGGAAGGCGACACTGCTGGCTCACGCGAAGATCTCGTCCTTGGTGAAGCCACCTGATGGTGTACGGTTGTGGATGTGTTGTGGTCGGTAAGCCCAACTGCTTCACGACCTTTGCTGAAATGAGCTTATTTTAGCTCCCACTGTTGATAATGAACTGTAGCGGGGAGCCCTTTACCCACATCTAGGAGTGGAAGAGACGCTCCTCCTCCTCTGGATCTTTGGGTTCCTCCTTTTGTATCTTCATGGTGGCAACGGTGGCGTTGGGCTCCGCATCGATAATCTGCTTCCCTTTGTCATTCCCTTTGTCGGGTTCTGACTTAGAGTCGGAACATGCATCTGATTCTGAAACCTTTAGCTTGGCCACTAGTGACTGCTTGGTCCAACACTCACTTGTGTTGTGAGTGGAGCTCTTATGGAACTCACACCACTTTCCCGTGTCTTTTTCAACTTCACGACGCTGTTCTTTGCTTGCAGCTTTGGAGGGTTGTCTTGGGCCATCCTGACTTGGCTTTGTCCTTTGTTTTGCGCTTTGGGGGCACCTTTCCCTTGCTTTGGATTCGCAGATCCAAAGTCTCGTTTCTTTTGTTTAAACTTTTGCTCGACCTTGACGGCATATCGGTATGCTGTGCCGAGCGAGGGGATGTTCAGGAATTCTATTTCTTCCTAGATGTACTTGTGCAGGCAGCCGCAATATTTGAGTACCAAATGCTGCTCCGAATCTTTGATACTCAACTTTGTGCAAAGGGTATGGAAAATATTGGTAAACTCCAGCACGTCTTGGTCCCTTCCTTGCCGCAATGTGGTCCACTTTATGTATTGATCCTCATAGCTTCCGACAAGGTAGTACTGCTCCTTGATGGCATCCCGGAATGAATCCCAAGTGGGTGTCGCTAAAAATAGTGAGCCTATACTTTCATTCTTCATCTCGCAGTAGGTTTCCCACCAGTCCTTGACGTGGGGGGCTGCTTTGAGAAGAGTGAAAATAATCTTTTCTTGACTGGAAAAATCATGAATAGAAAAATAACCCTCTAGCAGATTTAACCATTTATCTACGACATCTGCGTCTATTTGACCCTCGAAGATGGGAATTTCCAAATTAACTTGTACCTTAAAGGGCGTGGCGTTTCCAGAGGAGCTGTTGGAAGTTGATGCGTCACCTCTGGGTAGCCGCTGAAGGATCTGGGCAAAGCTGTCCATCATCGCGTTCCTTTGTTGCTCGAGGGCTTCTTCGAGCAAGATTTTGATAGGATCTCCTACTCCCTCGTCTCTCTTTTCATCCGCCATGGGAGGTCGTCGGGATTTGCGAGGCTGGTCTTGCAAAGATTCGACCAGTTCAAGCCCTAACTCCTTATATCTAGATCTCCTTGGGGACATGCAAAGAAAAGCAGAGAAAAAAAGCAAACCGCTCTAATACCACCGATCCAATTAAACAAGAACGCAACAAATTATAGAGATAACCATTAACACAGAGATGTAGTGGAAATAATACTTTATTTCATTAATGTAAAATACTGAAATATGCTTACAAACAGAAATGGAAATAAACCAGCTGGGGCGATGGTCACTTATCTCTGAGAAGAGATGTGGCGGCTACATGCCTATGAACTATGTTACAATGAGGCTCGAAGGCCTATTTATTGTTGAGAAACAATGGAAAACTCTAAACATCCAAAAACCTAACCCTAGAAGATGAAATGCCAAACTGTGGGCCTCGTTTGGGTAATTTGGTACATCAACTTCCCAGGGTCGTAACTTTGGAATATGATCTCCGTTTGATGCACACAATATCTTGTTAGAAAGATCTATCCAAGAACTACAACTTTGGGAAGAGAAACATTGGTCCAGGGCCCCATGTTGCTCCCGGTTTTCTCAAAAAAATGTCGTTTAGGGCCTCAAAACGGCTCTGGAAGTTCAAGACCCGAAAAACTGCTAAAAATAGTAAGTTGTGCTACAATTGAGGAAACTGAAAAAAATCTGAGAGAAACAATGGTGGGGGTCCAAGTGGTCTTGGCAGGTGGCCACCAATATCCACCTAGATCAAAGGATTGTGTGAAGTAGTTTTGTGCCACTGACATTAAATATGGTTCATTATGATGCTTTAATTTTTTTTGTCCTTAATGATGTGATTTCATTTGATATTGGGAGGCTTGTTTTAGATGGTCACACATATAGCAGTAGAGATCCCTTGAGGGATGGGCTTGAAAATTCCAACACCAATCCAAAATACGTTTTTCCCTATTTTGAGAGAAAAGATGACCTTGATGCGACAACATTGTCCCTCTAGAGATGAGTGCAACACTTTGAGATGGTTCCACATGGTTTTACACCCCCTTTCTACCTCCATATGTTGATACATTGAGCCAAAAAACGTGGGTGTTGGACTACTTGATGATGTGCCCAAATAGACCCATGATGCCCTTAAGCTAGTCTTGACCATGTTTGATGGAAATTTCTTGTTCTTGAGCCTCGACAAGTATGGTTGTTGCTAAGATGGTTTGGGAGGGCTTGCACATCCTCCTTGGACTCCAATGCTTTCCTTGCATGGAATCATGCCATCCCCACAAACCATAGAAAGGGTTATTAAGGCATGTTGGTAGATGACATCATGCTTGAGAAGGCCTATTTTGGTGATATACCCATGTACTTTGAGGTTTTCTTGGAGTGAGGAGAACTCATGGAATATCCCATCATTTATTTTATGGCTATGGAGAATTCATAGAGGATGATGTCATGGTGGAGATTCATATTTCTCACACATGTGGGATTATTTTTCCATTTTCATTATGTTTTTGAGCTATCCCAAGGTTGATTTGTGATCTTGGCCTAGTTAAACACTTAAGAAAACTTGTTTGGGCATTTTACTTGTAAAAATTGTAAAACTTGTAAAAATGAGACTTGATTTCCCTCATATAAATAAAGGGAAGTTCCATTTCATTTTCACCATTATCATTAATCACACTTCTCTTTCTCTCAAGAAGTGCACACTAGCTCTCTTGTCTTTTCTTACTTGGTCGCTATGTAATATTGTGGAGCAAATTTCCTTGGTAGGGGTATTGATGGATAAGGAGGCTTCTTTCTTGGATTGATGAAGAGATACTTGTGAAATTGTGTAATTTTCTAGTTTATCTTCTTCCATTTTGCTTGATACCATATTGGATTAGGTTTTCATTGTGCTTCATATTTAAGAATTGCATTATCTTTCCATGAAACCTTAATTTGTGAATGGTATGTCTTTGCAAGAGTCCTTCAAGAGGAATTTGTGTATGCCCTTCTTGAATTAAAATATCCTTGAACAACAGTTGCTAGGGTTTTAAAGTATGGTTTCTCATGCTCTGACCCACCTTATTCAACTCTTTTTCCATAGGTTTTTCCCTAGGACTCCATAACCCAAATAAATTAAGGCAATAGTCTAGTAGGTGGTGTTCGCTCTTTAAAATTTCTTTTTCTTTTCACTTATATTGGTAATTAGGGTTAGGGTTAGTTGTAATATTATATTTTCAACATTTGTTCATTTTTTGTGGCATTTTCATATCAAGGGATTTAAATGAAATAATTTATAAAAGCAAAATTTAGCATTTGAAGCATGTTGTAACCCTAAATATAGGGGTGACATCACCTTTTTCTTATTGTTTATTTCATGTTTCCGCCATATAAACTCATAGTTTGACTGAAAAACCTAATTTCCTATTTCATATCCTTAATCCTTTATTGACCTATGTTGATAGACTATATTTCATAACTATTATATGACATTATATGTTAGATTATTGAAAATCCTACAAATCCTAACTTATAACAACTCACTCTTATCAATAGAGGTCCTTGGAAATTGAATTTGTGTTGCATCACCTATATTGACTTTTCAAGGCCTTGACAATACCTTTTCCCTAAAAGCATTGATATCATCTCACCACTGAGCCACCTTTCATTAAGTATTACTTTGGGTGATTCATATCAACAACCCCTAGGGAGCCATTTGGCTACAAAGCTAGTCATTTATCCTTTAGGTTTTTCCCTTGGAAGCTCCCTTGTGGAGATAATATCCACCTAAAGAGCAGAATATAGGTGATCGAGGTGATATTGTGGGGCTATCTTGTTATTTCCCAACAACTATACTTTCCTAATGACGCTTTACATAAGGCCTGATAGGTTTTTTGGTAAGAATATGGTCAACTCCTGTGATTTTTTTCAGTGAGAGCTCAAGTCCACAACAAACCCTCTCCACTTGGCCTTGGTATTGCTTTTGTAGCTACCATATTCCCATGATATTTCTTATCCAATAATGAGGGACATGTTTGTATAAATATGTGTTAAAATTGGAAACTAGGGCCAAATTCCAACTTAGGACAACTCATATGATGGAGATTATTATTGAATTGGATTACTCTTTTTGAGAGGTCCAATTTCGATATAAAGAGCATCTCATTCTGACAAGAAAAAATGGAATTCTGAATGTATTCTTTCTCATGCACAAATTGTCAAAGTCAGCCTCAGTCAAATGTAGGTTCATAAGCCCAATGGATGTGTTCCTCACCCTCAATGAAGTGTATAAATAGGATGACCTCTCTCTCATTTGTACATCAATCATCTCATTGCATATATCTCTCTCTCCTCTCTTCATTGGTTCGTACAACTTGAAGGCTTCCTACTTTGCACGTGTGAAAGTAGGACAGATTTCAAGACTATTTTGGAGGTCGAAAATTTCAGGAAACAGGATAGCATTGATCAACGTTGACTTGGGTGACTTTGAATTGCATTGAATTTGTTCTTGTGGGAAAAATTTCGTTTCTGTAGGCCACATCTATTAACACAGTTTTCGAGGTGATTGGGACAATTTGACTGGTTTGATTTCAACGTTGACTTCAACCTTTGACCACATAAATTACAACAACATTTGACTAGGTTAACCGAGTCATTTTTGGGCTGACTTTGACCCTCTTGGAAGGCCAAATTATTCTACTGTTGGCCAAGTTGCTTGGAGGAAATTTGGAGTTGCTTTGACCACTGTTGATTTTCTAGTTAGGGTTGCAGTTGACTGTTGTTGATTACAGATTTGACATGACTATTTTTGGTCAAGTTAATTTAATATTTGTACTCTCTCTATGCTGAACTATTGAAAAATAATAAGAATATTTGATCAAAGGGTTCTCCACATTGGGTTTTGTCCCTGGAATCTTCCATATCTTGTGTCCTCTTGTCTTGGCTTGTCTTCTACACATGTTTTTATGTTCTATCTGCATTTACTGCCAATGTGTTTAAGTTAATGTGATTTCTACTGGATATAATTAGAAATTGTCATTGGGATGCTAAAGGAACATTGAAGTAAATTGTGCTAAAGCATAGAACACACCATTTTTGTCTAAAATTAACATGGTATTAGAGCTTAGGTGAAGATAAAGCCCAAGCAAGGGTGAAGAAAATAAATCGCTAAGGGAAGTTGTTGGACAAGGACTTGGAACTAGTCCCAATGACGACTACATCTTTCTTCAAATATGAGGACAAGCTTAAGGACAAATCTGACTATCATGCATGGAAGATGAATCTAGATTTTACATTGAAGACAATTATGCCATGGACTATGTCAAAGGAATAATAACAGAGCCTCCTTCAAATGCATCCGCAACTGCACAAACAAAGTGCAAGAAAGGTGAGGTTAAAGCTAAGAAAATTATTGTTGGTTCTATTCACAAGCCTTTGGTTTCCTATATTTGTGATTTGGAAACATCTAAGGAGATGCATGACAAGTTGGTTGGGATGTTCAAAGTAAATAATGCAAATCAAGTTCTCTTTCTTAAGAACAAGTCGAAATACATCAAGATGGATAGAGGAGAATCCATCCAATCCTAATTCATGAGGATTACCGAGATCAAGAATGATCTCCTATCTATTAGAGAAGTCATTGGTGACAGGGAGCTCAATCTTATTGCTCTTGGAGGTCTTACAAGAGAATGGGATGTGTTCAAAAATACCATCCTCAACAATGACAAGATTTCAGGATTTGATGAATTATTGGCTAGATGCACTCAAGAAGAAATAGGGATGATGGAAAGAGACAAGCCCTCAAATGGAAACAGTCCTACTGCCTTCTCTGCTCATTCTAAGAGGATGAACAATGTTGGTCCAAGGAATCAAGGATAAGGGTTCAAGTCGAGATTCAAAGAACGAATAAAAGTAAGATGCTTCAATTGTAATAGGTTTGGCCACTTCGCTAGAGAGTGTCCTCACAATAAGGATACTCCAAGAGATGACGACAACAATAACAACAACTTCAAGGGCAATGGAAATCAAAGGAACAATAGGTTCAAAAACAAAGGAAAGAGGAATGATCCTACTGCTAGAAATGGAAATGGTCGTCCTCCCAAGAAGTCAAAAACTCTAGGTATGGAGAAGTTAATATTGTAAAGCAAAAATAATTTTATCTTATTTCTACCCTCACCACTACCTCTCTTTGGATACATTGGATCATTGGTTGATTGATAGTGGTGCCTCAAGGAACTTAATTGGGTACAAGGAGGCCGTCTCAAACTTGGTTGAAAAGAAGACAAATATGGAGATTATACTTGGGGATAATGACACTTATCTCGTGAAAGGAATTGTTATTGTTACTCTTCACTTAAATCAAGGTCAAACTCTTCATTTACAAGAAGTGCTATATGTGCGTACTCTAAAAAAGAACTTGGTTTCTATTTATGCAATGGAAGATGAAGGTTTTAAGGTGACATTCATTGATGGGAAGGTTCATGTTTGGAAAAGGAACCCAATAGATGCATTCACTCTTGTATTCAGGGTTGAAGGTCTCTATCAGGTTAGAGGAAGTCTGTTCAGAGCTATGACTTATGATTCTTCTCTTCAATCCAAATTATGGCATTGGAGATTTAATCACCTTCATTTCAAAGGCTTACTTGATGTAAGTAGGATGGTCACAATTATGCCTGATTCAACTTAAATCATGAATGTGTTTGTCTGTGATGTGAAGCTGGAAAACATACAAGTGGACCATTCCCATTAAGTGAAACTCAAACCACTGATATTCTTCAATTGGTCCATTTTGATCTATCAAGTATGTTACCCATGACATCTTTGGGCGTATATTTGTACTATGTTATTTTGTGGATGACTTCTCTCATAAAACATGGATCTATTTCTTAAATAAGAAGGATGAAGTATTCATATGGTTTCGCTCTTTCAAATCCTTGGCTGAGAATAAAAAAAGGAAAAAGATCAAAATATTGAGGACCAATAATGGGACCGAATATGAGTCAAATGAATTCAAAGACTATTGTAGAGAAGCTGGCATTAAGAGGGAGACCACTACTGCATATACTCTTGAAAAAATGGTGTTGCCGAAAGGAAGAATCATACTATCATAGAAGCCACTTGTGCCATGATCATGACCAAGGTCTACCAAAGTTCTTATGGGAAGAAGATGGCAACATTTTTGTGTATGTTCAAATTAGATGCCTACATCAAGCTTTGGACTTCAAGACACCTGAAGAAGTATTCACCGATAGGAAACCTGATGTTTCTTGTTTTAGAATTTTTTGTTGTCCCTATATTTTCATGTGCCAAAAGAGAAAACAAGCAAACTAGATGCATCTGGGAAGAAAGGAACGTTTGTGGGCTAAAGTGAAACTCTGAAGGCATATATAATCTATGTGCCTGGTCAAAGGGAAGTGGAATTAAGTTGTGATGTCACTTTCGATGAAGATTATGCTCTTAAAAAGGTCCAAGATCTTCCTATCCCTAGGAAGGACAATGATGACACTAATGCAGAAAAGCATGATGAACCTCAGTTTGATGAACCAATTCCCGATGTGGAAGGTCTAATGGATCCCATTGATCCACCTCCTAGTGAGCCCTCTACTTCAAGAAAAACACCTTTGTGGATCAAAGATACTCTTGAAGATGCTAAGAAACATATTGCACTGAGGGTGACATTTTGTGAAAGCAAGAAGCCGAACAGGTACCAAGGGTACTTAGCTACCATGAGTACCATTGCACAATTTAAGCCTTGCACATTCGAAGAATCTGTGAAGCAATAAGTTTGGAAGGATGTGATGAATGAGGAGTATGAGTCGATAATGAAGGATGATATATGGGATGTGGTTCCTAGATCGAAGGACAAGTTTGTGGTCACTTCAAAATGGATCTATAAGATCAAACATGGAGCTGATGGGAGTGCTGAAAAGTTCAAGGACAAATTTGTTGCTCGAGGATTCTCTTGAAAGAAAGGGGTAGAATACGATGATATATTTGCACTAGTTTCCTGATATACCACCATTCATTCAATTATAGCCCTTGTTTCTTCGCAAGGATGGAGCCTACACCAGATGGATGTCAAATCTGCCTTCTTGCATGGTTTGCTAAAGGAGGAAGTATATGTGGAACAACCTGAGGGGTTCGAGGTTCAAGATTGTGAGACACATTTATGCAGGTTAAAGAAAGCCTTCTATGGGTTGAAGCAATCCCTCAGGGCTTGATATGAGAGGATCAATAACCATCTTATGAAGCTGGGATTTACAAGGAGTGATGTTGACCCGAACCTATAATTCAAGGTTGAAAAGGAAAAACCTCTTATTCTGGTCCTTTATGCGGATGATCTCTTTCTGAAAGGTGATGACCGTCTCATTCATTAATGCAAGAGGGAGTTGGCTTTCTAATTTGAGATGAATGACCTAGAACTGATGCATTACTTCCTAGGGCTAGAGGTCTGGAAAAATATAGGTGAGATTTTCCTTTCTCAAGGAAAATACATTGTGAAGTTACTTGAGGGGTGTGGGATGGTGGATTGCAAGGATGTTACCACTCTAATGGAACTCAGCTTTAAGAAGCTATGTGGAAGTGTTGTTGGGCCCGGAGTAGCAAACCCTACCGAGTATCATCAACTTGTGGAGGGCATAATGTTCTTGATCAACTCCCATCTTGACATATGCTTCATTTTAAACACGTTGAGTCATTTTATGGTCGAGCCTCATCACATTCATTGGATTTCTGCTAATAATATCTTGAGATATCTCTAGGACACAATCCACCATGGTCTAAGATACACTGTCGGGAACTTAAGGCTACATGGATACTCAGATGCTGACTAGGATGGTAGTCTAGTGGATCGTAAGAGCACATCTGGATGTTGCTTCTCTTTAGAGTTTGATTCAATATCTTGGATGAGCAGGAAACATAATTCAATAGCTTTAAGCACCGCCGAGGCTGAATACATTTTGCGAGTATGTCCTATTGTGAAGCTGTTTGATTGAGGAAGTTCTTCAGTCGGCTATTTTACCATGTGTTGGATACCACCGTGATATTCTACGACAAGCAGAGTGGGATTCATTTATCAGATAATCTCGTGTTCCATGACCGCTCCAAGCACATTGATATCAGGTACCACTTTATCTAAGATATGGTACAACAGGGAGCAATAAGGCTCCAACACATCAAGATGGATGAGCAGGTCACAAACATTCTCATGAAGCCTTTGGGGAACGTCAAATTCTCGACCTTTTGAGAGATACTTGGAGTCATGGAACGAACCTCTTATGAGGGTCCCATATGAGATGAACACTGAGCTCTGAGAGCTCCTGGGGGCTTGGGCTACTTCTTGGAGCTATGAGCGACCATAGGGTGAATGGTTCACCTTGCCCCAGTGGTGCGTTGGATACAAGGTGAGTGATTCAACCTTCCCTGTGATACCCCATTACGACTGACATGTGTGTAGGGTGAGTGGTTCACCTTCCCATACCCAGACACATGCATGTAGAGTGAGTGGTTCACCTTCCCCTACGATTGACATATGCATAGGATGAGTGGTTCACCTTCTCCTATGACATATAAGCAGGATGAGTGGTTCACCTTCTCCTGCTGATGCCCCGGCACACGTCCTACCCATAGAGTCTAGGACTTATGGGAAGTAACTCTCATCTAGAAAATGAGTTGGGAAAATATGGTTAGGGACCATAGCACTACAGATGGATGCATCATGTACTGCCGTACTCCCTATGACTAGGATGCACGGTGTTCAACAACTTGATCTGGGATCAAGGACTGACTTTTGTCAGTAGAGAGTTGTATGATCTTATGACTCACTCTAGATCACTTCTTCTTTATTATTACTTCATGGTTCAACAAAGTAGAGAAGAGAAGAGCAGGGACGTGATGATAGAGATGGTATAGGATGATAGTTTGGCATGATGATGACATATGGATTGGCAGGTGGAATTCTCCCTAGTTGAGAGGGAGTGTTAAAATTTGAAAATAAGGCAAAATTCCACCTTAGGACAACTCATATGATGGAGATTATTATTTCATTGGATTCCTCTTTTCAAGAGGTCTAATTTTGATATAAATATCATCTCATTCTGACAAGAAGAAATGGAATTTTGAATTTGTTCTTTCTCATGCACAAATTGTCAAGGTCGACCTCAGTCAAATGTAGGCTAACAAGCCCAATGGATGTGTCTCCTCACCCTCAACGAAGTGTATAAATAGGAGTGACCTCTCTCATTTGGACATCAATCATATCATCACATATGTCTCTCTCTCTCCTCTCTTAATTGGTCCATACAACTTGGAGGATTCCCTACTTCCCAAGTGTGAAAGGAGGAAATATTTCAGGACTATTTTGGAGGCTAAAAATTTTAGGAAATAGGAGAGCGCTGACTTGGGTGAATTTGACTAGTGCTGACTTCATTCTTGTGGGAAAAATTTTGTTTTTGGAAGGGCGCACTGATTGGCACGATTTTCGAGGTGATTGGGCAATTTGACTAGTTTGACTTCAATGTTGACTTTAACCTTTGACCAAAAAAATTACAACATTTGACTAGGTTGACCGAGCTATTTTTGGGCTAACTTTGACCCTCTTGGAAGGCCAATTTCTTCTGTTGTTGACCAAGCTGCTTGGAGGACATTTTGGAGCTTCTTTGACCACCATTGACTTTCTGGTTAGGGCTATAGTTGATTACTGATTTGACAAGACTGTTTTTGGGCAAGCTAATTTGATATTTGTACTCTCTCTCTCTTTGTTGAACTATTGAAGAATAATAAGAAGATTTGATCAAAGGGTTCCCCACATTGGGGTTTGTCCTTGTCATTTGCCATATCTTATGTCCTCTTGTCTTGGCTTGTCTTCTCCACATGTTTTTATGTTCTATCTGCATTTATTGTCAATGTGTTTAAGTTAATGTGATTGCTACTGGATATAATTGGAAATTGTCATTGGGCTACTAAAGGAACATTGAAGTAAATTGTTCTAAAGCATAGAACACACCATTGCTATCTAAAACTAACAATATGCCAATGAGGGACATGGTTGTCTAAATATGCCAATGAGGGAACAAATTCCTAATGATATTATTTTCTTAAAAGACTTCTTATAGAGGGTAACGTCATGAAGTAAATCCTCGGTCATCAACAATGGCATGCTTAGGCATATTTCCCTTACAACATTTACACCAACAGAAAGACCTTAATACAAGCTTGATCATGTACACATTTCTTCACCAATTGCTATAATAATGGTTCAACTACATTGGGGGTTATCATATCATGACAGGTTTGTACTGCAACTTCCAAAAAGCATGGCACATCTCATTGATGAGGTTGCACATATTGTTGAAGAAATGGATAAAATTTCAACAAAATCAAATGGTGGAGTCCCATTGACCTAGAAATCACTTTAATAATCATCATTTTAACTAGTGATCATGTAATGCATTCAATTGCTCTAGTTTCCAAAAATCCATCTCAAGTTTCAATAGGTACTACATCTTCTATGTAACCTATAATACTACTGGTAATACAAAGCTCAAGTCATTGAAATTATTTCATGTTAGGGGTCAATGCTTCTATACATTTATTTGTTTTTGTATTTTCAGGTATTCTTTTTCTTTTTGAATCCAGCCTAAGTTGCTTCCTAGATTGATCAAGTATCTATGACATTGACTATCAAGGAAATCCAAGCCCCAACATTTGGGATTTGTCTAGAACTCGATACAACACTATTTCCATCCATGGGGCCATGTTAAGAAACCCACACCAATGCATGTTAAATAATCTCCTATCATGGTATCCATAGACAATAATTAAACTCTTATACTTTAGAAAATATACCCCTCTCTTGTAAACAATTTTCTTCACAGAGGGCTACCGACATCAAATGTTAAAATAACCTCATCTTCTTCTACAGGTTATTCAAGGAATATTTGCTAATAAAGGTAAGGATACAAACCAATCTAAAAATAATTCATAGGTATTTGTATTGAAAGGAGGGGTAATAAATCTCAAATGGCCCAACATATCTAGGTGCAAACTTGGAAAAAAATCCCAATGTCAATGAACTTTTATGTAGTTTGAACCTAAATAATGCATGGTCTCCCTCTCTAAATTATTTTTGAAATTTATGTATATCAACATAGATCTTATGTCAGTTTTGTGTTTCTTTTAGATCCTGCTTTATTTTCATAAACTTGTTCTTCAACTCATTTAATAATTTTCGTGCAATTATAATTTTGTCAGTGATGTTAACCCAAATGAACCCTTGCATTTATTTTACATGAGACCTTGAATGGAGTCATGACTAATGAACTATGATAACCACTATAAGTTGTTGACTCTCGGACCCACACTTCAATTTTATCCAAGGTTAGTGTCCCCCATCCCCAACCTAACTCTGATCCTTGAACCATGCTTCAAGTGAGTGTGCTTAGGGAGCACACTCCAAAAATGTGGGACCATGCTCTAGTCTTGGCTATTACACTCCCTACTAATTCAGAATTTCCATGCTCATACAAGCACTTCCACATGTTGGAATTTTTCTCTCTTGATGCTCCGATCACATTCCCTCAACCGACCGAGCACTCCCACAAATACATCAATTTTTTTTCTAATTTTTTAGTGGAGGTGGGACATAGGTTAGATTTAGGGTTGAGAGTAAATTTAGGATGAGATTAAAACACCTCTTCCCTCTTTCTTTTCCTTAGTCTTTAATCTTGTTTACTTGAGCTTGGATTAGAGAGTAAAGGGGAGATCAAAGGACATGATATTTTTAAGGGAATATTTTTAATAACTTGGAGATAACAAAGGATACCATCAATCTCAACTTCTCAAGAGCTAAATAGATAAGCACAAACCCCAACTCCCTCCTTTCCTTGTATTCTTTGCTTGTGGTTTATTCCTCTTCCCCTACTCTTTCACATTCTTTATTCTCCTTTATTTTATTGCAATTTGTTCATCTAAGATTTGATAACAAGGGTGTTCAAGTAATTTATCATTATATTTTTAGATTCTACGATGTTGGTGGGGAATAAGCATCAAAGGGAAGAAAAAGAAGAAGAGGATAGTGGTTGCACTCATATTGATCCAATGCATGATGATGAGGAAGGGTTTTTAGGGGAAGGGGATGAAGAGGGAAATGAAGGTGGAAAATTCTCATTGAAACCTTTGTGGAAATCTGTGACAAAACTAGAGGGGGGAGAGGTGGTGGAACCACTAATCTCTATGCTCTCATTATTGTAATCAAGGAAAACCTTATACCGATTCATATACCCATATGAGGAGGCATCTTTATTGGGTAATGGAGGGTGATGATAATAAGGGGACCATAAATATATCAATTTACCCAAATATATCAAATGAAGAAAGGGAAAAATACATCATAATAGCGGAGGTTGTACCAAAAAAACATGACAAAAGAAAAAGCATCAATCCAATGCAACATCTAGATTTGGTGGCCACACATCTCCATCTCCTCATGGAACTTTTGAAACCTTTAGATCTAGAAGAACAATAGAATATTTATTTACTATGTTAATTTTGAAACTAGGGTCAAATTGAACATTGGAAAACTCAAATTACCAATATGATGCTTGCATTAAATTCCTCTTTTCGAGTGGACCAAAATCGACCTAAATATCACCTGATTCGGTTAAGCGAAAGTTAAGTTTTGAATTATTTTATTCATTCATTCATTATGGATTGTGTCGGCCCTAACCACTTGGGTAACCGCTTGGGTCAACCTCAAACCCAAGTAAATCCTCAAGAAAGCCTATAAAAGAAAGCAACCTCAAGCTCATTTGGACACACTCAATCAAGGCATGTTTCCATTCTTCTAATTTTTTTTTTGGCTCGCACAGGTTCATCGACAATTGTTCGCCTTGGGTTCGAAAGTACTGGCGAAAGGTTCGCTCTGGGTTAGGGTTTTTTGGATCTTGGTACTTGGCACAAATCAGACTTTTTTCATCCTCGGTCACAGCCACAGAGTTGGTAAGAGATTGACTTTAGCTCTCTAGTTGCTTAGAGACAGTTTAGAGAGAGCGACTCTGAGTTCAGAGGCAAATTAGAAGGATCTAGTCCCTGTTCGCTCGCACTAGGTAGCTCTAGGATCGACCCTGACAGTGCAGTTGCTGGCACAACTCAGTTAGATTGCAACTTTGGTCCTCTAGCTGCTAGCATAGTTCGTCAAGAGAGCGACTGTGGGTTTTTACAGTTCGGTGCTGAGGTCACACGCACAAAGACCTCATGGGACAACTCTGTAGTTACGGTCGCCCGCATATTGTATTCATGAGAGAGACCTTGAAGTTTCAGTCAACCGTAGACAATGTTGATGAGAGCGACCCATTTCAGATCTAGGGTTTAGACATCTTGGCTTCAATCATCTTCAGTGATCTGGCTTTTTCTGCTGTTATAACAGGTATGTAGATCTATAGATCTTATTTATTATTCTCCACTGCAAATCATATGTATTGGGCTCATTGTTGAAATATTTTTATGACGATCTACTAAAGAAGAAGTTTTGAAAGGGTTCCTCCTTGTGGGGTTTTTCCTTGGTTTGACTAATATGCTGTCTCTTATGGTTTTATTGTTGTCTTCTCTTTCATTTCATACATTGTTCTTTCTTTAGTTACGTTTATGATTGGTTATACTGCTAATAATTGGATGCATTATAAATTGGGCTAAAGTAATTGATACAACATTGAACAATCTGAAAGTTTAACATGGAATTAGAGCTAAGGTGAAATTCAATCCCAAGAGAAGACAAGATTTGAAGCCCTCTCCTTCAGAAAGTAGATTTCCTATTCAAGGTCAAGATATCGTCATCTACCTTCAAGGAGCATGAATTGTTGGGTGATGCATCAAACTTTGCTGCATGGAAAGTTACATTGTAGATCATAGCTGACAATAATGATGTGTTGGAATACATTTAAGGAAGGGAGCCCGAGCCTCCAGAAAATGCTTCCGCTTCTCTCAATAACAAGTATAAGAAAGGTGAGTCCAAAGCAAAGAAAATTATAGCTGATGGTTTACAATATCATTTACTTGCTTATGTTGGGAATTTGAGAAAGTCTAAAGATATGTATGACAAGATAACCGACATGTATGAAGTCAACAACCTAAATGAGATGATCACCTTGAAATATCAACTCAAGGAAGTCAAGAAGACCAAAGGGAAAGTTGTTTGGTCTTACATTATGAGAATCTCTCGTCTTAGAGATCAATTGCAGAGGGTTGGAGAAAATGTACCTGACATGGAACTAGTAGTTTCAACTCTTAGAGGGCTCCCCTCTATTTAAGAAACCTTCTTTACCACTATCAGCAATAACAATGTCCTTCAGTAATATGATGAGATTGTTGGAAAACTCACTCAAGAAGAATCCAGAATGATAGCAAGAGGAAGGATTCAAAAGGATGAGGAGGGAGAACCTGCAACATACATCACTCATGGCAAAAGAAAGAAGACAAGAGGAGGTTCATCAAGGAATCCTTTTTCTCAAAATACAAAAATAAGGAATGACAGATTGACATCTCATATTGAATTCTTCAATTGTCATAAGAAAGGTCATTATGCATGAGACTGTCCTGAAAAAGGAAAGAGGCCACACTACAACACTAGAGGCAACTACAATAATAAAAGAAGAAAAGACAATCAAAGAAATAATCATGACAAAAGATATGATAGAAGAAGAAGATACTCCTCAAGCGATCATGAAGAAAATCCTCCTCCTCAAAAGAAACCAAGGGCTCCTAGATATGAAAGTAATGTTGTAAATAAACTTGAATACATTCTCATTTTTGCTCCTATTAGTTCTTCTCCACTAGATTCATGGGATAGTTGGCTATGTGATAGAGGGGCTACTCATCATTTCTCTGATTATAAAGAAGTCCTCTTTGATTTGGTAGAGAGGGAGACGAAGCTAAAGATAATGTTGGAGACAATTCTACTCATCCTGTGAAAGGTTTTGGGTCCTTCAAATTTCAGCTAAATTATGGGGAATCGGTTTTGCTGCATGATATCATGTATGTACCATGATTAATGAAGATTATAGTATCTGTATTTGCATTAAAAGATAAAGGGATGAGGGTTTCCTTCATCAAAGGTAAATTTCTAACTTGGCATGCTGATTCATCTATGCGAGATGCCTTCACACTAGGATCGAGATCTGAAGGTCTCTATAGGGTCACTAGAAGACCTCCCTTTGCATTGGTTCATAATACCAATCACTTCAGCGAATTATGGCACTGTAGTTTGGCTCATCTTCAATATGATGCACTTCTGAAATTAAAGAAATTGGTCTCTAGTATTCCCGATGTTCAAGTGCATCATGATGGAGTTTGCCCAAGTTGTGCAAGTGGAAATAAATCAAAGGGACCATTTCCCTCCAACAAGAACAAAACTCATGACATCCTTCATCTCATTCATTCTTATATATGTGGTCCGATGCCTATACATTATGTTAGTGGTAATCTCTACTACATAAACTTTATTGACAACTTCTCAAGAAAGACATGGATATACTATCTTAAGCACAAGGATGAAGCCTTTGAAACATTCAAGGAATTCAAAGTGTTGGTTGAAAATGAATCTGGAAAGAGAATCAAAGTCTTCAAATCCGACAATGGAGGATAATACATGTCAAAATAATTAATAACATTTTGCAAGAAAGATGGAATCAAGAAGGACACGATTGTGCCATATACCCCTGAACAGAATGGTCTAGCCGAAAGAAAGAACGGGTCTATTAGAAGCTTTCGGTGCTATGCTCCATGATCAAAAGGTGCCAAAGTTCCTGTGGGCTGAAGCCACATCTACTGCAGTATATGTTCAGAACAATGTGCCTCATCAAGCATTGGAAAACAAGACTCCTGAAGAAACATTCATAGGCACTAAGCCTGATATCATCCATCTTTGTGTATTTGGATGCCCAATATATTTTCATGTGCTAAAAGACCAAAGGAACAAACTGGAAGCTATTTGTAGAAAAGGTATGTTTGTGGGTCATTGTGAAAATTCTAAAGAATATAGGATTTATATTCCTTTTCAGAGGAAGGTTGAAATTAGTAGGGATATAACATTTGAGGAAGATGCATCTCTTGGAAAAGAAAGAGATCTTTCTCCACCTCCTCCTCCCAAGGAAGAGAATGATGACTGGGATATTTTGGATGGTCCATCTGCACCTAAACCTAATATGGTTGATGATCCCATAGAGCCCATGGATTCGTTAGATCCTCCTCCAAGTGATCCTCCCTCCAAGAAGATACCACTTTGGCTTCATGATACTTTACATGATACTGAAAGAAATGTCCCCATTCGTAGATCATTCAGAGAAAGGAAACAACCATGTAGGTATCAGGGATATGTTGTTGCTATGAGTATTATGATTCACACCGAACCATCCACCTTCGAAGAAGCAACAAAAGAACAAGTTTGGAAGGATGTTATGGCTGAAGAATATGAATCAATTATGAAAAATGATGTATGGGATATTGTACCTAGACCAAAAGGGAAGTTTGTTGTGACTTCAAAATGGCTATTTAAAATCAAACATGGAATTGATGGCAGCATTGAGAAATATAAAGCAAGGTTCGTGGCTTGAGGCTTCTCTCAGAAAGAGGGAGAAGATTATGATGACATATTTTCTCCTGTAGCTCGATATACAACCATCCATTCTATAGTTTCCCTTGCTGCAAGTCAGGGATGGACTCTTCATCAGATGGATGTAAAGACTGCTTTCCTTCATGGCATGTTACAGGAAGAGGTATATGTTGAACAACCACAAGGATTTGAAGTGGAAGATTGAAGAACACATGTTTGCAGGTTGAAGAAGGCATTGTATGGTTTGAAGCAAGCTCCTCGAGCTTGGTATGCACATATTGACAGTTACTTAGTGAAGTTGGGATTCACAAGAAGCAATGTTGATCCCAACCTCTACTTCAAGGTAGTCCAAGGTATGCCATTGATTTTGGTTTTGTATGTTGACAATCTATTTTTAACAGGTAGTGAGCCTCTGATGATCGAATGTAAGAGGAAGCTAGCCTCTGAGTTTGAGATGAAAGACCTTGGTCTCATGCACTACTTTTTGGGCCTTGAAGTGTGGAAAAATTCTGGTGAGATTTTCCTATCACAAGGAAAATACATTGTAAAGTTGCTGGAAAGATTTGGAATGACTGAATGTAAATCCATGGTCACTCCAATGGAAATAAACTTCAAAAAATTATCTAGAGATGTTGCAGGACCAAACTTAACGAATCCATCTTAGTATAGACAACTGATTGGGGCTCTGATGTTCCTTGTGAACACCCGTCCATACATATGCTATGCAGTAAACACTTTGAGTCAATTCATGACCGAGCCCCACCACTCATATTAGATAATTGTTAGATACATATTGAGATATTTGCATGGGTTGATTACACTTGCCCTGAGATATTCTATAGGAAATGTTCAACTTCATGGATACACTGATGCTGATTGGGTCAGAAATGTTATCGACAGGAAAAGTACATTTGGATGTTGTTTTAGCCTTGGATCTGCCATGATATCCTGGATGAGCAGGAAACAAAAGTCTGTAGCATTGAGCATAGCTAAAGCAGAATATATTGCCACTAGCATGGCTAGTTGCAAGGCAATATGGTTGAGAAAGCTCTTTGGAGAGTTGTTTGAGCAGGTCCTAGATACCACAGTGATATATTGTGACAACAAGAGTGGGATCCATTTGGCAGAAAATCCTGTGTTTCATGACAAGTCCAAGCATATTGAAATTCAATATCACTTCATTCGAGATATGGTGCAAAGAGGAGTTGTCAAGCTCCATCACATATCAACAGATGAATAGATTGCATATATTCTCACCAAGGCATTACCAAAGGGAAAGTTCTCGATTTTCAGAGAACAACTTGGACTGATGGATGTAGCCCCTCTAGATAAGGGGTAGCACTGATCGAGGACACTGAGCATACTCTTCCCACCTTGCTTGAGCTCCCAGGGTGAGGAATTGAGATAGAGGGCTTCTGGGGTTGAGGGAACTCTAAACAATAGGTTGTTAAACTATCTATTACCCAAGGTTGAAGAATGTTTCTCCCATATCTTTATAGGGTCGTAGAATGCTGCTCCCCTCTTGGTCTTTGCAGAGTATACCCTAGTTGGCATCATACCCTCAACCAGGTCAGCTTGATGGGAATACTGCTCCTTATTTTGGCCAACGAGTTGAGAGTGTACTTGGGGTGTACAACCCAAGTCAATTATGATGCAGGTGTTCTACCACATGACTATTCCGAGTCATCAATGGGAAGTTCAGTAGGCAATAGGATGGGTTGAGATAACCGGTGAGATTCCAGGGTTGAGGGTGCACTCCCCTGTGAGATGTGTTATCCTATTGCTCGATATGGGTGGAAGATGTTGCTCCCCAATATGGTTCCAGGCTGAGACATTCTCCCTGATTATGCACTCTTCGATGACGATTGATGATGATATTCTAGGTAGTAGCCCATTAGAAGAGATCCCAGACAGTGACATGATGGATAGAGGGTGGCAACTTGAGCTCCCCTCCGGTAGCAAATTCTTCTTCTAGATCTGAGAAAGTTTCAATAGTTAGAGTTGAGCAGAGAGAGTCAATCATTACAACAACTTGATAGGACGATGTGAATATCAACTGACAAATATTGGCAAGTGGAATTCTTCCTAGTTGAGAGGGAGTGTTAATTTTGCAACTAGGGTCAAATTCCACATTGGAAAACTCAAATGACCAAGATGATGATTGCATTAAATTCCTCTTTTCGAGAGGACCAAAATCGACCTAAAGATCACCCGATTTGGTTAAGCGAAAGTTAAGTTTTGAATTATTTTATTCATTCATTCATTATGGAATGGGTCGGCCCTAACCACTTGGGTAACCGCTTGGGTCAACCTCAACCCCAAGTAAACCCTCAAGAAATCATATAAAAGGAAGTGATCTCAAGCTCATTTGGACACACTCAACCAGTCATGTTTCTATTCTTCTATTTTTGTTTTTTGGCTCACATAGGTTCATCGGCAGAAGTTCGCATTGGGTCTGAAAGTATAGGTGAAAGGTTTGCTTTGGGTTAGGGTTTTCTGGATCTTGGTCGCTTGAAAAAATCAAAAGTTTTTTGTCCTCGGTCGTAGGCACAAAGTTGGTAAGAGAGCGACTTTGGCTCTCTAGTCGCTCAGAGACAGTGCAGAGAGAGTGACTCTGAGTTCAGAGGCAGATTGGAAGGATCTAGTCCCTGGTTGCTCGCACTAGGTAGCTATGGGAGTGACCCAAATAGTGATTTCAATGGCACAACTCAGTCAGAGTGTGACTTTGGTCCTTTGGCTGCTTGCACGGTTCATCAATAGAGCGACTGTGGGTTTTTGGAGTTCGGTGCTGAGGTTGCACGCACAAAGACCTCCTGGATGACTCTGCAGTTACGGTCGCCCACATACTATATTCATGAGAGCGACCTTGAAGTTTTAGTCACCCATAGACAATGTTGATGAGAGTGACCCAGTTCAGATCTAGGGTTTGGACATCTTGGCTTCAGTCATC
Source organism: Pinus tabuliformis (assembly GCA_031772625.1). Lineage (NCBI taxonomy): Eukaryota > Viridiplantae > Streptophyta > Pinopsida > Pinales > Pinaceae > Pinus > Pinus tabuliformis. The sequence continues at coordinate 1,236,811,548 of CM062805.1, read as the reverse complement.
TTCAGTGATTTGGTAGATCTGGGTTTCTCTGTTGTTATAACAGATCTGTAGATCTTATTTATTGTTCTCTGCTGCAAATCATATGTATTGGGCTCATTGTACTCATTGCTGAAATATTTTTATGACGATCTACTAAAGAACAAGATTTGAAAGGGTTTCCCCCTTGTGGGGTTTTTCCCTGGTCTTGGACCAATCTGCTGTCTCTTATGGTTGTGTTGTTGTCTTCTCTTTCATTGCGTACATTGTTCTTTCTTCAGTTACGTTTATAATTGATTATACTGCTAATAATTGGATGCACTATAAATTGGGTTCATTGAACAATCTGAAAATTTAACATACTATTGGTGGGAAGGATAAGGTGGATGCAGAAGTGGTGTGGTTTCTTTGTGCCTGTGGTATACAATTTAATGTTCTTCGCTCCCCCTATTGGAATGACATGGTTAAGGCCATCAAAGAAGTCCCCAAAGGATACAAGGTCCCTGGATATGAGAAAGCTAGACTTTGTTATTAAACAAAGAAAAAACAAAAATTCAAATATTTTTTATAAATGAGTTGGGGGGGCGTGCTTTGAGTTATCCATTGTATCAAATGGTTGGACAAATGTTAGAAACCAACATTTTGTAAATGTTCTTGGTGTTTCTAATAGTGGTGTAGTGTTTCTTGTAATGCACAAATCCCCCTCAAGCAATGTGTATTCTCACAATCATGCTGTAGAGCTCCTACTGAAAACAATTAATTATGTTGGTGTAATTAATGTGGTTTAAGTAATCACTGATAATGTGGCAAATTGTAAGGGAGTAGGAAAAATTATTGAGTGGGCTTATCCACACATACTTTGGTTTGGATGCTTGGTGCACACATCTAACCTTTTGATGCATGATAATGTCAAGCATAAAGAATGTGTATGGATCAATGAACTATACAAGAGAGTGAAACAACTCATCAAATTTATCATATGGCATACAAGGTTCAACTAGTTTTATGGCACTTAATGCAAGTTGCCACTGCTTAAGATTGCAAAAAATAAATTTGCTAGCTATTACCTCACCTTTAGGTGTCTATTGAAGGTGAGACAAGATTTGGGTGCTATGGTGATGAGTGATGCATAAGATGAAATGAGCATTAATAGAGATGGTGATAATGTAGTGAAGGTGATTGTTCACGACAACCTTTTTTGGTCACAAGTTCGATATGTTTTGCAATTCACTAAGCCAATTTATCACATGATCAAGTTTTCAAATTCAGATAGGCTAATCACTGATGAGGTGTATTCGTAGATGGATAGCATGTTAGAGCAAATTAAAGACATTGTTGAGCCTAGAGATGTCAACTTGTATAATCATATTCGTGTAGAGGTGGGAAAACAATGAAAAATGCTAAATATTGTGCTACATCCCTTAGCATATGTTCTTACGCCTAAATACTAACATGTATAATGGATTTCATCACTAACATCTAGTGGGGAGACCAAGAAAAAACCACACCAGCACATGAGAGGATTTTCTGATTACATAGTGTGTATCTAAAGATGGAATTGTACAGTGAGTGGATATTGTTATTTTAATCAGCACATATTAATGATCCTTGAGCATATACGGATTCACACTCATCCTCGGATACCAAATGGTCTGAAACATGATAAAGCCCAAGACAACCCCACTTTGAAAAACATCCATTGAGTGCTAACTTTAACTGAGAAAAGATTATTGAGAAAGGATTATTGTTGACAATCATTGGCCAATACCTTCAGCATTTATTTTTGGTTTAAAGTGCACCTTTTATTATAAAACAGAACCATTATGTACAGACAAGACATCACATAGAACACAAAAGCGTTATTGCGGTGGCCACTACTAGCACAATTTGTAGGCAATAAATGCCATAAAAATCATAAAAAATGCCCTCGATCAAGTCCAAAATACAACATTCTACTTGGCCAGGAAGCATCAAGAATAATGCCAGAAACGCGAACAAACCAAAGTAGCAATATTATAAAACCAATAGATCAATCTGCAGCCGACATCAAGCCTCAAGAGGCGGATCAGTAATCCCAGCAATTTCAGGAGGGAAAATTTTCCTGTGACGGTTATGCTTGATAAATCATTTGGCACTTAAATTTAATATTTTTTAAAAGGAATACAAAACCCAGCAAACCAAACAAAAAGCCAAAAAAAAATAGTAATTGAACCACCTTGCATAATCATAATCATTTTTAAGTGGATTGCAGATTCTTGGAATATTCCAGGATCCGATGAACATACTGCGCCCATGCCCATCGGATCTCAGAATATTCTAGGAATCTTGACTGCGCCCATGTCCATAGGATCTCAGAATATTCCAGGAATCTGACAATGGACTTAAGCTCACCTCATAATCACTGACTTTAATTCTCATCAAATTTTACAGAAGAAAATTTACAAAGCTCATTTTCAAAGTTCTGGTCACCTCTTACCCTCTGCAAATAAAAATCACTCACACATTTAAAAAAAAAAAAAAATGGGTTTAGATTTGAAAATTCAGAAAGAGTTCTGAATTATTTGAAATAATAACTTTGAATTTTTTTGAAATAATTTTCAATCACTGATATATAAATAAATATTTTAACGTCCACTGAACTAAAAACATAACCAAATATTCAACAAAATTACTTACACATCAAAAATATCCTTTCCTCCCGGCTCGCTCCAATCGAGATCCCAGTATCTGCAAAACAGTTGAATCCATGTTATGATATTTGTAGGGATTTAAATAAATAAGTGTAGAAACAGAAATAGACTGAAGATGAACAACCCTCTGTTCGTTTCTTGGTTGTGAACTTCGAGCAAATTGTCGAGCCCTCCGTAACGTATGCCTGTAATTATGCCCCCTGGTTTTGATATGGTGACTCGCACAATTCCATTATCCAATGCAATGTGGGCACCCTCGTCCACAAAACACACATCCCCGTCCATTTTCCAGAGCCGATTGCAGAGAGTTTAAATGTTTGAAGTTACAGATTCTTTTATATATTGTTAAGGTGCTCGAGAGTAGATGAATGGAGAGCTTAAACAATGTGGAACTACAAATATAAATACAAGAAGTTTGGTTCTAAGATAGATATATTTTTTTGGACATACAACTTTTAGCCTAGGAAACATTTCAAGATCACACTAATTTAGTCCGCTAATAAGTTAGAGAATTTCTCATATCTAAATAGAAATAACTATCTCCTAATTTTTAGGAACAAATTCTTAAAAAAACCCTATTTTTATTTAATAATAACTCTAATAAAAACTTAAATAAATTAAATAGAAATAACCACTTCTTAACAAATTCTAAATATAATATAAAATAAAAACAAAAACTTATTTTTATTTAATAATAACACTAATAAATTCTCAATTTATATAAAAATTTAAATTTAAATTAAAAAATAAATTGAAAACTTTATATAGAAATTGAAATTGAAATTAAAAAATAAAATAAAAAATAAAAGATTGATAAAAAATTGAGAAAAAAATAATTTATTTAATTATTTTTCACTCTAAATTTAATGAGAAATAATTGTTCAAATAAATTATTGGAAAACATTTACCTTTAAAACATTGAATGATTCTCTATACAACTTGAGTGGGCTTAATGGTTAAGAGCATGTGTTTCCTCTTAAGAGGTCACAGGTTCAAAACCAGAGGGGGGTAGAGTATGTATGCCTTCATAGACTTAGCAGTGAAATCGCTGCACGGAGTTGGATCCCTTGTCCCACAAACAAGGGGGTCTCATACACCAATTTGGTGTCTAGCTTGGTCGTGACCTTAAAAGGGGATATTATATTATTATAATCCATATGAAACAAAGGTCTATATTAATAGTATCCCTTGTCCCACAAACAAGGGGGTCTCATACACCAATTTGGTGTCTGGCTTGGTCGTGACCTTAAAAGGGGATATTATATTATTATAATCCATATGAAACAAAGGTCTATATTAATAGTAATTTTCATTAATATTAAGGAAAATTACATGTTGTAAATGTTGTGCGCATATGCAGTTTAGGAGGCTGTAAGCCTCTCAAGTAAAGATCCCTTGTCCCACAAACAAGGGGGTCTCATACACCAATTTGGTGTCTGGCTTGGTCGTGACCTTAAAAGGGGATATTGTATTATTATAATCCATATGAAACAAAGGTCTATATTAATAGTAATTTTCATTAATATTAAGGAAAATTACATGTTGTAAATGTTGTGTGCATATGCAGTTTAGGAGGTTGTAAGCCTCTCAAGTAAAGAAAAACAGAAATATATAAGTTCTCCATGCAGGGAGACTTTTATCTTCAGATATGTTTCTGTTTTGTTCCAAAATTTAAATTTACTTTGCCTAGAGAGTAATTTTCTGTACATATAGCTGAAAATATATAAGTAGATAGTAAGTAAACGATAAATAAAGTGGCACATCATATAAAATCAGGCTCTTGTTGGGCCTGTGCAACATGGTCCATAAAAGGGCGATGATAATATTGATAATGATCACCATCCCTTTCTTTCTGTATCATCCAAGTGTCACGTGACCGGACCGCTGCCTCTTTGGGAAGTTTGTCAGCAAGTGTGTTTCGTTCCCTATATATATGACGACATACAAAACTATCAAAAATTGAAATGTATCTATGGACCTCATCCAATATGTGCCTCAGAGTGTAAGCATGACATATTGTTGTTTTATTTATCCAGTTGCTTACAATTTTTGAGTCCCCAAACATTTGTAAATTTCTGCAGTGTTTTTCTATAGCAAATTGTATGAGATGTTTAGTTGTGATGACTTCTGCATAATTATTCGTGCCTCCTCCAAGTCCCATTTGTATTTGATAGTGATGGAAATTAGTTAAGTAAAGAATGAAACCACCCCACACCTTGCTTCTTGCGCTGATCCATCATGGTGTGATCTATGGTTTGCAGAATGATATGTCTCGGGGGTGTATTTTCTTCATCTTCATGAATGTTACTGTAATCGGCCATGATTCAGGCAGAGATGGTGGGCTAGTGGGGGGTAAGTATTAAAAAAAGACTCATAATACCAAATTGTTATCCAAGTTTAAATTGTTAATCCACATTGAAATTTGACTATCAATTTATGCAATTATTAATGTAAAGAAGTTCTTCAAAAATTTCAAACAAGTATTTTATAAATCATATTTTGAATGTGGATTAACAATTTGAACTTCAATAACAATGAATATATATATATATATATATATATATATATATATATATAAAGTATTATGAGTTGTATTATAGATTTTATCTTTTAATATAATTTAAGAAAATTATTATATATTATTTTAATAGTAGAGCCATTTTCTTTTTTTCCTGGTGGTTCACGTACATCCGTGGTCAGGGGGTGCAGGCTACGTCCACGAAATAACTAGGGCTGATCTCTAGGATCACACCCCTCGGCCATCACAGACCTAACCCCAAGGGCTTCGAGTAGAATCGACCCTGTGACCTCCCGTTTTGGCGAGGCATGACTTGACCAGTTGGGCTAACCCTTGGGGCTATAGTAGAGCCATTATATTAATAATGTATATAAAAGAAATATGATTATTTTTCAGTATAGTCTAATAGTAAAGAAATTGGTTTTACTAGGTTTACAATTCCTCAATTAAATATGAGTGTTTTCAAGAACTCATAATAAGTAGTCGTATATCTATTTTAACTGTTTTTGGGGTAAGTTAGGCAGGTAGTTTTTATTATATAAGAAAAAAAAATATAACACAAAAGTATTTCTATGTCTGTTAGTCTACCTCAAGGGAAACTAGACGAGTAACATAACATTATATCTTTTTTTGAAGTAAAAGTGTCTCAAACTAATAAACAAACTTATTAGATATGGTTTGCTAAACATTCTAGTTCATATTCTAAAGGCTTGAGAGCCTTCCCTAATCATCATTATCCACAAAAATATTTCTTACAAACATTATAGTACTCTCCATTGACAACTTTATTTAGTACAGGAGTCCACCTATATTTTGGTTGGTGTCCCTATCTCATCATTCGAGTCTGTGAATTCCAAATTGGCAAGCTTCTTTGCCATTGTTGTCATTTTTCTATCCAACTTCCTAAGTTCTTTTTGAACATCATCCAAGCACATCAATATCTCATGCTTTTCTTATGAGCATTCCACCAATGCTTTTCCCATTATAGTTTTGAGTTTTCGTTTGATCTCAACAATTTCTATGTATTTTGTATTCCCCACTTTCATGCTTCCTATGTCTAAAACCAAATTTCCAATTTGCTACAAAAGCTTTGCATCTGCTATAAATTTATGCTCGGTTTTGGATTTCCTCACAACTTCCTCAATTTCCCTTTGAATTGCTGGAGTGATGTTGTGGTTGAATCTTCTATTTCCATTTAGGCATAAGAGTTAGATGGGTACATTGTTACTAGAGCGACCCATCCTACCATGAGAACCTTTACCTAGAGGAATGCATTTCCGCCACTAGAGTGACAAGAATCGAGGGTCAATTGAATGAGGAAAGTAGAAAACTGAGGAAAGGACTAGACAAAAAACTCTAAGGGATAATACTAAGCCCAAATACCGAGAGACAAGAAACTGTCCAAGGCTAAAAAATAACCCACTTTAGGGCTGAGACTAATGCTAGGTATAGAGATAGGGGAGAGAAGCTTATAATCTTTTAGGGAAAAATGAAGAACAATTCCAAAAAATAGAGAAGTGGTAGGCTAATGTTAATGTATGGACTTTAATTGAACCAATCTAACTTCTCACTATAAAATTTGCCAAATGTAGAACTAGCCACTCCAAGAGAGAAAGACAATATGACTAAAGAAAAAATAAAGAAAAAAGAAAGGATTACCTTCCCAAGAATGCATTACCAAGGATGATCTTTGATATGTGAGGCTCTCTTTCACTTCTATAATAATTTGTAATTGGTGATGAGGACCCAAAGACCCAAGTATAAAAACAGAGTGTAGCCTAGTTATGTCAAAGCTTATATACTATGAAAGCCAAGCTAATAAAAACTACAACCTAGAGGTAACGAAGACAATTATCAAACCAATTAGAAAATTTAATTAAAAACTTTGTTGTTAAATGAGGGTCTCAAAAAAACCAAAGTAGACTAAAAATAAGAAAGTGGAAATGAGTAAAAAAAATGAATGGCTTATGGTATTAACACGGTCTTAATACTACTAAACAAAGAGGAGACACTTTCTCATTCCAAAGCTCAACAATCCCTATACCATTCAAAAACTAAACCCTCAAAATTACTACCAAATTTGATTAACAATAGACAATGAGCAATCAACTTAATCATAGCTATAGACCTGTCCAAAAAAGATAGAGAATTTAAAGGTATTGAGTGTTATGATTCCCAAGAAAGGTCATTTTTTCATCATCCTATGTCCCTGCCCACAAAATGTCCACTAGTATCACCATGGATGCATTGCTAACAGATCTCCCTCAAGTAGGCTAATTATACTTGCAATCGAGCGTCACTATAATATGGAACCATACAAACACAAAAACCGCATTCATCATCATGTCACCTACTTTAGATTTTTCATGTGTACTAACTACATGCCCCTGCCAGGTGGAGGCAACCACTACTGTCTAATTATTTCAACAACAATCCATGATTGTAAAAATTCAACCAATTTTAATGGTTACCCGCCTTGGGGGAATTCCTATTCCAAGTTATTTTGTGTTGTTCTATGCCTATAACCAAATTAAAAATAGAATAATATGGTGGAGAAAAACTTGTCAAAATTGTTGGCATAATAACATTGTTTAAATTAAAGTAAGTAGTAAATGTACTTCTCTTGATTTTAAACAAAGTAAGGAATAAACTTTTCTTGATATTTGTCAAAAAAAACTCAAATAAGAGAAACAAATAATAGTAAGGTAGAACCTATTCTATAGCATCTAAGTATGAGACCACAAATACAAGGATATGGTTGGTATTAGCAAGTGACTCTGAGAGTGTATTTTATCCTCCTTGATTTTGTTGTTTTCCTAGTGCTTCCATATACAAAAGAACTTTTACCAATGGCTCAATATTTTTTACCAAGGAGTCTATCTTCTGAAGAATGTCCTTCTTGTGAATTCCATAATCCTCAATGATTTGAGCCATAATGGATTTGTACGCTAAAAATATTGTATGTTCATAATTTTATAAAAAATTAGTATTAGGTATCCAATTGATAAGTTCATTGTCATTATCCTTAAAAGTGGTGTATACCCTTTTCTCTGAAACTTTCTTCTCGTATATTTTGACCTTGGCTTTGATGCACTATGGAAGCCTCCTATGGAATCTCAAGGTAACTTCCCTTGCCTCACATTTAACATTGGATGGATTATTCGAGTAGTCACTTGTGTTGAGTTCCTACAATTCCTAAGTGCACCTATTCTAGTTGGTCAGAGTGTTTTTCCCTCCCCATTTCTACTTCCCCTTTATCCATCTTGTCCCTCATTACTAGAAACTAAGCTAGAGAATGATAATTTTACTCTATGACCCATATCCTTGCTTCCCTTTGCTCATTGTACCTCCCATTGGACTAAGAAATTTTCTTCCTAAAGTGTCAAGCGCCATGAATATGTATGTAGCTTAAACCTCCTCACCATCAAATCTCCAACCTAACTACAAATGGGTGGACTAATAGGAAAAACTATAAGAACAACTAACCTTATTCAAACGACTAGTTGAAATAGCTAAAAGCATAAGCATAAGAATGAAGTCATGAAAATGAAAACCCAACTTCTCCTACCACCCCATTTCATGATATCCCTCTAAAATCATGGTGAAATTGGACTAGAAAATGTGATCAAATAGAGCTATCATTTATTCTATAGATGGATTTAATGAAATGCTACTTGAAGGATTATAGGGGTAGGTTGACATAACCCCCTTGTCCTATCATCATCAATGTAGCCTAAATATTATACATTTTGAATCTTTTTAAGCTATGTTTTCCTTTTAGGTTTTCCTAAAATCTAGTCATAAATTTATATGAATTGTTGGAATTGTAGATTTAAATTGTTGGCATCGCACAATCGAGGCGAATTGGGTTTTTTTTAGGATTCTATATCCATCTCTACATTCAAAATTGTATTTTGAGTAATCGAAAATTGCAATTTCACCCACAATTGCATTAATAGATTTCAGTGATAATTTCTTGGAAAATTCCAAAAAGTCAAATTTTGAGAGATTTCCATTATCATCATTCCCCTGCCCTAAAAAAAATGCCCCAAATTTTTAATTGTGCAATTTAGGGATAATTTTGAGGCCTTCCCTCGCCTTTCCTCCCTTACACTCAATGCAAGGCATGTCCATCCACAATATTGATGGTGCATATGTTATTCAAATTGATGTCAATATCTTGATTTTCCATTGGAACCCCCTCATTATCCAACTAATCTGCTAAGTTATTTTCTATATGTTTAATGTGTAAGGGGATTAGTATAGGTATGAGAGAGATGCATTTTTTTATTTCTTCCAAGCCCGAGGAAAGACTCTAGTGATGGACCAACCTATGCACTGGTGTTCCATTTTAGTAAACTTTGGAAGGCTTATGGAAAAATCAAGAAGTCTCCCTCTCCTAAATTTTTTCAAAGCCCTTGGTAATTTCTATAAGGAATCCCTTTTTAGGAGTTTCCAATACTACTAAATTGTTGGTATTTGTCCCTAGGAAAATCCATGAGCACTTTGCACACTCAATGTTCCAGAGGCTCGATGGCAAAACCATGTATTGGAACCTAACTCTTGGAGCCATCAGCTACCATATAAATATTTTGTCTGTTAACTAACTGTGGACCATAAAACCTTTGATTTGCAGGATCTCTTTAGTTTTTACTAGCCTTGACTTCATTCTACCATGTTTCTCTACCATTTTACTTTGTTCCATCAGTTGCACCTAGCTCCACCAATGCCACATCACCCTAAATTGGTTTCATATCGCCTTAAGTGAATTGTGTTGAAAAATGTGTGACTAGGTTTAATCTTCATAAGTATGAAATGTATTCTTGTAAATTATAAAATGAAAAGAAATTATTATTGGAGCATGGGTTTCATGCTCAAGTTCTTTTATTTTATAGGTCAAGCACCCATTGAGTGCTTCTAGAGTTTGTCCTAGGTCTAAGAACCATTGTCATATATTGAATACCCCATTGGGAATATTGTATCTTGTAAAGAAAAAATATTTTTGTCTTTAAAGTGTTGAAATTCCCTCCAAGTTCAAGTCATCATAGGATCTATCAAGTTGGCCTAAGTGAAGAGCCACATTTACCCCTTGAAGAGGCCTAAACAAAGAGAGGAACTCTTCCTCCAAAAGACTCACTCATCTCTCATTCTATGCAAAGAAGAGGACAAAGAAGAGGTCGAAGGAAAGGAAGAAGAAGAGGACGAAGGAAGATGAAGTGCTTGGGCTAGTTCTCTCTCCCACGTGCAAGAAAAAGCTAGGCTTTCTGCGCAAGGGTCATCTCTAATTCGATCTTGGAAGGAGGAGAGAAAAGAAGTCAAGTGAAGGTTACTTAGGGCATCTATCTAGCCCTAAGTCTTAAAGAAAGGAAATTGAAAGGAAGAGGAAGGCTACTAGAAGGATCTATAAGAAGAGAAGAGATTTAAGAGGAAGTCTAAGTTACTAGGTCTTGGTATTCGTCAATTGAAAGATCTATATGAAGCTAATAGATTTAAGGGTTTTCCCCTCAGGAGGAGGGGTTTTGGCCCTGGCTCACAGCCTATATATTGTTTCACTATTCTTATTTTTTTGTAGTTGTTTGATGTATCTCACATTATAATAATAGGGAACAAAGCTAATAAGAAAAAGGTAACACAAGCAATTATCAAGTTAAAGAAAATTAACATATTCATTGCCCTATTGAATACTCAATGTGGTATCAGAGCTAAGGTTGGCAAAGGGAATCATGAAGATCTCCTCTATAATGAAGAAGTTCATCAATAAGTGTTCCAAGATAACAATCCATCTCAAGGAATGTATCAAGAAAGCATGGAGTCTCTTATCTTCTTCAAAGAAGGTATCAATCAAGGAAAAGGATGAAGGTCTCTTCTCGACTCTCTCTGGCACATTCTAGGATGAATACATTTAGGTAATTGGTGCATCAAGGCACATGAATGGATATTCCAAACAATTGAAGACCTTATCAAAAGGAAATTCCACCTATTCAATGGAACTTGGAGATAGCAAAGGCTATACCGTAAAGGGTATTGGATTGACATCTATAAAACTAGCGAATGGAAGCAACATCCACCTCAACAACATTTTATTTGTTCCAGGTTTGCATAAGAACTTAATTTCCATTTCAAGCTTAGAAGATAAGTGTGATAGAGTATCTTTCATTGATGGAAGGGTTGTTTTAGTAAAGACTCAAGTATAGAAGAAGCTAAATTCATTGGAATTCAAGAAGGAAGACTCTACATACTAATATCTCCTATGGACCAAGCCCTAGTTCACATTGAAATTAGCCCGTGTGAACTCTGACATAGAATATCTGGTCATCTACATTTCAATATCCTTCCAACTCTATGTTCCATAGTAGATGGAATACCTGAACTAAAGGAATATCATGAAGGAGTATGTAAGGGGTGTGCAATGGGTAAGAATACCAAGAGACCATTTGGAAGCAGTGCTTCACAGTCAGAAGAAATCTTGGATCTAATTCACTCCAATGTATGTGGTCCTATGAATCCTAAATCACTTGGATCTACCTAAAAGCAATTTTACACAATCAATGGAATGTTACACAATCATGATCTACCTAAGTTTCTGTGGGGAGAAGCCATGAAGACAATTGTTTACATTAAGAACAAAAGTCCCCACAGATCCCTAGACAACGAAACTCCAGAGGAAGTGTTCACTAGAAAGAAGCCATTTGTAGATCATCTTCGGATCTTTGGGTGTCTTGTATATATCCATATACGAAAGGAAAAATTAAAGAAGTTGGATCCATCGGGCCTGAAGGGAACATTTTTTGGGTACAACAACTCATCGAAAGCCTATAGGATCTAAACAAAAGAATGACATCATATAGAAGCCAGTCGTCATGTCATATTTGATGAAAGAATAACATTCAAGAAATCAAAGGAACTTTCCATAGAATTTGATGATGAATAACTTCTGGTATTTGAGGAAGAAGTTGACAAGGGGGAAGAAGAATCACACCATGAAGAAGAAGGTCCTAGTGAGCCTGTTCAACTCATGGGCATCCCTAAAACAAGGAAAATACCTAATTTGTTGAAATATACACTACTTAATGCAGAAGGTCATCGGGCAAAAAAAGGATCATTTAGAGAAAGCTAGAAACCCAAGAGATATTATAGGTATGTTGCATACATGAGAAAACTAATAAAAGCAAAACCATCCACTTTTTAAGAGGCTATAAATCATCAGGAATGGAAGGATGCCATGAATGAAGAGTATCAATCTGTAATGAAGAATGGAGTCTAGGAGATCATACCTAGGCTCGAGGACAAATCTGTCGTAAATTTTAAGTGGATCTACAAGATCAAACATGCGGCAGATGGAAGTATAGATAAGTATAAAGAAAGATTTATGGTTAGGGGATTCTCTCAACTAGAAGGCATCGACTATGAAGAGACATTTGCTCCAACAACAAGATATACAATGATTCGTTCATTAGTCTCTCTGGAAGCATCAATGGGATGGAACATCCACCAAATGGATGTCAAGGTTTCTTTTTTGAATGACATAATAGATGAAGAAGTCTATATAAAGAAACCCTTCAGATTCGAAGTTAAATATAAGAAGGAATATGTTTGTGAATTGAAGAAAGAATTATATGGCCTCAAGCAAGCACCAGGGGCATAGTATGCTAGAATGGATGCATACCTACAAAGAATAGACTTCAAAAAATGTTCTGCTAATCCAAACCTTTATATCATGGTTGTAGATGGAGAACTTGTAATCATTCTTATATATGTAGATGATCTTCTCTTGACAGGTGTAGAAGGTCGAATTGAAGAATGTAAGAAGCAACTAGCAGCAGAGTTTGACATGAAGGAACTTGGGTTGATGCATTACTATTTAGGACTACAAGTCTAGAAAGGACCTGGTGAATTTTATTTGGGTTAAGGAAAGTACATGATCAAGATGCTGAAGAGGTTTGACATGATGGACTGTAAACCTATGACCACTCTGATGATCACAAACTTGAAGAGACTAAGGAGTTCTGAATCAATCCTTATGGATCCTTCCAAGTATAGACAACTTATTGGCTCACTGATGTACTAGGTGAATATTCAACCATACATATGCTTTGTAGTAAATGTTCTCAGTCAATTCCAAGTGGAGTCGAAACATGATCATTGAATAGAAGGAAAACATATTTTGAGATATCTGTGAGGAACCATTCACTATTTTTTCTGAGGTATGATAAAAGGAATGATGTCCAACTAATTGGATATACAGATTCAGACTGGGGAGAAAGTGAGCAAGATGGAAGGAGCACTATGGGAGGATGTTTCAATTTGCGATCCTCCATGGTCTCATGGATGAGGATAAATCAAGACACAATTTCTTTGAGTAGTGTTGAGGCTGAATATCTTGCAGCCTGTGAAGTAAGTAGAGAAGCAATATGGTTGAGGAAGCTGCTATCTCACCTATTTGAAGGACCGATGAACCCTACAATGATACTTTGTTGTAACACCAGTTGTATACATTTGTCTAAAGATCCAGTGTTTCATGGAAAGACAAAGCATATAAACAAGTATCACTGTATTCGAGAGCTAGTACAAAATGGTGTGTTGTAGCTACAATATATCTCCACTAATGAGTAGGTAGATGACATATTAACAAAGTCACTTCCGAACAAGAAGCTTATGTACTTAAGAGACAATATTGGTTTGGTTGATGTATCCTCCCTAATTGAGAGGGAGATATAGACATTACATTCTTTTCTTCACTTGGGAAGAAAGAATGGAGGATTGGGTAGCCATCTGACATTCGATACTCTTTGAGGATGTGGTAGGGGATTCAAGACAAGAGTAGTCGTGGACCAATATTCTTTGAGGAATAGCTATCCAAGATAAGAATAGTCCAAATAAGGTCATACTCGGTGAAAACACAGGTGGAGTATGTACCTTAAGAGACAATGATGATGGTGTCTATAAATCATTGGTCTCGCCAGCATTGTGTTCTAATCTTGTGGAGAGATAGATTTGTTAGTCAAGGCCTTGCTATGTGAGAATGCTAGTTAACATGATGCTAGACAAATGGGTTACCAATCTGACTCTTTTTATGAGATCTCTTCAAATTGAGAATGAACATGTACCTCTTATGAATACCTCCCTAGTTAAGAGGGAATGTTGGAAAATGTGTAACTAGGTTCGGTTTTCATAAGTATGAAATGTATTCTTGTAAATTATAAAATGAAAAGAAATTATTATTGGAGCATGTGTTTCATGCTCAAGTTCTTTTATTTTATAGGTTAAGCACTCGTTGAGTGCTTCTAGGGTTTTTTCTCAGTCTAAGAGTCATTGTCATATATTGAAGACCCCATTGGGCACATTTTGTCTTGTAAAGAAAAAACATTTTTGTCTTTAAAGTGTTCAAATGCCCTCCAAGATCGAGTCGGCCTAGAAACTGCCAAATCGTCCTAAGTGAAGAGCCACGTGTACCCCTTGAAGAGGCCTATATAAAGAGAGTAACTCGTCCTCCAAAAGACTTAATCATCTCTCATTCTATGCGAAGAAGAGGATGAAGGAATTCGATGTGTTTGAGCTAGTTCTCTCTCCCACATGCAAGACGAAGCTAGGGTTTTTGCGCAAGGGTCATCTCTAGTTCGATCCTGGAAGGAGGAAAGGAAAGAAGTCAAGAGAAGGTTACTTATGGAATCTCTATAGCCTCAAGTCTTAAAGAAAGGAAAGCGAAGGGAAGAGGAAGGCTAATAGAAGAAGACCAAAGTTTTCTAGTGTAGCAATAGTAGTTGCAACAATTTTCAGAGAGATAAAATTTTGGATTTGTAGTAGGAGGTCAAAATTATTGCAGCAGGAAGTCGAGTTAGTGGTTGATCTTGATCTTGGAGGGTATTTTTCTGAGTCACCAGGTCTACGGTTTCATTAATTGAAGGATCTATAAGAAGAGAAGAGGTTTAAGGGTTTTCCCCTCAAAAGGAGGGGTTTTGGCCTTGGCTTGCAACCTACATACTATGGCATTGTTCTTATTGTTTTGGTAGTTTTTTTATGTATCTCATATTATAATAATAAGGAACAAAGTTAATAAGGAAACGGGTAACACAAGAAGTTATCAAGTTAAAGAGAATTAACATATTCATTGCCCTATTGTATTCTCAAAAAATTGGGGGTGATATTGATGAAAATTTTGGGGGGTGGGAGGGAGAAGAAAATACCTTCATTGCATGTAACGTGCCCTCAAAAATTTACTACTCTAACTTCATTTTATACCCCTCCTTTGGTTAAGCTTTGTGCATGTTGGGACCCCCCAAAATGATAAATAGTTGCCAATTTCTGATGACATGTGATGTGTTTATCTAAGATTCTCATTGAATGCTGAAGGGACCAAATTTCTCTATTTCATGCCTTATCCAAGGATTTTCCTTGTGCGTCCAATTTCACTCTCTTTGATATTGATATCAATGACACCAATATATAATGTGTTGATCCAATCTACTCACTGAATTAGCTATCCACATAGGACTCCCCCTAGCATTGAAATCAATGATAAATCATTGTAAAAAAATTTCCCACTTTTTCATTGATGGAAACCCACAACATTTGAGATTTTTTGCTAATGTTGAAGGGATCCACCTATCTGCAATCTCTCCCCCTTCGAATTTAATAGAAAAGGGATATACCTATTGAGTATGAGACTCCCCTTGTCTATACACATTCAAAACTTTACCTATTTATCTGCAATTCTTTTTAGGTGAAGCACATTTTATTTGCAATTGTTGTGGAATTCCCCTAACTATATAACTATTTTCATACTTACGAATTCCACTATCTAAATGTCAACTATTATTTGTCTGCTATTCTTCATTGTTTGTAATTTATTTGATTGTGACATTACTTCCATTGTTAGTAATTTATCTTTTTCTACAACATTTTTTTCTACACATTAACTCCCTCTATTAGCAACATTTCCTTTTCTAATTGCAGATGTTGTCCCTATCTACAACTTTTTCCCTTCCACAACTCTTATCCTTTTTAGATTTCTCCCCTTGTCTTCAACTTCTTTTTTTGCACCTTCTTTTCCTACAACTTAACTCCCCTTTGACATTACACTTATTTTCATATTTACTTCTCATTTTTGTAAAATGATGCTCCCCAGGAACTAATGCTCCTCCTTATTTGAAATCGTCCCCCTTTTTATGATATATCATGAGTAAGGAATTTCTCTGCCGAATATTATGCCTCAAGACTGTGTATATTCAATTTTCCCTTTTTATTAACTAGGTTATTCCTCCTCCTTAGATATTCTTTTTTTTTTATTTGAACATTTGTCAATGGCTTGTTTTCTTTCCAATTTCATTATTCACTTTACTTTCTTTATACATCATTTGTTCATTCATATCCTGCAAACTTTCCATTTCATTATTCTTCTCTTGCGGCTCACTTTCTAAAGTTCACATCTTCTTAATGTGGTTTGAGGTGCTACAGTCTCTCACATATTTATCTTTCACTAATAAGATGAGAGAGATAACACTCTCATATAATATTATTTTCCTTTACCTTTATTAAGGACATATACATTGTCTAAAGACATGGTTGTTTTTTCCACCAATCTTTTAGATCCTTCCTTCCTTATTTTACAACCTTTAGAATAAAATGTCACCTCATTTCCTTTTTCAACCATTTGAATTACACTTAGCATATTATTCTTTAAGCCTTCAACAGTTTAATAGGATATCCTAAGCTTTAGTTTTTTCATTATCAAGGCTCACTATTCTTTTGCACATTATTTTGGTTGATGTATTGTATCCAAGAGTGACACTTCCACCTTTGACTTCATATAGAGAGAGAGATTTTCTCTTATCTCTTGTATATGATGTGAACATCCATTGTCTATACACGATTGGCTTTATTTGTATTGAACATATGGATTTGGACCACATTCTTCCTACTTCTCTTGCTTCCTTCCCCATATCTTTGTTCATTGATTTCTATTTCTAATAATATCTTCTTCCTTGATTTGATTTGGAGGCCTCAATGTACACCTACAATCATGAGCTTTGTGCCCAAGTTTATTTCACTTGACAAACTCAACATCATCTAATTATGGGGAAATGAGCTGTAATTTTTGGTAACACTCTGAATAACACTTGTAGGATTGTTTCTCACATAACCATTATTTGACATCTTATATGACCTCTTGATCCAGGTGGCTCCAGAGACACATAGGACTCAGGGAAGCTCAAAAATCAAAGTGATCAGAATTCTTTGGAACTAGAACCAAAGCGTAGATCTCGTCTTCCGGATCGCGGTGGTGTGAACGATTCGTTAATTCGAGTCTGGATGCCAAAGTTAGAAGCAGTCAAAGTTGGGTTGACTTTCTGATGACTGGGCAGCTTAAAGAGGCCGCAATTTGGACCGAACCTAGCCACCATATTCCAGCCAACTCTGGCCAGATTTCAAGCAAAATTGTGGGGTCGTTAATTTGGCTCCTATGGCTTAAAAAAATGAATTTTAAAAAAGGTGTATTTATTATTTTAAACAAAAAAAATTATAATTTAAGGGGGTGGGGGCCACCAACCTCACCACCCCCATTCGTCAATGCACCATATCTATATTACATATTAATTCCAGGCCGGTTGGGGTCAAACCCGGCTGGCCCACATGGGTCGACGCCCGAGCAGGCAACCCCATAAACGGTATCACCCAACATATAAAACAAGCCCAACCATTTATTGCAATGAACCACGCACAAAGAAAAGAAACACGGAGGTGGGTATGGTGGGCGAGCCGCCCAAGGCGGGCTCGACCCAACCGAAAAATCAATTTTAAATTAATTTTGTTTTGCAATGTATGAAAAAAGGAGGGGGCAGGGTTTGACCACCCAACCTCCTCCTTAATAAATGGATCATAAACCAACTCAGCCAACTAACTCATTGGTAAATATTCCCAGGAACATTATACTAACTTGGATTCATCAGTGCACGAGGAGGCAGAGGACGAACCAGGAGCGGGCACGCAAATCAAGATTAATTAATTTTTAATGCAGGGGGAACCATGAATTTTATAGGAGGGCCAAATTTCCACTTTGTTAGAATTTGAAAAATTTTATATGGTTTCAACACCTCTCGATGCCATGAACGCGATGGCACTGTCTATTTCTCCATCAAAGTTCTGCATTTCTTGGCCATTTTTAGTATGAAGGTGGAACCATGATCGCTGATAAAACAGGGAGCGGAACCATGATCCTTGCAATTTTCTTGAGGAGGTAATTTTTCTCCATGTCAGAATATAGTCAAGTTTACAGTTGTTTTTCATGGTTTTCCGCAGGGATCACAATGGCGAAATCAGATTCACCTCTGGAGTTGTAGATTTCCAATCCACACATGGAGCAGAATCTTTGAGGAATCTAGGGGGAATCTAAGATATTCCTTGAGCCTCAAATTCTCAACTTCTCAGAATTCAGATTTCGGACAGTCGACTTTTCACTATTCGACGCCACAAATTTGATGGTGCATTCAGATTTTTCATTCTCTCATTCTATTCTTCAGCCACTTTTCTAAGTGGAATGCAGGTGTCAACATCCATGTGCGAGTAGTCATGTGATTGATGTCGTGAGATCAATGGTCCGAGCAGCTTCAGCAGTTTGACATCCGCTTCTTCAGATAGCCCTTGTTTGTGAGGTATATGTTGTGTTCATGTACTTCTTCTTTATGCATTATGCTGCACAAGTCCTTGATTGATGTTTGATGTGGGATCCTATTTCTTACTCATTTTTATGATTCCTGCTTGATGTGATGCGGAATCACCTATGTGATGTACTTGGTCATGACTCATCATGTTGTGTTTTGAGATCCCTTTGTTGTATGTTGATGGGATACTCATGTGTCGCCATGCATGTTTGTTTTGAGATCCCTTTTATGCCATGTTGGTGGGATGTTCATCATGCATGAGTTTTTGTGTCATACTGATAGGAGTCTTTTGATTGAGAGTTCATGTAGTGGAACATCTCTTAAAGCCACTCCTGTGTGAGGGCATTTTCCTAGTATGATAACGACATCCCCTCTTATGTACATCATCACTATTGACAACACTTAATGCAGTGGCCTGCACCATCTTGACATCGGGGCCTGGAGACATAATATTTCCTAGACGAACTCCGTTATCAATGACATGGTTTTTTATGTTGCTGATGATTGAAATGTTCCTCTTCTTTAAAACATGCATATGTATTCATTAATGTCCTTTTCAAAATTCAATTTAACACATCATGAAAGTAAAAGGTCTTGGAAGGGTCCTTCGTCACACCCGGACCTGGATCAAGTGGTATCAGAGTGGTCTTTGCGTTGATGTGAATTGCAACGTGAACAATGCAACGTGCATCAACAGAGGATGAAAAAGCGATGTACGAGACCATGCTCAAGATTTCCAAAAGAGTGGAAATCATGTATGAAACTCTACAGAAAGAGACAGAGGAAAAGGAGCGATTGCAGCTTCAGGTGCAAGCCACATATGAGACCATGGAAGAACTGAAGAAAAACAAACATAATATTCAAACAAAGAATGTTGAATTGAAGATGCGTCTACATGAAGAGAAAGAGGAGAAACATAGTTTGCTACGATAGCTGCAAGCAAAGGACGAGGCCTTGGAAAAGTTGCAACGTGACCCATGTGAGGGAAAATGTAGTTCTCTAAATTCATGTATGTTTCATGATGATGATTTTGCTGTTTTTGAAAATCATACCATGGGAATTGGATCCAAACTGTTGAAAAGAATGGGGTATGAAGGAAAATTCTTGGGCATTAATGGCTAAGGCATTGTCAACCCCATCAAAGTAGAAGAATTACCCTATCGAATAGGACTTGGGTATATCAGAAAAGAAGTTGGGGAATGCACCGAGACAACTAGTGTTATGAAACCAGCTCAAGAAAAGATAGAAAAGATAAATCCACGCCTTAGAATTCAGCCTCTTCGAGGGGGAAACCTCCTTTACATTACATAAATGAACAATTCTTGGATGATACAAATGAAAATACCTCCTTTCTATATATAGGAGTCCAAGGGGTCATAACATAATTAGAGCCGACATAACAATAATAATGTAAGGGCACAATAATAACAATAGTGGGCTTCTATGGGGCACAATAGTAAAAATATGGGCACTACATGGGTACATAAATATAATAAGTGGGTTTTACTAATAACAATAAGGGGTTACACTAGTAGTATAGGGGCTTAACATGCCCCTCTCCTTCAAAAAGCGTTGTCCTCAACACTTGAGTAGTTCTTGATGCTTCTGTATAAAATTCTTGTCCTCCCATGTGGAATCTTCAGCAGGTAAGCCCTTCCACTTGATGAGATACTCTGAAATTGATTGATTTCGTAGCTGTCGGGTTCTTGTTTCTGTGACTGCTCCAGGTTCCAATATGATTTTTCCTTCCTCTTCAATTTCTGGCAATATTGTTTGAATTGGGATCTTTTGCAACTTTTGAATAAGTGGCCATACTTCTTCGTCCTTCTTCCATTCATCTCTTGCTTCATTTATCCAATCTGGTTGGATAATAGAAATAACACAAAGCAATGCTTCCACATCCTTATCCTTGAAGAGTCTTCCCATTCGGTAAGGTCACCATTTTTTAAGTGCATGTAGTATTGCCAATATTTATTTCTCATAAATAGCTTGCTTGAGATGTAGCAGTAAAAATACCTAATCACCTACATCATTTGATTTTGCACGGAAGTGGCCTTATCCTTTAAAAGTTAGAGAACTTGTTGTTGATGCTTAATGTGATCTTTCACTTCTTGAACCTTTTTCTTTTTGATATGTCCTTCTATCTCTAGAGTTTGAGGAGTGGTAATTTCTTCCAATCCTTTACAAGATATGTTCGGATTCATTTCTTGATGCTCGATGTGATATTTCACTTCTTGAACATTTTTCGTTTTGATATGTCCTTCTATCCTGATAGTTTGAGGAGTGGTAATTCCGACCAATGAATTACAAGATATGGTTGGATTAATTTCTTCTTTCTTGATGTAATCTTTCACTTCTTTCACCTTTTTCTTCTTAATATGTCCTTCTATCTTGAGAGTTTGAGGAGTGGTAATTCTTGCCAATGCTTTACAAGATATGGTCTGATTCATTTCTTCTTTCTCTGGGGTGGGGTCCTGGCATATATCTTCTTCTTTTGATGTTTCTTGATCCTTTTCTTCCTCCTCTTCATATTCTATATAAAATAATTTCTTCACAGCACACTTATGACCTTTAGTGCATTTTCTATCACAGTTGTAACAAAGCCCTTTTTCTCTTTTTTCTTCCAATTTTTGTGGTTTAACCCTTGTAGATTGTGGAAGGCTAGGAGAAACAACACTTCCATATTTATAGTTGTGAGGGGTATTGGTGGGCTCCAGTATTGCAGCAATAATGCTGCAACTCCTGGGACTCCCTTCTTTACTTTTATCAACCCGGTAGTTCGTAACAAACTTGGAAGCGACGGTGTTGTATGCACAAGTACTAGCTCTTGCCGCAGCTGTCACTTGGTCAGCTGGCACAAGTCCGCTAGGGGCTTAAGCCCACTTCTATGAGCTCTTAGAAGAAGCTTTTTAACTGATGGATGGAAGCTAACTAAAAAGAAACTGATCTTCTTGCAGAAAGAAACTGAAAGCCAAAAAGGTAGCAAAAACCCTAGCAAACCCTAATTCTACCAGCTAGTCCTACTGATGTAAAGGAGAGGATGAAAACTATTGAAAAAGGTGCCATTACTTCTACAAAGGTAAAATGCACATGCCTATGCTATCTCTATCTGAAGAACACATCTTTTTGTATTTTTGAATAAGTTATTTGAATTATCATGCATGTGCTTTTAACTGGCTTTTTACTGTGCAGGGGCGGATCAAGGAGGAGAAAGGCTTGGAAAAGGTCGGGAAGGTTCAGAGGGGGTCTAAGGAGTCCCTGACACCCTTCCAGAGAGTTTCACAAAGTTTGGCTATCAAGAAACCTCACTTGTGAGCTTCTACAGGAAGTCTGCAGGGGTTCTACAGGATGTTTCAGGAATTTCTACAGGAAGTTCAGAAATTTCTACAGGATGTTCTAAAATTGGATTTTGGATGATGGGTGAGTGGAAGAGGATGCATGAATGGATAGGGAGGTAGGGTAGGGGTCTAAAATGACTCAGTGACTGAGGGATGAAGTGATGAGAGGGTGTGGAAAGCTAATTTGTCTTAAAGAAGGCTGAGGCAATGGAAGAGCAAGAAGGTAGGGTTACGTGGGCAAAAGAGTAGATGTGAGATGAGGAACCTAACTTGGAGATGGAGCAGCTGGCCTGGACGAAGCTTAGGTGGATGAGAGAGTGATGGAGATGCCCTGCACGGTGTATACTTAATCAAATCAACCACGTCCTGCACACAATCAAAATATTAGCTAATCTATCCTAACTGTCAATGAAATCAATGAACAACAGCTTTTTCATAACAAGAACCACGTACAGTACGTGAGAAAAAAACATTCCAAAAGATCTGAACGCATGACTAACTCCTACAAATGAGAATATTGCACCAAAGGTTGCATGAGCAAGTAACTATTGTTTTTGTTGGGCAGCACTGTCTGCAATTCTAGCCCCTAGGAAGAGGTGAAACTTGAGAGTGCAGGAAACCCTTTTCTGGAGCTTTTATCAATTCTTATCTGATTAATCTATTCTAGACATCTGAAGCAACTCTATTCCTCAACAATGACCTACTTAACCACACAACTAAATCTAGCTCAACAAACTTCGTTTCAATTGCATACAAGGAAAATCACAGTGCTGAAAGGAAAGATAACAATACAAAGAAGGAGGCCCTAGGCTCTCAGGTTGGGCCCAACCCTGAGAGCTATGGCTCCTCTAAAAAACTCAGAGCTGATATCAAATCTGACTGCTTCCCATTATAAAAAAATAATCATAAGTCAAGAGTCATGCCAATAATGGCTACAAAAGAACATAGCAGAGCTAGCACCTTGTAGTGCAGAATATGCAAAATTTTTTCAAAAGTCCTTTTTGGAGGCTGAAGCCTTAACATTTATACACTACGAGGCCCCAGCTGGCCTCCTAAATTTATGGGACTTGGCTGCCCAAACTGTGAGTGAACAGCTCCTTTGAAGAAATCTGTTTGGCTGCCTTCTAGATCCGGTTTTGGTGGCCTTTGGAGCTCGGAGTTCGGGGTGAAGATCCCGAGGGAGGCTATTTAATGCCATGGACAACCCTCCTACGAATCCTCAACCCAAGCTTTGGCTGTCTCCTAGTCCATGTCTGCTCGGTTTTGCTCCAACATGTGTCAAAAAATCCTGCAATGAGCACGTGTTAGCCACCTAGGAAGAGTGACTACCCTTATTCGTACAAATGACATAAACATACTAAAAATAATGCATAAGTTATGAAAAACGAAGGATTGAGCAAGGATAATTAGGCCAAATGAGCCCAAAATGTTACCAAATTTGGGGCTCATCATCACCCCCCTGCTAAAATGATTTCTCATCCCTAAGCAACTAGTCCAGCTCCTCATCCTTCATTGCTCTAATCGCCACTCTCACATCCCAGGCTTCTGAAGCAGTATCCTCCTCACTGTCATGGAACCCGGCCTTCCTTTCCACCTCTTCCCACTGCTTATGTTCTTCTTTTTCTGTGCTTCCTTCTACCAATCCCAAAAGCAAAGGTGGGCTTAGCTTGAGGCCAATCCAACTGGCCTGGAGGTTCTGTATGGACTTCTTGTAGAGAGGCACCCGTACTAGAGCCTCCCTCATTCTCGTTGGAGTGTGATACTCCCTGATCTTGAGGCTGTGGGACAATGTGTTCCACCTTCGGGTGCAAGCATGAACACAATTGTCCCCTAATAACCATTCCATGTCCTCGAAATGTGCTATAGCCTGAGCCTGCTGATCCATGTATTTTAATAAAGCCTGAGAGTTGGTTGCTAGGTGCTGGTGGGCTGATATCAATGCAGTGGGGTCCCCTGGCTCTGCTCTAATCAGCAGTGGTTCATGTAACTCTCGGTTCATGACCTCTTTGACCTCTGCTGCTCTCTTTTCTTCGACTGCATATCTCCCACGACTGTGTTGGGACCCCATGAAGTTACATTAGGAAGGGCCAAATTATGGAGGTAGAACTCCGATAGCTTGGCCTTGTCCTCTGTTGAACTACTGTTGCATAGATCTGTGAACTGCTGGGGGTCTTGGATTTGGGAGATACCCCTATGTGCTAATGCATTAATTTGGAATTGCAGCCACTGGTCCCGTAGGTATAGGCCGTAAGATTTGGCCGGTTGTCTACATTGTAGAGCATTCATGGCCCAACTGGCCATGCAGGCCAGTTGTGCCTCTTTTTGTTGCAACTGCTATTTGAGAGCTTGTATCTCGATGTGTGCTTGCAATTCCCTTTCCTGTAGATGTTGGTTTAGTTCCTCAAGACCAAATTGCATTCCTTCTTTGCCTTGAGGTTCTGCTGTAGTGTCCTCTGATGCTGTGCCCCTTTCTTTCCTCTGTTCCTGTAGCTGCAATTTGAGCTTCTCATTCTCTTCCTGTAGAAATACCCCCTGGCAGTTTCCCACGTGTTTTTCCATAGCTAATTCTCTTCTTGCCTCCTTGAGTTGTTCCTCCAAGGGGCCTATATCTGCTACTCCTTTAGATTTAGCTATCCTCATCCATTTGTGGGTTCTTACTCTTTCTTCCTCCAACGCAAAGAAAAGCGGCACTGTGAATTTTTGTGGAATATTTTTTCCAGCCTCCAAAAAGTTATAATAAGAGCTCAAGCTTGGCTGGGGACTAGGTTCCGGAATGTGCTCTACCTCTTCTTCCCTCTGTGGCTCTACCTCTTCTTCCCTTGGTGGTGATTTGGCTGCCTCTCCCTCCATTCTTTCGGTCTCCTTGAGCCTGGCCAATGTTTCCTGTAGAACGGCTTCAGCATCCTATAGAGGGGTTTTTGAAGCTAACCCTTCCATTCTCTCCCTCTAGGTAGTTGTCTTCGGGCTCCCTCGCTCATAAGTGACTGAGACTTTGGAGGGGGACTTCTCCCTTGGCGAGGTAGTGGTGTCTTCAATGGTAATTGGGTCTTTGGATTGAGGTTGGGGCTGCCGGTTTTAATTCTTACACTTCTCCTCGCTTTGAAATACAGAGGAGTCTCCCTCTTTCGTTTTTCCTTTGGCTTGGGAGGGGTACTTAGGGTGGCCAGCACAGCTGCTGCCTCCCTAGCAAGGATTTCAGCCGTTTTCTCCTTCTGCTTTCCTTTCTCAAGACTTCCTGTAGAAAGCCCTGTAGCAGCTGATTTCTGGCTTCCTATAGAAGCCGTTTTTAATTTTCTTGTAGAAACAGATGGCACCGTTTTACCCTGCTGGGCTGAGGGTGCTTTTTCTTTTGATTTTGCTGAGGCTGCCTTAGAGGTGCCTTCACTGACGTGGACTTTTTCAGTCCTTTCCACCCTGCTCTGTAATCTTTTCTCCCTGGGTGTTAATGTGGGTTTGTCACCCTCTGTTTTGGAAGCCTGGTTTTTCTCTTGTTTCCCCTTGTGCTCTTTCTCTGGTGCTTTGGCCATGGTTTCTTGGCCTTTTTCTTTCTTCTTTGTTTGAATTGGTCCCTTCTCCTCGCTGCTGGAGGAGGTGAGCTCCTCAGCCAGCACTCGGATGTCATCATCCTTAGTCATATTTCGAAAGACTTCCCAGGAGAGAGGGACGGTATACGTGTGGAGTGCATCTTCCACGAGGAGCTTAATGAGCCCATGATGGGCTATCAGGTCTGGCGTCCCCTCCCTCAACTTAGTGGCACACTCAGTCATGGACTGCAGGAGGAAATAAGGAATGCTCAACTTTTTCTCTGAGGGTAGGTCCATCTGGTGCCTAAGTTCTGTGAGCAACCGGAAATGGTATCCATACACGATGCTAAATCGCCTCTCGCACATGATATACTTCATAATTTGGAGGCTGACCTCACTCCAGAGCGGTTGTAGGCTGGCTCTTCGAACTCCATTCTTGTCTTCTGAGAATTGCTCCTCCGGCAAAAAGAACTCCTTCTTAGCCTTCTGGCCCAATTTTCTCTCCTCCTTATCCCAAGGTACTCCCATCGGGAGATCAGTGACTCTGCTAATGAACTGTGGGGTGAGTCTGAGGGTCAAACCTCTGAAGTTGACAATAGCCAATGTTTTTGACTTTGGCTGCAAAGCTCGCAGGAATTCTTCTGCAACCTCGTCATCGTAACCTCGAAGCTTGTCACAGAATGACATCCACCGTGCTCGAGAAAACAGTTCTACCACCTCAGGGGTTTCCCGTAGCTTCTTTGAGTATGTGGGCTCTTTCCTAATGAACCCACCCGGCATGGTAAAAACTTGCCGTGTTGGTCTGAGCTGGCTGGTGCGTATAAAAGGATGGATCTTTGGGGATTTCCTCAGACAGAGCGCAGAGTTACGCCTCTATCATGCACACAGTTCATAAATTTACGACTGTCTACAGGTGAGCTTTGACAGTGGCTCAATTATGCACCAAACCCTGTAGAAAATCCCGCATACACACTACGACGACAATCCTCATGCAGAAATAAGACGACGGTTGCAAATTCATGCACAGACTGTAATTAACGGTTTTCTACCCCTTTAATACGTCGACTTCACCACCTTCCGAATCAATTGCATGGGAGGACTATGTTCAGGCTTACCTCGTTCTAGACTTGCCACCTTTGACGTGAAAAGTTCAATTTTTTCCGTAGCGTTGAGCTTCCTGTAGAAGTCGTGCACGGGTTCTGGAGAGCGCTTCGGTGGTTTTGGGCCTTCTGTGCAACAACAGGATGTTTGAACAAGCCGAGGACTCTGAGTAACAGCCTCAGGAAATTGTGGATGCGTACTCGGCTGCAAAGCGGTTGGGAATAAAGGAGTGGAGTGCCATACGCGATTTAGTCGGTGGATTTGAATCCCTGCGGAATTCGTGGCACGGGGGTGAGCTGTCCCCGCCGGCCCGTTGGTCGACGTCACCTGCTATCATTCCACTGTAAGTCTGCCTAACCGCCAAATCATTCCCTGCATATCTACCGCCGCCACTCTTGTTAGATCGTCGCTTCTCTCTGACTAGATGCTTCCCACGTGTCCATTTCCTGTCTCGTCGACACACCCAAGGCTTTTTGGATCGGACGAGGCCATCGGACTGGTTGTGGTGGCCAGTTGAATGGCTACCCGACTTGCTCAACCCATTAATTTTCATATTTACACACATTTTAGAGCATTGTTCATGTAATTTGACGAAACAGGGTGAGGCACTTACCTGTGCGGCAGTGACGTTATTTTTCTCATGCTTCAGGACGAGGTTGACGGATCTGCTTGCTGCCGCTTCGTGCACAGGCACGGGAGCTCCTTTTCACTGACTGTTGCTGGTTACGAGACCGGTTTCCTGGCTGTGGATGGTGCATGTGCCGGCTCATGAGTTCCAGGTATCTTCATGGCATGTGCTCTAGCCGGATCAACTGCTACAGGATTCCTGTAGGACATCCTGTAGCCGTTTCTCCTCCTCGGGTGCATGCCGAAATAGCGGAGTCACGTTCACGGATGTAGGGTCCTCGGATTTCCTTGACAGGTAGCACATCGGGCCTCTGCATGCTTTATTTTCCATTTGAAAATTATTTCTTCTGAGAATCCAACGTTCTGGTTTAACTGTGCAGGTATTTCAATTGTATGGCAGCAAGGGTGGTAGAAGGAGGCGACAGCAATGGGTGATGGAGAAAACATTAGTTGCATGCCTCCTTATTGGACTTTGGGCTTCAAATTCCTCTACACAGTCGGTCCTGGCCTGTCCATAGATTCTACAGGAAGTTTCCTGTAGAAATACAGAACTTCCTGTAAAAAGTCCTGTAGCTTCCTGTAGAAGGCTAAACTGCGACCAGATCGTGCCCAGACCTTGGAGGAGATAAGTGTTTAATGAGGGAGTGCTGGTGAGGTCGCCTGGTAGCATGATAGGGACCCTTGTCCTTGAGTTGAGAGGCCGCCTTCTTGCATGGAATACCTGCAACCTGCATTAATTTCCAAAGATTGAGCCTGTTTCTCTGTTTCTGCCTCCTTCTTTTTCTGTTTTCCTCCTTTTTTTTTTTGGGAGACAGCAGGGGCGCCTCAATGAGGTTTTCACCCCTACTATCTGCCTTGAGCGCCTCAGAGAGGTTTTCACCCAAGGGTCTTTTTGTTTTTTTTTTTAGTTTTTTTTCAGAGAGACAACAGGGGCGCCTCAATGAGGTTTTCACCCCTACCATCTGCCTTGGGAGCCTCAGAACGGTTTTCACCCAAGGATCTTTATTATTATTATCATTTTTTTCTTTTTTCAGGGTATGCCCAAAACAAAGGCAGAACCCTTCTCTATGACCAGCACTGATTTTTCCACAGTTTTGATGAATTCTTGCCTCGAAAGAGGTTTCCTGTAGATCTTCAGTCGATGCCCATTGACAAGCATGGGGATGGCTTCCTCATCAATGGTCCGAATAAGAATAGAACCATTGTCATTACACTTCTCCACTGCATATGGTCCTAGCCATCTTGTCCTCAGCTTCCCCTTGAAATCCTTGTGTCTGGAATCATACAGCAACGCCCAATCTCCCGGCTGGAATTGCTTGTCATTGAGGTGCCGGTCATGCCATATCTTCCTCTGAAGTTGAACCATTTCTGAGTGGAGAAGGGCCTGCATTCAGTGTTCATCTAGCCCATTCAGCTGCAATAACCTTTCTTGTTGGGCATGGCTGAGATCTAGGTCCAGCTGAGCTGCCATCCTCAATGTGTTGTACTCGAACTCAATTGACAGCAAAGCTCTCTTTCCATAGACCAGTTCATAAGGTGTGAAGCCGGTTGTGGTCTTCCAAGTGGTGTTGTAAGCCCAAGTGGCCTCAACCAGGTGATCTGCCCAATCTTTTCTGTTGCTGCTCACCACCTTAGTCAAAATCCCTTCTAATGCTCTATTGGTGACTTCCACCTGCCCATTTGCTTGAGGATGATAGGGGGTGGAAGTCCTATGCTTGATCTTGTGATGAGCAAGCAAGTCTTCAATTAAGTTGGAGGTGAACTGGCTTCCTTGATCGGTGATTAACTCTCTTGGGTAGCCAAATTTGTAGAAGATGTTTTCTCTTAAAAACTCAGCCACCTTTTCTTCTGTCACTGCTTTGATTGCCTTGGTTTCTGCCCACTTTGTCAGATAGTCTGTGCACACAATGATGTAAGACCTTTGCCTTGAAGGAGGATTGATAGGACCCACAAAATCCATACCCCACTTCTCAAATGGCTCAAGAGTCACTTGAGGTTGGAGAGGCATTTCGTCGCTTGGAGTCGGTTTCCCCATCCTTTGGCATCGGTCACATTAGCTGATGTATCTCTTGACATCTTGATGAAGCGTGGGCCAATAGTAGCCTGCATGTAGGATTTTGAAGGCAGTCCTCTTGGCTGCGAAATGTCCTCCACAAGGCCCGTCATGACAGGTTAGGAGGATGTCAAAGACTTCCTCCTCCCTTACACAACGCCTTAAGATCTGATCGGGGCCAAGTTTGAACAGGTTGCCCCCGATCCAAGTGAATGAGGCACTCTTCCTTACAATTCTGCTTTTCTCTTTGGAAGATAGATGCGGAGGGAACTGTGCTGAGACCAGATAGTTTGCTATATCGGCAAAGCATGGGGAGAGTACTGAGATAGCAAACAAATGTTCATCTAGCATCTGGTCATCCACTGTCCCATCTTCACCTGCAGGTAAATCCAATCTAGACAAAAAGTCAGCAACAACATTTTCTTTACCTGGTTTATCAACAATAGTCAAATCAAACTGCTGCAACAAAAGTAACCATCTAATAATACGAGCGTTCACATCTGGTTTATTCATTAAATATCTAATTGCAGCATGATCAGTATGTACAAATGTTTGATAGCCAATGATGTAGTGTCGGAACTTGTTCAGGGCATGGACCATGGCCAAGAACTCTTTCTCAGTTACAGTATAATTCAGTTCTGCCTTGGATAAGTTTTTGCTGACAAAGTATATGGCATATGGAAGTTTTTGTTCAACTTGTCCTAAGGCTGCCCCTAAGGCTTTGTTCGAGGCATCAGTGTGGATGTGGAAAGGTAGGGCCCAATTTGGACCTCTCAAGATTGGGGCAGACACCAACTTATCCTTTAATTCATTCAGAGCCCTCTAACAATCGTCAGTCCATCTAAACTCAACATCTTTTGCTAAGAGGCCAAATAATGGCGAGGCTAGCTTGCTGAAGTCTTTAATGAATCTTCTATAATACCCTGCCAAGCCTAAGAAACTTTGAACATCTCTTACCTTCTGAGGAGGTGGAACCTTTTTGATGAGAGCAATTTTGTTAGGATCCACTTGTAATCCTTGGCAAGAAATGGTATGTCCTAGCACGGTCCCTTCAGTCATCAAGAATTCACATTTTTCAGGACTAAGGGACAGGTTCATCCCAATGCACTTGGTTAGGACTTTTCCCATATTGGACAATGCTTCTTGGAAGTTGGACCCATAGGGAGTGAAGTCATCCATATAGATTTCCACCGAGTCATGGACCAACTCAGAAAAGATGCTCAATACTGCTCTTTGGAAGGTGGCAGGAGCGTTACATAGCCCAAAGGGAAGGACTCAGTAAGCAAAGGTACCCCAAGGACAAGTGAAGGTGGTCTTATCTTGGTCTTCCGGGCTGATTTGGATCTGATTATACCCGCTAAACCCATCTAGGAAAGAGAAAAACTTCTTTCCCGCCAGTCCATCCAACACTTGATCTATGAAGGGCAGAGGAAAGTGGTCTTTCTTGGTGGCTTTGTTCAGTTCTCGGTAGTCCACACAGATTCTCCACTTCCCATTTTTCTTGGGAACCAACACCAGAGGGGACACCCATTCGCTATCCGAGATGGGGTAGATGAATCCTGCATCCAACAGTTTTTGTAATTCTTCTTTGACAATGTCCTTAAGGGCTAGATTCATTCTCCTCTGAGGTTTCTTGACCGGTTTACAATCTTCCTTGATGTAGATGTGATGGGTACAGACCAAAGGATGGACTCCTTTCATCTCCTTATAGCTCCAAGCAAAAGCATCTAGATGACTGGCCAACAGACTACACAGCTCCTTTTCCTGGGAAGGAGATAGGGAGGAGCTGATTTTTAACGTTCTCTCGGGGCCAAACTCCACATTTTTGACTCTTGGAGTGATTGGATTGGTCACACAAAGGTCCACTAAGGTGCTAGCTTGGGTATCCTCCACCAATTCCTCTAAGGACAATGCACTGGGAGGTGGATTCTGAATCAAGGTCGCAATCAAATCATCCTCGGTTTGAGGACCTCCCCTGGTGGTTTCTAAGGTGCACAAGGGTGCAGAGTACACCTCATCCTCTTCTCCTTCGTCCAACCAAAGTGGTAAGTCATGCTCTAATAGAGGTTGGGCAGGAGGGTATAGGACTAGCTGCTTGGACATAGGACCATTTTTGATGGTCATGTTTCCTGCTCGGCAGCTTATGTAAGCATCCGCAGTGGCTAACCAAGGCCTTCCCAAAATAAGGGGGTATCCAGTAAGCTTTGCCTTTGGTTGAAGAACCAAGAAGTCCGCAGGGTACTCCCAAGAGTCAACAGAGACCAAGACATCCTCCACAATCCCTTCGGGAGTCACAGTGGAGCGATCTGCTAGCTGCAAGACTGTCGAGGTCTTTCTTAAGGAACCCTGAAGGTTGAGTTTGAGCATGGCATCCCTGGTCATCACATTAATGGCAGCCCCTAAATCAATCAAAGTGTGGGGTATGATGGTGCCATTGATGTGGACATCAACTACAGGACTCCCAAGATCCAAGTACTTTGGACAGATTACTTGCCCCAACATAAGATCAGATAGTTGTCCTATGACATTGATGGTTAAGGCATCTCTTTTTCGCCTGCCTGGGTGCCTGAAACACTTTTCCTTGACCAATTTGTTGTATATCGGTACATCTTTGATGGCCTGGAGAAGTGGTATTTTCACACACAACTGCTTGAGTTCTCCCAAGAGCTCATCCTCCTCTGGGTTGGGTTGTGTGGTTACAGTCAGTCTCTCTGGAAAGGGTGGAATGGCTTTTGGTTCACTTTCCTGTTTATCTTCCTCGTCCTCTGGGGGAGGAGGTTGGCGATCCGGAAGAGTCTTTCCAGATCGCAGGTTGATCTCCTGGATCTCCATAGCATAGGTAGGGCATGTTGTTTCCCCAATATATACCTGCTGGGCCTGTCGGTTGTTGGGGTTCGGGTTCGGTTGAGCAGGCATTTGGGGTTGTCTTGGAGGAGCAGGAGGTAATGGTTGTGGCTGAGCTGGTGGTGGAGGCAAAATGGCGGGAGGAGTGTTATACTGGGGCCTCCACCCCGGCTGAGGTGCATTCCACTGAGGCTGTGGCTGGACATGTGAGTGAAACAAATGAGTAGTGGGCTAAGTATGGTATTAAGGTGGGTAAGACCATGGAGGAGGCACAGACCAGGAAGGATGAGTAGGGGGACCCCAAGAAGGCATAGGAGCAGATTGGTTGGGGCTATAATAA
The DNA here is from genome assembly GCA_031772625.1 of Pinus tabuliformis. NCBI lineage: Eukaryota > Viridiplantae > Streptophyta > Pinopsida > Pinales > Pinaceae > Pinus > Pinus tabuliformis. Next base: position 1,236,778,879 of record CM062805.1, on the reverse strand, counting down.
GCTTGGGATGTCCCTTGCATCCCCTGCTGGTAAGGTCTAGATCCATGCAGCCTCCGTTGGTTGAGGAAGTAGAGAGGTTCAGTGGGTGCCTCCGTTCCTTGGTACATGGCTTTAAGCCCAGGTAAGGTTGGGCATTGGTTTGTGGGGTGGTCCTCCTCACAAACGAAACATACCTCTACCGAATGTAATGGACACTCGTTCTTAGGGTGCTTCCTTGTACACCTAGGGCAGAAGATGGCCAAAGCCCTCTCAGCTTCCTCTTTCTTTTGCTGGATTCAGAATGTATCAAGTTGCATGGCAATGGTCTGTCTCACCTCACTCTTGAGGTCCTCTAGCTGGTTTGCAAACTCATGCTTGGAGAAAGGAGTACTAGCTGAAAGGGGGTTTCCCCTACCTCTTTTTCGGGCTGCCCTAGAGTGGTTTCTAAACACAGTCTTTATATCCTCATAAGGTAGTTGGTAAATATCTCCTCTAGCTAGCATGTGAAGGGTATCTAGAAGGTCCTCAGGGGCCCCTCGGAGCAGGACCAACTTGAGAGATTCAGGGTCAAGTGTGCACCTGGCCCGTTTATAGCTAAGTTGGAACCTCTCCTCATAATCTTCTAAAGACTCATCATTTCCCATGGTCATCCGAAAGATTTCTCCCTTGGCTTCCTTTGACCTACAGTAGTCCCAGTATTTGGTATTGAAAGCTTGCTGCATCTGAGCCCAAGTGGTGATACTGTTTCCAGGTAAGCCCATGAACCAGCGTAATGCTGCATCCTTGAGGGTAGAGGGAAAGAGTTTCAATTTTTGCTCATCTTCGGTATAGTCATAAGTTCGACAAAGGACAGCAAACTCAAACAGGAAGGTATCAGGGTCTTCAGTAGTCAATCCATGGAAGTGAGGTAAAGCGGAGGGGCTTATGTTTTTCATTTTCATGTCTCCATTGGTCTCTCGGATGGGAAAGGCACCTTCTATTCTCTCATCTTCCCTTCTATTCTCAGCCATGGCTTCAGATGGGGTGTTCTCTAACTCTTCTTCTGTTATAGGATCTTCGTATATTTCAGGAGGCTCGCCTATAGGTTCTTCTGGATCACTGTCACCAAAGAAGAGAGAAGGGTGACTCAGTGAAGTGGTGGGGGTGTTGGGTAAGAATTTTCCGGTTTTATCTCTGTTCCTACGAGGCATGAAATGGAAAGACTTTTGATTGCTTTTGTTTTTTTTTTCTGGTACCTGCAAAACTAAAATAGATTGAACTGCAACTAACTATCTTGCTGAAATGAGATGAAAGCAGGAAAGGACTAAGCTATGTTGCTCAAATGAAATTGCAGGAAGGAAATGCTAATCTACGCTTGCAAAATTGAAATTCTATTTTACGCTTGCAGAATTGAAAGTCTAATCTATGAAAGCAGGAAATGTCTACTTTACTTTTGCAGAAATGAAATTGCAAAATGGAAATGAAATAAACTACTTAGCAGAAGGCGAGAGTAGGAAAATAGTAGAAAAGCAACAATCACCAATACTCTGACGCTTCCCCGGCAACGACGCCAAAAATATGGTGGGCTCCAGTATTGCAGCAATAATGCTGCAACTCCTGGGACTCCCTTCTTTACTTTTATCAACCCAGTAGTTCGTAACAAACTTGGAAGCGACGGTGCTGTATGCACAAGTACTAGCTCTTGCCACAGCTGTCACTTGGTCAGCTGGCACAAGTCCGCTAGGGGCTTAAGCCCACTTCTATGAGCTCTTAGAAGAAGCTTTTTAACTGATGGATGGAAGCTAACTAAAAAGAAACTGATCTTCTTGCAGAAAGAAACTGAAAGCCAAAAAGGTAGCAAAAACCCTAGCAAACCCTAATTCTACCAGCTAGTCCTACTGATGTAAAGGAGAGGATGCAAACTATTGAAAAAGGTGCCATTACTTCTACAAAGGTAAAATGCACATGCCTATGCTATCTCTATCTGAAGAACACATCTTTTTGTATTTTTGAATAAGTTATTTAAATTATCATGCATGTGCTTTTAAATGGCTTTTTACTGTGCAGGGGTGGATCAAGGAGGAGAAAGGCTTGGAAAAGGTTGGGAAGGTTCAGAGGGGTTCTAAGGAGTCCCTGACACCTTTCCAGAGAGTTTCACAAAGTTTGGCTATCAAGAAACCTCACTTGTGAGCTTCTACAGGAAGTCTGCAGGGGTTCTACAGGATGTTTCAGGAATTTCTACAGGAAGTTCAGAAATTTCTACAGGATGTTCTAAAATTGGATTTTGGATGATGGGTGAGTGGAAGAGGATGCATGAATGGATAGGGAGGTAGGGTAGGGGTCTGAATTAACTCAGTGACTGAGGGATGAAGTGATGAGAGGGTGTGGAAAGCTAATTTGTCGTAAAGAAGGCTGAGGCAATGGAAGAGCAAGAAGGTAGGGTTACGTGGGCAAAAGAGTAGATGTGAGACGAGGAGCCTAACTTGGAGATGGAGCAGCTAGCCTGGACGAAGCTTAGGTGGACGAGAGAGTGATGGAGATGCCCTGCACGGTGTATACTTAAGCAAATCAACCATGTCCTGCACACAATCAAAATATTGGCTAATCTATCCTAACTGTCAATGAAATCAATGAACAACAGCTTTATTCATAAAGAGAACCACGTACAGCACGTAAGCAAAAAACATTCCAAAAGATCTGAACGCATGACTAACTCCTACAAATGAAAACATTGCACCAAAGATTGCATGAGCAAGCAACTAGTGTTTTTGTTGGGCAGCACTGTCTGCAATTCCAGCCCCTAGGGAGAGGTGAAACTGAGAGTGCAGGAAACCCTGTTCTGGAGCTTTTATTAATTCTTATCTGATTAATCTATTCTAGACACCTGAAGCAACTCTATTCCTCAACAATGACCTACTTAACCACACAACTAACTCTAGCTCAACAAACTTCGTTTCAATTGCATACAAGGAAAATCACATTGCTGAAAGGAAAGATAACAATACAAAGAAGGAGGCCCTAGGCTCTCAGGTTGGGCCCAACCCTGAGAGCTATGGCTCCTCTAAAAAACTCAGAGCTGATATCAAATCTAACTACTTCTCATTATCAAAAAATAATCATAAGTCAAGAGTCATGCCAATAATGGCTACAAAAGAACAGAGCAGAGCTAGCAGCTTGTAGTGCAGAATATGCAAAAGTTTTTCAAAAGTCCTTTTCGAAGGCTGAAGCCTTAACATTTATACACTACGAGGCCCCAGCTGGCCTCCTAAATTTATGGGACTTGGCTACCCAAACTGTGAGTGAACAGCTCCTTTCAAGAAATCTGTTTGGCTGCCTTCTAGATCCGGTTTTGGTGGCATTTGGAGCTCGGAGTTAGGGGTGAAGATCTCGAGGGAGGCTATTTAATGCCATGGACAACCCTCCTACGAATCCTCAACCCAAGATTTGGCTGTCTCCTAGCCCATGTCTGCTCGGTTTTGCTCCAACATGTGTCAAAAAATCCTACAATGAGCACGTGTTAGCCACCTAGGAAGAGTGACTACCCTTATTCGTACAAATGACATAAACATACTAAAAATAATGCATAAGTTATGAAAAATGAATGATTGAGCAAGGATAATTAGGCCAAATGAGCCCAAAATGTTACCAAATTTGGGGCTCATTAGGTATGCTTCCTGGTTTCCATAATTTTTCTTTCCAATAGTTCACAAAGCCCTTTTACTCTTTCCAATTGTTGTGGTGTTTCTCTAAAGAAGGTGTTGCTCTTTGTATCCTCATAATGTGCTATCATTTCCTCCGTGAAAATTGACCACATAACAAGTTGTTTACGAGAACAAAGCCCTTCATACCATAAAATTTGATCTGGTTCTAAATATGAAGATGCAATACATACCTTTTGTAACAGTGGTACACCATGTAGATCAAAATATTGCTCCATCTGAAGTATCCAATTTACCAGATCCTTGCCATCAAACTTCCTCATCTTGCTTTTTCCCTATTTTAGGAGATCGATTTTGAAACGACTCTAACTCTGTACTTTTAGATCTTTAAGTTCTAAAATTGTGGCTTGTGGTAGCCCTTTTTGTCCTCTTTTCAATGCCACAAGTTTGACCCAAATTGGATTCTCCAAGAAAGAGTTATGCGAAATCTCCCACAGTGACTTGATTATAGACTAGTTCAGTAGAGTGAACTTGTACGACGTGCCACGAGTCACTTTTTCGACCTTTGGATCTGAAAAATGCATATAAGAAACTACAGTCCATGCTCTTTTTGTACCTTCTTACGAAATTTAAATCTGATCCCTAGAGAGAAAGTTATGACGATTTTTCCCAGGTCACTTGTTTGGAATGTAATTCAGGAGTCTGCAAAAAGACCAACTTCCTCAGATCATATCTCCGCAAATATAGCGCGAAAATCTTTGAAATTCGAACCCGACGTTCAACGCGATTTCTTCTCAAATTGTTTTTTTTTTAACTTCTGAAACATTGTAGAAAAAATGTTATAGTGAAAATGCCACGATGACCTGTTTGGAGTAGCAAAACCCTAGAATCCAAAGCTCTGATACCAAATGTTATGAAACCAGCTCAAGAAAAGATAGAAAAGATAAATCCACGCCTTAGAATTCAACCTCTTCGAGGGGGAAACCTCCTTTACATTACATAAATGAACAATTCTTGGATGATACAAATGAAAATACCTCCTTTCTATATATAGGAGTCCAAGGGGTCATAACATAATTAGAGCCGACATAATAATAATAATGTAAGGGCACAATAATAACAATAGTGGGCTTCTATGGGGCACAATAGTAACAATATGGGCACTACATGGGTACATCAATATAATAAGTGGGTTTTACTAATGACAATAAGGGGTTACACTAGTAGCATAGGGGCCTAACAACTAGCCACCAACAACAGATGATGAGAAGCCCTCATCAGTTCTTTTCAAATCGACAGAGGGGGTAAAAGATGTTGATTTCCTTTTAGTTTCATCGTCACATAGTATTATTTCTATTGGAGATTTGGAGATCCCAATTATAGGGACAAACATGAGGATCCTTACAAGGATAAGGCACGAGAAGGAAGAAGAACTTGGTGTTAATAACAAAGGCATAACTCAACCATTGGAGGTTGGGAAAAGACCTCAATTTGTAGGCTCGAGATACACCAAAGGAGAATGCTCAAAGGTGCCGTATGCTTTCAAGACATCGTTGAATCATTGAGGAAAGAGAATGATGGGAACACATCCCCATCATCCCACGACAGTGCCCATTGTAGGGAGAGAGTTGAGGCAAGCTCTCATCGCCATATTGACATTAGAGACAACAAGGGAAGGTATAATCACTTTCGATCTTCGAATGTTGATTTTGATTATTATCATGTTGATAATAATGAACGTAAAACATGGCATCGAAAAACATGCACCTTTTGTGGATTACATAACCATACATTTTCTAAGTGTTGGAAAATAATGACAGCACATAAAAGGATGAGGCGTGAAAGACCCTCTCAACAGCATGAAAAGAAACAGGTTAAGAAAATATGGAGGAGGAAGATGTATTGTAGTCATTGCGACAGAAGTGGCCATCAAAGAGCCACTTGTTGGAGGCTCCATCCAGAGTAGTGCCTTAAAGACAAAGCGTTAGTGCATGAACCAAGTGAAATAATTGTTCGACAAGCAAAATCGCCACAAGGAGGTGACCCATTCACATTGATAAGTGAAAAATGGTTTCTAGACATGTTGTCATTTCATGGTCGTGCTTTTGTAAATCATTTGTTGCATTTTAAAATGTAAAAGTGATGATGTGTTTTCCATCACTTGTTCAACAACAATGATGTCTGGTCTTATTTTGAGTTGCATTTTAAACTCTGAAAGTGATGTCATGTTTCCATCACTTGTCGAAAGCAAAAATAGTGTGTGGCCTTATCTTTGTAAATCATGTGTTGCAGTGATGATGTGTTTTCATCACTTGTTGAAGCAACAATGATAGGTTGGCCTTGTTGTCATAGCTGGGGTATTGCGTCCATCTTGTTGTAAACTTGACCACCGAGTATGTGTTATAAACTCGTGGCAAGTGTGGGATGTTTGGGTCATTAGTTGGTCATGTAAATCAAGCATGTAATTTGCAAATAATGTACTATGAGGTTGCAGGTGTTGGCGCATCACTTAAGGCTCCGAATAACCAAGGTGGAGGAGATGGAAGCGAGACCTTTTCAGGATGCTTGTGATGCAGACATGGTACAGAGAAGTTGCAGATTATTTTTCATGCTTTTGGAGGACCAAAAGATCCTCAATGGGGAGGATTAATTTAAGTGGCTCCAGAGACACACACAAGACAAAGAGGACTCAGGGAAGTTCAAAAATCAAAGTGATCAGAATGATTTTGAACTAGAACCAAAGTGTAGATCTTGTCTTCCTAATCGTGGCAGTGTGAACGATTCATCAATCCGAGTCCGGACGCAAAAGTTAGAAGTAGTCAAAGTTGGGTTGACTTTTTGATGGTTGCGTAGCTTAAGGAGCCAAAATTTGGACCGAACTTGGCCACTGGATTCCAAGCGGAATTGTGGGGTTGTTAACTTGACTCCTATGGCTTAAAAACCGAATTTTAAAAAAGGTGCATTTGTTATTTTAAACAAAAAAAATATAATTTAAGGGGGTGGGGGCCACCAACCCCACCACCCCCATCCGTCAACGCACCACATCTATATTACATATTAATTTAGTGCCGGTAGGGGTCGAACCCACCTGGCCCACATGGGCTGGCTTCCGAGCGGGCGACCCCATAAATGGTATCACCCGACATATAAAACAAGCCCAACCATTTATTGCAACGAACCACACAAAGAAAAAAAGCATGGAGGTGGGTACGGTGGGCGGGATGCCTAAGGTGGGCCCAACCCAACCGAAAAATTAATTTTAAATTAATTTTGTTTTGCAATGTATGAAAAAAGGAGGGGGTAGGGTTTGACCACCTGACCTCCTCTTTAATAAATGGACCATTAACCAACTCAGCCAACTAACTCATTGGTAAATTTGCCTAGGAAAATTATATTTACTCGGATTTGTTCAGTGCATGAGGAGGCAGAGGAGGAACCAGGGGCGGGCACGTAAATTGAGACGAATTAATTTATAATAATTTTAATGCAGGTGGAACCATGAATTTTGCAGGAGGGCCAAATTTCCCCTTTGTTAGAATTTGACAAATTTTATATGGTTTCAACACCTCTCAACACCATGAATGTGATGAAATTTTCCATTTCTCCATCACAGTTTTGCATTTCGCGGCCATTTTCAGTATGAAGGTGGAACCATGATCACTGCAAAAATAGGGAGCGGAACCATGATCCTTGCAATTTTCTTGAGGAGGTAATTTTTCTCCATGTCGAAATATAGTCAAGTTTACATTCGTATTTCACGGTTTTCCACAGGGATCGCAATGGAAAATTCAGATTAACCTCTGGAGTTGTAGATTTCCAGTCCACCCATGGAGCATAATCTTTGAGGAATATAGGGGGAATCTAAAAGATTCCTTGAGCCCCAGATTCTCAACTTCTCAGAATTTAGATTTTGGATAGTCGATTTTGCACTATTCGACGCCACAAATTTGACGGTGCATTCAGATTTCTCATTCTCTCATTCTATTCTTCAGCCACTTTTCCAAGTGGAATGCAGGTGTCAACATTCATGTGAAAGCAGTCATGTGATTGATGCCGTGAGGTCGATGGTCCGAGCAGCTTCAATAGTTTGACATCCACTTCTTCAGATGGCCCTTGGTTGTGAGGTATATGTTGTGTTCATGTACTTCTTCTTTATGCATTGTGCTGCACAGGTCCTTGATTGATGTTTGATGTGGGATCCTGTTTCTTACTAATTTTTATGATTCCTGCTTGATGTGATGCAAATTCGCCTATGTGATGTACTTGGTCATGACTCATCATGTTGTGTTTTGAGATCCATTTGTTGTATGTTGATGGGATACTCATGTGTCGCCATGCATGTTTGTTTGAGATCCCTTTTATGCCATGTTGGCAGGATGCTCATCATGCATGAGTTTTTGTGTCATACTGATAAGAGTCTTTTGACCAAGAGTTCCTGTAGTGGAATATCTCTTAGAGCCACTCCTGTGTGAGGGCATTTTCCTAGTATGATAATGACATCACCTCTTATGTACATCATCACTATTGACCACACTTAATGCAGCGACCTACACCATCTTGACACCAGGGCCTGGAGACGTAATCCCTCCTGGACGAACTCCGTTATCAATGACTTATGTTTTTTTATGTTGCTGATGATTGACATGTTCCTGTTCTTTACATCATGTAGATGTATACATTAATGTCCTTTTAAAAATTCAATTTAACACATCACAAAAGTAAAAGGTTTTAGAAGGGTCCTTCGTCACACCCGGACCTGGATCACCCCCTACTTCTATTCCTCATATATTCATTTCTTACATAGGATCTACAATCAAATGCCTTATGACATAAAATATTACATGAAAGAAATAACCATAAAAGAGATTTTGATATCTAGATGTGGAAGGCCTTCTTAGTGGAGAAACTCTTCTGAATCCATTCCTATGTCTTGGCTCATATTCACTTCCTTTCCTGGTGATGTTTTCTTTCTTTTGAAAATTATATCTCTATTGGTCCTCACCTTCCTTCATGTTAGTGTTTTTATTGATAGATCTTCTACGAAAATTAACATAGCTTTCAAGTTATTCTTTTCATTTCTTTTTTGATGTAATTAAGCTTGATTCTACCTTGAAAGTTTCATAATAATCAAGACATGTTTTAATAGAGGGAAATCTCTAGTATTTGAGATTGTTATCTAATGTTTTAGTCCCTTTACAAACTTTAAGTTCATATTCAACTGAACATTTTCCTTCTTTGGATCCTTTCTTAAGGATACAACTTCTACCTCTAGCTTCTCACAATTTATTTCCTGTTCTTTCAACTGACTTATTAGTATGTCTTCTATTTTCTTAACCTCTTGTAGTTATGTTTTTAGGAGGATGATTGTTGCTTCATTAGAATCATGGTCTTTATTCTCATATTTTTATAATATATTCTTCTTGTTTTATTCTTTTCTCTGGGTCTTTGTATTTCTTCTAAGGGATTGATAAGTGCTCTCTTAAGATCTACCTCTCCATCAACATCTTCTTCCTTTGAAGATGATGTCTTTGTATCAGTGTATTAAGTCTCCATGGCCATGAGTATGAATTCCTCTTTGTTTTCATCAGGCACATGTTCATTATTCTCTTTTGATGAGCTACCATCTTCACTAGAATATAAGTTTTTCTTCCTAACATATCTTTTCCTTTTATGTTTATGATATTTTCTTCTATCTTTATATTCTTCTTCATCCTGACTATCATCTAATTTTTCATATGGACATTTATAAGAAAAATGACCTATTCTACCACAATTTAAATATATGAATGGTAATTTACCTTTATATTCACCACACCCTCTTTTCCGATTTCCCATAAATTGAGCTTCTTCTTCATGTGATTTAAAGTTGGAACGATCATAGTCCTTAGGTTTTTTTGTTTTCTTTGATGCTTTGAAGGCTGTTTACTTTACTCCTAACTTCTCTTTTCCTATTCTCATCTCATATGTAGTGAGGATTCCATGTAATTCATCCATATTCATAGATTTCATATATTTGATTTCTTCAATACAAAAAACATTTGCATTAAATCTCAATGGAATAAATCTTGATGCTTTCTAAACAATTACTAGTTCATTAGTCTTTTCACCAATTCCTTTAATAGTGTTCACAACCTCATCTACTCAAAGGAAAAAACCTAAAATATCTTCTTCTTCATTCATTTTTAAACTTTCAAATTTCATTCTATGAGTCTGAAGCTTATCCATGTTTTCATTTTCATCTTTGCATAGCTTCTTTGAAAATTGTTGCAAATTTATGTAGTAGATTCACACTGCATTAACTTTACAAATTCAAATTTTCCAAGGCCACATAAAATGGAATTCATAGCTTTTGCATTATTTTCAAAATCCCTTTTATCATCTAGATCTGTTGGAGGAGTTACTGGAAATTGATAATCATCCATCATATATATCCAAACATCTAGACCAAAAGACATCATACATGTCTTCATCCTCATTTTCCAGTAGAAATATTTTGTTCCATTAAAGACTGGAGCTTTGTTTGAGAAAGTAACATCCTCAATGGCCATTTTTCCCTTTTGAAATATACCTTCCAATTGTTAGACTTATTTTCGAGGAACATGATTCTGATTTCAATTGTTGGATTCACAACTATCCTGAGAAGGGGGTGAATCAGTATAATTTATAAACATTCAAGCATCATAAAATATTAATCACACACTATAACACATGGGTGGAAAATCTGACAGCGGAATCCGATGAAAGGGATAAATTGGAAAAATTGTTAGAAGTTAAATGTATCTTTTGTTTTTATTTTTCTTAAATCCTGAAGGTCGTCCAATATCTGATGGGAATTCCTTTACCATCGAATATCCAACAGGAGTTCCTTTATTTTCGAATATCCAATGTTTGGTCCACTATCTAGGAAATCGTTTTATAACGACCAATTCCACCATTAATGGCTTCTTTCCGTTGGACAACATCTAATTTGGGACCACTTTATGTTGAGGTTAACTAATTATAATAAATACAAGATTAATATTAATTATATATAATATTATTATCATATAATTAATAACACACACATGTGCTTGAATATCATATAACTTTGACATAGTTACTATATTACTTGCAATTATTTTGAATGGTTGCAGGCCTATTTTGAGATTAATTTTTGAAGAAAATCATTACTAAAAGTTTGGTGAGGAAAAATGTCACGCAACATTCCTCAAATGAGGCCAAGGAGACATGGAATGAGTATTGGGGGCTTCAGAGGATTGAAAATTTTATTACCCTTGTAAAGGATACAAGGGCTTGAAGATAAGGAAACTTCTAATAAAAACAACTAAAAGGCATTGTAGAGACTATGTACACGTTGAAGATGAGCATGAATATCGTCCATTAATAAGTTATTCATTATATGTTTTTTTTTTTTTTTGTAGATTGTTTTTGTAAATGTTCATATGTATATTATAATTTAGATTTTATGTCTTTATATTGTTAATTGTATTGCCTTTATACTGTAAATATTTGTATTCTTTTGGGAGATATTTGACCGATGTTGTCATCTTGATGTGGAAAAATATTATTTGATTATTATGGTTAGGGTTGATTAAGGGATTGGCTTGAGTTAGGGGTTAATTAATTTATGGGCTTAGAGATAAGGGGTTATTGTTTAAGGGTTTAGGGGTTAGGGATTAAGGGCTTATGGGTTAGGGATTTAAGGGCTTAGGGGAATGGGGTTAAGGTCTTAGGGGGTTAATGTATGTTTAGGGGATTGATTAGGACATATAAGATTTAAAGGTTAATGGGTTTTTAGGGAGCATTATTAATAAGTTTTTAGTATATTATGCACCTTTAAAATATGGACATAGTGAATACAATTTTATAGGAAAGAAGAAAATAATTATATAATATATCGTAATAAAATTTTATAAGACAAAATATAAAAATATAAATATCATTAAAAAATTAGTTAAATTTTTTTATTAATTTAGGTAAGATGATTTAATTAATAAAAAATCATTTTTTACGAAAAAGATTATACAAAAAAAAATATGATTTATTTTTAAAAAAGTTTAAATTTATAAACCACAATCTATTAAAATGCTATGTTCCTAACCACAATGTATTTCACTTATAAAAGAGACTCTTTCTCATTTTTTACGGAAAAAGGTATGGGACACAAGCCTTGCACTTGGTGTCTCAAAATGTTTTAGGTGACAATGGACTTTTTAAGCCCAAGTGATATATAAGAGTGAAGAATTCTCTATATAAAGTCTCTTTTTGTGATAAGTAAAGGGTCTCATTTGTTGTAAATTGTGAGAAAGCTTGAAGTAATATCAAAGTTATTATAATTATAGGAAAAAGGGTAGATAAATGAAATGTTTGATAAATCATTAGTGGTTATTTTTTCCAAATATATCTTATTATCACACATGCAAGGTAGAACATCCCATTTTGAATGTGATTTGAAGTAGGCACAATGTTTTTATTTTATAACATTCACTTACCACTAAGTACAAAGGAGCGAGTTTTTTACATTTTGGTCAAATATTCAACTAAGTAGTCAAGAAGAAAGAATACCCCATTTTGTGTAGAAGGAGAGATTGACATTGTGCCTTAGTAACAAAAGGGTTTCTTAAGAAAAATGTCTTTATTGGGTTCCCTACCACTTTCCTAAAGAAAAAAGGGGATCCTATCTAATTTTCTTACAGAGGTTATTGATTTCAAAGTTTATAAGTGAAAAAAAAAAGATAAAAATACAAAATAAAATGCAACTAATAAATTAGATCAACAAACACATTGTTGCCTTGATTTTGATAAGCTAACCTAGACAATATGACTGCCTATTTAGGAGAAATGATGCAAAAAATAGGAAATTAGGAATAAAATGGTATAGCAAGAATAATTAGAGACAAACACAATACCAACCAATAAATTATAAGAAAGACTTATCTTCCTCTTGTACATTCCTAGATCCATCTAGCCACCAACTAATTTTAGTAGTAACTTTCATTGTGAGAATACCTTTCATATAAGATTAAAAGTCCATATCCTCTTTAGAAATATTTTTTAAATTAAAAAATGATTAAAAAAGATAATATAAGATCCACCCTCCACTTCTAATATTTGAATATTTGAGAGGTGTCGGGGATAAAACAAATTGTGTCATGTCCCCTCTAATTCTCTTAACTTATGGAAGCCATTATGAACAATATTGTATTATTTACCTTGAGGTTTTCCTGGTTGAACTTAATTAGTATTTCTTGGACTCATTGGTATTATTGTTTGAGTCTTGTACTTTGAGTACATTTGTAAATGTGATGGAATTAAAAGGGTTTGATGATTTTCAGGTGATTGTTCCTAAAAAATTTCAACACAATCTTAAAAATCTTACTAATTGTACAAGCCTCATGATCAGATTGACTTGTTGTATTTGTTTCTTTCTATCACCCAATATCATGGTTTCTCACCCATCCTCTTAAAAATTTTAGTATCTAAGTGAAATCAAGAAAAAGTATGACATTATAATGATGAATGAAAAATAAGATCAATATGTTTTTTTATAATCGCTGTGATTATATATCTTAGAAAGTGTCTCTATTCCTACATGCCAAGAAAATTAACATCTTTCCTAGAATTTTTCAACATATTCTTTAATATCTTGATAAATTGCACAAGCATCATCATTGATTTGTTGTCTTTGTTTCTTACTCTCACCTAATTTGTTGTCTTTGTCCTTGTCTTTGTTGTCTTCTTTTTTCTATATTATATTTGTAAACATTTGTATCGACGTTTAAATATTTTCTATATATATTAATATTAATTTATTGATTGTAATTGTATAGTATCAGTGCCCTAGGCCATTTCTTGATGAGGAAGAGGTAGTTTTAGTAAAAGTTCTTGTTCAAGAACATGGACTGACTATTGAGGATCAAGCTAATGATCCTATGGAAGAATATAAGAATGTTGATAACACAGTTGAAGAAGAGGGGACAAATAGATTGATCGAGGAGACATTTAATAACGTTGGAATGGATAATAATGGTAACCAGTATGATGGTTGTGCTTTTGATAAACTTGTATTTGAGAGGGAAATTGAACCTCTCTAAGAAGGCTAAAAAATATCTCTTCTTTGTGATGTATTGTTGCTAGTCAAATTAAAGGTGGTGAATGGTTTTTGAAAAACATGTGTGACACATATCCTAAGGTATGAAATATATTTTGTGACATTTAGTACTATATACATGATAAAGAGATTATTTATTCCTTTGTATTTAATGTAATTAGTACGTTGATAATCATTTTCTTAATTTGTAACATTTGGATGCAATACATATGATTAATATTGTTTAGCACATTAACCGGTACTACTTCTTTTTATGTTGTAGATTGTTAGGTGAATTTATGTTATCACCATCAAATGTTTTACCTTGTACGTACCAAGATTTACTTGCCATTATGAAAGAGATTGGAATTGAGTATCAATCTATTCATGCATGTATTGATGATGATATTATTTATTATAAAGAAAATGCATCGAAAGAAAAATGCCCAAAATGTGATGAGAGTAGATATCAAACCTATAAAGTAACAAAAAATGTGCCTCCCAAGTTCTTCATTATATTCCCATAATTCCACGTCTGCGACAACTGTTTATGTGAAAAATAATAACACAACTTATGGATTACCATGCAACGAATAGAAGTGAAGACAATGTTCTTCGAATGCCTGCAAATGGATTTGCATTTAGGAATATAGAGGAAAGGTGTCCAAAGTTTAAAACATAACCTCATAATCGTAGGCTTTTATTAGCAGCTAACAGTGTCAGTCCATTTGGAGAGCTTAGGTCTACTTACTCATTGTGGCCCATTTTTGTTATCAAAAATAACATTCTTCCGTGGATATTAATAAAGAGGAAGCTCATAATGTTGACAATTATTGTTCCAAGAATTAATTTGTTTAGTAAAAAAAAATTTAACACAATATATTGTTTCATGTATTAATTTGTTTACTCATATATGTTCAGTTATATATTATATTTTTTAAATTTACCTATATATGTAGTAATTATGTACCATATGTTCAATCAATTAGGTAAGTACCGGGTCAAAGATATGAATGTATATATCGAGCATCTTATCGATTAGTTAGTAGAGTTATGGAATAATTTCACTATGTATGATATCTCTATGCTAGTAGATGCACAAAGGGAATTTTAATTCCATGTGATGATTGTATGAACAATTCATGATATCCCAAGGCTAACACATTTATGTGGTATGTTATAATGTTACCCTACACTTTAATAGTTTTTAATTTTATGAAGTTCATTTCATGTATATTTTTTAAATAGTCCATTCATTGTACACACTTAAAATAATTGATATAAAAATTATTCCATCTCTTGCAGGTCTTAAAACAAAGGTTAAATCCACTTCTCCAGTTTGTGGTCATAAGATTAAATCTCATTGTTCATAAATCTTAGGAAATGAGGTGTTTGATGAGTTTAGGCACTTCCTTTCTAAGAACCATAGGTACCGAAGTACCAAAAAACATATCTTCAATGAGAAAGAAGAGAATGGATTAAGACCATTGAGAATGACACCTCGTGCATGGAATTTGCAAATAATAGAGTCTCTCAATGTATGGATTGAATTGTCTATGTATCAATATACATGATATGTTTGGATCATTTTATATTTTTATGGAATTTTCTTCACTGTATTAATTGACAGGTTATATTTTTGTTATAATATCTTTAACTATGTTTCACCTTGTAGGTCATTAAGGCATTAATAACATGGAACTTCCATGAAGAATGAAAAGTTATCCTGAGAAATTCAATAGACTCCCCTACTATAAGCACCTAGAAATTGTTCATTTGTTTGACACAATGCACATCGGGAAGAATGCAACACATACCTTATGATGAATCTTAGATGGAAAGAGAGATAAAGAAAAAATTGTTGAGATTTGTAATGACATTAAGGAGGCCAATCATGCATTGCAAAGTGCGCTTTATTTAAATAATGATGGAGACAACCAAAATATAAGTGCCCTTCCATGGTTATTGAAAGAGCAAAAAAACAAGGATGTTAAAGAGTTATAGAAAAAATTAAATTTCCAACTGGATTTTCTTCAAACATAAAGAATATCCTAACAAAGAAAGGTGAATTAAGTGGGGTAGAAAACTCATGATTGATATATGTTCATTAAGGTAATTATTTTGGCATATATATTTGTACATTGGTGAAACACCTTGTTAGTGTTTTTTATTTTTTATTAATTGGGGAATAGATAATGATCGATCATTATTTTTGTTATAGTATGTTCTACCTCTATCTCTCCCAAACAAATTTGAAAACAATGTCAAACAAGGTATATATGATCTTGGAAAATACATAAGGTAAGTGGATATTTATGTGCAAAGTGTAATTTGTTCAATAATTTGTTGTAAAACTCATATTTGACTATATTTGTTTTACTTGTCATCATGTAATATATACTTTTATGTTGAAACTTGTGATTTTGTTGCTTCATTTGTAGATGGTTCTCATTTAAAGAAATCAATAAAGGAGATATAAAGTATTGGAGGAAACAAATGCTCATCTAATGTGTGAAATGAAAAAATATCTACCTCCGACATTTTTCAATGCACAAAAACACTACCTTATACACCAAGTCAAGGAGATTGAAAAGTGTGGAAAAGACATGAGATGAAATGTGCATGTTTTTTAACTCTGTAATTATTAAATATATATGATATGATTTGTAAATATGCTCTATAATTTTTTGTAATTTTTTTTTGTTTTTACCGTGAGGTGTTATCATTTGCATAACTATTTTGATTTTACATAAATATTTTGATTTCAAAAAGTTCTAAAATACCCTTAAGTTTAATGTTTCTTCTCACCTAATACAAATTTTAAATCTAAACCATTTTAAAAAACAAAATCCTTTAAATCTAAAAAGAAATATTGGCATTTACAACTAAAATGTTTGTACATGATTGAAAGCATAAATTGATATGACTCCTAATCATTAAATTGATGCTTGGTTTATCAAAATTTTAAAGGTGTTTTTGCATGTTAAAAGTCACGATTAAAAATCTCAAAGTAAATGAAATTTGAAACTTGTATCCAGAGAAATTGCAACAACTAAATAACAACAAAAAATCAAACAATGGAAAATGACACTAGAAATTGATGATGAAATTCGGCTAAATCAAAGCCTACATCTCTAGGCTTGGTCTTCAATGGGGAGGCCTCTTTATTAATTATTAAATAGCCATCACAATACATCAAAATTGCATCAAAAATACTCTTGACTAGTCTTGTTGTATTCTAAACGACCTAAGGAATCCATAGAAACTGATGGCACTGAAAAAGGCCTTCTAAAAATCCTGAAATGATCCTCCAAAGATTTGTATGTCGTTGGTCTTCTCTGCATAAAAATGCCTTTACTGCATACAAATTCCAACTTTTAGATCTACAACTTTGACACAAATTTTATCACCACAAGGGTATTTTTCCCGTAATACTGAGACTTTTGAGTATAGACTCTGTGATGTTCACCTCTATAATAATGGTCCTAGAGGCACTTTTTGGCTCATGACCTTGAACACAAAATCTGATTGGATATTTGGATTCCTCAAAAAATTATGAAACTTTTGAGTATAAACTTGATAGTGTTATGAGAGAGTCCCCTGGACATCCCTCGAGAATCTTATCATCAATCTACGTATCTGCAACAAGGTTGTACACATTGAAAAATGTGACAATTATGTACTTTGCCTTGATTTGCATGGAAAAAAATATAACAATCTTGAATTGCATGCCAAGTTTGTTCAATCTCAATTTGCATTCCAATACCTCATCTCATACTACTTGCCTCTCTGCATTGAGATGTGTACCTAGCCTTTGCTTTTCTCTGCATTAGGATTCATGCCCAGAAAATAATATTTTATAATTTTAGCAGAGGTTTGCTATCCTGCTGGTGGTGGTTCTAAATTGGCAGAATTGCCAGATTTGGTGGTAAATTGGAAGAATCACCAGATTTGTGGTAAATTTGGTGGAATCGTCATATTTAGTGAACTATTTAGTAGATGTTTTTGCGGTGACTATCTTTGGCAGTGCTGCCAAATTCTGTGGATCCCTACTAAATCTAACAGTTTTAAAAAACCTTTGATGTGCTTCTCGAGGTGTCATGTCACACCCTGCCATAGCGCCAAATCAATCAAACTAGCACATCATCAGTCTAGTTAGCATCCACATAAGCATGCAACATGCCATTATGTTGTGCTGCCACGTCACTAGTACAGATTGTACGAACTTACCACATGTCATTTGTATAGTCGGTATGAAATTTCCACGCGTTTGTCATATGGATAATATAATCTTGCCACGTGTTAGTCGTACAGACTGTGCAAACTGCAACATCTTCATTGACTTGAATTTTACTGACTTTGACTGAAACTTTGACTAGCGATGTTTTTTTCATATGAACTTCATTTGATGTGTCGTTTATGCCATTGGATTCAACTTGTCCATCTCTATGAAAATACATTATTTTTGCTCAAATTTGAATACTTATAACCACTTGTTGTAGAATCTACAACCATCGTCCAAATTTTTTCCTATGCTTCGATTTTGAAGCCTCCCTTCTTATCCATAAGAGCTCATCTTGCACTGATCCAAGTATTCATGCTTAGAATGATACTTATATTTTCATTTGTGCTTGTACTTTCTTACTTTAACACTTAGTTGATCCTTATAAGTCACAAGTTGATCTCCCAACTTTGTCTCATAGCAGTTTTGGGCTTGCCTCCAGAAACTACGCAATCCTTGAGGGCAAGCAACCTTGATGATGGGAATTGCACAGTCCTGACTGGCAGTCAACTTTGAGCTCAAAAACTGTGTAGTCAAGGAAGGCATCCCAACACTGAGCCCATAAACTACATAATCCATCACTGAGCTCAGAAACTACACAATGCACTTAGCCAGAAAGTTTCCCAGTTCCTCGGAACTACGCAGTCTTTCCCCACAGTTTGCATAGTGAGTTTACTCTTAAAATATAAAAAAAGAAAAAAAGCTAAAAAAGAAAAAAAAACCCTAAAAAATAGGGATCTATTTTTAGTATCTCGAAGGAGACACTTTCGCTATTTTTAGAAACATTTTCCAAGTGTCACTTTTTCTTTGATTTTAGGTTTGTGCATCAAAAACCCTAATTCCCTTAAATGTATTTAATCGATGCTTCTTGAGATCATTTTCACATTCGATCTTTGATCTCTAGCATTCTCGAGGAGATCAAGGAACCTTTGGTGCGGTTGTCGTCGTTTTTTTGGGTGAGTTTCTATTTTGTCATATTTTGCCGCTTTTTCTATTTCTTTTTGTTTTTTCACTTATGTGAATGTTGTTTTAATTATTTCTCTTCATAGTTGATGGCGTTTAAACTTGTAGAAGTGTTGTTTTAATATTTCGTTTTCCTTTCACAAGTGTCGCATTAGTTTTCCTATTTTTTGCACCAACGTCATCGTTGCAACGACTCTCCTCACATACTTTATTTTCCTTCTGTTTAATTAATTGTTGCACTTGGTTTACATGGATTTACTTGTACCTAGTCAAATCTGCACTCAAGCTCACACTATCTCTCAAATCTGCTTGTTTTTCACACTTCCCTTGGGAAAATCTTCACTTTCCTTAGCCAGTTTTGACTTTACCCAGCTGGGAAATGCATGATCCTAATGCTTAAGCCACAAGCTTGGCCTTTGGAATTGCATATTGAACAGTACAAGCTAGCTTAAATTGCACACTACGCAGTTTCAGGAGCTGGCCTATCACCTTGGCCACTAAGACTGTGTAATGTGCAATCTCTCCTAGACCACTGTCGAGGATGAACTGCACATTGCATAGTTTCAAGCCACAAGCTTCAATTTTGTCTATTGGGACTATGCAATTCATAGTTCCCACAGGCAGCTAATCCCTCTTTTCAATAATAATTGTGCAATCCTCCCCATCAGATGCCCAGTTTATTTCTTAAACATGCCTTGAAAGTAGATTTGCTAAAGACTGATGTTTGTTTGCCATGAGTGTCCTTTCTGTCCCATAGGTACAACAATTGTTGAGCACCTCTCCAATAGTCACTATTACCATGGCACCTAAGAGAGATGCTTCAAAAGACACCACTAAAAGTAGTACTGGGGAAGGAGTTGAGAAAGCACCAATAGACTTGGCAGTGTATGATGACACTCAGTTTTTTATAGAAAAGGGATCATCACTGACATGGAAACAGGTTAAAGATGCTTTTGCAAAGGTCTTTGAGGCAGATCTAGAGGGCCAACAAATTTATCTTAGTATCCAACGGTCAAGGCTATACAAGGTTGCATGCAGGTATCCAACCTTCCTGTGTGTAGATGTCATTAGCTGGATTGTCTCACACATTGATGAGAAGACTATGAAATTAAGCAATGCTAGTGGAAAAAATCTTGCCACCTTTCAGGTAGAATATTATCAGCATGGTATCACTTGCATGAGAAATTGAAGCTCATGGACTCATTTTTTTATGCCACCCACAACTATGTGAACAGAAGAGACATTGGAAAATGTTGGTTGAAAGAGATATAGAAGTTTCGATAGACACCCACCCATGTATACAAGAAAAAGTATCTCAGGAAGGCCTACCAGCTCTTGGTTATCTTAGTTTGCAGGATCCATGGTCAGCAGAGCACGAAAACCTTTCCTGAAGGGTGGGCAATGCTATTGGACTAGGTGGTGAACGATGGGAAGCCATTCAACTAGTCAGATTTGTTGGATTGATAGTTGAGGGCCCATGTACCACAAACTCAGAGTCCTCCCGATGGTGAGTGAGCAAGGTTTTATATGTTTGCATATTTACCGGATGTGATCTATGCACAACAAAAATTCCATAGCATGAAATGGACATGGACAGCATGAGAAACTGCCATAGAAATCTATTACAAGTTTCTTTCGAATATCATTTATTGAGGAGTAATGGCACAACTAACTAACCACTTCATCATCCCGCTATACAAGTCATTTTTTAAGAAGATGCACCTTACATGTCACGAGGAGTGATGGAGGCGACAAAAAACATCGTAGATTGGTATGCCTCACTAGGTGGCACCTTCCTTAGGGTGTTTGGTAGAGAGAAGCCTCCGCATCTTTTACCAAGGTATGCCACTGACAAGATTGTCTGCAAGAAGTATCATATCATATCGCCACAGGGTTGTACTAGCATTGCACAAGAAGAAGAAAGCAACATGGACCACTCTTCCTTTGGAAATTGGTTTATACAAGATAAAGAACTTGAATGTCATAGATGTCAAGGGAAAGGAGATAATGAAGTTTGCATTCATTACACAAGACTTTAAGCCATATAATCCTTGTGGTATTTATAAAGACCACTGTGCGAGAGTTTACTTTTTGTGGATCGGTAGGGAATTCCAATTTCTGGAGGAGGATCCATGGAGGTATGGCTACAATGCCTCAAGACTCCATGAGAAGGTCAATTTAGTAGGGACTTCACAGGCTGCTTCACAAATGGTAGAAATTATGGAAGAAACAACAGTAAAAGGCAACAATCCTATGTATGACAAGGCGAAGAGGAAGATTTATGACAATCAGAGTGAGAAGAAAGCTGCAATATGAAAGCTAATCATGTTATCATGAAAGAAACTTTGGAAGTAGAATCAAAGAGGAAGTAGAGGATATAGAGAACAGAGTGGAGGAAGAGAGAAAAGCAAAGGTTGCAGGAAGCAAACTGAAGTTGTAGGATACAGATAGGAAGTTGAAGGAAGAATAAGAGTTGAGAACAAGAAAATGAGAAGAGAAGTAGAAGCAAGAAGAAGAACAAATGCAAGGTGCAATGTCAAATGAAACAACACCAATACATGTTGAATATTAGGATCAGAACCAACCAACAGTTGATGAGGAGGGTGAAAAGATGCAAGATCAGGAGTTTTCTCAACATCTTGAACATTTGATTGAAGTAATAGACAAGGATATGGAATAGGAGCCACATTATGAAAATTTTTATATGATGCCAAGCACACCACAGATCATCCCTTAGTCTCCACCACCTCCGGCAGAAAATCCAGCTCTGAGTGAGGAAGGGGGTGTTGTTCCCCTTGAAGATGATCCAATAATGGATGTGTACAATCTATGATTCGATGAGTTCCAAAAGAGGATTGTACTAGTGCAAAGAAATAATTTTCCATATGATCACACATCACCTGTGTTCGTTAGAGAAAGGATGATAGTGTCAAACACCAGGAAGCATCCAAATGCCATTGCCAAAGCCAACTTGGCCTATGCAGGATCAACAAGATCAAACATTCAGTATTTGATGGCCGAGAATGACCAATTGGAACATACATTGCAGGATGCCAAGCAAGAAGCAGAACAACTCCATGTAGTAGAAAAAAGTGCATTTTCCGTATAGGTTTACGTGGAAGAGATGAGAGCAATGACACTCGCTGAAGTATCAACACTTGGAGAAACCATGTGGAAGCTCTATCAACGGTTTGTGACCATACATAAAGTAGTTTTTCATTTGCACAGTACATAAAAAAAGAGGAAAGGGTTTGTCAAAAATCTCAAGAACATACAATCTACCATTACTTATGTGCAAGAGTGGACAATGTGATACAAATGGACACTGCTTGACTTAGTGAAGAAAATGAAGACACCGGTAGAGCTAGAGAAAGTGAAAGTTTGGATGTTGATTTAGAATAACAAGCATCTCACCTCATTCATTTGTAAAGTCCATACCTCATATGTATGGTTGTTCAGTAACTTGGATGTCTTGGTGAGAAAACTCTAGATCCCATCAGTCGGTTCACTCACCAAAGCCAAATCCAGGAACCATGTCCAACAGGAGATCAATGAGTACTTGGAGTAGTTGAGATAGATTTCCACCAAGGAGGATTTAGAGCTTAACAAATAGAACATGTAGAATTACATTGGTGGTCCTATCCCAATCAAAAAAATGTTGCTCATGCTTTAGAATGAACTTGATACTATTTCCAAGACATTGTACTCGGATGCCATGGAGGCTAGAGTCCACTTCTAGCCAGGCACCATCACGCAGTTTGGGAATATCATCACATAGTATCAATCTTGGCACCAATATGTAACCAAGAAGCAGCAAGTGGAGGTTGTTGAGCTACATTTCTCCCAAACTCAAGCATCATAGTATTGTGTCTTGTTAGGTTGTCAAGGGTTCTCTACCCCATTTTGTCTTATATGGGAATAAGTGTAAAATGTAATATTATTTGTAATTATGTTGTAAGTGAAATTCCAAGTGTAAGTATTGGAATATGAAGAGTCATCATGTAATGTAATGATTCATTTTTGTAAAGAAGTGGAAGAGTCATGAGGTTAGTCAAAAGGTCATAGAGGGGAGTTGAAGAGTCGCCCCCTCTTATTATAAATAGAACCTCATAACTCAAGTAATAGGATTTTGGGAGCCAAACTTTTGGCTAGGCTTAGGCTTAGAAGGAGTTTTGGAGTATTGTGAAGAGGCTTGGCTTATCCGTAGCATAGAGCGAGTATATTTCTTTCAGGAGTATGTGTTCTTGACTTTAATGTTCCACTATTAGGGCTAGTGGTCCGCCAATGGTGTATGTATGGATGAAACTTTCACTTATAATAATAAAATCAGAAACAACATACTTTCATGCATATGTTGTGAATATAGTAGGACTAATCTTGTTGTATTTATAATGTATGTTATTTAATTTACACTTATGCTTATGAAATATTTTAGTTACATTTTTATGAGCCTTGTTGAATGCATGTTGTTGTATTAATTCATCACTTTAACTTGTGGACTATTCTTCATCTTAGCTTGTGATGTCATTACACTCGTGTGTTCCTTTCAAGCTACATACTATTACAAGCTTCCAAGGGGCACACTTCCTTTTTCCTTCATGTGTTAGAACCTTCATGCATTGCACTTGACTCTCTGCAAGGTCACACACTTGCTCTCACCCAAAGTTATCATACTTCACTCTGCACATTTTTTCAGTCAAGGGATAACATTACCACCCACTGTTGGGGATCCTACTCCAAAAAATGTGAGGTCTTGTTGGGACTTCATATCAGGGTGATCCCTTGAATGTTGGTGAAGGTAATACCATCAACATTTATGGCGCTAGAAGGAGGGTCAGATGACAAGATGAGCCCTTGAAGTCTGTTTTGAATTTTTTCACCCATTTAATGACTTCTTCCACAATCATAACGTCAACATGTTTTTCCAGAAAATAAAGATTGCAAGTGCCAATGAGTATCATAGATGACCTGTCAACTATGAAATTCAATGGTGAGGGTGAGACAACCTTATTTGAGCATACTACTCATTTTCTTAATTTTTGCATAGAACACAACATCCACTGTAAGGATGTTGGTTGTAAGTTGTTCATTCTCACTTTCAAAGGCCGCGTAAGGGAATGGTGTCACACATTTATTGATGCCTCCATACACTCTTTCAAACATCTTATCACATAATTGTTTCACGCTTTTGATATGTATGATCGGAAATGTTTGTGCAAGAAAAATTGATAATTTCGAAAATCACCTGATGAATCGCTACGTCATTTTCACAATCATTTCATGCATTTGTGTTTTGAATTCGAAAGATGAAGTTGATTGGAAGTTGTTGACAAGAAGATTTCAATATCTTGTTCACATTTCATAAAATCCACATGAGCATGAATCTTTTGAACCACTCCCAACATACCTCGGTGTTAGAGATTCTAAATCTACAATGGATGAGCTTACTATTCCAAGTGACCCTTCGTACCCCTCCCATAAAACAACTCTAAAGTTCCGCAAGTTGAGGCGAGAGAAGTTGAAAATTCATCCATTGACCTACCACCATCTTTTCCCACCTCACATACCCAATATTTTACTGCAGGCTTGGATTGTCAGTCTGATGGTTGCGATGAAGTGATATCTCCTTGTCCTCCATCCTTTGGTCCCTTTGATCCTCCATATTTTGATGTGATGTGTTCACCTCTCTCGAACCTCCCTTTTGATGTTCACAAGGACCAATTTCTGGATGGAGTTGGTGTTGAATCACCAACCTGTTATATCATTTTTTATGAGTATGTGTGGGAGTCTGAATAAGAATCTACGGTGGAGGATGGCCTTCTGTCCGCACCACTTCCGCATTATCATTAAATTTTCCATGGTTCTCTCATTCCTATTAAATCTTGTGAAAATACAA
Source organism: Pinus tabuliformis (assembly GCA_031772625.1). NCBI lineage: Eukaryota > Viridiplantae > Streptophyta > Pinopsida > Pinales > Pinaceae > Pinus > Pinus tabuliformis. The sequence continues at coordinate 1,236,754,031 of CM062805.1, read as the reverse complement.
CTTTTGTTGATGTCACTACTTTCATTCATTCTCAGAACACGTGGAAAGCAATTTTTTCATCTGAGCGCGGAGAGGACAAATATTTTTTGCCTGAGCCTCCCAATCTCTCATCTTATCTTTTTGGGAATATAGAGGGTGAAATTTATCATTTTTCATCATCCCCTCTTTACGATTTTTTAGACCATGAGGATGCCTCTGTTCGTAATCTTGAGCTTTTTGATCATGGTTGTTGTGATCTTTTCATTTATTCATTCAATCATGATTCTGACTTTTCCATTGTTGATATTTCTAAGCCATCGATCTTTGATGATCCATATTTTGATGAATTGGAACTTCCCCAAGCTGTCAAGGCACTTCAGCCCGAGATGATGGTTAAGTCATGATTTCATAGTCTTGAGGTTAGCTCCACTTTCGATCAAAAATGTGTTGAATTTTTCTATGCTCCTCATCACTCTCACGTACACATTGAAAATCAATCTATTTTACAATTTTTGCATCCTCCATCTATATCACATGATCCTATCGCTCATTCATTGGAGGAGTCATATGTAGTGAGCACAATTATAAAGTGAAATTTTTCTTATTACTTCATTTTCACTCGTCCTTCAAGTTCATAATTTTTTGCCTACGTGTCTTTGACTCACAGTGTGTCTAAACACCATGGTACATTCAAAGAGTGTCTTTCATGCACTTTTCATTTTTACTTTTCTACATGTTCACTCAAACTTTGAACATTTTGGTTTGTATTGTACTATATTTCTTTTTCATTGTTATGCTTGTATATCTCTCTCGACATGCATTCCCTCACCTACATAGGTTAGCCAATGTGCCGATGGCTGCATTGGAAGTATAGCTTCACGTAAATTTGTCATATGCTTTGTTTAGGTTAGGATTAGGAGTAGTTTTTATTTTCTTTGTTGTTTCCTTTGATTTGATTTACTTTCTTTGTCTTTCACTCCACTTCTTTCTGTCCCTTTGTTTTCTTTTAAGTCATAGGTCAGCTTTCGCATGAGACCATGTTTGGCTACTCAAACAAGCTCGTTGAAATCCAAGAAGTGATTGTATTGCTATCAATTCCTGATTATTTGTATTTTCCCTCTCTTTATGTGAATCTTGTATTTCTTTTAGTCGATGATACTCCGATGGAAAATATTCTTCTTTTGGAGAGAGTCATAGTGAAATCACGATGCTTGCACTTTTAACTAGTACCACCTACTCTAATTGGTCTTCTATTTTTGTTTAATCATTATCAACTAAGTTGAGTAGAGTAAGGATGGGAGGAAAACCTTAACAAGTATGTCAGAGGTATATATAAACATCTTTCTCTGAACAGGAAACCTCTTCTTCTCTCAATAAGTTGGGATCCCTCTTTCACCCCATGAAATAAAGAAGTTCCTATGCACAGTTCTTTGAACAAATAAAAATGAAAAATGAAATAAAGGGTGAAAGAAGAGAAAGGCTTCCTGTGCAAAGAGGTGAAGCAAGCAACTCCACTGGAATACTCTCCAGGATCACTGGCAACAAAGAAATGTTTGTGTTCTTGAAGTGACTCAGCCGGGGTACTGCCCAGGCTTGGTGGTAGCGGAGCAACACCAAAGATGAAAACTAATACTCTGACAATCTCTTTTACTTGTGCATTTATATACTCCTCATCCCTAATCGAAATAACTTAGTCTAACTTGGCTTTGTATGTATGATGCCGATGAAGAAAAAGGTAGGGACTATATCTTTAACTCAAGCTAAGTGAAGAAGCTGTGATAATCAATGAAATAAATAATACCTCTAGAAGAGTTAGACCCATTTTGAATGTCCATATAGAGAGTTTGAGTTCTACCAGTGTGTCACCAGTGTTGTAACGGCTACAACCACCCTCCAAAATTTTGACTATGCTTCGATTTTGGAGCCTCCCTTCTTATCCATAGGAGCTCATCTTGCATTGATCTAGGTATTCATGCTTTTAATGAAACTTATCTTTTCATTTGTGCTTGTGCTTGTTTTCTTTCACACTTAGTTGATCCTTCTAAGTCAAAAGTTGATCTCCCAACCTAGTTTCATAGAAATTTTAGCCTTGCCTCCAGAAACTACGGAATCCTCGAGGGAAAGCAACCTTGATGATGGGAATTGCATAATCTTGATTGGAAGTCAGCCTTGATCTCAAAAACTGCATAGTCATGGAAGGAAGTCGAACATTGAGCCTGGAAATTGTGCAATCCATCACTGAGGTCATAAAATGTGCACTGCACTGAGCTAGAAAGTTGCCTAGTTCCCTAGAACTACACAGTCTTTCTCGACAATGTGCATGAAAAGTTTCCCTGGAAAAGCTAAAAAATCAAAAGAGCTAAAAAGAAAAAATCATCCTTAAAAAATAGGGATATGTTTTTTGTATCCCTAGGGAGGCGCTTTTGATAATTTTAGAAACTTCCACCAAGTGTCACTTTTTCCTTGATTTTAGGCATGTGCATCATAAACCCTAATTAGCTTAAATCTATTTAATCAATACTTCTAGAGCTCATTTTCACATTCAATCTTGGAGCTATTGAATTCCTGAGGAGATCAAGGAACCTTCGATGTGGTCATCGTTGATTTTTGAGGTGAGTTTCACTTTTGTTGTCTTCAACCTTTTTTTCTATTGCTTTTTGTTGTTCCACTTGTGTGAGTGTTGTTTTACTTATTTATCTTCATAATTGTTGACGTTTCAACGTTTTTTTTAACTTTTAGAAGTGTTGTTTTAAGTTTTCATTTGTCTTTCACAAGTGTTGCATTGGTTTTCTTGTTTTTTGTACTAATGATCGTTGTTGAGACGACTCTCCTCACATACTTGATTTTCGTTCTGTTTGATTAATTGCTACACTTGATATGCATGGATTTACTCATACTTAGTTAGATATGCACTCAAGATCACACTATTTCTCATATCTTCTCGTTTTCCACACTTCCCCGGGGCAAAAATACAATTTCCTTGGCCAGTTTTGATCTGAATTTAAACGGTAATGCAAAAAATTATAGATATAACCATAAATACAGAGATGCATCAGAAATAAAATTATCTTTCATTAATATCAAATAATGAAATATGCCTACAAATAGAATGGAAATGAGACTAGCTTAGATGATGGTAGCTTATCTCTAAGAAGAGATGTGGCAGCTACATGCCTCTGAACTACATTACAATGAGGCTCCAGGGTATTTTTATTATTGAATAATAACCAAATACCCTAACCCAAGGAGATGTAACACCAAGATTTTATGGGCCTTGTTGGGGTTAGTTGGGTAGCCAACTTCCCGGGGTCATAACTTGGTCATATTATCTCCATTTGATGTGCATGATACCTCGTTGGAAAGATCTCTCTAAGGACTACAGTTGAAAGTGTGATTTTAGTGAAACCACTTGGAGGAATATTTCCAAAGAAACATCATTTAGGGCCTCAAAATGACTCTAGAAGTTCAGGACCTGAAAAACTACCAAAAATAGTAAACTGTGCTACAATTAAGGAAAATGAAAAACAAAAAAGAAACAATGGTGGGAGTCCATGTGGAGTAGTTGGGTAGCCACCAATATCCACCTAGATCATTCCTCCCCCCTTAGGAAGAAATGGTCTCCATTGCGTTGAGTTCCTCCATGAGATGAGGAAACTTCTGCTGAACTTGGTCCCTAGTGAGCCATTTTCCTTGGTGTAGGAGTTGGCTGGCTTTGACAACTCAATACAGTTGGATATTCTACTGGCAAGTGTTCTTGGCTTGCGTGTACATGATCCCATTAGTTGTAGCTTGTTCCATGTAGTCTGGATTTAACTCTATTGGTGTGAGTTGTTCTACAATGTCGGAAGTGTCCAGTAATGGTGGAAAGTATGACTGAAGGCGATCCACATTGAAAATTGGGTGCAAGCCAAGGAATGGAGGAATGTTGTGATCAAAATCATTATCTCCCACAGCCTTGGTGATGGTGTATGACCCATATTGAACTGGGCGAATATTGCGGTGGGGCCCAGTGAGGCGCTCCTTTTGCAAATGTAGCCAAACTTTGTCACCCATCTGGAAATTGTGTAGCACCCAATGTTGATCATGCCATTGCTTGTACTTAGCATTGGATTCATCTAATATGTCATGGACCTATTGGCGGGTATGTTGAATGTTCTTAATGAAGCTATTAGTCTTGTCGGCTTCAGACTGGACATGAGCCGAATCTTCCTGAGTCATTGCAATTGGTATGGCCACATCAATAAGACATAGTGGCTGGAATCTCAATCCCAACATAGTGGCTGGAATCTCATCCCATGTGCGTGGATGCTTTGAGTTGTACATGTGCAGAATGTGTATGATCATCTTGTTCACGACCTCTGTCTAGCCATCAGTTTGGGGATGGAATGTTGTGGACTTAGTAAGCTTGGTGTCCAGCATCAACCAGAGACTAGACCAAAATGTACTGACGAACCTGCTATCCTAATTGGAGATGATAGAATGTGGGATCCCAAAGTGTATCCACACTCGTTCAAAGAAGAGTTTAGCAGTGGCTTATGTTGTGATATTCTTCTTGCATGCCGCCATAATGGCCATCTTCGAGAATCTATCGACAACCAAAAAAACACAATCATTGCCATGCTTAGTAGAAGGAAGGCCTGACATGTAATCCATGGAGATGGATTCCCAAGTTTGTGATGGTGCAAGTAATGAAGGCTCTGATGTGCTTCACGACATCATGTCGAAGATTCGGCCAATAGAAATACTTTTTCAGTATTGCCATCGTTTTCTCGACCCTGAAATGCCTAATGGCCCGACTGTAGTGTGCTTCCCAAATCATCTTCGCACACTCACTTGAAGGAACACAAAGGTGTCTCAGGTGGCATAACAAAGCATCCTGGAGGTGAAAATCAGGAACTTGCTGAACCTCCAAGGCCGTATGGTATGTGTGATTGAATTCTGGGTTGCTTTTGTAGAGAAGTGGCCAATCAAAAGTCTCGTGCCCACAAGAGTTGAGCATGATGGTTAATGCCATGATCGATGGTCGGCTGAGGTAGTCTACAACATTATTTGTGCTGCCCTTCTTGTACTTGATATTCAAATGGAACTATTACAGGTATGTGGACCACTTATGGTGGCAATCATTCTGCAATTTCCCTTACGTCTTTATGAACTGCAAGGGTCGGTGGTCTGTGTGGATGACTATTTCCTTCCCCAAAATGTAATGCTTCCATTATCGGGAGGCCTTCACAATGGAATACATCTCTTTGTGATAAGTGAGATACTTCTTGACTGTGTCTGAAAGTTTCTCACTATGATATGCCACTGTATGCCCCTATTGAGTAAGGACTGCCCCAATAGCATAATCAGAGGCTTATGTCTCAATCTTAAATGGTTGTTGAAAGTCTCGTAATGTGAGCACTGGTACAGAGTAGAGGCAATGTTTCAACTTTGCAAATGCCTTCTGCTGAGATTCAGACCAAAAGAATTTTGCTTTTGCTCCTCCTTTAGTGACTTGACTCAAGGGCCAAGTGATATGAGAGAACCCCAACATGAACCTGCGGTAGAAATTGGAAAGACCCAGAAAGCTGCGGAGTTCCATCAAAGTGGTTGGTGCTGGCCAGTTTTGAATGACTTGGATCTTGGTTGGATCCACATGCACCCCCCGTTCATCAATAATGTATCCCAGCTACTAAAGCTAGATCATTCCAAAAGTGAGTATCTCCAAATTGGCACACAACTTATGTTGTTGCAGTGTTTGGAGAACTTGTCGGATTTGGTGGAGGTGCTCTTCCTAACTCTGGCTAAATATCAGGATGTCATCCAAGTATACAACTACAAATGAGTTGGTGAATGGTTGCAAGATGTCATCCATAAGCCTCATTAAGGTTGCATTAGCATTCGTCAACCCGAAAAGCATAACCAACCATTTGAAAAGGCCCTCCTTGGCTTTGGAGGCAGTCTTCCACACATCTAAGGGTTCGATTGGTACCTGGTGATATCCGGACTTCAAGTCGATCTTGCTGAAATATTTCCCCCCCTTGAGTTGGTCTAGAAGGTCTTTAATCTGTGGGATGGGGTACCCATTCTAGACAATGATCTTGCTCAACACCCAAAAGTCAATACAGAGTCTCCAAGTCCCATTATTCTTTTGTACCAACATGATCAAGCTCCCACAAGGCGATGAACTCAGATGAATGTGACCTTTCTATAGTAGCTTCTGAATTTTCCTGTTGATTTCATTGTTCTCCAAAACAGAGCGCTAATATATTGGTCCATTGGGTAACAACGCACCTGTGGTTAGATCGATCAAGTGCTTGACCTAATAGTGTAGTGACACCCCTGCGGGGTAGGTGAAGATGTCCTCGTACTCCATGACCTTGTCCATCTATCATTGTTGTGTGGAGGGGCCCTATCTGGAGGTCATGGCCACCATCTTCTTCTTTCCTTGGGGGCATATCATTTGGGAAAAAAATTTCCCGGTTTTTGAAGTGAGCTTACTACATTGTTTTGTAGTAACTAGAGAGATGGTGGTAGGTGGTGCTACCTCTAGTATCCTATACAAATTATTTCCCAATGTAATAATAACAACGCGAGGCCTTGACTCATACACCACATTTCACTTCCATAAGTATGTTTGGCCTAATAATAGATCACAAACATCAAGGTGAGCAACATCACATAATACCTCATCTGTGAAGGGCTTGATGTTGATTATAAGGTGACATTGTTGACTCACGAGCAGATCCCATCCTTGGTGAAGCCACCCGATGGTGTACTGTTATGGGTGTGTTGTGGTTGGTAAGCCTAGCCACTTCACGACTACTACAATGAGGTTATTTTGGCTCCCGTTGTCAGCAATGAAATGTAGTGGGGAACCCTTTATCCACATCTGGGAGTGGAAGAGACGCTCCCCCTCCTCTAGATATTCGAGTTCTTCCTTCTGGATCTTTGTGGTGGTGACGGTGGCATTGTGATCCACATCAATAATATGCTTCCCTTTGTCATTCCCCTTGTCTAGTTCTAACTCATAGTCGAAACATGCATCTGATTCTGAAGCCTTTAGTTCGGGCATCAGTGATTGCTTGGCCCGACACTCAGTTGTGTTGTGGGTGGAGCTCTTATCAAACTCACACCACTTTCCCATGTCCTTCCTCGACTTTGTAATGTTTTCCTTTGCTTTTGGCCATGGCTGGTTGTCCTGGGCCATCCCACCTTGGCTTTGTCCTTTTTTCTATCGTTTGGGGGCACCTTTCCCTTGCTTCAGATTCGTAGATCGAAAGTCTCACTTCTTCTGTTTAAACTTCTTCTCGATCTTGATGGTGTATCGATACACTATGTTGAGCAAGGAGTTGTCCAAGAACTCCATCTCATCCTGGATGTATCTATGTAGGTAACCGTGGTACTTGAGTACCAAATGTTTCTTAGAATCCTTGATACACAACTTTGTGCGAAGGGTATGAAAAACATTGGTAAACTCCGACACATCTTGGTCCCTTCCTTGTCGCAACATGGTCCACTTTATGTATTTGTCCTTGTAGCTCCTGATAGGGTAGTACTACTCCTTGATGGTGTCCTAGAATAAATTCCATGTGGGAGCGGCTGAAAAAAGTGAGGTCATACTTTCATCCTTCTACTCATAATAAGTTTCCCACCAGTCCTTGAAAAATCATGAAAAAAAAAATATTCGTCTAGTAGATTAACTATTTATCTACTGTGTATGCATCTATTTGACCCTCAAATATGGGAATTTCAAGTTTACCTGTACCTTAAAAGGTGTGGAGCCTCTAGAGTGGCTATTGGATGTGGATGCGCCACTGGTGGGCAATCGTTGAAGGATCTGGGAAACTTTATCCATCATCGCGTTCCTTTGTTTCTCGAGGGCCTCCTCGAGAAATATTTTGATAGGATCTCCTGCTCACTCATCTTTATTTTATTCCCCCATGGGAGGACGTCAGGATTTCCGAGGTTGGTCTTGCAAAGGTTCGACCAGTTCCAGCCCTAACTCCTTATTTTCTGACCTCGTTGGGGACATGCAAAGAAAAATAGAGAAAGAGCAGACCTCTTTGATACTACTTGTCCGAATTTAAACAAGAATGAAACAAATTATAGATATAACCATAAATACAGAGATTCAACAAAAATAACACTATCTTTCATTAATATCAAGTAATGAAATATGCTTACAAACATAATGGAAATGAGACTAGCTCAGGCGACGGTAGCTTATCTCTAAGAAGAGATGTGGCGGCTACATGCATCTGAACTACATTACAATGAGGATCAAGGGCCTTTTTATTATTGAACAATAAGAGAAAACCCTAAACAACCAAAGCCCTAACCTGAGGAGATGTAACACTAAGAGTTTATGGGCCCCATTGGGGTTTGTTGGGCAACCAACTTCCCGAGGTCATAACTTGGTCATATTATCTCTGTTTGATGCACATGATACCTCGTTGGAAAGATCTATCCAAGGAATACAAATCAAAATTTGATTTTAAAAAAATATTTTGAAGGATTATTGTCAAAAACACGTCGTTAAGGGCCTCAAAACAACTCTGAAAGTTCAGGACCCGAAAAACTACCAAAAATAGTAAGTTGTGCTACAATTAAGGAAACTAAAAAATTGAAAGAAACAATGGTGGGGGTCCACATGGAATAGACGGGTGGCCACCAATATCCACCTGGATCAAGTTTTTCACTTTGCCTAGTTTGGCACTACCCAATCCTAAAGCTTAAGCCACAAGCTTGGCCTTTGGAATTGCGCAGTGTGCAATTCCAGGAGCCAACCTATCACCTTGAGCATTGAGAGCACAATGCACATTCTCTTCTAGATCACTGCTCAGGCTGAACTAAAACTCAATCAGAGAAGCCCTTTGATTTAGAGGCTGAAATTGGTAAATTAAAGATATCTATTCCTCTCTCTGAGCTTGCTAAACATGATGTATATAGATAGCAAATCAAAAGGTCACTGCAAATGCCAGAGAATAGGGATGATGTTAATGTCCTAGATGATCAACCTGAGCTCCTTTTTGGTCCTGAAGTCGATGGTAAATCATAAAATGGAGCTGTTCTGCCCTTTTATGTCAGTTTACATATCCATGATAAAGTTTTGCACAATGCAATGTTTGATTCAGGTGCTTCACACAACCTAATGCCCAAAGCTGTAATGGAGAAGCTAAACCTAGATGTCACTAGACCATACAAAGACTTGTTCTCATTTGATTCTAGTCAAGTCAAGTGTTTAGGCTTAATCAAAGGTTTATGTGTGTCTTTAGTCCAATACCCCCAAAAAACAATCCTAATGGACGTGGTGGTAGCTGACATTCCACCCAAATATGGTATGCTGTTATCAAGATCTTGGGGAGCCAAACTCCAAGGATCTTTGCAATTAGACCTCTCCTATGCCACTATTTTAGTCTTTGGGAAACCAAAGAGACTGTACTGAGAAACACTAATGAAATATGTGGTAAGTATTGAGGAAAAGCCCCAAAACTTTCCTATCTATTCAATCCATTCTGATATGGATTCTTTCATCTTGTTTAATACTGATATGTGTCCTCCGACTGATGATAAGCTTTTGGCTTTAGAGAAAGAAAGATGCATAAATGAAGAATCGGTTGCCCAAAACCTTGAAACTGTTGAAACAATTGATGCAACCAGCATACAAGGAAAACTACATGAAATAGAAAACTTAAGTCTGCCCACTCCGAAAATGATTACAACTCCCAATGCTAGTCAGGACCATGAAATCCTATGGTATTTAGAGTTTGATGGCTTAGTGAATAAACTAGGAGCAGGGGCAGGAGTGTGGATCCACATTAGGTAAACCAACCATGCTGAAGGTCATGCCTATAGATTAAATTTCAGATGTACTAACAACATGGCAGAGTATGAAGCCCTCCTGTTAGGCCTCAAGCTGATCAAAGATCTAGGAGCAACAAAAGTTTCAATTCTAGGAGACTCCAATTTGATCATACAACAAATCAAAGGAACCTTTGTCACAAATGATAATAGGTTGAGAGCTTATAGGAAAGCAGCCAATAAAATACTCAATACCTTCTCCGAATCCCAGCTTACTAAAATTTCAAGAAGCCATAACCTACATGTGCATAGCCTAGCAACTTTTTCCAGCACTTGCAAGCTACCATTCGAGCCCAATCACCATTTTATAGCTGAAATAAAGCACAGGCCTGCAGTCCTAAACAATGTCAAAGACTGGCAAGTCTTTCAAAACGATGCGCAGATTAACAATTTCCTCACTTTACAGCAAGAATTTTCAAGTTTAAACATTGATGCCGATGCCATGGATGATCCACAACAATCAGTAAATGAAAATCAGCAGACTATATCAGCTGAAGTAGCAAAACAAATGTTGCATCCAACCACCTTTGATAACAAAAACATAGAAGAGCTCAAACAAATGAATTTGGATGAAATAGCTGAGGCAAAGGCTGAGGTTATTGAACTCAAAGACAACTTTCTGCCCACAGGTTTGACTCCATTGGAAGATACTTTCGATTCAAATGATATCCCCAAAAAACCAAAGATGCAACCCTTAAACGCTGCAATTGAAGACTGCAATATTGGAACGCAAGAAAGCCCCAAAATGATAAAACTGTCCAAATCTTTGCCTCCTGATCAAAAGCCAAAATATGTTGACTTGTTTAAAGAGTTCCAAGATGTTTTTGCCTAGAGTTATGAGGACCTCAAGTCCTATGACACTTCAGTCATTCAACATACCATTCCTTTGAAACCAAATCAAAAGCCTTTCAAACAGAAATTAAGGAGAATCAATCTTGTGCTTCTCCCCTTGATTGAGAAAGAAGTAAAGAGAATGTTTGAGGCTGGTATCATTGCACCCATTAGATTTTCAGAATGGGTATCCAACTTAGTGCCCACAAGGAAGAAAACAGGTGAGATTAGATTATGTGTTGATTTAAGAAATTTGAACCAAGTCTCTCTTAAAGACCACTACCCATTGCCAAAGATGGATCATATTCTACAAAGGGTAGTGGGGTCTTCAAGAATTTCACTGCTTGATGGCTTTTCAGGTTTCAATCAGATATTAGTTCACCCGGATGATCAGGATAAAACAACATTTACAACACCATAGGGAACCTTTAAATATGTAAAAATGCCTTTCGGACTTAAGAATGCAGGTGCAACTTTTCAAAGGGCAATGGACATTGCTTTTGCTAAAGAAATCCATGATTTCTTAGTGGTCTACCTTGATGATCTAAATCCATTTTCAAAATCTGATAAAGAGCATTTAAAACATCTAAGGCAAGTGTTCCTGACTTGTAGGAAATATGGCATATCTTTAAATCCTAATAAGTCCCTATTTGGTCTTGAGGAAGGCAAATTGCTTGGTAACATCATAAGTCTTTCTCACTTGTCTTTCAGTTTCTATGTTTAGTATATCATCTATGTATCATGATCTAGATTGCAGGAAAGAAGAATAGCTCAGATGTTACTTAGATGTACTCTATGCTCAATTTCTGTGATTTCTCCATGTTTTCTTCAGAATTAAGTTATGAATATGGATACTTCATTGCTCATATTTACACTAGTTCTTTCATATATGAATGCTGTTTAGGAATCCTTGATTGCTCCTAGATGATATTCTCTTATTTTCCCTTTGTTAGCATAATGAAAACTTCTTAGTTGCCTTTCATTCCCTGACCTCCATTTCATCCTTATTCCAGCTTGAAGTTGTTCCTTGTTTAGCTATCTTGCTCTGTAATCCCCTCTTTTCCAAATAAAACACATCCATCAGCCCTTAATCCTTGACTCCATGCCCAATGGTCTGAACTTCTCACACTTTGTAGGCCAACTCTGTTTGAAACATCATCCATCCCACCAAACTCAAACAAAACCCATGTACATCATAACTAGCCTAAAATCATATCAAAACAAAGCTAAATTTTAAAGAGAGAGCCCTCTCTGATTGCAGGTAGGCTAGGACCTACAATCCAAAGATTGGTTTGTGGTTACCTCGGCTGTATCCCTTAAGGAGCCAAGGGACAACCTGAGTGATAACATCATTGGCGACTCCACTGGGGACAATTCTCAGAAAATTCCAAAAAACAAGCTAGAAGCTGGTTCCGAAGAAGAAATCTCACTATACCAGGTCAAATCCAGACCCAAATCCCCCAGCTGCTTTTGAAAATCCCAATTTAATCCCAAAAATCCTTAGGAAACAAGAAGGAAAAGAGGATATTGCTGATTTGAGTCCTGAAGCAATTCCCCAAGGCTATATTCCAACACCTATTAAAGTTTCACTTCACGCTGTTCCAACTTCTCCTAGTTCATCATCCACTTCTCAAAGCACTTTTTCCACTCCTCCATCCGCTGCACATACTCCTACTATTACCACTGTTGTTACTACTGTTCTAGCCGTTCCACTTCTTCCTACTGTTCCATTTATCCCTGTAAATATAGCTAACATATATGCCCCTTTACATCTGCCTGCAAATCCAGGGGCTATGCCTTAGGATTATCAAACCAAAATCACATATTTTGATGCTACGGGTTCTTGCACAGCCCTACAACATATCAAAAAAATGCAAGACTATTTTGAGAACTATGAAATAGATGATGATGGTGTAAGAATGAAGATTTTTGTCCAAAGTCTAACAGGTGATGTAAGGCCTTGGTTTAGAGCCCTTCCTACAAATTCCATAGCTGACCCTGATGCCCTTTACCAAACATTTATTAATAGATGGGAGAAAAAGAAAGATCCACTGCATATTCTATCTGAATATGACACTATCAAAATAGGCCCTCAAGAAGCTGTCTTAGACTATTGCGCTAGATTTAATAATGTTTATAATGCAATCCCACAGAACCTTAGACCTCCACCTGATCTAGCTTTATACAAATTCCCTGATGGATTTGATTCTGACATGGCATATCAATTAAGGGAAAGAGCACCTCAAAGCCTAGCAGACATGCAGAATGTAGCTGTTAGTGTGGAGGCAAACCTGATCGCTAAGTGAAACAGAGCAAGAGCTGAGAGAAGAACTACTTTTAAAGAAGAGCCCTCAGCAATTGAACAAAATCTGGATGCAATCATGAATACCATGCACAGTCTTGGAGATAGAGTGGGAACTGTTGAAAGAAAATCATCATGGGAAGGACAACAAAACAATACTATCAGAAACCCAAACTTTAGAAAAAACCAAAACCCAAATGTTGGAAGGGCTAGCCCCGACCATGATATAAGACCTCCTTTTCAAGAAGTCTATGCTGAAGCATCAACATCTAGTGAACCAACAGAGGATTCTCATATCAAATTGATGGGTTTGAATGGTGAACAACAAGTTTTTCTAACCCAAGAAGACCAAGATGATCATGATATCAATCAATTCCAAACCAAGTCCAGAGAGTCATTTGACTTCAGAGAAGGCTATGATGCAGCTGTATATGAAGTCCACAAGCAATACAAATTGAGAACTAGAACCATAGATGTGCCTAAACCTATCAAGCCAAAGGATACCAAACAGCCTAAGAAGATTAAAGACAAAGTAATCCTCACAGAACCTTCCGAAAAAATAGTCCCAAATCCAAAAGAAGTGACTATAGAGGATGTAACAAACATTTAGACCTTTAAAAACCAGCCTTTTGTATCCTCTTCCTCAAAAGAGAATTCAAACAGCACTCCTGAAAGCCTTTCCAAAACAGAAATACTTCAAGATAACACTGAAAACCAAGAGAAAATCGCTGAAAGTGCAATTGAAAAAGGAAAATCTGCTAGTCACAGCACTAAAACTCAATCAGAGAATCCCTTTGATTTAGAGGCAGAAATTGGTAAATTAAAGATATATATTCCTCTCTCTGAGCTTGCTAAACATGATGTATATAGACAGCAAATCAAAAGGTCACTGCAAATGCCAGAGAATAGGGATGATGTTAATGTCCTAGATGATCAACCTAAGCTGCTTTTCGGTCCTGAAGTCGATGGTAAATCAGCAAATGGAGCTGTTCTGCCCTTTTATGTCATTTTACATATCCATGATAAAGTTTTTCACAATGCAATGTTTGATTGAGGTGCTTCACACAACCTAATGCCCAAAGCTGTAATGGAGAAGCTAAACCTAGATGTCACTAGACCATACAAAGACTTGTTCTCATTTGATTCTAGTCAAGTCAAGTGTTTAGGCTTAATCAAAGATTTATGTGTGTCTTTAGTCCAATACCCCAACAAAACAATCCTAATGGACGTGGTGGTAGCTGACATTCCACCCAAATATGGTATGCTGTTATCAAGATCTTGGGGAGCCAAACTCCAAGGATCTTTGCAATTAGACCTCTCCTATGCCACTATTTCAGTCTTTGGGCAACCAAAGAGACTGTACCGAGAAACACTAATGAAATATGTGGTAAGTAGTGAGGAAAAGCCCCAAAACTTTCCTATCTATTCAATCCATTCTGATATGGATTCTTTCATCTTGTTTAATGATGATGTGTGTCCTCCGACTGATGATAAGCCTTTGGCTTTAGAGCAAGAAATATGCATAAATGAAGAATCAGTTGCCCAAAACCTTGAAACTGTTGAAACAATTGATGCAACCAGCATACAAGGCAAACTACATGAAACAGAAAACTTAAGTCTGCCCACTCCGAAAATGATTACAACTCCCAATGCTAGTCAGGACCATGAAATCCTATGGTATTTAGAGTTTGATGGCTCAGTGAATAAACTAGGAGCAGGGGCAGGAGTGTGGATCCACAATAGGCAAACCAACCATGCTGAAGGTCATGCCTATAGATTAAATTTCAGATGTACTAACAACATGGTAGAGTATGAAGCCCTCCTTTTAGGCCTCAATCTGATCAAAGATCTAGGAGCAACAAAAGTTTCAATTCTAGGAAACTCCGATTTGATCATACAGCAAATCAAAGGAACCTTTGTCACAAATGATAATAGGTTGAGAGCTTATAGGAAGGCAGCCACTGAAATACTCAATACCTTCTCTGAATCCCAGCTTACTAAAATTTCAAGAAGCCATAACCTACATGCGCATAGCCTAGCAACTTTTGCCAGCACTTGCAAGCTGCCATTCGAGCCCAATCACCATTTTACAGCCGAAATAAAGCATAGGCCTGCAGTCCCAAACAATGTCAAAGACTGGCAAGTCTTTGAAAATGATGCGCAGATTAACAATTTCCTCACTTTACAGCAAGAATTTTCAAGTTTAAACATTGATGCCGATGCCATGGATGATCCACAACAAGCAGTAAACGAAAATCAGCAGACTATATCAGCTGAAGCAGCAAAACAAATGTTGCATCCAACCACCTTTGATAACAAAAACATAGAAGAGCTCAAACAAATGAATTTCAATGAAATAACTGAGGCAAAGGCTGAGGTTATTGAACTCAAAGACAACTTTCTGCCCACAGGTCTGACTCCATTGGAAGATACTTTCGATTCAAATGATATCCCCAAAAAACCAAAGATGCAACCCTTAAACACTGCAATTGAAGACTGCAATATTGGAATGTAAGAAAGCCCCAAAATGATAAAACTGTCCAAATCTTTGCCTACTGATCAAAAGCCAAAATATGTTGACTTGTTTAAAGAGTTCCAAGATGTTTTTGCCTGGAGTTATGAGGACCTCAAGTCCTATGACACTTCAGTCATTCAGCATACCATTCCTTTGAAACCAAATCAAAAGCCTTTCAAACAAAAATTAAGGAGAATCAATCCTGTGCTTCTCCCCTTAATTGAGAAAGAAATGAAGAGAATGTTTGAGGCTGGTATCATTGCACCCATTAGATTTTCAGAATGGGTATCCAACTTAGTGCCCACAAGGAAGAAAACAGGTGAGATTAGATTATGTGTTGATTTAAGAAATTTGAACCAAGTCTCTCTTAAAGACCACTACCCATTGCCAAAGATGGATCATATTCTTCAAAGGGTAGTGGGGTCTTCAAGAATTTCCCTGCTTGATGGCTTTTCAGGTTTCAATCAGATATTAGTTCACCCAGATGATCAGGATAAAACAGCATTTACAACACCGTGGGGAACCTTTAAATATGTAAAAATGCCTTTCGGACTTAAGAATGTAGGTGCCACTTTTCAAAGGGCAATGGACATTGCTTTTGCCAAAGAAATCCATGATTTCTTAGTGGTCTACCTTGATGATCTAACTCCATTTTCAAAATCTGATCAAGAGCATTTAAAACATCTAAGGCAAGTGTTCCTGACTTGTAGGAAATATGGTATATCTTTAAATCCTAAGAAGTCCCTGTTTGGTCTTGAGGAAGGCAAATTGCTTGGTCACATCATTTCAAAAGATGGCATTAGAATTGATCCAGACCGAATTCAAGCCATCCTTTAAGTTCCTTATCCAAGAAACATCAAAGAACTGCAAGCTTTTCTAGGAAAGATCAATTTCCTAAGAAG
Source organism: Pinus tabuliformis (assembly GCA_031772625.1). NCBI lineage: Eukaryota > Viridiplantae > Streptophyta > Pinopsida > Pinales > Pinaceae > Pinus > Pinus tabuliformis. Next base: position 1,236,737,659 of record CM062805.1, on the reverse strand, counting down.
ATTTATTCCTAATTTGGCCGAGCTAATAAGACTGTTAAACAAAATGCTAAAGAAAGATTCCAAAGTCAAATGGACATTAGAAGCCAAACAAGCCTTTGAGAACATAAAAATAGCCTTAACAAAAACACCAGTCCTCACAAACCCGAGATTTGATAGAGATTTTATCATTTTTTCCTTTGCATCTGAACATACATTGCTGCTGTCCTATTACAAAAGGATGACAAGGGATGTTAAAAGCCTATTGATTTCTTCAGCAGAGCCCTTAGAGATGCTCCCTTAAAGTATCAAATCATGGAGAAGCAAGCATATGCCCTTGTTAAGGCCATCAAAGATTTCAGAGTTTACATTTTATACTCCCATGTGATAGCTTATGTACCAAACGCTGTTGTAAAAGACATTCTAACTCAAGAAGGAATTGAAGGCAAAAGGGGGCAAATGGATTGCCAATATCCTTGAATACGACATTGAGATAAAGCCCACTAAACTGATAAAAGGGCAGGGATTAGCCAAACTGATGACCGAAACCAATTTTCAAGCCCTTGACATTAATGAACTGGACAACGAACAGGAGCTGGCGACTCCACAGATCAATCAAGCCTTCTTGCTATCACCTTGGTATGCTGATATTTGTTTTATATTGTTAAACCTGCATGCTCCTCCAGGGTTTTCCAGAACTAAAAAGAGATTTTTGAAAATGAAGGCTTCAAAGTTTTGTATTATAGATAGTGCCCTGTTTTGGAAAAATCATGAAGGAATTTTATTGAATTGTCTAACATTGAATGAAACTGATAATGTTATGAAGGAGTTTCATGCAGGGGACTGTGGAGGGCACTTATATTGGAAGTCTACTGCTGATAAGATACTAAGGGCTAGTTTCTATTGGCCCACCCTCTTTGCTGATGTCAAGAAGTTTTTTGTTTCATGCCATAAGTGCCAGATCTTTGAAGGCAAAAGAAGGCTTCTGCCCTTACCCCTTAAACCCATTTCAACAGAGAAACCATTCCAGCAACGGGGTTTAGACTTCATTGGGGAAATTCATCCCTCATCTTCTGGCCAATATAAATGGATTTTGACTACCACAGATTAGTTTACCAAGTGGATAGAAGCCATCCCATGTAGGCAAGCCAATGACTCAACCATTATGCAATTCCTTGAAACCAATATCCTGTCCAGATTTGGCTGTCCTGAAAAAATTATCACAGACAACGCTGTTGCCTTTAAATCCAAGAAAATGATCAGTTTTTGCCACAAATACCACATTACCTTAGGTCACTCCACAGCCTATTACCCTCAAGGTAATGGCCTGGCTGAATCATCCAATAAAAGCCTCATCAATATCATCAAGAAAGTCTTGGAGGAGAATAAAAAGAATTGGCACAAAAAGCTGGTGAATGCACTATGGGATGACAGATTGACAACTAAGAGATCCATTGGGACAAGCCCATATGAGTTACTCTATGGCATGGAGGAAAGATTTCCTTCATCTTTGGGGATCCCTGTTATCAAGCTACTGCAAGAGATTCAAGCTGAGCCTAATGATATCCAGAGAAGGATAAATCAAACCATTCATTTACAGCAAACAAGGGAGGAATTGTATCACAGAACGCGGATTTTACAAGAAAAGCTGAAGAAGATGTTTGATAAAAGAGCAAAGGCTGAGGATTTCTACATAGGCAACAAAGTGTTAAGATGGGACTCAAGGAGGGAAGATAAAGGAAAGCATGGCAAATTCGATTTCCTGTGGAAAGGGCCTTTTTTTATTCAAGTTGTGCAAGGCAACAATACATATTTTCTGAAAAGTTTGGATGGCAGCGAAGTTGAAGATAGCCTTGTTAATGGCCGAATGCTTAAGCACTACTTTGATCCCTTTTGTTGAGATATAATGCAGTTGTATATTATATTGTGCATTAATATTTGTATATTCAGTATTTTTATTTTTACAGGAGTTCGATAAAGGAACAGCGCAACAATTTTTGAAGGAAGAATCAAGGGAGATGCACCATTTGATCTCTGTTTTGAATTAATTTCAAAAGAAAGTGCTCAGGCAAATATGAATATGTTGGAAGGCACGTAGAAGAAACTAGCAAGAAATAGCGCTGTAAATTTACGCAATTCAGTTAAAAAGTGCTGCAAGCAGGTTGCAAAAGAGTCAGATCATATAGTAGCCAGCAAAGGAGAGTTTCAATTTATAGCAACAATTGAAGATTAAGGCATTCTAGCCTGCTGTTCTTGGCTTTTCATCTGGAAAAGCCATCCCCAAGTGGAGCCACTGTTAGCCTCCTATTCCAATAGGTTTCATATTTCATGACTAACAGTTGAAATGCCAAATATGTCATTCTTTCCATGCTGCAAAGGTTCCATATTTCTTAGAAAACTCAGAAAACTTAAAAAATGTAAAGAGGGTATGCCCTAAAAGAATAATCAAAGGGTAAAAAGAACAATGAATGGGCCAAGAGAAAAATAAATGAAATGAACCCCAAACAAAAGGCCAGGAAAGTGTGCTAGCTCAAATTCCACTACTATATTCCATTTTTGAAGAACTATTCCATCTTTGAAGGATTTCACAGTTAAGGGAAGGCCAAACAGCTTAATCTTGGCCTCCCTAGGTTTAAATTGCTTGTTTTAGAGATAGAGAATAAAGATCTGTCCAAACTGTTTAATCTTGGCAGATTATTAGATAGGTAGAGAAGCTAGGGTGCTCAACTACTTAATCTGGGCCCCTGGAAGAAATAAGGATAGATTTAGATAGGAGGATAGCCAAAAGAAAAGATGAAAAGCTGGCTTTGCTAGTCTAGGTGCACCCAAACAAAGAGAAGAGAAAATGTTAGGCTAAGTAGGCTGGGTAGGCAATTTTTAGGTTGCAGAATGAAGAATTGTGATCAATTTTGTGTTTCAAAGTGTTAATTTACTTCAGATCACAAGTGCAAAGAAGTTTTCCCTTGGAGCAGCTCAAGCGAGGCATGACTAACTTCCCCTTCATCCTTTCCCCAAATCATTTACTAATTTCCCCCAGAGATGTTAAGATCTGCTTAATATCACTGCATTTCATCATATTCCATAACATTTGCCTAAGTAAAGATCTGCTTTACTTAGGGGTGCTCATATTCCTTCTATAAGTCCTTTTTTCCCCTTTAAAGCCTAAGATTTCTATACTTAGCGCTTTCTGATCAAAATTCATATTAATTTCTAACTTTATTATGTAAATCCCTCTTATTTCCCCTCCCCATATTAAAAATATGATAAAAATCCCCTTTATATACATATCCCCTCCTTTGGTTGAAATATAACCATAAATAATGCTTGGGAATTACTAAGTTTACTTGAAACTTAGTAAGAACCCTTAGTTGTGCTTCTAAAACCCTCTTCCAATGCATTGGACCCCTTCCAATGCATTAAAATCCCTCCTGCAATGTATAAAAGCCCTTTATTGACCTTGTTTTAAACTTTTCCAAGGCATAAAACCCTTTTCCAAGGCATAAAACCCTCCTCCGATTCAATACCCCCCCCCTTTCCAACGCGATATCGCGGTCGGAGGTAGCAGTGGCAATGTTGGCCCCCTTCTATGGTTCCCCCGATGATATTCCTCCAATTGCGATTTCGCAATCGCATATCGCAATACATATATGCAAAGGTTCAAGTCTCTGATCCATGCCTCCGATGCGATATCGCTATCGCACCCGAAGAGATATCGCTATCGCAACCCTTCGTTATCCCATATCTCCGCTTTACCGCAATTCATCATTTTTCTGCAAATCTTAAATTTCCCGAAAATCCCATGGTTTATCGTTAAATCCACGTTTTATCGCAAAACATTGATTTACCGCAGATCACCGCATTTCCATGTATCGCAAGCCTTTATCGCTATATTGCAATCGCAATAATATAAAGCCTCCACACCCCTTCCCCTCCGTCGATGCGATATTGCGATCTAATCGCAGCCGTTGGATTTTCCCTCGCTAGATCCAACGGCCCTGATATATTCAATGCTACAGTGTTTGCTCCCGCCTCATATTTCATCAAATCTCCCACTTTAAGTGTTTTTTGCCTTTTATAAGGTAGAAAGGCTATTTCTGCATATTTCAGTTCGGCGCCTGTGCACGCTCCATCAACAAAGGGATCAGATAGCGTTCTTCAGTGATTTTTGATTGCCTCGGCCCAAAGTAGCTTTGGACAACGAGCTCGGCCTCAGCACAGTCATCATTATGCAAAATATTCCGCCATTATGCAGTGTTTCTACTTTTTTGATGATATTTTGATCGGCTAGCGCCGATAGACCTTCTAAAGCCCACAGAAAGCAGCAGAAAGCACTGCAGCAGTTCTTTTTTGCCAAAAAGTGGTAAGCAAGGGCGTTTTAGCAGGTTAAAGTGTATCAGTGGAGAAAGAGAGTCCCGATTCAGCGAAAAGTGTATCAATTCAGCAGAGCGTTAAAGTGTATCAGTGCAGCAGTAAAAGCCAAAGTAGATGAGCAATAAAGAAGATCCCAACAAGTCAAAGAGTATCAGTGGAGAGTTTAAAGCCATTAAAAACTCATCAGATCAGAGTTAATGCACATTGAAGCCACCTAAGAGTAGCAGATCAAAGACCAAAGCACAATTATGGCAGAATGAATAGCACAGAGCTCAAAGGACGCCATAAAGCCATGTTTTGGTGGAGCTGCCTCCAACGCAGCTCAAAATAGATATTTTTTGCTTTACTTGTAGGATAAGATAGGTTAATCGCAGTTATTTCCTCAGATCTTTTATCAGATCTGTTTTTTAGATATTTTGCTTATAAATACTTCCCGAACTATGTAATAAGGGTTGGTTGGTTGATTAAGTCATTCTAGACTTGCACTGTAAGCCTGAGAACTTTTATGAACAAAGATTGCTGGAATGCATTGCTTGTGAACTGTCTGGTTGTGGATTTGATGGCTGAAGAGCTAATTACAGAATTCTAGTGCTACTTCATGGATCAATAAGTCTTTCTCACTTGTCTTTCAATTTCTATGTTTAGTATATCATCTATGTATCATGATCTAGATTGCAGGAAAGAAGAATAGCTCAGATGTTACTTAGATGTACTCTGTGCTCAATTTCTGTGATTTCTCCATGTTTTCTTCAGAATTAAGTTATGAATATGGATACTTCATTGCTCATATTTACACTAGTTCTTTCATATATGAATGCTGTTTAGGAATCCTTGATTGCTCCTAAATGATATTCTCTCATTTTCCCTCTGTTAGCATAATGAAAGCTACTTAGTTGCCTTTCATTCCCTGACCTCCATTTCATCCTTATTCTAGCTTGAAGTTGTTCCTTGTTTAGCTATCTTGCTCTGTAATCCCCTCTTTTCCAAAGAAAACACATCCAGTAGCCCTTAATCCTTGACTCCATGCCCAATGGTCTGAACTTCTCACACTTTGCAGGCCAACTCTGTTTGAAACATCATCCATCCCACCAAACTCAAACAAAACCCATGTACATCATAACTAGCCTAAAATCATATCAAAACAAAGCTAAATTTTAAAGAGAGAGCCCTCTCTGATTGCAGGTAGGCTAGGACCTGCAATCCAAAGATTGGTTTGTGGTTACCTCGGCCGTATCCCTTAAGGAGCCAAGGGACAACCTGAGTGATAACACCAGTGAAGCTAAAAGGTACAATTAAAAGGCCATGAATGTAATTTTGAATTTTTTGCCAAATTCTATGAAAACAAAAGCTGGTCAATGTTCAATAGCTAAATCTCTTTGGGGAAAGCTTCATAATCTCTATTCAACAAAGAAATCAGGTCAAGATGTTATTGAAAACTCGGATCCTTCTGAGTATGATGAAGAAGGGTTGACCATAGAAGAATTTTCTAAGGAGGCAATCAAGCTTATAAAAGAGCTCAAGGCTGAGAAGATCCGTTCCAATACTCTTGAAGAACAAGTTCAAGGTCTCAAAATTGAAGTTGAAGACAAATGTATTGAAGAGTCACTTCAAAAGAATTTGGAAGAAATTAATAATAAAATGACACGATACCTCAAGAGAGAAGTCCAACAGAAGCAACAAGAACTCGACATGGCATTTGCAGAGATTAGTAGGATCACACAACAGATGCAGGAAGCAGAAAAAGAATGGAAGGAATTTGATCGAAGATACATATTTGTCGTTGACCAAAAGCAAAAGGAATTAGAAACATCTTCAATAGAAATAAGCAGGCTCAGGATTGAAAGTGAGAATCAAAAGGAACATATACAGGTTCTCAATAGAGAAGTAGAGAAGACCACTCTTCTCAAGCTACAGCTTGAGGAGTCAAAAACAAGAAGGAATATCTTTAAAACATGGTTTCAATAAGATCTTTCTCAAAAGCAAGAAGAACTTGATGCAACTCGTGATGACATCAACAAACTTAAGGGATCATAAAAAGAATACTTACAATATAAGACAAATGAAGAAGCAAATATGAAGGCAATTAAAGATGGTAAAGCTCCAGTTGATGAAGGTACAAGCTCCACAGCTTCACAGGATGATTCTAAGAAGGAAGTTGATCAAAGTGAAAAGCCAAAGAAGAATGTTGCAACTCCAAAGAACAAGACCAAAGCAATCAAGAATAAAGGACCACAAGAAACTACAACACCGCCTCCAAAGAAGAATGAAAAATATTTCAGGTATGTTTGTTTATTGAATGGTTATTGCTTTTTATGTGCTAACTATGGACATATGGCTAGGGATTGTGAAGTTTTTGACAGGTACAATAATTATCTACAAAACCCTAGAAGCAAGTTTGCAGGATCACGAGACAGGTTCCATGATGATTTTGTCAGAAGAGAATACATGCTAGATGGGCCAAATATTGAATGTTTCAAATGCCATAACTATGGCCATAGCACTCATAGTTGCAGATATAAGATGGAATCGCCTATGGACAACATTGAATGCTTCAAGTATCATAACTATGGGCACATGGCTTGAGATTGCAGGAATAAGAATGTCTGGAAAAGGAAACAGGTACATGAAGAGAAAGTAGATAACAAGGTTTTAGCATTTATGCTTTCAAGATTTGTAAAAGAAAAAGGTCATGAGGAATTAGTAGTTGCTTCAAATAATGACTCAACTCAAGATGACCTGTTAGGTGACTCACTATTTTGAACAATCTGGCTTGTTGACTCCTTAATGTTTGTACAAGAGGAGTCTATGCAGCAATATATGGCACAAGTCTATGATTAACAGGAAGGTATTTTGAACAAGATGGTAGTTTCATTAAAGGTTCAGGGGGAGAAAAATAGTTGAAGGTGTTAGTGTCAGCCTTTGCAGCCTTCCTCCAGTGATCAAACATGCTCTTACAAAGTGATTATAAGGTGTCAAGGTCAAATTTTTTCGTTTCAGTGAGCCTTCAAGCAAAATTTGGTCACTAGCACTAGGTCTAGGGTTTCACAAATTGTGTTGTCAAAGTGTCCAATTATGCCAGTAGGCCAGAGGGAGGTTTTATTTCACAAAATTTTATCGTCATATCGATGGATTATGACTTTTCTTCAAAAATCTGTTTTGAAGAAAATTCGTCATTTCGTTTTGTAATAAATTGCCATGTAATTTTCAAAAAAAAAATTCAATTGTTGAAATCTCCAGGCACAGCCCTGGTCTTCCTTTTTCAAGGTATGCCATTATCCCTGCAAAAACATCCAAAAGATTCATTATTCAAGTCAGATAATTAAAGAAGAAACAGAAGAACAGGGTTTGTATTAAAGTGAAAAAGTGCCAAAAGCTAAAACATTACAAAGATGGGTTTTTGAGAACCAAAAATCAAAGCCATGTCTTTATGAAGATATTTATGTGTGTATAATGTCATTTGCATCCAAGAAGATCAAGGAAAGTCAAAGTTAGTGGTGAGAAGGTGATTTTCAAAGCCAAGACTGTGTTTATTAGCTGCGTGGCACATTGGAGGAGGTTGCGGTGCATATAAGCTGTGCGGCGCATTGGGCGAAATTCTGCATTGTTAAATTACACTGTCACGGTGCATCCAGGAGGCGCGGCGCACTAGGTTGGTGTGCAGCGCACAGAGTCGACAAGCTAGTTTTTTATCCCTGCAGTCATCAAAACTCAAATAGCGCCATGTCTTTTGCTCCAAGTAAGTCTGAGCATTCTTGCTATTGAATTTAGTTTGGTTGGGTATTGTTTGGAGGGAAGCTTTAAAGGTTTGAAGTGTGAAAATATAAACCCTACATTTATATCAAAATGTACTCCATTGGGTTTTTTGATTGGTGTTTTCAAATGATGATTTTGGTGCCAAGTCTCCTCTCCCACTTGTGATCCCTTCCCTTATACTTTAAACTCCCTAATCACTCATATCTCTGCTTCCCATTTTCCCTATCATTCTCCCTCTCTCGTATAATTCACAAAATCCCTAAATCCCCACTTCCTAAACACAGTCAAGTGATAGTTTTCTCATTTTAAAGGTTTCACTTGATAATTTTCACCATCCACTTTTCCCCCTGTCCCATATTCCTCACAATCCCTCATTTTTCTGTGGCACATTGGCATTGAAAACAAAACATCTAATTTTCAAACCCAACCAAACACCTACTTGATATACACATTGCAGCACCATGACAGAGACAGATTCATCATATGAGCAAGAATATGAGCAAGACAATGACTCAACCACTGAGCTTAATGTGCCGAGAAGGCCTTGAAAAGGTGGCAGACATGTCAGAGAAGAGCCTACTTCCTTAACTCAATTACAGGCCTGCTCACTTGCAATGACATGCTTTCAGCAAATGTCATGCTTTCAGTATTGTGAGATGATTGCTCAGATCTAGCATCATCAGGAGTTAGTTTGGTTGTTTGTTTTACATTTGCATGATAGTCATGTTACTCTTGCTAGAGTAAACTTCACCTTGACACCAGAAACCATCTCTCAGGCCACCGGGATACCAAATATAGGGGAAGAGTGGAACAAGAGGCAGCAGCTGGATAGATCATATTATGAACCTTACATCAGGCCTAGCTATTTGAGACAGCTCAGGAGAGTATTCCCATTTTAGTTTCTGAAGGAATATTATGCGCCATTGATGAGACTCATTATCAGATACTTCAGTTATGAAGGTTGCTTCTCACGCCTCTATGCATACCATATCAGGTCATTGATGCATTTCACGAGAGTGAGGTTGATGAACATTCCAGATTTCATGTGTTGAAACATCGAGAGGATGACTACTCTTGTGCAGAAGAAGACTTTTGAACAACAGTACAACAACATTTACCACCATGCGCTCATCAAAATTTTGGTGGTTCATCAGCTTGGATTACAGGGCATCACATGGGATGATTTCATTTCCCGTGATTTTTTCAGAGCTTCACAGGGGCTTTCAGAAGTTGGGCATGAGATAGGTGGACCTTCTCATCAGTATGAGCGCCATGAGACCGTTAGTGTGCCGGTATTCATCACATATCAGAGGGGCACTAGACATTTGTTTGCAGCAGCAAAGCGAGTGTTATCTCCACCCGGGGTGGAAGGGGCCTCGCTTCCTCCATCAGCACCACAGGTATAGGACAAAGGCAAGAGGCCAATGCAGGATGAGGGGCCTTCAGGTGAACGAGAGACCGACTTCATTCTCATTCATGATGATGATACAGATATGGGCTCGGAAAGTGCCAAACTTAGAGAGATCATCCAGGAGCAGCAAATAGAGATCAATGCCTTATCCCTTGACTTGGAGAGGGCTAAGTGGACTATGAAATATTTGGAGCAGAGGAACAAACAGCTTGAAGATCAGCAAGCGGTCATGGAGTTACAAAACATCCGCGAGAATCGCCAAGCTACACAAAGAGGAGGATTGAGCTCACTTCATTGGAGCAAGAGATTAATGATGATCGGGAGTCTTGGCTCGAGAGAGTCAACATGCACTTGGAAGGATTGTTAGACAAGGCTGACAGAGACAATGCATTGTTAAGACACATGGTTTTCCATTACAGGGCGCGGCATATGAGTTCCAAGGCACGAATAAGGAATCTAAAGGCAAAATTGAAGAAGGCGACAAAGAAGCAAAAGATGCAAAAGGAGCATGATCGACTCGAAATTTTGGCACATATTTACTTGTTCTAGAGGATTCATTCACTAAAAGGTGAAAATTAAATGAATGAATCAGTTTCCTAGCATATAGGGGTAAGTTGTTTGACTACCTAGATTTCAGTTCCTTGTTTAGAATTAGTTCAAACAGCTCCTAGAATGATGAGCTCGACCCCTAGAGGCAAGCGAATGGATTGAGCTAGTCTATATCATGTAATTTCTGAGTCAATTTCAGGGTTGGATACTTGGGATTGCAGAGCACTCTATTTTACATTTCATTTCTGCAATTTTGGCAAATGAAAGACCAGGGTTTTGCAGCACTTGTTGGGATCCATGTGGCTCTATGTTTTGATGGTGTGTTTATCTATGTATTTGTAAGTTCATTGATGTTTATGTGTATCATTTTCCCTTCTCTTGTCTTCTGCAATTAAACAAATGAGTGATTAAGGTAGAATTCATTGGACTGCTATGCTCTGCCTGGATATTTTGTTTAATTCTTCATGTTTTCATCTGTTTGAGGAGGACTCTTGAGACCTTCTTGCCCTCCTTGGTTCCTCACCAATCTAATTCACCCATTCATTCAATCCAAAGAATCAAAACGATTTCCTTCCTTGCCCCAATCAGAACTCTGCAAAAACTAGGCCTCATCCCCGGACCCAAAATTTGCCTTTCCCTTTTTCCAACAAAAAACCCCCAAAAATCAAATCAAAACTTTTCACTTAATACCTAGCTTAAAATTAGTTGCTAAATCAGTCATCTCCAGCCCAATTGATTATCTTTTGCTGAGATTGACCTGGAGAGAGCCCTCTCCTGTCCTCATAGGGCTAGCTACGAGGTTGAGCGTGGTTTGATGTGGACCTAGAACCTTGTCTTTTCAGCCTGAGGCAAATCTAGGCTCTAACATAGTGGCGACCATACTGGGAAAGAAAATGGCTTGCTTATTGATGTCATTTGTCTTATAAGCTATAGACGAAGCCTGAAGTTATGCCAAGTAGCCTTCGAAATGCTCTTTCTTTGCATTAGCACAAGTAGATAAACGCTGCCTCAGTCAATCTCCAGTCTATCTTGTGAACGTGACACTTGACTTGTGAATTACCCCCAGTACATCAGATCGTTCTAGACTTTGGGTGATGAATCTAGAATTCGATAGGCTGAAATCATTCACCTGGCGACTTCATTCACTGAAAAATCTAGCAATCAATGCTTCATGGTGACTCCACTGCAGGAAGATTAGTAGCTTTAAGATTTTCAAGATGGAACGGGTTGCAAGAAGATACACTCCTATGAGCCGAGATCACATTCCAGGTTTTCCAAATAAAATTCCAAAGGTAAATTGGCAAAGGAATTTGCCTATGTTTAAAGATGATGATAGGAAGGATGCTGCTTTACATCTAGTTAGATTTCACATATATATTCGCAAGTTGAAGGTTGATTTTCCTGAAGATTCCTTGATGAAGATATTCATGGCCACTTTGGAAGGTGAAGCCCGATCTTGGTATGAAAGTTTACCACCTACTTGTATTTACTGTTTAAAGGATTTTCATGCCATGTTCTTTGAAAGGTATAAAGAATCTTATCCATCATTAAATTTGGTTCAGAATTGTTGCAAACATGTTTATAGTTTTATTGAAAATCTTGAGAAAGTTTATGAAGATGATGACTTCATGGATGATGAGATCATGGAAGCCCTGTATGAAAATCCATTTTAGTAGCATAAAGAGAACTTAGAAGATACACATCAAGATGCTTAAGAAACTTTGCAGCCAGATCAAGATCTTAGCACAGTGGAAAATGATGAAAGAGGAGGTTTTATTTCAGATCTGTCCATAAAAGAAGACAACATGCAGGAAAGTCAAGTTTCAATCTTAGAATGTGATAAAGTCAAGTCGGCTAGTTCATATCTAGATTCAGATCATGATGATCAAGAGTACCTTGTTCTGCATCCCATGAAGGAGAGCTCTGCTGTTGAGATCATCTGGAATGAAGAAGACAAAGTTATTGAACAACGCCTTCATGAGGAGGTAATCTAGTCACTTGATGAAAAACAAGATGAAACCTTTGTTCAAGTAAGTGAAAAATCTTCTTTTGATAACTCAGTGGTAAAGGATAATTTGGATAATTTGATTGCCATGTCCTATGAGGATGATCAACAATGTTTTCAAATTTTAGAAGATCAGGGAATTGAGGACTGTCAGTCAGGTTTTTAATGTTTAGAAATGTTATTTCAAGAAGAAAATACTTGCTTGAGCAAAAGGAAACAAAAAGTCTTATCTCCTTTGTCTGAAAATGAAATAGATCAACTCCTGAAAGGTCATGTTACAGCTCAAGTTAACGCAGATCTGCAGTGTGCACATGGTAAAGAAGGTGATGGTGGAACTTCTTCCTCTTTTGAAAATGATGACAGTCTTGTAATTATCTTTATAGATCAGCAAACAAATAATATTTTCTTTCATGAAGATGATAAGGCTGTTATGTATGATAATCTTGAAGATTGTTTTCTGTTTAAGAATGACCTAGACCATGAAGTTGAGGAATATGAGCTTGAGAGAGACAATATGCCAGAATTTCTCATGCTTGAGGAATTTTCAGCTGACACTCAGATAGCACAAGCTAATACCTCTCTATGCCTTCCTATCACTCGGCAATCAAATGTTCTTTCAGATCAGAATGAAGGGAGTACTTGTATTTTTGCTGCTGGATCTCAAGACAAGCTAGTGCTTCAGGATTTTCAAGATCCTTTTGGCATTCTTTTGAAAGCACTAGAAAAGATAAATGTTGCCTAGTTCGGTAGCATAAGCCTTGGTTTCAATTGTTATTGTGAGTTGCCTACATGTACATCGTTATGCCTGCTCGGGGAAAATGAGAGCAGAATTTCAGTATGTAGCCATCTGCTCGATTGGTTACATTGGAAGGCCCACTACACATGATTGTACATATTTCATCAGTAGATAGGTGGTTTTCATCACGATTTGAAACCCTCAAATCTTGATGGTCTGCTGCCATTAAAAAATCTTTGTAAGTACTTGTTTCAGTTAAGTAAGTCCTGAGTCATATTTTGTTTTCGTCAGTTTTGAGTGTCTAGTTTTAGTTGCTGAAAGTCTAGTTTCAGCTTTTGAGTATCCTGTTTCAGTTTGAGTTAGTCTTACTCATTTCAATTATGAGTCTTGAGTCTTGAGTTTCGATGTTTTGTTGTCAAGATATTGGTTTTGGTTTGTCGAAGTTATTGACTCCATTGCCCAATGGATAAGGCATTGGTCTGCTCTCCCAAAGATCTGTTGTTCTTGGCACCTCCAAGGAGTTACCATCCCCATTGGAGCCAATGTTAGTGTTAGCCTTTGCAGCCTTCCTCCAGTGATCAAACATGCTCTTACAAAGTGATTTTAAGGTGTCAAGGTCAAATTTTGTCATTTCAGTGAGCCTTCAAGCAAAATTTGGTCACTAGCACTAGGTCTAGGGTTTCACGAATTATGTCGTCAAAGTGTCCAATAATGCCAGCAGGCCAGAGGGAGGTTTTATTTCACAAAATTTTATCGTCATATGGATGGATTATGATTTTTCTTCGAAACTCTGTTTTGAAGAAAATTCGTCATTTTGTTTTTTAATAAATTGCCATGTAATTTTCAAAAAAAAATTCAGTTGTTGAAATCTCCAGGTGCAGCACTGATCTTCCTTTGTCAAGATATGCCATTATCCCTGTAAAAACAACCAAAAGATTCATTATTCAAGTCAGATAATCAAAGAAGAAACAAAAGAACAAGGTTTGCATTAAAGTGAAAAAGTGCCAAAAGCTAAAACATTACAAAGATGGGTTTTTGAGAACCAAAAATCAAAGCCATGTCTTTATGAAGATATTTCTATGTGTATAATGTCATTTGCACCCAAGAAGATCAAGGAAAGTCGAAGTTAGTGGTGATAAGGTGATTTTCAAAGCCAAGACTGTGTTTATTGGCTACGTGGTGCATTGGGCGAAATTCCACAGTGTTAAATTACACTGTCACGGCGCATCCAGGAGGCGCGACGCACTGGGTTGGTGCGTGGCGCACAGAGCTGACAGGCCAGTTTTTAATCCTTGTAGTCATCAAAACTCAAATAGCGCCATGTTGTTTTCTCCAAGTAAGTCTGAGCATTCTTGCTATTGAATTTAGTTTGGTTGGGTATTGTTTGGAGGGAAGCTTTAAAGGTTTGAAGTGTGAAAATATAAACCCTACATTTATATCAAAATCTGCTCCATTGGGTTTTGTGATTGGTTTTTTCAAATGATGATTTTGGTGCCAAGTCTCCTCTCCCACTTGTGATCCCTTCCTTTATACTTTAAACTCCCTAATCACTCATATCCCTGCTTCCCATTTTCCCTATCATTCTCCCTCTCTCATATCATTCACAAAATCCCTAAATCCCCACTCCCTAAACACAGTCAAGTGACAGTTTGCTCATTTTAAAGGTTTCACTTGATAATTTTCACCATCCACTTTTCCCCCTATCCCATATTCCTCACAATCCCTCATTTTTTTGTGGCACATTGGCATTGAAAACAAAACATCTGATTTTCAAACCAAACCAAACACCTACTTGATATACACATTGCAGCACCATGACAGAGATAGATTCATCATATGAGCAAGAATATGAGCAAGACAGTGACTCAACCACTGAGCTTAATGTGCCGAGAAGGCCTCGAAAAGGTGGCAGACATGTAAGAGAAGAGCCTACTTCCTTAACTCAATTGCAGCCCTGCCCGCTTGCAATGACATGCTTTCAGCAAATGTCATGATTTCAGTATTGTGAGATGATTGCTCAGATCTAGCATCATCAGGAGTTAGTTCGTTTGTTTGTTTTACATTTGCATGATAGTCATGTTACTCTTGCTGGAGTAAATTTCACCTTGACACTAGAAACCATTTCTCAGGCCACCGGGATACCGAATATAGGGGAAGAGTGGAACAAGAGGTAGCAGCTGGATAGATCATATTATGAGCCTTACATCAGGCCTAGCTATTTGAGACAGCTGAGGAGAGTATTCCCATTTCAGTTTCTGAAGGAACCTTATGCACCATTGATGAGACTCATTATCAGATACTTCAGTTGTGAAGGTCGCTTCTCATGCCTCTATGCATACCATATCAGGTTATTGATGCATTTCACGAGAGTGAGGTTGATGAACATTCCATATTTCATGTGCCGAAACATCGAGAGGATGACTACTCTTGTGTAGAAGAAGACTCCTGAACAGCAGTACAATAGCATTTACCACTATGCGCTCATCAAAATTTTGGTGGTTCATCAGCTTGGATTACAGGGCATCACTTGGGATGATTTCATTTCTCGTGAATTTTTCAGAGCTTCACAGGGGCTTTTAGAAGTTGGGCATGAGATAGCTGGACCTTCTCATCAGTATGAGCGCCATGAGACCGTTAGTGTGCCGGTATTCATCACATATCAGAGGGGCACTAGACATTTGTTTGCAGCAGCAAAGTGAGTGTTATCTCCACCTGGGGTGGAAGGGGCCTCGCTTCCTCCATTAGCACCACAAGTACAGGACAAAGGCAAGAGGCCCATGCAGGATGAGGGGCTTTCAGGTGAATGAGAGACTGACTTCATTCTCATTCATGATGATGATACAGATATGGGCCTGGAAAGTGCCAAACTTAGAGAGATCATCCAATAGCAGCAAACAGAGATCAAAGCCTTATCCCTTGACTTGGAGAGGGCTAAGTGTACTATGAAATACTTGGAGCAAAGGAAAAAACAGCTTGAAGATCAGCAAGCAATCATGGAGTTACAAAACATTCGCGTGAATCGCCAAGCTGCACAAAGGAGGAGGTTTGAGCTCACTTCATTGGAGCAAGAGATTAATGATGATTGGGAGTCTTGGCTCGAGAGAGTCAACATCCACTTGGAGGGACTGTTAGACAAGGCCGACAAAGACAACACATTGTTGAGACACATGGTTTTCCATTACAGGGCAAGACATATGAGTTCCAAGGCACGAATAAGCAATCTAAATGAAAAATTGAAGAAGGCGACAACGAAGCAAAAGAGGCAAAAGGAGCATGATCGACTCCAAATTTTAGCCGAAGCTTCTTTGGCTGAGAATGTACTTTATTGGGGACCTACAGCCCAAATTTCAAGAAATTTGGAGAAAATTTTGTCAATTTTGAATTTTTTGGCTTTAAAACAGGCTTTTCTGCCCAGTGCGTAGCGCCACTTGGCGCGCGCTTATAATTGGGAGATCTCCAGGAGGAAAACTTTACATTTTTGGATTTTTCATCAAAAGTTATGCATGCTCATGGATTACCTAAGGGTTTCATCAAGTTCTGGGTTGCCTAAAGGGTCAAAAACACCCTAAAAATGACCTTTCTACCACTTTTTCCACACACAAGAAGCAGTCTTGGGATATTGAAGTTTTGGAGGGGAAAATGACATCCAAATTCAGAAATTCCACTTGGGTTGGAAAATAGATAGGCAGGGATTTCCAAGAAGCACACTTGGGCTCAGTTTGGACTTCGGGAAGTTCCTAAAAGTCAGCTCCAAAGTGGCATAACGCATACAGATTTTGGCGGGGCGCATAGAGAATTTTGGCTTATTTTTCACTCGACAGCTCAGAATTTCGCCTAGTTTTGACCAGTTTTACTTTTTGATGTAATTATTGATCTATATTGATGTAGCTTGATGAAAATGATGTAATTTTGGCACATATTTACTTTTTCTATAGGATTCATTCACTAAAAGGTGAAAATTAAATGAATGAATCAGTCTCTTAGCATATAGGGGTAAGTTGTTTGACTACCTAGATTTCAGTTCCTTATTTAGAATTAGTTCAAACAGCTCCTAGAATTATGAGCTCGACCCCTAAAGGAAAGGGAATGGGTTGGGCTAGTCTATATCATGTATTTTTTGAGTCATTTTCAGGGTTGGACACTTGGGATTGCAGAGCACTCTATTGTACATTTCATTTCTGCAATTTTGGCAAAAGAAATACCAGGGTTTTGCAGCACTTGTTGGGATCCATGTGGCTCTATGTTTTGATGGTGTGCTTCTATCTGTATTTGTAAGTTCATTGATGTTTATGTGTATCATTTTCCCTTCTCTTGTCTTCTGCAATTAAACAAATGAGTGATTAAGGTAGAATTCATTGGACTGCTATGCTCTGCCTGGATATTTTGTTTAATTCTTCATGTTTTCATCTGTTTTAGGAGGACTCTTGAGACCTTCTTTCCCTCCTTGGATCCTCACCAGTCTGATTCACCCATTCATTCAATCCAAAGCATCAAAACGATTTCATTCCTTGCCCCAATCAGAACTCTGCAAAAACTAGGCCTCATCCCCAAACCCAAAATTTGCCTTTCCCATTTCCCAACAAAAAACCCCCAAAAACTCAAATCAAAACTTTGCACTTAATACATAGCCTAAAATTAGTTTCTAAATTAGTCATCTCCAGCCCCATTGATTATCTTTTGCTGAGATTGACCTGGAGAGATCCCTCTCTTGTCCTCATAGGGCTAGCTACGAGGCTGAGCGTGGTTTGATGTGGACCTAGAACCTTGTCTTTTCAGCCTGAGGCAAATCTAGGCTCTAACAGAAGGATTACAGTTACCAGGAACAAGACAAGATTAGTTTGCAAAGGATATGCACAAGTAGAAGGAATTGATTTCGAAAAAACATTTTCACTAGTTGCCAGAATGGAAGCCATCTGGATGTTTCTTGCCTATGCGTGTTCAAGAAAAATAAAAGTCTACCAAATGGATGTTAAGTCAGCATTTCTAAATGGAGAATTAGAAGAAGTTTACATCGAACAACCTGAAGGTTTTCTACGATCAGAAAAAGAAGACTATGTTTGCAGGTTAAAGAAGGCTTTGTATAGTCTCAAGCAAGCTCCTAGAGAATGGTACGCTCGTCTTGATGGATATCTACATCAAAAAGGGTTCAAGAAAGGTACTGATGATAGCCATCTTTATGTACAAATAGATAAACATAATTTAACAATCGTTGAGGTATATGTGGATGATATAATCTTTGGTAGCAATGATGATCGACTAGGTAAGGACTTTCCTAAAAAAATACAAAGTGATTTCGATATGTCTTTACTTGGTGAGTTGACATACTTCTTAGGGCTTCAAATATCTGAGTAAGAGAAAGGAATATTTATATGTCAAGCCAAGTACATCAAGGAAATTCACAAGAAATTCAAAATGGAAGATTGCAAACCCGTCCTTACTCCGATGGTAACAAATTTCAAATTGAGCATAGATGACGCATCTAAAGATGTGGATCAGAGGTTGTAAAGATCTATGATTGGTAGTCTTCTATATGTAATAGCCTCCTGGCTAGATGTTATGCAAGTAGTTGGACAAGTAGCAAGATTCCAAGCAGCACCAAAAGAATCACATATTATTGTCATCAAAAGAATTATTCGATATCGAAAGGGCACAACAGAATATGGCTTGTGTTATCCCAAGGGCAACAATCTTATTATTCAAGCCTTTACAAATGCAGATTGGGCAGGAAGCGTTGATGATTGTAAGAGTACTAGTGGAGCAACATTCTATCTAGGTGGTTGTCTTGTATCATGGTTGAGAAAAAAGCAAACCTCAATCTCGTTATCCACAACAGAAGTAGAATACATTGCGGCTGAAGCTTGTTGTACTCAAGTTCTCTAGATGAAGAAAACTTTTCAAGATCTTTAGGTCAAGTTTGATGAGCCTATTCCCATATTTTTCAATAACACCAACACCATCAGTATATCCAAGAATCCTGTGATGCATTCCAAAATGAAGCACATTCCGATTGAATATCATTTCGTTAGAGAGCAGGGCACTGAAAACAATATCAAGCTTGAATATGCTGGTACAAAAGAAAAAATTGCTGATATCTTCACTAAACCTTTACCTCATGAAGCATTTGAATATCTTCACCAGAAGTTTGGGATTCTCCCAAGTTCTCATTAGATTTTCCTTATTCAGAAAATAAAGGCGGAGTGGAAGTGTGTACAAGTCTGCAGGATGGTTGTGTGTCACGGGGAGTTACCCTTTGCCATTGATTTCAAAGGGGGAGAGAAGGTAGTAGGAAGAGGTGCCCTAACTGTAGTGGGAGAACTTGTGTTGCCATCAATGCCAAAGGGGGAGGTTTTTGATCTAAAGATGATCTCAGGTTGTCATTGATGTCAACCCAAGCAACACCAGGGGATATCCTGATATTGCAAGGGAATTTTGACTTGAAAACTTACTCTATTTTGATTCAAGGATCTTCTAGATGGATTCTACTTGTCAATATGTTTCCGTTGATATATGGCACGCCAAGTAATTCTTCACAGTTTGAGAGATATTCATGTTTGAAGTTAGTAACCTCAGTTAGTGGGCTAATATCCTATGGAGTTATGGCATGGCACTTATAATTGGTTTTGATCAGTGAATAGTCAATAATTAATAATTTTTCAAGCTCCTAAAATCCCTCCAACATTCTCTATAGAAGCCCCTCTCAACTCTAAAAAGAAATCTCATATATCCTCCAAATGAAGTGATCGTGGCCTTTTCACTATAAATTCATTTATGTGAAGTATTAGATTCTAAACTGAAAACCCATTTGATTTTCAATCCTGATGAACGTCGTGACAAAATTTTAAATCTTGGTTCGCTATATTTGCGGCAATATGATCTATGGAAGTTAGGGTTTTTGCAGGCTCCCGAATTTCATCTCAAAGAAGTGACCTTGGGAAAATCGACATAACTCTCTCTTTGAGAAGAGGATTGGAATCCTATAAAAAGTGGCAAATAGTGCACGGACTATAGTTTTCTTTATATCAATTTTAGAGCTGAAGGAAGAAACAATGACACATGGCACGCCGTACAATTTCGCTCTACTAAACTAGTCCATAATTAGGTCATTGTGAGAGATTGAGCATCACATTACCTTGAAGAGTCAAAATCGGGTTATACCTATGGCATTGGAAAGAAGACTCAGAGGGATACTACAAGATTGAAGATCACATATTGGATCTAAAATCACAGAGATAGATCAAATTAAATATCGTGCTCCTAGAAGGTGAGAAAATCTAGATCAAGTGTTGTGAAGGGGTGCAAAGGACTAGACTTTCTAGGGTAGCAAAGAGCAAGGTGTAGAAAAATGATGCAACAGAGGTAAGCTACAGGTAAGTATCTTCTATATATGCATGTTCATCTCTTAATTACATTAGGTTCTTTGTATTCTAATTTGTTGTTTTTGTTTAGCACTGACATATGCTCTGCAACATGAGGTAAGTTTTGTTATTGTCATGTCATGGGTATTTCCTTGAAGACTTTTTGCAGGTATTATATATTCATCAAGAGAAGAATCAATGAATAATATAATGTTCTAAAGAATGAGAAAGGGTAGCATGACAAGAGAAGCAATCAAGGTGCAAAACAGTAGCAAGAATTTCACCATATGAAGTCTTCAAGTGGGCAGCACTACATATAAACATTGTAAAAGTATCATTGTACATAGTCATTGTAAAATAATCTTTGTAAAAGTTGTACACGTGTCTATCTGCCAAGAGTTGAAGAGGTAGTGTTGGGAGGTCTAGGATCATCATTAGGTGGTTGTGTCATAGTTGGGGTTATGGTCTAGTGTGTCTTCTTCTTCTACATCATTCTATATCATTGTAAAGTGGACCATTTTCCTTGGTACGGGAGTCCATTCTTCTTTTATTCTTCTATAGGGTGGTAGGGTGGTGCATGAAGTCACCAACAGGTTCAAGCCTGTGAAAACTTCAGGGTGGTAGGGTGGTGCTAGGGTGAGTTGTAGCTCATTGGGTGTTGGGGCATCTGTTCAGTTGACTACTGAAGAATATCGGGCATTGGAGCATCCATCCAGTGGGGAATGGAGAAGAATTATTTTCTAGAATTCTAGGAAGTTTTTGCTTTCATTTCAATTGGGCTGAAGATTAAAGAATTTATTAGAAAAGCGTTCCGTGGTTTTTGACCCGGCGGGGGTTTTCCACCTAATATCTTTGTGCCTCATGGGTTCTTTTATTTATTGTTATTACTGCATAAATGATAATAATAATTGAAGATTAACTAATGCTCTAAAAATATTTAAAAGTGCTAATTGCTAAGGAATACTGATTTACTCCCCCCCCCCCCCCAGTATTTTCCAACAACTTTCCCGTGCCAATGAAGCTGATGGACTCATTGTTTTATGTTGGCTACAACTATGTGAACACAAGAGACATTGTCAAATGTTGGGTGAAAGAGCCATTGAATTTTCGACAAACACGCACCCATGTATACAAGAAAAAGTCCCACAGGAAGGCCTACCATATCTTGGTTATCTTAGCTTGCAGGATCCATGGTCATTAGAGCACAAAAACCTTTCTTGAAGGGTGGGAAGTCTTATTGGACCAGGTGGTGAACAAGGGGAATACGTTCAACTAGTTAGATTTGTTGGCTCGACAATTGAGGGCCCATGTAGCACAAGATTAGAGTCCTACCAATAGTGAGAAAGCATGGTTTTATATGTATGCATATTTACTGGATGCGATCTATGCACAAAAATAATTCCTTGGCATGAATGGGACATGGACACCAAGACAACCTCTCGTACACATCTATTACAAGTTTCTTTCGGATTATAGTTATCAAGGAGTAATGGCACAACTAACTAACCACTTCATCATCCCACTATACAAGCTCCATCTTTGAAGAAGATCCACCTTGTATGTCAGGAGGAGAAATGGAGGTGATATATATTTGTATGACTCACCAGGTGGCACCTTCCTTAGAGTATTTGGTAGAGATAAGCCTCTGCATGTTTTACCAAGGTATGCCACCGAAAATATTGTCATGCAAGAAGTGTCATATCATCTCGCCACAGGGTTGTAAGCGATGTTTCAAAGGAATAAGAAAGCACCATGAACCACTCTTCCTTTGGAAATTGGATTATATGAGATAAATAACTTGAAAGTCGTAGATGCCAAGGGAAAGGATATAGCGAAGTTTTCATTTGGTACACGAGACTTTAATTTGTATGAGCCCCATGGTATTTATAAAGACCATTGTGTGAGATTTTACTTTTCATGGATTGGTTAGGCATTCCATTGGCCAGAGGAGGATCCATGGAGGTATTAATACAATGCCTCCAAACTCCATGAGAAGGTTAGTTTAGCAGGGAATTCACAGGCTGTTCCACAGATGACAAAAATTTCGAAAGAAACAATAGCAGAAGGCAACAATCCCATGTAGGACAAGGGAAAGAGGAATATTGTCGACAATATAGAGGGAGAACAAAGTTACAAGATGAAAGAAAATACTATTATTATGAAAGAAACTTTGGTTGCAGAAGAAAAGAGGAAACAAAGGATATAGAGAGTAGAGCAGAGGAAGAGAGAAAAGAAGAGGTTGCAAGAAGCATAACTAAAGCTGTAGGTGATAGAGAAAAAGTTGAAGGAATAACAAGAATTGAGGAGGAGAGAATGAGAAGAGAAGCGGAAGAAAGAATAAAAACAAAGGCAAGACAAAATTACAAAGGAAAGCAAGCCAATACATGTTGAAGAGCAAGATCAAAACCAACCAATAACTAAGGAGGAAGGTGAACAGATGCAGGATCAGGAGCTTGCTCAGTAGATTGAGAACTTGATTGAAGTAACAAACTTGGAGATGGAATAGAAGCCATAGAATGAAGATGTTAATTTGATGCCAATTGCACCATAGGTCATCCCTCAGTATCCACCACCTTCGGCAACAGAGCCAGCCTTGAGCGAGGAAGGGGGTGTTGTTCCCTTGATGATGATCCGGTAATGGATGTGTACAATCTATCATTTGATGAGTTCCAAAAGAGGATTGTACAAGCACATAGAAATAATTTTCCAAATGATCATGCATCACCTGCATTTGTTAGAGAAAGGGTGATATTTCAAACACTAGGAAGCATCCAAATGTCATTATCGAAGCCAACTTGGCCTATGCAGGAGAAACAAGATCAAACATTCAATATTTGATGGGCGAGAATAGTGATACTCATTGAAGTATTGACACTTAGAGAAACCATGCAGAAGCTCTATGAGGGGTTTGTGACTATACATAAAGCAGTTGATTGTTTGCATGATCCACAACAATAGTGGAAAGGGTTTATTAAAACTCTCAAGAACATACAATCTTGCATTACTTATGTGCAAGAGTGGAAAATGCGATACAAATGGGAACTACTTGACTTAGTGAAGAAAATGAAGCCACAAGAAGAGTTGTAGAAAGCAAAAGTTGTGATGTTGATTCAGAACAACAAGTAGCTCACCTCATTTATTGGTAGCATTTAGACCTCATATGTATGGTTGTTCAGTAGTTTGGATGTCTTGGTGAGAACACACTAGATCCCATCAGTTTGTTCACTCACCAAAGCCAAATCCAAGAACCAAGTCTGGCAAGAGATCGATGAGTACTTGGAGTAGCTGAGACAAATTTCCACCAAGGAGGATTTAGAGTTGAACAAATAGAACATGCAAAATTACATCGGTGGTTCTATCCAAATCAGAACAATGTTTCTCATGCTTTAGAACAAACTCAAAATTGGTTCCAAGACATTGTACCTGGATTCCATGGAGGCTAGAGTCCGCTTCCAGCCAGACACCATCACGCAGTTTGGGGACATCATCACACAGTATCCAACTTGGCACTAATATGTGACCGAGAAGCAGCAAATGGAAGTTGTTGAGCTATATTTCTCCCAAACTCAAGCATCATAGTGTTGTGTCTTGTTAGGCTATCAAGTTGTCTCTACCCTATTTTGTATTATATGGACACAAGTGTATAATGTAATATTATTTGTAATTATGTTGTAAGTGAAATTCCAAGTGTCAATATTGGCATATGAAGAGTCATCATGTAATGTAATTAGTCATTTTTATAAATAAGTTGAAGAGTCATGAAGGTAGCCCAAATGACATAGAGGGGAGTTGAAGAGTCACCCCCTCTTGTTATAAATAGAACTACAGAACTCATCTAACAGACTTTTGAGAGCCAATTGTTTGGCTAGGCTTAGGACTAGAAGGAGCTTGGGAGTATTGTGAAGAGCCTTGGATTCTCCATAGCATAGAGCGAGTATACATCTTTGGAGGAGAAGGTGTTCTTCACTTTAATGTTCCACTTTTGGGGCTAGTGGTCCATCAATGGTGTATGTATGAATTTAACTTTCACTTATAATAATAAATCAGAGCCAACATGCTTTCATACATATGTTGTGAATATAGTAGTACTTTTCTTGTTGTATTTGTAATGTATGTTATTTAACTTATGCTTATGCTTATGAACTATTTCTTTTGCATTTGTATGAGCCTTTTTTAATGCGTGTTGTTGTATTAATTCATCGCTTTAACTTGTGGACTATTCCACATCTTAGCTTGTGATGTCATTACACTCATGTGTTCCTTTCAAGATGCTTATTATTACAGGCTTCCAAGGGGTGCACTTCCTTTTCACTTCGTGTGTTGGAACCTTCATGCATCATACTTGACAATCTGCAAGGTCACACACTTGCTCTCACCAAAGTTATCATACTTCACTTTGCACGTTTTTGCATTCAAGGCATAACATTACCACCCACTGCTAGGACTCATACTCCAAATTGTGT
The DNA here is from genome assembly GCA_031772625.1 of Pinus tabuliformis. Lineage (NCBI taxonomy): Eukaryota > Viridiplantae > Streptophyta > Pinopsida > Pinales > Pinaceae > Pinus > Pinus tabuliformis. The sequence continues at coordinate 1,236,713,040 of CM062805.1, read as the reverse complement.
GAGGTCTAGTTGGGACTTCATATCAGTGACATCCCCTAAATGATGGCGGCTCCAACATCGTCAATGCCACTCCACAATGTATATCTATATTGATGGATCATATGCATGCAGATATATTTGCATCTTAGCAAATATAACAATGGGGACAAAGATACATAATTATGTGCTGATTCATTTGAGTACTATCCAACAAATGTACTATCGATCTAGATAAGGATCACGCCTTCATCTAATGCTCTAATCCCAAAGAATTCCTTTAAAAACCCTCTCACCCACCATTTTTGCCTCGTAGAAATGGATTTGTTTAGCAAAAGATTTAATCTGTGCATCATGGATCTCTGTTTACTATTGGGGTTAGAAATGGCTGTGGGGATCTAGAAGGGCCAAAATATCCTCATCGTTGTTATGCATTACCATAACCATATCTCTAATGTGGCACATGTAGAGGCTCTGACTTTGTTGTCGAAGCTTATTTGTTTTCCTCTTGCGGTGCTTAACGTCGAGGTTTTTCCAAATAAGAACCCTCCTGTCGCTCCATCTAGCAATGACTCTACTCCTCAGATGCTCTCTATGAATACCCTAGCCAAGGCCCTAGTCAGTTTTTCTAGGTTCTTCCTGGTGTTTGGTTCCTGCTGGTACTATGCTTACAAGATTTGATAGCAGGGATATCCAGATATGAAAACACAAAGAAACGAGATGAAATGTGCATGCTTTGTAACTTTGTAATTATTAAATATATATGATATGCTTTGTAAATATGCTCTATAATTTTTTGATTTTAATGTGAGGTGTTATATTTTGCATAACTATTTTGATTTTTCATAAATATTTTGATTTTAGAAAGTTTAGAAAGCCCGTTAATGTTTTTTAAATATTTCTTCTTACCTAACAACTTTTAAATCTAAACCAGTTTAAAAAACAAAATCCTTTAAATCCAAAACAAATATTGGCATTTACAACTAAATTTTTTATACATAAGTGAAAGCATAACTTGATCTGAATCCCAATCGTTAGATTGATACTTGGTTTATCAAATTTTTACAAGTTTTTTTCGTGTTAGAAGTCACCATTAAAAAAACTCAAATTAAATGAAATGTAAAACTTGTAGAGAAATTGCAACAAATAAATAATAAAAACAAATCACACAATGAAAAACGACACCATAAATTGATAACGAAGTTTGCATGTCTCAAAGCCTATATCTCTGGATTTGGTCCTTAATGGGGAGGCCTCTTTATTAATTCCTAAAATTACATCACAATACATCAAAATTATATCAAAACTACTCCTAATTGGTCCTGCTATATTTTGGTCGACCTTGGGAATCTATAGAAACTGATGGCACTGAAACATACTTTCTAAAACTCCTAGAATGATCCTCCAAAGTTTTCTATGTTGTTGGTCTTCTTTGCATAAAAATACCTTTACTGCATACAAATTTCAACTTTCAGATCTGCAACTTTGACACAATTTCTTACAGCACAGGGGTATCATTCCCAAAATACTCAAGACCTTTGAGTAGAGACTTTTTTATGCTCACCTCTACAATAAGGGTCCTAGAGGCACTTTTTGGCTCAGGACCTCGAAGTCAAAATCTGTTTGTAGATTTGGATTCGTCGCAAAATTTTGAAACTTTTGAGTATAAACTTGATAGGGTTATGATAAAGTCACCCAGATGTTCCTCAAGAATCTTAACCTTGATCTATGTATTTGAAACATGGTTGTATGCATCGAAAATTGTGTTATTTCTATACTCTGCCTTGATCCACATGCAAAAAAATATAGCACAGTCTCAAACTATGTGCCAAATTTGTTCAGTTTCGATTTACGTGTCAGTACTTCACCTTGTGTTGTGTGTCTCTCTGCATTGGGATGCGAGCCTAACCTCTTCCTTTCTCTACATTTGGATTTGTGCCTAGAAATAATATTTTATAATTTTAGTAGAGGTCCACTATCCTACTGGCGGTGGTTCTAAATTGGCGAATCACCTGATTTGGTGGTAAATTTAGTGGAATCACCAAATTTAGTGAATTTTTTAATAGAGGTTTTCGCAACGACTATCTTTGGCAGTGCCACCGAATTTAGTAGATCCCTACTAAGTCTGATGGTTTTAATAAAACTTTGGTGCGCTTCCCCATGTGAAATGTGGCACCCTTCCATAGGGCCACATTAGTCAAACTGCCACATCATTAGTCTAGTCAATGTGCAAGTCAGCATGCCACATGTTATTCTGTTGTACTACCATGTCACCTGTACAGATTGTACGGACCTTCCATGCGTCATTTGTACAAATGGTATAAAATTTCCATGCATTAGACATACAGACTATACAGACTTGTCATGTGTCAGTTGTATGAACTGTATGAACTGCCATGTCATTATTGACTTGAATTTTACCAAATTTGACTGAAATTTTGACCAGTGATAACTTTTTTGTATGAACTCCATTTGATGCGTTGTTGGATTCATCTCCTCAAGCTCTATGTAATTTCATTGTTTCTGCTCAAATCCGAAGACTTATGAACACTCCACAATGTCCGTCTATATCATGGGATAACATGCATGCACATACATCCGCGTCATAACAAATATAATAATGGTGACAAAGATACAAAATCATGTGTTGATTCAGTTGATTACTGTCCAATGAATGTATTGTTGATTGAGATAAGGATCATGCCTTCATATAGCACTTTGAGCCCAAAGAATTACCTTAAAAACCCTCTCGCCCACCATTTTTACCTAGCATAAATGGATGTTTAATAGGAGATTTGATTTGTCTATCATGGCTATCTGTTTACTATTGGGGTTATAAGTGACTATGGGGACTGAGAAGGGCCATAAGATCTTCGTCGTTGTTATGCATTACCATCGCCATCTCTCTAATGTGGCACTTGCAGAGGCTCCAACTTTTTTGTCGAAGACTATTTTTTGGCCTCCTATAGTGCCTAGTGGTGAGGTTTTTCCAAAGGAGAACCCTCTTGTTGCTCTATCCAGCAGTGACTCCACTCCTGAGATGCTCTCTATGGCCACTCTAGCCAAAGCCCTGGTCAGCGTTGCTAGGTTTTGCGGGGTGTTTTGTTCTTGTTGGCATTGTGCTTACAAGATTCGATAGCGTGTAGATCCAGATAAAAAATGAGATGAAATGTGCATGCTTTGTAACTTAGTAATTATTAAATATATATGATATGCTCAGTAAATAGGCTTTGTAATTATTTGTTCTTAACATGAGCTTTTATCTTTTGCATAAATATTTTGATTTCAAAGTCTGGAATGTTGAAAAGTGTAACTAGGTTCGGTCTTCATAATGAAATGTGTAATTATGATTTTATGTAATTAATATAAAGAAGAAAAATAAAATTATTATTGTAATGTTTGTTTCATGGGTTTCGTGAGTGAGGAAGTTTATTTTTAGTGATGGCTCCCATTGTGAACCCTTAGGATTTGTCATCTAGACATAAAAGTCTATGTCATGTATGAAGGACCCTTCTTGGGAAAGTTACACATTTGTATGTCACTAAAAGAGTCAAAAGACCCTCCAAAAAAAGCACAATCATCTCCTAGCATGTCCTCTTCAAGATGGAATTAATAAAATCCTCCAACAAACATGTTGGCTCACCCTCTTCAAGTCGGCTAATTTGAGGGGGAAACTACTATAAATAGGCACCTCGACCTTAGTTCAAAAGACAAATTTCTAGACAAGTGTAAGATTGCAGTAAGAAGTGCAAAGGAGTCAAAGAAGAAGCCTCCCAACCAACTAAGTAAGACTAAGGAAGAGAGATGTCATTGGGGTTATTTTTGGGTCTATTTTAAGGGTTGTAAACCTCCATATGTGAAATGAATAAAGTGGTTTGTTGCAGCCATGGAAGCCAAATATAGTTTCAGTCCTCCTAGGGAACTAAAGTGGAAGAAGAACTAGTCAAAAGAGAAGTCAAGACAAACCAAGAGGAAACTCTATCCTAATCAAGGATACTTCTCTAGAAGAAGGTTGTTAATTAAGGTCAAGGATTGCGAACGTAATTCAATAAGGCCAAAGGTCTGAAGAAGAAGGAAGTTGAGGTTTAAGAAGAAGCCAAGAATAAGGAAGGAGCAAAATTTTAACTAGTATTGACTTGGGCACAAAGGCAAAATAGTGGAAAGGAACTTGTGTCTTGGTATTGGAGTGGAAAATAGGTCAAGGGTCCTAGTCTTGGTATTCATCAATTGGAATCTTTATAATAAGAAGAATTTGATCAGGTTTTCCTCACAAGTGGGAGAGGTTTTGGCCTGATTTATAGCCTACATCATGTGTCTCTTGTCTCTTTATGGTTTATGCATTGGAAACTGTTTAATGAAGAAGAACAATAATAATCTAAGTAAAATAATATCCTAATCTAAGAAGTAAAAAATCACTCACAAGTAGTTATTAATAGAAGAGAAACCACTTAATTTCTATGCCCTAGATTTCTCAACATGGTATTAGAGCTAAGGTAACTAAGTCAAGGAAGGACATCTTATCAAGGGGCACTCAAGGATCAAATCTCTAGGATGACATCAAAGTGAAGATCATCTTGAAGTCAAAGGAACCATCATAACCCTAGATCAAAGAAGTCTACAAATAAGTATTGAGATCATCATCAAGAAAATAAGGCCAAAACCCTACATCTACTCAAGTTGAATAGATGTATGAATCAAGTTAAAGTGTTTTAAAGACTATTCATCCAAAGGAAGCTAGATAAAAAAAGTGCCATCTCACTCTCTATGGGATCAAGGATCATTCTTGAAGAAAAATACCTTCATTAAGGATAAGTTTTATATCCTCTATATCATCATTGACATCAAGGAAGCAACAAGAAGAAGAAGCAATTTATCAAGTATATTTATGTCCACATCTGAATCTATCAAAATGTATTTTTTCAAGGAAAACAACAAATTGGTTGGGGCTTCAAACTATCTTGCATGGAAGAAAAGGACATATCTGAATCTCATTGAAAATGAGGTTATGGAACATGTCAAAGGATATATTACTAAAACAAGATAGGAAGATTATCAAGCTCTTGCAAAGTATATGAAAGGGGAAGTTAGGGCTTAAAGGATTCTCATAGAACCTATCAAGGATCCCCTCATCCCATATGTATCCAAACTCAAAACTTCAAAAGAAATCTATGACAAACTGGTAAATTTGTATTCTGTAAGCACTGCTAGAGAATTCATATCATTAAGGCAAGAACCCTCCAAGTTGAATATGTCAAGGGAAGATGGAATAGCCTCATACTTTATGAGGACATATGAAATACGGGATCAACTAGAAGATTTGGGAGAAGTCATGTCTGATAGAGAAATGACTATAGTTGTATTAAATGCACTATTGAAAGCGTGGGGTAACTTTACTTCAAGTATTTATGGGAAGAAGGAAGCTATTACATTCCATGATTTATGGTTATTGTGAAATATTGAAGAATCTAGACTAAAGGCCAAATCTGATGTGGGAGCAAGAAAAAACAAGCTTATGCTACAATGACAAGAAGAAAGGGAAAATTTGGAAAGTCTGGTTCTCAAAAGAAGAAAAGTGGCATGCCAAAGATTGAATGTTATGGGTGTCAAGAATATGGGCACTACAAAAGATATTTTCCTAAGATCAAGAGTGAAAATAACAAAAGAGGAAGAGAAGAAGCCCATAGCACCAAAGAAGTGGAGGAAGCTGAAAAGAAGAAATCCAAGAATGAGGAAGTAAGAGATCTCTATTCGGATTGAGATAGTCTTCCTCACCTAAATTATTTTCATGTTCCTAAGTCTTACGTTGTAATATATAGATATCACAATTCACGAAGAAAAATAATGGGATGCATCAAGACATCATAACATTGAAAGCAAGAGCTCGGGACATCATCATAGAGAAGCATGAAAGATGGTTGGAATCTATGACAGTCAATAACGAAGGATATAGCTCTTGGGAACGCCATTGGAAACATAAGTGACACTTATGGAAAAGAAGAAGGTCATCTAGTACAAGGTTCATCATACATATGAAAAGGAAACATTTGTTAAAGGGGATACTTTAGATCCTTAAGATTCCCTAATGGAATCTTCATTAAAAGGTTCACAAATCAAGAGGGGAGAAAGTGTTTCATAAATAATTTCAAATTTGTGGAATTTATGGGATGATGGTATGATGGCATAAAAGTGAAGTAGATGAAGGGATTGAATCACTTTCAATCAAGGAATTTGTTGTAGGAAGTCTAGATGACCCAAAGGAAAAATGAGGTATGTATGCTTACATTTTATATTGTAAAAGTCATGCCATATGGTTGCATATAACATGGATCAATGCTCTATCTTGAGAGCATAATCAAAGGAAGGATATCCTCCTTCGAAGGAATGTATAAATGCATGGGTCACACATTCACTAGATGAAATCAACATAAAATGTCATCATAGGTAATATGAGGTGGTTGACTATAATAGATGAACTCTAATTGGAAATTCCTAGGAATGAAATGTGTGAAGAAAGGAAGGAATAAATCATGGGATATGCAACCATGGAAAAAGGAAATCAACATCCTTAGACCAAGAATATTTGACTAGGATATATCCATGAAATATATAAAGGCTTTGATGGAGTTTGAAAAAGAAAGAGACCCTTAACAATATATATCTTTTGGATATGTGTCGATATGTATGCTGGATGCTCATACAAACTAGAAGATGTCATGATGAAAGGCCATCACAAAGGTAATTTCGATTTAAGTGTTCATTTCTAATTTTTGAACAAATATCTAGATGGACTTATGCAGGTCTGCCGATGGAAGATCTATGGATGTATTCCAACAGCGATGCCCATGTAGTAGGATTAAAGATCCTCAAATAAATTTGGCATGAAGAATTCAACATGTCATGAAGGAAGGCCATCTATGGGCTGATGGATCACTTTTCTATGATGACATGACTAACTCATGGATGAAAGTGATGGATGGTCTATGCCTTATGAAGAAGTCCCAAATATGATGACTCCTAGATAACAAAAAGAAGTTCATGACATCGTGAAGAGGATCTATTTAAGCAGCTGGTTGTCCCATCATCTCCACCTGAGGATCTGTTGTAGGTCCCTAATTAAGAGGGATCCTGAAAAACAATTTTCTTACTTGGTATAAAATTGGAAGTAAAATTCCTAAGCCAAGAGGGAGCTTAGGTACATTCCTTCTGTAGGAATGAGTACATTCCTTTATTGGAATAGATATGTCCTCCCTAATTAAGAGGGAGGGATAGCCACATCATTCTTGTCATCGCTTGGGAAGATAGAATGGAGGATTGGGTAAACATCTGGCATCTAATACTCTTTGAGGATGAGTTAGGGCATTCAAGATAAGAGTAGTCGTAGAGGACCAATATTATTTGAGGATTGGGAATCCAAGATAAGAATAGTCCCGATGAAACACACCTTTGAGAACCCAAGTGGGGTTTGTTCTGAGAGAGACAATGATGAGGGTGTCTATACATCATTTGTCTCACCAACATTGTGCTTAGAACTTGTGGAGAGATAGAGTTGTTAGTCAAGGCCTTGCTATTTGAAAATGCTAGTTGATATGATGCTACATAGATGTGTTACCAATCCGACTCTTCTTATGAAAAATTCTTTAGATTGAGAATGACCAAGTACCATGATGAATACCTCCCTAGTTAAGAAGGAGTGTTGAAAAGTGTAACTAGGTTTGGTCTTCATAATGACATGTGTAATTGTGATTTTATGTAATTGATGTAAAGAATAAAAATAAAATTATTATTCTAATGCTTGTCTCATGGGTTTCATGAGTAAGGAATTTTATTTTTAGTGATGGTTCCCATTGTGAGCCTTTATGATCTAGGTGGATGTTGGTGGTCACTAGCCTATCCCACATGGACCACCACAACTATCTCTTTCCATTTTTTAGTTTCCTTAATTGTAGCACAGTTTACTATTTTTTGTCTTTTTTCGGGTCCTAAAATTTTGGAGCCGTTTTGAGGCCCTAAACGATGTTTTTTGGGAAAAGTAGGACCAACGTGGGTTGTGGATTGATGTTGGTCACTCAAAAGTTGTATTCCTTGGATAGATCATTCTAACGATGTATGGTGTGCATCAAACAAAGATCGTATGCCAAAGTTTCGACCTCGGGAAGTTGATGTACCAATTTACCCAAACGGGGCCCATAGTTTGGTGCTTCATCTCCAAGGGTTAGGTTTTTGGATGTTTATGGTTTTCCATTGTTTCTCAAAAAATAAATAGGCCTTTGAGCCTCATTGTAACACAGTTCAAAGGCATGTAGCTGCCACAACTCTTCTCAGAGATGAGCTACCATCACCCGAGCTAGTTTTTTTCCATTTCTGTTTGTAAACATATTTCAGTATTTTACATTAATGAAATGAAGCATTATTTCCATTGCATCTCTATATTTGTGGTTATATCTGTAATTTGTTGTGTTCCTATTTAAATCTAGATCAGTGGTATCAGAGTGGTCTTCTTTTTCTCTATTTTCCTTTACATTTCCCCAACGAGGTCGGGATATAAGGAGTTAGGGCTTGAATTAGTCGAACCTTTGCAAGACTAGCCTCACAAATCCCGACGACCTCCCATGGTGGATGAAAAGGAAGACAAGGGGGCAGGAGATCCTATCAAAATATTGCTTAAAGAAGCCCTCGAGCTGAAAATGAATGCAATGATGGAAAACTTTGCCTAGATCCTTCAGCGGCTACCCAGGGGCGATGCGTCTACTTCCAACAGCTACTCAGGAAACACGACACCCTTTAAGGTACAAGGTAACTTTGAAATCCCCATATTCAAGGGTTAGATAGACGCAGATGCCATAGATAAATGGTTAAATCTGCTAGAAGGTTATTTTTTTGTTCATGATTTTTCCAGCTAGGAAAAGATCACTTTTGCACTTCTCAAAGTAGCCCCCACGTCAAGGACTATTGGGAAACCTACTGCGAGCAGAAGGTTGAAAGTATGGGCTCACGTTTTTCAGCCACACCCACTTGGAATTCATTTCAAGATGCCATCAAGGAGCAGTACTACCCTGTCAGAAGCTATGAGGATAAATACATAAAGTGGACCACACTGCGGCAGGGAAGGGACCAAGATGTGTCAGAGTTCACAAATATTTTTCATACCCTTCGCACAAAGATGGGTATCAAGGATTCTAAGCAGCATTTGGTACTCAAATACTGTGGCTTCCTACATAGGTACATCCAAGACGAGATAGAGTTCCTGAACATCTCCTCGCTCGGCACGGTGTACTGATACGTTGTCAAAATCGAGCAAAAGTTTAAATAGAAGAAGCGAGACTTTGGATCTGTGAATCTGAAGAAAGGGAAAGGCTTCCCCAAATCATAGCACCAAGGACAAAGCCAAGACGGTGTGACCCAAGACAACTCGTCGAAGCTGCAAGAAAAGAACAACACCACGAATTCAAAGAAGGACACAGGAAAGTGGTGTGAGTTCCATAAGAGCCCCACTCACAACACAAGTGAGTGTTGGACCAAATAGTCGTTGGTGGCCGAGTTGAAGGCTTCAGAATCAGATGCATGTTTTGACCCTGAGTCAGAACCCGACAAGAGGAATGACAAAGGGAAGTAGATCATTGATGTGGAGCCTAGTGCCACTATTGCCACCGCCAATCTCTAGAAGAATGAGCCTGAAGATCCAAAGGAGGGGGAGCATCTTTTCCACTCACAAATGTGGGTGAAGGGTTCGTCGTTGCAATTCAATTCATTGTTGACAGTGGGAACGAAAAGAACCTCATTTCAGCAAAGGCCATGAAACGGTTGAGCCTAATGACTACACCACACTTGCAGCTATACAGTATCAGGTGGCTTCACCAAGGATGAGATCTCCGAGTCTGCCAACAATTCTGTCTTCCCTACAACATTAAGCTCTTCACAGAAGAGGTATTGTGTGATGTTGCACCTTTAGATGTTTGTGATGTATTATTAGGCCAACCATACTTGTGGAAGTGACATGTTTTGTATGAGTCAAGGCCTCGTGCTATTATTATTTCTTTAGGTAATTCATTATACAGGATACCAGAGATAACCCCACCTACTGCCACCTCTTTGATCTCTACTAAGAAATGAAATAAGATCATCTCCCAGACTAGGAAATTTATTTTCTTTCTAGTTCACTCTCAAATCAAGGGGAAAGTCATAGCCACATCCATGGCCCTCGGGAAGGGTTCCTCCACATAGCAGAAGCAGGTGGATACGGTCATGAAAGAATACATGAACATCTTCTCCTCACCCACAGGGGTACCATTGCACTGTCAAGTCAAGCATTCGTTTGATCTGACTCTCAGAGCACCTCTACCTAACGAGCCAATATATTATAGCTCGATTTTGGAAAATGCCAAGTATAAGCAGCGAAATGATCAACATCGGGTGCCACAAAAGTTTCAAGTGGGTGACAAAGTTTGGTTTCATTTGCAAGAAGAACGCCATACAAGATCCCATCAGAAGCTCAGACCACTCTGATATGGTCCTTACACCATTACCAAGGTTGTGGGAAACAATGCATTGAAGCAAAACATTCTCCCATTCCTTGGCTTGCACTGAGTGTTCCATGTGGACCACTCTCGAACATGCTTCCCACCATTACTAGACACATTAGAGATTGCAGGATAACTCACCAGGGACCAAGTTCAGCAGAAGTTTCCCCATCTCATGGAGGCACTCAATAGAATGGGGACCATTGCTTTCTAAGGGGGAAAGAATGATCCAGGTGGATGTTGGTGGTCACCTGCCTATCCCACATGGACCCCCACAACTGTCTCTTTCAATTTTTCAGTTTCCTTAATTGTAGCACAATTTACTATTTTTAGCAGTTTTTCGGGTCCTAAACTTTCAGAGTTGTCTTGAGGCCCTAAACGACGTTTTTTGGGAAAATTGGGACCAACATGGCTCGTGGACTGATGTTGGTCACTCAAAAATTGTATTCCTCGGATAGATATTTCTAACGAGGTATGGTGCGCGTCCAACATAGATCGTATGCTAAAGTTGCGACCCCAGGAAGTTGATGTACCAATTTACCCAAACTGGGGCCATAGTATGGCACTTCATCTCCTAGGGTTAGGTTTTTGGATGTTTATGGTTTTCCATTATTTCTCAACAATAAATAGGCCTTTGAGCCTCATTGTAACATAGTTCAAAGGCATGTAGCTACCACATCTCTTCTCAGAGATAAGCTACCATCGCCCGAGCTAGTTTTTTTCCATTTCTGTTTGTAAGCATATTTTAGTATTTTACATTAATGAAATGAAGCATTATTTCTGCTATATCTTTGTATTTGTGGTTATATCTGTAATTTGTTGTGTTCTTGTTTAAATCCATATCACTTTAGCATTTTCCATCTAGCATAAAAGTCTATGTCATGTATGAAGGACCCTTCTTGGGTAAGTTACACATTTTTATAAGTCATTAAAAGAGTTAAAGGACCCTCCAAGACAAGGACAAGTATCTCCTAGCATGTTAACTTCAAGATGAAATTAATAAACTCCTCTAACAGAAATTTTGCCTCACCCTCTTCAAATCGGCTAATTTGAGCAGGAAACCACTAGAAATAGGTAGCTCAGCCTTAGTTCAGAAGACAATTTTTCAGACAAGTGTAAGACTGACGTAAGAAGTGCGAAGGGGTCAGAGAAGAAGCCTCCAATCCAGCGAAGTAATAAGAAGGAAGAGAAAAGTCCTTGGGGTTATTTTTGGGTCTATTTTAAAGGGTATAAACCTCCATACGTGCAAGGAAGAAAGAAGTCTATTGCAATAATGGAAGCCAAAGATAATTGCAGTCCTCCTAGGGAGCTGAAGTGGAAGAAGGAATAGTCAAAAGAGAATTTGAGATAAGCCAAGAGGATACTCTTTCCTAAGCAAGGCTATCAAGGATACTTCTCTATAAGAAGGTTCTGAATTAAGGTCAATGATTGCAGACCTAATTCAAGAAGGCCGAAAGTATGAAGTAGAAGGAAGTCGAGGTTGAAGAAGAAGCCAAGAAGAAGGAAGAAGCAAAATTTTAACTATTATTGACTTGGGAATGAAGGAAAAGAAGTGGAAGGAAACTTGTGTCTTTGTCTTTGAGTGGAAAATAAGTCAAGGGTCTTGGTCTTGGTATTCGTCAATTGGAATCTCTATAAGAAGAATAATTTGTTCAGGTTTTCCTCTCAAGTGGGAGAGGTATTGGACCTGGCTGATAGTCTACATTATATGTTTCTTGTCTCTTTATGGTTTATGCATTGGTAACTATTTGATTAATAATAACACTAATCATTTAAGTAAAATAATATCCTAATCTAAGAAGTAAAAAAACACGCATAAGCAGTTACTAATAGAAGAGAAATAACTTAATTGTTATGCACAATATTTCTCAACAAATAAGACCCCTTAATTTTTTTAAATGTTTCTTCTCACCTAATACAAATTTTAAATCTAAACCATTTTAAAAAATAAAATCCTTTAAATCTAAAAAATAATATTGACATTTACAACTAAACTTTTTTATACAAGATTGAAAGCATAAATTGATTTGAATCTTGATCGTTAAATTGATACTTAGTTTATCATACTTTTAAAGGTGATTTTGCATGTTAAAATTCACCATTAAAAAGCTCAAATTAAATGCACTGTGAGCCTTGTAGAGAAAATGCCACAAATACATAACAACAACAAATCACACAATGGAAAATGACACCATAAATTGATAACGAAATTCAACTATCTCAAAGCCTACATCTCCAGGCCCAGTCTTCAATGGGGAGGCCTCTTTATTAATTCTTAAAAAAACATCACAATATATCAAAATTACATAAAAACTACTCTCTACTGGTCCTAATGTATTTTTATCGACCTCAGGAATCTGTAGACACTGACGACACTAAAAAAGGACTTCTAAAACTCCCGAAATGAGCCTCCAAAGTTTTCTAAGTCGTTGGTCTTCTTTGCATAAAAATGCCTTTGCTGCATACAAATTCCAACTTTGATACAAATTCTAACACCAAACAATTATTCTTCCCAAAAGACTGAGACTTTTGAGTATAGACTCTGCTATGCTCACCTCTACAATAGGGGTCCTGGAGCCATTTTTTGGCTTGGGACCTCGAACTCAAAATATGATTGCAGATTTGGATTCCTCACAAAATTTGGAAACTTCTGAGTGTAAACTCGATAAGGTTATGATAAATTACCTCAGATGTCCCTAGGGAATCTTAACCTTGATTTACATTTCCAGAATGAGATCATACACCTCGAAAAACATGCAAGTTTTGTACTCTGCCTTGATTTTCCTACAAAAAAATATAACATAGTATCGAACTAAATGCCAAATTTGTTCATTATCAATTTGCGTGCCAATTCTTCACTTCATACTATGTGCCTCTTGATGAGCCTTGGTATTGAGACAAGAATGTTGCAACTCCCAAGGGTACTGACTTTAAATTATCAACCTAGGGTTCGTACAAACTTAAGAGGTATCGTCACTATATGTGCAACATACAATGTGTCCTTCATTTGTTGTCATGATATAATGGAGTGCAAGTACTGAAATCACACCGTAAACTAATTGCAGAAAATAAACTGAAATGGAAACCCTAACCTATTGCAAGAAATAAAGTACAAGGAAATAAACATATTCTAATCACATAAAGATCATGAACTAAATGTAAAATAAACCTAAATTAACCCTATTTATCACATGTGATGATTTAAACTAACTAAGCATCGAATCTAATCTAGAGAGTGTTAGCTGTTGTGTGCATGAATAAATATAAAATAAGTTTTTCCTTTTTATATTTTTGCTTGAAAAATGTAAATGCTAATATTGCCTAGTTCTTTGGTAGGGGAGACAAGTGTGGAGGAAAACAAGTACAATGGTTCAGATGGCTTGGAAGGCAAGTAGGGGCTTGATCCTATCTTCTAGTGATGATTTTTCTCAATTCGGGCTCAAAACAAGCCACTACAGGTTTTCCTAGAGGATTTCTACATGAAGTACTAGTTCCTATAGGATGTCTATAGGATCCCTTATTTTATTAAAAAAAACAGGTTGAAAGCTTAGCAAGTGGTCTAGAAGGTGGAATGGAGCTTGGAAAAGGTGGATAATGGAAGAATAAGGTATGGAGGTGGTGGAAACTACCTAGAACTCAAGAAAGGGCTTCAAAATGGGTAGATTTGCTCAATGGAAATGGCAATTTTTGCTTATAAAACAAGAATTCGGATTGAGACTTTAGTGGATTTTGGCGACATGGGTGGGCGAGGTGAGATGAGGTCTCCTTGAAATGTAGAATTTCCTACAACAACACACATTATTTTCTACATCTATCCACAAATTCATCTATACATGGGAAAGATTTATTAAATAATAGAAAATTACTAGTCTAAAAATCATAAATTCGAAAACTAGTGAGATAGTAAATCTATCAAATGCCTAACCTAATCAAGTGAAAATGAAATGGGGTAAATTTTGTTATTAAATAGAATGTTTTTGTGATCTAATTTGATGAGCACCAGTATTGCAGCAAGAATGTTGTAACTCCTGGAGCTACCAACTTTACTTTATCAACCCGGGGTTCGTACAAACTTGGAGGTGACAGTGTTGTATACACAAGTAAAAGTCACAGTTCTGCCTTTTTTCATTGTTCAGTGGCGAGAGACCACTAGGTTTTGCAAGCTAGACTTCTATGGATTCAGAAGAAGCTTGGTTCCTTGATGAAAGAAAGAGAAATCTACTCTATGAGAGAGTTGATCTATTGCAATAATGAAAGAGACTGAAATTCAATGCTAGGGAAAATAATTTCCTAATTAACTGCTAAGAGCTATGCAATGATGCTAAATTAACATGAACAAAATGGTACTATCCTAAGCATGGAAGCTAAGAACATCAAACACAACTGCTATGCATGTAAAGGACTGTAAGAAATTTGTTTTGTCTTTTTATGCTTTTCATGAAAAGTCAAGTGTGCAAACTAATCTCTATTGGTGATGTGGCAGATGATTTAGGGGTGTTGATGGATGGATGGAAGGTTTGGGGGACCCTTGGGTGACCTTGGGAGGCTTCCTAGAGGTTTTCCCTCAATTCGGCCTCAAAACAGGCCACTATAGGAAAACCTACAGGATGTACTAGAAACCTACAGGATTCCCTGTATTTCTATAGGATGTAGCTGTGAGAAAAACGATGGGTGTTGGAGGTGATGGAAAGCTTAGGGAAGGTGGTTGATGGGTGGAATGGAGTGAGAAGAGGCCTAGGATCACTCAGAACCCAAAACCAAGTTTAGGAGATGGTTGGATTCACTCAAAATGCTTAAGGAAATTTCTATGTAAAATGATGAAATTGGTGAATTTTTTGATGAAAACGAGGAATGCGTATGGGTGAATGAAGTTGGAAGGTGGTTGCTTGTTATGAGATCTCAGTCTACTTCTAAAGTGCCTGCTTTGCATCAAACATGTGTAATTTCGAAAAAGCAATGTAAACAAGAAAAATTCTCATGAAATAGAAAAGAAGAATTTAATGAACTAACTGTCTACCTTATTCATGAAGAAATTGTTGAATAACATGGAGTCATGGATAAGATCTACTGCAAGAATTAAGATAGAAGAGATGGCAATGAAATACTACTTTGCAAAACTGATCAAATTCTAGCTTAAGTACAACAAATTCTAAATATCACGAAGGAAATGGAAATCAGTGTTTTTGGGCTGCATAAGGGTCTTTTCCTCAAATCATGATCCCAGAAGGAAGAAGTGAGGCAAAGACACCTATTGACAGTTTTGTGGAGCCTCTTTTATCCCTTCTAGCTTGCTACTAAAGTAAGGCACAAATGAAAGAAAACTAACAAACAATTAATCAAATCTACACTACTTGCAATGAAATACTTGTAACAATAGTTTAATCATGAATCTATGAAACTAAGCTAAGCATAAAGATACAAGAAGAGAAGCATTTGCTACTAGGGTTGGGACCTAACCCAAGAGCTTTAGCCCTCTGAGTTAAATCAGTACTGAATCAAGAAAAAACTCATTCTTATTACCAAAACAAAAAATTACATCAAAAAGTCTTCCACAAGTTTGGAGCTCGAAAATAGCTAGAGTTTTACCACAAAAATTCGAATCCTAATGAGGTTCTAGGCTAGGAGGTGAATAAAGGCCCATATAATTACCCAATGATGAGACTCATCAGAATTCAAGTGGAACCAACTCAATTGAAGCTCGTCAACATGCTCTAAAAAATAACTGAAATTTACTATTCTTTGCTAAAAAGAAGTTCCAGAAATCTAGATTTGGGAATAAGAAGACTAATCCAAGTAGCTCAATGATTACTATGACCTTCAAAAGCTTTTCCAAGAATGAAATGATGCTTTTGATCCTAAAAAAGAAATTACATCAACCATTTAACCCAATCCTACAACAAGAAATCATGATTACTAAACACAGAAATGGAAAGAAATAAGAACAAGAGATGCATGTGAATACGAAGTGAAAAGAAGAAAAGAAAATGATACAAAAGGGCTCTGAGGATCCTAGTATGGATAAGCCCAAGGAAACTCAGAGGAGGAGAACAATATTTAGAAGCTGAACATGACAATACAATTACGTCTCTGCAAGAAAATACAATGGAGCTGCAAAAATATGAGTTCTCTCCACAAGACGACTAATCAAAATCTATGCATAGAGGCAAATTCGACTTGGTACTTATACAAAATGATTATGCATCATTTTGCATGAAAGGAGGAAGCTTTCCCCACCAAAATCCCTTGATTAGTGGATCTAGTTCCCAATACTAGGAATCTGCATTAAATGGCAGGGAACACATTCCTAAATTTCCTCAATCATTGGAGTTCCATAATCTGTTCCATAATTCCATAATATCTTGTTGATTTATTATTTAATATTGGCCCTCCTGTTGTAGGGAGAAAGTCCCTAAATTATCTCCTCCTCCAAATCTTCATAATCTTCCCAATATTCTCATAATATTCTACAAAAATAAATAATATTAGGCACAAATACGCAATTATTCATAAACCTTCCTAATGAATATATTAAAGTTAAAAATACATTATCTAATGCAAAAAGAGAGGTTTAATGTGTTGAAGGATAGTCAGATGGGCCTTAATTTATGTTTAATTCAGAGGCATGGGCCTTCATTTATGTCTAATTTAGATGCCCATCACCTCTCTACATTGGGATGCTCGCCTAACCTCTACGTTTCTCTGCATTGAGAATCCTGCCTAGAAAATAATATTTTATAATTTTATCTGAGGTCTGCTATCTTGCTGGAGGTGGTTCTAAATTGGTAGAATCGCCGAATTTCGTGGTAAATTTGGTGGAATCACTAGATTTACCAAAGATTTTAACGAAACTTTTAGTGACGACTATCTTTGGAAGTGTTGTCAAATCTAGTGAATCCCTATTAAATCTAACGATTTTAACAAACCTTTGGCACACTTCCTAAGGTTCCATGTGGCGCCCAACCATAAGGCTATGTCAGTTGTTCTACCACATCATTAGTCAAGTTAGCATCCATGTCAATTTGCCACATGTCATTCTACTGTGCTGCCATGTCCCCTGTATGGATTGTACAGTCCTACCACGGGCCAGTCATACAGATGGTATAGACTACCATGTCATCATTTACTTAACTTTAACCAACTTTGACTAAAACTTTGACTAACGATATCTTTTTCATGCATCGTTTGCATCATGGGATTCAACTTGTCAAGCTCTACATAATGACAATGTTTTCGCTCAAATCTATAGACTTCTGACCACTCCACAATATCCTTCTATATCGAGGGATCACATGCATGCACATATATCTATTTCCTAGAAAATATAGCAATGGGGACATAGATATAGAACCATGCGCTTATTTAGTTGAGTACTGTCCAATGAATGTATTGTCAATCAAGATAAGGATCATGTCTTCATCTAGCGTTTTGAGCCCCAATAATTCCTTTAAAAACTCTCTCACCCAACATTTTTCCCCAGAAAAAATGGATTTGTTTAGTAGGAGATTTGATCTATGTGTAATGGCTCTTTGTTTACTATTGGGGTTAGAAATAGCTGTGGGGACTAAGAAGGGCCAACATCTTCTCATCATTTTTATGCATTAACATCACCATCTCTATAATGTGGTGCCTGCAGAGGCTCCAACCTTGCTATCAATGCTTATATTTTGGCCTCCTGCAGTGCTTGACAATGAGGTTTTGCCAATGGATAACCCTCTTGTTTCTACGTCCAACGATGCATCTGCTCCTCAGATGCTCTCTATGGCTACCCTAACCAAGGCTCTGGTCAACATTGTTGGGTTCTAGGTGGTGTTTGGTTCCTGCTGGTATTGTGCTTACAAGGTTCGACAATGGGCAGATCCAAATATATAAATGAAAAGACGAGATGAAATGCGCAGGCTTTGTGATTCTATAATTATTAAATATATATGATATTGATCCAGATTTATACAAGAACACAATAGAATATAGATACAAACATAAACACAGAGATGCAACAGAAATAAAACTTCATCTCATTAACATCGAAGAACTAAAATATGCTTACATATAGAATGGAAATAAACTAGCTCGGGCGATGGTAGATTATCTCTGAGAAAAGATGTGGTGGCTACATGCCTCTGAACTGTGTTACAATGATTCTCAAGGGCCTTTTTATTATTAAACGAAAAGGAAAAACCATAAACAACCAAAACCCTCACCCCAAGAGATGGAACACTGAGAGTTTGTAGGCCTCGTTAGGGTTCATTGGGAAGCCAACTTCCTGGGGTCATAACTTGGTCATATGATCTTCGTTTGGTACGTACGATACCTTGTTGGAAATATCTCCGTGAACTTAAAAAAAACGTTGTTTAGGGGGTCAAAACAACTCAAGAAGTTTAGGACCCAAAAAAATGCTAAAATAGTAAATGTTTCTATAATCAAGGAAACAAATGAAACCCACTAGAGGTCTAGGTGGAATAGGCTGGTAGCCACCAATATCCACTTGGATCATAAATGCTTTGTAATTTTTTGTTTTTAAAGTGAGGTGTTATCATTTGCATAATTATTTTGATTTCAGAAAGTTCAAAAAGCCCCTTAGCTTTTTTAATGTTTCTTCTCACCTAATGCAACTTTTAAGTCTAAACCATTTAAAAAAAAATCTTTAAACCTAAAAAAAATATATTGGCATTTACAACTATTTTTTTATACATGATTGGAAACATAAATTGATATGAATCCTAATTGTTAAATTGATATTTGGTTTATCAAAAATTTAAAGGTGTTTTTTCATGTTAAAAGTCACCTTTAAAAAGCTCAAATTAAATGAAATGTGAAACTTATAGAGAAATTACAACAAATAAATAACAGCAACAAATCACACAATGTAAAACAACATCAAAATTTGATAATGAAGTTTGGCTATCCCAAAGCCTACATCTACATCTCTAGGCTCAGTCTTCAATGGGGAGGCCTCTTTATTAATTCTTAAATGCCATGACAATACATCAAAATTGCATCAAAACTAATATTAATTAGTCTTTATGTATTATGCTCGACCTTAGGAATCCATAGAAATTGACAACATTGAAAACGACCTTTTAAACTCCCAGAATGAGCCTCCAAAGTTTTCTATGTCACTAGTTTTCTCTACATAAAAACGCCTTTGCTTCATACAAATTACAACTTTTAGACCCATAATTTTGACACCACAAGGGTATTCTTCCCAAAATATTGAGACTTTTGAGTATAGAATACACTATGCTCGCCTCTATAATAAAGGTCCTGAAGGCATTTTTTGGCTAGGGACCTGGAACTCAAAATCTGATTGCGGATTTGGATTCCTCACAAAATTATAAAACTTTTGAGTACAAACTCAATAGGGTTTAGAGAAAGTCCCCAAGATGTCCCTAAGAAATCTTAGCCTTGATCTACGTATCTACAATAAGGTTGTATGCCTAAAAAAATGTGCTAGTTCTATCCTCTACCTCGATTTATGTGCAACAAATATAACACAATCTCGAACTGCATGCTTAATTTTTTTAGTTTCGATTTGTGTGCCAGTACTCCACCTCATACTATGTGCCTCTCTACATAGGATGCATGCCCAACCTCTACCTTTATTTACATTGGGATTTGTTCCAAGAAAGTAATATTGTATAATTTTAGCATAGCTATCATGCTAGCGGTGGTTCTAAATTGGTGAAATCACCAGATTTGGTGGTAAATTTGGTGGAATTTCCATATTTAGAGAACTCTTTAGTGGAGGTTTTGGCAGTGCTACCAATCTCGTAGATCCCTACTAAAGTTGACAGTTTAAACAACCTTTTAGCGTGCTTCTCAAGGTGCCACATGGTACCCTGCCATAGGGCCATGTCAGTAAAATTGCCACATCATCAGTCCAGTCAGCATCCCACATGTCATTCTGTTGTGCTGCCACGTCACTTGTAATTTTTGTACTAGCTTGCCACGTTTCAGTCATACAAATAGTATGAACTTGCCATGCATCAATTGTATGGATTGTACAAACTTGCCATGTGTCAGTCGTATGCACTGCATGGACTACCACATCATCATTGACTTGAATTCGACTAACTTTGACTCAAACTTTGACCAGTGATATCTTTTTTCATACGATCTCCATTTAGTGTGCCATTCACGTCATTGTATTCAACTCGTCAAACTCTACGCAATGGCGTCGTTTTCACTCAAATCCAAAGACTTCTGACTACTACAAAACATCCATCTATATCGAGGGATCACATCCATGCCCATATATACACATCCTAACAAATATAGAAATTGGGACAAATATATAGAATCATGCATTGATTCAGTTAAGTACTATCTAGTGAATTTATTATCGATTAAGATAAGGATCATGCCTTTATCTAGTGCTCTGAGCCCAAAGAATACCTTTAAAAACCCTCTTCCCCATCATTTTTCCCTGGCATAAATGGATTTGTTTAGCAAAAGATTTGATATCTGTGTCATGACTCTATGTTTATTGTTGGGGTTAGAAATGGTTGTGGGGACCAAGAAGGGCTAGAAGCTCTACGTCATTGTTATGCATTACCATCACCATCTCTTTAATGTGGTACCTATAGAGGCTCCTTCTTTTCTATTGAAGCTTATTTTTTGGCCTCCCGCAGTGCCCGGTGACGAGGATTTTCCAAAGGAGAACCCTCTTGTTACTCCATCTAGAGGTGACTCCACTCTTCAAATGATATCTACGGCTACCCTAGCCAAGGCCCTAGTTAGTGTTGTTGGGTACTGCACGGTGTTTAGCTCCTGCTGGTATTATGCTTACAAGATTCGATAACAAATAGATCTAGATATAGGAACACAAAAACATGAGATTAAATGTGCATGCTTTGTAACTTTGTAATTGTTAATATATATATGATATGCCTTGTAATTTTTTGTAATTATTCATTTTTAACGTGAGGTGTTATCTTTTGCATAAATATTTTGATTTCAGAAAGTTAAGAAATCCCCTTAAGTTTTTTAAAATGTTTCTCCTCACCTAATACAAATTTTAAATCTAAACCATTTTAAAAAACAAAATCCTTTAAATCTAAAAAAAATATTGGCATTTAGAACTAAAACTCGTATACATGATTGAAAGCATAAATTGATCTGAATCTTAGTCATTTAATTGATATTTGGTTGATCAAACTTTTAAAGGTGTTTTTTCACATTAAAAATCACCATTAAAAAGCTCAAATTAAATGAAATGTGAAACTTGTAGAGAAATTGCAGTAAATATATAACAACAAAAAATCACACAACGGAAAACAACAACAGAAATTGATGACAAAGTTCGGTTATCTCAAAGCCTACATCTTCGGGTTTGGTATTCAATGGAGGGGCCTCTTTATTAATTCTTAAAAAGCCATAACAATAGATCAAAAGTACATCAAAACTAGTCCTAACTAGTCCTATTGTATTTTTCTCTACCTTAGGAATCCATAGAAACTACATTGAAAAATACCTTCTAAAACTTCAGGAATGAGCCTCCAGAGTTTTCTTTGTCACTGGTATTCTTTGAATAAAAATGCCTTTGTTGCATACAAATTCCAACTTTCAGATTTGCAACTTTGATACCAATTCTGACACCACAGGGGTAATCTGCCTGAAATGCTAAGACTTTTAAGTATAGACTCCACTATGCCCGCCTCTATAATAAAGATCCTGGAGGCACTTTTTGATTTGGGACCACAAATTCAAAATCTAATTGCAAATTTGGATTCCTCGCAAAATTATGAAAATTTTTAGTATAAACTCGATAGGGTTATGAGGAATTCCCCAAGATGTACCTCATGTATCTTAGCCTCAATCTACGTATCGACAATAAGTTCGTATGCCTAGAAAAATAATAGATTTTTTACTCTACCTAGATTTACGTGCAACAAAATATAGCACAATATTCAGTTACGTGCCAAATTTATTCAGTCTCGATTTGCATGTTAGTACTTCACCTTGTACTGTGTGCCTCTTTGTGTTGGGGTGCATGCCCATCCTCTTCTTTTATCTGCATTGGGATTCGTGCCCAAAAAATAATATTTTATAATTTTAGCAGACGTCTGCGATCTTTCTGGCAATAACTCTAAATTGGTGGAATCACCAGATTTTGTGGTAAATTTGGTGGAATCGCCAGATAAAATGAATTGTTTAGTAAAGGTTTTGGTGGTGACTACCTTTGGCGGGTCCTCCAAATTTGGCGGATGCCTGCTAAATTCGACAATTTTAAAAAACCTTTGGCGTGCTTCTCGAGGTGCCACATGGCACCCTACCATAGTGCCATGTTAGTCAAACTACCACATCATCAGTCTAGTGGGCCACATCACTAGTACAGATTATACGGATCTACCACGTGTTACTTGTACGAACGATATAAACTTGCCATGCATTAGTTGTACTGACTATACAAACTTTCCACATGCTAGTGGTATAGACTATATGGACTACCACGTCATCATTGACTTAAATTTTACAACCTGTGACTAAAACTTTGACCATCGATATCTTTTTCATAGAAACTTTGTTTGACGTGTCGTCAAGCTCTATGAAATCACATTGTTTCCAGTCAAAACTGAAGACTTTTGACCACTCCACAACGTCCATCTATATCTCGGGATCACATGCATGCACATATATCTGCATCCTAGAAAATATAGCAAGGAGGACAAATATACACAATCATTCGTTGATTCAATTGAGTATTGTCTAGTAAATGTACTGTCAATAGAGATAAGGATCATGCCTTCATCTAGCACTCCAAGCCCAAAGAATTCCTCTACAAACTCTCTCACCCACCATTTTTCCCTAGCAGAAATGGATTTGTTTAGCATAAGATTTGATATGTGTGTCATGGAATTTTTTTACTGTTGAGGTTAGAAATGGTTGTGGGAATCCAGAAGCTCCCTGTCATTGTTAGGCATTATCAATACCATCTCTCTAATGTGATGCCTGCAGAGGCTCTGTCACCTGTAGATGCTCTGGATTTATCGTTGAAGCTTTTTCTTGGCTTCCCGTAGTTCCTGACGACGAGGTTTCGCCAAAAGAGAAACCTCATGTTGCTCCATATAGCAGTTACCCCGCTCCTCATATGCTATTTATGGTTACCCTAGCCAAGGCCCTATTCAACAATGCTGGATTATGCATGATGTTTGGTTCTTGCTAGTATTGTGCTTACAAGATTCGATAGTGGGAAAATCCAGACATAGAAATGCAAAGACATGAGATGAAATGTGAATTCTTTGTAACTCAGTAATTATTAAATATATATGATATGGTTTCTAAATATTGTCTATAATTTTGTGTAACTATTTATTTTTAATGTGAGGTGTTATCTTTTGCATAACAAGCAAGTGAAGAGGGGAAATATGTTCCACTTGCTCAACTTTATTGTAACAATTGACATGTGCTAGATGTGCTTTCCTAACAAGCATTCCTTCCTACTAATATATATTTCCCTTTATTCAAATCCTAATTAAATTTATATGGTCTTCGAGTGTTTACTCTCCAATTCCACAGCAAGGCCCAAGACCCTAAACTAATGTGTGTTGCCTAGAAATAAAATGTACATTTCATTTTACATCAATGTTTTTTTTTAGGTTTGGTGTTTACTCAAAGATATGGAGTAGAATTCATAACGTTCTTGACTCTTTCAATCTAAATAATTAAGCAAGGCACTAAAAATACAAAAAAAAAATGCAAGTTCATTTGCTTTTGATCAATTCTAACTATGTAAGGGAGCTGGAGGGTTTTTTTTTCTTTCACAAATTGAAACAAAGGCAACAATTACTTCAAAAATGAAAACTATTGAATGGGATTCCTCAAAAAAAATTAGATCTCAAACCAATATCAACAATGCAACTTTAATAAGAAATAAAAAATGCAAAGGAAAGGAGAAAAAAATGATGTTTTTTGTTCTTTCTTCTTACAAATTATCCTAAATGTAATTTATAAAGGCAAAAATTATGGAAATCATACTCAATGTATACCTTAACCTCTCAAAAGGGAAAAAACAAACTGAAAGGAAGGAAAGAAGTAAAAAAAGTGCAATATAGATGGCTACGAGAAGTACATGCTCCTTTATTGAATCCAAGGTGTGTGTGCATGTACTTATATGATGAAAAGGAACATGTACACACATCTTCTGGAAAGGAAAAGTGTATACACGTCCTATAGAAGGAAAAAATTTCACATCTAATGTTAATTCAGTGAAAAAATCCACATCTCAAACATTGATTTGGAAAATTTTTGCTTTTGAACATTGCTATTTTTGAAAGAGGAACTCAATTCTATAGCTAATTTCTTCAAATTATTCATAGAATTTTTTTATTTTTTTACTAGAATCTTTGGTTAAGCATAATGAGTTTCTCAATTATGTTGTAGAGATTCATCTAAGGATAAGCAAATGTTCTCATTGGCCATATAAAATCCATTGTTAGTATGGATAAACAAATCCACTTATTGGCTAGATATAAACCAATGATAGACAACAACATATATCACTATATTCTCCTCAAGCTAATAACATAATTTCATACGAAAATGAGAGAGAAAAGGGAAACATACCATATATCCAACAATTGTCAAACTTATCCATTGAATTCTTTTAGATCTAACTCCAATGATGATGCTCCACTTGGTTACCTACACAACAATAAGACAAGAAACACCTTTTTCATGCACTTCTAATATTACAAATGAAATATTGCATGATCAAGTTCTAATCTAATAGCTAGAAACTATTTGGATCCACAAAATTATATTCAAATACAAACTAAATCTATGAAATAAGGTATTTTTTGGGGAAAAGAGTATATATTTATATTAAATGAATTGAGATTACTTCAATAGATTATTGTTTCCATGAAATTTGTTTTCATACTCCTAGATCTAAGGCCAAGAACTATTCTCCTGAGCCATAATCTCAACCCGTTGAACAAACATGACCATTCAACGCATCATAATAAGATAATAAGGAAAGCTCAAACCTTGGCTTTAGTCATAGTAGTGTAATTCTCAACACTCAACGATATCAATACCAAGGGATCATGCTCCAGTTACTAACATAGATATATTTTTCTCAAGGGATCATGCTCTAATTACGAGGATATAATATTGGGCAAAGATTAATTGATTAGTACCATGATTTACCATGACATATATTTGAAATAATTGAGTTGTAAAGGTTTTCAAACCTCTTTCCATCTCAAACTATTAAGTGAACTACTTGCAAACTTTGTGATTCCTAGTGGAGCCATTAATTAAGGTGGTGTCAAGTAATTTTTCTTCCTTGAAATAAAAGCAAAACCACCGATGTAAGCCCATAGTGGGCTAATGATGATAGACATAATGTTAAATAGTTTGCAAGAAGCATACACATCATATAACTAGTATTTGGACAATTCTTTAAATATGAGATGATTTGTGCTGTTAGGTCCCAAATTTTCTATGTAAAGATCACCTCCATAGTTGAAATTTTCAACATCCAAATCCTTTTTTCTTGGACAAAACAAATCATTATAAGTTTCTTCACTTCCACTATATAATTGACCACACTTTTTATTTACCTCTTGGCTACATGTGTTTACCTTACACTAGATTTTGATTTCTTTATCCTCACGAATATTTAAATATAGATTCAAGTAGCAAAATTCAAGATACTAAAATTTAGTGAGACAACTTATATTACATTCTTGCTAATGACCCTTCTAATTTAAATCTATAGGATGTATTTAATAGTATTGTAGCTGAAATTTAGTAATATATTAACTTTAATCTATCATGAATTATAGCAAGTTCGCATAAGAGCAAGTTTATGGAATGCTTCTACAACGTCAATACCTGATACTTCCTAGCTCCTTGTATGTAATCGCATACTCATCTGATAACATCCTTTCCTTTTTTTCCTCCTCTTTTTCTTTATCATCTTGTATCATTCGTGCAAATAGTTACAAAATAATGCCACTCTCTTGTGCCTCTACATTCTAAATATTGTGCATTCAAATTGGGAATAATGAATATAACTACTACTTGGTTTTCAAAATGTTGTGCGATGATATTAATGTATTTTCCAAGCATGATTTAAAGAGTATTACATTCAGGCATGCAAATATTGAGAACCTCATTAGAATTAATGAATTATATAAATTAATGAGACAAAAAGTGTATTCTAAATTATCATCAATATGCATTGTTGCAACACTTACTCTTGGTACAATATGCTTAACATTATCTACGACGCAATACACGTACAAATTCTCTACATAGGGAGATAATATAGTTCCTGATTTAATCGGCACTTCATGAATGCATGAGAAACAAGTTTTATAAGTTACTTATGCTCCTAGATATATATTAATCCTCCCCCTAAATATATACTATTCTCCCCAATATAGGTTCCTACTCTCAAGTGTGCTAGTAAAATTCTATTACTATGCATTCCTTAGGGTCTATTGTATTTCAAGGTCCATCAATAATTTAGTTGTGAAATTACAAAGCTGACATATGTGACAATGATATTTTTGAGTAAGATGTTAGTCATTTTATCACCAACGATGAATAACATATTTTGTTTAGTTCAGTGGTGGAATTGGAAATAGGATTGGGATCATATTTGCATGACATGAGGTCAATTCCGACTACTACCACTATAGCCTATAGACATAACAACATGTCCCATTTCTTGACACATGGGGCTAATTGAGGTTTAAACCAATGAAATTAAAAGAAGTTCCTTAACAATACATTATATCACTAGCTAATCTACACCTTGAGGTCTACTAGAAATGAACATATTGATGTGAACTACTCAATTGATAAAAAATGATGCACACATATGGAAAGTTATTTTATAAATTTATAAATTGATAAGATTGTTCTACCTTACATTCGATTTGCAATGAACCTCATATTTAAGATTTTTTTTTTTTTTAATATAAACTACACATATATAAAGGATACACATATATAAAGATGCCATATCTTAAAAACATTTACATTTATCTCATTTTTGAAGTCACTTAGCCTTATAGGTTATAGTTTTACTTTCTTACCTTCAGATATCATCAATTTATCTATAAAATCTTATTCTTAATATCTTCCCATTACAATTCTTTTTTCTCTTTAACATCTTCAATTCTTCTATTTCATTTTTATAAGGCCCTCGTTATCCCATTAGTATTTGAGAACTATGTTAAAAAAATTTAGGCTTAACATTTTTGCATCGATCCCATGATATAACCTACCTATGCATACTTATAATACTTTTCCACAACCCTTACGAATATTGAACCACAACCAACAAACAGAATATACCATCGTGTTGTGGTTGGGTTTGTAATATGTCTTATCCACAAGTTAATTTATAAGCCTTACTCTATGGTTAAATCTTGACACTCTTTAGCTTATGGTTATGTGATACACATGTTAACTCTATCAGTCCTGTTATGCATTCATTTTAGGGCTTCAAGGACGAGTAATATGTTGAAACTTCACCTTGTCTATGTGATTGATAAGAGGATGGATAAATAATATTTTTTTCCTTCAACATAATGGTGATCAAAACTATTTTTGGGTGGTTAGCGTAACTACCCCACACCATCCTCTAACCTTGACGTCATTTTCACTCAAGAAATTTGTTGTCAAGTCTTTTCTTGTAGGCTAGAAATGGAGGGTTTCCCTACTTTGTTTGGCACTTAACTGGTAGCTTCTTTAGAAAAACTCGTCGAGCTATAAATCCTCCCTTTTCTTGAGGTAAAATTATGCACTTAGCATGATAATGGGTCACCGACAGGACTACCATGGTCACATGTATATAGATTACATAGGTTCTCCTTATAATATTTTAGCTAGCACATTTTGTTTGGTATGCAATTCCTTTAAATGATTTCGAACTGACATTTTTAAGGGTTTTAAACTTGTTTTGGGTCTAGGTATTATACCTAGGGTTCAAGTTTTCACTCAGAGCCTTCGACGTTTAAAATTTTATGAAGGAAGAAACCTTTCCTTGCTTAAGTTCCTTATTTTCACTCACATGTTGGAGTTGTGATGTTTTAAGCTCATCACTATAGAAATTCAAAGGAGCTTATAATGTCTTGGTATGCCATTTTTGTATCCTACATTAGCTCAAGTAAAACCGTAAAGGTAATCAAAATGATTTCCTATTAACAAGGTTTCCTTATGATTAGTTATTAAACCCTTAATCTATATTCCTCAAGGTTGGAATCTTTTGTTAGCTTTCACCTTTTCGAACATCAGATGTGCATTGGTTCAATAGTAATCAATATTTCCTTGATTCCTCATTATGCTTTGAAAATTTTCTTCTTGCTTATTAGTTACCAAGCCTTCCATACTAACATGGTTACTTATTGTCACATGTTTGAGGCTTTTTTTCCCACGACTCTATTTCTCACGGGTAACATCAATTAAATCCACCCCTCTTGTCATTTTCTTAAAAAGGTATTTGTTTAAATCCCTTTACTTTGTCCTCACTCCATTTCTTAATCACATTCTTGATATATTGCACGTTAGTTCTGGTTTGTTTAACTGAGGGTTTTCAAAGGAGAGAATTAGTGTCTACAGTCGAATTTTCATTTCTAGGTACCAAAAAATAACTTATTCTCTTCGTTTTTATTTCCTAATTCAGGATGTTTTATTTGGCATGATGGCCATAGGCCCCCATCTGACCAATATCAATTTTAGGCATGTATTATCTTCTTAGGATGCTAAGTAATTTTTTAATTTTTATTTTTCACAACACTCAAAGACATGGTTTCTATTTGTTCTATCTTATGTAGTAGTGGGTTTAAAAATACTTATTTTAGGTCCCCTGTAACTTCCAAATTATAAATTATAAATCATTGAAGAAAATTGGGTATAGTTATTACTAAATTTTTATTTAAACATTTTCATGCTTTTAATATTCGAACAAAAATTATCTGTCGTTTGGACTATCAACCCCATATGAAGTTTTAATATTTTGTATTTATTTTGTAGTACTTATTTCTTCTTAAGCATAACTGAGCGGAGCTCGATATTCACTACTTTATTTGTTTTGAATTTCAAGTATTGATGTATTTCATCTTTATGAACTGAACATAGACGATATAATCTTTTGTTGATTTTTGTTCCAGAGATAATCTTCCTTTTTCTGTGTGTAAGGAACATATTCCATAAATATTGATATTATTGATGTTTGATTAGTGCTTCCATGCCTTTTGTAACTTTCATGTAGTATTTATCTTTCTGGAATAACCATCACTAGTTACAGTATAAATTATATGTTCCTATTTGATAAATGTTCATGTTTCGTTAACTATTAAACACAAAGGACCACTAGTCCTATCTTACTGGTAAATTTTATTTCTATTTGTTTATATATATATATATAAACCAGTTAGCTTACGGAGCTCTTATTACTTGATTCTTAATATATAATACTCCTAGCTTCTAGGTTTCTGTACTTAATGCTTTTAAGGGTTTCCCATATTACAACATGGACTACACTCTATTGATGGATAATCCGACAACCTTTTCTAAGTCACGGGGTCTTCACTATGGGAGAAATACCATACCATGTGCATTCATATTGGGGGATATATAATGAGGAAAAAAATGACATAATATAATGAGCATATAAAGGGGGATAGAGGGTTTTTATATTAGTAGATATAAAAAATGGAGCTCAATGTTAATGAAAAATATAAATGGGTGTAAAATTTTTTAATGAAAAAATGGATACCTACAATATCTGTTGAAAGTAGGGGATTTTTAAATTGGGAAGGTGTATTGGGTTCATATTGGTAGGGGGTTAAATAATGTGATTTTTAGAGGTATTTTCCAATATATAGTCAAATTAAGGGTATTTTTTAGTATGCCACGAACGCACGTGATATGTCTAAGGTTAATTAAGTGAAGCCCCCGTGTTCTAAGTTTATCCCATGACTGTTCTAACTCTATCAAGTATGTTTATATGTATATATAGGCAATCCCCCTTATGAAACTTTAGTTGAAACAATTCCCTGTTCTATTCATATTTCTTTATAAAGAATCAATTCAAGAATTGGATAAATGTTTTTTTCCAAAACTGCAATAAAAAATACTCTGTCTATTTTACCCAAAAAACTTAAACTTGAACAACCTGTTGTGCTAAACAATAACCCCCCATTTCTTAAAAAATATTTACATAAAATTTAAATAAGAAATGGGTCCCTTTAATAAGATTTGTGTGTCCATAAATAAAATTGGTATTAACCCATCATAAGAAAAACCCTTATTAGAAGGCTTTAGGTAAACGAATCATTTTAAAAGCCTTTTGAACGGAAATAAAAGTGTGACTTAAAAAAAATATTATAAAACTCTTTGTTATTGCGATAAAGCGATCGGAAGATCACATATCGCAATAACAAAGGAAACATACGCAAAGTCTCATCCATTCTCTCCGATCTGAAAAGGAAATCGCAATCGGAGATCGGAGAAGCCAAATGCCAAGCATAATATAATGGAACCCCTCAAATCCTCCGATGCGATAAAGCACATCGCAATCGGCAAATCGGCGATGACAACAACAAACCAATACATAAACGAAGGCAGGCTCAAATCCTCCAATGCAATAAAGCATATCGCAATCAGCAATCGGCGAAATCACATTGACAAAACAATAAAGCCTGAGTCCATTCCCGATTGCGATATATTTATTAGGCATGCATCTCGAAGATATATTGGTTTGCATGCATTATATCACCTTTTGGAGATTAGAGATATTCAAAGCAAGTGTTAAAGCCTTTCCCTTGATGTTCTCGATCGCCGATTTGCGATTTATCACTGATCGTTCATCAAACAAATCTAAGGCACGCTTCAATTAATCATTCAGCATATAAGCGACATGATGGGCATTTAAAACCTTCTTTACCATGATTGACAGGTTAAACGGCTATTCAATGAAGCAGTTAAGGGTAGATCTTTTCTTTAGATTTCACCTGCGGCAACCTTTAACTATATTCCATTACCACCTGCTGATCGACGTAACTCTTTTTCATTATCATATTGGTCTGTTGCAGCATTTCTCTGTATCACGATTTTTCAATCGCTTGTGCAGAATTCCGCTGAAAACAGAAATCTGAAGCAAAATGGGAAAGAAATCAAAGAAATCCGTAGCAGCAACTCAGCCAGCCAAAGATCCCAGACCAAGCAAAAAGGGATTAATATCAGACACGACATGTCTCGGACTAGGAAACACTAGCTGGGAAAGTATCTATAATCTAATTGAAATGGAAGAACCCGAAGAACTATCAGAAGAGGCCACGACTGATTCGACTGATAAGTCTGAAGGAACTCTTAAAGAGTTAGCATGCTCCTTTCTTCACAGAATCGTTGCATGAGCTAAAGTCCTCCCATATATTGACGTCGTGAGATGGGTGGTGGAAAAAATTCTAGTCACAAACAGAACCTTTTGCACGAATGACGGGAGGGTATTTGGCTCATTTCAGTCGGATGATCTAAGGAAAATGTATCACTTACCTGAACCTAAAAAGCGGTACAACAAAGCCTTCCTTGAAGCGTTTGCAAAAGAAAACGAGTCAGAATCAACCCTGATTAAGCAGTGGAGACATTTTCTCGAGGAGCACAAGCACGAATCATTGGGTAAGTACTCTATAGATTCATTGGCTTCTCTTTACTGTTATGCCGAAGTTATGATGTGTAGGATGCAGAGAATACATGACTCTGCTAAGTTTACTATAGAAATGGTCCCTCTGATGGAGGCAGCAATCAATGGCTATGTGATGGATTGGGCCAATATTTTATCTAACAAATTAGCCACAGCAATCCTAGAATACAGAGCAAATGCATATCAAACTACTAGGACCATTCCCCCATTCTATTACAGTGCATTCATTATGGATACTATTTGTTTCAATTCTGAATTTCCATTGCTCGGATGGAGATGGACCCCCGCAGACCCTAAACCAATCCATATCTATCATGATCAGTTATGGAAGGCTAATTACAAAAATCATTTGTATAAAATCTGCAATGGTTTTATTGTGCCTATTTATTACTCCATTTTTGATAAGCCTGCTCCCAGGATATCCCTGGAAGCAGAAACAGATTTGACAGTAGTAGGCAGTTGGTTTGGGGAAGAAAAATTCACTTATATAAGGCTTTTTGGTAGCCTTACAAAACCCCATGTCCTTCCTCTGTATGTGCCCGATAAATTGTTAGCTCGGGAATTGGCTTATCAAATAACAGTAGATGGGACATCCAAAACCCTTAGAAATTCCAAGAAATAGGCATGGCCTACATTCCCTTTAAGATGCGGTGTTTTCACTCTTCATGATTACAAACATGCAGAAAAGGAGGCAGAAAAAATACAAATGTTGAATCTTGCAACAATTCCCAATAGACAATATGATCCAAGAAAAGTTGCCTATAATGTTCTTGAACAAGCCAAACTTGCAAAGTTTGATCATGAAAAGGATGACTTCGATGATCTATTTTCCTCAGCTGAATCTTTATTTCAAGTTAAATCATTGGCTAGAATCAAATATCAAGATGAAGGATTAGAAGTGTTTAATAGGCTTAGAGAACAGAGGTTGCAAACTCTGCCTTTAGACCTCTTAGTCATAACTCCTACAGTCCAGTAATCTGGTCAGGTCAGAAAAATAGTTACTGATAAGACCTCTGATGTGGAAAAGATCTTCGAACAACAATAGGAACATGAACAAAAACGGGAATAGGAACAGGGAAAGGATAGCCAACTCATGGATGCAGATACTCATATTGATCCCAAGCTTCTTAAAGATTGGCAACAGTTTGATTTTGTTATAAGAAATACTGAGACCTTGTAGGGATTCAGCATGCCTGAAGTGACAACTGGTCACAAAACAACAACTAATACGGTCCCAACTGAAGGAACCAACAACCTACCCATCACTCAAAAAGATATGGAGATAATCCCAAAAAATCCATCTGATGAAATCATCCTACATGTAGAAGAAATACGACCTTTAGATGTCTTCTACAACCCTAAGCATAAGGCTATGGTAAAAAGACAAAGGAAAAAGATAAAGTTTGATCAATCTTCTCTTTTACCCGCACAAATAGAAATGGCTAGTGTGGTATGGAGAGAAGAAATTAATCCTTCCAAAGACCTTACAAAACTCTTTCAATATGTCGGGGCATACTCAACAGCTACTATGGATAAAGCATCAAAAGTTAGCAATTTACTCAAAGAAAAAGATCAGACAATTGTTTCACTGGAAGCACAGGTATCCGAAAGGCAACAGAGAATAGAGCAATTAGAACAGCAGTTAGCAGCGCAACAACAATCAAATAACCAGCTAAATGAGCAATTGCTCAAGGAGAAGCAGAGAATAGACCAAAGTGTAGTACAGAAACAAAAAGAATTATCCTTAGCATTGGCCAAGCTGAAGTCAATGAACGAACAATTGAGCAAAACAAAAGATGAGCAAATCGCTCAACTATCACAACAAATAAAAAAGTTCAAAATTTTTCCTCAAGCAGTAGAGTTTAGATCCGAAGCTCTCTAGATCAATAAGGAATTGATTAAACAGTTAAATTTACTATGTCATAATATTTCTCTTGCTGAGCCCCTCTGTGAAATTTCTTCATCAATGATTGACAAATCAGTTGACGCAAGGCAAAATTTGGAGCAGGCCGATGAGACATTGACAAACTTTCTTGCTTGGCAAGAAACCAGTGAAGGGAAAGCTGCAAATCTGCCTCGAATTCTAGAATCACACAAGGAAATTCTTTTCCTAGAATGGCAATCCCAATTGATGAAAGCAGAAAGGGAAACTTCAAGATGTAGATCAG
Source organism: Pinus tabuliformis (assembly GCA_031772625.1). Lineage (NCBI taxonomy): Eukaryota > Viridiplantae > Streptophyta > Pinopsida > Pinales > Pinaceae > Pinus > Pinus tabuliformis. The sequence goes on along the minus strand of CM062805.1, from coordinate 1,236,678,718 downwards.
CAACTGGTAATTTGATTGAATTAATTAATGATACTCTTTATCTGTCTAATTTGATTTCAGAATGCACTCCAGGTAAATTACCATCAGCTAAAGCATTGGAGCAGTCATGCAAGTAGGATTTAGAAAAGAAAGAGAGATTAATCGCAGGCATCCAAAGTTTAACTTGGGACACCTTTTGGTTCTTCCTGGTTAAACCGCATAGTCAAAAGGCAGCACTGAAATGTTTAACCGATTAATCAGTTATATGATAACTAAAATTTATGATGCTAAGTATTCAGCTCAACTGCATTCACGTCTAAGTCACCCTCCAGAATTGCAACCAATGCTAGCTATATGCTAGCTCAAACCAAAGGATGATCGACTGAAACAATGAATCATTTTATTGACTGCAAGCATGCCTATTTCAAGGAGATTTTCATGATTTGGTTATACCACCTCATAGCATTCTTATTTCATAGTTAGTTAGCTTAGATAGTATTTATGGACCCTTTCATGTCTTTAGAAAGGGTCCTCAATTTTTGTATCAAAACTTGGATCAGAAGTTGCACTATTGTGCTTCCAATATAGACTTTTTATGAAGACTGGACCTATATTCTGAATTTTGATGAAGAATACTTTGATGAGATATGCACTATTGCTTTATGTGAGAGTATTTCTAAGTTGGAAGACGGAATTTGAATGCAATTGATGTCGGAAGGGATTCAAATTACATATGGTACTATTATCTATGTCTTTGCTCCATTATTTTATATGAATCAACGTTTATTAAATCTTGCTATCATTTGATATATGTATATGTTTTAATAGCAGTCCTTTTACTTATCACTATTGAATGTTTAAGGAATGTTATTCTTTCAATCATATTTATGTCAATGATATATGAAGAATAGTGTAATAATGTTTTAGTTATTACTTTTTTCAACTACTTGAACAAAGTAATTATCATATGAAGGAATGTTTTTATTTATAAATGGAGTCATCTATATGCCTATTTGTAAATAAGAATTATCAAAAGTTGCACTAAAGTCAAAATTTCCCGGGATAGATTAGTTGTTCATTATTCTGCATTTTAGAATAAATTGTTCATCATTATCATTAAATAATAGAAAACTAATCACTTATCCATCTTCTTTACAAATCATTGGGAAACTGGTCCCATTATATCTAGTTGGAGCCACCACACCAAACGGAAAAGGAGCTGCCTTTAAGGTCTGGACCAAGTGGTTTTCCCCAATGTTGATGCAGCGATTTTTGAGGTATCAACATTTTTGGCGCTAGAAGGAGGGCATGAACTATGAATGGCGACCAAACCCAAACCTACAACCCATTCTGAGAGTAACCTCCCTCCACCTCACCTCTGACTTCTCCTTTGCATGTTGTAACTCTAGTCTCCAAACGCGAAGAAGAGAGCACAACTACCACTGCTCAACCCCAACATATCTCAAATAAATTAAGTCTTGAATCTCCTAAAGTATAGTCTCTCATCCATAAACTTCAAGGCTTCTTGACATCACCACAAAAATCTGAGGTATCTCACGGCAGTGTGACTTTGCAATTTGTTCCTTCTCACCCCCTCATCAGACTTCAGAGTGGAAATCTTGGTATTGAACCTACTGAGTTGCCTTTACCTAAAAGGAAATGGGCAAGAAAAACACCTGAAGGACCTGATAGTGAAACTTTCTCATCATCATCCTCCATTTCATCTTCTCCATTGCAAAGTCAACCATCCACTCCTCCATTACAAATTGTTGTTCAACAGGGATCTGGAACTTCAACATCTCAACCTCCTCAAACTTCAATATCTGCTCCTTCCCAATCATCTAGGACTTCATCGGCACTATCATCTAGTACTAGTTCTACAATGGCATAAAATCCATGGAATAATCCTGGTGCAGTCACCATGCCTGCACCATTAAACCAATTACCAGCACATCCTGGAAAATGGTTGCCGAAATTTAATCCAGATGCAAGGTTACCAGCCGATGAGCACATTAATAATTTTATGTTGGTAATTAACTTAAAAGGAGTTATAGAGGCAGATGCCATTGTTAGGCTTTTCCCTTATACCTTGCAAGGATCAGCTAGGTCTTGGTATTTTTCCTTGCCCTCAAGATCTATTACTAGTTGGAACATTTTTCAAGAACAGTTCTTGACTAAATACGATGATGACAGATCTCTAGCGACATTAATCAATGATCTTTCGAATCTTAGGATAGAATCCAAAGAACCTATAAAAGAGTTCAATTCATGATTTAATAAACTCTTGAATAAGATTCCAACTGCCTGTAAACCTAGTGAGCAAATCAGAAGCGAATGGTATATAACAGCTTTACCTTCAAATATAGCTATCTTTGTAGATAGAGCTGAAAAACCAACTCTAGCAAAAAATATGAAAGAGGCACTTGCTGTAGAGAAACACATTATTACTTTAGAAAAGAAGGCTGCTCTTGAAGACAGAAAATCCAAAAAGTCTCTTTCAAAGATGATTCAAATAAGAAAATGGCTCAAGATCCATATGATATGGAGGGTCTTCAAAAAGTTCTCAAGACTATGTCAAACGAAATGGTAGAAATCAAGAAACAAGTAGCTGAGACTTCAACCAAAAGACCATTTAGAAACTTTAAGAAACCTGAATCAAAGCCACCAAATGCTATATCCAATGCAGACTCAGATCCTGAAGAGGAAGAAGAAGAAGAAACAGTCTTATCGTCTGAAGAACCAGAAGAAGAAGTAACTGTAGAATGTCATGGAATGTGGGACTTTATTTTGCCTAATTCTAATACAGAAAATGAATAGGAAGCTTTCCCTATAACTACCAGGAGTAAGGGTACTCCTGAACCTGTTCAAATAACTCAGAAGAAAAGGAATACAGGTACTCCTACAAAAGAGAAAATTCCCACAAAGAAATCCACAGTGATACCTTCTCAAAATCAGCCATCAGCTTCAAATCCACCTCCAACATCTAAAACATTAGTAGTTACAGATTCTATGGACTACAACATTATTGAAGATATGAAGAAAACAAAGGCAAATATCACTATGTTTGAGCTTAGTAAACTCAAACATCAACAAAAATTGCTGCTTAAGGAGTTAGATGCTGTACCTTCTTCTCCTCTTCCGAATGTTGTATTGTCCAAAGCTGCTAATGAAACAGGTAAACCACCTCCTGGAAGAGTGGAAGCTACTGATGTTGTCTTAATTGGAGATAGATTGAATTCTCATACTCCTCCTTTTCTCTTAACCTACAAGATCTATAATAGAAATCTACACAACTGTTTGATTGACTCAGGGGCTTCCTTGAATATAATGCCAGCTTCAGTTTGTTCTAAGTTGAACATTGAACCCCAAAAGTCTGCAATTCATATTGTCCAGTTGGATAGAACTAAGGTCCAGGTTTTAGGAGAAATCAACTCAGTTACTATTATGTTATCAGTTGATCCAAGAGTGGTTCAGAGAATTGATATTTTAATCGTTGATATACCTGAATTCTATGGTTTGATTTTGAGTAGAGATGGGTCTGAGAAACTTCATGGTTATATTTCCACCAATTGGTCTCATATGTGGCTACCTTATAAAGGAAAGCCAAATCAAATAAAAATTGATCGAGAAAAACATATGACCCATACGGTTACTGAGTTCGAACAAGAAAATCAACCAATAGCATTCAATAATAATATTTTGGGGAATTACTCATCTGAATCATTCTTTGGCAATTTTACTGCTCAAACATCCCCTTTCTCAGTTAATAATTTCACATCTCAAATTGAAATTTTTTCTCAAACAGATACATCAAGGTGTGTTAAAATTGCTGAGGAAACTGTAGATAAATCTTTGTTTTGGTCATTATATTTTGATGGGTCTAAATCTAGTGAAGGTGCAGGAGCAGGATGTATTTTAGTTAGTCCCGAGGGAGAAAAGACCATGTTATCATGCAGGTTGGAATTTGAATGCACAAACAATACAGCTGAATATGAAGCCTTAATTCAAGGACTTTACAAAGCAATTGGTCTTAAAGTTCAATATTTGAAAGTGTTCGGTGATTCGGAAATTGTTATAAGACAAGTCAGAAATACTATTCATTGCCTTTCTAGTCACCTTAAACACTATCAGTCCTTGGTACAGGACCTAATATCTCAATTTTTGGCATTCAATATTTCTCCCATCCCTAGATCCCAGAATGCAGCAGCAGATCTACTAGCTAATGTAGCTTCCAAGCTCCTTCCATCTGAAGATTATAGTCCCGATAGATTCTCAGTAGAGTTAATTTTTAGACCATCAATTCCTGATAATGTCACTAACTGGCGAGTGTTCAATCATGATGATGACATTTTAAATTTCTTAACTTCTGACAAGTCCTATGATGATCAAATTATTGATGAAAGTGACCATGACCTTCAAATGAAGGAAAAGTTTGAAGAAAACTCAATACCTAAACTAGTGGTCAAGCTTGAAGATCTTTATGACATCAAAGACAGGTTTAAACAAGTTACTAATTCAAAGCTCCAAAGTTCTACTTTGAGATTTGAATTCATAGACCTTGGTACTGAGGAAAATCCACAAAACATCAATTTGGGATTAGAACTTTCTTTAGAAGAAAGAATTGCATTCCTTAGATTATTGCATAAATATAAAAATGTCTTCGCTTGGAAATATGATGATTTGAAAACATACGATACATCTATCATACAACATACAATTCCAATGCTTTCTGAACAAAAACCAGTACAGCAGAAATTAAGAAAGATTCATCCTAACTTAGAGAGTCAAATAAAAACTGAATTAAACAAACTCTTGAAAGCTAAGATAATTTTTCCTGTTAGAAATTCAAATTGGGTATCCAATATGGTGCTAATAAGGAAGAAAAATGGTGATATCAAAATTTGTATTGATTTTATAAATCTTAACAAAGTGAGTCAAAAGGATAACTTCCCTCTACCAACAATGGAGCAAACTCTACATTCAGTAGTTGGTTCTGAACTGATGTCCTTCTTAGATGGTTTTTCAGGGTATAACCAAATTTTGGTACACCCTGATGATAGACTTAAAACTACTTTCAGAACTAAGTGGGGAACTTATGCCTACCAAAAAATGCCTTTCAGGTTAATCAATGCTGGAGCTACGTTCCAAAGAGCAATGGACATAGAATTCAAAGGACTGATCAACAAATCAGTAGTTGTCTATTTAGATGACATTACTGTGTTCTCTAAGAAAAGATCAAATCATTTGCATGATCTGAAACAAATCTTTGAACGCTGCAAAAGGTATGGTATTTCACTCAATCCTAAGAAATCCATTTTCGCTCTTGACCAAGGTAAACTCTTAGGCTTCATTGTTTCAAAGAATGGTATTTATATTGATCCAGATCGAATCAAAGAGATTTATGATATTCCATTCCCTCATAATAAAAAATCCATGCAATCATTTTTAGGTCAAATTAACTTTGTAAAAAGATTTGTACCAGATTTTTCATAGATTGTTCTACCATTACAAACTATGATGAAGAAAAATTTAGTGTTTAAATGGGCGCCTGTTGAAAAAGAGGCATTTGATTCTATCAAACAATCAATCATAAATGCCCCTACTTTAAGCACTCCTAATTTTTCAAATCATTTCATGTTATATACTCTTGCATCTGATACATCTTATGCAGCAGTGCTGATGCAAATTAACGATCAAAACTTGGAAGCACCAATCTCATTTTGTAGTTAAAATTTAATTACTCAGATGTTGAAAAACAAGCCTTTGCTGTATACAAAGCCATTAAACACTACAAACCCTTTCTCTTAAAAGCTCACACAAAAGTTATAGTCTCTTTTTCAGCCATAAGACAGTTACTATTTCAAAGGGAATTGGGAGAAAAGAGAGCAAATTGGGTTACAACATTACAAGAATATGACTTGGAAATCAAACCAGCAAAGATTGTCAAAGGCCAAGGTTTTTGTAGGTTGTTAGCAGGAGTTTCTAATATCCAAGAACCTGAAGGTACAAAAGATACTGAAGAAATCAATCAGATAAGTACCACTAATACTGAATCTCGATATGCAGATCTGATTTTCTATTTGAAAAATGGATATGCTCCTTCTAATATTTCTTATAAAAACAAACATGCCATACGACTGAAAGCAAAAAACTTCATAATTATAGATGATGTATTGTTTAGACGAAATTATGATTCAATTTTGTTAAGATGCTTAGAAAAACCTAAAGCGTAAAAGATCTTGCAGGAGCTATATGATGGACCAACAGGAGGACATTTTGGAGCTGATACAATAGCTCACAAAATCATTCATGCTAGGTATTACTGGCCTACCTTGTTCAGAGATACTCATGAATATGTAAGGAAATGCCAAAGTTGTCAAACTGCTAGTGGAAGACAAAGGAAGTCAGCTTTCCCTTTGCAACCAGTCAACATTGAACAACCTTTTGAACAATGGGGATTGGATATCATTGGAGAAATCATGCCACATTCATCCAAACAACATAGGTATATTCTTACAGCCACTGATTACTTTACTAAGTGGGTTGAAGCAATTCCTTTGAAGACAACAAACTCTGAGGCAATCATTGAATTCATAGATCAGTTCATCATTACTAGGTTTGGTGTCCCAAATGCTCTTATTTTGATAATGCATCTTACTTCACTGGAAATTTTATATTTGAATTTGCTATCAAAAGGGAATTTAAATTGAAATATTTTGCAAACTACTACCCTCAGGGTAATGGTTTAGCAGAATCCACCAATAAAAATCTTATCAAAATCATTAAGAGAACTATAGAACAGAATCATAAAAACTGGCATAAGTCTTTGATATTTGCACTATGGGCTGACCAAATAACACATAAGGCTTCTATAGGCACTTCTCCATTTAATCTAGTGTATGGAAAGGAAGCTATCATACCAGCAAATTTAGTACTTCCATCACTAGCTTTAGTGTAGTTTATTGAAGAAACTCCCTCATCTTCCATTCAAGTGAGACATGATCAGATCCTGAAACTAGAAGAAGAAAGGGAAAAAGCCCAAATTATACATGCAAAACATCAGTGGATTATTAAGTCATCTCTTGATGCAACTTCAACTGGCTCAAAACATTTACAAGTTGGTGATATAGTTTTGAAGTGGAACAAAGCCTATGAGGATAAAGGAAAACACACTAAGTTCCAGAAAATGTGGCTTGGACCATTCCAAATCAGCGAGAAGATAGGCCCTTCTACATTCATATTGCAAGATCTATCAGCAAAGAGATATTCTATTCCCGTCAACAGCCTTATCTTGAAAAAATTCTTCAATTGAGGAGGTAACCCCTTCTCCCTTTGTAAATATTCAATTTTCAACACGATTTGTGTGAATAAATTAGTTTGTTTAAAATCCTAGGAAATAAAGTTGTGAAAAGCCTTCCACTGGTCTTTACTATGATGAAAAGTTACTCAAAAGAAAATAGTTTTAATATTTACTTTGAAGAAATGAAAGCCTTAAGGGAAAAATAAGATTCTAGGAAATTAGGTATAATTTGATTCTGAAAACCTTATTTTATTTTTGCGAAATCTTCTCAAAACTTAGAAATACTGTAAATCATTTTAAAGTTTTAGAATCCTAAAAACAATTATCAATACAAAACAAAGACTGATTCAATCTTAGCATCTTCAACTCTCATCCTGTCATCCATATTCTCTTAAGGAGAAAATTGTTCATCCCATCCATCAAAGTTTATAATTACTCAGAGTGTAATTCTAAAATATATTTGATATAAAAGATAAGGGGTCTTATTACGGTATACCAAACTACTCTGTTGATTATTTTGAATTGCTCTGTTGATGAACGGTCACCCCCAATTTTTGGTATCAGAGCCCTGTAACGACCCTATATAATTCTATAGACAGAACCTGAGACAAGCCAGGAGCATTTGAAAGGCATCTTTGTTTTACATTGTGCTGAGTAAATAAAAGCTTTATCAGTCAATTTCTGGAATAGAATTATATCTTTCAAAGATGGCCAAATTTTTAAGATCTTTCTCTACCATTGATAAAAGATCCATATCTGAAGTAGAAAATAGATCTGTTGAATCAGAAGTAAATGAACATGAACAAGTAGAAGATCCAGAAAGCTGGAACCCCCCTGCATTAGATACTAAAGAAATCTATCCGGTTCCAATGATGTTTAAGCTTTCGAAGAAATATTACTTCAAAGAAGTTGAAGTTAAGATTAGAATTAAAGGTCCACATGTGCAGATAATAGGACTTAACATATTTTCAGAAGATGAAATAAAAAAGTTTAGGAAGTATGCTAAGGAAGGAAGATTTTATTATTTACATTTCGGAGCTATAAGGATTGGTTTGGCTCCTCTTTTTAGACATGGTTTAAATACTCCCTGCATAGCAGAATTGTTTGATTCAAGGCACAATGAATATGATCATGCCAGAATAGGAACAATACTAGGAAATTTGATGTCTGGTTGTCAGCATGGAACAATTTATCCTGATTATGCTATTAGTCTGACAGACATACATCTTAAAGACTGTTGGAAAGCCTTGATAGGAGTGCAAGGACTGTCTATGGCAGATGAGAGTGAATTCTTGTCTGTAATTGTTCAAACTTCCTTTCAGTTAACAAACACAGTACATCCTAAACTAAAACAGCCGGTGTTGAAAGACTGTGTGACTGTCGGGATAGGAAATGCACAGATTGAAGGTGTGCATTATGACAAAGAAACATTACCCGATCACTGGTATATCCAATATAAGTCTTTGGCTTCAGATGATATAAGCAGAAAAATTAAAAGATTGGCTCTTGAAGATGGAGGGGTAAAAATCATTCCAAATCAGTCTATTTACCCTAGGATTCCCAAGCCAATAGTTTTGCCAGAGAAACATGTATTACCAGTAGAAAGTCCAGTCCAGAGTGGAAGAAGGTCCTTTTACAGACAGTTATCTATACCAGAAGAACAGACATCTACTTCCACAAGTACCCCCCGGTCTGAAAAACAATTGTATATACCTGAAGAGAAACCTTTTCTCGCTGTAAATAAGATGTTTAGAACTCATGTACAGAATTATCCACCTATGGAAGAATATAGATATGCAAATAAAAGATTTGTTAGAGGAGGAAAATGGCCACCAAAAACAAAATTTTGTGTCTCTTCTTCAATGTCTAAACAGCCTGCTACTAGAGCAGATTGTGCACCTCTCCTAGAACATGAATCACAAGAACCCAATGATTTGGAACAAGTATATCAAGTAGGAAATTATTTGACTACTTGGTGTTCTCATGCTGAAAATGTTCTAGACAATTTAGGACAACAAGCAGATCTGATAAATGAAAATTTAAAATTGTTGTATGAAGAGCAACAAGAAGAAAAGAGAGAAAGAGAGGAGAGAAGAAAAAGAAAAATGAAGAAGAAGGGTAAGAAAATCCCAAAATTTCATGTAGATATGACAGCCCCAAATTACTGGGATTTAGAAGAAGAAGTACCAGAAACAAGTGATGGAGAAGGGACTTCCAGAGACACTGGTAAGTTAACCAGTGGTTCTTCTAGAACGTTCAAAGCAGAAAAACCTTTCGAATCAAAGAAGGAAGTCATGTCTTTAGAACAAGCTGCAATAAAATTTCCATCCTTTATTATGCCATCAATAAAGAATCAAAATAAAGCTCACATCCTGAGAGAAGCTAAATACCCTAGAGTTGAAGAAGATCTGTTTGCTACAAATTCTAGTGGTTACATTCTAGATCTAGATAACTCATCCAATCCTGGTGAGTCTATTAGAATCTGGATAGGAGCCTTATATCAGATGCAGGTCACAACAAGATTAGACAATGTGTCTATCATGATCTTAGCAGAAAAGAGGATGGCAGGAATAGTGTTTGATTGGTGGATGGCAGGATTAGAGGCAGAGAGAATAGCAGTCATGGAAGTAGGATTAGCTACATTTGAAATGCTGTTAAAAACTCAATTCATTCCAGAACCAAAAGATGAAAAGAAACAGCTATTGACTGACCTTAGCCACATGGAACTTAAAGATCTAAAATATTTAGATCAATTTGGTAAAGAATTTATGGCTAAAGTCTTTAAAGCTAATCTGTTTAATGATATTGCTCAAAAAGTTTCTTTTTTGTCAAAGTTGCCAGGAAACTTAGGAGATCTGATTATGAAAGATCTTGAGGTTCAAATGAGAAGTTTAGAACAAGTTTATTGGGTTGATCTTCTGTTTAGAGTATCAGAAAAGGTCAAATATTTGTGTTGGCAGAAAAAGGCGCATGACATCACCCCGAGTTCAGATGTCTGCAGAACCATATTACCATGGACACCTTTTAAATCAAAGAAGAAGAAATACAAAAGGTATGGTAGATACAAACCCAAAAGAGTATCGAACCCAAAGAGACCTTTCAGAAAATTCAGATATTTGAAAAATAGAACAGCTCCAAGAAACAACAATTGTTGTTTCATTTGTAAAAAGGAAGGACATTTTGCCAGAAAGTGTCCTCAGAAATCATCCAGTAAACTCAAAGCTTGTATAGATATTGAAGAGTTTCAAGATGATTGGTCTGTAGTAGAATCAGATGAAGAAATTTCTGATGTATATATTCTTACAGAAATTTCAGATAATGAAGATGAAGAACCTGTACAGAAAATGAACATTTGTATGAATTGTTCTGAAGATGATTTTTCTAGTGAACAACACTATAGTGACCTTCAAAGTTCTTCAACTGTTGTGTCATCAAATGAGACAGAAGATGATTCGGACTCAGAATCCGATTCTGACGAAGAATCAGAAGAAAAAGAAGAAATATCAGAGAAGCCAAATAGAGGTAAACAAATTGCATCATCTTTACCTCAATTCAATTCTTTATGTCCATTTGAAAAGAAAATTGCACCATCAACTAGTATACCTCTGCCAGAGATCATAAGAAATGAACAAAATACTTTGTTGAAAAAGATTGTGAAAACAGAGAGCTTGATTTATATTCCAGTAGAAGTTCAAGTCAGAAATGAATGGATTTCAGTAGATGCATTCGTAGATACTGGAGGATCAAATAATCTAGCTCGACCATCTTTGTTCAAATCTCTCTGGAAACCGTTAAAGAATATACTAGTTTCAGAAACAATTGGAGGATCTGTTCAGCTCACACACTATGTAGACAACATTTCTTTAAAAGTTGGAGGGAGTATTGTAAAAATTTCAGCAATTCAGCACTATGACCCTTCAGCAAGTTTGATGTTAGGCATGCCATTTATAAACTCTGTGCTTCCAGTAACTATCAGCCAAGATAAGCTGATAATAAATCTGAAGAAAAAAGCTATATCTGTGCCTAGGCTAAGTATTGCAAACTCTGAAGCTAGGCATGAGAATAGACAAAAGAAAGTAGGAACTAGAAGGCCGACTAAAGATTCAAATGATTGGCAAGAGGTCCTACAAATCTATGAAGCCAGAGCAGAAAAGATAAATAAACAATCAGCATGCATTGAAGAAAATTGGTCTATAGAACAGAGAGATATTTACCAGAGACTTCTAAAAAGTTGTTCGGACAACCCACAACAGTTTTGGGAAACTGAAAGTCCGATGCAGGAGATAGTCACCTTACATGACAATGGAGTAAAAGGTAAAGTGATTCCTTGCACACCATCTGATGAACAAGAAATGAGGAATCAAATTCAAGAACTACTAAAGATGCAGTTAATAGAAATCAGTGAATCTCATTATGCCTGTTCTGCATTTCTAGTAAGAAATCATTCTGAGATAGTAAGAGGTAAACCACGAATGGTTATCAATTACAAACCTCTTAATGCAATTACTCAGAATTTTAATTACCCATTGCCAAGACCAGAAGTAATTATGCAAAAGATTCAACATAGTAAGGTGTTCAGTAAATTTGATATGAAGTCAGGTTATTATCAGATACAGATTCAGCCAGAGGACAGACACAAAACAGCTTTCATATGTCCAGCAGGATTTTATCAGTGGAAAGTTGTTCCATTCGGATTGAAGAATGCTCCAGCTTTCTTCCAAAGAAGGATGGATTATATTTTTGCTAAATATGATTTTATAGTTACATATATAGATGATATTTTGATTCATAGTCCAGATGTAAATACTCATTTGAAACATCTAGAAATTTTTCTTGAAGAAGTTAAAAAGCATGGCATAGTCTTGTCAGAATCAAAGATGTCCTTATTTCAGGATAGCATTGATTTTTTGGGGATAAATGTTGCAAATGGTTCTATTCAAATGCAGCCCCATGTATTAACAAAATTGACACAGTTTCTTGATGAACTGAAGGAAAAAAGGACAATCCAAAGGTTTATTGGAGTTCTGAACTATTTGCACAAATACATTCCAAATCTCTCAAGAAAGACAGCTCCTATAAGAAGACACAGTGACAGAGGATGGTCAGAAGAAGCTACGGAAGCAGTGAAGAAACTCAAAGAAGAATGTCAGCATTTACCAAAGCTTCAACCACCAGGTGATGGTTTGTTAATTTTACAAACTGATGCATCTCTTGATTTTTGGTCAGCTGTATTATTAGAACAAAGAAGAAATAACAAAGGAGAGATTGAAGAAAATATGTGTGGATACGCTTATGGGGAATTTACAGCCAGTCAGAAAAACTACTTCATAGCTGAAAAAGAAACATTAGCTATCTTCAACGGGATTCAGCGTTTTGAGGTATATCTAACCCCGGTCAAGTTTTTAATAAGAACAGACTCCAAAAATTTTAAATATTTTCTGACAGCAAAGATTTCAAGACAACTTGCAAAGGGCAGGATTTTGGCCTGGCAAATCTGGTTTCAGCAATTTGATTTTGACGTCGAGTGGATACCAGGTAACTCGAACTTCTTAACAGACGTTCTGACCAGAGACATGAGCAAAATGTTTGTAACCTGTAAATATTCAATTTTTGAGATTCCAGGTAAAGGCCCTACAGATGACAGTTTTGCCACCTTTGTAGATAGGTTTCGAATCTTAGAAAATTATGCAAGTTTTGTGACAGATGAAATCAAGAAAGTGGTTGGATTCAGACTAAGAAGGAATTGGTGGATCAGAAAATGCCAAGCATGGCAGTCAAAAAATCTGGGCATATCTCTAGGCCTTGATGAAAACTTGGTAAAAGTATTTTCTTTACCAAATATGAAGGTTAAGCTTTTCTTCAGAAGCTTATCTGATTTATGGTCTAGCATCTACACAGACGAAATGATCTGGACACTCAGAGTCCTTAATTACTATCAGATCATAGGAAGTGTTGACTTTGCCCTTAGTATTTTCACAGGTGCTAAAATTCTGGATCTAGAAGAAATTCCCATAAAAGAAGAAATGGTAAAATATCTGCTTTCTCTAAGAATTCCAGATATATTTGAGGAACTAGAATCCTCTTTCCTTCAAAGGATTGATGAGAATTATGCAAATACTGATACTTTTCCTCAGTATGAAATTTTTGAGAAATTTGCAGATTGGAGAATTCAAGAAGGAAAATGCAGAAAGATTCAAGTTACCAGAGTATCTCAATGCATACAAAGATCCCTTCAGTATTTGAAGACATATGCTTATCAGTGGGATTTTCATAGTTTGAGAATGAGAGACAGCATAGAACCAAATCCTTTTTCTCAAGTCTTCAGTCATGAAAGGATTGGTAATTCTGAAACTGGTAACAATCAAGAGTTAATCAAACAGCATGCTGAATGGTTTCATGAGTTTGGAAATTTGAGGTTGGTAGAAAAAATTCAAATTCTTAATAAAATGGATAGCCTGCAAGGACAACCAAAAGCTTTAAAATTTGCAATTAATCAAAAGGCATTAATCACCATCTCAATTATATCTCCAAATTGGAACAATAATGTCATACACATCATTAGTTTGATGATCTCTAAAAGAATATGCACGTCAATAATCTTTGAGTTAGGATGGCAGCATAGAGACTGTTTGAGCGAAAACTGCAGGTTATGGGTACAACACTCTATTGAAAGCTCCACTAATATGTTTCAGATATTTAAATGGGAATCATTAGATGGGATAGAATTGGCAGTACAAAGATCACCAGCAGCACGAAATGCGTTTAAAGATTCTTTTCTGGATATTGAAGTAAGTGCTCTTCCTTTTTTAAACAAGTGGGAAAAACAGGAGTTGATGCATACACCACTACAACCAGGACTTCACAGGATAAAAACAAAAATCATAAAGGGAGAATCGTCATCTGCAGCATCTCACCGTATGACAAGATCACCAAAAGAAAAAGGAGAAATGACAGATGCACAAGATCCAAACGAAGGAATCGAAGAACAGTATAACCGACTTATGAATAGATACCATCGACAACTCATCGATGAGTACGAACCATCCGCTGGATCGTCCGAAGAAGATTTATGGGAGACTAGGAGTCTGCTTACCATGATCATAGGGGAATAGTTCAACTGACATTACCAACACTGTATACCAAAACAGGGTAATGGGTTATAATTATAATACAAGGGGTCTCATCACGAGCCAACTTGTTCAGTTAAATTACAACCAGTGAATGGCATTGTCAACAACTGGCCACCAAACCAGGACAATGGCTTTTTATCTTACAAAATAAAACAAAAAGAAAAATGCAATACAAAAAATATGGAAACGTATCTTTTGGATTCATTCTTTTTAATTATACTCTGAAATGGATGGAACAATGAATGATCAAATGGTTAAAAGGTAACCCTGCCAAGACTATAGACGTTTGCTGGCAGCAGAGGCTCTATCTATGACAAAGGAGTCATTATAAAAGCTAAGTTGGAAAAGTCTTTTGTTTTATCATTATCAACCAATTAAGGTCTATTTAAAACTTAGAATGTATTTAATTTTAAGAAGAGAAAGAAATAGCAAAAATAGTTATCATTACGTTCATAATCTATGATTATCTAGTTATATTAGATTTTCTCTATCAATTAATATTTTCATATTAAGAAAGTTAAAGTATTATATTACTTTCTTGGAGATAAATATTTCTCCCAGTGAATCGCCAATTGTTGTGTTAAACAACAACCCCCCATTTCTTAAAAGTTATTTACATAAAATTTAAATAAGAAATGGGTCCCTTTAATAAGATTTGTGTGTCCATAAACAAAATTGGTATTAACCCATCATAAGAAAAACCCTTATTAGAAGGCTTTAGGTAAACGAATCATTTTAAAAGCCTTTTGAATGGAAATAAAAGTGTGACTTTAAAAAAATATTATAAAATTGTTCGTTATTGCAATAAAACGATCAGAAGATTGCATATTGCAATAACAAAGAAAACATACGCAATGTCTCATTCATTCTCTTCGATCCGAAAAGGCAATCACAATCAAAGATCGGAGAAGCCAAATTCCAGTCATAATATAATGGAACCCCTCAAATCCTCTGATGCGATAAAGCACATCGTAATCGGCAAATCGGTGATGACAACAACAAACCAATACATAAACAAAGGCAGGCACAATCCTCCAATGCGATAAATCATATCGCAATCGACAATTGATGAAATCACATTGACAAAAAAATAAAGCCTAAATCCATTCCCAATTGCGATATATTTATTAGGTGCCCATCTCGAAGATATATTGGTTTGCATGCATTATATCACCTTTCGGAGATCGGAGATATTCAAAGAAAGTGTTAAAGCCTTTCCCTTGATGTTCCCAATCATCGATTTGTGATTTATCACTAAATATCCATCAAACAAATCTAAGGCACACTTCAATTAATCAGTTGGCATATAAGCGACATGATGGGCATTTAAAACCTTCTCTACCATGATTGACAGGTTAAATGGCTATTTAATGAAGCAGTTAAGGGTAGATCTTTTCTTTAGATTTCACCCGCGGCAACCTTTAACTATATTCCATTACCACCTGCTGATTGACGTAACTCTTTTTCATTATCGTATTGGTCTATTGCAGCATTTCTCTGTATCACAGTTTTTTAATCGTTTATGAAGAATTCCACTGAAAACAGAAATCTGAAGCAAAATGGGAAAGAAATCAAAGAAATTTGTAGTATCAGCTCTTGTAGTAGTAGCTCAGCCAGCCAAAGATCCTGAACCAAGCAAAAAGGGATTAATATCAGACATGACCTGTCTCGGACTAGAAAACACTAGCTGGGAAAGTATCTATAATCTAATTGAAATGGAAGAACCCAAAGAACCATCAGAAGAGGTGATGACTAATTCGACTGATAAGTCTGAAGGAACTCTTAAAGAGTTGGCATGCTCCTTTCTTCATAGAATCGCCGCGCGAGCTAAAGTCCTCCCATATACTGACGTCATGAGATGGGTGGTGGAAAAAATTCCAGTTACAAACAGAACCTTTTGCACGAATGACGGGAGGGTATTCGGCTCATTTCAGCCGGATGATCTAAGGAAAATGTATCACTTACCTGAACCTGAAAAGCGGTACAACAAAGCCTTCCTTGAAGCATTTGCAAAAGAAAATGAGTCAGAATCAGCCCCGATTAAGTAGTGGAGACATTTTCCCGAGAAGCACAAGCATGAATTATCAGGTAAATACTATATAGACTCATTGGCTTCTCCTTACTGTTATGTCAGAGCTATGATGTGTAGGATGCGGGGAATACATGACTCTACTAAGTTTACTATAGAAATGGTCCCTCTGATGGAGGTAGCAATCAATGGCTATGTGATGGATTGGGCCAATATTTTATCTGACAAATTAGCCACAACAATCCTAGAATACAGAGCAAATGCATATCAAACTACTAGGACCATTCCCCCATTCTATTACAATGCATTCATTATGGATACTATTTGTTTCAATTCTGAATTTCCATTGCTCGGATGGAGATGGACCCTGTAGATCCTAAATCAATTCATATCTATAATGATCAGTTATGGAAGGCTAATTACAAAAATCATTTGTATAAAATTTGCAATGGATTTATTGTGCCTATTTATTACTCCATTTTTGATAATCCTTCTCCCAGGATATCCCCAAAAGCAAAAACAGATTTGACAATGGTAGGCAGTTGGTTTGGGGAAGAAAAATTCACTTATATAAGGCTTTTTGGTAGCCTTACAAAACCCCATGTCCTTCCTCTGTATGTGCCCGATAAACTGTTAGCTTGGGAATTGGCTTATCAAATAACAGTAGATGGGACATCCAAAACCCTTAGAAATTCCAAGAAATAGGCATGGCCTACATTCCCTTTAAGATGCAGTGTTTTCACTCTTCATGATTACAAACATGCAGAAAAGGAGGCAGAAAAAATACAAATGCTGAATCTTGCAACAATTCCCAATAGACAATATGATCCAAGAAAAGTTTCCTATAATGTTCTTGAACAAGCCAAACTTGCAAAGTTCGATCATGAAAAGGATGACTTCGATGATCTATTTTCCTCAGCCGAATCTTTATTTCAAGTTAAATCATTGGCTAGAATCAAATATCAAGATGAAGGATTAGAAGTGTTTAATAGGCTTAGAGAACAGAGGTTGCAAACTCTGCCTTTAGACCTCTTAGTCACAACTCCTACAGTCCAGTCATCTGGTCAGGCTGAACAAATAGTTACTGATAAGACCTCTGATGTGGAAAAGATCTCCAAACAGCAACAGGAACAGGAACAACAATGGGAATAGGAACAGGGAAAGGATAGCCAACTCATGGATACAGATACTCAAATTGATCCCAAGCTTCTTAAAGAATGGCAACAATTCGATTCCATTATAAGCAATACTGAGACCTTGCAGGGATTCAGCACGCCTGAAGTGACAACTAGTCACAAAACAAAAACTAATACGGTTCCAACTGAAGGAACCAATGGCCCACCCATCACTCAGAAAGATATGGAGATAATTCCAGAAAATCCATCTGATGAAATCATCCTACATGTAGAAGAAATACCACCTTTAGATGTCTTCTACAGCCCTAAGCATAAGGCTGTAGTAAAAAGACAAAGGAAAAAGAGAAAGTTTGATCAATCTTCTCTTTTACCCGCACAAACAGAAATGGCTAATGTGGTATGGAGAGAAGAAATTAATCCTTCCGAAGACCTTACAAAACTCTCCCAATATGTAGGGGCATACTCGGCAGCTACAATGGATAAAGCATCAGAAGTTAGCAATTTACTCAAAGAAAAAGATCAAACAATTGTTTCACTGGAAGCATAGGTATCTGAAAGGTAGCAGAGAATAGTGCAATTAGAACAGCAATTAGTAGCGCAACAGCAATCAAATAACCAGCTAAATGAGAAATTGCTCAAGGAGAAGCAGAGAATAGACCAAAGTGCAGTACAGAAACAAAAATAATTATCCCTAGCATTGGCCAAGCTGAAGTCAATGAACGAACAATTGAGCAAAACGAAAGATGAGCAAATCGCTCAACTATCAGAACAAATAGAAAAGTTCAAAAGTTTTCCTCAAGCAGCAAAGTTTAGATCCGAAGCTCTCTAGATCAATAAGGCATTGATTAAACAGTTAAATTTACTATGTCATAATATTTTTCTTGCTGAGCCGCTCTGTGAAATTTCTCCATCAATGATTGACAAATCAGTTGACGCAAGGCAAAATTTGGAGCAGGCCGATGAGACATTGACAAAATTTCTTGCTTGGCAAGAAACCAGTGAAGGGCAAGCTACAAATCTGCCTCAAATTCTAGAATCACACAAGGAAATTCTTTTCCTAGAATGGCAATCCCAATTGATGAAAGCAGAAAGGGCAACTTCAAGATGTAGATCAGTGACTGGTAATTTGATTGAATTAATTAATGATACTCTTTATCTATCTAATTTGATTTCAGAATGCACTCCAGGTAAATTACCATCAGCTAAAGCATTGGAGCAGTCATGCAAGCAGGATTTAGAAAAGAAAGAGAGATTAATCGCAGGCATCCAAAGTTTAACTTGGGACACCTTTTGGTTCTTCCTGGTTAAACCGCATAGTCAAAAGGCAGCACTGAAATGTTTAACCGATGCAATCGGTTATATGATTCCTGAAATTCATGATGCTACGTATTCAGCCCAACTACATTCACGTCTGAGTCACCCTCCAAAATTGCAACCAATGCTAGCTATATGCCAGCTCAAACCAAAGGATGATCGGCCGAAACAATGAATCATTTTACCGACTGCAAGCATGCCTATTTCAAGGAGATTTTCATGATTTGGTTATACCACCTCATAGCATTTTTATTTCATAGTTAGTTAGCTTAGATAGTATTTATAGACCCTTTCATGTCTTTAGAAAGGGTCCTCAATTTTTGTATCAAAACTTGGATCGGAAGTTGCACTATTGTGCTTCCGATATATATTTTTTATGAAGACTGGACCTATATTCTGAATTTTGATGAAGAATACTTTGATGAGATATGCACTATTGCTTTTTGTGAGAGTATTTCTAAGTTGGAAGATGGAATCTGAATGTGATTGATGTCAAAAGGGATTCAAATTACATATGGTACTATTATCTATGTCTTTGCTCCATTCTTTTATATGAATCAATGTTTATTCAATCTTGCTATCATTTGATATATGTATGTGTTTTAACAACAGTCCTTTTACTTATCACTATTGAATGTTTAAGGAATGTTATTCTTTCAATCATATTTATGTCAATGATATATGAAGAATAGTGTAATAATGTTTTAATTATTACTTTGTTCAACTACTTGAACAAAGTAATTATCATATGAAGGAATGTTTTTATTTATAAATGGAGTCATCTATATGCCTATTTGTAAATAAGAATTATCAAAAGTTGCACTAAAGTTGAAATTTCCCAGGATAGATTAGTTGTTTATCATTCTGCATTTTAGAATAAACTATGCATCATTATTATTAGATAATAGAACACCAATCACTTATCCATCCTATTTACAGATCATTGGGAAACTGGTCCCATTATATCCAGTCAGAGCCACCACACCAAACAGAAAAGGAGTTGCCTTTAAGGTCCAGACCTGATGGTTTTCCCCAATGTTGAGGCAATGATTTTCAAGGCATCAACACAACCTTATAGCTAAGATTATATTTTTCTTAGGAACCTTTTAATAACATAATACAAATTCACTTTAGACTTTTAACAATAAGTCCGTTCACTTATTTGAGTCTTTGGAAATATAATAGAAGTAACCACGCTCCACCCAATCAATGTATTACTACCTCAGTAACTCCCCTAAGCCTAAAGATATCATTCCTATCAGAAAATTTATTAGTATTTGTAACTGAGTCTTCTAGGAATAATATTTCTCTCCCATTGGTACCTCTGGTTTTAGATTACCTTTACCTCCCAACAGATATCTTCCTCCGTAGACTCCTATCAATATCCCAATAGCATTGCATCTTCTAGGACCTATCTTTCTTTCCCATTGATATGTTTGGTTTCATATTTCCTTTATCTCCTACAACTATCTTCCTATTTTCCACCCCATGACCTTTCCCTCTCATCCTCATAATTTTGATGGTAGGAATGCTTTTAAATATGGAGGATTTATTTTCTTGAATATGAAAATTATCACTTCAAAATTGTCCTTTCTTGGCCTGGAACTAATTCATAAATTCTCCCTAATAGTTGGGAGCCCGATTACTCAAGTGGAAAATCCTATTATATTTCCAAATAAACAAATAAGTGGAATACTTATTTATTCATAATAATACGTTAACATCTACATTTCTCAACCAAATTTAGTATTGGACCCAAAATTGATGCTTTGATAACATTTACAAGTAAATATAAATAACAATTCTTACAAAAAGTAATTGCAACAGGGGTATCACATCCCCCCCCCCCCCCTTGATTTAAACATTCTCCTCAATGTTTCTTCTACCTTTATTAATTTTAAAAAGTGAAAGTTTTTTCTTCCATTTCCCAGGGAACCTCCTTAGGGTTGAAAGGTGTCCATAGCACTTTTTGATGGTGATGTTTTGATTATGGATTAAGGCTCACTCTTGTTTTCAAATTCATATTCAATTCCAGCATTTCTGCAAACATGCAAATCAGACACTATCAATTTTGATTCATGCACTCAACAAGGGTTAGAAGTATCAATATAAGAAAATCATCAATAATGATTAACATCAATAGATTATCATGCACATTTATCATATGGACATTATAGGTAATATGGAATTCATTTAATAACTTCACTGAAAAATCTCAAAACATGAAAATTACAATTTCCAATTTTTACAATGGTCATAGTAGTTTTAATAATTACTTACTGTGATACCAAAATGCATAATTATGCTTTTATCATGGATTCATAATATCAAATATACATTAGCCATACATCACTAAGGTTTAGGACAACTTCATTTTTATGCCACTTCAAATGGTTGTTATATCAATTTTTCTTTTTGGTTCAAATGGACTCGGGCATGTCCATTTTAATTATTCTACCATTTCCTTCTATTCCCTTTCCACCATTTATTTTATGCATAACATTTGATAAGGGTTTTGCACCTTGGATTAGGTTTATTATTCTTGTATTTGTCTAAAGCTCTTTTTTTCCTTTTCCTTCTTCACACCCAACAAACCATCAAGACCAAACCATAAAAGACAAAGACAAAAGAAACCACCATAAAAACACAAAGGCATAAATAAGAAGCAACATGGCCATGCTTAAGGTCAACATAATAAAACAAGAAAAATTGCAACAATGAAATCACGCAACACATTTTTTCTTCCCCACACGCTTCATCTATGAATTTCACATAAATTAACTTTTAGGAGTTTCCACCCCTCTCTACATTCCAAATTGTTTTTTAAGGTTTTTGTAGGTTATATACACTTTTCTCTGTGGGACAGCCATGGGGTCTTTGCTCTTGCACTCCTATGCATATCAACTATCTTAGAGCACATCATGTCGGTAAATTTGTCTTACACAATCATTTCCTCTTTTAATATTGTAAGCACATATTCATATCATGCATTTAATCAATCATTCAACAATATTTCAAATGTTCTTGTAATCAAAGAGTCATAATCAACATTCTTTTTAAATAATTATCTAGAGAACCATTGATTGGTAGCACACTACTACATAGTGTACTTACCTTGTTGGTACCACACACATGTCAACAAGCATAGGTGTCCCTTGTGCCAATCTCCCATTAGCGCCCTATTTTTCAGAATCTTGATTCCTTAAAATTACATAGAACAATTTCAATGACTCCCCAACTAGTTGTCCACCTCTTCTTGGTCACAATTTTTTACCATTATCCACTATTAATCATCTATCTCATGTTGGGATAATAGACTCCTCAAAGTCCATATGCATGCACATCCATTATTATATGCACCTAACATCTCATTGTTTGATATCTTTTTAGTGAACATCGATCGTTGCACTACTTCATATTTTACATTTGTTTTCTATCGTGGCTATATTGTCATTCATCAACCTGTGGCATATTTTGAAAGATTTAAATAAATAATATCAAACTAAAAATTTTTAGGTTAAAATATTTCTCCCTCATAATTATGGTTGTATCATTTAGCCATAAACTTTTGTAATTCCACTAGGATACTCCAAGGAATCTAGTTGGCATCTTTCCGATTTATCCTAATTAAACAACTTAAGTGAATATTTAGGTATTAGAGTTATAGCTAATAACTATTTCATCAAATCAAAGTTTCTTGTGATTTTTGGTTCCAGAAAAATTTAACCCTTTTATGTTGTGAAGGTGTTATAAAATAGGCTAATTAGTAAAACCTTACAGAATCTACAATACGAATCTATAACCCTAAAAGATCTGATGTCCACCGCATCTTTAAAGTATATGTTGATTAAGTATTTTTTGGACCCCCATTTTCTTATAAGGTTCATTTCACTTCCTTCTTCAGAAATTTGCATGTTCTTAATATTGACATTGGTCTTGATTAATTCACCCTTAATACATTTTGTGTAAAGATGATATTTTTCTATGTATTTGCAACACTATTCCTAAGTTCTTTCATGCTAATCTAGTGTCTTGGAGTAACCAAGATGCCACCATCCTGCCATTTTCAATTTGAAAGTATCAAATTTCTTTACTTGCTTCGCTATATTTTTGACAATATTTCTTTCAAAAATGAAATATTATGATATTCTATCTCAATTTACCAACATTTTGATTGTTTTGAACAAGGTTTTTGACCAACAATTTCCCTACAAGCTACACTCACTTGTCTTCTCGTGTTTCTTTTTCTTTGGAAATCTCACTAACCATGCTCTATGCCACAATTCTTGGCTCATTCAAATGTAAATTTTCCAAGTAGTCCCCATCACACAATCACATACTCTAAGATTTAGGAAATTTAAACTATGGATTTTTGTGATTCCTTAATCAGGGAGGTCAAAAGATTCCTCTTAAAATTACCAAAAAGATGTAAAATACCATAACAATATTACTACATAAAATAAATCTTATGATTTTCCAATTATTTTAGATGGAATTAATTATTATTATAATCTCAATTATTATGGTTCTTACCATGATTATTAATAGGTTCATGTGTCTTCCCATACAAGAGTACCTTCCAATTTTATTTTTTATTAATTCATTAACTCTTCCATAAGTATTATCAATCATGAAACCCAAGCATACTCATTCCAGCCATGGTGGTTTATTTATAGCCATATGTTACCACATTTGAACTACTTTTACCTTAGTTGTGTTGTAAATATATGGCTTTTTTTATAGGTGCAACATTGTATATTCCATATGACATATATTGTTAATACTCTAACATTCATCGTGTCACTTGCTAGAATTGAACTTGGTTGGGGAGGATCCCAACCATTCCTTCCATCCACTAAAGATATACCCAATTTATTCATATGTGTGTGTGTGTGTGTGTGTTCTGCATATCTACACTTGTATTAACAAAAGTTATCATTGAGTATGCCCAGACAGACTGTTTGAGTACACCATATAATTTAGTTGGTGTAATATATGGTTCTCAAACCCTCCTTTAATCATGTTTCTTATTGCTACATACCTTAATAGTATCTCGTATACACTTTATTTTATGTATATATTTTATGTTTTTCTTCAGCTCAATCTTAAGTCTCAGAAAAAATTATTTATAGCGAAGGTTTCCAAACCATCTTAATATGTACAATGTAATTGTTCTTTTAACTAAACACTTAGATATAGATAAGAATATAATCTTGTAAATCATTGTAGTTCCATAATTGTTCTCAAACATCTTACATCCAAGATATACACACTTAATTCTTATATCTATTATGTCATGCTTATCTAATTTTAGAAATTCTCTATCTTTCATATTGTTGTTGTAAGTTATTGTCCCTTTACAATTTACTTATGATTTCCCTTCAGTATTGAGCATACAAAATTTCTCTTTTATTAAATTTAGTAAATATTATTTTACCAATAAGTATTTCCCTCATTTCTATTATATTTCCCCAGACCATATGGTCAAAATCCAACACTTGGGAGCCTTTCTAGGTAGGTTGTGTGCAAACAGGTGGTCTTGTACCCATAAATTTATGTAACTACTATGCAAGAGTATCTGGTATAATAATTAGGTATGGCATGTTTAAATTCCACAATTTCCTTTTTACCTTTTCCTTCCATCCCTTCTCAACATATTGTAATAGATATTTAATATAAGACATCTATGCATAACAGTCGTGTAAGTTACATACCAAAAATAGGTTTATAAAAATTAAAAAAGTCTCACAACTAGTAATAATACAACAAAGGTTTAGCATTATTAATTAAAATTAATGTACAACATCCACAACTCCATCAATATATACAACGCTTTGTCATATTAATAAGTGACCATCATGCAAGTAATTTTTGACTTTTTAGAGATAATTTCATATGCAACATCTCAATTTATATCTTGAACATATCCGTCACTATTTCTGTCTATTTAACAAAGTAAGATAGGTAATTTTACTTTACACATCTATACATGTATACATTTCCTAACATGGCTATGTAAGTATTTTCTCAATTCTACAGATTATGAACTTATTTGTCTACTCACTATTCAAACAATCATGGGATAGAATTTACTAGTTAGCACATATTACTACTCAATTAATTTTATCGGATAGTTGTTTACGGTCCTGGATGCCCGTCATACTTATTCTTGTAGGTAAGGGTGTTCCAACAACAACATGTTAGTATTTTTACAAAAATAATTCAAATAATAAAATAACATCAATTTACTCATAGTACAAAACTCTTTTACTTATCTTTGTCATTGTTTCATATAATAAAAAAATGGTTTGCTTCCTCATCGTGTAAGAAACATTTACTGTATTTGATTTTATATATAGTCGAGCTCATAGGCCACAATATTGTAACCTCAACTCTGATACCATATGTAGAGTACCTCATCTTCCATATCTTGGAAACATTTATCTCATTTTTGAAGTTATTTAACCTTACAAGTTATATTTATTCCTTTTACTTTGTTTCCTTTATACATCATCAATTTATTCATAAAAACTCATTCCCAATATCTTCCCATTACACATTTTGTTTTCTCTTAATGTCTTATATTATTTTATATCATTTTTATTAGGCACCCTCTAGGCCATTGGTATTTGAAAAATATGTAAAAATGTTTGACGTTTAAATTTTTCACATTAGCTCCATGATATCATATGTCTATGCATACATAATACTTTTCCACAACCCTT
Source organism: Pinus tabuliformis (assembly GCA_031772625.1). Lineage (NCBI taxonomy): Eukaryota > Viridiplantae > Streptophyta > Pinopsida > Pinales > Pinaceae > Pinus > Pinus tabuliformis. The sequence goes on along the minus strand of CM062805.1, from coordinate 1,236,653,105 downwards.
ACAAATATCAAACCACAACCAACATGCAAAGTATACCATCATGTTGTGCTCGAGTCTGTAACAGATTTTATGCATGAATTAATTTATAGACCTAACTCTGTGGTTAAATATTGTCACTCCTTTAACTTATGGTGATATAATATAAGTGGTACCTCTACTAGTCCTGTTATGCATCCATTTTAAGGATTGGTGGATGAGTAATGTGGTGGTACTTCACCCTAGCCATGTGACTAATCAAATAATAGATGGATAATTTTTTTGCCTTCAATATAATGGTGATCAAAACTCCTTTTGGGAGGTTAGGGTAACTAGCCCACCCCATGCTCTAACCTCATCGTCATTTTCAATTTCAAAATTTTCCATCAAAGTTCTGCTCCTAGGATGGAAATGGAGGGTTTCCTTGCTGAATTTAAACTTAACCAATAGTTTCTTTTGAAAATATTACAGAACTGCAACTCCTCCCTTTTCCTAAGGTATGGCTATGCATTTAGCGAGCTAATGGGTTGCCAACAGGAATACCCTAGCTATAGGTATATTGATTACAAGGGGTCTCCTCGTGGCTTTTAGCCATCACTTTCTATTTGGTATGGAATTCCTTTCTATGATTTCAAATTGACATTATTAATTTTTTTAACCTTGTTCTAAGTCTAGGATTTGTATGGAGGGCTCATGTTTTTACTTGGAACCTTTGAAGTTCAAAATCTTATGAAGGAAGAAACCCTTCCTTGCTTAAGTTCCTTCTTTTCACACATGAGTTGGAGATTTGATGCTTTAAGGTCACAACTGTAGAATTTTGAAGGAGTTTACAGTCTCGAAATACTTTTTTTTAAACCACCTTAACTCTCCTAAACCCTAGAGGTAATCAGGCTAACTATCTATAATAAGGTTTCATTATGTATAGTTATTAAATCCTTGCTTTGTCTTCCTCAAGGTTGGATATTTCTGTCGGCTTTAACCTTTTCAAACATAAATTGTGCATTGTTTTAGTGGTAATCATTGTTCCCCCTGATTCCTTATAGTGATCTAAAATATTTCTTCTTTCTTATTAGTTACCAAGTTGTTGAAAAAATGTAGCAAGAAAAGCTCAATTTGACTTTAGCCTTAGTCAAATTGAGTAAATCGAATTTCCACATTAGTAGGAAGACTTGGAGGCAATTAAATTGCATGACATGGCTCTTGTCACTCTGTTAGCTCAGTAAATTCGAGTTAGAGGTCTTGGAGTTTAGTTATGCATGTGTGATTGCCAAAATTTTAGTAGTCTAGTTCAATGAGTTTCAGTTGTATTTAGTTAACTAACCTCTAACTATTGTTGGAGTAAGTTGAAGGTCAATGGTGTAGTTGGATAAAATTCTAACTCAGAGACCTGTTAGTTAACTAATCAATCAACCCAAAATATCTAGTGCATAAAATGAATTCGAGTTCCTCAAATGAAGAGGAGATGACAAGGCAGTGTAACATCAATTGTAAACTAGTTTTGAGTGTATAGGTGTTGCATGAAATTAGTGATCAATCCTTGGTAATTATGCAATAAATTTGGCAAAAATTCCTAAATAATAGGGGATAATTTCCTCAGTATTTACACAAGGAGATAGGAGGATAGGTGAGCTAATATTTGGATAAGTGTTGGACAAAGTTGTTCATTGAGCAGGGAGAACAATTATTCTTTTGTATATTAATTTCAAAGTTCGAGATAGAAATTGTAATAGTTTATATATTCATATGATTAATGAAAAGAGGCTTGAGAGGTTTTCCCAGTTGGGTTCCCCTATAAATCATTATGTATTTTTGGTTTTGCTTACTACATGTCTATGCATGTTGTTCTAAATTGTGAATTTCATTCCGCAGATCAGTAGAGTATATTTGCGTCTCTTGATTTTACATTAAATTTCTTAAGAAATTGAAAGTATATCAAATTTATAAATGGTATTAGAGCCTCATAGATCAAATTAGAACCAAAATTTCAAACCTGTCTCTCAAGAATATCAAAGTAGCAGCTTCAATGCAACAAATTTTCTTTAGGATTAGGAGAATGTAATTGAAGTGACTAAGATTGGAGTATGCCCTAGAGGGTAGCTCGAATTTCATAGTCTGGAAGGATCAACTGGAAGAAATGCTCAATGAAAATGGTGTTTTAGAATATGTTAAAACTAACATTGCAAAACCTCCATAGCCGGATGCACAATAATTAGCCCAATGGAAGAAGGATGTTGCAAAGACCAGGATAATTCTTCTAGAAGGTGTGCGAGACCATGTGGTCTCAAATATCCATGGAAAAGAGACACCATTTTCTATGTGGAAGGAATTGAGTGACCGTAGAAAATTGGCCCTGAAAGACAAACTTCGAAACATTAAGATACAGAAGAATGATATTATTCTACAGTATATCTCTAGATTTACACAAGTTTAAGATGAGCTTAGAGGGGTTGGGGTGAATGTTGTAGAAGATGACTTAGTGAGCCTTAGCTCTTCTAGGCCTTCCAAAATCCCGACACAACTAACAAGACTCTGTGAATGGAAGGGAAAAATTACCAAATTGGGAAGGGTTGTGGTTCAATTTGGTTCAAGAAGAGTTCAGGAGAAATAACCAGGGTGGAACATCATCCAAATCTGAGGATGAAGAGAAATTTTCATTTCTAGAAAGGGGAAGAAGGGAAAAGGGAAGAATAACTAGAGAAAACCTAATTCCAACAAAAATAATGGCAATAATAAAGACATGAGTAAGATAAAATGCTTCCACTACCATAAATATAGGCACTATGCAACAAAATCTATGCACAAGAAGTCTACCAAGAAGTCTTTAGGAGGAGCAGTTGGTGAAGAATTGGCTTCACAATTCGAACTAGACTTCACCCTAATGTCATGAATGGCCAACACTGTTATGGGGAGTGTGTGGTATCTTGATTAGGGCTCCTTGTTCCATATGGTAGGGTGCAAGGAGTTTTTATTTAGCCTGGAGGAGAAGGATCTCCATATGCATATTGAAATGGGGGATGATGGGAGGTAGAATACTATAGCAATTGGTAATGTCAACTTGAGAGGGAGAAATACTCTTCTCTTCACCTCAAAGATGTTATGTTTGTACCCGGGCTAAAAAATAACCCGCTCTATGTAGTAGTTTTGGAGGATCATGGCTATGATGTTATTTTCAGTAAAGGAAAATCCTTTCTAAGACACATAACTACCAGGAAAGTGAAGTATATTGAGGTTCGAGTGAAGAACCTATACAAAATTGAGGTGGGATATTGCACTGCATTGAGCAGTAAGGTGGAGAAAGTGTCAAGTTGTGACGTTGGAGAACTCTAGCACAAGATATTGGGTCTTCTACACCATAATACCTTAAATATCATGCAACAAATTACCACCGGTCTCCCTAAAGGCTCCATTGACCAGCATGATGTCTGCAAGGGTTTCACATTGGTAAAATATGGCAAATACACATTCCATGACCATGATAGTAGAGCTGATTTAGTCTTGGAGCGAGTCCACTCAGATGTTTATGGACACTTTTCTACAACCTACATAACAAAACATAAGTACTATGTTATTTTTATTGATGATTTCTCTAGAAAATGTTAGGTATTCTTCATGTGAAAGAAGGATGACATTTTCTAAAAAATTGTTGAGTTCAACGCATTACTTGAGAAGGTGACTAGGAATAAGGTGAAGGCTCTCAAGAGTGACAATGAAGGTGACTTTATTTCTTATGCCTTCAAGGATTTTTGTGCCAAAGAAGGTATTCAAAGAGAGATGACATCACCCCATAACCCACAACAAAATGGGGTAGATAAGAGGAGGAAAAAGAGAATATTGGGAGTAACACGGGCCATGTTGCATGATTAGGGGCTGCCATTACATATATGGGTAGAAGCATGCAACACTGCAACCTACTTACAAAACCAAAGTCCACATAGAATACTTGGTATGATCACACTAAAGGAAGCTTTTTCTGGGAGAAATCCTAGCGTGACTCATTTCAAAATTTTTGGAGCTTCATTTTATTGTCATGTCTCAAAGGATTTGAGCAAGAAATTGAGCCTAAAGAAAAGTTGGGAGTTTTCTAGGATACACTGAAACTCCACACAATTACCTAGTGTATTCTACTTCACTGAGGATAACAGTTGTATGGAGAGATGTCAAGTTCGACGAGGACAATACTATGAGATGCCCTCTATAATGAGATCTAAGTATCCCACCAGAGTAGGAGCTTCTAGCTCCAAAGGAGGAGCCTCAGGATGAGCTTCAAGAGGTTGTGGAGCAACCACATGAAGAGGAGAAAACATGAGACAGAGTGGAGTCACCTACTCAACCAAAATATTCCAGAGAGGGGAGAAACATAACCAGAAAAGTTGATATACTGTTGAAAGATGCAAGGGAGAATGTGTGAGCCCCCAAATCACAGTGCAGGAAGAGGAGGTCACATTATAGGTACACTAGTTACATGGATCTCATGAAAGAGCTCATGGAGTTAGATCCTTCTTCATTTGAGGAAGAAATTTCTCAACCTGTTTGGGTTGATGAAATGGTGGAAGAATAAAAATCCATCATGAAGAAAAATGTATAGGTCGTTGTTCTAAGACCAGAAGGGAAATCAATGGTTGGTTCAAGATGGATCTACAAAGTGAAGCATGCAGCTAAAGGGAGCATCAAGAAGTACAAGGAAAGATTTGTGGCCAAAGGGTTCTCTCAGATAGAGGGAGTGGAATATGAGGAAAAATTTTCACCAGTTGCAAGATATTCCTCAATCAAATCCATTTTAGCATTGCCTGCGCAGATGGGGTGGAAAATCCACCAAATGGATGTGAAGACTACCTTTCTCAATGGTGTTGTTGAGGAGGAAATTTACATAGATCCATCAGAAGGATTTAATACATATGATTGAGAGTGATTTGTGCAAACTCAAGAGAACATTGTATGGTCTCAAGTAGGCACCTTCATCTTGGTACACTCAGATCGACAGTTATCTTAGTCGATTGGGCTTCAACAAAAGTGAAGTTGATGCAAACCTCTATCACATTGTGGTATATGGTAAGTTTCTTATTCTTGTTTTGTATGTCGATGCTTTAATATTGATAGGTGATGAGTAGTTGATCCTCTCTTACAAAGAGGATCTTGCAATGGAATTTGAAATAAAAGTCATGGACCTCATGCAATGCTTCCTTGGGCTAGAAGTATGGAAGGGTGATGGTGAATTATTTGTGTCTCAAGGCAAGTATGCTACCAAAATACTTCATACATTTCACATGGAGAATTGTAAGCCCATGGACACACCTCTAGATATCAAGTGGAGGAAGGAGAATGGCACTTCAGGTGAACAAGTTGATGCTACCATTTATCGGCAGCTTGTGGGTTCATTGATGTATCTTGTGAACACATGACCAAACATGTGGTATGCATTCAACCAGCTTAGCCAAGCTATGGTGAGGCCTACAAAATTATATTGGAAGGAAACAAAGCATGTGTTACGGTACCTTAAAGGAACTACCTAATATGGATTATGGTACAGGCGGACAGAGGGAGTGAAATTACAAGGCTTCACCGATGAATATTGGGCAAGGAGTCCAGTCAACATGAAAAGTACATCAGGTGCTATCTTCAGTTTTGGGTCTGCAACTATTTCCTGGTACAGTAGGAAGCAGAGGTTTGTGGTGCTCAGCTCAGCAGAGGTTGAATACATGGCTAAAAGCCAAGCAACATTTGAAGCAATATAGATGAGGAAAATCCTTGTGGGATTATTCAGTTAAGAGATGGATCTGATAGTGATATATTGTGATAACCAGAGTTGCATTCATCTTTTTGAGAATCTAATATTTCATGATAGGTCCAAGCACATTGATATCGAGTATCATCATTTGTGGGACGGTGTGTAGAGGAGAATTATGTTACTATAGTACATTCCAACTGAGGATAAATATGCTGACATCTTGACAAAGGAATTGTCAAGAGGTAAATTCGAATTCCACATGTGCAGGATAGGGGTGGTTGAGAATACCTTTCTTTATAAGAGGGAGTGTTGAAGTAGAAAGAAAGGCACAATTTAACTTTAGCCTTATTCAAATTGAGTAAATTGAATTTCCACATCAACAGGACAACTTGGAGGCATTTAACTTGCGTGGCATGGATCTTGCACTCAGTTAGCTCAGTAAATTCAAGTTAGGGGTCTTGTAGTTTAGTTATGCATATGTGATTGCTAAATTTTAGTAATCCAATTCAGTTATTTTCAGTTGTATTCATTTAAATGACCTCTAACGGTTGTTGGAGTTAGTTGAAGGTTAGTGGTGTAGTATGATAGCAGTGTAACTCAGAGATTTATTAGTTAACTGATCAGTCAACCCAAAATAGTTAGTGCATGTAAGGAATTCGAGTTCCTCAATTGAAGTGGAGATGACAAGGCAATGTAAAATTAGATGTAAGCTTGTTTGAGTATACAAGTGTTACATGCAATCAATGATCAATCCTTAGAAATTGTGCAATCAATTTGGAGGAAATTCCTAAATAATAGGGGATAATTTCCTCAGGATTTGCACAAGGAAATAGGAGGTTAGGTGAGTTGATATTTGGCTAAGTGTTGGCCATATTTTTTCATTGAGAAGATAGAAAAATTAATTCTTTTGCAGGTTGAGCTCAAAGTTGGATCTAACAATTGTAATAGTTTCTCTATTCATCTGATTAATGCAAAGAAGCTTGAGGGGTTTTTTTCTAGTTGGGTTCCCCTAGAAATCACTGTGTATTTGTTGTTTTTCTTATTGCATGTCTATATGTGTTGTGCTAAATTGTGAATTTCATTCTGCAGAACAATAGAGTAGAATTGTGTCTCTTGATTTTAGATTAAATTTCTTGAGAAATTGCAATTCTATCAATTTTCTACACTTCCATACAGACAAGCTTACTTATTATCACATGTTTGAGGTTTCATTTTCCAACAACTTTGTTTTTTAGAGGTAACATCAAGTAAATTTGCCCCTCTCTTTTCCTTTTCTTTAATGAGCATCTTTTTAAATCCCTTTACTCTCTCCTCATTACATATTTTAATCACATTATTGATTTATTGCAGGTTAGTTCTGGTTTGTTTAACTAAGGTTTTCCAAAGGAAAGCATTAAGGTTTACATTCAAATTTTTATTTCCAGGTATGTAAAACTCACTTATTTCTCTTCCTTTTTATCTTTCTAATTCAAGATGATTTCTTTGGCATGACAGATACAAGCCCCCATTTGACCAATGTCAAGTTTAGGCCTGTATGCTCTCATTAGAATGCTGAGTATTTTTTACAAGACCTAAAGATTGGGTTTCTATTTATTCCATCTTATGTAGTAGTGGGTTTGAAAATACTTATTTTAGGTCCCCTGTGCCCTCAAAATTGTAACTTATTAATCCTTGAAGAAAAATCGGTATAATTATTATTACATGGCACAATTATTACTAAATTTGTATTTAAATATTTTCATTATTTGCATATTTGAACATGGATTATATTTGGGACTATCAACACTATATTAAGTTGTAGTATGTTGTATTTATTTTGTAGTGCTTACTTCTTCTCGCTAGAACCGAGTACAGTTCAACATTGAGTACTCTCTTTGTTCAGAATTTTAAGTATTAATTTCATTCATCTTTATCAACAAAGAATAGAGAATGTATACTCTTTATATTATTTTTGTTTCATAAATAATTCTCCTTTCTCTATGTGTAAATAACACATTCTAGAAATGTCAATATTTTTTTATATATGATTAGGGCTTCCATGCACCTTTTATAACTTTTGTTTAGTATTTATCTTCCTAGTATAGTAATCACTAGTTGTATTGTAAACCATTTGTTCATATTTGATAATTGTGTTCATGTTCTATTAAATATTAATATAAAGGACCATTCATTATTTCTTATTGGTCAATTTTACTTCTATTTTTCAATCATATGTACAGGATATACCTATATGTATATTTATAAATACCAGTTAGCTTAGGGAACCCTTATTGCTTGAGTGATTATGGATAAGACTGCTATATTTTAGGTTATTGTACTTAATGCTTTTAAGGGTTTCCCATATTACAACATGGATTACATGCTATTGATGGATAATCTGAGGGCATTTTCTCAGTTTAACCCATGACCTTGCTAACCCAAACACATATGTTTATATGTATATATATATATATATACACCCCATTATGAAACTTTAATTGAAACAATTCCCTACTTTATTCATTATTCTCTATACAAAATAAATTTATATGTGTGTGTGTATATATATATATATATATACACCTATATATATACCCCATTATGAAACTTTAATTGAAACAATTCCCTACTTTATTCATTATTCTCTATACAAAATAAATTCAAAAATTGGATAAACCCTTTTTTTCTTTTTGAAATTGCAACCAAAAGTAGTTTGGTTGTTTTACCCAAAACACTTGAACAACTTCATAACCATTTTTTTTTTTTTTTATCAGGAACCTTTTAATTACATAATACAAATTCTCAGCAGACTATAAGGATATGATCCATTCACTTATCTAAGTGTTTGGAAATATAACAGAAGCAACCATGCTCCACCCAACTGATGAATTGTTACCTTGGCAGCTCTCCCTAAGCCTCAAGTTCTCATTTCTATGAGGAAATTTATTACTATTCGTAATTGGTTTTTCCATGATAAGTCTTTCTGTCTCACTGGTACATCTGGTTTCAAAGTTCCTTTATCTCCCATAATCTATCTTCCTCCTTAGACTCCTAGCAGCGTCCCACTAGCATTGAGTCTTCCAATAACAATATTTATCTCCCATTGTTACCTCTAGTTTCATATTTCCTTTATCTCCCACAATATATCTTCTTATTTTTCCACTCCATGACCTTTCTCTCTCATTCTCAGAATTTTGATGGTAGGAATATTTTTTACAATTGAGGATTTGTTTTCATGATTATGACATTTGTCTCTCCAAAACTGTCATTTTTTGGACTGTAGTGGATTCATGGTTGTTTCCTGACAGTTGGGAGCCTGACTACTCATGTGGTGGTTTCTATTATATTTCCAAATAAAAAAACAAGTGGAATAATATTGTATTCATGATAATATCATTGTTAACATTTACCACACATTTATATATATTAGCCAACTTTAGTCTTGGCTCTGTAGATAATACTTCGACAATATTTACAAGTAAATATAAATAATAATGTTTGCAAAAAGCAATTGCACTAGGGGTATCACAAGATTCTCATCACATAGTGTCCTTTGTCTAATATATCTCTATTATTTTTCATAGTTGTAATAAAAATAAAGGCTACTCTGTAGTAGGGAACAATAAGATAAAGTTATAATCATAAATGAAATATACCTACTCAGTCTTGTAAAATTTTAAATTAGCTATGTCGATACTGTAACTTAATATTGTGGTTTAAAAATCTAAATATTTCATGTTAGTTTCATGCGAACAAATTTCCTTGAAAGAGTCAAACAACAAAATAAAAAATGATTGTACTTCCTAATTAAATTACCAATCAATATGAAGTGGCGCTAATGCAGAAAATGATCCAAAGTGAGTCGTTTAATGTAACAACCCTAGTAAAAAAATCCATGTAATAAAGTTAATAAAGGAAAAATAATAACCAAGGTCATGGGACACTTATTCCAAGCTGAATTTTGGGTAAAACATTATATTGTGGGTGTTCATTTGGTTTATTATGGCTAAGGAAATTGGCAAAGGCAATGGAAAAGGATTTAGAAAGGCAAGAGGTATTAATTGACATTTTATTTATGAAAATAATGTAAATTAGGAGAAAAGGAAGGTGAAAGTTCACAGGTTGCATGTAAGGAGGAAAATGAAGGAAAATAATGGAAAATGAAAAAAATAGAGGCCTCATTAATAAAAAGGCTTCTGAGGGTCAGTTCACAACCTTTTGCCACTTCAGTTTTGGAGCTCTCTCTATTCTCTCTCTCTCTCTCAAGCGGCTACAATGAGATTACTTGCAGGTATCAAGTTTCATATATGATTTCCTTGCTAGTTTTGGCATGCATGGTACATGCATATGTGTTTTTGGTTCTCTTGTTGTCTTCGGCATGGGTTTTTCCTAGAATGAAAATGATTTTCAGCCTTTCTTTTCCATTTCCCGATAGCTATGGTGTGATGGCCTTCTCTTTTTTTGGTTGAATTAGATTGTCGGATGCTTTTGAAACTGAGTGGGGTGCTCTTAGGGGAGAAACAAAAGGCCTAGGAATCCTTGGACTGGTGAAGGTGGAATTGTGGTAAATATTGATTTTGTATGCCCTCATTAGGCTTGGGAATCCTTAACAGGTGAATGGTGGGATATACGATAAGGCCTAGAGGGTGGAGCCTTATTAGACTTAGGAACTCAACCAGTGAATGGCGATATATACGGTAAATCCTAGAGGTGGATATAGACAAATTCCTCATGTTTAGGTGGAGAGATCTGGAGGCATCCATACTTGTTTAGGGCCTAGTGACCTAGTAGGATTGTGGTAAATCCTAGTTGTATTGATGAGGTTTTTGGGCCTAGGAATCCATTGGCAAATATAAGGTAAAACATGAGGAAGCCTTGATTGGCTCTGTTGTGAGTCCCAAATTTATGCTTGGAATATGGCACAGGGGTGATTAACTGAAAGAAATATTGGGTTCATTCTAAGCTATGGTCGAGTGGTTTGTGGAACTCCCTGAATTGGTTGGCTTATGCATACATTAATAGAAACTAATTTTCCTTTGGTATTTAATGTGTAAATTTACTTGTTAATATGCGGTTTTCATGATTGTTCTACTCTTGTTACTCTGTTGGTTATAAGCATGGTTCATGACAAACTTTGCAATGGATCTCATCATGATTTGATTAGTACATGAATTGTGAATGAATATATGACCTAATATATGATAATCCAACTATTGTGATAAGGCATCAATTCTTCTTGATGATTCTCAATTAAGTATGAGACCCTTACGCTCATATCTATGATTATGACCTATATATTACATGTTTGTGAAATTGTTGACGAAATCTCTGTCATGGCTAGTAGGGGTCTGTTAGGTCCCTATACTACTAGTGTAACCCCTTATTATTATTAGTACAACCCCATTATTATATTGTTGTGCCCATGTAGTCCCCATATTGTTATTATTGTGCCCCATAGAAGCCCATTATTGTTATTATTGTGCGCTTACATTATTATTGTTATGTCAGCTCTGATTATATTATGACCCCTTAGAATCCTATATATAGAAAGGAGGTATTTTCATTTGTATCATCCAAGAATTATTCATTTGTGTAATGTAAAGGAGGTTGCCCCCTCGAAGAGGCTTATTTCTAAGGTGTTCATCTATCCTTTCTATCTTTTTGTGAGTGGGTTTCAGAACATTTGGTATCAGAGCTTTGGATTCTAGGGTTTCATTGCTCCAAACAGGTCATCGTGGAATTTGTGCTATAAAAATTTTTTGCAAAATTTCAGACGCTAAAAAAAAACCATTTTGGACGAAATCATTTCGAACCTCGAGTTCAAATTTTAGAGCTTTTCATGCTATATTTGTAGAGATATGATCTGAGGAACTTGGCCTTTTTGCAGACTACAAAATTACATTCCAAATAGGTGACCTGGGGAAAATAGTCATAACTTTTGTTTTGAGCATCAGATTGAAATTTCGTAAGAAGTTACAGAAAGAGGAAAGACTGTAGTTTCCTGTGTATATTTTATGGATCGTAAGTTCAAAACAATGACACGTGGCACTTCATACAAGTTCGCTCTTTTGAAAGGTATATAATCAGGTCATCTTGGGAGATTGTGTATAACTCTTTCTTGGAGAATCTAATTTTGATCAGACTAGTGGCATTGGAAAGAGGACACAGAGGGTTACCACAAGTCACAATTTCAGAATTGGAAGATCCAAAATTACAGAGTTACAGTCGTTTCAATATTGAGCTCCTAAAAAAAAAAAACGAGATGAGGAAATTTGATGGCAAAGATCTGGTAAATTGAATACTACAAATGGAGAAATATTTTGATCTACATGGTGTACCACTATTACAAAAGGTATGTATTACATCTTGATATTTAGAACCATATCAATTTTTATGGTATAAAGGGCTTTGTTCTCATAAACAACTTGTTACGTGGTCAATTTTCACGGAGGAAATGATAGCACATTATGAGGATACAAAGAGAAACACCTTCTTTAGAGCAACACCACAACAATTGGAAGAAAAAAGAGAAAAAGGGCTTTGTTACAAAGTGGAAAGCAAAATTATGGCAACAAGGAAGTCTACCCCTCACAACTAGAAAGATGGAAGTGTTGTTTCTCTTAGCCTTCCACAACCTACAAGGGTTACACCAGAACAATTGGAAGAAAAAGGAGAAAAAGGGCATTGTTACAATTGTGATAAAAAATACATTAAAGGTCATAGGTGTGTTGAGAATAAATTATTTGACATTGATTATGGAGAGGAGGAAGAAAAGGATCAAGAAACGTCAAAAGAAGAGTATATACACCAGGAACCAATCCTAGACAAAGAAGAAATGAATCCGACCATATCTTATAAAGCATTGGAAAGAATTACCACTCCTAAAACTCACAAGATAGAAGGACATATCAAGAAGAAAAAGGTTCAAGAAGTGAAAGATCACATCGAGAAAGAAGAAATGAATCCGACCATATCTTGTAATGCATTGGATGGAATTACCACTCCTCATACTATCAATATAGAAGGATATATTAAGAATAAAAATGTTCAAGAAGTGAAAGATCACATCGAGAAAGAAGAAATGAATCCGACCATATCTTGTAATGGATTGGAAGAAATTACCACTCCTCAAACTATCAACATAGAAGGACATATCAAGAAGAAAAAGATAAGAGTGTTGATTGATTTGGGTAGTACCCATAATTTTATTGATTGTAAGATAGCCAAGAAATTGAATTGCTTCCTATATCCAGCACCGAAGTGTCAAGTGATGGTTGCAAGTGGAGGAACCATAAATTTCTTTGGAAAGTGCCATAATATCAAGCTATCCATGGGAGAATATGTATTGAATAGCTCAATTCTTTCCATTCCAATAGGTGGTGTTGATGTTTTACTATGAGTCCAATGGATACAATCTTTGGGTACGATAGCTTTTAATTTTCAAGAAATTTTCTTGAAATTTTTTTGGGAAGGAAAGGAAGTTGAATTGAGGGGTATCGAAGGAAAACCTGGAAAGATAATCAACTCTAACAGCATGAGAAAGCTTTTAAATAAATAAAAATGGGTTTTAATTTCACAATTATGTTCACTAAAGGATCCTACATTGAAATCATGTATTTCTCCAAATCTCCAAAACGTTTTGGACAATCATTCCAAGGTATTTGAAACTCCCAAAGGACTCCCACCTATTTGTGATCATGATCATGCTATTCATTTGATTCCATGAAGTGTTCCTCCAAACATCAGGCCCTACATATATCCATATGCCCAAAGGAGTGGGAACTCATTCAAAAGTTGCAAAAGATCCCAGTTCAAACAGTATTGCGAGAACTTGACAAGGAAGGAAAAATCATATTGGAACATGAAGAAGTCACTGAACCGAGAAATTGAAAGCTACGAAATAGATCAATTTCAGAGTATCTCGTCAAGTGGAAGAACTTACTCGGTGAAGATTCCACATGGGAGGACAAGAATTTATACAGAAGCATCAAGAACTACTCAAGTGTTGAGGACAACACTTTTTTAAGGAGAGGGGCATGTTAGGTCCCTATACTACTAGTGTAACCCCTTATTGTTATTAGTACAACCCCCTTATTATATTGTTGTGCCCATGTAGTCCCCATATTGTTATTATTATGCCCCATAGAAGCCGACTATTGTTATTATTGTGCCCTTACATTATTATTGTTATGTCAGCTCTGATTATATTATGACCCCTTAGACTCCTATATATAGAAAGGAGGTATTTTCATTTGTATCATCGAAGAATTGTTCATTTATGTAATGTAAAGGAGGTTCCCCCATCGAAGAGGCTTATTTCTAAGACGTTCATCTATCTTTTCTATCTTTTGTGAGTGGGTTTCATAACAGGGTTAGGTCAAGTCCTTGTACCAATGTTTGCATTATAATTTTAATTCATTGTTATTTATCATTTTTGGAGGTTTCATGAATTTCTGGGTAGAGGCCTAAGACCTAGCCCTGAAAAAGTGGCATAGAATCTAGGGTTGTTGGCTCAGAACTATCTAAAAAAATCCACAATCACATGCATGCCTTTATGTGGGAGTGACTGGAGGGTATCAGTACCATGCATGGATTTTCATGGGAGTGATTGGGGCCTAGCTCAACAAAATGTCAAGTTGTCTCAGGGGTTGGGCACCTGGAAGGGTTGGTTGTCTCGTAAAGGTTTTGTAGTCCTTGAGAAAGGCCAGATTGGTTTTGTTTTGTTGGGTCCACTTCCTTAAATATAAATGGGGAGTTGAATCACATCATAATAACTCTTTGTCACATGTTTACCCTAGTGGACTAGTTATCTTGGTAAATGTGAGAGGAGGGTGTTATAGAGTGGTATCAAAGAATGGTTCACCTCTTGGACTGGATGGGTAGAATGTGTTGATCATGCATACATGTCGGTTGCATATGTGTTATATATGCTTGTGGTCTATGTACTTGTTGTATAGGCATGGTTGTAGTTGTGTTGCCGTGTGAACATTAATGGTTTTGTTGTTGAATGCATTTATTGTGGGTGTGTGTCGGTTATGCACTTATTATGCACATCAATGTTTATACATCATTATGCATACATTGACATGGTTATAGTTGTCATGCATGAGGTCATGGTATGTAGTTGGTATAGTCATGCATGGTAATTGGATAACGGTTCACATGATGTTTATATACTGATATGATTATGTTTATACATGTATTGTGATAATCTAGTTGATCTTGTAGATGAGATATCCTCCCTTGAACTATAATGAGGTATGTTGATTATGTTGTGTTTTTGTTTAAGCTAACATGGTATATTTGCAGGAAGAAGAATGACTATAAAGATGGTAGACTACAGTTCATGAGACTCTACCTATGGATCAGATGAGCAACATGGTGGTGGGAAATCTTCTAACTTAGCATACACATTGAGAAGTTTGAAGGAAAAAATAAGAAGTTGCAAAGTAGATAATGACAGAATAATTCAGGCACAGGAGAAAAAAGAATAAGTTAATGCAATAATCCTTCAGAGTTTTTCAGAATTGCAGAGACAGGGACCACTAAGGATTATCCATGGGAAGGAAGATATGAACAATGGGTCATATGGCAGTAGATCTCATGGTGGGAACAAGTCCGATAGGGATGACATGATAAGAGATGGCAGGTTCTTGGACACACTTGATAAGAGAGGTGATGGACACATTTTCTATTCTACTTCCAGTTCTAACAACTTTCATGATCATCATCATTATCATCCTTAAAGGAGGAGTGATAATGGATATTTTCTAGATGAGTTCAAGAAAGCCAAGCCACCTCCCTTTGATGGGGATTTGAAGAATTCATAGGATGTAGAGGCATGGATACTCAGGATGAAGAATTTATTTGAGATGCATGACTACACATAAAATATGAAGGCCAAAATAGTTATCTTCAGCCTCAAAGGTAAAGTGGACATCTGGTGGGAATATGTAAAGAATGTTAGAGACATCATGATAAAGGAGTTGAGTTGGCATGAATCCAAGAGACTTTTCAAGAAGTAATATTTGTCAGAGAGGTACTGTGACAATAAGACTAAGGTGTTCTATGAGAAAAAGATGGGATCGACGACAAATGAGGAGTATAAAACCAAGTTCTCAAAGTTGTTGAGGTATGTGCCATATCTTAAGGATGAAAAAGCCAAAGTTTAGAGATTTGTTAGTGGATTTATATTAGAATTTATAGATCGGATTGACTATGATGAGCCTTGATTTCTTGAAGAAGTCATTGGGAACTTGAAGCACTTTATGAGAATCAAAGTGCAAGACATGGTCTCAGAAAGGTTGGGAAGGGAAACACAAGGCTAAAGGTAAATGGTAGCCAAATTGAAGAAGACCTCAGAATGCAGGAAAGAAAGAAAATGTTGTGCCTTACAAGAAGTTTAATGGACCTCAGCCTAGAGAAAAACAAAATAAAGGTGATGGTAAGGGACAGTTGCGGTGTTGGACATGTAGTAAGGAGCATCTCAAGAGATATTTTCTGCAAAATTGGAGTGGTAGGCCTCATATTTATAATGCATAGGATGTGCAAACATTTGGGGATGTTGGGCAGAGTATTCCATGGATTTATGCAGCACTAGATAATAGGTAGGTGGATCATCAGACATCTATTTTCGATATGGATGATAATATTTGTGATGAATTTGTTTCTATTTTGATTGATCCTAGATCAAATTATAGGTATGTCAATCCTGACCTAGTGGATAAGTGTTGTTTGAATAAATAAATGCATGCATAATCTTGGTTAGTGAAGTTGGTTATAGGTACAAAGAAGAGAGTTCATCATTGGGTGAGATCTTGTGCATTCAAGTTGAATGATATTCCTACCTCAACACATTTTAATGTATTTTCATTGGGATCATATAGTATGCTTTTGGGTATGGAATAGTTGTATCTTCACAAGGCTAAGGTGGATTGCTATGAAAATGCCATTGAATGCTTGGATGACAATGGGGAACATTTTTTTTAGGTTGTGCTTCACGGACACCCTGGTCAATGGGTGGCGCTATGTCCACAGAAAAATCTAGGCTGATCGACCCCGAAGGGAATCTAGCCCCGCTGCCCACTAGCTAGGCCTAACCCCAAGGGCTTCGGGGAGAATGGACCTTGTGACCTCCCGATGGTGAGGCACTGATTTTGACTAATTGAGCTAACCCTTGGGGCTGACAATGGGGAACATATAATCTTGTAGGGTAAGAATAAGTCTACATTGGTTAGAATGGTAACAACTATGCAAGAAACACATAGTCACAAAAAAGGGTGTGCGTTATTTGCAATGCATATTTCTAGTGATAAAGTCAAGGATGTTGAGGATTTAGAATGTATGAAGAGGTACCTGATCTTGCAACAATTTTAGGATGTGTTTCCAACAGAGATTTCAGGGTTTTCACCTCATAGGGAAGTGGACTTCTCTATTAAGTTGGTATCAGGGTAGCACCAACATCAAAGGCACCATATGGGATGAGCACACCAGAGTTAGTAGAGTTGAAGTTGTAGTTGAAGGAAATTATTAACAAGGGATACATTAGGCGAAGTGTATCAACTTGGGGTGCAACAATGTTGTTTGTGAAGAAGAAGGATGGGACTCTTAGGTTATGCATTGATTATAGGCATTTGAACAAGGTGGCCATTAAGAACATGTATATGTTATTGAGGATTGATGATTTATTCAACCAATTGAAGGGAGTAACAGTGTTCTCGAAGATTGACGAGATCCGAACATCATCAGGTACACATTAAAGAATAAGATATATACAAGATTGCTTTTTGGACCAGTTATGGGCATTATGAGTTTGTTGTAGTTCCATTTGGTTTGACTAATGCTCCAACTACTTTTATGTGCTTGATGAATAGTGTGTTGTGTCCTTATCTAGACAAGTTTTTCATTGTATTCATTGATGATATATTGATATATTCTAAGAATGAGGAAGAGCATGCTAAACACTTAGCAACAATGTTGAGATTTCTAAGGGAGCATCAATTATATGCTAAGCTCAATATATGCAATTTCTTTCAAACAAAGGTACATTACTTGGGACATGTTGTTTCCAAGGAAGGTATAGCAGCAGATTAAGAGGAGATAATAGCTATCATAGAGTGGGAAGTTCCTAGAAACATTGATTAGGTAAGATCATTTATGGGACTAGCAAGTTATTATAGGAGGTTCATCAAGAAATTCTCTCAGATTTCATATCCTATTACATGACTGCAGATAAATTTGAATGGACCGAGGAAAGTGCAGCATGTTTTGAGCAATTGAATTAGTTATTGACAAATGCTCTAGTTCTAAAGATTTTTGATCCAAGCAAAGAGTTATGGTGTGTACAGGTTCCTGCAAGAGAGGACATGGTGGAGTCTTAATGCAGGAAGGACAAGTAGTTTGTTATGAGTCACGAAAACTGAATGAGCATGAGCAAAATTATTTGACACATGATATTTAGTTGGAAACAATCATCCATGCATCGAAGATGTGGAGGCACTATCTTCTTGGCAGGAGGTTTTTATATATGAGAGATCACAATGGATTGAGGTATCTATTTGACCAACCAAATTTGAATGCCAAGAAAGTTAGATGGTTGGCCATGATTAACGAGTTTGACTTTGAGAAGGGTTGCAGATGATCTTAACAGGAGAGTGTAGGTGAATCATATAGCAACTATGTGTTCTTATGTAACATACTTAGAATATCAGATTTTACAGGAATGACAATAAGATGACAGGTACATGGAGCTTAGGCATAGGTTACAGTAGGGTATACATGATCAGGATGTGGATTATCGTCTCATAGCAGATGGTTTGGTTAGAGTTAGGGACATGGTCTATGTGCCAAATGACAATGAGCTCAAGAAGACTATCTTGCAATAATTCCATGTGAAACTATATTCAAAGAACCCAAGATACCAGAAGACATTGACAGCTGTGAATAAATTCTACTACATGCATAATTTAAAGAAAGAAGTGGCAGATGTGGCTAGATGTTTGGATTGTCAATAGGTAAAAGCAAAATTTAAGCATCCAGGTGGATTACTACAACTGATTTTGATTCTACAGTGGAAATAGGAGGTCATTTCCATGGATTTCATCACAGGTTTGTCAAGGAAATCTAGAAAGCATGATTCCATCATGGTTATGGTGGAAAGGTTGACAAAGATAACACACTTCATTTCGGTGAAGTCTACTTATTCAACTAGTGATGTAGCACAAGTCTTCATCAGAGATGTAGTGAGGCTGCATGGTATTCCAAGGAATATCGTGACAAACATGGATCTTAAGTTCACTTCTAGATTTTGGAAGGAGTTGTTCGTACGTTTGGGCATAGAGTTGGCCTTCAGCATAGCTTATCATCTGTAGACATATGGACAAAAAGAGAGGGTCAACAAGATATTGGAGGACATGTTGAGGATGTATATGATGCATCAACAGAGGAGATGGGAGGAGTACCTTCAGTTGGTTGAGTTTTCTTACAACAATGGGTATCAAGAGTTGTTGAGGATGAGTCCATTTGAGGAATTGTATAGCTAGAGTTGTAATACTCCCATCAATTGGAGTGATCCAGTGAACATGGTGTTGATAGGACTAGACATGTTGGAAGAGATGGAATAGGAAATGTAAGTTATTAAGAATCATCTAAAGGCATCACATGATAGATAGAAGATTTATGCAGGCCGGAACAATATATTAAAGGAGTTTCAGGTTGGGAAATAGGTGTACTTGCACATCAAGCCCAATAATATCTCCTTAAGATTGGATCATGTGCCAAGCTAGCACCTTGAGTTTGTGGACCTTTCAAAATTCTTGAAAGGATTGGACTAGTAGCATATTGACTTGCACTACCTTTGACAATGAAATTCCATGATGTTTTCCATGTCCCATTGCTTAAGAAGTATGTTAAATATGTTGATCATGTGATTGACTATTTTTTATTGCAGGTGGAGCTAGATGGAGAATTCCAGCTAGAACCTTAGTGTATTTTGCAGAAATATACTCATTCTCCAGAAGCAAGATATCAAGGTGGTTAAAGTGTAGTGGAAGCACTTTGGGCTCGATGAAGCTACATGAGATATGGCAGATCATATGTGGGCTATGTATCTTTCTCTATCCACTAGTTGAGTGAATTTTTTTTGCTTAAGTTTTGGTGTGATGTTTTGGTATATGTATATATGTATATGGATGTAAATATTGCCATAAATTATGTCATAAAGCTCCAATAAGTGATATGGGTGCCATGTTGTTATGTTGTAATGTTGTTTTTCTTTCAATAGGTTAATCATTGTAAATACTACATCGAGCTATTATAAATCTCCATGGGAAGTCTACTTTGCTTTTTAGTGGTCTTGCTAGTTGTAGGTGTCATTGAACACCGAGGACAATGTTCCCCTAAGGGGGAGGGTTCTGTAACAACCCTGGTAAAAAACTCCATGTAATAATTTTAATAAAGGAAAAATAACAACCAAGGTCATGGGACACTTGTTCCAAGCTTAATGTGGGGGAAACCATCCTAGTGTGGGTGTTCATTTGGTTTATTATGGCTAAGGAAATTGGCAAAGGCAATGGAAAAGGATTTTAAAAGGAAAGAGTCATTAATTGACATTTTATTAATGAAAATAATGGAAATTAGGAGAAAAGGAAGGTGAAAGGTCATAGGTTACATGTGAGGAGGAAAATGAAGGAAAATAACAAAAAATGAAGAAAATAAAGGCCTCATTGATACAAATGCTTATGCGGATCAATTCACAATCTTTTGTCAGTTCAATTTTGGAGATCTCTCTCTATTATTTATCTCTCAAACTCTTGGACACTTAGAGTATTCTTGGCATATTTTAGCATCTAGGAAAGAAGGAAAAGGAAGGACAAGAAATCAAGAGGAAGTAAGGATCAAGCAAGGAAGAGTAGGATTCAAGCGGCCACAATGGGATTACTTGCAGGTATTGAGTTGCATGAATGATATCCTTTCTAGTTTTGGCATGCATGGTACATGCATGTGTGTTTCTATGTAGGAGCCAACCCTATATTATTATTATTATTTTATAATCATAATAAAAATACAACCAGAAGAGAATAACACTGGGAATTCAAATTTATTAAGCACTATTTAACACATCTTTTAATTTCACTTCATTGAACATATCATCTAATTTACATATATTTAATTAAAACCATAAAGAAGTCATAAAAGAATATAGTACAACATAGGTACCATTCACCAGAAGATGAGATTCAAACTTGACTTGCTTCCTTTGTTGTCGGTTGCCCCCCAGTGTGAATGTTGATGTGCTTGATCTGAACGCAATGACCCAAAGGTTGACCTCCCAGCCTACTCCTTGTGTACTCTCCTTCCTCGTGGACCCTCGAGCAACAATGGGGTTGTACAATAGAGGAATGTATTAGCTGGTAGAGGAGAGCACTCCTTGGCTCAAGAGTCCCCTCTCTAAAGTCCTCTACCTCACCAAACTCACTATAGCTCATAGTCACTACTCTGACATAGTCTCATCCATCCAACAATAGGGTAAAGAAAAATTCCCTTCTCTCATGGCTTGCCCCTTCTTTTATAGGAGTCCTCATAGGTGACACTTGGAAATTCATGCATAATTAATTATTTTTGATAATTCAATAGTTTTATTACTCACCCACCCATGTGTCACTCTCTCATCAAGGATCTCCAAAATCATTTACTTAAATTTTAATTTAAAACTAATATTTTTCCTCACCTCAACAAGATTCCTATTTCTTCTCCTAGTTGTCTTTTGATCCCCCCTTTTACTCCTTAATTTGTGTTCATTACTAAATTCAATTGATAAGTCAATATTTGATCCCATATCTACTCCCTAATTTAACTCAAGTTATCTCTTAGATGAATATTCTTATGTTGGTTGTTGCCACATGGAGGTTCTCTAAATTTCTCTAAAATTTAATTTATTAATCTTATTTTAATTCACCATCCTCTTCCCTTAATTAGGTTTAACTATTTTAGGATTACTAATTATCCTTACATTTATGTCCCTCTTTCCCCTTTTTACCTAATTGAACTACATTATCTACCTAATATTTTCCAACATGGGGAGGGTAGAGTTTTTAAGGTAAAATATTTTATTTCTTCCTACGATCCTCTTAACCCAAGTTTTATTCTTGATTTAATTACCTCGGTTTCTAACATCATTTGCCCTTGATGTGAATTTACCTGGTTTTCATATCTTGATTATATTTATTTATTTATTTATTTATTTATTTTTAATGATTCCAAGGGTGCCAAGTTTGGTTGTGCCCTTCAAGAACTTCCCTTGAAGTTCCAAGGGTGTCACACCTAACAGTTTATTTGTGATGCCAAGGGTGCCAAGTTGGTCGTGCCCTTCAAGAAATTCCCTTGAAGCTACAAGGGTGCCACACCTAATAGTTTATTTGTGATGCCAAGGGTGCCAAGTTAGTCATGCCCTTCAAGAAATTCCCTTGAAGTTCCAAGGGTGCCCCACCACTTTCCCTTCAAGAATTCAGTGGCTACAAGGGGAAAGTATAGGTGCAATGACAAAGACCACTATCATCTTTTATGTTTCCTACTATAGTGAGACTAATGTTTTTGGGGATCAAGGAAGCTGCCTTGATGCACAGCCCCCGGTAAAATCCTCATGAGCGACCCAACTTTGGGACTTGACCTCATGACATCATGATCTTCAAGGCGAAGGTGTTTCAACCTTTCCAGCCCAAGTCACGGCGGGAGTGCTAGTGGGTGAGATCAGGGACACTACCCCACCCCTCCCATGTAGTTCCATCCAATTATACAACCCCATCACCCATATGTGATTCATTCAGCCAAGCAACTAATATGTGCCTGCAATCACTAACATATCATTAGAATATAGATAAACATATATAGCAGGTTTCAAAATTGACTTAGAATTTCAAAGATAAAATAATATAAATTTTCATCAAACCAGGTGTCATCAACTCATCATATGCGAGTGCCTCTGATGGTTTCCTGCCATACTCAATAATCATCAGTAACAAGGTTTCTCAGTGTTAGTCATTGTCATAATAGCATCATTAACATCACCTAGTCATTCGCATCATTGCTCATTGTGAACCAGAACTAATGCAAGTAGGTAATATGGGGGGCATATCCATCATGTCTATTATCATCATAACATCAATGGAAACATACCTATCCATCAAAGCTATCATCATCATGATATCAGTAGAGAGCATACATATCCTTTACTGCTATCATCATCATAAATTCAATAGAGACCAAACATAACCATTTATGCTACAATCATCATAGTATCAATAGAGAACATGCATAACCATTAATGCTACAATCATCATAATACCAATAGATACATACATAACCATTAATGCTATCTTCATCATAATATCAATGGAGAACATACATAAACATCACAACCACTAATAATAGAGTCATATGTCTGGATCCTCAACTTGAGGTCCTCAAAGAATAAAGTGTGGACCTTAGGGATAAATAAATGTTATTGAGAAATCACTATCAGTCAACTAGAGTAGGGCACTACATTTTGTTTCTCTTGTTGTCTTTGGCATGTGTTTTGCTAGGTATGACAATGGTTTTCAACATTACCTTTCCATTTATGGATAGCCATGGTGTGATGGGGTTCTCTTGTTTCGGTTGAGTTGGATTTCTGGATGGTTTCAAAACTAAGTGGGGTGGTCTCAAGGGAGAAACACAAGGCATAGGAATCCATGGACCGATGGAGGTGGGGCTACGATAAAGCATGATTGTGTATGCCCTTGTTAGTTCTAGGAATCCTCGACTGATGAATGACGCGATATAAGATAAAACCTAGAGGGTGGAGCCTTGTTGGGCCTAGGAATCCTCAACTAGTGAATGTCGGGATATATAGTAAAGACTAGAGGTGGATGCCAACAAATTCCTCATGGTTTAGGTGGAGAGGTTCAGAGGCATCCATGCTTGTTTACGGCTTAGTGATCTGGTGGGATTGCAGTAAAGCCTGTTTGTATTGATGAGGTTTTCTGGCCTAGGAATCCCTTGGTGGATATACGGTAAAGCCTGAGGAAGCCTTGATTGGTTCTATTGTGAGTCCCACATTCATGCTTGGAATATGGAAATGATTGGCTTATATAAAGATTTGGTTCAATCCAATATATGGTCAGTGGTTCTTGGAAGTCCCTAAATTTGTTGGTTTATGCATAAATTAATAAGAAATCCTTTTTATTTGGTATTTCATGTGTAAATGTACTTGCTAATATGTGGGTTTTATGGTTGTTCTATTCTTGTTATTCTGTTGGTTATAAGCATGGTTCATGACAAACTTTGGTAATGGATCTCATCATGATTTGATTAGTACATGAATTGTGAATGAATATATGACCTAATAGATGATAATGCAACTATTTTGATAAGGCGGACGATTCTCAAATAAGTATGAGATCCCTATGCTCAGATCCATGGTTATGACCTGTAGATTACATGTTTGTGATGTGTTTTATAAAATGCCTGTCATGGCTAGTAGGGGTCAGGTCAAGTCCTTGTACGAATATTTACATTAGTATTTTTAATTAATTGTTATTTATCATTTCTGGAAGTTCCATGAAGTTCTAAGTAAAGACCTAAGACCTAGGCATGAAAAAGTGGCACAAAATCTAGGGTTGATGGCTCAGAACTGCTTGAAAAAGGCCATAGTCACATACATGCCTTGCTATGGGAGTGACTAGAGGGTCTCAGTTGCATGCCTGGATTGTCATTGGAGTGAATGAGGGTCTATCTTAAAAAAATTTCAAGTTATCTTAGGGGTTGGGCACCTGGAAGGGTTGGTTGTCTTTTGAAGGTTCTGTAGCTCCTGAGAAAGGTCAGATTGGTTTTGTTTTGGTAATTCAACTTCCTTAACTATAGATGGGGAGTTGAATCATATCATAGTAACTCTTCGTCACACATTTACCCCAGTGGGATGGTTATCTTGGGTAAATGTGGGAGGAGGGTGTCACATTTAAGCCTTCTAGAGAGGTGGTATTGTTTCTAGCCCGTATGACTATCTTATAGGTTTGTATGGATAAAGATGAAAAGGACTAGTAGATAACTATTTATGCTATCTTTATTTTGTATAGAGAACTTGGTTATGTATACCACTTATTGATAAACACCTTTTGTAAAAATAAATATGTATTTGGTGTGCAATTTTGCATCTCCTCACCTACCAAAATTGGATTTCAGCATTGAGAGCAAAATTTTTTCTGCTTTTAGAGTTGTTAAATGTATCCTTTAGAAATGAAATTATAGCATAATAGAAAGGAAAATTATTAAGTAGGAATTTCAAATAATTAACCATCTTTTCCTTGTTACTCTCAAGGGAAATAATTAATAAAAAACCGCCATATACATTGTGGAATACCCTTATCTATCTACTTTCATTATTTTTTTGCAATTTTTGTGTACATTTGTTTCCATTTTTCATGTTAAATAAAAAAATGTTGTAATTGGTTTTATAGTAAAAGGAAAAAAGGCTCATACTTATCACTACAAAAAGTTTCTAGTAATGGTTGCATATGCTGTTATGCTCTTTACCTGCAAGAAGATACTAGAATACCAAATATGCGAAGAAATATAACCCAGAACACAAAAAATGAGAAATAACAACATGTATTTTATTATTCAGAAAGGAAAGCAATGTTCACTTGCCTCTTCGAGGGGAAAACCTTCAATAGAGTAGGGCTCGATTATAAAATAAGACACGACGCTCCTCAATGGGGAGTCTCTATCCTTTATCTAGGATTCATACATGCAATACCATGGGTCAGTACCATGGTTCTTATTAATACCGTCTATCTAATACCATGGCCCATTTGCAACTAACTGTGGTCCCTTCTTTAAATGTGGGTCAACCTCTTACAATTATTAATATGAGCTTTATTGATTCTTTAACTAACTATACTATGACTCAACCCTGTTACATAAATAAGGGGGTTAGGGTTGGACCCTAACATGCCCTCCCCCATAAAAACAACCTTTTCCTCAAGGCTGAAGCTGCAAACACTGTTGAAGAACAGTGGTTGGTTCCCAAGTTGCATCTTCTGGAGAGGTGTCTTTCCAATTGACAAGGACTTTCTTGATCATGCGGCTGCACAAGTGCCATTCTCGTGTGTCAAGAACTTATTCAGGTTGGAGCTAGATTGAACTTTCTTCATCCAGTTTCAGTAGACTGGTTTGAATTCTGAAATTATTCCCAACCACTTTCTTGAGGCATGAGACATGGAAGACGGGATGGATTTTTTAAGTGGTTGGAAAGGCTAGCTTGTAGGCTACTTCTCCGATGTGCTAAAGTATTTGATATGGTCCCTAGAATTTTGGAGATAATTTCTGACAACCCTTGTCTTTAAGTGATGTTTGCTTATATGGTTGCAACCTCAAGAATACTTGATCCCCTTCTTGAAATGTTTGCTTTGAACAATGTTGGTCTCCCTGTTGCTTCATGTGATTTTGAGCTTGAAGGAGATTATATTTGAGGTGGGCAAGCATGGTTGCACGATTCTGTAGGAGTTCATACACTTCTTGTACCTTAGAGCATCCTGGGATATAAGAAGTAGATGAAGGGGAGATTTAACCATAAACTACTTCATATGGAGTCATCTTGGTGGTGGCATGATAGTTAGTATTATACCACCATTCGGTTAGAGGTAACCACTATACCCATAGATGTTTCTTTTCTAAGGTGAAACACCTGAGGTAGGTCTCCAGACATTTGTTGATTGCTTCAATTTGACCATCATTTTGGGGATGATAGGAAGTACTGAGTTGTATTTGGGTACCTTGTAGCCCGATGAGTTCCTGCCAAAAGTTACTAGTGAAGATCGGGTTACGATCAGACACAATGGAAGTAGGCATGCCATGCAAAAATGAGCATACTTAGAAAGTCTGTCCAAAACCACCATGATGACTGACTTCTTGCCTGACTTTGAAAGACCAGTAATGAAATCCATAGAAACCTCCTTCCAGATTGAGGCAAGGATGGGAAATGGCTATAAAGTGCCTGGGGATTTGACTGTTTCTCCTTTGTGGTGCTGACACACATCACATTCAGCTACAAAAGTAAGAATGTCCTTTTTCATGCTTGTCCAAAAGAATGAATGTTGAGTGCAAGCATAAGTCTTCTAAAAGCCTGTATGTCCTATAGTGGGAAATGAGTGAAACTCTGTAAAAATGTGACTTTTGAGGGTGGATGTTGGTGATATCACTACTTTGTCCTTGTAGCGAAGAATCTCATCCTGCCAAGAGTAGCCCGATGTGGAATTTGGATCTTCTTGCAATTTATTAATGAGTTGGGAGAGCGAAGGATGTGAAAACCATTCCTTGTGAGCCTCTTCAATCCACTCTGGAATGGGAAGAGAGATTGCTAGCAGGGTGCTTTCCTCCTCAAATTGGCTTGATAAAGCATCCGTTACGACATTTTTGCATCCTTTCTTGTAAATTATCTCATAATCATATCCAAACATTTTTTCTAGCCATTTATTTTGCTGTGGTGAGGATAGGCGTTGCACCAAAAAATATTTAAGGCTTTGATGTTCTATTCGGATTTGGAAACATCGCCCCAATAAGTATGATCGCCAGGTATCCACTACATGTAAGATGGCCACCATCTCCTTCTCATAGGTAGATTGTCCCAAATTTGTCCCACTTAGTTATTGGCTAGTGAAGGCCAAGGGTCGACCTTCTTGCATTAAGACAGCCCCAATACCCGTACCTGAAGCATCACATTCAATCACAAAAGATTTGGTGAAGTCGGGTAGTGCCAATATGAGAGTGGAACACATGGCATGTTTGAGAGATATAAATTCCTGTTGCAATTCATCATTCTAGAGGAATGAATTTTTCTTGAGAAGGTGAGTGAGGGGTCTAGCAATGTGACCATAAATGTGGAAAAATTTGTGATAGTCGCCGGTGAGACCTAAAAATCCTCTCAAAATCTTCAAGGTCTTTGGTTGGGTCCAATCCTACATTTCCTGGATCTTTTTGTGATCCACCCTAACACCTTCATGCCCCATAATGTGCCCCAATTACTTGACTTCTTTCATGCCAAAAGAGCACTTGGAAAATTTGACAAGTAATTTATGCTTCTGGAGCAGTTGCAAGAGCAGGTCTACATGCTGAAGATGTTTTTCCCAGGTGAGGTTGTAGAGAAGGATGTCATCAAAGAAAACAAGGACAAATTTTTTGAGATATGGTTTGAGCAGGTGATTCATGAGGCTCTGAAAAGTGGATGGGGCATTACAGAGACCAAATAGCATGACCAGGTATTCATAATGGCCTTCATGGGTTCGGAAAGCAGTCTTTGAAATGTCTACTTCTTTCATGCGAATTTGGTGATAGCCCGAGCAAAGGTCTAACTAAAGAACTGAGCCCCATTTAGTTCATCTCGCAAATCATCAACAACCGAGATGGGAAATTTATCTTTTACCATCAGCTTGTTGAGGGCTCTAAAGTCTGGACACATAGGCCATTCCCCATCTTTCTTGAGCACCATGACCATAGGCAATGAATAAGGACTAATGTTAGGGCGATGTTTAATAAAACCTCTGATTTTGAGAGTTTGGGAAGAAGAAATGCCTGCCAAAGCATGGAGCGAGATAATTGATTCTTTTGGTGTAGTTGGGAGTTCATTGTCCTGCTAGTTGTCCTCATCTTCCTCCTTTGGTCCCTCAAATGGTGGAGCTTCCTCACATGAACTGTGATCAGTAGCATCAATTTGAAAGAATTTGGGTTCCTTGCATTTATGTCCCAGGGAGTATTTGTCATCACAGTAGTAACACAATCCTTGCTTTCTTCTTTTCGCCATTTCCGTTGATGACACCTTTTGAACCTTAAGTGTTTGGGTAGTGCTCAAAACCTGGGTGGGGCGTGCCTTGGCTATGAAATTTGGACGAGTTGACTAGGCCACTAAAGCACGTTCTACTTCACGAGCTGTCATGCAAGCTACCAACCATGTGACTAGGTGGTGCATTCGAACGTGGGCTTGTATGGCATCTTTGAGACCACTGATAAAACATTCCAAGTATAATTCATCTACTAGACCTCTTGTGCGGAAGGCTAATGCTTCAAGGCTTTAATATATTCTTGCACTGTGCTTGTCTGTTGGAGCTTAGTAAGATGACCAAAAACGTTAAATTCATGGTCAAAGGGATCAGAAATGGATTTTGATAATATCTTCGATGTCATTGGCCTTGCATAGCATCATTGATGCCACTGCCACCACTACCATATTTCTTGGTCCAAGTAAAGGCTTCACACACTTAGCTTAGTCTCATCATTTATGATGTGATTCAATGTGAAATATTTCTCCATTTGTGATATCCATATGGCTGAATGAGAGCCATCAAATTTATACATGTCCAGCTTGCGTGGTCGAGGATGGGACTGTTGGTGGTTTCCATAGAAGTGAAGAGAATGGCTAGATTCACCCTCATGGTTTTCATTAAAAGCATATTCCTCTTATTGTACCCCGGACTTGCCCTTTGTGATTGTGTCATTTAAGGACTGGGTCTACTTCGTTAACTCCTCCAACTTTCGTTCAAGGGTGTCTATCTTCTCATTGGCCATAGCTTGAGCTCTTGTTTATACCATGCATAGATCCAGTGCACTTGTCATTACTGTGAGAAAAAATTGGGGCCACCTGAAATTTTGGTGCTGACAAGTGAATGGTACCACCTTGCTCAGCCTGTCGACCTAATTCTTATGGGCTAAGTCTCCTATAAGCGTCCCGTGAGGGTCTCTGATTTTTTTTTTTTTTAACTCCGAAAGGAGTTTACTCCTCGCTTAGGAATATTGCAGTAGTCGATTCCCAGAAAAATTAATTCTGCCCAATGTCCTACGAGAATCACTCCAAGGTATAGGATCCACAAGCCTCTCTGCACAAATAGTCAAATCTGTCGACGAAACCCTCAACTATAGAGTATGAGTAGGAATGTGGCAGTGATTGAACCCCCACTACTAGATTTGAATGGTGGATCTGATTGTTGCGGCTGTGACAGAACCCGACCTGCTAGATTTGATCTGGCAAAGAAGATGATGTGCGATCTATAAAGAGACAAGGGAACTATGGTCTCAAGGAGTGTCAGGTGCTACAGATCAAAATATACATAAGGGTCCAACAGTAGTACCTAGCCCAATCTTTCAGGGCATTAACTAAGGAGGATCAACCATACCCTTAGCTATACTACCCCACTACCCTATCGTATGCGCAAGTAATCTCCCCATTTGTTGTTCTCAGTGTACTGTAGCAACAAGACGGCCAACAGTTTGTCTATGGCGAGGTTTCAGGTGAGCCTAGGGGGCTTCAAATATACCCAGAGGGTACTTGGAAGAGAGTCCCTGCGCGGTTCTGTCTAATGCACTACTACTCGAAGGGGCACCCACATGGGTTACAAGGGAGTCCAACAAGTGTGACCACCTCTTGTATTTCCTGTGTGCATGCCTCCCTAAATCCACAGGTTTATGCACTCAATGATAGATCTCGTGGTTTAAAGACACCGAAACACGTATCTAGCCAAAAAAAACTTCTGCTAAAAATGGAGATCCCACCAGCCCTGGAAAGTGATATGATACCACTTGTTATGCTCTTGACTTGCGAGAAGATACTAGAATACCAAATATGCGAAGAAATATAACCTAGAACACAGAACAATGAGAAATAACAACATGTATTTTATTATTCAGAAAGGAAAGCAATGTTCACTTGCCTCTTCGAGGGGGCAGCCTCCAATAGAGCAGGGCTTGATTGCAAAATAAGACACGATGCTCCTCAATGGGGAGTCTCTATCCTTTATATAGGATTCATGCATGCAATACCATGGGTCAGTATCATGGTTCTTATTAATACCATCTATCTAATACCATGGCCCATTTGCAACTAACTGTGGTCCCTTCTTTAAATGTGGGTCAACCTCTTACAATTATTAATATGAGCTTTATTGATTCTTTAACTAACTATACTATGACTCAACCCTGTTACATAAATAAGGGGGTTAGGGTTGGACCCTAACATGCCCTCCCCCATAAAAACAACCTTTTCCTCAAGGCTGAAGCTGCAAACACTGTTGAAGAACAGTGGTTGGTTCCCAAGTTGCATCTTCTGGAGAGGTGTCTTTCCAATTGACAAGGACTTTCTTGATCATGCGGCTGCACAAGTGCCATTCTCGTGTGTCAAGAACTTATTCAAGCTGGAGCCAGATTGAACTTTCTTCATCCAGTTTCTGTAGACTGGTTTGAATTCTGAAATTATTCCCAACCACTTTCTTGAGGCATGAGACATGGAAGACGGGATGGATTTTTGAAGTGGTTTTAAAGGCTAGCATGTAGGCTACTTTGTTGATGCGTTAAAGTATTTGATATGGTCTGTAGAATTTTGGAGATAATTTCTGACAACCCTTGGCTTTGAGTGATGTTTGCTTATATGGTTGCAGCCTCAAGAATACCTGATCCCCTGCTTGAAATGTGTGCTCTAAACGATGTTGGTCTACTTGTTGCTTCATGTGATTTTGAGCTTGATGGAGATTATATTTGAGGTGGGCAAGCATGGTTGCACGATTCTATAGGAGTTGATCCATTGCTTGTACCTTAGAGCATCCCGGGATATAAGAAGTAGGTGAAGGGGGGAGTTAACCATAAACTGCTTCATATGGAATCATCTTGGTGGTGGCATGATAGTTAGTATTATACCACCATTCGGTTAGAGGTAACCGCTGTACCCATAGATGTTGCTTTTCTAAGGTGAAGCACTTGAGGTAGGTCTCCAAACATTTGTTAACTGCTTCAGTTTGACCATCACTTTGAGGATGATAGGAAGTACTGAGTTGTAGTTGGGTACCTTGTAGCCCAAAGAGTTCTTGCCAAAAGTTATTAGTGAAGATCAGGTCACGATCAAACACAATGGAAGTAGGCATGCCATGCAATTTGAAGATCTGGTCCAAGAAATATTGAGCCACCAAAGCGGGTGCAAAAGGGTCGGGTAGAGCGCAAAAATGAGCATACTTAGAAAGTCTGTCCACAACCACCATGATGACTGACTTCTTGCCTGACTTCGGAAGACTAGTAATGAAATCCATAGAAACCTCTTTCCAGATTGAGGCAGGGATGGGAAATGGCTATAAAGTGCTTGGGGATTTGACTGTTTCTCCTTTGTGGTGCTGATACACATCGCATTCAGGTACAAAAGTAAGAATTTCCTTTTTCATGCCTGTCCAAAAGAATGAACGCCGAGTGTGAGCATAAGTCTTCTGAAAGCCTGAATGTCCTACAGTGGAAGATGACTGAAACTCTACCAAAATGTGACTTTCGAGGGTGAATGTTGGTGATATCACTACTTTGTCCTTGTAGCGAAGAATCTCATCCTACCAAGAGTAGCCCGATGGGGAATTTGGATCTTCGTACAATTTATTAATGAGTTGGGAGAGCGAAGGATGTGAAAACCATTCCTTGCGAGCCTCTTCAATCCACTCTGGAATGGGAAAAGAGATTGCTAGCAGGGTGCTTTCCTCCTCAAATTGGCGTGATAAAGCATCTGTTACAACATTTTCATGCCCTTTATTGTAAATTATCTCATAATCATATCCCAACATTTTGTCTAGCCATTTATTTTGTTGTGGCAAGGATAGGCATTGCTCCAAAAAATATTTAAGGCTTTGATGGTCTGTTTGGATTTGGAAACATCGCCCAAATAAGTATGGTCGCTAGGTATCCACTGCATGTAAGATGGCCATCATCTCCTTCTCATAGGTAGATTGTCCCAAATTTGTCCCACTTAGTTGTTGGCTAGTGAAGGCCAAGGGTCGACCTTCCTGCATTAAGACAGCCCCAATACCTGTACCTAAAGCATCATATTCAATCACAAAAGATTTGGTGAAGTCGGGTAGTGCCAATACGGGAGTGGAACACATGGCATGTTTGAGAGCTATAAATGCCTGTTGCGCTTCATCATTCCAAAGGAATGAATTTTTCTTGAGACGGTGAGTTAGAGGTCTAGCAATGCCACCATAAATGTGGAAAAATTTGCGATAGTCACCAGTGAGACCCAAAAATCCTCTCAAGATCTTCAAGGTCTTTGTTTGGGGCCAATCTTACATTTCCTGGATCTTTTTGTGATCCACCCTGACACCTTCACGCCCCACAATGTGGCCCAAATACTTGACTTTTTTCATGCCAAAAGAGAACTTGGACAATTTGACAAGTAATTTATGCTTCTATAGCAGTTGAAAGAGCAGGTCTACATGCTGAAGATGTTTTTCCCAGGTGAGGTTGTAGATGAGGATGTCATAAAAGAAAACAAGGACAAATTTTCTGAGATATGGTTTGAGCAGGTGATTCATGAGGCTCTGAAAAGTGGATGGGGCATTACAGAGACCAAATAGCATGACCAGGAATTCATAATGGCCTTCATGAGTTCGGAAAGTAGTCTTTGAAATGTTTACTTCTTTCATGCGAATTTGGTGATAGCCCGAGCAAAGGTCTAACCTAGTAAATAATTGAGCCCCATTTAGTTCATCTCGCAAATCATCAACAACCGGGATGGAAAATTTATCTTTTACCATCAGCTTGTTGAGGGCTCTGAAGTCTGGACACATAAGCCATTCCCCATCTTTCTTGAGCACCATGACCACAGGCAATGAATAAGGACTAGTGCTAGGGTGAATGACACCAGCTCCTAGAAGCTCCTTGATGATTTTCTCAATTTCATTCTTTTGGGCGAAAGGATATCTATATGGGTGCACATTTGGTGGTTGTGCACCTGGGACCAAAGTAATGCTATGATCATGTTCCCTTCTCAAGGGTGGAAGCCCATGAGCCTTGTCAAAGACCTGTAGATGGTTGTTTAAGACCTGTTGCATCTCAAGATGAATATGAAGAGAAGTGGTCTCGAAGGCCTGGATGGAATTAAATTGGGCTATAACTCCCTGGTGGCCATTTTTTAACAACTTTTCCATCCTATGCGAGCTGATGATAGAAGGAGCACCTGCCTCGATTCCACGGAGGGTATGTGTGTGGTCATTCTGCTTAAAGCTCATATATAACTCCTAGAAATCCATTATTATTGGGCCAAGTGTGCAGAGCCATGCAGCACCCAAGACAATGTCACACCCACCCATGTTGATGGCAAACATGTGGGTCTTTAGGTGATAATCCCCCATCTGAAGTTTGACATTTTCACAGTGGTCGTCACATTTCATTGTGCCCCCATCAACAATCTAGACCTGGAAATTAGAGACTACTCTTACAAAAAAATGCACTGCTTTGGTGACCCTTTGATGGATAAAATTATGTGTACTGCCACTATCAATTAAGACTACTACAGGGTGATGTTTAATAAAACCTCTGATTTTGAGAGTTTGGGGAGAAAAAATTCCTGCCAAAGCATGGAGAGAGATAACTATTTCTTCTGGTGTAGTTGGGAGTTCATTGTCCTACTAGTTTTCCTCATCTTCCTCCTCTAGTCCCTCAAATGGTGGAGCTTCCTCAGATGAACTGTGATCAGTAGCATCAATTTGAAAGAATTTGGGGTCCTTGCATTTATGCCCTGGGGAGTATTTGTCATCACAGTAATAACACAATCCTTGCTTTCTTCTTTCCACGATTTCCATTGGTGACACGTTTTGAACCTTAAGTGTTTGGGTAGTGCTCAAAGCCTGGGTGGGGCGTGACTTGGCTATGAAATTTGGACGAGTCGACTGGGCCACTAATGCGCGTTCTACTTCATGAGCTGTCATGCAAGCTACCAACCATGTCACTGGGTGGTGCATTCGGACATGGGCTTGTATGGCATCTTTGAGACCACTGATAAAACATTCCAAGTAAATTCATCTACTAGACCTCTTGTGCGGAAGGCTAATGCTTCAAGGCTTTAATATATTCTTGCATTGTGCTTGTCTGTCGGAGCTTAGTAAGATGGCCCAAAAAGTTAGATTCATGGTCAAAGGGATCATAAAGGGATTTTGATAATATCTGCCAAGTCATTGGCCTTGCACAACATCATTGATGCCATTGCCACCATTGCCATCTTTCTTGGTCCAAGTAAAGGCTTCCCACACTTAGCTTAGTCTCATCATCTCTGATGTGATTCAATGTGAAATATTGCTCCATTTGTGATATCCATATGGCCAGATGAGAGCCATCAAATTTATACATGTCCAGCTTGGGTGGTCGAGGATGGGACTATTGGTGGTTCCCATAAAAGTGAAGAGAATGGCTAGATTCACCCTCATGGTTTTCATTAAAAGCATATGCCTCTGATTGTACCCCGGACTTTCCCTTTGTGATTGTGTCATTTAAGGACTAGATCTACTTCGTTAACTCCTCCAACTTTCGTTTGAGGGTGTCTATCTTCTCATTGGACATAGCTTGAGCTTTGGTTTGTACCATCCACAGATTCGGTGCACTTGTCGTTACTGTGAAAAAAATATTTGGACCACCCAAAATTTTGACGCTGACAAGTGAATGGTACCACCTTGCTCAGCCCGTCAACCTGATTCTTATGGGCTAAGTCTCCTATAAGCATCCCTGGAGGATCTCTGATTTTTTTTTTTTTAACTCCGAAAGGAGTTTACTCCTCGCTTAGGAATACTAGAGTAGCCGATTCCCAGAAAAATTAATTCTACCCAATGTCCTACGAGAATCACTCCAAGGTATAGGATCCACAAGCCTCTTTGCACAAATTGTCAAATTTGTCGACAAAACCCTCAACTGCATAGTATGAGTAAGAATATGGCAGTGATTGAACCCCCACTGCTAGATTTGAAGGCAGATCTGATTATTGCGGCTGTGAGAAAACCCAACCTGTTAGATCTGATCTGGCAAAGAAGATGATGTGCGATCTATAGAGAGGCAAGAGAACTATGGTCTCAAGGAGTGTCAGGTGCTATAGATCACAATATACATAAGGGTCCAATAGTAGTACCCCGCTCAATCTTTCAGGGCTCTAACTAAGGAGGATCAACCATACCCTTAGCTGTACTACCCGACTACGCTATTGTATGCACGAGTAATCTCCCCAAGTGCTATTATCGGTGTACTGTAGCAACAAGACGACCGACGGCTTGTCTACGGAAAGGTTTCAGGTGAGCCTAGGGGGCTTCCGATATACCCAGAGGGTACTTGGAAGATAGTCCCTGCACAGTTCTGTCTAATGCACTACTACTTGAAGGGGTACCCACAGGGGTTACAAGGGAGTCCAACAAGCATGACCACCTCTTGTATTTCCTGCATGCATGCCTCCCCAAATCCGTAGGTTTATGCACTCAACAATAGATCCCATGGTTTAAAGACACTAGAACACGTCTCTAGCCAAAAAAAAATTCTGCTAAAAATGGAGATCCCACCAGCCCTGGAAAGTGCTCTGATACCACTTGTTATTCTCTTGACCTGCGAGAAGATACTAGAATACCAAATATGCGAAGAAATATAACCCAGAACACAGAACAATGAGAAATAACAACATGTATTTTATTATTCAAAAAGGAAAGCAATGTTCACTTGCCTCTTCGAGGGGGCAACCTCCAATAGAGCAGGGCTCGATTACAAAATAAGACACAACGCTCCTCAATGGGGAGTCTCTATCCTTTATATAGGATTCATACATGCAATACCATGGGTCAGTACCATGGTTCTTATTAATACCATCTATCTAATACCATGACCCATTTGCAACTAACTGTGGTCCCTTCTTTAAATTCGGGTCAACCACTTACAATTATTAATATGAGCTTTATTGACTCTTTAACTAACTATACTATGACTCGACCCTATTACATAAATAAGGGGGTTAGGGTTGGACCCTAACATATGCCTACTTCAAATTACATATAATATGAGAAACTCTCATTGGTGAAATCCAAGTTTCAATGATGCTTCCATATCTAAAATTTTAAAATTAATCCAACTTCTAAATCCCATAAACTTTAAATTGCTAGATGTTAAGAAATGGTTGACCTTGAATTTTGATGTAAAAGGTTATTCAAATTTAAAATTTTTATACCATTTCACTATTATCCAACAACTTCAAAGAAAAAATATAAAGATGTTAAAAATGGGAGAAAAGACATTGTTTCCACACATTGAAATTGAATCTACTTTATGTTTTCATTAAACAATATTACAAATTTATAAAAAAATTGTATCAAACCATTTTTAAACTAAAGGGAAAGGTTTGAAAATTCTCCCAAACCTCCAACCATTCATCATCAAGTTAGAAACACTCTTGTTGGAGAAAATATGTGATCTAACTCAGATCCAACAACCTCCTAGAAGTACATGAGAATACTACTCAATTAGAGAAAAACTCTACATTATAATGACCATTATAATATGAAGCCACAATCCACTAGTATGATAGAAAGTATCATATAATGATCCATCAAACAAGTATGTGTTAATAATTCCAACACTCCCACTTAACAAGTATTTGTTTTAATCTCTTTCCATTGTAGTCTTCATCATCATCTAGTGTTCCGCAACAAATGTTCCACCATTAATTGAAAAAACTCCTCAAAATTTCTAAGTTCTATATATATCTAATTTAGCCTCTTGCATCTCATACCTTAATCATGTAGATATCATCAAACTGCCAACATGTATATAAAAAAATAACCATCCACTAGAATACACAGGTATCTAACCACTGTAATAGTAAATCTAGTAGCATGTCCTCCAAATACATGGTTCATTGAATTTCTTGATGAAATATCCTTTAATATACAAAAAACTTCAAGTTTTTAGGCCTACAAGACCTCCTAAAACCTATAATCATGATAGATCACAATCAAAACCTTCACATTTGAGATATTCAAGCCCCATATTGACTTTGATGCCATGTTAACGAATGGGGCAGAAGAGATTGTTTACTAGCCAAATTGAATTTGCTTGATTTATTCATCAAACATTAATATATTTATTTTATAGAAAATCATATCAAACCATTTTCTAACTAAAGAGAGAGATGTTGATAAATTCTCTCAACATTCCTATAAAGTTCAGAAACATCTTCTTATTAAAAATATGTCATCCAACTAAGATCTGCTAACTTCCTAAAACATACAAGAATATTATTTATGTGGAAACACACTCTACATTATACTGACTAACCTAATAACAAAACATAGCTTCTTGTATGAATAAGTACTCCATAAAAAAAAGAGTAAGAACTAGTAAATTAAACATTATATACATGTTAAACTCTAACATGAATTTGTAATATCATCATTACGAGTCATGAACTCTTTGAATTTTAATTTAGATGGTCATTCAAAGTTAAAATATTTATACAGTTTTAGTTTTATCCACTAATTTCAAGAGAAAAAAACATAAAGATGTAAATATTAATAGTCAATACATAAAAGTTGAGAGAGAAAAAATAGTTACACACCAAACACAATTTTCACTATAAAACAATGGTTACATATATAACAATGATCACTAAATAGATCCAATAAAAGTGGATCAAAATTACTAAAAATATCTAACCGAAAAACTAACAACACTTAATAACCTGTAATACACATGTAACACAAATCGAAGCATTACTTCCAAGTCCCTCCCTTAATGTTTTCGTGTCAAATATTAAAATCACAAATTACAATAATAATACTAGTCTTTGTTTGATCCAGTCATCATTAGCACTTACATCCACATTAGAATCTCATATAAAACACTCTTTCTTCTACCACCAACTTTGTGCTACCACTTGATTTATTTAAGACATAACTGGTTTTGATAATCATTGACACATTTGTACAAACAATGGTTCTTGACTACCCCAAAATATAGTCTCAATATTGAATCACTCTATGGACTTACTTCCATCTATCAAAATAAAACAAACTACAATTTTGCCAGTGATATAAGTAAATGGTATAGGAACAGAATGTATTCATGTCAAACATACAATTTGACCTTTTTCACATATAGAAACATATATACACATAAATATAACATGAAAACGTTGATTTTGAAGCACTGAAGAACAATTAGACCACCCACATATGAACAAGTATAAACATAACCAAATAAGTGATATGTTCTCTGACAGTGAAGAATGTCAAAAACCACTAACTTAAATTATGTTACTTTGTTTATTGAATGGTTCTTTATTTTATCTTTCTACACTTCAATAATAAAAAAAACATGCTACACCATAAGAAAACTACAATCCACACCACACAGTTTTATTAAATGAGATCAGATCTATATTAAATTAGATATGTCATGCCATGATAAGGATTTCATATAGCTTCATATACACACACCAAGGGATCTACGTAGATCCCAGAGCTACAAGAGGCACACAAAGATACCAACCACAGACAAGCTCTTTGCGCTGCAAAATAACTAATCCTATTTTCCTTATTTCTCTTTGGTTATGAGATCAGTTTTTCTCAAGACTCACAACGGCTCCACACACAAATACGTCATTGGCAATAGCTTCACACTATGAATAGCAAGTCATAATAAGACAATGATTTCTTCAATTCACACATGTAGGCAAAAATATAACACATGAACAATACGCAATTTACTCTCCTACACTATCCTATATACATAGGATTAAGAAATTCATGATTTTCCCATTCTCCTGGCCCTCTCATCATTGAATTAAGCCTGAACCTACTCTGATACCAACTTAAAAAACAAGAAAACAAACCTAGTAACACGACAAACACAAATTTCAATATATTTTGTTGATCAAACCATTGTTAAAAAACAAGTAAACAAACATAGTAACACGACAAACACAAATTTCAATATATTTGGTGTTAGAAAACTAATAAACTTGAACAGTGATTCTACATGCGGAAAGAACTGAAAAGAATCACTGAAACTTAATACCCAGGGATACGAGTTACCTCCAGCCATTGGTGATGTATTGATGCGGGCCACAGTCCACAAGCTTCTTCTTCAGCACTCCAGCTTCTGTCCAAGCAAAGGAAAAAGAACACAAGAATTCTGAAGGCACTTCCGAGCTCTGCTATCTCAGCTAGATGGTGTAGAACTGAAGGGGGTTGAGATCTAAGCTTGGGGACCAACAGATGAACATATAGCTAAGCTTCCATCAAGCTTCTAAAGGCTATGTGTTAGAAAAACCACAAATCAAGGTAGAGATCAGATCAAAGTAATGGACCACTTTAGTAGCTCCCAATTATAAATTTAGTAATTGCAGTTGATTTTCTTAACTTAAGGAAACTACTGCAGTTGGTTTCCATAAGTTAAGAAAAGCTGCAATTCCATAAATCAAGGCAGTAATTAATGGAAAAATCAATGGAGCTTAACATTCTCCCACTTGGTCCATACTTCCAAACTTAATGTCTCAAAAACCATTGACAATCTTTATTAAGTAATAGATACATGAATCATGGCAATAAGTCCTCTAATGACGAGTATTATCTTCCATGTATTACTATGCATTTATTCTTATTATAATTTATGTGGCAACAATATCTTAATGAATAAACCTTATGTTTATTCTTGGTCCTTCTTAAATGAATTTTCTCAAATCAACTTAAGGTGCACATAAATATGAGAAAAAACATCACAATAATTAAGAATTTCATTAACATTGTCCATACAATGATAAACTGCATAATGGAACCAAGTCCCATATTCAATACATGATCCTTGAATTTAAACGGTGGCATGCCCTTAATCAAAGGATCAGCGATCATTAACTCAGTGCTGACGTGCTCAATGACCACTTTATTTTCTTTAACACGTTCCCTTATAGCTAAAAACTTAATGTCGATGTGTTTATTTCGACTCCCACTTTTTTTAGCCATAAAACCAGCAGCTGAATTATCACAATATATTCTCAATGGCTTAGAGATAGAATCCATAATTCTAAGCCCAGAAATGAAATTCTTAAGCCATACACCATGTAAAGCAGCCTCAAACAGGATATACAT
This sequence comes from Pinus tabuliformis, assembly GCA_031772625.1. Lineage (NCBI taxonomy): Eukaryota > Viridiplantae > Streptophyta > Pinopsida > Pinales > Pinaceae > Pinus > Pinus tabuliformis. The sequence goes on along the minus strand of CM062805.1, from coordinate 1,236,612,494 downwards.
AAGCATGTAGTCTTTGGTCCCTTGAAGGTACCTCATTACTTTCTTTGCAGCTCTCCAGTGGTCTAAACCTGGATCACTCTGACATCGTCCCAACATTCCTACATTAGGCTTCCGACAGCAGAAGCATATGGAATGTTCTTCATTTGTTCCCTTTCTAAGTCGTTCTTCGGGCATTGGTTCAAATTGAACCTATCACCCTTCACAATGGGAGCTATACTTGGTGAACAATCCTTCATCTGAAATCTCTCTAAAATTTTTATTAATATAGGTTTCCTGGGACAGACCCAAGATGCCTCAAAATCTGTCTCTATGGATCTTAATGCCAATGACATAAGATGCCTCACCTATATCCTTCATATCAAAACTTTTAGAGAGGAATTGTCTCACCTCATGTAGCAAACCCTTATCATTGGTTGCTAGCAAAAAGGTCATCCATTTGTAAAACAAGAAACAAATTTTACTCCCACTAACCTTCAGGTATATACATTGATCCATAATGTTTTCTACAAAACCAAAAGAAGAAATTACATTATGGAATTTCAAATACCATTGGGAGGATGCTTGTTTTAAACCATACAATGACTTCTTGAGCTTGCAAACCAATTGCTCACCATGACTAGAGGGGAATCAATGAAGATGTGTTATTCATGAAGAAGTGTTATCAATTATTAATGAAGAAGTGTTATTAATCATCATCTTTTAGTGCCAGTGTGAACATGCATTGAATCATATGTGACTTTGTTTTGCAGTAAAGACCATTAGACAAAATACCATTCCCAACATAATCAGATTTATAGAATAGACTGAAAGATTCTTCTGAAAAGTTTAAGGAATATCCAAAAGGTACAAGCCTTGAAACTGAAATCAAGTTTCTAGAAAAACTTGGAACATAAAAGGTCTTTTCTAACTCCAAAACAAAGCCACTACTTAAAGTTAAATAACATGTTCTTATAGCTTCCACATGCGAGCCCATCTTGTTTCCTGATAAGATGCTTTGCTCACTTCTCACTGGCTATTAACGTTAACCATATTAGATTCATAACAAACAAACGAGATTACTTCCTCAAGTTCGGGAATGTCAGAACGAATTTCAGAGAAATTTGCAGGTTGTACTACTGCATCAAAATAAAGAATCACATGCTTATGTTGAGGCTTAATAAACTTTCATGTTCTACCAATGTAAAACATGGTAAAAAGAATTGAATCAAATGACATGAAAATTGCCTGTGGGCTAAATTTTCAACTCAAACAGATTCAATAAAACTTTATGAACTTTCATGTTTTACCAATGTAAAACATGCTAAAAAGAATTGAATCAAATGACATGAAAATTGCTTGTGGGCTAAATTTTCAATTCAAGCAGATTCAATAAAACTTTATGATCTTTCACGTTTTACCAATGTAAAACATGCTAAAAATAATTGAATAAAATGACATGAAAATTGCCTGTGGGCTAAATTTTCAATTCAAGCAGATTCAATAAAACTTTAATGAACTTTCATGTTTTACCAATGTAAAACATGCTAAAAAGAATTGAATCAAATGACATGAAAATTGCCTGTGGGCTAAATTTTCAATTCAAGCAGATTCAATAAAACTTTATGATAAAACTTATTAATTCATAACTCCTGTGGGTAGGTTATGAAATTTTATCCTAATTAATCACATAAATATAATAAAAATTCCTGTGGGATAAAATTTATTATATTCAGTGTAATTAATTACAATTTAATGTCTAAATAATCTTTATGTGATCTTGCCAATCAATATAAAATTTTATTTAATTAAAGATGTTGTGGCTACTCTCTAATTAATTAAAATTACATGGATCACTAGACATTAATTTTGTTGCATAAACAAAACTTAACCAGAGAGAAAAATAATGTTTACTGAAAGGAGTAAGTCAAAATGACATTTTAATAAACTCCATATAACTGTAATAATTCTCCAGCAAAATCAAAAGCAGTCAGCATTACCGAAAATGACTACAAATTGATTGTTCAATTTATAAACTTAACCCGGAGATTGACTGAATCAGCTTTGATCTACTTTGCATTTGCATAGCAAATGCAGTTCGAAGACTAGCTGGCTTGACTTCAGGCTCCGTCCTTAAGTTTATAAAACAACAAAATAGACCAGCAAACAAGCTATTTTGCTCACAAGATAAATGAAATTAAATTTACATTCCTCAATCTAACTGTCCCATAATTCATTTAAGACTAATTCTTAAATTAATTACAAAAATGGGCTCTAAACAATTTGCAAACAAACTGCAAATTTGAAATATTATTTATATATATTTATATAAAATTTCATGTGAGCCTCCATAATTAAATATAACTTCAAAATAACAATATAAAAATTGAAAACAACTCATCCACATACCACTGGCAGACCTATAACCAGAAGACATGGCTTTCTCGGAATCTTTTCGCGGTGGGCAACGTCTTCCCATTTATAAAAGTTTTGAGCATACCTCTCAAAAGATTTGACATGCAAAGAGTCAAATGCAAATTTTATTGATTTTACTGATTTGACATGGAAAGAGTCAAATGCAAATTTTACTGAGTTTCTGATGTTCTCCGATATATTACCTTCATCCAATCCCAAGTTGGATATAAATACAAAATTCCGATTTAATAAAAACCCTAAAATTAAGCCATTGCACTTTATAAATGTGCGTCTAAATGTGTGCCCACCCGCGAGAGTGGGAGTGCGATGTGCCCACGAGAATGGGAGTGGGCTTTACCAGCAAGCTGTATTGAAAAGACAGGTCCAGCAATGGAAAACCCATCGATAGGGTGATGAGAAGCTTCCACCGAAGAGATCCTTTTAGAATAACATCTTTAGATTTTGAAGTTTTGTTATCCCAGCTTGCCGTATTTTAGGAACTGTTAAGAGCATAATTTCCTCTTGCGTGGGCTATAAAAAAAAAATAGCTATACACTTGCATGGAGATAGAATAAACAAAATATAAATCCCGCTTCTGGCTTCAATACACTAACTGGACCTCATACAATATGCAAGAATACAATATGCAAATAAATCGTAACAGGCTTCCAGCCTAACCATTCTCTCTAAAAGATTAAAATACGCATCTTTACCTTCAAAATAGAATTAAAGCCAAGCTATAATCCAACGGACGGTTGGCCGCCGACTCGAGATAATAAACCAAAATTATTTCTCCCAATCTATACTGTGCCTCCAAATTGACTTTAAGTACAGAGGTGAGCATATTTAAATCACATCAATTCGTGATGGAATTTCTTTAATTTCGAGGAACCCAGAAAACAATATGCAAGAATAGAATGTGCAGAAACTCACGGTTGAGGCGTCGAGGGGAAGACGCAGAGAGAGGATATGGAAACCAAGCCATGGGGTTGTTATTCTAAAAGTTTTTAATCCACAACAGCAAATATTATTCCTAATATTATTTGCCGATATGAACAGCCCAGGCAGAGTATCTTGTGACTCCCCCAATAGTTATTAACAATAACCTCGTTCAAAAGAACATTTTATATTTAAAATCAAGTTTTCCAATTCAATAGAATGGAGAAGTAGCTGCGATAAATGAATAAGCACACAAAATATAATGTTATTGCACTCTTTTTACAAATTAATGTAAGAGAAAAGTTGTCCCAAACAAATAACATTATATTACAAGACTATAATTAACAGGCCACTTATTTATGCCAATGTTTATTTCTTAAATGCTAATTGCATGTAGTGTTAGCATTATTGTGAATCATATTAAAACCGATATAAGTCCCGTATCGTACACACACAACTTCAAAATTTCTTCTGGGTATGACTTTTCCAGACAATTGAAACAAAATTTCAGTTCCCTCAAACAAAAAAAATCTCAACAATTCAAATGAACTAACCCATAAGAGCCTAATCCAGCGCCAGATCCAATGTGAAGGTTACGGGCCCATGGCATGGAAGAAGCTTGAGACATTTTCTTTGAGAGACCCTCGTGGCCCTCGCCAAAATTCCCAACAAGAAATGGAACTATAAATCGGTGCTATAAACGCGTGGGATCAAGAATCGTTTCAACAGCGAAATTTATTATAAACGCGTGGTTTCATTCTACTCAGTTACATAACAAATAATTAGAACGTTACGCATTCAAAGATCTAGAAATGGTATACTGCTAAAGTTAGAATTATTGCAGAAAACCACGGGTTGTATTAAAGCGCCTGAAACAGTGGATAACCGACCCTCGACGGAAAAGAAAAGAGTATTTATTTATTGAAAATAAGAAATTTCAGAGCGTATTGAATGCATTTACAGCAGAGCGTATTGGATCGCAAGCATTGGCCAAACATGCATATGCACATAATACACAGGTCATGTATGCGCAAAAGAAAATAAATTATGGAACGAAACGGTGGATCGAAATTTGTTTCTTGGCCAACACACAGCAAGGCAGAGGTAAAAGGGCTCCGATACCAACTGTTAGAAAACTAATAAACTTGAACAGTGATTCTACATGTGGAAAGAACTGAAAAGAATCACTGAAACTTAATACCCAGGGATACGAGTTACCTCCAGCCATTGGTGATGTATTGATGCGGGCCACAGTCCACAAGCTTCTTCTTCAGCACTCCAGCTTCTGTCCAAGCAAAGGAAAAAGAACACAAGAATTCTGAAGGCACTTCCGAGCTCTGCTATCTCAGCTAGATGATGTAGAACTGAAGGGGGTTGAGATCTGAGCTTGGGGACCAACAGATGAACATATAGCTAAGCTTCCATCAAGCTTCTAAAGGCTATGTGTTAGAAAAACCACAAATCAAAGTAGAGATCAGATCAAAGTAATGGACCACTTTAGTAGCTCCCAATTATAAATTTAGTAATTGCAGTTGATTTTCTTAACTTAAGGAAACTACTGCAGTTGGTTTCCATAAGTTAAGAAAAGCTGCAATTCCATAAATCAAGGCAGTAATTAATGGAAAAATCAATGGAGCTTAACATTTGGTTGATCAAACCATTTTATGCATATAGGAACAGATCAGCTACTACAGCTAATAAAAATGAATCAGATTTACTAAAAAGAACAAACTTAAAAACGCTGTCATACACCTATAACGCATGGAAGCATTCCTTCCAAATTCAATATTATTCAATTTTTCTCCTTCCTAAATCCAATGGATCTTATAAAATATAAGTTCATTTTGCCAAAGGAAAGAGAACAGCTTGACCAGCAATTAATATTTGCCCATGAATAAAATAGTAGAAGAAAAGGAAAATAATTTACCCATTGGCAGAAGTTAGAAGAAACAAACCATCTCTCACAAGATTAGAATGTCTTGCCGCAGGAAGTGTCTCTTGAGTTTGAAACAATTTCTGAGTTGGTTACGTTAACTTCCCTGGAATAGCAACCTTGAGTGCTTTGATAAATTGTGCATCTGTTGGGTGCTGATGATCGTATTGTACCATGTATTATTCAAAGACCTAGAGAAGCTACCAGGAGGGGAACAATGGATTTGCAGCTTATCTAGCAATGAAGAATACTTAGTAATATCCTTTTGAACGGTCCATTCAATCGGTCTCTCATCTGGCTCTGCTGTAGAAGTGCGCAGGATCTCTACTCCACTCAACCACACTACTGCATTTCGGTCATACTGATTTCCATCACACGTTCCCTTCCACTCCATCGCCACTTTCGTCCAATTCTTCTGACAATTTGGAGTTTGCGTATAATTTACTGTAACTGGAGGTTGAGTATACGTGAACCCAAAATCGTGGTGTAACAGTTGGATAGAGCATGGCTTCTCGTTGGGAAGCTCAATGGGTTTTGTAACCTCAAAAATTACCTTTGGATTTCCTTGAGAGGGAGACGGATTTACCCGGTCTCTGGGTGCCAGAGCTGATGAAGTAGAGACCTCCTTTGGATTGCCTTGAGAGGGAGACGGATTTACCCGGTCTCTGGGTGCTTGAGGCGATGAAGTAGAGACCTCCCTTGGCCTCTGTATGTCAACGATGGCAAGAGTTCGAGTCGCCAGCAGTGGCATCACCAACATCTGCCAATGGATCTCCATTTTCTGTAATCAATCTCTGTTCCTTGCCCCGTGCATTATAATAGAAGCGGCAAGGCTGATTTATATTCTTAGGGGTGCATGGCATCATAGTAATACTTTTGGATTACTATGAGCAGAGTAAAATTTATAAATATATATAATTTTTATTGATGTATAATTTTAAAATTTGTGAAGTGTTATAGTTTGTTTGAATGAATCTTAAAGATATATTTAATGAACATGTTTCTAAGTTACTGCAATAAATTTTATTAAGATTATTATTTATATATTTCAGCGTTTAGATATCAACTTCGGGTGGATGAGCTATCATTGACTTTTTTAATCAGTGGCGGGGGTTTAATGTGTTGTCGATTATTTTGTCTGGCAGATTGTTTACTTCCATGATTATAAGAAGGATCCGGTAGTTCTTTATGTCAAATTGTTTCCTAGAAGTATTAACGCTTAGCCTCCCGTGCTGATAACACATAGCTAATTATTATGAGATATAATTTCAAAGTTTTGAGTCGTGTGCTGTGCGTTATTTTTAATGGTATTGCAATGCCGGTTATATGGACTTGTCGTCATATTCCAGTATGAGATGATATATATAGGAGTGAAATTAGTCCCGCGTTGTTGTCCTGGGTGGTTGGGACGAAGCAATATTGCTCCTCACCGGGGTTTGAATTATGACATGATGGGTGTCAAGCATTAATCACGATCGGTGTCGATCACTGTTCAGACGGTGCCGAACACTATTCAGTAACGGCTAATCCGGCGCAGTGAATGTTTATCCGTAGCTGAAAACTGTGTATAAATCGCCAAGCTCAGTAATGAATCGATCAAGTTGTGCAGTTCAAATTCGGTGCTGTGTTTATTTGTTTGCATCCATGCTCTCTCTGTCATGGTATCAGAGCAATGTTGAGGGATGAGTGTGAGAGCCCAAGTCGAGCAATCAGAGCGTGTGAGGTCAAGAGCTGTGTGAGCTGTGTGTTGCTGTGTTGCAGAGGCGCTGTGACCCGTGAATGAAGTGAGCCTGTAGTGAACCTGAAGCAAACCTGAGGCAAGTTGAGTTGTGGCTAATTTTTGCATTTGATTCAAGAAGCGCATATGATATGTCCATGAGAAACTGCATTCAGCTAAGAAGAGACTTGTGTTGTGGAGAAGACTGTGTTCATCATTGAGAGGCATAGAGCCCGCTGCAAAGGACCCTGAATAGATGATTGAAGAAACACATTGCTGTAAAGAATTTGTATTGCAGAGCTTTCGGTCCTGCCCGGTTGATGTCAAATGCATCTATAGGTTAATTAAGAGATGCCGTGATATAATTCCACATTTATTAAAATCCAAGCTCTTTTGTTTGTTTACCATGTGGAATAGCCCAATCTTAATGACGCTTTTTTTTATGAAATGTAACTTTTGGAATAACGTTTTTGTGAATGAAGGCTAATAAGGTATATGGTGTTGTGAAAATAAAAAAGGAAGAAGGAAAGGCAGCCATATTTCTGAGGATCTATTATAAAAAAAAAAAAAAAATAGTAATTTTATTTTGGGTGATTGGATAAAGTTTTTTTTAATGGTGATATTAAAAAAAGGAGGGTTGTTATTATTAAGGAAATATTGAAGTTGTGGTTTTTGTGTTATGTGTCTGAGTTTGCCCTCTCTAATATTTGCATTTTGGTGATTGGAGAAAGTTTCTCATCATGGCAAATTTGTTGCTTGATAATTATATGAATGAATCCACCAAACTTGATGGAGAAAATTATGTGAATTGGAAATTTAAGTTAATGACTATTTTAGAAGGAAATAGTTTGTGGTCCATTGTGAGTGGGGATGAGCCCAAATCCACTGTTGCAGGTTCTATTCCAGATTGGGAGAGAAGGGAGACAAAAGCAAAGGTATTGTTGCGTATGTCCGTAAAGGACAACATTATTCCTCACATCAGAGATTGCAAGACATCAAAAGAAACATGGGAGACGTTGAAGGGTTTCTATGAAACAACAAATACAAATCGGATCTTGTTTTTGAAGACTAAGCTTTTATTTCTAAAAATGGAAGCAAATGAAAGTATAAGCAATTTTATATCTCGTGTCAAATATTTAAGTGATAAGTTATGAGATATTGGTGAAAAGGTGTCTAATACCGACTTAGTCGCCATCATATTAAATGGCTTAGTGCAAGATTATCAAATTTTTGTTTCAAGTCTTACAGCTAGAGAGAAACCCCCTTCATTTGATGAATTGACAGGAATTCTTCTACAAGAGGAGGAGTGGATGAAGAACTTTAATTTGGGCTCTAGCAGTTCAGATTTGGCATTGGTGGCCAAGGGAAAATATCTATACAGAGGCAAGCCATGGGACAAGAACAAAGGAGGCAAGTTTCAAGCAAAACAAAAAGGTATGATACAGTCTAAATTTCCAAAGAGAAATGATGAGTGTTATTATTGTGGCAAACCTGGGCATCATTCTAAAGATTGCTATAAAAGGAAATATAATGAGTCTAGGCAGAGAAACATAAGGCATAATGGAAATTTTGTGGACAAAGATATCAATGATGGATTTAAAAATCTTAAATTGTTTGTTTCTGATGCTACATTGTCTGTGGAAAATGATGATAAGAATGCTTGGTTCATTGATTCTGGTGCATCACTCCATATGTCTTGTAATAAGGAGTGGTTTGATGAATATCATGAAAAAATTGATGGAACATATGTTTGCCTAGGAGATAACAGATCACTTAAAGTTCAAGGTTATGGAGTAATAGGTGTGAATTTGCCTAATGGACAAGAGAAACAGATTCATAATGTGATGTATGTTCCTGATATCAAAAAGAATTTACTTTCTGTTTCTACTATTACTGACCAAGATTTGAAGGTGGAATTTGTTAAATCACAGTGTGTAGTGAAAGACAAGTACAAAGTTATTGCCACAGGAACCAGAGTTGTAGGCTTGTATAAGCTGGATGTGACTAGGAAAAGTCATCAAGCTTTGGCATCTACAACAATGTCAACAATAGATTTATGGCATCAAAGGTATGGACATCTAAATCACAAAGATTTAATGCTACTTCAAAAGAACACTATGGTTGAAGGACTTCCTATCTTGAAGAATGATCATGTTAAATGTGAGGCATGTGAACTTGGCAAGCAACATAGGGAGGAATTTCCTATACATAAAGAAAAAAGGCAAAGGTAAATACTTGAATTAATTCATACTGATGTATGTGGACCTATGCAAACTAGATCTATTGGTGGAGCATGGTATTTTCTTATCTTTGTGGATGATAGATCTACATATACATGGGTTTATTTCATAAGAAAGAAGAGTGATGTTTTTGAGTACTTTAAAGAATTTAAGAATATGGTAGAAAAAAAACTGGTAATTACATCAAAATCTTGAGATCTGATCAAGGGGGAGAATTCAAATCAAGAGAATTTAATCAATATTGTAAAAGCAATGGGATTCAGCAACAATTTACAGTGCCACATACACCTCAGCAAAATGGAGTTGCTGAGAGGAAAAACAGAACACTAGTTGAATGTGCACATAGTATGCTTCAGGGTAAAAATATCTCAAATGTTTTTTGGGTTGAAGCCATTAATACTACTGTTTATTTGAAAAATAAGAGTCCAACCAAAAGTTTAGAGCTTAAAACACCTTTTGAAGCATTTTATGGGTACAAACCAAAAGTGAGTCATTTAAGAGTTTTTGGTTGCAAGGCATTTGCTCATATTCCAAAAGATGAAAGAACAAAACTTGATGCAAAGTCAGTTAAGTGCATATTTATTGGTTATTGTGATAATCAGAAGGCATACAAACTGTTTGATCCAAGTACACATAGACTTCTTGCAAGTAGGGATGTGGTGTTTCATGAGAATGCAAATGAAGGTGATAAAATAAATAATACTAATGTGTGGCATGATATTGATGATTATGTCAAATTAGACACAAGTGTTGAACAAGAACAGAAACAGGTACAAGCTCAAGAGAAAGGAGCATCAAGCAGTCATGATACTCCAAGTAAAGGAGAGGAGACTCCGCAAAGCAAAAATAAAGACGAAAGCAATAAAACTCCAAGAAGGTCATCACGTCAAAGTCAGGTACCTGTAAAGTATAAAGATTATGCATTAATGTCTCAGGTTATGAATGTTGTAGAACCTTCAAACTATGATGAAGCTAAAGAATATGAAGAATGGAGAAATGCAATGAATGAATAATATAACTCTATAATGAAGAATGACACATGGGAATTAACAGAATTTCCTAAAAACAAAGTTCCTGTGGGATGCAAATGGCTTTATAAATCTAAATTTAATGCTGATGGAAGTATTGATAAACATAAAGCTAGATTGGTTGCCAAAGGATATTCACAAAAGGAGGAATTGATTATGAAGATAATTTTTCACCTGTAGCTAAGATGAACACAATTAGAATTATGATTGCATTAGCTACAAAATATAATTGGAAAATGCATCAGTTAGATGTCAAATCTGCATTTTTGAATGGTGAGTTAAAAGAAGAAGTTTATTTAGTCCAGCCTGAAGGGTTTGTAAAACAGGGACATGAGCATTTGGTTTGCAGGTTAAAGAAAGCTTTATATGGCTTAAAACAAGCACCAAGATCATGGTATGTGAAAATTGATTCTTTCTTTGATGAGAAAGGTTTTATGAGAAGCAAGAATGATCCTAACTTATACATCAAGGAAGATGAAGACAAGAATGTTGCTTTAATATCTGTATATGTTGATGATCTTATCATAATAGGAAATGCATGCAAGTTGATTGAAGAAATTAAAAATCAGTTGTCACATGTATTTGAGATGAAGGATCTTGGTGAATTGCATTATTGTTTAGGTCTTGAAGTTTGGAGGGAGCCTGGTAAGACATTGATCACACAAAGCAAATATACAAGGGAAATCCTTAAAAGATTCAATATGACTGAATGTAAGGCAACATCTACTCCTTTAGAACAGAATGTCAAATTGTGCAGTGATGATGGAACCAAAGAGGTGAATGGAACTATGTATCGTCAATTGGTAGGAAGTCTGAACTATGTCACCACTACCAGACCAGATATAGCATATTCTGTCAGTATACTTAGTCAGTTCATGGCTAAACCTTGTGAAAGCCATTGGAAAGCAGCAAAGAAAGTCCTTCAATATCTGAAAGGAACACTTAATTTTGGTATTATGTATAGTGATGAATTTGATGTTGAATTGGCAAGTTATTTTGATTCTGACTGGGCTGGAAATCCAGATGATAGGAAATCTACTACTGGATACATGTTCAACATTGGTTCAGGACCAATATCATGGAGCAGTAAGAAACAACCAACTGTTTCATTGTCATCCACTGAAGCTGAATATAACGCATTATGCAGTGCTACCTGTGAAGCAATATGGCTTAGGAGAATACTTGAAGATGTTGGAGAAACACAACAAGCACCAACAGTAATCAGATGTGACAATCAAAGCACTATCAAATTGGCAAACAAACCTATATATCATGCAAGGACAAAACACATTGAGACACAACATCATTTTGTAAGAGAAAAATTGCAATCAAAAGAAATTGACTTATCATATTGTAATACAAATGAAAATGTGGCTGACATATTCACCAAACCTCTTGGAAAGGCTAAATTTGAAATGTGTATAAATAAGTTGTACATTGTAGAAAATCCAAATTATGTTGTAAGCCTAGCTGAGACTTAGACCAGCAGGTGTCAAGCATTAATCACGATCAGTGCCGATCACTATTCAGACAGCGCCGAACACTATTCAGTAGACGGCTAATCTGGCGCAGTTAATGTTTATCCGTAGCTGAAAACTGTGTATAAATTGCCAAGCTCAGTAATGAATCAATCAAGTTGTGCAGTTCAAATTCGGTGTTGTGCTTATTTGTTTGCATCCATGCTCTCTCTGTCAATGGGTTGCTGTTACCCAACATATGTAAGACTTTTGCTGAGTTGTTGTTGTGATGCAACAGATTGTACAGATATATCAATTGTATAGATAATGTAAATATTGTAATATAAAGTTTCTTCTACAGGGATTATCCCCTTTGAAAAAATATATTACAGTGAATTTTAATTTTTTTCTTTATGATATAACATATAAATTAAATTTCTAATTATATGATAATTTAAAATAAATAAATAAATAAAAATAGATGACCCCCTTTCAAAGAATATATTAGAGTGAACTTTAATTTTATTCTGTATGATATAACATATAAATTGAATTTTTAATTATATGATAATTTAAAATAAATAAATAAAAAAAAATAGATGACCGATTAATTAAGATAAAAGAAATTATTATTTGATAAAAGGAAAACATTAAGAATTTGTTAGAGAGATATAGTCTATTAAACTTCGACAAGGATTGCAAACGGAACTCTAAAAATCTGTTCACTTAGATTAATATAAATTAATTTAAAATATTACATTTTTTTATTGGCTCATATATATGCCTTCTTTCTACTTATTTTATGTGACAGTTCATTTACTTTTCCTTTCTTTTAATTACAACAATATCTCCACCAAAGTCATTCCTCCATCAAGCTTGATAAACCTTGAATCAAAATTAAATAAATAGATGATATAAAATTCATAAAGCGATCATAAAAGTATTAATTGACCTTTTATTCAAGTATGAATATGTTGGTTTTTTCGGAAAAATGATTATGTTAGTATATTAAGAAAAAAAAGTAATGTTGTTTTTGAAGTACATGTATATGAATTTTAAAAATAATGTCAATTTATAGTGAAGAGGTGAAGCAAAATAAAAAATAGTATTATTATCAGTTTTTATGCAATTTAAATATAAAATAAATTAATACATTTATGATGGTTAAAAATATTATTTTAAATTAAAATAAAAAATATCATTATTATCAATTTTTTTAATGCAGTTTAAATATAAAAGAAATTAATATGTTTATGTTGGTTAAATATAAGACAAATTAAAATGAAAATATGGAACAAAATTATATTGTAATTAATTTTTTTTATTTTTTGATAAATTTTATCAATTTAATATTTAGGTTTGATTTCAAACTTAGGTTGGCTTTATCAATTTTTTGTTAATATAAAAAAGGTAAAATTTAATAAATAAATGTTTTGTTGTTTTTTTGGTCATAATTCAATAATACAATTTTGGAAAGATTTTGATTTCTCTAATTTAAAATGCATTTTTTTTTTTATAAAGTATATAACTCAAATTTTGATTTCAAAAAATCTCTACTAGATTTTAAGCAAAATTGACTAGAAAAATATAGTAAAAAGGAGTCAAATTTTCTACTAGGTAAGCTATGCTTAGAATATATATGTATACTGATGCAGGAGCATCGGAACTGGCCAGCAATGTGGAAAATTGTCCACATGTTGTGGCTTGACAGGGTGAAATTCATTGCTGTGTGTTAAAATCCAGTTTGCAGAGGAAGTCGATTTCACAAATAATTAGTTATTATTGTAATAAGTGTGTCTATTTTATTGATAAGGGTTGTTATAACAGGTGTGTGTGAGTGCTAACAGATAGGAGTTTATTTGTTAGAATTTTGTTAGTGTGTGATTTGTAGAGTGAAAGCTCAGAGGGAATAAAGGATGGTTCTGTTGTAGAGTTTGTTTTTGATTTCACTTTCAGCGCTGTTGAACTTGGTGAGGTCGAAAGGCATAAATACACGAACCCAGAGTTGAGTTAAGTTCAGTCTTGAACTGAATCGGCGAGGAAATATGTATTGGCATTGGGTAATTGTGTTAGTTGTAACGGTTCGGCGTAGTGACATCGGAGCGGAAGTAGTAACATATCCCATCCTACTGCCATAAAACCGGAAATGAGATTACATTCAGTTTGAAATGAATGCAGTTCCAAAAACTTTCGGCATCGGCGATGAATGACAAGTCACTCCAGTGAATCGGCGATCCAAAAATGGTGCGTGCATTGGTGTTATCGACAGGAAAATCATTTGAATGGAGGTGGTTAGCAAAAGAATAATTTTCTCCGAAAGCGGATGGTCAATCGCCAGTCCGTTTTTGACAACTCCGGCAAGTGGATCTGGAGGCCTCGAAAGAAGTGAAGCCGAGATTCTCCTGGGGATGAGACCGCAAGTTCAAATGTTGATTTTTCTTTCTTGTTAAGGGGTTCTCATTTTTTGACAAGCGCTGTATGGATATCTGTGTTATTAATTTATTATGAAATGTTTATGTTAGAAGAAAAAACAAAAGGTGCTTCCCCAAATAGCATTGTATTGCTCAGCCCTTAAGAAAAAAAACGCAGATCTCTTATGGGATACGAAAGTTTCCCTGGTTGCAGTTGGTGTCAAGGTCAAGTCGAAATTTTTGAGCATTGATGTATGGTATAGGAGCGTGTTGACACAGGCAATAAAAAGGATTTGTTATTGTTTTGTCAATTGCTGTGAATGCCTCATATGCATGCGCAATGTTTTTTTGCTTAAACGATGGTTTTGTCTCTATATTGTGTTTACAAATAATTGTATGGCTGCGCCTGTGTGAATAAAGAGAGGAGTTCAGTGCTGAGTTTTAGTTAGAAACCAGATTGCTATTTCAGTATTCTGCCATATTTGAAGCCAACACGATTTATTTGTTTAATATACCGTCAGCTATTGTTTGAAAATAAAAGCAGAGCGCAAGACGAATTACAGGTGCATCATTTGGTATCGGAGCCAAATTAGACAGGTGGTTGCAGCAAAGATGCCGCCAAGGAGGGGAATTGGTCGAGGAAGACCAGAGCCAAATGCCATTCTATTGGATGAAGTGCGGAGTTTGCGTGCACGAATGGAGGCAATGGAGACAGCCTAGAGAAGAGCGCCTGACGAGGGAGTTGAGAGTCCTGCAGAAGAATCCGATACAGATGTTGAAGCAGAAGAAGAGAATGAAAATATCAAAATCCTTAAGATGTTGGCAAAGGTTGGAGGCAAACCCAAAATGGAGATTCCTATGTATGAAGGGAGTCTAAATGCCGAAGAGCTCATGGATTGGGTCAGATCCATAGATCAGTACTTCGAGTATGAAGAGATTGAAGAAAACAAGAAGGTAAAATTTGCAGTCACTAGATTGAGAGGTCATGCAGCCATCTGGTGGGACGAGTTACAGACATCAAGAACAAGAAAGGGGAAATCTAAGATCAAGCAGTGGGATAAAATGGTAAGCAAACTGAAAGCCAATTTTTTGCCTAAAGACTATCATTTAAATCTCTTTAAGCAGATGCAAAATCTGAAGCAGAAAGGAATGTCTGTTAAAGAATATACTGAAGAATTTTACAGGTTAAGCATCAGAACAGGGCATGTAGAAGATGATTTGGAGAAAGTAGCCAGATATGTTAATGGGCTAAGGTATGAGATCCAAGATGAGATTAGTCTGTTAAGTTTGAAAACTATTGAGGATGTCTATCAAGCCAGTTTGAAAGCAGAGGAGAAAATACTGCGAAAACAGAGTCAAAGAAGCAGAGGGAAGAGCCCAGCAAGAGGAAGAGGATCAGCCAGATCCAGAGGAACACAGCATCAGTTTGAAGCAGGAAGTTCAAGCAGCAGATCACCACAGATGGGTGAATCTAGCAGAGGGAGATTCGCGCCCAAATGAAGAGGGCGAGGAAGATATGTTAGGTGTTATGCCTGTGGAGAATGGGGACATATGTCGCGAGACTGTCCTCATAACAAATCAGCAAGCCAGAGGGGTGCAAATGTGGCTGAGGCGGGGCCGGAACCACCTCGACTTGTAGAGAAGGAAGAACCACCGGAAGAAGGTGAATCATTGTTGTTAAGAAGAATTTTGCTGAGATCAGAAAAGGATATTGGAGAACCTGCGCAAAGAAAGAACTTGTTCAGGACTACATGCAAATCAAAGGGTAAGTGTTGTAAGGTTATAATTGATAGTGGGAGTACTGACAATCTTGTGTCTACAGAGATGGTGGAAAATCTTGGGTTAACAAGGAAAGCACATCCTACACCTTACAAAGTATCTTGGCTTCAGAAGGGTCATCAAGTCATCGTGACAGAACAATGTAATGTGGAAATGCAGATTGGCACATACAGAGATGTGATTTTATGTGACATAATGCCCATGGATGTATGTCACCTATTATTGGGGAGACCATGGCAATTTGACCGAAAGGCGATTCATGATGGAAGAAGAAATACATATACCATAGAAAAGGATGGAGTTAAGCATACATTGCTGCCAGTGAAGAATGATGCTGATAAAGAGCTGCCTGAAAATAGTATTATGTTGGTGAGTGGTAAGGAACTGCTACAGGAGGTTGATAAAAGCAAAAAGGTGCGTTTCGCTATCGTGGGAAGGCCAAAGGTAATTTTAACCTCCACAAATTTAAATGAATTGCCTGAAGAAATTCAATCTGTGTTAAATAGTTACATGGATATCATTGTGGATGAATTGCCGAATGAATTACCACTGGTGAGAAGTATAAGTCATCATATCGACTTAATACCAGGAGTAACTCTACCTAATAAAGCTGCATATAGATTAACTCCTCAGGAAAACACAGAAGTTGCAAGACAGGTTCAAGAGCTGATGGACAAGGGACTGATTCGAGAAAGTCTAAGTCCGTGTGCTGTGCCAACGGTGCTTAGTCCGAAAAAGGGAGGAGAATGGCGCATGTGCACCGATTCCAGAGCTATCAACAAGATAACAATCAGGTATAGATTTCCTTTGCCCAGGATGGATGATTTAATGGATTGTTTAAGTGGATCCAGGTACTTTACTAAGATAGATCTGAAAAGCGGGTATCATCATATTAGAATTCGGGAAGGCGATGAGTGGAAAACAGCTTTCAAAACCAACAGTGGATTGTATGAGTGGTTAGTGATGCCTTTTGGGCACACTAATGCGCCCAGCACATTCATGAGATTAATGAACGAGGTTCTGAAAGAATATACAGGTAAATTTGTTGTTGTTTACCTTGATGATATTCTAGTTTTCAGCAAAAGTAAAGAGGAGCATTTGGAACACTTGAAGTTAGTTTTGAAAACTCTACAGAAAGAAAAACTATTAATCAATCTGAAGAAATGTAGTTTCATGAAAGAGGCGCTGGTATATTTGGGATTTGTGATTTCTAGAGATGGTTTGAAAATGGATTCGGAGAAGGTACAAGCAATCAGAAACTGGCCTACTCCCAGGAATGTATTCGAGGTAAGAAGTTTCCATGGACTTGCTAGTTTCTACCGAAAATTTATAAAGGGATTCAGTCAAGTTTGTGCACCAATCCTTGAGACAATCAAGGAGGCCAATCAGCCATTTCGATGGACAGAAGCAGCTGATAGGAATTTTAATCTGTTGAAAAATAAGATAACAGAAAAGCCTATTCTAGCATTGCCAAATTTCGAGAAAGTCTTTCAAGTGGAAACCGATGCAAGTGGAGAAGCAGTTGGTGCAGTGCTAAGCCAAGAGAAAAGGCCAATAGCATATTTCAGCAAGAAGTTAAATGATGCAAAGAAAAAATACTCTTCCTATGACAAAGAATTTTATGCGATTGTGCAGGGATTGAAAAAGTGGAGGCATTACTTGTTGCCGAAGGAGTTCATCTTATATTCAGACAACCACGCTCTGCAGTTTATTCATAATCAGCCAAAGCTAAATCAGAAGCACGCTAAGTGGGTGGAATTTCTGCAAAGTTTCACTTTTGTAATAAAGCATAAAAGTGGTAAGTCTAATAAAGTGGTGGATGCATTAAGCAGGGTAAGTTTTCTTTTGCAGGAATTTAAAGTGGGTGTTGTAGGTTTTGATGAAATCATAGAGATGTACAAGGATGATGAGGATTTTAAAGACATCTACACTACAGTGCAAAATCCGGTGAACCATAACAGAAGTCAATGGATGGATTACCTTATCCAAGGAGGCCTGTTATTTAAGAGCAACAAATTATGCATTCGAAAATGTTCAATGAGAGAAAACATCATTAAAGAAAAGCACAGTGGAGGGTTGTCTGGTCATTTTGGACAAGACAAGACTTTCGCTCAGGTAAATGCTTTTTACTATTGGCCTAAAATGCAAACTGATATTAAAAAGTTTGTTGAGAAATGCAGGGTATGTCAGTATGCCAAAGGAAGGAGTCAGAATACAGGTCTATACCAGCCATTGCCCATACCAAATCGACCATGGGATGCAGTGAGTATGGACTTTGTTCTGGGTTTACCAAAAACTCAGAGAGGAAATGATTCTATTTATGTTGTTGTAGACAGATTTTCAAAAATGGCCCATTTTATTGCTTGTAAGAAGACTAATTATGCCACACACATAGCCAATTTATTCTTTTCTGAGATTGTAAGATTTCATGGGTTACCTGTGAGCATTGTATCAGATCGAGATACCAAATTTGTAGGGCATTTCTGGAGGACACTTTGGAAGAAGCTGGGAACTAAAATCAGTTTTAGTTCAACCTACCATCCTCAGATA
Organism: Pinus tabuliformis; assembly: GCA_031772625.1. Lineage (NCBI taxonomy): Eukaryota > Viridiplantae > Streptophyta > Pinopsida > Pinales > Pinaceae > Pinus > Pinus tabuliformis. The sequence goes on along the minus strand of CM062805.1, from coordinate 1,236,594,049 downwards.
GATGGACAAACTGAAGTTGTGAATAGAAGCTTGGAAAATATACTAAGAAGTCTGGTACATCAAAATCCCAAACAGTGGGATTTGGCATTAGCTCAAGCTGAATTTGCTTACAATGACACACCAAATCGAAGCACAGGAATAAGTCCATTCCAGATCGTCTTTGGAATGCACCCGAGAGGAGTATATGAGCTAAGGGACTTGGGGAAACAAGAAGCCAGAAGTGCAAGTGTGGAAGATTTTGTTGAACAAATGCAAAAGCTACAGGAAGAGGTTAAAGGTAAACTACAGGTCAACAGCAAGAGATACAAGCAGAGAGAAGATTTGAGAAGGAGAGAAAAAGAATTTCAGGTAGGAGATTTGGTCATGGCATATTTGAGGAAAGAAAGATTTCCTACAAAGACTTATAATAAGCTGAAACTGAAGAAGATAGGACCCTGTAAAATCAAAAGGAAATTTTCAGCCAATGCATATGAAATTGAGTTGCCGGAAGAAATGGGAATATCCCCCATTTTTAATATTGCAGACTTATATCCATTCAAAGAGGCAGAAACAGCAGACTGAAGCTACAGGTGATGAGGTTCAAACTGTGGATTGGGAAGAACAGGTACCAAAAACATCCAAGAAAGAAGTTGAAGCTATTTTAGATCAAAGGATATCCAAGAAAACTCGAGGACAGACATATTTTCAGTATCTTGTCAAGTGGAGAGAGCAGCCAATGGAAGATTCCAGTTGGCTGACTGCAACTGAATTGCAGAAATACGGCCTAAATCCTGAAAGTTTAAAGAACCAATCTTTTCTTCTCTGGGAGTCTGATGCAGGAGCATCGGAACTGGCCAGCAATGTGGAAAATTGTCCACATGTTGTGGCTTGACAGGGTGAAATTCATTGTTGTGTGTTAAAATCCAGTTTTCGGAGGAAGTCGATTTCACAAATAATTAGTTATTATTGTAATAAGTGTGTCTATTTTATTGATAATGGTTGTTATAACAGGTGTGTGTGAGCGCTAACAGATAGGAGTTTATTTGTTAGAATTTTGTTAGTATGTGATTTTTAGAGCGAAAGCTCAGAGGGAATAAAGGATGGTTCTGTTGTAGAGTTTGTTTTTTATTTCACTTCCAGCGCTGTTGAACTTGGTGAGGTCGAAAGGCATAAATACACGAACCCAGAGTTGAGTTAAGTTCAGTCTTGAACTGAATCGGTGAGGAAATCTGTATTGGCGTTGGGTAATTGTGTTAGTTGTAACGGTTCGGCGTAGTGACATCGGAGCGGAAGTAGTAACATATCCCATCTTACTGCCATAAAACCGGAAATGAGATTACATTCAGTTTGAAATGAATGCAGTTCCAAAAACTTTCGGCATCGGCGATGAATGACATGTCACTCCAGTGAATCGGCGATCCGAAAATGGTGCGTGCATTGGTGTTATCGACAGGAAAATCATTTGAATGGAGGTGGTTAGCAAAAGAATAATTTTCTCCGAAAGCGGATGGTCAATCGCCAGTCCGTTTTTGACAACTCCGGCAAGTGGATCTGGAGGCCTCGAAAGAAGTGAAGCCGAGATTCTCCTGGGGATGAGACCGCAAGTTCAAATGCTGATTTTTCTTTCTTGTTAAGGGGTTCTCATTTTTTGACAAGCGTTGTATGGATATCTGTGTTATTAATTTATTATGAAATGTTTATGTTAGAAGAAAAAAAAAAAGGTGTTCCCCAAATAGCATTGTATTGCTCAGCCCTTCAGAAAAAAAAACGCAGATCTCTTATGGGATACGAAAGTTTCCCTGGTTGCAGTTGGTGTCAAGGTCAAGTCGAAATTTCTGAGCATTGATGTATGGTATAGGAGCGTGTTGACACAGGCAATAAAAAGGATTTGTTATTGTTTTTTCAATTGCTGTGAATGCCTCATATGCATGCGCAATGCTTTTTGCTTAAACGATGGTTTTGTCTCTGTATTGTGTTTACAAATAATTGTATGGCTGCGCCTGTGTGAATAAAGAGAGGAGTTCAGTGTGAGTTTTAGTTAGAAACCAGATTGCTATTTCAATATTCTGCCATATTTGAAGCCAACACGATTTATTTGTTTAATATACCGTCAGCTATTGTTTGAAAATAAAAGCAGAGCGCAAGAGGAATTACAGGTGCATCATATACATTAGCCATATCAACAAATGTGGTTAATATATGATGATCAATCACATGCACAACCACATTAGTAAATGTGAATGAAAAACGCCAATAAACTTTAATGGTATACATCTAATATTAATAATAATTTCATATTCATATTGATAAACATATAATAATAATATTACAAAAATAATTATTATATTAAAAATATTATTATTATTATTATTTTAAAATAGTTATTGTTATTACTAATTAATTATGATTAGTTTTATTATTTAATATTACCACTATTATTAGTTATTATTATTATTTATATTTAATTATTATTCATATATATATAATTTAGATTAATTATTGTTAATTAATTAAATTTAAGGGTTTATATTTAACCCAAGGATTAATATTATAAACCCTATGAATAATATTATACCCTAGGAATATGAACCCTTAGATTAATAAACCCAAAGGATTAATATTATAAAATCAAAGTATATAAACCCTAAGATATATATTATAAACCCTAAAATAGTTATGGTTGATCGTGGTTGATTTTCATATTGAGGCAATCTTTGTTACAATGCAACATTGGACCATGGTTGACCATGATTGATTTTCTTATGGAGCCAATCTTTGTAACAATGCGACATTGGACCATGATTGGTTTTCATATTGAGAAAATATTTGTCACAATGTGGCATTGGACCATGGTTGATAATGATTATAAACCCAATGGAATTATATTAAACCCAATGATTAATATTATAAACCCTATGAATATATTATACCTTAGGAATATGAATCCTCAAATTAATAAACCCAGGGGATTAATATTATAAACCCAAGAGATTAATTCTAAAACCAATGGGATTATAAACTCAATATTATCTCAATATGAAAATTAAACATGGTCAACCATGTTTATTTTAAGGTTTATAATATTTATCTTAGGGTTTATATACCTTGGGTTTATAATATTAATCCACTGGATTTAATATTTTTTCCTTGGGTTTATAATACCTTGGGGTTTTAGAATTAATCTCTTGGGTTTATTATATCAATCCCTTAGGTTTATCTATCTAAGGGATCATATTCCTAGGGTATAATATTATTCATAGGGTTGATAATATTAATCCTTTGGTTTATTATTTCCTTAGGTTTATGATATCAATCTCTTGGGTTTATTAATCTAAGGGTTCATATTCCTAGGGTATAATATTATACATAGGGTTGATCATATTAATCCTTGAGTTTAATATAAATACCTTGGGTTTATAATCATGGTCAACCATGGTCCATCTTCACAATGTGACAAATATTTTCTCAATATGAAAATAAACCATGGTCCAACATCACATTGGAATAAAGATTGTGGTCAACCATGGTCCATCATCACAATGTGACAAATATTTTCTCAATATGAAAATCAACCATCGTCCAACATCGCATTGGGATAAGATTGTCTCCATATGAAAATGAATCATTGTTAACCATGGTTAAGAATGGTCCAATGTCGCACTGTGACAAACATTGTCTCAATATGAAAATCAACCATAGTAATCCATGGTCAAACATGTTTATTTTAGGGTTTATAATATTTATCTTAGGGTTTATATACATTGGGTTTATAATTCCTTGGGTATATTATTCCCTTGAGTTTATAATATCAATCGCTTGTGCTTATTAATTTAATGGTTCATATTCCTAGGCTATAATATTATTCATAGGGTATATAATATTAATCTTTAGGCTTAATATAAATCCCTTATGTTTATAATCATGGTCAACCATGGTCTAATGCCACATTCTGACATATTTTTTCAATATGAAAATCAACCATAGTTCAATGTCACGTTGTGACAAAGATTGTCTCAATATGAAAATTAATCATGCTTAACCATGGTCAACCATCGTCCAATGTCGCATTGTGACAAAGATTGTCTCAATATGAAAATAAACCATGGTCCAATGTTGCATTGTGACAACTATTGTCTCAATATGAAAATCAACCATAGTCAACGATGTTTATTTTAGGGTTTACAATATTTCTCTTTGGGTTTCTATACCTTGGGTTTATAATATTAATCCCTTTGATTTAATATTTAATTTCCTTGGGTTTATAGTCCCTTGGGTTTTCAGTATTAATCTATTGGGTTTATTATTCCCTTGGGTTTATAATATCAATTCTTTTGGTTTATTATTTTAAGGGTCTATATTCGTAGGTATAATATTACTCATAGGGTTTATAATACTAATCCTACGACTTAATATAAATCCCTTGGGTTTATAATCATGGTCAACCATGGTCCAATGTCACATTGTGACAAACATTATCTCAATATGAAAATCAACCATTGTCAACCATGATCAACCATGGTTCAACATTGCAAACTAAAAAAGTTTAACTCAATATGAAAATCAACCATGGACCAACGTCACATTATGAAAAAGATTGTCTAAATATAAAAATCAACCATGGTCAACCATTGACAACCATCATCAACCATGGTAAATCATGGTCAACCGTGATCGAGTGCCACATTCTGACAAATGTTGTCTCAATATAAAAATCAAACATGGTCCAATGTCGCATTGTGACAAAGATTGTCTCAACATGAAAATAAACCGTGTTAAAACATGGTCAACCATGTCTATTTTAGGGTTTATAGTATTTATCTTAGGGTTTAAAATATTAATCCCTCAGGTTTATTATTATTCCCTTGAGTTTATAACACCTTGGCATTTTAGAATTAATCCATTGGGTTTATAATATCAATCCCTTGGGATTATCAATCTAAGGGTTCATATTCCTAGGGAATAATATTATTCACATGGTTAACAATAGTAATCCTTGAGTTTATTATTCCCTTGGGCTTATGATATTAATCTCTTGGATTTATTATTCTAAGGGTTCATATTTCTAGGATATAATATTATTCATAGGGTTGATAATATTAATCCTTGAGTTTAATATAAATCCCTTGGGTTTATAATCATGGTCAACTATGGTCCAATGTCACATTGTGACAAACATTTTCCCAATATGAAAATCAACCATGGCCCAACATTGCATTCAGACAAAGATTGTCTCCATATGAAAATCAATCATGGTTAAACATGGTCTAACGTCACATTGTGACAAAGATTGTCTCAATATGAAGATCAACCATGGTAAACCATGGTCCAACATGTTTATTTTAGGGTTTATAATATTTATCTTAGGGTTTATATACCTTGGATTTATAATCCCTTGGGTTTTTATTATTAATCTGTTGGGTTTATAATATTAATTCATTGGGTTTATTAATCTAAGGTTTCATATGCCTGGGGTATAATATTATTCATATGCTATATAATATTAATCCATGGGTTAAATAAAAATACCTTGGGTTTATAATCATGGTAAACCATGGTCCAATGTCACATTGTGACAAATTTTCTCAATATGAAAATCAACCATGGTCCAACATCATGTTGTGACAAAGATTGTCTTGATATGAATATCAATCATGCTCAACCATGGTCAACCATCATCCAACGTTACATTGTGACAAAGATTGTCTCAATACGAAAATCAACCATGGTCAACCATGTTTATTTTAGGGTTTATAGTATATATCTTAGGGTTTATATACCTTGGGTTTATACTATTAACCCCTTGGGTGTAATATTTAATTCCCTTTGGTTTTTAATAGTAATTGATTGGCAGTGAGCACCAGTATTGCAGCAATAATGCTGCAACTCCTGGGGCTTCCTTCTTTACTTTTATCAACCGGTAGTTCATAACAATCTTGGAAGTGACGGTGTTGTATGCACAAGTACTAGCTCTTACTGCAAGTTGTCACTTAGTCAACTGGCACAAGATCACTAATGAGCTCAAGCCAACTTATATGAGTTCTCATAAGAATATTTTAACTGTGATGGAAGAAAGCTAACGCTATAAAAGCTATTCTATTTGCAGAAAGAGAAGGTAAACTGAAATGTAACGCAAACCCTAATTTACCTATTAACCCTACTTTTGCAAGAAAAGAGATAGAAACTAATGAAATGAGTGCTATTTACTATTGAAAAGGTAAATTGCATTTATTCAAGCTACTTCTGAAAAGAAATGAGAAGAAAACATCTTTTTGTGCTTTTGAGTGTTTTTATGTGAAATCATTATGCTTGTGATTTATCTGGTTGTGATTGTGCAAAGGTTTGGTGGTGAAGGAAGGTGGAGTTGGTTGTTGCAGAGGTGGAGGAAGGTGTGGAGAGGTCTTAAAAATCCCCTAGTACCCTTCTGAAGATTTTCATAGTGATCGGGCTTCAAAAAATCACTCATAGGAAGTTCTACAAAAGGCTGCAGGGGATCTACAAGAGGATTTACAAGAGGAGGCCGAGAGCTATTTTTAGAGTTTTGAAGGTGGAAAAATGATAGGGAAGGGGAACTGAAGGCTAGATGAAGGCGTTGAGGTGTCCAGAACTTGTTGAGGAAGATCAAGAATGAAGGTGATGGTTGGGTTTGTTCAAATGGCAAGAAAGGCGCTTATGGAGAAAAACGCAAAAATTAGGGCAGATTGGCGAAATGTTGCAAATGACTTTGGAAATCTATGAGAAGTGAGCTGGTGTTGGCTGTTGTATGGATGGATGGTGAGCTGAGATGTCCTGCAAGAGATCTACACATTTATTTATCAAAATTGACCAAAGAAAGAACTAACTATACTATGAAAACAAAACTTTTTCTAGCTTGACCTAATTTCTGACCTACAAACAGAAAATGTTGAACAGTAACCTGGGAACATAAAAGCATGTGGAGAGAACTATGGTAGAAGAACTGGAAATGATCTAAGCCACTGAATCTAAACCAATATATCAATATTTCCAAATCAAGTTATCACACTAGTAGTTGCATGGAAGAGCAAAAATTATGTTTTTGGTGGCAGCAGAAGTGCCTTGACCTCAAATCATAGTCTCAGGAAAGCAGAAAGGAGATCAAGGCCTTCTGTTGGCCTTTTTGAATCTTATTATATCACTACAGTAACCTACTTGAGCAACTGAAACACAAAACAACTATGCAAACCATCAAAAGCAACCTAATCTAACAAAGTAAAATGAATCTATGTAACAGAAATTAACTCATGAACTGAAGCAAAAAAATATAAGTACACAGTAAGAGGTGCTAGGCAGCTTGGGTTGGGCCCTAGCCCAAGAGCATCAGCCCTCAGAAAGAGATCAGTGCTGGCTCAAAAACTGTTTCATCTTCATTACCAAAAATAATGGTCACATTACAAGAACTGTTCTTAACAGGAACTCGAAAATAAGTTGAACAATGCACTGTAAAAAAGTGCGAAAATTCTACTAACGTCTGGCTAACATCCAACTAAACTACTAAGCACCTAAGCCCTCCTATTTATACAATTGGAACCTCCAATAGCTCTCCTAAAATGAAGGAGGCTTGGCTCCCAAGACTAGAGATAGACAACAGTTCTTCTTCACTTGCTCGGCCGCCCCTTTGATGCATTGATGTGGCTGCTTGTGCTCTGAGATTTCTAAAGGAGGATTCGAGGTAGGGGGTCATAAATGAGGGGGACACCCTCCTACAAATCCTCTCCCTTGTTTCCTCAAATATTGGCTTCCAAATTCTCATTAAACCTTTGACTTTGTCTCAAAATTGACCAAAAATCTGCATAAAGCACACATTAGACTTCATGGCATAATGACTAACCCAATTCACTCTATTAGCATAAATATAATCAAAAGCATGCAATAAACTAATGAGAATATTGGATTAAGTTGAGTTAGGAGGCCAAATGAGCCCATATAATTACCCATTTATGGGGCTCATCATCACCCCACTACTGAATGTGTTGCTCATCTTCTGAGCAACTAGTCCAACTCCTCATCCTTTATGGCCCTGATGGTCTCCCGAACATCCCATGCCTCTTATATGAGATCCTCTTTCCTATCATGAAATACAACCTTTTTGTCCACCTCTTCCCACTGTTGTCTTTATTCTTTCTCCTTTTTGCCCTTTAGCAGTCCTAGGTAGCAATGGGGGGCTTAGTTTGAGGCCAATCCAATTGACCTTCAAAGTCTGCATAGAGTGCTTGTACAATGGCACTCTCCTTAATGCCTCTTTCATCCTTGTTGGGGAGTGATATTCCCTGATTTTCAAGGCATGTGGTAAGGTATTCCACCTCCTCATATAAGCATGAACACAATTATCTCCAAGTAATCTTTCCATATCCTCAAAATGTGCAATGGCATGTGCTTGATCACTTATATATATAAGGGCAATTTGAGGATTATTTGCAAGCAGCTGGTGTGCTGGGTTGGGGATCAGGCTCTTGTGGCTCTGTAGCTTCCTCCTTTAATCTCTCTTTTTTTTTCTTTTTTTTCTTTTTTTCTTTTTTTTAATCTCTGTTTGCTCTGTTTCTTCCTTTTCTATCTCTTCATCCTCCTCCTCTTCTATCTTAGTTTCTTCCTCCTCCTTTTCTTGTCCTGCTGAGTCATCAGTTGCTTCACCTTCTCATAAAACCTCCTATCATTTTGTTTATGCTTCCTTGGAAAACCAACTATGGAAATGGAGAGAAATTTTTTTGAAGAGAAATAAAGAGACAGAGACTATGTGTGTGTATTTTTTAATTTTTTTTTTTTTGAACAATAAGCTACAATTTTTTTTATGAATTTCCTCCACCCAACAGTTCTATTTTCTCCTCAAAAATTAAACCACTATTAGCATATTTTAATATTCAATGGAGGTATGCCAAGAACCTACCTCTGCAGCCCGAGAATTGTGCTAAAAACTATGTTTTTCCTCTCCAAAACAGCTTACTGGCCCTCCTATAGAACTAGCTATAGGTGCTCCTGTAGGACCTGTTACTGCTCCTGTAGAACGCTGATAGCAGAATGATGGCTGAGAGCAATGGAGAACGATGGTTTCGAGGCTGTGGGGTGACAAGGAGCTTGCTACAGCTAAGTGGACGAGGATGGAATGAAAGACAAGGTGGTGAGAGTGTTTTGAGGAGGAGTACTTATGGTTGTTTATGGATATTTCCGGTGATGGAGGGTGAGCTGGCCAAGTGTACATTGGCCCCATTCGGACTGTTGGTCCCCACTGCTATGTCATCATGAATTCTCATGACTTCTGCCCGCAATCACTTCCCATCATTTGCATCGGAGTTTATACACCTGCCACTACCTGTCCTTTGGATTTTCTGTGAGTTTACTAGGCAGACATGTGGTGGTATCTCTGGAGGAGTGCAGTCAACTGGATGAGGGTGGCTAGTTAACTAGCCACCTTTCCTGTCCAACCCTAACCATCTCATTTGTTTATTTATCTTTTCAATTACATAGATGCAATAGAGGAGAGGGTTAGACACTTACCTGTAAGTTGAATTCTCGTGCTGCGGTGTTGCTTAGTTCTTTTACTGCTGCATGCTCATATTCAGTTGCTGCATGCCTGTATCCCTTTTGCTATATGCTTTTTGTTGTCTAATGTGTGGCTATTTTTCTTGTGCAGGTATCCTCTAGCTGGATCTAAGCTGCAAGAGTTTGCTTCAACCTTCAGATTTGCACCCTCATGCTATTGATGCTAGATTTTAATGGGACAGTGATTTGGTTTGTCCATATCTCCCAAACGGTAGAATGGATTGACTTGAAATTTTCTGAGCATGTTTCCATCATCATTATGCACCTCCCATAGAAAAGTTTTGGTCAATGGATGCACGGATTTTAAAAAAACTGAAAATGGCTGAAGGTGATGGAGGTCGATTTCTTGGAAACCGTGCATTAGAATTGACTAAAATTGCTTGGGCATGTTACCATCATCCATATGCATCTCCCCATGAAACCATTTTTTAAATGGATGCACGAACATGGAGAAAATGCAAAAATGGTTGAAAGTGATGGAGGCCAATTTCTTGGTAACCCTGCACTGGAATTTGTTAAAATTGCTTGAGCATGTTACCATCATCCATATGAAACTCCCCATGAAACAATTTTTTAAATGGATGCACGATTTTCAAGTTAGAGAAAAAACAAATTTCTGCTCTATGTATTTTTGTATCAGAGCATCCTACAGTTTTTGGACAGTAAAAAAATGAGCTTGGGTTGTAATGCAGACTTGGAAATGATGGAAGAGAGGTTTGAAGATTGCAGGAGGATTTATAAACCCTTTATGAAGCTTCCCTGTTCCCCAAACTGCTTTTAAAATCCATTTCTAGCTCTCTGTAATTTCTACAGGAGCCTCCTGTAGAAAACACAGTTTTCAGAAAAGAAGCACAGTGAGGTGGAAAGAATGTCAAGAATGATGGAGAAAGGTGAGGGAAGGTAGGATAGGTGTTGTTATTGGTTTTAGAGCTTTCTTGGCACCTGTTGCTGCTTCCTGAAGTTCTCCTGCAAACCTGCAATACAACTGGAAATTCATTTTTCTTTTTCTTTTTCTCTTTTTTTTTTTGAAAACAACTAGGGTGCCTCAAGGAGGTTTTCACCCTAATTGCCTACCCTGGGTGCCTCCAAGGGAGGTTTTCACCCATGGATCTTATTCTCTTTTTATTTTCTCTTCTTTCCAACCCATTACCTGCCTCGTGGAGGTTTTCAATCAATGAGCCAATTTGAGGCGCCTCCGAGGAGGTTTTCACCTTAGATTTTTATTTTTTCCTCTTATTTTTCATTTTTTCATTTTTCATTTTTCTCTACCCTACCCTACTTGAAAAACAAAAACATTTTCAAGTATAATAATACTTCCTATGGAGCCATGTGCACATCAAGATGATAGACAAAATGATGTGGAGGCTTGAAATGTATGCTTTGACATGTATCTGGATTTTAGAGGCCAAATGATTTGACTTTGAAGGGATCAATCATAGTTAAGGAAGAGAATACTGTTGCAACTTAATGACTGTCTAGAACCATATTTGAATATAGTTGTGATGTCCTTGGTCCTTTTGCTGATCTAGATCATTCTTCATGTCTTCTTCTATCATGACCTTCACATCTTCCTCTTTTTGTTGATTTTTCTCTTGAATACATGGAGGATTTGATGGTAACCATGAGGGAGCTCTCTCAATCTCTGATTCTGATGTCTTCTCTTCATCAAGTGCAGCCCATGGTTCTTTGATCTTCTCTTTTGCATCTTCTTCTGTTGGATGTGGTCCTTTAATGATATTAATATAATCTCTCTTTTGCAATACTCTTCCTGAGCTATGGTGAATATCATTGAGCTCAAGGGGAGTTGTTTGGAAGTGTTGTACCTCAGCATTGTAATTGTATTGAGCTATTCCAATGTGCAGGTTTGGAAATGGTGGTTCCCCACTATATACTTGTTCGGCCTATCTATTGTTCAGGTTTGGGTTCGGCTGGGTAGGAATTTGTGGTTGCCTTGGTGGAGCAGGAGGAAATGGTTGTGATTGAACAGGTGGTGGAGGTAAAAGAGTGGGAGGAGAGTTGTATTGGGGCCTCCACCCTTGATGAGATTGTTATGAAACCAACTCAAGAAAAGATAGAAAAGATAGATCAATGCCTTAGAATTCAGCCTCTTCGAGGGGGCAACCTCCTTTACATTACATAAATGAACAATTCTTGGATGATAGAAATGAAAAAACCTCCTTTCTATATATAGGAGTCTAAGGAGTCACAATATAACTTAGCCGACCTAACAATAATAATATAAAGCCACAAAAATAACAATAGGGGGATTCTATGGGGCACAGAAATAATAACATGGGGGTAATAGGGGCAAAACAATATAAATAAGGGGTATAACTACAATAGTAATGGGGTAATCATTAGTATTATAGGGACCCAACATGCCCCTCTCCTTCAAAAAAGTGTTGTCCTCAACGCTTGAGTAGTTCTGGATACTTCTGCATAAAATTCTCATTCTCCCATGTGGAATCTTCAGCGGATAAGTTCTTCCACTTGATAAGATACTCTGAAATTGATCGATTTCGTAGCTGTCGAGTTCTTGTTTCTGTGACTGCTTCCGGTTCCAATATAATTTTTCCTTCCTCGTCAAGTTCTGGAAATATTGTTTGAACTGGGAGCTTGTCGCCTATCACCTTCTTTAAACATGAAACATGGAAAACTGGGTGCAATCGAGAAGCTGCAGGAAGCTCCAATTTGTATGCCATAGTACCAATCTTTTGCAACACCTTGTGATAATTTATTATCCTTCTTAGCTTGCTTTAGGGACATTTGCTTATATGGTTGTAGCCATAGGAATACCCAATCACCTACATCAAAACTTCTTTCACTGCGATGTTGATCTGCCTGTTGTTTCATTCTATTTTGTGCCAACACGAGGTTATCCTTTAAGAGTTGGAGGACTTGTTGTTGATGTTCGATGTGATGTTCCACTGCCTGAACCTTAGAATTTTCTCTTAAATATGATGTGATGGATGGTGGTTGATACCCATAAAGTGCCATAAATGGGGTCATTTTTGTTGTTGTATGGAAGGAAGTGTTATACCACCATTCAGCCAGAGGCAACCATTTGACCCATTGTGTCTGTTTATCAGATACAAAGCAACGAAGATATCCTTCCAAACATTTGTTTACTATCTCAGTTTGCCCATCAGATTGAGGATGATAAGATGAGCTATGAGCTAACTGAGTACCAAGACAAGAAAATAATTCTGTCCAAAAATTTCCAGTGAAAATGGGATCTCTATCACTTACAATAATCTTTGGGTTTCCATGTAGCTTTTGAATTGTTTCCATAAATGCAGTAGAAACTGTACTGGCTTTAAATGGATGTGATAATGCACAAAAGTGTGCATACTTGGTAAGTCTGTCAACTACCACCATGATGACACTCTTTCCCTCAGACTTGGGTAAACCTGTGATAAAATCCATTGAAACCTCCTCCCAACGTTGGCTTGGAATGGATAAAGGTTGTAATAGACCCGGTGTCTTAATTGTTTCAACTTTATTTTGTTGGCAAACCAAACATTCCGCCACAAACTTTTGAATATCTGATTTAAGGCCATCCCAAAAAAATTCCTTCTTAACCCTGTGGTAAGTTTTTAAAAATCCTGAGTGCCCTCCTAAGGGAGAAGTGTGCAATTCCATAAGAATCTTTTGTTTTAGCTGGGAATTCTTACAGAGGTATAAGCGATCTTTGTACCATAACGAATCATTTTGCCAGCTAAATGTATCAAACGTACTGGAATCTTGTTGTAGCTTTTGAATAAGTGCCCACACTTCTTCATCATTCTTCCATTCCTCCCTTGCTTCGTTTATCCAATCTGGTTGGATAATAGAAATGGCGCACAACAATGCTTCCACATCCTCATCCTTTCTTGAGAGTGCATCTGCCACCACATTTTGCTTCCCTTTTTTGTAGATGATTTCAAAGTCATAACCCAACATCTTTGTGACCCACTTTTGTTGCTCTTCAGAGGATAATCTTTGTTCTAAAAAGTATTTAAGGCTATCATGATCCGTTTTTACCTTGAAGTGTCTTCCCATTAGGTAGGGTCGCCATTTCTTAAGTGCATGGAGTATTGCCAACATTTCCTTCTCATAAATAGCTTTGCTTAAAAACTTTCCCTTGATTGGACGACTTTCAAAAGCAATGGGTCTTTCATCTTGCATTAGAACAACACCAATTCCATTTCCTGAAGCATCACATTCCACAATAAAGGTTTTTGTGAAGTCCGGTGTAGCTAAGACCGGTGCTTGGCACATTGCCTCTTTAAGATGTTCTAAGGCCTTTGTTGCTTCCGGAGTCCATGAAAATGCATCTTTCTTCAATAATGTTGTTAGAGGTGCTGCTATTCTCCCATAATTCTTAACAAATTTGCGATAATACCCTGTCAACCCAAGAAATCCTCGCAGATGCTTTATGGATGTGGGGATTTTCCATTCCTTAATGGCTTTAATTTTGCTAGGGTCTACCTTAACTCCTTCATGAGATACAATATGACCCAAATATTCCACCTCCTGGACTCCAAAGAAACATTTGGATCTTTTTGCATATAATTGTTTCTCCTCCAATAGTTGTAGCACCTTGTCAACATGTTCAACATGATCCTTCCAAGACTTGCTGTAGATTAGTATATCATCAAAAAATACTAACACAAATTTTCTAAGGAATGGTTTGAAAATTGAATTCATCAAACCTTGAAATGTTGAAGGTGCATTGGTAAGGCCAAAAGGCATGACCAAAAATTCATAATGACCCTCATGAGTTCTAAATGCTGTTTTCAGAATGTCTTCAATCTTCATTCTGATTTGATGATATCCTGAACGAAGATCCAACTTGGTGAAGTAAATTGATCCATGCAATTCATCCAGTAATTCATCAATGACAGGAATGGGGAACTTATCTTTAATAGTGAGCTTGTTGAGCTCCCTATAATCCGGACACATGCGCCATGATCCATCCTTCTTGTGCACCAATACTACTGGAGCAGAGAAAGAACTTTGACTTGGTTGAATTATACCAGCCTCTAGCATTTCTGCAACCATACGTTCAATTTCACTTTTTTGGACATAGGGATATCTGTACGGCCTGATGTTTGGAGGAACACTTCCTGGAATCAGATGAATAGCATGATCATGATCACGCATAGGTGGGAGACCTTTGGGAGTCTCAAATACCTTGGAATGATTGTCCAGGACTTTTTGGAGATCTGGAGAAATAGATGATTCCAATGTGGAAACATCTAGCGAACATAATTGTGCAATTACACCTCTTTGCTCCTTTTTTAGAAGCTTTGTCATACCATTAGAGCTAATTATCTTTCTTGGTTTCCCTGCAATACCCCTTAATTCAACTTCCTTTCCTTCTGTAGAAAATTTGATGAAAATTTCTTGAAAATTAAAAGCTATTGTACCCAAGGATTGTAGCCATTGGACTCCTAGTACAACATCAGCACCTCCCATTGGAATGGAAAGCATTGGGCTAGTCAATACATATTCTCCCATGGATAGCTTGATATTATGGCACTTTCCAGAGCAATTTATTGTTCCTCCATTTGCAATCATCACTTGACACTCTGGTGCTGGATATAGGAAGCAATTCAATTCTTTTGCTACCCTACAATGAATAAAATTGTGGGTGCTTCCTGAATCAATCAACACTATTACCTTTTTCTTCTTGATTTGTCCTTCTATCTTGATGGTTTGAGGAGTGGTAATTCCTGCTAATGCATTACAAGATATGGTTGGATTTATTTGTTCTTCATCTAGGCTTTGTTCCTGGAGTATATCCTCTTCTTTTGACCTTTCTTGCTCCCTTTCTTCTTCCTCTTCACAATCTATGTAGAATAATTTCTTCTCAGCACACTTATGACCTTTAGTGTATTTGCTATCACAACTGTAACAAAGCCCTTTTGCTCTTTTTTCTTCCAATTGTTGTGGTGTCAACCTTATAGGTTGTGGAAGACTAGGGGCAACAACACTTCCGTCTTTATAGTTGTGAGTGGTAT
Source organism: Pinus tabuliformis (assembly GCA_031772625.1). NCBI lineage: Eukaryota > Viridiplantae > Streptophyta > Pinopsida > Pinales > Pinaceae > Pinus > Pinus tabuliformis. Next base: position 1,236,578,513 of record CM062805.1, on the reverse strand, counting down.
GCTTCCTGGTTGCCATAATTTTGCTTTCCATTTTTCTTGCTAACCTGAATGCCTTCTCTAATGAATCAGGTTCCCAAAGGTGAACATCATGTTGGATATTATCCTTTAAAGACCCTATGAACACATCAATCCTATGCTCCTCTGGAATATCTTTTACCCTTATGTTCAATTTTTGGAACTCCTCAATGTGCTCCATTATTGAACCCTTTTGTTTGAGACTTATCAATTGGCTAAAAAAAGTGTTTCTTTTTGTATCCTCATAATGTGCTATCAATTCTTCCGTAAAAATTGCCCAAGTGATAAATTGTTTACGAGAGCAAAGCCATTGATACCATACAAACTGATTTGGTTCCAAATATAAAGTTGCCATACGTACCTTTTGTGTGTTTTGCACATTATTGAGATCGAAGAATTGCTCCATCTATAATATCCATGTGGCAGGATCCTTGCCATCAAACTTCCTCATATCGATTTTTGGAATATGGTGAGTCTTCGATCCAACATTAGCGTCTATGGAATCATGATTAACATTTCTTTTATTCTCATCATGAGTTTCCTTTAGTACCCTTTCACCCTTAGTGCCCATTTCTTGTAGCAACTTATTCATATTTATCTTCAATTTGTCCATGTCTCTCTTTAGTTCTGTCTTCGAATCATCCATCTTAGCTTCCATGCCCTTTATCTTAGATTCCACACCATTTATCTTAGCTTCTGTTAGCTTTTGTGAGCGTGACATTTGTTGCACTTGTTCTTGTAATTTTGATATATCATGTAGCATTTCTTCCTCTTCTTCATGAGTCATGCTAGAGCTTTCAGGTTCCTTACTAGGTGTTTTCATTTTCTTTCGGGGCATCAGTTACCGATAATAATGCTTTACTATGCCCTTTGAATTTCGTTAAACCAATCTTACGCAAAAATTTAAAAAAAAAACTACACACCTTTTTTCACTTTGTAGAAGCCTGATATTGAATATGATGTATTTCTGTAATTTCAGATCATCCAGTTCTAAAATTGTGATCTGTAGTAGCCTTCTGTGTCCTCTTTCCAATGCCACAAGTCTGACCCAAATTAGATTCTCCAAGGAAGATTTATGTGAAATCTCCCACAATGACTTGCTTCTAGACTAGTTCAGTAGAGCGAACTTGTACGACGTGCCAAAAGTCACTGTTTCAACCTTTGGATCTGAAACATGCACACAAGAAACTACAGTCTGTCCTCTTTCTGTAACTTCTTACGAAATTTCAATTCGATCCCCAGAGAGAAAGTTATGACGATTTTCCCGAGGTCACCTGTTTTGAATGTAATTAAGGAATCTGCAAAAAGACCAACTTCCTCAGATCATATATCCACGAATATCGCGCAAAAAGCTTTGAAATTCGGACCCGAGGTTCAGAGTGATTTCTTCTCAAATGGGTTTTTTTTTCGACGTCTGAAACGTCACAGAAAAAAAGTTATAGTGAAAATGCCACGATGACTTGTTTGGAGCAGCGAAACCCTAGAATCCAAAGCTCCGATACCGAATGTTATGAAACCAGTTCAAGAAAAGATAGAAAAGATAGATCAACGCCTTAGAATTCAGCCTCTTCGAGGGGGAAACCTCCTTTACATTACATAAATGAACAATTCTTGGATGATACAAATGACAAAACCTCCTTTCTATATATAGGAGTCTAAGGAGTCACAATATAACCTAGCCGACCTAATAATAATAATATAAAGCCACAAAAATAACAATAGGGGGATTCTATGGGGCACAGAAATAACAACATGGGGGTAATAGGGGCACAACAATATAAATAATGGGTATAACTACAATAGTAATGGGGTAATCATTAGTATTATAGGGACCCAACAGAGATGCATTCCACTAAGGTTGGTTGAATGTAGGGTTGAAATGAATAGGTGGTTGGTTGGGCATGTTATGGAGATGTGAAGGACCAAGGAGGAGGCGTGGACCAGGAAGGATGAGCAGGGGGGCCCCAAGAAGGTATGGATGTGACTTGGTTGGGGTTGTAGTATGCCTGAGATGTCCCTTGCATCCCCTACTAGTATGTTCTAGGTCCATGCAGCCTTTTTTGGTTTATGTAATAGATCTGTTTAGTGACTCCTTCAGCCCCTTGGTATACAACTTTAAGTTCGAGCAAAGACGGGCACTTGTCTATAGAATGATTTTCTTCACAGATTGAACAAACCTTTATAGAGTTCAATGGGCATTCATTCCTAGGATGCCTCTTGGTGCATTTAGGGCAAAAAATGGCCAGAGCCCTCTCTACTTCCTCTTGTTTTCTTTTGATATGCATGGCAAGAATCTGCAGCATCTCACTCTTGAAGTCTTCCAGCATGTTTCCAATTTAACCTTTAATGGATGAGTTAGAAGAAAAGGTACTGCTCCCAACATTTCTATTTTCGGCCATTGGCTCTAGAGTAATGTTTTCTTCTTCTTCTTCCCCTATAGGTTCTTCAAATATGTCTGGTTGTTACCTAAGGGTTTTTCTTGATTGCAACCAACGAAGAGAGAAGGTTGGTTGTGTGAAGCAGTGGGGGTGTTGGGCAAACATTTTCCTGAATTATCTCTATTCCTACGAGGCATGAAAGGAAATATTTTTTGGGTGATTTTTGTTTTTCTGCTTGTACCTGCAAAACTGAAATTGATTGAACAAACAAATTGCAACTACTGAAATGAACTTGCTGAAAGGAAACTATAAAACTGAACTAAAAGCAAGGAAATGACTAATCTACTTTTGCTAAAATGGAAATTGCAGAATTGAAAGGGTGTTACAGGGAAAAGTGTCTATATAGAACTGCTCTATCCCACTAAGGTGTGGCAGCTACCTTAGAAACAAACAAAGTAAAGTCTACTTTCGTTTTCTTTTATGAGAGATAGATGAAATAAGAATAAGGAGACCGACCTCTGTCTTTCGCTTGACTCCTTGTTCAGTTCTTCTCTCTTATGATAGTCTTTCGCTACTTGTCTTCTCGTAGACCCAGCTTCACGGAGTACCTGTAAGATCACAGCAGCATAAAACTATACAAGAACATGGATCTATTATCATAAACAATCTAGGGTCAGATGTAGATTAACCATACAAATGCATGAAACATAAATTACACAAGAGTATGGAAGAAAACAAGAATAGCTTTATTGATAATCAAGAAAAAGCCAAGAGAGTTACAACCAGCCGTTCCGACCTAGCATCATCCTCTTGGCAAAAAAGCCCTCTTTCACCTCATACAAAGCTTAGATCACCCAACATACACTGATGTTACCTCAAGAAACTAACAGCAATTCCTTACAAGATGTAAAATTCCAGCCTCTGGATCTCTGGGATGGGGGATCCATATATAGATATCTGAAAGGGGGGTGAGTCAGCTTGTGTTTTGATTAGTGTCCTCCCTCTGATAGTTCTTGATTCCACTTGGAGATTGATGATCTCTTACTCATCCTTGGTCGAATTCAGAGAGGCAAGTGTCGCAGGAGAAAGTTCTGGAAGATTCCATGCTTTTCCACCTTGCAGAATGACACTGCCATTTGTCTCTTCCCGCTCATCGCACCCCACAGAAGGGCTTTTTGAAATGCAACACACCCACCAAGTGTATTTAGGTGAGATGCAACGCACCCTAGCCATCGAGCAAGTGCAATGATCCTGTTTTGACCAGTTCTGAGCAGTTTTTCATGGAGAACTTATGGGAGAAGCTGTAATTAGTTGACCTTGTTCCTTTAGGGATTGGAACAACACTTTTAGGGACTTAGGAGCCCTTAGTTTACAGATATTTTATGCCTGGGGTTGCAGGGCCCAAAAATATCTATAACAAAGGGCTAATCTACTTTTGCTCAAATGGAAATTGCAGAATTGAAATGAAAGCAAGGGAATGCAGGAATTGAAAGGAACAACTACTCTACTTTTGCTTAAATGAACTACTTAGCAGAATGTTGCAGTAGAAAATAGAAGAAAATCAGTAATCACAAAATACTCTGACGCTTCCCTGGCAACAGTGCCAAAAAGATGGTGACCACCAATATTACAACAATAATGCTACAATTCCTAGAGCTTCCTTCTTTACTTTTATCAACCCGACAGTTCGTAACAAACTTGGAAGTGATGGTGTTGTATGCACAAGTACTAGCTCTTACCGCAAGCTATCACTTAGTCAGCTAGCGCGTGTTGTATGCACAAGTACTAGCTCTTACCGCAAGCTATCACTTAGTCAGCTAGCGCGTGTTGTATGCACAAGTACTAGCTCTTACTGCAAGCTGTCACTTAGTTAGCTAGCACAAGATCATTAATGAGCTCAAGCCAACTTCTATGGGTTCTCAGAAGAAGCTTTTAACTATGATGGAAGAAATCTAACGCTACAGAGGCTATTCTATTTGTAGAAAGAGAAGGAAAACTGAAATGTAACGCAAACCCTAGCAAACCCTAATTTACTTATTAACCCTACTTTTGCAAGAAAAGAGATGGAAACTGATGAAATGAGTGCTATTGACTACTAAAAAGGTAAATTGAATTTATTCAAGCTACTTCTGAAAATAAATGAGAAGAAAACATCTTTTTGTGCATTTGAGTGTTTTTATGTGAAATCGTTATGCTTGTGATTTATTTAGTTGTGATTGTGCAGAGGTTTGGTGGCGAAGGAAGGTGGCGTTGGTTGTTGAAAAGGTGGAGGAAGGTGTGGAGAGGTCCTAAGAAGCCCCTAGTACCCTTCTGAATACTTTCATAGTGATCGGGCTTCGAAAAATCACTCATAGGAAGTTCTATAGGAGGCTGCAGGGGATCTGCAGGAGGATCTACAAGAGGAGGCCGAGAGCTATTTTTGGAGTTTTTAAGGTGGAAAAATGATAGGGAAGGGGAAGTGAAGACTAGATGAAGGTGTTGAGGTGTCTAGAACTTGTCAAGGAAGATCAAGAATGAACGTGATGGTTGGGTTTGTTCAAATGGAAAGAAAGAAGCTTATGTAGAAAAATGCAAAAATTAGGGAAGATTGGCAAAATGTTGCGAATGACTTTGGAAATCTATGAGAAGTGACCTGGTGCTGGTTGTTTTATGGATGGATGGTGTGCTGAGATGTCCTACAAGAGATCTACACATTTACTTATTAAAACTGACCAAAGAAAGAACTAACTATACCATGAAAACAAAACTTTTCTAACTTGATCTAATTTCTGACCTACAAACATAAAATGTTGAACAGTAACCTGGGAACAGAAAAGCATGCAAAGAGAACTATGGTAAAAGAACTGTAAATGATCTAAGAAACTGAATCTGAACCAATATATCAATCTTTCCAAATCAAGTTATCACACTAGCAGTTGCATGGAAGAGCAAAAATTGTGTTTTTGGTGGCAGCAGAAGTGCCTTCACCTCAAATCATAGTCCTCGGAAGGGAGAAAGGAGATCAGGGTCTACTGTTGGCCTTTTTCAATCTTATTCTGTCACTGCAGTAACCTACTTGAGAAACTTAAACACAAACAACTATGCAAACCATCAAAAGCAACCTAATCTAACAAAGTAAAATGAATCTATGTAATAGAAATTAACTCATGAACTGAAGAAAAAACATATAAGTACACAGTAAGAGGTGCTGGGCAGCTTGGGTTGGGCCCTAACCCAAGAGAATTAGCCCTTTGAAAGAGATCATTGCTGGCTCAAAAAATGTTTCATCTTCATTACCAAAAATAATAGTCACATTACAAGAACTATTCTCAACAGGAACTTGAAAATAAGCTAAACAATGTGCTGCACAAAAGTGCGAAAATTCTACTAATGTCTAGCTAACATCCAACTAAAATGCTGAGTACCTAACCCCTCCTATTTATACAAATGGAGCCTCCAACAAATCTCCTAAAATGAAAGAGGCTTGGCTTCGAAGACTAGAGATAGACATCAGTTCTTCTTCACTTGCTCGGCTGCCACACTTTTTGAATGAGGATTCTAGGTAGGGGGTCATAAATGAGGGGGACACCCTCCTACAAATCCTCTCCCTTGTTTTCCTCGAACATTGGCTGCTAACTTCTCATTAAACCTTTGACTTTGTCTCAAAATTGACCAAAAATTTGCATAAAGCACACATTAGACTTCATGGCATAATGACTAACCCAGTTCACTCTATTAGCATAAATATAATCAAAAGTGTGCAATAAACTAATGAGAATGGTGGATTAAGCTGAGTTAGGAGGCCAAATGAGCCCATATAATTACCCATTTATGGGGCTCGTCAATTGGGTTATAATATCAATTCCTTGGGTTTATTAATCTAAGGGTCCATATTCGCAGGTATAATATTACTCATAGGGTTTATAATACTAATCATACGGTTTAATATAAATCCCTTAGGTTTAAAATCTTGGGTCAACCATGGTCGAATGTCACATTGTGACAAATATTATCTCAATATGAAAATCAACCATTGTCAACCATGATCAACCATGGTCCAATGTCACATTGTGACAAAGATTGTCTTAATATGAAAATCAACCATGGGCCATTGTCACATTATGAAAAAGATTGTCTAATCATGAAAATCAACCATGGTCAACCATTGAAAGCCATTGTCAACCATGGTCAATCACAGTCAACCATGGTCCAGTGTCACATTATGACAAAGATTGTATCACTAGGAATATTAACCATGGTCAATCATGGTCCAACATCGCAATGTGATAAATATTGTCTCAATATAAAAAGCAACCATGGTAAACCATGTTTATTTTATGGTTTATAGTATTTATCTCAGGGTTTATATACCTAGGATATATAATATTAATCCCTTATGTTTAATATTATTCCCTCGAGTTTTTAATCTAAGGGTTTACAATATTAATCCCTTTGGTTTACTAATCTAAGGGTTCATATTCCTAGGGTGTAATATTATTCATAGGGTTTATAAAATTAATCCTTGTGTTTAATATAAATCCCTTGGGTTTACAATCATGATCAACCATGGTCCAACACCACATTGTGACAAATATTTGAGGAGTATGAAAATCAATCATGGTCCAACACCACATTGTGACAAATATTTGAGGAGTATGAAAATCAACCATGGTCCAATGTCACATTGTAACAAAGATTGTCTTGAAATGAAAATCAATTGTGGTCAACCATGGTCCAATGTCACATTGTAACAAAGATTGTCTTGAAATGAAAATCAATTGTGGTCAACCATGGTCCAACGTCACATTATGAAAAATATTGTCTCAGTAAGAAAATGAACCATGGTGAACCATGTTTATTTTAGGATTTATAATATATATCTTAGGTTTTATATACCTTGGTTTTATAATATCGATCCATTGGGTTTCTAATACCTTGGGGTTTTAGAATTAATGCCTTGGGTTTATAATATCAATCCCTTGGGTTTATCAATCTAAGGGATCATATTCCTAGGGTATGATATTATTCATAAGGTTTATAATATTAATTCTAGGGTTTAATATAAATCCCTTGTGTTTATAATCATGGTCAACCAGGCACAATCATGGTCCAATGTCACATTGTGACAAATATTGCCTCAATATGAAAATCAACTTTGGTCAACCATGGTCAACTGTCGCATTGTGACAAAGATTGTCTCAATATGAAAATAAATCATGGTAAAACATAGTCAACCATGTCTGTTTTAGGGTTTATAATATTTATCTTAGGTTTTATATACCTTGGGTTTATAATATTCATCACTTGAATTAAATATTATTCTCTTGCGTTTTTAGTATTAATCCTTTAGGTTTATAATATCAATATGTTTGGTTTATTAATCTAAGGGTTCATATTCCTATGGTGTAATATTATTCATAATGTTTATAATTTAAATCCTTGGGTTTAATATAAATCCCTTGGGTTTATAATCATTGTCAACCATAGTCCAATGTAACATTATGACATATATTTTCTCAATATGAAAATCAACCATAGTCTGACGTCGCAATATGACAAATATTGTCTTGTTATGAAAATCAATCATGCTCAACCATAATCAACCATGGTCCAATGTCACTTTGTGACATATAATGTCTCAATATGAAAATGAATTATGGTCAACCATGTTTATTTTAGGGTTTATAATATTTATCTTAGAGTTTATATATATTGTGTTTATAATATTAATCCCTTGGGTTTAATATTATTCCCTTGGGCTTTTAATATAAAGGTTTATACTATTAATCCCTTAAGTTTATTAATCTAAGGGCTCATATTCATAGGGTGTAATATTATTCATAGGGTTTATAATATTAATCATTGTGTTCAATATAAATCCCTCGAATTTATGATCATGGTCAACCATGGTCCAACATCACATTATGACAAAGATTTTATGAGTATGAAAATCAAACATGGTCCAACGTCACATTATGGCAAAGATTGTCTCGATATGAAGATCAATCATGCTCAACCATTGTCCAACGTCGCATTGTGACAAAGATTGTCTCAATATGAAAATGCACCATGGTCAACCATGTTTATTTTATAATATTTATCTTAGGGTTTATATACTTTGGGTTTATAATATTAATCCCTTGGGTTTAATATTATTCCCTTAGGTTTATAATACATTGGGCTTTTAAAATCAATCACTTGAGTTTATAATATCAATCCCTTGGGTTTTTAAGAGTTCATATTGCTAGGGTACAATATTATTGATAAGGTTTAAAATATTAATCCTAGGGTTCAATATAAATCCCTTTTGTTTATAATCATGGTCAACCATGCACAACTATGTCCAATGTCACATTGTGACAAAGATTGTCTCAATATGAAAATCAATTATGGTAAATCATGGTCAACCGTCACATTGTGACAAAGATTGTCTAAATATGAAAATAAACTATGGTAAAACATTGTCAAACATATCCAAACTATTAAACCTCCCTCCTGTGGCCATTTGGTATGCATGGCTTGCTCGAAACAGAGCCATATTTGATGATAAACCTATCTCGGGAAGCCTTATTGAAATCGTTGTCATAGCAGCATACCAGGAGCTACCAGAACCGACCCCAACCAGAATTCGTGTATTACAGCCTATGCCTGAGATAGACAGATCCATTCCTTGGGCATTTTTCGATGGTGCATCGAACCAAACAGGGTGTGGCGGTGGATTTGTCTTGCACATAAACGAAAATCATAGATATCTAGCAAAATTGGGTTTTGGTATTGGAACGAACAATTTTGCTGAGCTCTCTGCATTATATAATCTACTTCATTTTGCTTTATCTCATCACATTACACAGCTCAACATATTCGGGGACTCAATGGTGGTTGTAAATTGGATTAATAATGTGACAAATTGTCATGTTCACATGCTCAGCAATTTATTTCAAAATACTCTTACTCTCAAAGCAGCATTTGAACATTTTACATGTGTGCATATTTACAGAGAACATAATAGCGAGGCTGACAAGCTATCCAAAGAGGCCTCGTCATTTCCCCGAGGCAATGGACAAATAGTGGAGCAGAATGGGTCGGAGGAACACCAGTTTTACCACAGGCCATATATAGATCAGAGGATGCAGCGGGGCAACAGTCCCAACAGCTAAATAGAGAACAGAGAACAATATGAATGCTGATATATTCATGTCCAGAATCTTTTTGTAATAGTAAATAGGCTGTATAACACAGAACATGGATGTAACTAGAACATTTTGTTATGACTCCGAGAACTACCTGAAAAGGTGAATTTGTATGAACTATGAAAGTAATGCCGCGGCATCTGCTTATGTAATTTTCAAATATTAATGAAAGTTACTGATTTTCCCAGGGGAAAAAAAAAACATTGTCAAACATGTCTATTTTAGGGTTTATACTATTTATCTTAGGATTTATATACCTCAGGTTTATAATATCAATCCCTTAGGTTAACATTATTCGCTTAGGTTTATAATAACTTGGGTTTATTATTCCCTTGGATTTATAATATCAATCTGTTGGGTTTGTTAATCTAAGAGTTCATATTTCTATGGTGTAATATTGTTCATGGTATTTATAATATAAATCCTTGGGTTTAATATAAACCCCTTAGATATATAATCATGGTCAAACATGGTCCAATGTCATATTGTGGCAAAGGTTTTCTCAATATGAAAATCAACCATGGCCTAACGTCACAATGTGACAAAGATTGTCTTGACATGAAAATAAATCATGCTCAACCATGATCAACCATAGTCCAATGTCCCTTTGTGACAAAGATTTTTTCAATATGAAAATGAACCACGGGTAACCATGGTCAACCATGTTTATTTTAGGGTTTTAAATATTTATCTTAGGGTTTATATACCTTGCATTTATAATATTAATCCCTTGGGTTTTTAATCTAACGATTTATAATAATAACCCTTTTTAAATATAAATCCCTTGTGTTTATAATCATGGTCATCCATGGTCAACCAAGGTCCAACATCACATTGTGGCAAATAATGTCTTGATATGAAAATTAGTCATGCTCAACCATGGTCAACCATGGTCCAACATCGCATTATGACAAAGATTGTCTCAATATGAAAATGAAACATGGCCAACCATGTTTATTTTAGAGTTTATAATATTTATCTTAGGGTTTATATACCCTGGGTTTATAATACTTATCCGCTGGGTTTAATATTATTCCTTTGGGTTTAATATTATTCCCTTGGGTTTAAAATACCTTGGGGTTTTAGGATCAATTACTTGGGTTTATAATATCAATACATTGGGTTTATCAATCTAAGGATTCATATTCCTAGGGTATAATATTATTCATAAGGTTTATAATATTAATCTTAGGGTTTAATATACATCGATTGTGCTTATAATCATGATCAATCATGCACAACCATGGTTCAATGTCACATTGGGACAAAGGTTGCCTCAATATGAAAATCAACTATGGTCAACCATGGTCAACTATCGCATTGTGACAAAGATTGTCTCAATATGAAAATCAACCATGGTAAAACATGGCCACCATGTCTATTTTAGGGTTTATAGTATTTATCTTAGGGTTTATGTACCTTGGGTTTATAATATTAATCATTGGGTTTATAATATCAGTCCATTGGGTTTCTTGATCTAAGGTTTCATATGCCTAGGATGTAATATTATTCATAGGATTTATAATATAAATTCTTGGGTTTAATATAAATCCCTTGGATTTATAATCATGGTCAACCATGGTCCAACATCACATTGTGAAGAAAAAAAATTCTCAATATGAAAATCAACCATGGTCCAACATTGCAGTATGACAAAGATTGTCTCGATATGAAAATGAATCATGCTCAACCGTGGTCCAACGTTTCTTTGTGACAAATATTGTCTCAATATGAAAATGAATCATGTTCAACCATGTTTATTTTAGGGTTTATAATATTTATCTTAGAGTTTATATACCTTGTGTTTATAATATTAATCCATTGTTTTTAATATTATTCTCTTGTGTTTATAATACCTTGGGGTTTTAGAATTAATCCCTTGGGTTTATAATATCAATCCCTTGGGTTGATTAATCTAAGGGTTAATATTCCTAGTGTATAATATTATTCATGGGGTTTATAATATTAATCCTAGGGTTTGATATAAATATATTGGGTTTATAATCATGGTAAACCATGGTCCAATGTCACATTGTGCCAAAGATTGTCTCAATATGAAAATCAACCATGGTCAGCCATTTTCCAACGTCGCATTGTGACCACGATTGTCTCAATATGAAAATAAACCATGGTTAACCATGCTTATTTTAAGGTTTATAATATTTATATCAGGGTTTTTATACCTTGGGTTCATAATATTTCTCCCTTGGATTTAATATTGTTCCCTTGGGTTTGATATTGTCCCCTTCGGTTTATAATCCCTTAGGTTTATTAATCTAAGGGTTCATATTATTCATAGGGTTTATAATATTAATATTAATCATCGGGTTTATAATCATGATCAACCATGGTTCAGTGTCACATTATAACAAAGATTTTTTCAATATGTAAATCAAACATGGTCCAATGTCGCATTGTTACAAAGGTTATCTCCATATGAATATCAATCATGGTCAACCATGCTCCAATGACACATTGTGACAAATATTGTCTCAATATGAAAATCAACGATGGTAAACCATGGTCAACCATGATTATTTTAGGGTTTATAATATCTATCTTAGGGTTTATATACCTTGAGTTTATAATATTATTCCCTTGCGTTTAATATTATTTCCTTGGGTTTTTAGTATAAATCCCTCAGGTTTATTATTCACTTATGTTTATAATATCAATACCTTGGATTTATTAATCTAAGGATTCACATTCCTAGTGTGTAATATTTTTTTTTTGGCTGTGGTTCATGAGCACCCTAGTCAGTGAGTGATCGTTACGTTCACAGAAAAATTTGGACAATAGCTAGGCTAATTCGCCCCTCAGCCTACTGCAAGACCTGACCCCAAGGGCTTCGGGTGGATTCAACCTTGTGACCTCCCGATGGCGAGGCACGACTTTGACCAACTAAGCTAACCCTTGGGGCTACCTAGCGTGTAATATTATTCATAGGGTTTATAATATTAATCCTTGGATTAAATATAAATCCTTTGAGTTTAATTAATTAACAATAATTAATATAAATTATAAAAAAAAATATTTATATTTTTAAGAAATACTAATAATAATTAACTAACAATAAAAAACTTAATTAATTAATTAATTATTATTATTATTTATTAAGTAATAATAATATTAAATTTAATTGCACGCGAGTGCATGGCTCGATGGTCGGGGCAGTTGGCTGCCACGCACCCCACCATCGTTCGATCCCCGATTTGTATCGCTGCGCAGCAGCATATATCAAGTTTCAATGTGGTTGTAATGTGATGTAACGAGATGTGACAGATGTCAGCGTGTTCTGACAAGTATATATGTACAAAAAGAGGGCCCATAAATGCTTCTTAAGGGAACTAGCCCCTCCTATTTTGATAATAATATTAAATTTAATTAACAATAAAAATAATAATATCATTAATTAATAATAATTGTAATATTAATTGATAATAATAATCATAATTAATTAGTACTAACAATCATTAATATAATAATAGTACTTTTTATTATAATAATTATTTCTCTAATATTATTATATTTATTAATGTTAATATTATCATTAATACATTACATCTATATTATTAAGGTTTATTGGGTTTTAACAATAATTAATATTAATAATAGTACTTTTTATTATAATAATTATTTCTGTAATATTAGTATATTTATTAATATTAATATTATCATTAATACATTAGACTTATACTATTAAGGTTTATTGAGTTTTTTAATCACATTTATTAATGTTATTGTAATGAGAAAATATGTTTAATTATTGAATTCAGGTTTGTGTAATCTATATCAAGTTTTTGAGACATGTTTTCGGCAATAATCACATCATAATTCATAAGTCAACGCGTTTTAGATCAGCAAGTCACCCTATAAATTATGATGTGATCATTGCCAAAAACATGTTTCAAAAACAAAATAAGTCTAAGTTGAAAAAAAATAATACATTAATAATAAAAATATATAATAAAATGAATTTTATATAATAATTATTATAGAAAAAAATATAATTTCAATAAATGAATACAAATATTTAATACAGGAAAATACAATATCAATACATTACCAATTTAAGAATTTGGAAGGACCACCGATTTTGCCGCAAGAATATCTTCATTTACAGTGAGTGTCATACTTTTACACTTTTCATGTTAATTGACTTTAATTTAATATGGGTTAATCTATGAAAGTACACCGCCCAGTTTTTTACAGTATTATGTTCGAATGTGTTCGTTTGACCAAACTTAATTTGTAATATTTTTCTATTATGAGTAGAGTTTAAATTATATATATATTATTTCTTTTTATTTATATTATAGAGATTTAAATTAATAAATTTATATATTTATGCATAATTATAATGTAAATGTAATATTTTAATAAAGTATAAAAATTAAATATATAAAAATAAAAAATTTATATATATTTATTTATATGATTCATATTTAAGTTATATATATATATTTATATATCTAAACAATTATAGTAAAATTATAGTAAAAGTAATATTTTAATAGAAGTTAAATATATATAAAAATTTAATTATTTTAATTTTTTAATTATATATATATATATGTAAATAATTTTTTTGGTTGTATAAATTTTTTTCATTAGATTTTTATGAAAACAAAGGTTACATAGGATGTCTTTGTGACCTTTTTTCCTCATTCCAATTAGACTTGTTGGAATTGGGGACCGGAGAATGTTTATGATAAAACTTGATAATCATTATTTCCGCTTGACATAGAAGTCATATTGTGCATGGAGAAAAAAGTCAAAAAAATGCACATACCAATAGCAACATATCAAGGGTAGGGTCGGCGGGGGATGAGGAGGTAGTACAGGGGTGAGATGGAAAGTATCCAACACGCTCATGCATGTGAAATTCTATATGTTCCACTCGAGCTTCCAAGCTGCATAGGTGATCATTCGTGCACCATTGGCTGCGACGGAGAGAATCCAATTGTGTCAATATCTCATTCTGAATGTATTGGATATCATTCATATATGCAACAAGTTCATTATGGTCTTCATACCTGTGGTCACAAATGATGTCAATGTTGAGCTGAATGTCTTGAAGTTTCGTGGCTAAAGATTTCATTGTTGTTGGAGCTTCAATTCATGCTAGAGAGCGAGCTGGAGATGACACGACTTCACCTTCATGCTTTGTGCTAATTGTATTACCATAAGACCAACTAGAGCGCATATTAGGACGGTCTGCATTACCGAAATTACCACCCCTACGCCACGATCGTCCTCATTGGTGAGGCATTGAATAGGAAATAGGGAGGTCAAATGGCCAAGACTGAGATCACTTCAAAGAGTTCCTACAACATAGAGAGAAATACCAACCACCCAGGAAGAGGGGCACCCAAAGAGGCTGAGAGGAACCAGAGGTTCCACTAGAGACAATAAACACAACACCCCCCAACTCTATGAAAGATGATTTTTTGCCGCACATATCCTAAAGTAAATAGGGAAATATCAATTGTATGCTAAGCTCAATATATGTAGTTTCTTTCAGACAAAGGTACATTACTTGGGACAATAAACACAACACCCCCAACTCTATGAAGGACGATTTTTTGCTGCACATATCCTAAAGTAAATAAAGTACATGAATTATCATACTTGAACACTTTGCGACATATTAGTAATGAACTTTCCATAAGAGGATTCTACCCAGCCAGAGGAAGAGATGGTCTGCGAAATTCTATTTCCTCATTCTCTAAGAGAGACCATCTATATATTAGGCCATTAGGTAAAGGAACATTGGAAATGAATTCAATTGAGTGCTTGAATTGGTAATGCAGAGGCACCCCCACATGCGGATTGGAGATATCTTTTTGTCTCTATGATCTTGTCCAGTTGCTTATATTTTTTAGATAGGCATCGTACAGAGGTTGTGGTGGTTTCATTGACCTTTCACTTTCTAAATTAATCATGAAGAGAAACAAATTTGCAATATGAGATATTACATTTTGGTATTGTTTTTTTTGAGATAAATGAAATTGCAATAGTTGGGAATACCTCTAGTATCCTATAGAGCTTACATATGAGAGTAACAATAACACTACAAGGCCAAGACTCATAAAAAAGGTGGCATTTCCACATCTATGGTTGTTTTAAACTAACATCACAAACTTCAATTGGGGAACATCACATAATACCCCATATTTGAAGGGCTTGATGTAATAGGACAGGTTACACTACTCACTAACATAGATGTCTCGTTTGTAGATCAACCAACCAATGTTATAGAGTTGGGGTTGTGGCACTATAAGAAATTTCAATCTCTTCATGAACTCAACTAATACTAGGTTCTTTTGTTTCACATTGTCAATGATGAAATGCCCCTTCACCCACATCCATGAATGGAAGAGGAACGCCCCCTATTCCATATTGTCTAACTCTTTAGGTTGGATTTTTTTGGTTGCGATGATAGCATTAGGTTTTGCATTGATGATAAACTTTCCTTTATGTTGCTCTAAATTAGAATCAAAGCTAGAATCTATTTCAATTTCTTTAATATCCACTAACAATGATTATTTGTAGTGACACTCATCAGTTTGTGCTAGGGGCCTTTGTGGAACTCTAATCCAAATTTATGAAGGAACTAAACGAAATATAGATATAAACATAAACGCAAAGATACAGAAAAAAAATAACTTCATTTCATTAATAACAAATACTAAAAATTGTTTACATGCAAAATGGAAATAAACTAGCTCATCAGATAGTGTCTTATCTCTATGAAGAGATGTGGTAGTTACATGCCTCTGAACTATGTTACAATGAGGCCAGAAGACCTATTTATTATTAATAGATGATATAAAATTAATAAAACAATCATAAAAGTATTAATTGACCCTTTATTTCAAGTATGAATATGTTAGTTTTTTCGGAAAAATGAATATGTTAATATACTAAGAAAAAAAATAATGTTATTTTTGAAGTACATGTGTATGAATTTTAAAAATAATGCCAATCTATAGTGTAGAGGTGAAGCAAAATAAAAGATAGTATCATCGTCATCATTTTTTATGCAACTTAAATATAAAAAAAATTAATACTTTTATGATGGTTAGAAATATTATTTTAAATTAAAATAAAAAATAATATCATCATTATCATTTTTTTAATGCAGTTTAAATATAAAAGAAAATGATATGTTTATGATGGTTAAATATAATACAAATTAAAATGAAAATATGGAACAAAATTACATTATAATTTTTTTTTTTTTTTTTTAAATACGATATTTTATCAATTTAATACATAGGTTTGATTTTAATAAGTTGATTGGTTTTATTATTTTTTTGTTAATATAAAAAAGGTAAAATCTAATAAATAAATGTTTTTTTTCATTTTTTTGGGATCATAATTCAACAATACAATTTTGGGAAAGATTTTGATTTCTTGTAATTTAAAATGCATTTTTTTTACAAAATATATAACTCAAATTTTAATTTTGAAAATTTTTTACTAGATTTTAAGTAAAATTGGCTAGAAAATATAGTAAAAAAGAGTCAAATTTTCTAATAACTAAGCTATTCTTATAATAGATATGTATACACTATCCATATCAATAAATGTGGTTGATATATGATGATCAATCACATGCAAAACCCATTAGTAAATGTAATTGAAAAATGCCAATAAACCTTAATGGTATACATCTACTATTAATGATAATATTCATATTCATATTGATAAACATATAATAATAATATTACAAAATTAATTATTGTAATGAAATTATTATTATTGTTACTAATTAATTATGATTAGTATCATTATTTAATATTACAACTATTATTAATTATTATTATTAATTAAAATTAATATCATTATTAATTAATAAAGATTAAAATAATTATTTCAATTAAAAGTTAATTAATTATGATTAGTATCATTATTTAATATTACAACTATTATTAATTATTATTATTATTATTAATTAAAATTAATATCATTATTAATTAATAAAGATTAAAATAATTAATTCAATTAAAAGTTAATTATTATTATTTATATTTAATTATTGTTCTTATTTATTAAAAATATATATTTATATATAATTTAAATTAATTATTGTTAATTAATTAAATCTAAGGGATTTATATTTAACCCAAAGATTAATATTATAAACCTTATGAATAATATTATACCCTAGGAATATGAATCTTTAGATTAATAAACTCAAGGGATTAATCAAAGTCTTTCGGTAGAAATCACATAAGAGAAATTTTTGGCCTACGTATTTCGAACCAACAAGTGTGGTGTAGAAATCACATAAGAGAAATTTTTGGCCTACATATTTCGAACCAACAAGTGTGATGAACCACACTTGTTGGTTTGAAATGCGTGATGAGCCTTATAAATGGGTAATTATATGGGCTCATTTTACCTTTTAACCTAGTCAAATCAGCCATTCTCTTAGCTTATTGTGTGATTTTCTGATTATATTCATGCTTATAGAGTGAGTTGAATTAGTTATGATGCCATGTGGTCTAACATGTGTTTAATGCAGATTATTGATGAATTTTGGGGTCAAAGTCAAAGATCCAGGGGACAAATGGTAGCAATAACTCGAAGTGGACAAAGGAGGTGACTTATTGGAGGGAATCCCCCTCATTTATTACTCCTCACTTCGAATTCCCCTTCATTCAGCTCGGAGTACAAGCAACCAAATCATGCACTAGAAGGCAACCGAGAAAGTGGAGGATGACTGATGATTATCTCAAGTTTTAGGAGCCAAGCCTCCCTGATTTTAAGAAATTTGTTGGTAGCTTCATTTGTATAGGTAGAGAGGTCTAGGGCCTCACTAGGGTCAGATTTTTGTTGTATTTTTGCTTATGTAAACTCTGCTCCAACTTCGAGCTTATTATTTTGTGATAGTCTCATGTAATCTTGTTATTATTTTGATAATAAAGATGGAATCCTTTTTGAGCTAGCACTGAGTTTCCTCAGAGGGTTGAAGCTCTTAGGTTAGGGCCCAATCCAAGCAGCCAAGCTCCTCTTTACTTGTATTTGTATGTTTTATTTCAGTTTGTAGATTAGCTTGCTATCAAATGTATTTCTTTTATGGGTAAAAACAAGTTGCTTTTGATGATTCAGTAGTTTGCTTCCATTTGTGCTTTCTATAGCAGGTTAAGCAGTGATAAAGAGAAGATTCAAAAGGCTAGCAATAGTGCCTTGGCCTCTCTTCCTCCCTTTGGGACCATGATTGGAGGCAAAGACCCTCTTGCGCCCCAAAAACACAGATTTTCCTCATTCATAGGACTTCTAGTATTTGCATCTTTTTAGTAGGCTAATAGTCGAGCTTTGCTTTGCTTCAGATCTTCTTCATCATGATCACTTCTTTATTTGCAATAGTCTTCTTTCATTTCTTGTAGTATTCCTTAGCATTTCATTTCATAGATCATAGTTTAGACTAGTTTGATACAAAACTCTGTTTTTCTAGATGCACTCATTTCATTGCTTGTTTGATCTTATTGGTTGACTATTAGTTCCTTTGTAGCAGATCTCTTTTAGAAGTAGGCCAGCCTACCAGCCATCCCATCCTCTATTTGATCCCTGCCCTACAGGTTGCCCAAGTCTCACCTCAATTCTGCCTTAGTTTCTTGCATTTTCCATAGAATTCCTTCCTCTCTCCTTGAGAAAATCCAATCATATTTATCTCTCCTGATGATTCTTGGTAGACCCTGGGCGTCCTAACACCTGATTCCAACCTTCATCCACCTTTTCCACCCACTCTCACACCCTCAAAACAATAAAAATTGTGCTCGACCTCCTCTTGTAGGCCTCCTGTAGAATGTTGTTTTTCCTCCTGTAGATTTTCCTGTAGGCTTTCTTTTGAAGGCTGAGTGTGGGAAAAGCCTCCAGAAGGCCAATTGAGACCTCCTAAGACCCATCCACACCATCCTACATCCTCTCAAGTCCCAAAACCGCCCTTCAACACCACCTATTCGCTACCACATTCACACACAATAAATTACATGAGTGTCAAATTCACATAAAAATCCAAAAATATGTCTTTTGCTTATTTGCTTCCAGAAATAGTATAGTTATATGTTGTTTACTTCCTTGAATAGGTAATGGCATTCCTTTCATGGTTTTCATAGCGCTTTCTGCAAAAGTAGAATTAGTTCGTTAATTAGGGTTCACTAGTTTTTCTTTACATTTCAGTCTTTCTCCTTTCTGCAGTTAGAATAGCATCTATCTTTCTTTCCTTTCATCACATATAAAGCTTCTTCTAGAATCCATAGAAGTTGGCTTGAGCTCCTAGTGATCTTGCACCGGTTGACCAAGTGACAACCTGCAGTAAGAACTAGTACTTGTGCATACAACACTGATGCTTCCAAGTTTGTTACGAACTACCGAGCTGATAAGAGTAAAGTAGGCAACCCAGGAGTTGTAGCATTATTGCTGCAATACTGGCGCTCACCACTCTTTAGCATCGTTGTCGGGGAAGCGTCAGAGTATTCTGTGATTACTGCTTTCTTCTATTTTCTATTTTAACGTTCTTCTAATAGTTTATTTCAACAAAAGTAGACTAGTCCTTTCTTTTCCTTCAGTTTTGCATTTCCTTGCTTTCCTTTTCAATTTTGCAAATTTAATTTCAGCAAGAGTAGACTAGTCATTTCTTTTCCTTAAGTTCTCTATTTCCTTGCTTTCCCCTTCAATTATGCAAATTTCATTTCAACAAGTTCATTTCAGTTAGTTTCAATTTGTTTTATCAATTTCAGTTTTGCAGGTACTATTAGTGTGGGGAAAAAAGAAACAAAAACAAACCAAAAGAATTTCCTTTCATGCCTCGTAGGAATAGAGATAACTAAAGAAAAACTTTTTCCAACACCCCCACTGCTTCACACAACCAACCGTCTCTCTTCTTCAACGACTGTGATCAAGAAAAACCCTTAGGTGAATAACAAGACATATTTGAAGAACCTATAGGGGCAGTGTTGAGTCTCAAACCTACACCTTCCTATACACCCTCTCAGCCTTCATTTTCCATTTACTTCATCCACCAAGCCGTTAAATCATTGCATTATAGTCTAAAAAGAGCTTATGACATGGTTTCCTAACTATGTTTATGACAGTTGTTTGGTTTAGATTTTTGTTCAGGCAGCTGCAGAAACTTGTTCAGTTTCTGCAGCCAGCCCAGGTTTCCGCAGCCATTTTGTTAAAGGCTATGCTACAGGTGTCCCATGGAGAAACTGGCCACATGGGCAAGCTACAAGTGACGTGTACATGGAATGTGTCCCTTCATATTAGCCAAATCGCTCATAAACGGTCACGGTCAACGAGGGTCAAAGGCAAGGCCAAACAAGGAATTTAGCGGTGGCACGTCTCTGTTTTGATCACGTGAAGGTTTGCGTGGCACAATCCTCAGCTCACGGAGATATTGGCACACCTGGAGATCAAACCCGTGAACTGAATCCAGCAGCTACCACTCCGAGGATTTAATTGACATGATGACCATCACGCTAGATCTCGGGCCGTGGAGATTTACGTGTCTCTGGCAACGCAGTTGGCAGCGTAGGATCTAGGAGTTAGTTGCAGCATTTTTACTTATAAATAACGCGTTGGTATACGCTGTGTAGTTAGTTTTTGAAGATGTAATTTTAAACTGTGATCAGAACCCCACTGTACTGTGTTTTACGTTGTCTTATTGGTACTCTAATATATGAGAAGACTATATTCCTGAGTTCGATTTATGACTGATCATTGACTGGCTGAAGTTGCAGAGGGCCCTTGCACACCAAAGCTCTATATAGTTTCTCATTTGTTTTCATTATGTTTCTGCTTTTATAATTATTAGCTTGTATATAATATGCTGTTTTGATGTTTATAATTCACTGCTGTTTATATTTTCCTTTATGTTTTCTTATAGCTGTCAGCTGATCAGTGCTTTTATTACAGGTTTTCATAGGCAACCCAGACAAATTTACATCTTTTTGATAACTATTTACATGAGATCATCTTGTCCTTTTCTGCTGATGTTCATTTACTGAATTTTAATTTCCCACATTGTCATTTCTTTTCAGTTTTGCTTTGCTTATTTACTTTTCTGCACATAGACATCATATTACTCATCTGTTTATGATTTCCTTTCTATAAGCCCGGTGACTCAATTAGAGAGGAATCAAAATATTACTTCTTATAGTATGATTTAGTTTGCTTTTCCACAAGATTAGAGATTGAATTGCTTGTCATTTTCAAGAATTGAAACATGAATGAGTAGTGAAATCTTAGTTTCCTTTTATGCAATTTGATTTCTTGCAATTTAGATATCATGTTACTCAGCTTGTTTATGATTACTTCCTATAGCTGGAGCGAGTCGAAAGGTGAAGGGTCAGAATGTGGGTTGAAGTAGTGTGATTTAGTTTGCTTTGCTTTCAGTCTTTGAGTTGATTTAAGTTCAGTTTTTCTTTTCTTTTCTTTACAGCAGCAAGGATACTGGGCCATTGTCACTAGTTCACTGTTTTAGTACATTTCCATTTCCTTTTGAGAGTTGATTTCATTACAGTCAGTTTGAAACTTTCTTTTTGAGAACTTTAAAGTTTGGAAAATCATTGTAGAATCCACCATCACCCTCTACACTTAACTTTCAGTTTTCGCCATCTCACACTAGGAATCCACAGAAGATAAAACCAAAAACAAGCTAAAAAACTCAAAAACGACAAAAGAATAGGAAAACAGTTATCTTGCACATACAGTGCACTTCACTTCATCAGTTTACGACTCCCGGATTGACATTTTTAATAGAAATTTAGAACACACTAAATTGACCAAACATTTTGGCGTCGTTGCCGGGGAAGTGAAATTAGGTAGCCAATTTCTTAAAAAAAAAAAACAAACAAAGAAAATCTCAAGGAAGGTAAAATTGATAATTTCTCAAAGTATGCTCTCCTCTTGCACCTAGTGTGACCTGGAGGATCAGAAAAGAGAATTATTCATTTAATAATTTCTTAAGTATGCTCTCTTCTTGCACCTAGAGTGACCTGGAAGATCAGAAAGAGAATTATTAAGCCAACTTGAAGAAAAATGACATGCATAGAGCAAGAGATTCTAGGGGAAGGTTTTTAGCTAGGGCCAAGAGTTCAATTTTTATAACTCCAACTACTTCAAGGAATAGGCAAGAAACACCTCCATCATCACCAACTCACACTCCTAGCCTTAGGATTCCTGAAATTCAGGAGGCAGTAGTTGAATTAGGAGATTCTCCCACACCATCCACCGAATCTGAATTAAAAACAGACCCTTTCTTTACTTCTACAGGGAAACACATTGTAATTGAAGAAGTAGAATCACCTGAGGAAGAAGAGGGAGAAATTCCTCCTCATTCGCCATTGGTAGAGGAACCAGAGGACCCTGAAGTCACTGAAGAAACTATCATGACAGAGGAAGTAAACGGATTTGGTAGGGGTAGAGGTAGAGGAGGAGGAGGAAATAATGGAGGAGGTAGAGGTAATAATGGAGGAACTAGGGATGGAGATAGCTCATTTGGATTTCCTATAGTCGATGAGGATTCTCGAGCAACAATGAAAAACATTTCACCATCTGTCCTCCCAAACTTTCATGGGTTAAGAAATGAGGATCCTGAAACATTTCTATTTGAGTTTGAGGTCGTATGTCGAACTTATGATTATTTAGAAGAATCTCAAAAACTCAAACTGTTTCCTTTAACATTGAAGGGGGCTACTTTGAAATGGTTCATGGGATTACTCACTCAATCCATTAGGACTTGGAATGATGTGAAACAAACATTTTTGGATAGATACCTGGACTATTGCATGCCCACCAATCACAAAGATGAGGTATTCAAAATGGTGCAAAGAGAAGATGAAAACCTAGAGGATTTACTTGAAAGATTTCAATACAACCTGAAAAGAGCAAAAATGAGTAACTTAGATGAGGAAACCTTGAAAGCCCTTCTATTAAAATCCATTAGAGATGAATGGATAGATATTTTGAACATGATGGGAAAAGGAGATATATCTCAACTTCCACTTCATGATATAGCAGAGCTATGTGTCCATCTCTCAAGAGGAAAATCTAAAACTGGAAAAGGAACAAGAGATCCTTCTCTCATTAGAGCGAACAAATTTGCAACAGGATCAGTAAGTAGAGCTGAGATTGGCAATATGCTTGATGAATTTAAAACCGATATCTTAGGGAGTCTTAGTGAGCAACTAGACACCCTTAGAATACAAAACAAGCAGAAAGCAGAAGCTGAAGCTTTGGCCATCTTTTGCCCAAAATGTAGAAAGAAACATGCTCTAAGGGAATGTCCCCTGGATGCAAAAGTTGTAGAAACATGTATGATTTGCTCAGAAAACCATGAAACTAAGGATTGTCCTTCAATTCCTGGGCTCAAGGCTGTTTTTCAAGAGGACCCAAATTCAATGGAGTCTCTCTGTTTTGTTGCAAGGAGACCTTGGCAGGGGCAACAAAATCAAGGGTTTAACAACTCTATGAACTTTCAAACCCCACCAAATTGGAACCCTTGGCAACAATCTTGGTCCCAACCTCAAAATCCTTTTCAATCATGGGTACAAGGTATGCAAAATCCTTATGGGAGATTTGCTCAATTTTATCAATATCCTCCATCTTTTCAAAATCAACAAGCTCCATAACTTCCAAATCAAAATCCACAACTGTCATTACCATTTTCACAACAACAACAACCTTCTCAACAAAATCCAAATTCTCAAATCTTGCTCCCATTCCAACAGAAGACAAATCAACTACCTTCCCAGCCATTGCCAAACCCCAACAATAAAAACCATCAAAATGCTTACATGGTAGAAGGTCAACAATTTCCTAAATATATGATTGTTCCTCTCAATGATGTACAACTCAGATCTGGTAGAGTTTTAGATAAACCTTCTATAGATGCTCAAAAGCAAAGCATTTCTGAGGAAGATTCTCTTGAAGCCAATAAAGGTTTTGAAGCATCTCTTCAAAACCAAAGCACTCAAAAAGAAAAAGAAAAAGATTTAACCCCCACAACTCCTATAGTTGAGCAACTTGCACCTTCATCCACACCTCCGTTTCCTTAAAGATTACAAATTGACAAAGGGGTGGAAAAACAAATCTTGTTGCCTGACTATGATTTTCTAGATGAATTGAAGAATGTCTGTATCAAGATCCCCTTGTTACAAGCCATTAAAGAAATTCCTATTCTAGCAAAAACAATAAAGGAGTTGAGTCTTAAAAGACCAGGAAGGAAACCAAGAGATACAAGAAGAATCCACCTGGTAGGAAAAATTGCAGATATTATGATGGGAAAAATTACTATGTAGAAGTATGTAGATCCCGGTAGTCCAATTGTCAAAACACATATCAATGGGGTAGAAATTCCAAATACTTTGATTGATTTAGGGGTTGCTATCAATATTATGAGTAGACAGACTATGGAACAGCTGAAACTTCCTAATCTTCTTTTCACACCTACTTTACTGCAACTTGCAGATCGATCAATTATCAAACCAGATGGTGTATTAGAAGACATTTCGGTCTCCTTAGATTCTTGGGAATATCCAGTAGATTTCATGATTTTAACTCCCAAGAGTAATTTAGGAGGACACCCTCTCATTTTAGGAAGACCTTGGCTAGCCACAGCTGATGCTTTTATCAGTTGTAGGTCTAGGGATATGTATATTTCTGATGGTAATTCGACAAAGAAATTCAATCTGTATCCTCCCGCAAAAGCAACTACAGAAATAGGAGATAATGAGTGGGTTGATGATGAATATACTATACAACCTGTCTTTACCATTTCTGAAGCCAGTGAAGATAGTCAAATCCTGAACACATTAGAAAATTTTGAAACATCTTCAGAATATGACCACACACAATTTCAGTTAGATTATGATATTGAGTATCTATCATCTAGACAAATGTCTCTTTTCTCTATGGAAGAATTTGGTAGTTCCACCATCGAGATCTTTCTAGGTAAAACATTGAATATCAACAAAAACTTGGAAAGATCACAACAAGGAGAGCTAACCAAAATTTTGCAAAAACATTCTACTGCATTTGCATGGGAGTATACCGACATGAAAGGTATTGACCCTAAGACTTGCATTCATCACATCTACATCGAGGAGAACAGTAGACCAATCAGACAACCTCAGAGAAGGATGAATCCAAACCTTAGGGAGATAGTGAAAGAAGAACTCCAAAAACTACTCAATGTAAACTTCATTTATCCAATTTCAGATAGTCGATGGGTTTCTCCTTTGGTTATAGTACCTAAAAATAATGGTAAATGGAGGGTTTGTATTGATTACAGGGAATTGAACAAAACAACTTTGAAGGATCAGTTTCCTTTACCCTTTATCGATAAGGTATTAGATACTTTAGCAGGAAAAAAGTATTTTTCATTTTTGGATGGTTTTAGTGGCTATAATCAGATTCAGGTAGCACCTGAAGATCAGGATAAGACCACATTTACCTGTCCATGGGGAACTTTTGCTTACCGAGTACTTCCTTTTGGATTATGTAATGCACCTGCAACATTTCAAAGGGCAGTACTAGGAATATTTTCTGATTTAACCCATGATTGTGTAGAGGTTTATATGGATGACTTTACAGTTTATGGTGATTCATTTGAAGAGGCATTAGAGAATTTGGAAAAAGTCCTTATAAGGTGTAAAGAAACAAACCTTTCATTGAGTCATGAAAAATGCTTTATGATGTTTACTGAAGGGATTGTTTTAGGACATCATATTTCAGGGGATGGGATTAAAGTTGATAGATCAAAAGTTGAAGTCATCTCCAAGTTGCCTATTCCAAATTGTCAAAAAGATGTTAGAAGTTTTCTTGGATTTACTGGATACTATAGAAGATTTATCGAAAACTTCACCAAGATAGCATCTCCACTCTTCAAATTACTTACAAAGGACTGTGAATTCAAATGGGATCCTGATTGTCAATCTGCATTTGAAACTTTGAAAACAAGAATATCTGAAGCACCCATTTTGAGAGGACCAAATTGGAAACTTCCTTTCCATATTTCTACAGATGCTTCAGATACAGCTCTTGGAGCTGTGTTGGGTCAAAAAGATTTAATCCCTTATGCCATTTATTACACCAGTAAAAATTTGACTCCCACCGAGTTAAACTATACTGTGACTGAGAAAGAATTCTTAGCTGTTGTTCATGCAATCAATAAGTTTAGACATTATATAACAGGCTATGAAACTTTTGTCCATACTGATCATTCTGCAATTAGATATTTAATGAACAAACCTATTACTAATGGCAGAGTTACAAGATGGCTCTTACTTTTACAAGAATTCAATATTACTGTGTTGGATAGACCAGGAAAACAAAATGCAGTAGCTGATTTCTTGTCCAGAATCCAAAATACTAATGAAGATTCTCCTGTAGAGGATAAATTTCCAGATGAGTATTTATTTGCAGTAACTATTAAGACTCCTTGGTATGTAGATATTGCTAACTTTTTGGTTACAGGAAAGCTACCTCCACATTTATTTCCTAGCGAAAAAAGAAGAATTATTCAGGAGAGTTCGAGTTATTCATGGATTTCTAATGAATTGTTTAAAACAGGGGTAGATTGTGTGATCAGAAGATGTGTTCGGGAAGATGAAATGCCTGACATCCTCAAGGCATGTCATGATGAACCATGTGGTGGGCACTTTGTTGACAAAATGACAGCCTATAAAATCCTCTTTTTAGGATATTATTGGCCTTCCCTTTTCAAAGATGCAAAGCAATATGTCAGAAGGTGCGACAGCTGCCAAAGAGTTGGAAGACCAACTCTTTCAAATGAAATGCCGTTACAACCACAGGTACTCATCGAACCCTTTGAAAAATAGGCTTTAGATTTCATTGGACCCATTAATCCACCATCTAAACAGAAGAAGTATATATTGGTATGCACTGATTATGTCACTAAATGGGTAGAAGCTAAAGCATTGCCTTCTGCCACTGAAAATTCAGTTGTTCAATTTCTTTTTGAGGATATTTTTACTCGCTTTGGTGTCCCAAGAGAAATTGTGACATATCAGGGAAGTCAATTTACATCTAACTTGATGGAGAAGCTGATGGAAGAATACAAAATCAAGCACATAAAATCTACTCCTTACCATCCGCAAGCAAATGGCCAAGTGGAGTCTACAAACAAATTTCTTGAGAGCATCATCACCAAAACTGTCCATCTACACAGGAGAGATTGGGCAGAGAGGCTTCCTGAAGCCTTGTGGGACTACAGAACTACATGGAGGAATACAACATGACATTCTCCCTATGAACTTGTTTATGGGAAGGAAGTCCTGCTCCCCATTGAATTCCAAGTCAAGAATTTGAAGATGGCAGTTCAGTTGGGGATGGATCTATCAGAAGCCCAAAAGCACAGGTTGGAGTAGCTGAATGAGCTAGATGAGATCAGATAAGAAGCAATTTTAAGAACTGATCTAATTCAACATCAAAGAGCAAGGTGGCATGACAAATACATCAAAGAGAAAAAGTTTCAAGAGGGAGATTGGGCGCTACTGTTTGATTCCAAGTTTAAAGACTTCAAAGGTAAATTTCAGACTCATTGGCTTGGGCCATATGAAATTGACAAAGTCTTTAGCAATGGTGCGGTAAGAATCAAGACCATTGATGAATTTCAAACTCCTCTCATTGTGAATGGCCACCGATTGAAAATTTATCATAAGCCACTCTCAAAAGAGGAATTTGTCAAAATGTTTCAGGAGAATTCTGCAATAAGGCTGATGGAGAAGAATTCTTCTTCCCCATCAGCCTAGCCTTTGTTTCTTTCAGTAAAAAAAAAAAAAAAAAAGAGAGATTTTTTTTTTTTTTTGTATAAGCCTGAAAACCAATCATAAATTGGCGGTCTTATACAGAAAATGTAGAGTGAAAATCAGGGACACCTAACACTATATTTTCCAAAAAAAAAAAATCTCTAGAGCCATCTGAAGCCTCTGGAAGTAGTCCACCAAAGATATCAAGAAAAAGTAGGAGAAAAGAAAAGAGTACCACAATCAAAGACTCCCCTACTACAGAAACTCAAGAAGTTGACCGAAAAGAAGAAGAGAACAGAATTAAAGACAAGAAACAGAGAAAAGAGAAAGGAAAAAGGACCATCCAAGAAGTCTACCCATCACCTGAGCCATCCATAGAGGAGGATTATCAAACACTGTCAGAGAGATTAGTACATCTTCAAGAACAGGCTGTTATAGCAAAGAAAAAGGAAAAAGGGAAACAGAGTATACAAGAAAAGAGTACTAGTCCACCATACTTAAGGAGAAGCACCAGGCTAAGAGGAAAGGGGAGTAGAACCCAAGTAAAATGGCCCCACTTTATTGACTTAGGTGAAGAGACACCTGAGAAATCTCCAGCTGGCCGTAGTCCACCTCAGCCAAGCATTGAAACAAGTCCTCCACATGATGAAAGCCCTTCTCAGCCAGAGATAGAGAGCAGTCCTCCTCCTCCACAAGATTTTGAACTTAGTCCAAGAAAGACACCTGAGGTAGATCCCAATCAACAGGAGGTATATAACTACCTGGAATCTTTAGAACAATCAGCTGCAGGTCCGAGTACCACTCTGCCACTAGATGCACAAGTTCAGTCCTTAAAGCAGGAGGTATTTGAATTAGAGGTCCTAAATAGGCATATCAAGCAAGAAAATGAAGCACTCAAGGAGCAGAGTAAAGTAGATAAAATTATCCATGATAACACTATGCTTCATTTAGGACTATGGCAAAAGAAAAACAAGAAACTGAAGAAAAAGTGCAAAAAGTTGAGCAGAGCATTGATCAATCTCAAATTCAAATGTCTAATAAGGAAACCCAGGATGATGCTAGCACCAAAGAAGAAGAAAAGAGGGCTAGATGTCCTAGCAGAAGCCTCAGAACATATGGATTAGAGGGAAATGACTAAATTTTGGTTGCATGAGGACATGCAACACCTTCACAATGGGGGTATGTTGAGTCTCAAACCTGCACCTTCCTATACACCCTCTCAGCCTTCTTTTTCCATTTACTTCATCCACCAAGCTGTTAAATCATTGCATTATAGTCTAAAAAGAGCTTATGACATGGTTTCCTAACTATGTTTATGATTGTTGTTTGGTTTAGATTTTTGTTCAGGCAGCTGCGGAAACTTGTTAGTTTCCGCAGCCAGCATAGGTTTCCGCAGCCAGCCTAGGTTTCTGCAGCCATTTTGTTAAAGGCTATGCTACAGGTGTCCCATGGAGAAACTGGCCACATGGGCAAGCTACAAGTGACGTGTACATGGAACGTGTCCCTTCAGATCAACCAAATCACTCATAAACGGTCACGGTCAACGAGGGTCAAAGGCAAGGCCAAACAAGGAATTTAGCGGTGGCACGTCTCTGTTTTGACCACATGAAAGTTTGTGTGGCACAATCCTCAGCTCATGGAGATATTGGCACACCTGGAGATCAAACCTGTGAACTGAATCCAACAGCTACCACTCCGAGGATTTAATTGACATGATGACCATCACGCTAGATCTCGGGCCGTGGAGATTTACGTGTCTCTGGCAACGCAGTTGGCAGCATAGGATCTAGGAGTTAGTTGCAGCATTTTTACTTATAAATAACGCGTTGGTATACGCTGTGTAGTTAGTTTTTGAAGATGTAATTTTAAACTGTGATCAGAACCCCACTGTACTGTGTTTTACGTTGTCTTATTGTTACTCTAATATATGAGAAGACTACATTCCTGAGTTCGATTTGTGACTGATCATTGACTGGCTGAGGTTGCAGAGGGCCCCTGCACACCAAAGCTCTGTATAGTTTCTCATTTGTTTTCATTATGTTTCTGCTTTTATAATTATTAGCTTGTATATAATATGTTGTTTTGATGTTTATAATTCACTGCTGTTTATATTTTCCTTTATGTTTTCTTATAGCTGTCAGCTGATCAGTGCTTTTCTTACAGGTTTTCATAGGCAGCCCGGGCAAATTTACATCTTTTTGATAACTACTGACATGAGATCATCTTGTCCTTTCTGCTGATGTTCATTTACTGAATTTTAATTTCCCGCATTGTCATTTCTTTTCAGTTTTGCTTTGCTTATTTACTTTTCTACACATAGACATCATATTACTCATCTGTTTATGATTTCCTTTCTATAAGCCCGGCGACTCAATTAGAGAGGAATCAGAATATTACTTGTTGTAGTATGATTTAGTTTTCTTTTCCGCAAGTTAGAGATTGAATTGCTTATGTCATTTTCAAGAATTGAAACATGAATGAGTAGTGAAATCTTAGTTTCCTTTTATGCAATTTGATTTCTTGCAATTTAGATATCATGTTACTCAGCTTGTTTATGATTACTTCCTATAGCCGGAGCGAGTCGAAAGGTGAAGGGTCAGAATGTGGGTTGAAGTAGTGTGATTTAATTTGCTTTGCTTTCAGTCTTTGAGTTGATTTAAGTTCAGTTTTTCTTTTCTTTTCTTTATAGCAGCAAGGATACTGGGCCATTGTCACTAGTTCACTGTTTTAGTACATTTCCATTTCCTTTTGAAAGTTGATTTCATTACAGTCAGTTTGAAACTTTCTTTTTGAGAACTTTAAAGTTTGGAAAATCATAGTAAAATCCACCATCACCCTCTACACTTAACTTTCAATTTTCGCCATCTCACACTAGGAATCCACAGAAGATAAAACCAAAAACAAGCTAAAAAACTCAAAAACGACAAAAGAATAGGAAAATGGTTATCTTGCACATACAGTGCACTTCACTTCATCAGT
The DNA here is from genome assembly GCA_031772625.1 of Pinus tabuliformis. Lineage (NCBI taxonomy): Eukaryota > Viridiplantae > Streptophyta > Pinopsida > Pinales > Pinaceae > Pinus > Pinus tabuliformis. Next base: position 1,236,547,187 of record CM062805.1, on the reverse strand, counting down.
TTACGACTCCCGGATTGACATTTTTAATAGCAATTTAGAACACACTAAATTGACCAAACAGGAAGAAGAAGAAGAAAACATTCCTCTGGAGCCAATGGCTGAACACAGAAATGCTAGGGGGAATGGAGAGAGAATAGAGGGTACCTTTCCCATTCGGGAGACTAATGGAGACACCAAAATGAAGAATATAAGCCTTCTGCCCTACCTCATTTTCATGGTCTGACTACAGAAGATCCTGACACCTTTTTGTTTGAGTTTGTTGTTATCTGTCAAGCCTATGACTATACAAAAGATGAGCAAAAGTTGAAATTGTTCCCTTCTACTCTTAAGGATGCAGCACTGTGTTGGTTCATGGGATTACCTAGCAATAACATCACAACTTGGGCTCAGATGCAGCAAGCCTTTAACAAAAAGTATTGAGACTATTGTAGGTCAAAAGATACTAAAGAAAGTATTTTCTGAATGACCATAGGAAGTGATGAGTCCCTGGAGGACTATGAAGAGAGGTTCCATCTCAGTTACAAAAGGGTCAGGTGTACACTTGACCCTGAGTCTCTGAAGCTGGTCCTACTCAAGGGAATCCAGGAAGATATTTTAGACACCCTCCATCTACTGGCCGGGGGAGACATATACTAACTATCCTATGAGGACATAAAGACTATTTTTAGAAACCATTATAGAACAGTCAAAAAGAAAGATAGGGGGAGTCACCCCATAACCAATACCTCTTTCTCTAACACATCCATTAAAGGAGAAATTGGAAACAGTTGGATGACTTCAAGAGCGAGATGTTGCAGACTCTTGCCATGCAAATGGATACCTTGCATATCAAAAGGAAACAAGAGGAAGCAGAGAGGGCTTTGGCCATTTTTGCCCTAGATGCACCAGGAGGCATCCTAGGAATGAATGCCCTTTAAACTCTGTAGAGGTTTGTTTAGTCTGTGAAGAAAATCATGCTACATATAAGTTCCCTTCCTTACTCAAACTTAAATTTGTATATCAAGGGGCTGAGGGATTCACTGAGCATCTCTATTACATAAACCAAAGGAGGCTGCATGGACCTAGACCATACCAACAGGGGATGCAAGGGACATCTCAGGCACACTACAACCCCAACCAAGTTACTTCCATACCTTCTTGGGGCCCTCCTACTCATCCTCCCTAGTCCACGCCTCCTCCTTGGTCCTTCACATCTCAATATCAAGCCCAAGCAGCCATCCATTCATTTCAATCCTATGCTCAGCCACAACCTTAGTGGAATGCACCTCATCAAGGGTGGAGGCCCCAGTATAACTCTCTTCCCGCTCTTTTGCCTCCACCACCTACCGAACCACAACTATTACCTCCTGCTCTACCAAAGCAACCCCAAATGCCTACCCAGCCAAATCCAAACCCGAACAACAAACAGGCTCAGCAAGTGTATAGTGGGGAATCATCATGTCCAACTTATGCTGTGGAGATTCAGGAACTTAACTTGCGATTTGGGAAAGTTCTCCCAGATAGCCAGCCTCCACCCAGGGAAGTTGAGGAAGATAAAGAGGAAAGTGAACCAAAAGTAATTCCATCCTTTCCTGAGAGACTATTTGTGACAGTCCAGCCTACCCCAGAAGAAATTGAACGCATGGGAGAATTGAAACATTTATGTGTAAAGATACCACTTCTCCAAGCCATAAACGATGTACCTATCTACAATATGTTGATCAAAGATAAGTGCTTTAGGAATCCAACAAAGGTGCAAGAGAGATGCCCCAACCATCAATGTCATAGGGCAACTGTCCGACCTAATGTTAGGGAAGGTAATCTGTCCAAAATGTTTGGACCATGGAAGCCCAGTAGTTGATGTCCACATCAATGGCACCATGATCCCACACACCTTGATTAATATAGGAGCTGCCATTAATGTAATGACAAAGGACACAATGCTCAAACTCAATCTCCAGGGCTCCTTGAGGAAGACCACGACCATGCTACAGCTAGCAGACCGCTCCACCATGACCCTTGAGGGGATTGTGGAAGATATGATGGTCTCCATTGATTCTTGGGAGTAACCTGTTGATTTCTTATTTCTCCAACCAAAGGCAAAGATAACTGGGTATCCTCTCATTCTAGGAAGACCCTGGTTGGCTACTGTTGTTGCCTACATCAACTATTGAGCTGGGAACATGACCATAAAGAACAGGCATATGTCCAAAAAGTTAATCCTATATCCTCCTACCCAACCATTGTTGGAACATGTTCTACCTCTCTGGTTGGAGGAGGAAGATGAGGATGAAATCTATGTTGCACCACTTTTTGCATTAGAAACAACCATGGGAGGAAAACAACAAGATGAGGATGATATGATTGAAAATTTGATTCAGAATCCACCTCCCAGTGTATTGCCATTAGAGGACATAGTAAGAGAAACCCAAAAGAACCCCTCAACTGATCTCTATGCGGCCAACTCCACTCCTCTCCGTATTAAGAATATAGAGTTCAACCTAGAAAGAACCTTGAAAATCAATCCATCCCTATCCACTTCCTAGGAGAAGGAATTGTGTAGCTTGCTGAGAAAACACCTAGGTGCCTTCGCCTAGAGTTATAAGGAGATGAAGGGAGTGCAACCTTCAGTATGTACTCATCATATATACATCAAAGAGGGTTGCAAGCCAATCCGGAAACCTCAAAGGAGGATGAATCTAGCACTTAAAAATATTGTTAAGGAAGAACTACAGAAATTGCTTGATGCAGGATTCATCTATCCCATCTCTAACAGTGAATGGATCTCTCCTTTGGTGTTAGTTCCAAAGAAAAATGGTAAGTGGAGAATCTGTGTCGATTATCAGGAATTAAACAAAGCCACTAAGAAGGACCATTTTCCTTTACCTTTCATAGATCAAGTGTTGTCTGGCAGGGAAAAAGTTTTTCTCTTTCCTAGATGGGTTTAGAAAGTACAATCAAATTCAAATTAGCCCGAAAGACCAGGATAAGACCACTTTCACTTGTCCTTGGGGTACCTTTGCATACCAGGTCTTTCCTTTTGGTTTGTGTAATGCTCCAGCCACTTTCCAAAGAGTGGCACTGAGTATATTTTCTGAATTATTTCATAATGCAGTAGAGATATACATGGATGACTTTACTCCTTATGGCTCTAACTTTCAAGAAGCTTTATCTAATCTAGGAAAAGTTCTAGACAAGTGTATTGAGATGAACATGGCCCTCAGTCTGGAAAAATGTGAATTTTTTATGACTGAAGGGTCCGTGCTAGGTCATGCCATATCTCAGCAAGGACTGTAAGTGGACCCCAACAAAATTGCCATCATCCAAAGGGTCCCACCTCCTCAAATGGTGAGAGATGTAAGAAGTTTCCTAGGCTTAGCTGGGTATTACCGGAGATTCATTAAAGATTTCAGCAAGCTAGCCTCTCCTTTGTTTGGCCTCTTAGGTAAAGATTTTGAGTTCATATGGTTAGAAAACTATCAAGAAGCCCTAGATACCTTGAAGAGTAAGCTCGTCACTGCCCCAATTCTGAGAGGCCCAAACTGGGCCCTACATTTCCACATTCACACAGATGCCTCGAACAAAGCAATAGGAACAACCTTGGGACAAATTGATGAAAATTTACCTTATGCCATATACTTTATGAGCAAAAACTTGTCAAAGGCAGAGTTAAACTATACAGTGACCGAGAAGGAGCTCCTAGCTGTTATGCATTCCTTAAACAAATTTAGGAATTATATCACAGGCTATCAAACCTTTGTGCACACTGATCATGTTGCAATTAGATATTTAATGAATAAACCAAATGTAAATGCTCGCATTATTAGATGGTTGCTTTTACTGCAATAGTTTGATTTGACCATTATTGATAAGCTTGGTAAAGAAAATGTTGTTGCTGACTTTTTGTCTAGAGTAAATTTGCCTGCAGGTGAAGAAGGAATGGTGGATGACCAAATGCCAGATGAACATCTGTTTGCTATCTCAGTACTCTCTCCATGGTTTGCTGATATAGAAAACTACTTGGTTTCAGCACAATTCCCACCACACCTATCCTCAAAAGAGAAGAGCAAGATAGTAAGGAAAAGCACCCCTTTCACCTGGATTGGGGGAAATCTCTTTAAACTTTTCCCAGATCAAATCTTGAGAAGATGTGTTAGGGAGTAGGAAGTCTTCAACATCCTCCTGACCTATCATGACGGGCCTTGTGGAGGTCATTTTGCAATAAAAAGAACTACCTTCAAGATACTGCAAACAGGCTACTATTGGCCAACTCTTCATTAGGATGTGAGGAGATATACTAGCCAGTGTGATCGATATCAGAGTATGGGGAAACCTACTCCAAAGGATGAGATACCCATGCAACCTCAAGTGACCTTTGAGCCATTTGAGAAATGGGGCATGGACTTTGTGGGTCCTATTAGCCCTACAATTAGAACAATACATCGTTGTGTGCATCGACTACCTGACAAAGTGGGCAGAAACAAAAGCAATCAAAGTAGCGACAAAGGAAAAAGTAGCTGAGTTTTTGAGGGAAAACATATTCTACAAGTTTGGGTATCCAAGAGAGTTGGTCATAGATCAAGGCAGTCAGTTTAGTTCCAATTTGATTAAGGACCTGCTCACACATCATAGAATCAAGCACAGGACTTCCACCCCTTACCATCCATAAGCCAATGGGCAGGTGGAGGTCACTAACAGAGCATTGGAAGGGATCTTGACAAAGGTAGTGAGAAGCTGTAGAAAAGACTGGGCAGAGAGATTAGTTGAGGCCACTTGGGCCTACAACACAACATGGAAGACCACTATAGGGTTCACACCCTATGAGTTGGTCTATGGGAAGAAGGCTTTGCTGTCAATAGAATTTTAATTCAATACCCTGAGGATGGTAGCTCAACTAGACCTAAACCTCAGCCATGCACAGAAAGAAAGATTACTTCAGCTCAATGGATTGGATGAACACAAAATGTAGGCCCTTCTCCATACAGAGGTAGTTCAGATTCAGAGAAAGATATGGCGTGACAAAAACATCAAGGAGAAGAAATTCCAAGAGGGAGATTGGGAACTAATCTATGATTCAAGATACAAATATTTCAAGGGAAAGATAAGGACAAGATGGCTGGGACCCTACACTGTGGAGAAATGAAATGACAATGGTTCAATTCTGATCAGAACCATTGATGATGAAACCATCCCCCTGTTTTTCAATGGACACCGGTTGAAAGTTTACAAGGAACCCCTCTCCAAGCAAGAGTTCGTTGAAGATATGAATAAGACAGTGATGGTAGTGGAGCATGTCTTAGCCTCCACTTCACCCACTCACTAAAAAAATAAAAATAAATAAATAGTATATATATGCATATATATATATATAATAATAATAATAATAATGACTTGAGTGAAAACCTCCATGAGGTGCTTGAGTCCCATCATTGGGTTGAAAACCTCTTTTGAGGCGGCCCAATGATGTCAAAAAAAAGGGAGAAAAAGGAGAGAAGAGAATAAGATCCCTGGGTGAAAACCTCCCTTGGAGGTGCCTAGGGTAGGCAATTAATGTGAAAACCTCTCTAAGGCGCCCATGTTGTTTTCAAAAAAAAAAAAAAGAGAAAAAGAAAAATGAATTTTCATTTGCATTACAGGTTTGCAGGAGGACTTCTAGAAGAAGAACAAGGTGCCAAGGGAGCCCTAACATCCACACCAACACTTATCCTACCTTCCGACACCTTCCTCCATCATTCTTGGCATTTCTTTCACCCCACTGTGCTTCTTTTTCAAAAACTATGTTTTCTATAGGAGGCTCATGTAGGACTTACAGAGAGCCAAAAATAGATATAAAAGGAAATTCGAGGGACAGGGAAGCTTCATGAAGAACCTATAAACCATCCTACAGTCTTCAAACTTCCTTGCCATTGTTTCCAAGCCTGCATCACACCCCAAGCATCATTCTTCTCCCTGTCCAAGAAAAACACAGAAAAAACAGTTTTTTAGGAAAAGAAAAAAAACAAAAACATAAGAGAGGAAGCAGCACCATCCACCTCACCTGAAGCCTACCTATTACCTCTCCATCTCCATCTGCATCTCTGGCATCATCCTCATAGCTCCAAGCACAAAAAGAAGCTAAATTTTCAAGGGGAGAAGCAGCTACAGGAGCTCCTGTAGGAATTCCTGTAGCAGCTGATCCCATTAAAATCCAGCATCAGCAGCAAGAGAGTGCAAACATGAAGTTGAAGAAGACACCTGAAGCTCAGATCCAGCCAGAGAAGAACCTGCACAAGACACAACCACACATCAGCAAGTAGACAACATGCATCAAAAGAAACAAAGGCATGTAGCAGAGAGAGAGAGCCACAACACCTCACAGCAAATACATTCGGATCTCAGGTAAGTAAATAACCTGCTCCTCTGTTTGTGTTTGTGTAATTAGAAGGAATTCAAAAGCAACGAGATGGTTGAGTTTGAATGAGGGAAAGGTGTCTAGTTAACTTGGCCACATTCATCTAGTTGACTCCACTCATCCGAAGATGTCACCCACATGTGCGGATGGTCAAATGAAGAAAGATGTCAAGGATAGGTAGTGGAGGAAGTGTGAACTCCGATGCAATCATGAGGGATGATCACGAGGAGGGGCCATGATGACAAGGTAGGTGGGGACCAATGGTCCATATATGGCCAATGTACACTTTTCCAGCTCACCCTCCATCACCAGAAATATACATAAAGGGAAATAAGTACTCCTCTCCAAGCACTCTCACCACCTTTTCCCTCATTCTCTCCTCGTAACCCAGCTACAACAGTGTCCTTGTGCCCCCACAGCCTCGTAACCATCATCCTCCATCGATCTCTCCCATATTCCCGCTCTTGGAATTCTCTACAGGATCACTTACAGGTTTTACAGGAGCACCTATAGGAATTATACAGGAGGGACATCAGGCTTCTACAAGAGGGGCAGTGAGCTGTTTTGAAGGGAGAAAACATGGGTTTTAGCATGATTTTTTATCTAAGCAGATAGGTTCCATGCATTCCCCCATTGAATATCAAAATATGCAAGCAATGGTTTAAATTTGAGGAGGAAATAAAGCCTTTATAAGGAGGAAATACATAATAATAATAAAAAAATCTGTATTTTTTTTTAAGCATAGTCTCCTCTGTTTCTTTATTTTTCTCCAAAAATTGTTGTCTCCATCTCCACATTTGGTTCCAAAAAAAAGTATAAACAAAATGACAAGAGGATTTATGAGGAAGGAGCCCACCAACTCCACCAGGCTCCATGCACATCCCCAAGTAGTGGACATATTCACAAGAGAAAATTAAATGAACTTTTTTGAGAAATTTCGAGGGTTTGATGACGAATTTGCCCACTCTTTGGTATCTCACTCAAGAACACATGCCACTGTCACCTTTAGAGGTCTTTCCATGGAGATAACCCCTGAATTTATCAGTAGAGTCACCACCCTTCCTCTTGGGCTACCTTGGAGTAAGGATGAGAAACCAATTGGCCAGACCACCAAGTAAAACTTTTCCAAAACAATGAAACCCCTGTAGAGGATAAAAATGGCATTAGAAGGGCTAGCATACCATATCCTTGGGATAAGGTTAGCTATCAAATAATCAAGTATATTTTTTGTGAGGGTAGGTACAACATTGTCTATGGTTATCACTTTAGAATCCTTCATGAATTAAGGTATGGCATGGACACTCCAGCCCCTCAGAAGCTTAGCATCCCCTACTTCCTCCTACAGTCCCTGATTGACTCCAGCACTAAAGTAAAAGCAGGAAATTCAGAGTAGCTAGCTCACCATGGGTTGATCAAAATCCTAGTGGAAGAAGCTCTCCATACATTTACACTCCATATAGCATGGGAAGTCTTATGAAACATGACAGCTGAGGATGACATAAAAGCCCTAACCTATGATATCAATCCTATTGGCAGTGAGGAGGAAGAGCAGTAAGGGGGAGAAGGTGAAGCAACTGGTGAATTAGCAGAACAAGAAGGGAAGGAGGAAGAAACTAAGATAGAGGAGGAGACAGCTGAAGAGACAGAGTAGGAAGAAACAGAGAAAACAGAGACAGAAAAAGAGATGCATATCCTTTACAAACAAGTATGGCCTTGTTTCTAATAACTTCTCCATTTTCATTCAGCTTGTTTTTGAATATCCATTTAGTTCCTATGATATTCTTATCATGAGGTCTAGGAAATAATTCCCAAGCATTATTCTTTTCAATTTGCTCAAGTTCTTCATTCATGGCCTTGACCCAACATTCATCTTTGCATGCTTCATTTAAATTTTGAGGTTTGGTGGAGGAAAGAAATGCGGAAAAGACAGAACAAGGAGAAGTGTCCCCTAAGACTCTGGAAAGAGAGGCAGCAGCTGCTCTCGCTACCCTCAGTACACCAATCAAGCCAAAACAAAAGAGGAAAAGGCAGGCCTCCATGTATTTCAGGGCTAGGAAGAGCACAAGAATCAAAACAGAAAATCTCAGCCCTCTTCAAAAGTGCCAATTACAATTAAAGATTCACCCTCTTCCCAAGGAAAAGAATCCCCGTCCAAGGCACCTATCACATATGAAAGAGGGACTCCTAGATCTCCCACATGGAAAGAAAAGGTATAACTACAGGACCCAAAAACAGTCCTACAGGAGACACTGTCAAAACTACAAGAGACCCAAAATCTTGAGAAAATGATGGAAGGACAGCCACAGGTAAAGGAGGAAGAAACAAAGCTACAGGAACCTGATCTCCAGCCCAGTGTTGCCTCCTACTACAATCTTCTTGAGGGAGGAAAGATAATTCCACAAAAATTTGCAATTCCACTATTCTTTGAACTAGAGAAAGATAGAATAAGAACACATAGGTGGATGCAAATAGCCAAATCCAAAGGAGTTGAGGATATTGGCCATATGGAAAACAAACTTAAAGAAATGGGCAGAGAGTTGAGTGCTATCAGACATAGGGAAGCAATTACCAGAAGCCAACTTGAAACTGAAAATGAATTGCTAAGGAGGCAACTGCAAGAGAAAGAGACCTAGCTGGCATGCATGACCAGGTTATCCATGAAGGCATTGCAATGTAGAACACCAGCAAAATCCTATGGCCTATATCTCAAGGACTAATGGTTACAATTTTAGATAAAGAATTTAGCACAAAGAGGCACAATGCCTTTCCAAGATTACAGGCAGTTTATGGACCTATATGACCAAAGCACATCAAAGGATAAGGAAAAGATTGCAGAATTATACCTACATAACATGGCCCTCATAGACATGAATGTGTGGGACCCTAATGCCAGGCTAGGGGACCTGCAACTAATGGCCATGGCCTCATGAATGAACCATGAAGAGTTGAGAGTAGTAGAAATAAGAAGATTGATGATAAAAGATCAAAAATGAGCCATTAATGATCAGAGCTGAGCCGTTAGATCCCATGGCACTCATCAGCACACATAACCTACTTGCCAATAATCCTCATATTTCCCCTAGATATATAAGTGATTAGGCACAAGCCATTGCACACTTTGAGGATATGCAAAGGCTACTTGGGGATGATTGTGTGCATGCATGCATGAGGAGATGGAACACCTTACCACATAGTCTGCAGATCAGGGAATATCATTCCCCCATGAGGATGAAGGAGGCATTAAGAAGAGTGCCAATGTACAAGCGCTCCATGCAGAGGCTAAAGGTCAACTGGATTGGCCTCAAATTGAGTCCCCCACTGCTGCTAGGCATGCTGGAAGGCAGAAGAGAAGAAGAAGAGGAGGAGCAGTGGGAAGAGATAGAAAGGAAGGCAAGATTCTATGACAAGGAAGAGGAGACCACATCAGAGGCTTGGGATGCTAGGGAGGCCACCAGGGCCATAAAAGATGAGGAGATGGACTAAGTTTCTCAAAGGATGAGCAACACTTTCAGTAGGGGGTGATGATGAGCCTCATAAATGGGTGATTATATGGGCTCATTTTACCTTCTAACCTAGTCAAATCAACCATTCTCTTAGCTTATTGTGTGATTTTCTAATTATATTCATGCTTATAGAGTGATTTGAGTTACTTATGATGCCATGTGGTCTAACATGTGTTTAATGCAGATTATTGATGAATTTTGGGGTCAAATTCAAAGATTCGATGGATAAATGGCAGCAATAACTCGAAGTGGACAAAGGATAGGAATTATAGGAGGAAATCCCCCTCATTTATTACTCCTCACTTCGAATTCCCCTTCATTCAGCTTAGAGTACAAGCAGCCAAATCATGCATTAGAAGGCATCCAAGCAAGTGGAGGATGACTGATAATTATCTCGAGTTTGGGGAGCCAAGCCTCCCTGATTTTAAGGAAGTTGTTAGTAGCTTCATTTGTGTAAGTAGAGAGGCCTAGGGCCTCACTAGGGTTGGATTTTTCTTGTATTTTTTCTTATGTAAACTCTTCTCCAACTTCGAGCTTATTATTTTGTGACAGTCTCATGTAATCTTGTTATTATTTTGATGATAAAGATGGAATCCTTTTTGAGCTAGCACTGAGTTTCATCAGAGGGCTGAAGCTCTTGGGTTAGGGCCCAATCCAAGAAAACAAGCTCCTCTTTACTTGTATTTGTATGTTTAATTTCATTTTGTAGCTTAGGTTTTTGTTAGATGTATTTCTTTTATGGGTAAAAATAGGCTGCTTTTGATGATTCAATAGTTTGCTTCCATTTGTGTTTTCTATAGCAAGTTAAGTAGTGATAAAGAGAAGATTCAAAAGGCTAGCAACATTGCCTTGGCAACTCTCCCTCCCTTTGGGACCATGATTTGAGGTAAAGACCCTCTTGTTTCCCCAAAAACACAGATTTTCCTCATTCGTAAGACTTCTAGAGTTTGTAGCTTTTTAGTAGGTTAATAGTCCAGCTTCGCTTTGCTTCAGATATTCTTCATCATGCTCACTTCTTTATTTGCAATAGTATTCTTTCATGCTTTCCTTTCTTGCAGCATTCCTCAGCATTTCCTTTCATAAATCATAGTTTAGACTAGTTTGATGCAAAACTCTGTTTTTCTAGATGCACTTATTTCATTTCTTGTTTGATCTTGATGGTTGTCTGTCAGTTCTTTTGCAGCAGATCTCTTCTAGAAGAAGGCCATCCCATCCTCCATCTGATCCTTGCCCGACAGGTTGCCCAAGTCTCACCTCAATTCTACCTTAGTTTCCTGCATTTTCCATAGAATTTCTTCCTCTCTCCTTGAGCAAATCCAATCATCTTTCTCTCTCCTGATGATTCTTGGTAGACCCTAGGCACCCTAACACCTCATTCCAACCTTCATCCACCTTTTCCACCCACTTTCACACCCTCAAACAGTAAAAACTGCTCTCGGCCTCCTCTTGTAGGCCATCTGAGACCTCCTAAGACTCATCCACACCATCCTACATCCTCTCAAGTCCCAAAACCACCTATTCGCTGCCACATTCACACACAATAAATTACATGCATGTCAATTTCACATAAAAATACATAAAAATTCAAAAATATGTCTTTTGCCTATTTGCTTCCTGAAATAGCATAGTTAGATGTTGTTTACTTCCTTTAATAGGTAATGGCATTCCTTTGTTGGTTTTCATAGCGCTTTCTGCAAAAGTAGTATTATTTGGTTAATTAGGGTTCACCAGTTTTGCTTTACGTTTCAATGTTTCTCCTTTCTGCAGTTAGAATAGCATCTATCTTTCTTTCTTTTCATCACATATAGAGCTTCTTCTAGAATCCATAGAAGTTGGCTTGAGCTCCTAGTGATCTTGCGCTGACAAACCAAGTGACAACCTGCAGTAAGAACTAGTACTTGTGCATACAACACCGATGCTTCCAAGTTTGTTACTAACTATCGGGTTGATAAGAGTAAAGTAGGCATCCCGGGAGTTGCAGTGTTATTGCTACAATACTCGTGCTCACCAACGTGTAGGCCAAAAATTTCTCTTATGTGATTTCTACCAAAAGACTTTGCTTAATTCATTATGGATCACAAAATTTTGAGTACCACAAAAAAAAGAAAAAAAAAAAGAGGAAAAAAAAACAAAGAAAAACAAAAAAGAAAAAAACCAAGGGATTTATACTAAAAACCTAAGGAAATAATACTAAACCCAAGTGATTAATATTATAAAGTCAAGGTATATAAACCGTAAGATATATATTATAAACCCTAAAATAGTCATGGATGATCATGGTTGATTTTCATATTGAGACAGTCTTTGTCACAATGCGACGTTGGACCATGGTTGACCATGATTGATTTTCTTATGGAGACAATATTTGTAAAATGCGACATTGGACCATGATTGATTTTCATATTGAGAAAATATTTGTCACAATGTAACATTGGACCATGGTTGATCATGATTATAAACCCAATGGATTTATATTAAACCCAAGGATTAATATTATAAACCCTATGAATATTATTATACTCTAGGAATATGAATCCTTAGATTAATAATCCCAAGGGATTCATATTATAAACCCAAGGGAATAATACTAAAACCAAAGGGATTATAAACTCAATACTATCTCAATATGAAAATTAAACATGGGTTTATTTTAGGGTTTATAATATTTATCTTAAGGCTTATACACCTTGGGTTTATAATATTAATCCACTGGGTTTTAATATTATTCCCTTGGGTTTATAATACCTTGGGGTTTTAGAGTTAATCTCTTGGGTTTATTATATCAAACCCTTGGGTTTATCAATCTAAGGGATCATATTCCTAGGGTATAATATTATTCATAAGGTTAATAATATTAATCCGTGGGTTTATTATTTCCTTAGGTTTATGATATCGATCTCTTGGGTTTATTAATATAAGGGTTCCTATTCGTAGGGTATAATATTATTCATAGGGTTAATCATATTAATCCTTGAGTTTAATATAAATCCTTTGGGTTTATAATCATGGTCAACCATGGTCCATCGTCACAATGTGACAAATATTTTATCAATATGAAAATCAACCATGGTCCAATGTCACATTGGGATAAAGATTGTCTCCATATGAAAATCAATCATTGTTAACCATGGTTAAGAATGGTCCAACATCGCATTGTGACAAAGATTGTCTCAATATGAAAATCAACCATGGTAAACATTGTCAAACATGTTTATTTTAGGGTTTACAATATTTATCTTAGGGTTTATATACATCGGGTTTATAATCCCTTGGGTTTAGTATTCCCTTGAGTTTATAATACCAATCCCTTGTCTTTATTAATCTAAGGGTTCATATTCCTAGGCTATAATATTATTCATAGGGTATATAATATTAATCATTGGGTTTAATATAAATCCCTTGGGTTTATAATCATGGTCAACCATGATCTAATGCCACATTGTGACATATTTTCTCAATATGAAAATCAACCATAAACCAATGTCGTGTTGTGACAAAGATTGTCTCGATATGAAAATCAATCATGCTTAACCATGGTCCAATGTCGCATTGTGACAAATATTGTCTCAATATGAAAATCAACCATGGTCAACCATGGTCCAATGTTACATCGTGACAAATATTGTTTCAATATGAAAATCAACCATGGTCAACGATGTTTATTTTAGGGTTTGTAATATTTATATTAGGGTTTCTATACCTTGGGTTTATAATATTAATCCCTTTGGTTTAATATTTAATTTCCTTGGGTTTATAATCCGTTGGGTTTTAGTATTATTCCCTTGGGTTTATAATATCAACTCCTTTGGTTTATTATTTTAAGGGTATATATTCCTAGGTATAATATTACTCATAGGGTTTATAATACCAATCTTACGGTTTAATATAAATCCCTTGGGTTTATAATCATGGTCAACCATGGTCCAATGTCACATTGTGACAAAGATTGTCTCAATATGAAAATCAACCATTTTTAACCATGATCAACCGTGGTTCAACGTCGCATTTTGAAAAAGTTTAACTCAAAATGAAAATCAACCATGGACCAATGTCACATTATGAAAAAGATTGTCTAAATATAAAAATAAACCATGGTCAACCATTGACAACCATCATCAACCATGGTTAATCATGGTGAACCATGGTCTAGTGCCATATTGTGACAAATATTGTCTCAATATGAAAATCAACCATGGTCAACCATGGTCTAGTGCCATATTGTGACAAATATTGTCTCAATATGAAAATCAACCATGGTCAACCATGGTCCAACGTCACATTGTGACAAAGATTTTCTCAATATGAAAATTAACAATGGTAAGTCATGGTAAACCATGTGTATTTTAGGGTTAATAGTATTTATCTTAGGGTTTATATACCTAGGGTTTATAATATTAATCCCTTAGCTTTAATATTATTTCGTTGGGTTTTTAATCTAAGGGTTTATAATATTAATCCCTTTGGTTTACTAATCTAAGGGTTGATATTCTTAGGGTGTAATATTATTCATAGGGTTTATAACATTAATCATTGTGTTTACTATAAATATCTTGGGTTTATAATCATGATCAACCATGACCAACCATGGTACAACATCACATTGTGAAAAAGATTTTCTGAGTATGAAAATCAACCATGGTCCAACGTCACATTATGGCAAAAATTGTCTTTATATGAAAATCAATCATGCTCAACCATGGTCAACCATGGTCCAACATCACATTATGAAAAAATTTCTCTCAATATGAAAATCAACCATGGTCAACCATGTTTATTTTATGGTTTATAATATTTATCTTAGATTTTATACACCTTAGGTTTATAATATTAATCCCTTGGGGTTTTAGAATTAACCCCTTGGGTTTATAATATCAATCCCTTGTGTTTATCAATCTAAGGGTTCATATTCATAGGGTTTAATATTATTCATAAGGTTTCTAATATTCATCCTAGGGTTTAATATAAATCCCTTTCATTAATAATCATGGTCAACAATGCACAACCATGGTCCAATGTCACATTGTGACAAATATCATCTCAATATCAAAATCAATTGTGGTCAACCATCCCAGTGTGACAAAGTTTTTCTAACTATGAAAATAAACCATGGTAAAACATGGTCAACCATGTCTATTTTAAGGTTTATAGTATTTATCTTAGGATTTATATACCTTGGGTTTATAATATAAATCCCTTGGGTTTAATATTATTACCTTGAGCTTATAATTCGTTGGGTTTATAATATCAATCTGTTGGGTTCATTAATCTAAGGGTTCATATTCCTAGGGTATAATATTATTCATAGAGTTTATAATATAAATCCTTGGGTTTAATATAAATCCCTTGGGTTAATAATCATGGTCAACCATGGTCTATTGTCACATTGTGACAAAGATTTTCTCAATATGAAAATCAACCATGGTCCGGCGTTGCAATGTGAAAAGATTGTCTCGATATGAAAATCAATCATGCTCGACCATGATCAACCATGGTCCAACGTCACTTTGTGACAAAGATTGTCTCAATATGAAAATGAATTATGGTCAACCATGTTTATTTTAGGGTTTATAATATTTATCTTAGGGTTTACATACCTTATGTTTATAATATTAATCCCTTGGGTTTAATATTATTCCCATGGGTTTCTAATCTAAGGCTTTATAATATTAATACCTTTGGTTTATTAATCTAAGGGTTCATATTCATAGGATGTAATATTATTCATAGGGTTTATAATATTAATCCTTGTGCTTAATATAAATCCCTTGAGTTTATAATCATGGTCCACAATGGTTCAACATCACATTGTGACAAATATTTTTTGAGTATGAAAATCAACTGTGGTCCAACTTCACATTATGACAAATATTGTCTCGATATGAAAATCAATCATGCTTAACCATGGTCAACCATGGTCGAACGTCGCATTGTGATAAAGATTGTATCAATATGAAAATGAACAATGGTTAACCAAGTTTATTTTAGGGTTTATAATACTTATCTTAGGGTTTATATACCTTGGGTTTATAATATTTATCTTAGGGTTTATATACCTTTGGTTTATAATATTGATCCCTTGGGTTTAATATTATTCCCTTGGGTTTATAATACATTGGGGTTTTAAAATCAATCCTTTGGGTTTATAATATCAATCCCTTGGGTTTCTAAGAGTTCATATTTCTAGGGTATAATATTATTCATAAGGTTTATAATAGTAAACCTAGGGTTAATATAAATCCCTTGTGTTTATAATCATGTTCAAGCATGCACAACCATGATCCAATGTCACATTGTGACAAAGATTATCTCAATATGAAAATCAACTATGGTCAATCGTCGCATTGTGATAAAGATTGTCTCAATATGAAAATAAACCATGTTAAAACATGGTCAACCATGTCTATTTCAGGGTTTATAGTATTTATCTTAGGGTTTATATACCTTGGTTTTATAATATTAATCCCCTAGGTTTAATATTATTCCCTTGGGTTTATAATATCAATCCCTTTGGATTATCAATCTAAGGGTTCATATTCCTAGGGAATAATATTATTCATAGGGTTGACAATAGTAATCCTTGAGTTTATTATTCCCTTGGGTTTATGATATCAATCGCTTGGATTTATTATTCTAAGGGTTCATATTCATAGGTTACCATATTATTCATAAGGTTGATAATATTAACCTTGAGTTTAATATAAATCCCTTGGGATTATAATCATGGTCAACCATGGCCCAATGTCACATTTGACAAACATTTTATCAATATGAAAATCAACCATGGTCCAACATTGCATTCTGACAAAGATTGTCTCCATATGAAAATCAATCATGGTTAAACATGGTCCAACGTCGCATTGTGACAAATATTGTCTAAATATGAAAATAAACCATGGTAAACCATGGTCCAACATGTTTATTTTAGGGTTTATAATATTTATCTTAGGGTTTATATACCTTGGATTTATAATCCTTCGGGTTTTTATTACTAATCCATTCCATTGGGTTTATTAATCTAAGGTTTCATATTCCTAAGGTATAATATTATTCATAGGCTACATAATATTAATCCCCGGGTTAAATATAAATCCCTTGGGTTTATAATCATGGTAAACCATGGTCCAATGTCACATTGTGATAAATTTTCTCAATATGAAAATCAACCATGGTCCAACATCACGTTGTGATAAAGATTGTTTTCATATGAAAATCAATCATGCTCAACCATGGTCAACCATGGTCATTTGTTGCATTATGACAAATATTGTCTCAATATTAAAATCAACTATGGTCAACCATGGTCCAATGTTACATTGTGACAAAGATTGTCTCAATATGAAAATCAACCATGGTCAACCATGGTCCAATGTTACATTGTGACAAAGATTATCTTAATATGAAAATCAACCATGGACCAATGTCACATTATGAAAAAGATTGTCTAAATATGAAAATAAACCATGGTCAACCATTGAAAACCATTGTCAACCATGGTCAATCATAGTCAACCATGGTCTAGTGTCACATTGTGACAAAGATTGTATCAATATGAATATTAACCATGGTCAATCATAGTCCAACATGAAATTGTGATAAAGATTGTCTCAATATGAAAATCAACCATGGTAAACCATGGTCAACCATGTTTATTTTATGGTCTATAGTATTTATCTTAGGGTTTATATACCTAGGATTTATAATATTAATCCCTTTGGTTTACTAATCTAATGGTTCATATTCCTAGGGTGTAATATTATTCATAGGGTTTATAAAATTAATCCTTGTGTTTAATATAAATCCCTTGGGTTTATAATCATGATCAACCGTGGTCCAACATCACGTTGTGATAAATATTTTATGAGTGTGAAAATCAACCACAGTCCAACGTCACATTATGACAAAGATTGCCTTGAAATGAAAATCAATCATGGTCAACCATGGTCCAACGTCACATTGTGAAAGAGATTGTCTCAATATGAAAATGAACCATCGTCAACCATGTTTATTTTAGCATTTATAATATATATCTTAGGTTCTATATACCTTGGGTTTATAGTATTTATCCATTGGCCTTATAATACCTTGGGGGTTTAGAGTTAACCCCTTGGGTTTATAATATCAATCCCTTGGATTTAATAATCTAAGGGATCATATTCCTAGGGTAGGATATTATTCATAAGGTTTATAATATTAATCCTAGGGTTTAATATAAATCCCTTGCATTTATAATCATGGTCAACCAGACACAACCATGTTCTAATGTCACACTGTGACAAATCTTGCCTTAATATGGTCTAATGTTGCATTGTTACAAAGGTTATCTCCATATGAATATCAATCATGGTCAACCATGGTCCATTGACACATTGTGACAAAGATTTTCTCAATACAAAAATCAAACATGGTCAACCATGATTATTTTAGGGTTTATAATATTTATCTTAGGGTTTATATACCTTGATTTTATAATATTAATCCCTTGCGTTTAATTTTATTTCCTTGGGGTTTTAGTATAAATCCCTCAGGTTTATTATTCACTTAGGTTTATAATATCAATCCCTTAGATTTATTAATCTAAGGATTCACATTCCTAGCATATAATATTATTCATAGGGTTTATAATATTAATCCTTAGGTTAAATATAAATCCTTTAGGCTTAATTAATTAACAATAACTAATATAAATTATAAAAAAATAATATTTATATTTTTTAATAAATATTAATAATAACTAACTAACAATAAATAAAATTAATTAATTAATTATTATTAAATTTATTAAATAATAATGATATTAAATTTAATTAAAAATAAAATTAATAATATCATTAATTAATCATAGTTATAATAAATTTTTTTGGTCAACTAAGAGTGGAGCCTTCAATTAACCGATAAAAGGATTACATATGGTACATGTCTTTACAAGTGTAAAGACCAATAAAAGACCAACCCATTGAGGATTAATAGACAACAGGGTCAACAGAACCCAAAACCTTACACACAAAATCTCTGACCATTTTAAAATTCGATAGCCATTCGATAAGAACCCAATTGATTTGACGGTCCTCTAAAATGTCACATCAAAAACTTGTGCAACACTTACCCGCTTCACGGAGCCGAAAGAGATTATTAACCATTGGTTTATAAAACTTCGGGTCCGCTCTTAGACTTAACCTCCGACCATTTTAAAACCTGATATCCTTTCGATCAAGAACTCAAATGATCTGACGGTCCTCAATGATATCACACCGGAAACTTGCGCGACACTTACTCGCTTCACGGAGCCGATAAAGATTATAAACCATTGGTCTATAAAACTTTGGGTCCTCTCTTAGACTTAACCTCCAATCATTTTAAAACCCAATGTCCATTCGATCAAGACCCTTATGATCCAGCAATCCTCAATGATATCAAATTGAAAACTTGTGCGATACTTACCCACTTTACAAAGCTGATAAAGATTATAAACCATTGGTTTATAAAACTTTGGGTCCACTTGTAGGCTTAACCTCCGACTATTTTCAAACCCGATAGCCATTCACTAATGAAGGCCATCAAAACTTGTGACCTGCGGCCCTTCAACTAGCTCGTTGTTTACCAAATACTCATCCCCCGTAGTTAGCTATGACTTAAGCATTGACTGTGGGATTGACGGTTAGGATTTACTATGGCACTCCAACCAAGCTCACGGACTTCCGCACTCTCCTACTTCCGCTAGTCTTCCTCCTGCTCATTATTCATGGCCTAGAAATATGCCATATCTTTGGCTGCCTGTCGTTGACAGTCATCTCGTAGTTTACCAGAGGGTATAGAATCCCCATCATACCGAATATAGCTTTCCTTACATAACACTCCGTCATTCGCCAGATGATCAGCTAACATATTGGATTTTCTTCACACATGAACGAAACTGACGATTCTTAGGGTTCGCAAGTGGGAATGAATACACTGAAAGACTTGCAATAGCCTCCAACGTTTCAACACTTTTCCATGTGTCATTCCATTACACATTTTCTTAGCCGCATTAATGACCAATTTAGGGTCAGCTTCAATGATGGCATTGTGTAAATTTGACTCCATCAGGATTTCCAGGCACTTCTCTAAGGACATGAGCTCCGACATGTTATTAGTGGTAGTCCCCAAATGACTATGAAAGATATCCTTTATGCACCCCTGCTCATCACTTATGACACCGCAAAATCTAGCCATCCCGGGTTGCCCTTAGAAGACCCATCTATATTGATTTTCAAAAAACCATGAGGAGGAGGCTACCAGATATCTTTACCAATAGTTGTTTTACTCACACCCTTGTCAGTGCCTTGGGGAACCAGAGAATGGAGACCCAACTACAGCAGTATGCAAGCATCCTAGGGTGAAGGAGGGTCCACAAGAATTTTCCACATAAGGGCTCCTACTGTATCTTTGAGCTGTCGTAAAATCTGGAAAATGATGTTCTGGGTCGAGCCTATTTTGTTTTTGAAAATTTTGCCATTGCGTTCTTTCTAGACATCCCAGATAATAAAGCCTGGAACCAGAGTCCAAGCCTTGTTAATGGTTTCATTACCTGAGAAGTCTTTCCTCCAATTGTTCAAAGTGTTGGTGATGCTGAGTTTATCCTTGTCAGTTTACCTAAATACGGAGGCCACCCAATCCCACAAGGTAGAGGTGAAGGGGCATAGGTTTAGTAAATGTTCCATCATCTCCTCCAGTAAGCCACATAGATGACATTTGGATGGGCTACAAATCCCCTTTTCAAAAGATTATCCCATGTGAGAATTTTCTTTTGGTGAACCAACCACATAAACAACTTGATTTTCATCCATTACGAGTTTTGCCAAAGGTCATTCCAAACCTGATCAGGGTTTGGATAATCAAAACCTAGGGCCATGTGTTTAGCTTCTTTGAGGTTAAAGGTATCTTTGGTGTTTCGACCCCATCTCAGTTGGTCAGACAAGGATGACATGAAAATATTCCTCAGCTCCAAGTCAAGAGCAAGGGAATCCACCTGGGCCTTCAAAGGACTCTCTTCACTATAACCAAGATCCTTCCACATTCTCCATTTACCCTTGTCCCTTCCCTGATCCCAGAAGTCACTTACTGTAAGTAAACCTTTGTCTTCAGTGTCATTTTTGAGAGTGGTTAGTTATTCTCTAAACAAATTTGGTTCCTGCTGCCAGTTATCCTCCCAAAACCGTGCAAGGTTCCCAGCTTGGATCTCCCAGAAACTATGATGCTGGACAATGGCTCTATTCTCCCAAGCAAGGTTCCAAATGTGGAAGCCCTTGATGAGCCCTGACATTTGGATATGATCCCTCTCCTGCCAATTATTTGCATATTTCTATTTCCAAAAGCTTGGCCCAAAGGGTTGTCGATTCCTTGAGCCACCTCCACCAAAGTTTGGCTCCTGAAACTCTGTTGAGGATTTCAGTGTCATGAATCCCCAAACCCGTTGGAAATAATACTAAGAGGGGGTGGGGTTAGGTGAATCAGTATTATCAAATCAATAATTTAATTTCCTAAATATATTTGTATACGCTACTTCAGCTAACTGAACTAACATGTATATGCGATTGTACTTAAAGCAACCAGCGTATATGTAGAGAACTTTTGATTTACCCAATTTATCATGCATTAAACTTTGACCAGTATATCAGAGATTTATTAGACAGTGCAATAAAAGCATAATAAAGCATCACACATAAGCAACACACATGAACACCAAGATATAAGGTGGAAACCCAATGTGGGTGAAAACCACCTGCTGTTGTCGTCTCTATCTTCTTTTAATAATAAGAAAATATGTTTACAATCTTGTACTAGTGCAGACTTATACCAGTATGCAGGCTTCTACCTGCAGAAGGTTACAACCTTCTCTCATTCTCCATCTTCTACTAGAAGGGAGCTACAACCCCCTAGCTCTTGTACTAGCCGATATGTTTACTAGTACGTAGGCAGCGACCTACAGAAGGCTACGACCTTCTTTCTTCCTCCAAGGACCACGTTTCATAAATTTTCAGACTAGATCCATCAACAACATCATAACTATAATTCAATCATCAAATACATCTGCATCAACCAATCACTGAGACTCAATCATCACTTTCTGAATCAACCACAACTGAATCAATCAATCACTTTGACAACCCATTGTTAAATCACAATCAATCTGATCATTCAGAATACTATCACCAAAATACAGTAACCAGAACCCAAACTAGAACCCAGAACTCTGCAATAGCAAACAGAAACAACTGAAACATACTTTATAAGGTATACGCTACTTCCATGTGTCGAACCTATGTGTATACGTGCTTTTCTCAAATCCAACCAGCGTATACATCTGCAAATATTAATTCATAATTCTGCAGCTATTCCAGACTTCAGTTATACCCAGATCATAATATTTATAGAATAACACATGCATCAGTATTCAGATCTAGACTATACATGATCAAACCACATAATTATAATTCATTTCAAGCCTTAAGATCCTGATCCATCATTAGATCTTATCCTTCATCAACCGCTAAGGTTCATCCTTGGTTTAGATCAAGCACAACACCATAAGTTAATATTCTACATACTAGATCTCACACTTCATCAAATATTCGATACTTGCACCCTTGGCCTAATGATCTTCTCCTCCTTTTATAGTTTTAGGACTTTCTCAATACCATGGACCAAAACCACTTAGGACCAATACCTTGGACCAAATACCTAAGGTCAATACCTCGAACCAGATACCTTGGACCAATACCATGGATCAAAATACCATTGACCAAATACCTCGGACCAAAAACTTAGTTTTCCAAGGCATACACGCTTTTCCTTATATGAAAGTCCATGTGTATGTATACACTGCTTGTGGTCAGTGAACCTGCGTGTACATGCAGCTTGGTCAAGGTGAACCTATGTATACCTCTCTTTCTTCATTATGTGTAGTCTAATCTGTAATTCTTTGCTGTTAACTTGTTGTACTGTGATCTTTCATCTGAGTGAGTTGCCGTCAAGAACAACACTTGTATCATAATGCCAAAAATCTCCCCCTTTGGACTTGATAGCAACAACAACACCAAGTCACTCTCCCCCTTTGAAATCAATGGCAAAGGGTCATGCTCCCCCTTTGACATACATTATGCTGGTCATGCTCCCCCTGAGTACATGCTGAATTCTCTGATATGCTAAAATGTACTGATTGAGCTCCCATGATTGAGTCCATGCTCCCCCTGAGCACAAGCAAAGTCTACAAAAATATTTTCTAAAAGAATAACATGACTCTATACATACATCACCAATTACTCTTACATATATCCATGTCCCAACCAAGTGGGGATATACCAATTGTTTATACATGACAAAAACAAGAAATATTACATTATCCATCCCATGTAAAGTGGGGATATAAATTACATCATTTGTCCAAGAGGACCCATTCAAATGTATGAGAAGACATATCACACCCTAGACTTTTACATGACTTGAGCAGCCAATGTTATAAATATCTGAAGCCATAGCTGGACTTAGCAACCATAATGCCAACAATATTGAATGTACATGAAGGCTAATGCTCCCCTTGAACCTGTGCTACCTATGCATTGTTAATAGGTCAAATATCAAGGCATATTTGTTAGTCAGATAAAATTAATGAATAGAGCATATCATCAATATCAGTCAGGGCACCCATATCAGAGCCTGCCCCACTATTTTTCTTTTCTGAAAAACATATATGCTCCTTGACCCACAAAAACCCACGTGTGTACGTGACTTCACTTTAGGAAACACATGTATAATCAGCTTTTTTTGAAAGGTTTGATTTAACAGCAGGATGATGCAACAACTACTCCCAGCTTTTGTCTAAGATATTCAAATGTCTCTTTGAGCAGTGGTTTAGTGAATATGTCAGCAACCTGTTCTTTGGAGGGAACATATTCCAATTTAACCTTTTGTTCAAGCACTTGTTCACGTAGAAAATGGTATTTGATGGGTATGTGCTTGGTCTTGGAGTGCATGACTGGATTCTTTGAGATACTGATGGCACTTATATTATCACATAGAATGGCGATGGGTGGAGTGCATGTGATATGAATGTCTTGCAATGTTTGCATCATCCAAAGTAGTTGTGTGCAGCAAGATTCAACAGCGACATATTCTGCTTCAGTTGTAGATAACGCAATTGAACTTTGTTTCTTACTGAACCAAGCCACTAACTTGGAACCCATATAGAATGCACCACCACTAGTGATTTTTCTGTCATCAAAATTTCCTGCCCAATCTGCACTAGTATATGCATGAAGAGTAAGATCTGTATCTCTAGGATACCATAAACCAAATTTCTATGTTCCTTGAAGATAGTGAAAATCCTTCTGACCGCCTGAAGGTGTGATTCCTTTGGATTTGCTTGGAATCTTCCAACTATTCCTACTGCATGCATGATGTCAAGTCAAGTACCTGTTAGATAAAGCAGACCGCCAATCATGGATCTGTAAGTTGGTTGATGTACTGATGTTGATTCATCATTTGAGCTGAGATTGCATCATGTTACCATTGGGGTACATACCAGTTTAGAATCTTCCATGCTGTATTTTTTCAAGATCTATTTGAGATATTTGGTTTGTGAAAGAAATATACCATCTTTATTTTGTTGAACTTGTATACCAAGAAAATAGGTAAGTTCACCAAGCAAGGAAATTTCAAATTCTTGCTGCATTACTTAAGCAAAATTCTGACTCATGGATTCTTCATTAATACCAAAAATGATATCATCAACATAAACAACAATTATTAGCAATTTATCAGTGTCAATCTTTGTATATAGATTGCTATCTGCTGACCCTTTTGAAAAACCCTGTTGGTGTAGATATTTGTCAAGGCAATAATACCAGGCCCTTGGAGCCTATTTTAGACCATAGAGAGCCTTTCTAAGTCTGCATACAAGTTTTGCATCATTTCCAAGAATGAATCCTTCTAGTTGTTCAATATAGACTTCTTCTTCTAAATCTCCATTAAGGAAATAAAATTTTACATCCACTTGGTATACTTTGAATTTTTGAAAGCTAGAAATAGCAAGAAACATCCTTATGGATTCAAGTCTAGCAACAAGTGCAAAAGTTTCTTCAAAATCTATACCTTCTTGTTGAGCATACCCTTTACAAACAAGTTTGGCCTTGTTTCTAATAACTTCTCCATTTTCATTCAGCTTGTTTTTGAATATCCATTTAGTTCCTATGATATTTTTATCATGAGGTCTAGGAACTAATTCCCAAGTATTATTCTTTTCAATTTTCTCAAGTTCTTCATTCATGTCCTTGACCCAACCTTCGTCTTTGCATGCTTCATTTGCATTTTGAGGTTTGGTTGAGGATAGTAATGCTAGATAGCTTGAGGTTTCTATAATAGTTCTTCTTGTCTGTACACATACCTCTTTTTCCCCTAAAATGTGAGTTTCTGGATGATTTTTTTGAACATACCTGGACGAAGTCTTTTCTTCTACAGTTATCTCTTCTTCTTGTGCTTCATTGGTTTCTTCTTCAGAATCATTGTGATTTGATGTGGGAAAATAATCCCCATCTTCTTCATTGTCATAATCTTCGGTTTTTATCTGTTTTGGATTTTTGCATGTTTCATCAACTAAAAATCAATACTTTCAACAATTTTCCCAAGTCTTTTATTATAACATTTATATCCTTTACTTCAGGAAGAGTAACCAAGAAGAATTCCTTCATCTAATCTGGGCTCAAAATTACAAAGTTTTTCATCAGTCTTTTTGATATAACATTTGCTTCCAAAAAATTTAAAGTATTTTACCATAAGAGTCTTACCATACCAAAGTTCATGTGGAGTTTGAGTGCTGTTTACCCGAACATTTTCTTGGTTGAGAATAGTTATGGTGGCGAATGCAGCTTCACCCCAGAAGGTTGTAGGAGTTCCAGATTCATCTAGCATATCTCAAGCCATTTGTTGAATAGTTCTGTTCATTCTTTCTGTCACTCAATTTTGCTAAGGAGTCCTTGCAGTGGAGAACTGCCTTTTTATTCCATATTGTTCACAAAAGTCAAATAATTCATCCGAGGTGAATTCCCCTCCTCGATTAGATCTAAGGCATTTGATTTTGCGATTTGATTCATTTTCAACCAAAACTTTGAAGGCTTTGAACTTTTCAAATGCTTCATCTTTATGCTTTAAAAGACCTATCCAACACATTCTGGAAAAATCATCAATGAATAAAATAAACTATTCTTCTCCACGAGGTGACTTTTTCCTTGATGGTCCACATAAATCAGTATGAACAAGTTCAAGAGGCTTACTAGTTGACCCTTATTTTTCAATGAAGTGAGATCTGGTTTGCTTACCGAATTGACATGGTTTGCATATTGTATTTTCAAGAATGCTGATATCTGGAAGATCACGAATAGCCTGGAATTTGTATGCTTTTCTTATTTGAGAAAATCTTAGATGTCCCAATCTTCTATGACATAGCTAGTTTTCATCATTTTTGCTTAGATAACATTGTTGTCGTCCTCCCTTGAGTATGTATAAGTTGTTTGGAGTTATTGTACCTTTGATCACAGTTTCTCCTGTATCAAGCTCACGAAAAACACATCCGTTTGATTGAAACACCACTTCATTTCCTTGATCACACATTTGATTGACACTCAACAGGTTATGCTTTAGACCGCCTACATATATAACATTCCCAACTTTAACCTTTTCTTTCAAGAAAATAGAGCCTTTACCTTTTATGACAGCAAGAGTGTTGTTTCCAAATGAGACATTCTTTTCCTTTTCTAAGGCATTATATGAGTGAAGTTTTTCTTTGTCACCTGTCATGTGTTTTGAGCATCCACTGTCGATGTACCACTGCTTTTCTTGTCCTTCTGCATACAAGGCTATAACACATCTTTTCGTTTGAGGTTCTTTCCTTCTCCATATTTTGGGATTTAATGGAGTTTTCTCCTTTTGAGATGTCTGCCGAAATTTGCTCCTTTAGATTCTTCATGGCCAAAGTTGTTACAAATTGAGCATTGTATTTCATTTTCAAGAAGAGAAAAGTTATTATAGGAACTTTTCTTGATCCCTATTACATTCCTTTGATTTCATGCTTCTCTACGCATGATGGTTTTGTAAGCAATACATTGAGAATCTTTGTGTCCAAAATTATGACATGAGAAACATTGACCATTAAAGAAGTTCCGGTGATTATCGAATCCACTGACCTTGTGATTGTAGTTTATATTGATATTCATCTTTGAAGCAAATTGAGTATGATTTACCTGAGATTGGTTGTGGCTTCTGTTCATCCTTGAAGCAAATTGAGCCTGATTTACCTAGTCATTTTCTTTATGCCTTTGCTAGCGACTGTCATATTGTTCACTATTCTTTGCTGCATCAAGATAGCTTTTAGTGGAGGTTGACGACTTCTGTGATTGAGATGTTTCTTCAGTATATCCAAGACCTGTCTTTATCAGAGGACAATGCTGCACTTTTCTAATTTCATTTAAGGTTTTTAATCCTTTAGCAAATCTAAGATTGAGAGATTTTGTTTTCTCAAGATCCTTTCTTAGACCCACAATTTCAAATTCTAGTTTTTCGTTGTGTTTTTCTCTTTCAGCAAGTTGGTATTTCAAGGTATCTATAATCATATTCTTTTCTTCTAAACAGATTTTGAGTTTAGAGATTTCTTCATGAAGGTCATCTTCTTCTAAAGCATCCCAAAAATTATCATCGTCATAAGCCATTAGAAGTCTATAGTCATTACTATTTTCATCTTCATCACTATTTGATAAACCATTGCTATCTTCATAAGTATAGTAACTCTTTTTACTTACACTTTGTTTTTGCAAATTCCTTCCCTTTATCATATTTATCTTTATGAGGACATTTGGTAGCATAATGACTAACTCTACCACAAGCAAAACATTTGAAAGGTAGTTTACCTCTAAATCTTCCGGAATCCAATTGAAGCTTCTTGAGAAATTTTACTTCATCTTCTTCTTCTAAAATATGTCCTGATTCATTGAGTTCTTCCTTTCCTTTTTCTGAAGCTTTAAATGCGTCTTCTCTCATATCTGATGGGCCTCATTTTATCATCTCAAAGGCAGTTAAGATTTTGTGAAGCTGTGTCATAGTGATAGTCTGTAGATCTTATTTTTCTTCTATGGCAAATACTTTTGATTCAAATTTAGCAGACAAGGATCTTAAAACTTTCTCAACTAAGGTAACTTCCTTTATCTCTTCACCCAAATTCTTCATACAATTAACAACCTCATCTATACGTAAGAAGTAACTAGCTATACTTTCATCATTGTGCATCTTAAGAGTTTCGTATTGAATTCTGAGAGTTTGCAGTTTAGCATGTTTTACCTGAGAGTCTCCTTCATAGCTTAGAATGATTTTGTCCCATATTTCTTTGGCTAATTTGAGCTGCATAACTTTGACAAACTCTGATTGTGATAGACTTCCCA
This sequence comes from Pinus tabuliformis, assembly GCA_031772625.1. Taxonomy (NCBI): domain Eukaryota; kingdom Viridiplantae; phylum Streptophyta; class Pinopsida; order Pinales; family Pinaceae; genus Pinus; species Pinus tabuliformis. The sequence continues at coordinate 1,236,518,853 of CM062805.1, read as the reverse complement.
ATAATGTATTGATAGCCCTGGCATTGGTTTCATATTGATTTTTACGTGTCGTATATGTAGGAATTGCTGATGGAAATGTATATCCTCCTTCCACAATTTCCCAGACATCCGTTCCAAGTGATTGTAGATAGGTTGTGGTTCATATCTTCCAATAAACAAAGTTGATCCCATCACATATTGGCGGTCTGATGGATCCCATGCTTTCTTGATTACTCATGATGATGGATCTCCCTTCAAGCAATCAAGCTTCTTCTCAAGGACCTGCTCTGATACCAATTGTTGGAAATAATATTGAGAGGGAGGGTGAATCAGTATTATCTAATCAATAAATTTAATTTCCCAAACAGATTTGTATACGCTACTTCAGCTAAGTGAACTAGCGTGTATATGCGACTGTACTTAAAGTAACCAACGTATATGTAGAGAAATTTTGATTTACCCAATTTATCATGCATTGAACTTTAACCAGTGTATCAGAGATTTATTAGACAGTGCAATAAAAGCAGAATAAAGCATCACACATAAGCAACACACATAAACACCAAGATATAAGGTGGAAACCCAATGTGGGTGAAAACCACCTGCTGCTGTCATCTCTGTCTTCTTTTAATAATAAGAAAATTTGTTTACAATCTTATATTGGTGCAGACTTATACCAGTATGTAGGCTTCTACCTACAAAAGGTTACAACCTTCTCTCGTTCTCCAAATTCCACTGGAAGGGAGCTACAACCCCCTAGCTCTTGTACTAGCTGATATATTTACTATTATGTAGGTGGTGACCTACAGAAGGCTACGACCTTCTTTCTTCCTCCAAGGATCACGTTTCATAAATTTTCAGATTGGATCCATCAACAACATCATAACTGTAATTCAATCATCAAATACATCTGCATCATGCATTCACTGAGACTCAATCATCACTTTCTGAATCGACCACAACTGAATCAATCAATCACTTTGAAAACCCATTGTTAAATCACAATCAATTTGATCATTCAGAATACTGTTGCTAAAATACAGTAACCAGAACCCAAACTAGAACCCAAACTTTGTAACAGCAAACAGAAACAACTGAAACATACTTTATAAGATATACACTACTTCCATGTGTCAAACTTGCCAGTATAAGCACTTTTCTCAAAGTCAACCAACGTATACATCTGCAAATATTAATTCATAATTCTGCAACTATTACAGACTTCAGTTATACCTAGATCATAATATTTACAGAATAACACATGCGTCAATATTCAAATCTAGACTATACATGATCAAACCACATAATGATAATTCATTTTAAGCCTTAAGATCCCAATCCATCATTAGATCTTATCCTTCATCAACCGCTAAGGTTCATCCTTGGTTCAAATCAAGCATAGCACCATAAGTCAATAACCTGCATACTAGATCTCACACTTGATCAGATATTTGATACTTGCACCCCTAGCCTAATGATCCTCTCCTCCTTTTATAGTTTTAGGCCTTTCTCAATACCATGGACCAAAACCACTTAGGACCAATACCTTGGACCAAATACCTAGGGTCAATACCTCATACTAGATACATTGGACCAATACCATAGATCAAAATACCATGGAACAAATACCTCAAACAAAAAAATTAGTTTTCCAAGGTATACACGCTTTTCCTTCTGTGAAAGTGTGTGTGTACATATACGATACTTGTGGTCAGTGAACCTGCGTGTATACATAGCTTGGTCAAGGTGAACCTATGTATACCTCTCTTTCTTCATTATGTGTAGTCTAATATGTAATTCTTTGTTGTTAACCTGTTGTACTGTGATCTTTCATCTGAGTGAGTTACCATCAAGGACAACACCTGTATCATGATGCCAACAAAACCACCATGGGCCTTAGGTTTACAGAGCTTGTCCCAAGCTAGCAAAGCCCTCTTATTTTTCTCTTCCCCTTTGCCCCAAAGAAAATCTCGTTGAATACTCCTGATTTGTTGCATAACTCCTTTAGGAGCAGGAAGAGCTGAAAACATGAAAATGTGTATATCCTGCAGGACAACCTTTGTAAGCACAAGATGCCCTACCAAATTCAAAGACCTCTAAGTCCATTTCCTGACTTTGTCCTGAAGTTTATTATGTTGGAAATAATACTGAGAGGGGGGGTGAATCAGTATTATCAGATTAATCAAACTTTTCAAATGCCCAAAAACATATACGCTACTTCAGTTAAGTGAACCAGCGTGTACACGCTACTGTGACGAAGTAAAACAGCGTATAAGCAGAAAACTCACAATTTAGTTGGCTTATTCTTCAATTAAGTGCATCAGGACATTATTCATCATATTAACAGTAAACATGTGCAGTATAACAGAACAGATAAAAAGCCACACACATGAACACCAAGATATAAGGTGGAAACCCAATGTGGGTGAAAACCACCTGCTGCAAGTTGTCTCTATCTTTCTTAATATGAAACTTCAGTTTACAATCTTTTGTACTGGTGCAGCCTTATACCAGTACGCAGGCTACAACCTGCAGAAGGCTTCAACCTTCTCTCGTTCTCCAAACTTCCTTGGAAGGGAGCTCCAACCCCCCTTTTTCTTTTGTACTAGCCAAGATACTAGTACGTAGGTGCTGACCTACAATCTTCCTTCTTCCAGGTATCACTTTTCATACATTTTCAGACTTGGATATTCCTGAAGCACAACATTACAATCTGAAGACCACAATTCATTCAATTTTCACAACAGATCATTGAAGCATAAAACAACCCAACTTTGAATCACTGAACCACTGAACCCTGTCAATCACCAGTTACCAGAACACAGAGCAGACTACAGAACTCTGTAATAACAGTCAGACCCCACTGTAAACTCAAATCAAGCTTCAAAAGATATACGCTACTTTAATGAGCAGAAACCGCGTATACACGCGCTTTTACCGAAGCCAACCTGCGTACAGATCTAAAAATAAACTTTCTCAATTTGCAGCTGTACCAGATATTAGTTAGACTCAGAACGTAACATTGCGACAATATGCAGATCTAGAAATACGCATAATCAACCATATCATGATAGTGCATTTCAAACCATTTGATCCCGATCTCTCCTTAGATCTAGTTCTCCATCAACCGATGAGATCTCTCCTTAGCTCAGATCAACCAATTCAGAACCTGCATATCAGATCTCTTTCTCTCTTAGATATTCATGCCTTGTCGAAAGATGATCTTTGCCTAATGATCTTCTTCTCCTTATATAGCCTTAGGCCTTTCTCAATACCAAGAGCCAAAACCATAGTAACACAATACCATCAACTTTAAAACTAGGGATCGACACGCCCGTCGAGACATAATGGTCCGAAATCATAGGCACAACTTCCAAGGTCTAACCACCATGAACCAAAGGAACCTTTCCACATACACGCGCTTTTTCTGAATCTAACTTGCGTGTACACGCGACTTGGGCTTAACGAAAGAGCGTGTATGAGCTTTCTTGCCATGCTGTACTGAGATCTGTCTTCTGATTGAGTTGCCATCACCTGTACTAACCTTTGAGCACCTGTACCATCCACTGAGTGAGTTGCCATCAAGGACAACACTTGAACCATAATTCCAACAATCTCCCCCTTTGGACTTGATGGCAACCACCACACCAAGTCACTCTCCCCCTTTGACATCAAGGGCAAAAGGGAGGACCAAGATATTCTCTTCCTTGGTAATCCTTCTGCTGTCCATACTGCTGTCCATACTCCCCCTGAATACATGCTGAAATCTCCAAGTGTGCTCCCCCTTTGTGAATGCCAAAGAGTACCAATCTATCCATCCTGCTCACCAAGTGCTGTTCATGCTCCCCTTGACTGTAGGCAAGATCTGCAAAAGATGTTCTTCAAGAAGAACATGACTCTATACATCATAAAAGACCTTCCTATCACCAAAGACTCATACATACATCCATTTCTCAACTAAGTGAGGATATACAAAAAAATGACTCATCCACCCAACCAAGTGGGGATACATCAATATTGACTCATCCACCTAACCATGATAATACATGAACATTTCATCATTCATCCCAGGCATAGTGGGGAAACCAACAAAGGCCGTTACATGACCTTGACACCATAAAAGAGACAAGAGAGATACATGACATAGAGACAACAGATCTAGACCAAGACTTAGGAAAGACATCAGCAGCATCTGATAAACATCTTGTTAGATCAGCAACTAGAATTTCTTTCTGAGCTCCTTCTCCTGAAACCAACAACCAAAAACATCTGAATGCCAACAATGCTTTATGAGACTTTTGAGCTGCTCCCCCTGAACTTGTGCCTGTTGCACTCCCTGAAACTGTGCCTGAATAATTCTGACATTCCTATTGCTGTTCAGAACTTCAGAGTTTTCCCTTGTTGTTCAGAACTTCATATACGCGTTTTCTCCTGTATAAAACAGCGTATGTACGCGGATATTCTTTCTGCAACAAGCGTCCAGCATACACGCGACTTTCCCACCATGAATCCGCGTGTATACGCTCATATTACTTCCGTAACCTGCGTATACCAACTTTTCTGTAGAACAAACAAATTTCAACAACAGGATGAAGCATTAACTACTCCCAGCTTTTGTCTGAGATATTCAAAAGTTTCCCTGGGCAGTGGTTTTGTGAGAATATCAGCAACTTGCTCCTTAGAAGGAACATACTCCAACTTGACCTTCTGCTCAAGCACTTGTTCCCGAAGAAAATGGTACTTGATTGGTATGTGCTTGGTCTTTGAGTGCATGACTGGATTCTTTGAAATGCTGATTGCACTTGTATTATCACATAAGATAGAGACAGGTGGAGTGCAAGTGATTTGAAAGTCCTGCAAGGTCTGCATCATCCAAAGAAGTTGTGTACAACAAGATGCTGCAGCCACATATTCTGCTTCAGCTGTAGATAAGGCAATCGAACTTTGTTTCTTGCTGAACCAAGATACTAATCTGGAACCCATGAAGAAAGCACCTCCACTTGTGCTTTTCCTATCATCCACACTTCCAGCCCAATCTGCATCTGTGTAAGCATGAAGAGTGAGATCAGTATTTCTAGGATACCATAAGCCATAGTTTTGGGTCCCTTGAAGATATTTGAAGATTCTTTTGACTGCCTGAAGATGAGTTTCCTTTGGGTTGGCTTGAAATCTTCCAACCATTCCTACTGCATGTGTAATATCTGGTCGAGTACCTGTCAAATAAAGCAAACTCCCAATCATGGATCTATAAGTGGGTTGGTGGACTGCTGCTGATTCATCATTTGCACTGAGGCTGCATCCTGTAACCATGGGTGTACATACTGGTTTTGACTCTTCCATGCCATACTTCTTCAAGATCTGCTTGAGGTATTTGGTTTGAGACAAGAAGATACCTCCTTCATTTTGTTGGATTTGCAATCCAAGAAAATATGTCAATTCTCCAAGAAGTGACATTTCGAATTCTTTCTGCATAACCAAGGCAAAGTTTTGACTCATAGTCTCTTCATTGCTGCCAAAAATAATATCATCTACATAAACAACAAGAATTAGCAATTTGTTATTTTCAACTTTTATATAGAGATTGCTATCTGCTGATCCTTTTGAAAAGCCTTGTTGGTGAAGATATTTGTCCAACCGATAGTACCAAGCCCTTGGAGCTTGTTTGAGCCCATAGAGAGCCTTTTTCAATCTGCATACAAGGTTTGGATCATTCCCAAGAATGAACCCATCTGGCTGCTCAATATATACTTCTTCTTCTAAGTCTCCATTCAGGAAGGCTGATTTCACGTCCATTTGAAATACCTTGAAGTTTTGAAAGCTTGAGAGAGCAAGGAACATTCGGATGGCCTCTAGTCTTGCCACAGGAGCAAAGGTCTCTTCAAAATCTATTCCTTCTTGCTGTGCATACCCTTTACAAACAAGTCTGGCCTTGTTTCTAATTACTTCTCCATTTTCATTTAACTTATTCTTGAAGACCCATTTTGTTCCTATTACATTCTTATCTTTTGGTCTAGGAACTAATTCCCAAGTGTTGTTCCTTTCGATTTGCTCAAGTTCTTCATCCATTGCTTTGACCCAACATTCATCTTTGCATGCTTCTTTCACATTTTGTGGTTCAATGGAGGAGAGTAGAGCCAAGTAGCTTGAAGCTTCTGCAAGTGTCCTTCTTGTTTGTACTCCTGCTTCTTTCTGCCCCACAATCTGAGTTTCTGGATGATTCTTTTGGACATATCTGGATGGAGTCTTCTCTTCTATTCTTGTCTGCTCCTCTGGTTCTTCTTGAGATTCTTCTTCTTCTTGAGGTTCTTCTTCTTCATCATTTCGCCTTTGAGAGTAACCTTCATCTTCTTCATGATGAACTTGCCTAGGAATATATCCCTTCTCATCAACCACTATATCAATACTGTCAACAATTCTGCCAAGTCTTTTATTGTAGCACTTGTATGCTTTGCTATGTGGAGAATAACCAAGAAGAATGCCCTCATCTGCTCTAGGTTCAAGTTTGCCAAGTTGCTCATCAGTATTCTTAATATAACATTTGCTCCCAAAGATTTTGAAATGCTTCACGGAAGGAGTTTTACCACTCCAAAGCTCATGAGGTGTTTGAGTGCTGTTTACTCGAACATTTGTTTTGTTAAGAATGATAACAGCAGCATGTGCGGCTTCTCCCCAGAAGGTTGCAGGAGTACCTGATTCATCGAGCATAGCACGAGCCATTTGTTGGATAGTTCTGTTCATTCTTTCCACAACCCCATTTTGCTGAGGAGTTCTAGCTGTAGAGAATTCTCTTCTTATCCCATGTTCATCGCAGAAATCAAAAATTCATTTGATGTGAACTCCCCACCTCTGTCAGATCTGAGGCACTTGATTTTGTGTCCTGATTCATTTTCAGCCAATGCTTTGAAGGATTTGAATTTTTCGAATGCTTCATCTTTGTGCTTCATAAGCCCTAACCAAACAAACCTTGAGAAATCATCAATGAATAATATCAGATATTCTTCCCCTCGAGGTGTCCTTTTCCTAAATGGACCACATACATCTGTATGGACTAGCTCAAGAGGCAAGCTAGCTGATCCTTCCTTCTCTGGAAAGTTAGTTCTGGTCTGCTTTCCAAACTGACAAGATTTGCATATGGTGTTGTCTGGAATTTTGATATCTGGAAGATCGCGAACTGCCTGATATTTGCATGCTTTCCTTATTTGTGAGAAGCTTAGATGTCCCAACCTTCGATGCCATAACCAGTGCTCTTCATCCTTGCTAAGATAGCATTGTTGTTGTCCTTCTTCAAATATGTACAGATTATTTGGAGTTCTTTTGCCTTTGAGAACTGTTTTACCTGTATCAAGATCACGAACAAGACATCCATTCGATCTGAAAATAACCTCTGTTTTTTGATCACACATCTGGCTGACACTTAGAAGATTATGCTTCAATCCATCAACATACAAAACATTTCCAGCCTTGACCTTTTCTTTCAAAGGAGCAATACCTTTTCCTTTTATAGTTGCAGGAGTATCATTTCCAAAAGAAACTTTCTTTCCCTTTTCTAAAGTAGAATAAGATTCAAGTTTTTCTTTATCACCTGTCATATGTTTCGAACATCCACTGTCAATGTACCATAGATTTTCCTGTCCTTCTGCATAAAATGCTATCCCACATCTTTCTGTTTGAGGTTCCTTTATTCTCCATGTTTTGGTGCTTGTGGCTTGTTCCTTTTTCTCCTGAAACCTGCTCCTGCATTCAGAGTCTTTATGACCAAAATTATTGCAAATAGAACATTCAACTTCATTTTCAAGCACCGAAAAGTTGTTATAGGTCCTTTTTGTAATCCCTGTCATACTTCTTTGTTTTTGAGCTTCCCTAGTCATGATTGTTTTATATGCAACACATTGAGCTGCTCTGTGACCAAAGTTGTGGCAAGAAAAGCATTGTCCATTGAAGAAGCTTCTGCGGTTATTGAATCTACCAGCCAACTGATTGTAATTTCTATTTTCATCTATTCTTGAGCCAAACTGAGAAGATTTTACCTGTGGTTGGTTGTAGCTTTTGTTCATCCTTAAGGAGGATTGTCCCTGATAGTTTCTGTTTGTAACTCGTCCCTGCTTTACCTGATTATCTTCATTGTTCTTCCGCTCATTTCCTCTTGCTGCATCAAGATAACTTTTTGAGGTGGATGCTTGAGAGGTTTCTCCATTATAGCCCAAACCTGTCTTGTTTAGAGGAGACCGCTGCACACTGATAATCTCATCCAAAGTTTCAGATCCTTTGACAAATTTAAGATTAATAGCTTTTGTTTTCTCAATTTCTTTTCTGAGACCAACAATTTCACCTTCTAGTTTTTCAAGATGTTTTTCCTTTTCATCAATTTGAAATTGCAAAGTATCAATGATCACATTCTTTTCTTCTATGCCTCTCTTGAGTCTAGTGATTTCATTATAGAGATTATCCACATCTATAGCATCCTCATAATCATCATCTTCAAATGCCATTAACAGCTTATATTTATTACCTTGTTCATCTTCATCACTGTTTGATAAGCCATCACTATCTTCATGGGTGTAGTAGCTTTTCCTATTTGCACTTTGTTTCTTGTTCCATCTAGCAGGTTCTTTTCCTTTATCCTTATAAGGACATTTTGCAGCATAATGACCTACTTTCCCACAAGCAAAGCATTTGAAAGGTAGCTTACCTCTGAACCTTCCAGAACCCCTTTGAAGATTTCTGACAAAATTTGATTCCTCTTCCTCTTCTTCTGGAACATGGCTTGCTTCATAGTAATCTTCTTTTCCTGATGCCTTAAAAGCAGCTTCCCTTCTGTCAGATGGACCTCCCTTTCTCATTTCATAAGCGGTTAGAATTCCATGTAGCTGAGACATAGTGAGAACACGGAGATTTTCTTTTTCTTCTATTGCAGATAATTTAGATTCAAACTTGGGAGATAAAGATCTTAGAATCTTTTGAACTACTATAGTTTCTCTTATTTCTTCACCCAAATTTTTCATACAATTAACAATCTCATCTACCCGAAGAAAATAATTAGCCACACTTTCATCATTATACATCTTGAGAGTCTCATATTGAATCCTGAGTGTTTGAAGTTTAGCTTGCTTTACCTGTTCATCTCCTTCATAGCTAGTGATCATTTTGTCCCATATTTCTTTTGCTGATTTGAAGTGCATGACCTTCATGAATTCTGTTTGAGATATACTTCCTAATAGAGTACTGACTGCTTTTGCATTTGTTTCATATGCCTTTTTCTCAGCTGGATCTGTAGGAGTAGCTGAAGGAAAAGCATAGCCTGTTTCTACAATGTCCCAAACTTCTGTACCAAGAGATTGAAGATATGCAGTAACTCTTACCTTCCAATAATTGAAATTTGTTCCATCAAAAACCGGTGGCCTGATTGATGCTTCTTTCTCGTAGTTGCTCATGATGAATGATCTTCCTTCAAGCGATCAAGCTTCTCTGAAGGACCTGCTCTGATACCAATTGTTGGAAATAATACTGAGAGGGGGGGTGAATCAGTATTATCAGATTAATCAAACTTTTCAAATGCCCAAAAACATATACGCTACTTCAGTTAAGTGAACCAGCGTGTACACGCTACTGTGACGAAGTAAAACAGCGTATAAGCAGAAAACTCACAATTTAGTTGGCTTATTCTTCAATTAAGTGCATCAGGACATTATTCATCATATTAACAGTAAACATGTGCAGTATAACAGAACAGATAAAAAGCCACACACATGAACACCAAGATATAAGGTGGAAACCCAATGTGGGTGAAAACCACCTGCTGCAAGTTGTCTCTATCTTTCTTAATATGAAACTTCAGTTTACAATCTTTTGTACTGGTGCAGCCTTATACCAGTACGCAGGCTACAACCTGCAGAAGGCTTCAACCTTCTCTCGTTCTCCAAACTTCCTTGGAAGGGAGCTCCAACCCCCTTTTTCTTTTGTACTAGCCAAGATACTAGTACGTAGGTGCTGACCTACAATCTTCCTTCTTCCAGGTATCACTTTTCATACATTTTCAGACTTGGATATTCCTGAAGCACAACATTACAATCTGAAGACCACAATTCATTCAATTTTCACAACAGATCATTGAAGCATAAAACAACCCAACTTTGAATCACTGAACCACTGAACCCTGTCAATCACCAGTTACCAGAACACAGAGCAGACTACAGAACTCTGTAATAACAGTCAGACCCCACTGTAAACCCAAATCAAGCTTCAAAAGATATACGCTACTTTAATGAGCAGAAACCGCGTATACACGCGCTTTTACCGAAGCCAACCTGCGTACAGATCTAAAAATAAACTTTCTCAATTTGCAGCTGTACCAGATATTAGTTAGACTCAGAACGTAACATTGCGACAATATGCAGATCTAGAAATACGCATAATCAACCATATCATGATAGTGCATTTCAAACCATTTGATCCCGATCTCTCCTTAGATCTAGTTCTCCATCAACCGATGAGATCTCTCCTTAGCTCAGATCAACCAACTCAGAACCTGCATATCAGATCTCTTTCTCTCTTAGATATTCATGCCTTGTCGAAAGATGATCTTTGCCTAATGATCTTCTTCTCCTTATATAGCCTTAGGCCTTTCTCAATACCAAGAGCCAAAACCATAGTAACACAATACCATCAACTTTAAAACTAGGGATCGACACGCCCGTCGAGACATAATGGTCCGAAATCATAGGCACAACTTCCAAGGTCTAACCACCATGAACCAAAGGAACCTTTCCACATACACGCGCTTTTTATGAATCTAACTTGCGTGTACACGCGACTTGGGCTTAACGAAAGAGCGTGTATGAGCTTTCTTGCCATGCTGTACTGAGATCTGTCTTCTGATTGAGTTGCCATCACCTGTACTAACCTTTGAGCACCTGTACCATCCACTGAGTGAGTTGCCATCAAGGACAACACTTGAACCATAATGCCAACAATCTCCCCCTTTGGACTTGATGGCAACCACCACACCAAGTCACTCTCCCCCTTTGACATCAAGGGCAAAGGGAGGACCAAGATATTCTCTTCCTTGGTAATCCTTCTGCTGTCCATACTGCTGTCCATACTCCCCCTGAATACATGCTGAAATCTCCAAGTGTGCTCCCCCTTTGTGAATGCCAAAGAGTACCAATCTATCCATCCTGCTCACCAAGTGCTGTTCATGCTCCCCTTGACTGTAGGCAAGATCTGCAAAAGATGTTCTTCAAGAAGAACATGACTCTATACATCATAAAAGACCTTCCTATCACCAAAGACTCATACATACATCCATTTCTCAACTAAGTGAGGATATACAAAAAAATGACTCATCCACCCAACCAAGTGGGGATACATCAATATTGACTCATCCACCTAACCATGATAATACATGAACATTTCATCATTCATCCCAGGCATAGTGGGGAAACCAACAAAGGCCGTTACATGACCTTGACACCATAAAAGAGACAAGAGAGATACATGACATAGAGACAACAGATCTAGACCAAGACTTAGGAAAGACATCAGCAGCATCTGATAAACATCTTGTTAGATCAGCAACTAGAATTTCTTTCTGAGCTCCCTCTCCTGAAACCAACAACCAAAACATCTGAATGCCAACAATGCTTTATGAGACTTTTGAGCTGCTCCCCCTGAACCTGTGCCTGTTGCACTCCCTGAAACTGTGCCTGAATAATTCTGACATTCCTATTGCTGTTCAGAACTTCAGAGTTTTCCCTTGCTGTTCAGAACTTCATATACGCGTTTTCTCCTGTATAAAACAGCGTATGTACGCGGATATTCTTTCTGCAACAAGCGTCCAGCATACACGCGACTTTCCCACCATGAATCCGCGTGTATACGCTCATATTACTTCCGTAACCTGCGTATACCAACTTTTCTGTAGAACAAACAAATTTCAACAACAGGATGAAGCATTAACTACTCCCAGCTTTTGTCTGAGATATTCAAAAGTTTCCCTGGGCAGTGGTTTTGTGAGAATATCAGCAACTTGCTCCTTAGAAGGAACATACTCCAACTTGACCTTCTGTTCAAGCACTTGTTCCCGAAGAAAATGGTACTTGATTGGTATGTGCTTGGTCTTTGAGTGCATGACTGGATTCTTTGAAATGCTGATTGCACTTGTATTATCACATAAGATAGAGACAGGTGGAGTGCAAGTGATTTGAAAGTCCTGCAAGGTCTGCATCATCCAAAGAAGTTGTGTGCAACAAGATGCTGCAGCTACATATTCTGCTTCAGCTGTAGATAAGGCAATCGAACTTTGTTTCTTGCTGAACCAAGATACTAATCTGGAACCCATGAAGAAAGCACCTCCACTTGTGCTTTTCCTATCATCCACACTTCCAGCCCAATCTGCATCTGTGTAAGCATGAAGAGTGAGATCAGTATTTCTAGGATACCATAAGCCATAGTTTTGGGTCCCTTGAAGATATTTGAAGATTCTTTTGACTGCCTGAAGATGAGTTTCCTTTGGGTTGGCTTGAAATCTTCCAACCATTCCTACTGCATGTGTAATATCTGGTCGAGTACCTGTCAAATAAAGCAAACTCCCAATCATGGATCTATAAGTGGGTTGGTGGACTGCTGCTGATTCATCATTTGCACTGAGGCTGCATCCTGTAACCATGGGTGTACATACTGGTTTTGACTCTTCCATGCCATACTTCTTCAAGATCTGCTTGAGGTATTTGGTTTGAGACAAGAAGATACCTCCTTCATTTTGTTGGATTTGCAATCCAAGAAAATATGTCAATTCTCCAAGAAGTGACATTTCGAATTCTTTCTGCATAACCAAGGCAAAGTTTTGACTCATAGTCTCTTCATTGCTGCCAAAAATAATATCATCTACATAAACAACAAGAATTAGCAATTTGTTATTTTCAACTTTTATATAGAGATTGCTATCTGCTGATCCTTTTGAAAAGCCTTGTTGGTGAAGATATTTGTCCAACCGATAGTACCAAGCCCTTGGAGCTTGTTTGAGCCCATAGAGAGCCTTTTTCAATCTGCATACAAGGTTTGGATCATTCCCAAGAATGAACCCATCTGGCTGCTCAATATATACTTCTTCTTCTAAGTCTCCATTCAGGAAGGCTGATTTCACGTCCATTTGAAATACCTTGAAGTTTTGAAAGCTTGAGAGAGCAAGGAACATTCGGATGGCCTCTAGTCTTGCCACAGGAGCAAAGGTCTCTTCAAAATCTATTCCTTCTTGCTGTGCATACCCTTTACAAACAAGTCTGGCCTTGTTTCTAATTACTTCTCCATTTTCATTTAACTTATTCTTGAAGACCCATTTTGTTCCTATTACATTCTTATCTTTTGGTCTAGGAACTAATTCCCAAGTGTTGTTCCTTTCGATTTGCTCAAGTTCTTCATCCATTGCTTTGACCCAACATTCATCTTTGCATGCTTCTTTCACATTTTGTGGTTCAATGGAGGAGAGTAGAGCCAAGTAGCTTGAAGCTTCTGCAAGTGTCCTTCTTGTTTGTACTCCTGCTTCTTTCTGCCCCACAATCTGAGTTTCTGGATGATTCTTTTGGACATATCTGGATGGAGTCTTCTCTTCTATTCTTGTCTGCTCCTCTGGTTCTTCTTGAGATTCTTCTTCTTCTTGAGGTTCTTCTTCTTCATCATTTCGCCTTTGAGAGTAACCTTCATCTTCTTCATGATGAACTTGCCTAGGAATATATCCCTTCTCATCAACCACTATATCAATACTGTCAACAATTCTGCCAAGTCTTTTATTGTAGCACTTGTATGCTTTGCTATGTGGAGAATAACCAAGAAGAATGCCCTCATCTGCTCTAGGTTCAAGTTTGCCAAGTTGCTCATCAGTATTCTTAATATAACATTTGCTCCCAAAGATTTTGAAATGCTTCACGGAAGGAGTTTTACCACTCCAAAGCTCATGAGGTGTTTGAGTGCTGTTTACTCGAACATTTGTTTTGTTAAGAATGATAACAGCAGCATGTGCGGCTTCTCCCCAGAAGGTTGCAGGAGTACCTGATTCATCGAGCATAGCACGAGCCATTTGTTGGATAGTTCTGTTCATTCTTTCCACAACCCCATTTTGCTGAGGAGTTCTAGCTGTAGAGAATTCTCTTCTTATCCCATGTTCATCGCAGAAATCAAAAAATTCATTTGATGTGAACTCCCCACCTCTGTCAGATCTGAGGCACTTGATTTTGTGTCCTGATTCATTTTCAGCCAATGCTTTGAAGGATTTGAATTTTTCGAATGCTTCATCTTTGTGCTTCATAAGCCCTAACCAAACAAACCTTGAGAAATCATCAATGAATAATATCAGATATTCTTCCCCTCGAGGTGTCCTTTTCCTAAATGGACCACATACATCTGTATGGACTAGCTCAAGAGGCAAGCTAGCTGATCCTTCCTTCTCTGGAAAGTTAGTTCTGGTCTGCTTTCCAAACTGACAAGATTTGCATATGGTGTTGTCTGGAATTTTGATATCTGGAAGATCGCGAACTGCCTGATATTTGCATGCTTTCCTTATTTGTGAGAAGCTTAGATGTCCCAACCTTCGATGCCATAACCAGTGCTCTTCATCCTTGCTAAGATAGCATTGTTGTTGTCCTTCTTCAAATATGTACAGATTATTTGGAGTTCTTTTGCCTTTGAGAACTGTTTTACCTGTATCAAGATCACGAACAAGACATCCATTCGATCTGAAAATAACCTCTGTTTTTTGATCACACATCTGGCTGACACTTAGAAGATTATGCTTCAATCCATCAACATACAAAACATTTCCAGCCTTGACCTTTTCTTTCAAAGGAGCAATACCTTTTCCTTTTATAGTTGCAGGAGTATCATTTCCAAAAGAAACTTTCTTTCCCTTTTCTAAAGTAGAATAAGATTCAAGTTTTTCTTTATCACCTGTCATATGTTTCGAACATCCACTGTCAATGTACCATAGATTTTCCTGTCCTTCTGCATAAAATGCTATCCCACATCTTTCTGTTTGAGGTTCCTTTATTCTCCATGTTTTGGTGCTTGTGGCTTGTTCCCTTTTCTCCTGAAACCTGCTCCTGCATTCAGAGTCTTTATGACCAAAATTATTGCAAATAGAACATTCAACTTCATTTTCAAGCACCGAAAAGTTGTTATAGGTCCTTTTTGTAATCCCTGTCATACTTCTTTGTTTTTGAGCTTCCCTAGTCATGATTGTTTTATATGCAACACATTGAGCTGCTCTGTGACCAAAGTTGTGGCAAGAAAAGCATTGTCCATTGAAGAAGCTTCTGCGGTTATTGAATCTACCAGCCAACTGATTGTAATTTCTATTTTCATCTATTCTTGAGCCAAACTGAGAAGATTTTACCTGTGGTTGGTTGTAGCTTTTGTTCATCCTTAAGGAGGATTGTCCCTGATAGTTTCTGTTTGTAACTCGTCCCTGCTTTACCTGATTATCTTCATTGTTCTTCCGCTCATTTCCTCTTGCTGCATCAAGATAACTTTTTGAGGTGGATGCTTGAGAGGTTTCTCCATTATAGCCCAAACCTGTCTTGTTTAGAGGAGACCGCTGCACACTGATAATCTCATCCAAAGTTTCAGATCCTTTGACAAATTTAAGATTAATAGCTTTTGTTTTCTCAATTTCTTTTCTGAGACCAACAATTTCACCTTCTAGTTTTTCAAGATGTTTTTCCTTTTCATCAATTTGAAATTGCAAAGTATCAATGATCACATTCTTTTCTTCTATGCCTCTCTTGAGTCTAGTGATTTCATTATAGAGATTATCCACATCTATAGCATCCTCATAATCATCATCTTCAAATGCCATTAACAGCTTATATTTATTACCTTGTTCATCTTCATCACTGTTTGATAAGCCATCACTATCTTCATGGGTGTAGTAGCTTTTCCTATTTGCACTTTGTTTCTTGTTCCATCTAGCAGGTTCTTTTCCTTTATCCTTATAAGGACATTTTGCAGCATAATGACCTACTTTCCCACAAGCAAAGCATTTGAAAGGTAGCTTACCTCTGAACCTTCCAGAACCCCTTTGAAGATTTCTGACAAAATTTGATTCCTCTTCCTCTTCTTCTGGAACATGGCTTGCTTCATAGTAATCTTCTTTTCCTGATGCCTTAAAAGCAGCTTCCCTTCTGTCAGATGGACCTCCCTTTCTCATTTCATAAGCGGTTAGAATTCCATGTAGCTGAGACATAGTGAGAACACGGAGATTTTCTTTTTCTTCTATTGCAGATAATTTAGATTCAAACTTGGGAGATAAAGATCTTAGAATCTTTTGAACTACTATAGTTTCTCTTATTTCTTCACCCAAATTTTTCATACAATTAACAATCTCATCTACCCGAAGAAAATAATTAGCCACACTTTCATCATTATACATCTTGAGAGTCTCATATTGAATCCTGAGTGTTTGAAGTTTAGCTTGCTTTACCTGTTCATCTCCTTCATAGCTAGTGATCATTTTGTCCCATATTTCTTTTGCTGATTTGAAGTGCATGACCTTCATGAATTCTGTTTGAGATATACTTCCTAATAGAGTACTGACTGCTTTTGCATTTGTTTCATATGCCTTTTTCTCAGCTGGATCTGTAGGAGTAGCTGAAGGAAAAGCATAGCCTGTTTCTACAATGTCCCAAACTTCTGTACCAAGAGATTGAAGATATGCAGTAACTCTTACCTTCCAATAATTGAAATTTGTTCCATCAAAAACCGGTGGCCTGATTGATGCTTCTTTCTCGTAGTTGCTCATGATGAATGATCTTCCTTCAAGCGATCAAGCTTCTCTGAAGGACCTGCTCTGATACCAATTGTTGGAAATAATACTGAGAGGGGGGGTGAATCAGTATTATCAGATTAATCAAACTTTTCAAATGCCCAAAAACATATACGCTACTTCAGTTAAGTGAACCAGCGTGTACACGCTACTGTGACGAAGTAAAACAGCGTATAAGCAGAAAACTCACAATTTAGTTGGCTTATTCTTCAATTAAGTGCATCAGGACATTATTCATCATATTAACAGTAAACATGTGCAGTATAACAGAACAGATAAAAAGCCACACACATGAACACCAAGATATAAGGTGGAAACCCAATGTGGGTGAAAACCACCTGCTGCAAGTTGTCTCTATCTTTCTTAATATGAAACTTCAGTTTACAATCTTTTGTACTGGTGCAGCCTTATACCAGTACGCAGGCTACAACCTGCAGAAGGCTTCAACCTTCTCTCGTTCTCCAAACTTCCTTGGAAGGGAGCTCCAACCCCCCTTTTTCTTTTGTACTAGCCAAGATACTAGTACGTAGGTGCTGACCTACAATCTTCCTTCTTCCAGGTATCACTTTTCATACATTTTCAGACTTGGATATTCCTGAAGCACAACATTACAATCTGAAGACCACAATTCATTCAATTTTCACAACAGATCATTGAAGCATAAAACAACCCAACTTTGAATCACTGAACCACTGAACCCTATCAATCACCAGTTACCAGAACACAGAGCAGACTACAGAACTCTGTAATAACAGTCAGACCCCACTGTAAACTCAAATCAAGCTTCAAAAGATATACGCTACTTTAATGAGCAGAAACCGCGTATACACGCGCTTTTACCGAAGCCAACCTGCGTACAGATCTAAAAATAAACTTTCTCAATTTGCAGCTGTACCAGATATTAGTTAGACTCAGAACGTAACATTGCGACAATATGCAGATCTAGAAATACGCATAATCAACCATATCATGATAGTGCATTTCAAACCATTTGATCCCGATCTCTCCTTAGATCTAGTTCTCCATCAACCGATGAGATCTCTCCTTAGCTCAGATCAACCAATTCAGAACCTGCATATCAGATCTCTTTCTCTCTTAGATATTCATGCCTTGTCGAAAGATGATCTTTGCCTAATGATCTTCTTCTCCTTATATAGCCTTAGGCCTTTCTCAATACCAAGAGCCAAAACCATAGTAACACAATACCATCAACTTTAAAACTAGGGATCGACACGCCCGTCGAGACATAATGGTCCGAAATCATAGGCACAACTTCCAAGGTCTAACCACCATGAACCAAAGGAACCTTTCCACATACACGCGCTTTTTCTGAATCTAACTTGCGTGTACACGCGACTCGGGCTTAACGAAAGAGCGTGTATGAGCTTTCTTGCCATGCTGTACTGAGATCTGTCTTCTGATTGAGTTGCCATCACCTGTACTAACCTTTGAGCACCTGTACCATCCACTGAGTGAGTTGCCATCAAGGACAACACTTGAACCATAATGCCAACATATTAGTTACTGTCTCCCACACTCCCTTGTTCACAGGTTTGTCAGTAAGAGGCATTCCAAGGTACTTGGAAGGTAACTAATCCCTTTGAAACCCGATAATTCTGGTGAGGTTCCTCTGAATAGCAATGTCAGTGTTGAAAAAAACACCTTTGATTTGTCAAGGCTTACCTCTGTACCAGCGGCCAAAGCAAAGTCATTCAGGATTTGTTTTAAAGCTCTAGCTTCCTTGACTGTAGGAATGCACTGCAGCATTGTGTCATCAACAAATTGTTGATGAGTAGAAGAAGCAACATCCGGGGTAAGTTTCAAACCTAGGATTCTTCCTTCTACATTTTCCATTTTAATCGCTTTGCCTAGCCCTTCCATCATGACAACAAAGAGGAAGGGGGAGAGCAGAACCCATTGTCTGAGGCCCCTAGAAGGGATAAAGGTTCTAAAGGGAGAGTTGTTAAGCAAAATGGAGAAGCTAGACGTGGATATAAGGGCCATAACCCATCTTATCTAGTTGTGGTCGAAGCCATAAGCTCTTAGCACTACCCTGATGTAAGACCAACTTAGCTTATCATAAGCTTTCGCTAGGTCCAGCTGCATGATCATACCAGCTTGCTTATTGCTCTTAAGAGAGTGTACCACCTCGTGAGCTTGTATGATGTTGTTGAGAATCTGTCTTCCTTCCACAAATCTAGTTTGCTCCTCTGAGATGAGAGTAGGAAGAAGAGGCTTGAGTCTGTTAGCGATCACTTTGGAAATAATTTTGTACACCACATTACATAAGGCTATGGGTCTGAATCTGTCCAGTGTCATAGCTTTTTCTTGCTTTGGAATCAAAGCTATGAAAGAGGCATTAAGAGTTTTCAAAATAGTTTTGGATCTTCTAGTCTTCCACAACATTAAGGATATCTTGTTTGACTGTTTTCCAGCAAGATTTGAAGAAGTCCACATTGAAACCATCAGGGCCAGGAGCTTTCCCATTTTGCATCTCATTGATAACTTCACTAACCTCCTCTTCAGACACTGGTCTGTTAAGATTGTGGTTGTCTTCCCTAGTTACAAGCTTAGGAATGAACTTTATGAATTTGTTAATGAACCGAGATCTATAAACAAGAAGCTCCTCTACTATGCTAAGGAAGTGTTGAACTAGTACAGATTCCATTTCTTTGTGAGAGATGAGCTCTTTCCCTTGAGAATCTTTAAGTTTTGAAATTTTGTTATGAGATCTGTGATCCAAGGTTGATCTATGAAAAAACTTAGTGTTTCTTTCTCCTCTAATCCACTGCACCCTCGATTTCTGTCTCTAGAAAATCTCCTCTTGCATGCACCAATCTTTCCATTCGTTTTGAAGAGAGTCAACCTGAATTTTCCATTCCTTGGTTAAACCTTCTGAGATGATGATCTGATTGATCTCTTGGAGTTTCTGCTCAACTTCTCTTTTGGCTTTAAAAATATTACCAAACTCTTTTTTGTTCCAATATTTAAGCCTAGATTTTATGTGTTTAAGTCTCTACTGCAACATGAAAATTTTAGTGCCTTGAATGAGCATATCTTCCGTCCACAATTTGTCAATATTGTTGGTGAAGTTAGGGTGAGAGAGCCAGAAATTTCAAACCTAAAAGGTCTATTCCTTGGTGTACCCATAAAAGTAGCTTCAAGCTGGACAGGCCAGTGGTCTGAGCCTCCGAAGGGAAGGATTAAAGCTGACATATCAAGGCCTGTGAGAAGGATGCCCTCTTAGATTATGAATCTATCTAATTTAAACGCAACTTCAGAAGTCCCTTCCCTCTTATTATTCCAAGTAAAACTGCCATTTATTGTTTTAGTGTCCACTAGCCCCATGTTGTTCATGAAGTTTTGGAAGGCAATGGAGTCTCTGCCTAATGTTCTGGTACCTCCTTTTTTCTCTGTAAGAGATTTGATCATATTGAAATACCTTTCCAGAATCCAAGGCATATCTGGATATCTCTCCCTCAGCTCCTCAAGGGAGGTGAGAAGCTTAATTTTGTATTCTGGTTTTTGAGGATCATAGATGTTAGTGATCATGTAGATCTCCTTATCACCAAGAGGTTGAATCACCAACGATAGATAGTTCCTAGAAGCTTCAACATCCAGGATTCCAAGTTTTTGAGGATCACATAGAGTAAGAATCCCACACGCCGAGTTATCCATTTTAACCTCTAGATACTCATACTTGATTAACCATTTGTTGTTTATCTATATGATCTTGTCCATCGAACATTTTGTTTCTTGAATAAAAACCATATCTGATTTTTCTTCTTTTATTCTACTGCTAAGAGTTCTTTCTTTCCTTTTACTTCCTAGACCCCTAATGTTCCAGGTTGTAAGCTTCATTAAGAAAGATTAAGAAAGGTTTGTAAAGAAGTAACTGGTAAGATCCCTCATCTTACTTGAGTTAAT
Organism: Pinus tabuliformis; assembly: GCA_031772625.1. NCBI lineage: Eukaryota > Viridiplantae > Streptophyta > Pinopsida > Pinales > Pinaceae > Pinus > Pinus tabuliformis. Next base: position 1,236,498,137 of record CM062805.1, on the reverse strand, counting down.
CATAAGTTTCCCACATCCAATCAGCAGCTCATTTTGTTTTTTTCTTCCTCTTTTCCTACCTGGGTTCTTGGAAGAATGCATTGGTGTATCCTCCATCATTTTCACTCCCCTATTCTCTTGGCTATCATGGTTTCTTTTGACTCTAGAACACTTCGTTTGTGATCTCCAGAGGAAGAGTTGTTGAACCCTATCAAACTCCTCTTTTGGCAGAGAGTCTACCCCTTTGGTGATTCCCTACTCCAGAAACTTTTCTAGATCTAAATTCTCCCTCTCTAGAATCTCTTGCAGTTCATGGTCTTTCGTTCCAGCCTCACTTGGGGTCATCTCGTGGTCCCTATTGAGCTCCATAATGCTCAGCATATCATCCTTTTGTTTGTTGTTTTATGGTATATCCTCCATATTAGCATCCCTTTCCTTCTTAGTGGGAATATTCTCTGATTCCTGGTTTGTCCCGTTGTTTTCGACTTCTTCTTCTAAGATCTTGAAACTATTGTGGCTCAGTTGTCCGTCTTCATTAATTTTCTTTTGGTACCGCTTGCCTCCTTTCCCTTTACCCCCAAACTTAGTAAAACCTTCGAGATCCTTCCCTGTAGTGGTTTTCGTATTGCTCTCCAGTTTGTTCAATGGGCAGTCCCTGTATAGGTGCCCGTGTTCATGGCACTTATGGCACCTGAATGGGACATGTTCATAGTCCATCGCCTGCATCCATTCCTCGTCATACACTTCTAAAATGATTGCATCCGGAAGTGCCCCAGATAAGTCCATTTCCACACATATCCGAGGGGAAGGAAGTGTATTTGCCTCTTAGAGTGGTATTTGAGATCTTTATAAAATGCCCTAGTTTGTTGCTGATAGCCTTTAGAGACTTCGACAGCCAATAATCTAAAGGAAGGGAGTAGAGTCTTGTCCATATTGGCACCGAGGTGAAATTTTCTCATTCTGGGACGAAGTTCATTACCCATGATCTCATATAAAGGCCTGCATAAGCGTAAAAATAGGGTCCTTCCTTGAACACTCTGTCTTTATCCTCTAAGATTTTGAACACCACTGTGAAGAAACCCTTGGACCCAAGGTGAAGGTTAATTTCCCCCTTTGGTTTCTAGTGGTTCCTTATCCATGCTTGCAAATCCTTCTCCATGAGCCAAATCCCCATAAATTTACAGATAACAACATAGTCCACCATGTGTTCTCTGTGCACCAGCAACGCTGGGTCACTTAAAACGACTCAAGGAATAGTGGTTGACTTGGGTTTACAGATCCTTGATGTACTCATAGGAGAAACTTTCTGACTGCTAACCTCTGTCATATTCTCCTTACTAGCTTCCTCATGATTCTCTTCCTATCCTTGAGGTCTGATGGTTTCCGATTTTTCTGTATTCGTAGCTTCTGTTACCACCTTCGTTGGTTTCTTGAAGTGATGTGATCCAACTCCCTTGCTTCTATCCGCAACCACTTGACTGTAGGAGGGCGCTGAACTCCCTCCTCCGCGCCCTGCCATAGTGACCAGTGGCAAAACCCTAGTTCAGATTCCAGGAAGCCTTCGTCGATCTGATTTTTCAAGAAAAATATCAATCATAGTTATAACATTAATTGATAATAATAATAACCATAATTAATTAGTAATAACAATAATTAATATTAATAATAGTAATTTTTTATTATAATAATTATTTTTGTAATATTATTATATTTATCAATATTAATATTAGATTTATATTATTAAGGTTTATTGGTTTTTTTCAATACATTTATTAATGTTATTGCAATGAGAAAATATGTTTAAGTTAAAGAATCAATACACTAATAAAAAATATAATAAAAATAAATTTTATATAATAATTATTATAAAAAAGAGATATAATTTCAATAAATGAGTACAAATATTTAATTCAGGAAGATATAGTATCAATGCATTAGTAATTGAAGAATTTGGAAGGACTTTACTAGTTTAGGAATTTGGAAGGACCATCGATTTTGCCGCAAGAATATCTTTCTTTACAGTGATACTTTTACGCTTTTCATGATAATTGACTTTAATATAATATGGGTTAATCTATGAAAGTATATTGCCCAATTTGTTTTACGGTATTATGTTCGAATGTGCTTGTTTGAACAAACTTTGATTTGGAATATTTTTCTATTATTATAAATAGAGTTTAAATTAATTATATATATATATATCTATATATATATTTCAAAGTGTTTTAGGGATTTTTGCAGCGTGTTAAATTTATATATTAGTCAAAAAATTAATTTAAATAATAAAAACAAGATTTTACTTCAATTTTTTCCACCAGATTCTAATACTGAAACGTCCAAAAAATCACACTAAAGACAGCTCCAATATTTTAACCCCATATATATAAACAATTATAATATTTTTAATATTTATATATAAAAACAAAGTATAATGTTTTAAAAAGAATATTAAAGTTAAATATAATATATATATATAGATATAATTAATAAAATATAATTTTTAAATTCGTTGTATTTATTATTATTTTTTATTTATATCATATATTTATAAATAGTTATAATATAAATGTAATATTTTAATAAAATATACAAAATATGTAGATTAAAAAAATAATTTTAATCTTTAAAGTTGGTTATCATTTATTATTTTTGAATATGTATGTTCACTTTTTTCTTCACACTTAAATTATATAGATTTGTATTTACAAATAATTATAGAAGAAGTGTAATTTTTCAATAAAATATAAATTTTAAATATATAAAAGAAACATATGTATATTAAAAATATATTTTAATATTTAAATTTTGTTGTTATTTGTTATTTGGAATAGATATATGTTAATTTTCTATTTATATCATGCACATTTAAATTATATAATTTTATATTTTTGTATGAAAAGGCATTGTCTAACCCACTATGTCAACGATGTTGTAATGCCAACATAAACATTTTGACTTGATAAAAAATAATTTTTTTTTTTTGTAAGCTAGTGCGGTACTCTATTTTCCATTACTAAAAACCATAAGAAAATTACAAAAATGGACAGGTCTCCACCCGCCCTTAAGGGAAACCGGGCTTCGTTACCATCTGAAATGTTTCAAAGCCATCCAAAAACAGTATGTCACCAACCTATCTATCCATGCTAAATATACATCTATCCTTACTAACAGTTTAAAGTTTTCTTTCTGAGACAGTATCATCAAAATATGTATAAACAAAACAACAGAAAATCAGCTACATAGATAAAAACCTCGACACCTCAGCTGCAAACTTTTACTGCTTCGGTACATCCTTTGGTTCTTTCTCTAACTTGATGCCCAAACCCCCCGCTTGGAGCAGCTGCACGATATCATCCATCTTCTTGTCTTGCATCATTAGAGTCACTTGAATGTTTTTCAGCTCCTTTTTCATAGTTGGAATACCTTGAATCAATTCTGCCATCTCTAAAGCGACTTGTTCCATAGCCTTAGCTAATAAACGCTTCATACCCCAGTAGACATGCAAAGACTGTTTATATAATGACATTCTACCTTGCGTATGTCCAGGGTCAGGGAGATATTGTTCCCAATCCTCCATCTCTGGCTCTGAGTACCCCTGCAAGGCTTCTTCCTCCATCTGCGCTATCATCCTTCTAATATTAGGATTAGTATCCAAAACATATGCAGCTTCTGCTTCTTGCAAACGCCTCCTCAAATCCTTCTTCCCTCGCTTTCTTCCACGTGCCTCACTGGCTGCACCTTCCTCCATTTCCGAACGTAGATTTGAGTTTCTATTTCCTCGACCACCTCGACCCGCAGGTCTCCCTCGCCCTCGCTGCGTCGCTCTTCCCCACGCTCCTCTGCCCCAGCCTCGTTCCTCCACCTCTTCTTCGTCATTGAGGTCTTCACTCTCCTCCTCACTGTCTCCCATTTTTCTCGTTTGGGTCTTCCCCATGCCCACTTTGCCTCTCACTCCCCGTTGAGGCTCCTCCTCTGCAAAGAACTTCCTAATGTCAAATTCCTCTTCCGAATCCTCCTGGATATCAAGATAAACCCTCTGCATGGCTTCCTCAACAGTGCTCTTGCCTTTTTCCATTGGGGTCGCCGTTTTACTCCTCGTCAACCTGCCTACCCCCCGCTCCTGGTACTCCGCCATCTTACAGTCAGTCTTCTTCTGCAATTCTGCTTTGCGTTTCCTCACTCTATTCCACTGCATATGGAGGTTCGGGCATTTACATGCATTACTTAAACAATCGTGAGGCTGCCACCTTGCCATCGTGAACCTTCGCTGCCTGGCTCTATCATTAATGTCCATTCCAGTTACACCTCCATGATGGGAAGGTAGTAGTACTTCGCCGCCATAACTACCACGTCTCCTCGGTACCTTGGCCGGATTTCGTCTTGGTATGCTAAACCTTCCCATGGGTCGAATGCTGCCAGCCTTCAGACCATTAATCACATAATATCGGACTAGTGGATGGTGTAATCTCACCTTAAGTGCTCTGTCCTTCCTCCTCCTTATTATAATCCCAGGTCGTTTAATGATTCCTCTGCTGAGCGGTCGTAGCATCATAACCTTGGTATAAGATATTGTTTAAATCATTCCAGCAAGTTCCTCTGCTGAGCGGTCGCATCGTCATAATCTTGGTGTAAGATAATGTTTAAATCATTCCAGCTTGGATCGTCTTGTAATGACATCCAGCTACAATCTACACTCCTATTCGGCCCTCCACAACCCCAATTAGCCAGTAGATCGGCCGCCCGGTTGCCATTGCGTAGTACATGAGTTATCATAATGTATTCGATCCTACGCAGGAGCTGCTCAATGTCCTGTAGGATCGCTGCTGTCCGCCAGCTCTTCGACACGTATATCCAACTCTTCCCGTCCCTTAACTTCTTCAGCATGTCAACGGTAATTAGTGAATCGCCCTCTATTTCTAAACTCATATAACCGTTTCTAACTGCTATCCTGAGTCCATGATAAACTGCCCATAACTCCGCTTCATTGTTTGTCATCTCTCCTCCATCTTCAGCAAAAATCCACCTCGTATGACCACTACTATCCCTGAAAAGACCCCCGAAACCTGCTTGTCCCGGGTTGCCCTTTGAGGCCCCATCGAAATTTAGTTTAACTCGTCGCTCACCAGGCATCCTATAATGGTTAGGGCTCGATACTTCTTTCTTAAGCTTCCGCTGTGGATTGGGATAAATCATTTGAAAATCCATGTTTAACTTAGAAATAATCCTCTGTTCCTCCGGATTCAATCGCCAATCCTCTTCGTCCCAGGCTTCTGCTAAAATCGTTTCTTTCAAAGATCGACATATTTCCTCCCAAAGTTGCGGCCCTTGCCAATAGGTATCCCTAAAGATTCGTCGATTCCTTTCTTTCCAGATCGCCCAAATGACAAAACCAGGTGCGAGATTCCAGAGTCTCCTTACGACTTTACTTTGGAAGTTGCCTCTGCCCCATTGAAACAGAGTATTTCTGATGCTACCAGGATCCCTCCTCGTCATACCGAAGAGCACTCGTATTTCCTCCCAAATGCTTAGAGTATACCTACAGTGATTCAGCAGATGCTCCTGGGTTTCAAAAGCCTTAGTACATAGATGACATCGTGATGGGCCAATCGTTCCTCGTTTCTGCATATTATCCCAAGTGAGGATCCTTCCTCTGCATACCAGCCAAGCAAAACAAGTAACTTTAGGCCACCATTTACCTTCCCAGATATTTTTCCACCCTACTGGTTCTTCCGCTCTATCCTCCTTCGTGGCCCAGTAATAGGCTTCTTTTACTGTAAACATTCCAATCATGGCCTTACCCCACCTCAAGATATCATTACCTTCTCTAAACTTGATTTTCCGTGTTTCTATTGTTCTATCAAACGATTGCCGAGCCTCTTGTCCGAGGTTATCCACCCATTCATCCGGTCTTCGCCATGCTCTCCATACATCATTGTATTCAGCTCTTTTCCAATAATCTTTTACATAATTCAATCCTCTTCTTTGCGCTATTTCTTTGATTTCTTGCAGGCTTTGTATTCTATTCAAAATACCCCACTGTTGCCAACTATCCTCCCAAAAACGGGCAGAATTTCCATCCCGGATTTCCCAAAAGGCATAGTCCTGAACTAGAGCCTTATTTCTGCTTGCAAAATCCCAAATCTGTGAACCTCTGGGGGTTTCCTCTAATCTTAATCGTTCCATAGTTGACTGAGGCATTCCATATTTGTGTTGCCATATTCTTTTCCAGACATCATCTCCTCCCTGGACCCATCTCCACCATAGTTTTGCCCCTAAGATGTTATTTACAATTTCAGGGTCTCGCACACCCAGGCCTCCTTCCTCTTTCCGCATAATTACATTCTTCCATGAAACCAAAGTCCATTTCCTCTGCTGCTTCGGACACCCCATAAAAATTTTCCAAAGATTTCTCGCATTTTAACACAAACTCCTTTTGGGGCAGCCATAATTGACAAGTGATATATTGGAATAGATAATAGGACAGATTTCAATAGGACAATTCTACTTGGTAAGTTCAGCAATCTGAATGCCCAACTATCTAATCTTTTCCGAACTCGTTCCAGCAAACTTTGCCAGTTCTTAATCCTATTGGGGTTTGCATCCAATTGAATGCCCAAATACTTCGTGGGTAACTCCCCCCTCTTAAAACCTAGAACTCTGGTTAAATGGGATTTGATAGATTCATGCGAATTAAAGATAAAAGTACAAGATTTATCATTGTTAATCTCCATACCTGATGCGTTCTTGAAGACTTCTAGGATCCTCTTGAAGTTCCTCACCTCCTTCAGCGATGCTTCACCAAATAGCATCAAGTCATCAACGAACTGTTGATGTGTGATAGTCAGATTATTCCCCCACAGTCGTATACCTCTGATTCTCCTTTCAATAACTTCCTTTTTGATTTTCCTACTTAATCCTTCCATAGCCAAGATGAACAAAAACGGAGAAATTGGGTCCCCTTGCCGAATTCCCCTGCTAGCAATGAACTGGGCTGTAGGAATACCATTAAGCAAAATTGAAAAACTTGGAGTAGAGATCATACTAATAATCCATGCTATCCATCGTCTTGCAAAACCATAGGCTTCCAAAACCGCTCTAAGATAATCCCAATTTAATCTGTCATAAGCCTTGGATAGATCCAACTTCATGAGCATCCCTTTTTGTTTATTTATCTTCAGAGAATGTATAACCTCCTGAGATACCACTATTCCATCCAGGATCTGCCGACCCTCCACAAACCCCGTCTGTTCAGGCGCTATTAAGTTAGGTAAAAGAGGTTTTAGTCTTTTCACTATCAAGGTGGAAATTATCTTATAAATAACGTTACACAGGGCTATGGGCCTAAAACCCTGTGGTTCCTCCGAACTATTACTTTTTGGAATTAGGGTCAGAAAAGTCGAATTTATTCCAGGCCATATTCTCTGTCTCATTCGGGATTCTTCTACAGCCTCTAGTATATCTTTGCCCATAAAATTCCAACTAGCCTGGAAGAATTCCACCGTATACCCGTCTGGGCCAGGAGCCTTATTCTTGCTCATACTCATAACAACTTCTCCTAATTCTTCCATTGTCACAGCCCGCATTAATGCCATATTTTGCTCCACAGTTACTAACCTCGGTATCTCTCTGCAAATAGTATTGATAGCTTCTCCTCTATCCCGTTGAGTTTCTGTCAAAATTCCTTTGAAGTAATCAATTAGAGTTTTTTCAATGTCCTTCTGTTCAATTACTCTGTTTCCCTCAGCGTTTTTGATTGAATAGATTCTATTCCTCTGTCTATGTTGAATCATCGCTTGATGAAAAAATCGAGTGTTACTCTCCCCTTCCCTCAGCCATTTAATCCTTGACTTTTGTCGCCACAAGATCTCCTCTTGCTTCCGTCGCTCTTCCAACTGACTTATTATTCGGCCTTCCTCCCTACTTGAGACATCATCCCGTCCTTCCAGAATAATCTTTTGTTGGATATCCTCCATTTCTCTTTCTAACTTCTGCTTTGCTTCAATAATATTCCCAAATTCTTTCCTGTTCCAGTCTTTTATTCGCCTTTTAATTTCTTTTAATTTCAGTTGTAGAGTATGCATTTTCCCGGTCGCATTGATAGTGATCTGACTCCACCACTCCTCCACTTTCTGAATGAATTTCGGATCTCTCAGCCAAAACGACTCAAATCGGAAAGGCTTTTTCCCCTTAACCTTGTTGATATCAATATCTAAGCGTATGGGCCAATGATCTGAGCCCAGACTAGGAAGAATATTCGCCTCAATAAACACATCTCTATTCAAAATTTCCTCAGACAACAAAAATCTATCCAGTCTGGAAGCAATTTGGTTCTGTCCTCCTCTGCGGTTGTTCCAGGTATGAACTCCATTATTTGTAGGAATATCAACTAACCTCAAATCCCTAATCATGTCATTGAACGCCTCCATATTCTGGTCCTCTCTCCTTATACCCCCTCTCTTCTCTCGTAGATCTCTAATCATATTGTAGTCCCCTCCAATTATCCATGGGACATTTGGAATTAAGCTTCGCAAATTATAGATATTCTTTAAGAAATCAGGCCTTTCTCTATGATTATGAGGGCCATAGACACCGGTGATAAGCACTCTATCACCCATTCCCACTAGTCGAAACAGTCCTGAAAGGATTCTAGGAAGACTATACCAGTGCTCAAAAATTACCTCTTCCGGGTTCCACAAAATAGCCAGACCTCCTGCTGTTGCGATCGCATCCAAAGCCATAACCTCATATCCAATTTTTAATTGTTGAATAGTACCTGCCAACTGTTGGCTTTCCATTTTTGTTTCCTGAATGATCATTATACTTGGCTTATCTTTCTTCACTCTGTCTTTTAGATATCGCTGTTTTCCTTTACTATTTAAACCCCTAATGTTCCAACTAGTAATAATCATTAAAACTTTTTAGGAGTTTGTTGAAATACCTCTGATAGAGGTATCACCCTTCCTGAATTGACTAAGGTCTCACCCACTGCTTGGATTGACTCATTTAAAGTCCTTCTCCCTTTTTTCCTACCTCCTTTGCCTTGACCTTCCCCTTCTAAAGATTGGGTCACCTGGTTCCCCACTTGATCACTACTATTTCCTACCAATGCTTCTTTCTTCTCCTTATATCGTTGAAAGGTTTCTTTATACAATTGTTTCTCTTTCTCCGGGATAAATCTTTCATCTAATTTTGTCCATTCATTAAGTAATTTTTTCAATATCCTTTCTTCATCTGCGCCCACTTCCTTAACATTCTCCGTAATGATCATTGATTGTTCTTCTGTAGTCTCCTTCCTCTCACTCATTTCTCCCTCCATTTCTCTACTTGGACTCCTACTTTTCCGTTTGCCATCCTTAATGATTTCCATTGGAATAATTTCTGTACCCATCTTTTCCTGTTTTTCCCCTTCCTGCTCTTCTCCTGTCTCTTGAAGGGTAATAAACTTATTTCGATTCTCAGTTGATGAAGTAGTTGCCTTAAATTGGGGTTTTGAGGTTCCCGGAGCTTGTTTCCTTTTCCTCTGTACCTCTGTAAATTCATTTCCCGTCCCTTCCACTCCCTCTGCTTTCCTTGTATCCTCCCTATTGGTCTGCTCTACCACCACTGGTCGATTCTGTGGGCATTCTTTGGCAAGGTGTCCATAAACATGACATTTCCTACATCTGAACGGGACATGTTCGTAATCTAAGGGTTGCTGCCACAGTTCATCTTGATATTCTAGCTCAATTGATTCCGGCAAGGGGTCTGCAATATTCATATACACGCAGATTCTAGCATAAGAATTATATTTACCTCTTTTCGTCGATTCTGCCACTTTGACAAAAGTACCAATAGAGTTTCCTATGCCTTCCAAAATTTCAGGATCCCAAAATTCATCCGGCAACCCAAATAATCGAACCCATATCGGTGCAGCCATAATCTTCTCCTCATCCGGGTTGTATCTGTCTTCCCAGTATCTTGTGAATAAACCCGCATTGTTCATGAAGTACGGTCCCTCCTCAAAGACTCTGTCCTTATCTGCAAGGTTGGCAAAGATGACTGTAAAGAAACCCTTCGCCCCCAATTTGAGATCGATATTCCCTTTTGGACGCCAACGCTGCTGAATCCATTTCGTAAGATCTCTTTCAGATGGCCAGTATCCGATAAATTTGCAAATTAAGGCGTGATCTCTCATATAACACCGGTAATTCTCCAATTTGTTATTAGGTATGACATACCTGGGTTTTTTCTGTGCCCTAGGAAGGCATCGATTAACCAGTCTTGCTTGCCATTTATTGCCCAATACTGGAGGTTCACTACTCAATTCCGCTTTTCCCCGTTGCCCTTCTGCAATTCCTCTATTTCCTAACATTGCGTTTCTGTAGGAGGGGGTTTCGCCCCCCCCCTGCCTAACTTCCATGGGTTCTCTCAGGTCAAAACGACGCTATACTTATCCTGCAAATGACTGTGGAGATTTCGATTGTACCCAGCCGTGAGCTATAGCAGCACCCACTTGCTGAGACCCACCTGTTTTGTCCGCGTGTTTATTTGCACTTGTGAAACCCTCGACCCAGGTTCAAATTCCGCTCCCTCTTCCCATTACACTTATAGTACATGCCAATGTTGATATAATGCCAATGCTAATATGACTTGATAAAAAATAATAGGTGCAAATGTTTGGATAATTAAAATTATAAATAAAATAAAAAATTATAATTACAATTTTAACTACAAAATTATAAAGTTAAATTAAACTATAAAATTACAGTGGTTTATTAGCCCATGGTATTTGTTATGATAAAATCTATTTAGATATTTTATGACATCTATTATGAAATGCAAAAGTAGCAAGTTAGATACATATTAACTCTAAACTTGATCCCTTCAATACTTCATAATTTTTTATTTTGAATTAATTTAGCCTAATTATAAATAATTATAATAAAAGTATAACATTTCCTTAAATTAAATATATAAAAGAAACATATGTATATTAAAAAATATTTTAATCTTTAAATTTTGATATCTATATATATATATATATATATATATATATATATATGAGTTACAATTTAACATCCCTGGTAAACTTTGTGTAAAAATACATAGGATTAGAAATTTTTACTGGATTTACTAGCATGCCATTATTCCCAATAATTTATTCCACATTCCTTAACTGATTTGTTAGATAAAATCACCGTCATTACGTAAAGTAATTTTAGAAATTATTCTAGACACACAATGTAACAACCATTATTGCAACATGTAACATAAAAATATTTGTTGTAACTTTGCATCATTATCTTCTTCATTTAATTGGGCTAGCTAATAACATATCAGATAATGTAATTGTTGAAGTCATGTAACATAGAAATATAATCAAAATTAAAAAATACACACACATATATGAACACCGAAACCTCGAAGGGAAAAACCAGCAAACATTTATTTTATTAAACGTTTCATTAGGGAGTTCACTCCTCGCTAAATTGTAGTAGGGGAGACCATCCATTTTCCATTGTTAAAAGTTTTACAAAGAAATATCATCTTACATTTGAATATAACTAACTAGAAGCCATTTCATTAGGCATGATATCATTTAGCCCACAATTCCTTGAGCACTGAGTCTTTGTGGCCTGGTTGTTTCCTGTATAGTTAACAATCCTTTATTCTGCATGGACCATTAGTTCATATCCCGCCATAATGTTAATTCTAATCCATCTTTCAGTTGATACATAAGGGATGGATTGTACACTATTAATTCATCCTTTGCATAATTCACATTTCTTCCCTACAATTACCATCGTCAACAACTCTGACATCATGAATATATAAAACACTTATCAAACCCAAATAATAAGCCTCTACTAGTTAATGCTTTAAACATTTTTTCATGTTCCATTTTATTTCACATGTGTTAATTAAAAGTACATAATTTCACAAGCATGCCTATTTATCCATGCATGTGTAAGTCTATGCCACATGTCTATCCATCTAAATTTCGTATGCATAAAGTAAAATTCATAAAGAATACCAATGCATGTTCATCTATATACATTTCACATGCATTATAAGAACGAGAATAGTTACGTTTTATCTCTACCCACAAGAACAAGATAATACTTTAAAAGAATCACCATGGTTATCACTACTACCAGAAGAGGGAAATCCTTCAATAGGATAAATACCACAAATATTGTTATTTCTTCACACAATAACACATTCTTTTCCAAAAGGAAAACCACCCCAACTAGCCATATTTAAAGGAAAATTAGCACAATAAATACTATCTTGATGCATGAAAATACATATTCTTGTTTCCAAAAGAAAACTAGCACTATAACTAGTATTTATGTGTATGTACATAACACATATTCTTCTTCAAGAAAGCTAATGTAATAGGTATTATTTCTATGCATAAAGACACATATTATTCTCCAAGAAAATTAGGATGGATTCTTATCTTGGTATGCAAAATATTCATATGCAACCTTCTAAGAAAATAATCTTGATTCTTATCATTTAATGCACAAGATTCATATGTAATCATTTTCAAAAGAGTATGGTTACTTATCTTCATAGCCATTATAGCCTGCAATCCCCATCCAAAATTGACTCTCATAAGAAGAATATGAATGATAACTATTCCCTTTGCAATGGATTTTGAAAGACAATATTGGGAGGATCCTAAAATCTAGATAATAGCAACAACCTTGTAACATCCCTCAAACTCCTTCACATGGATGACAACACATAGGATATCACCATTACTAAAGTGACATTTATATGTATTTTCCATATACTTTCATTGAATGCGCAATATCAACATTAAGATAAATCCTAAGGTACTTGACTTTCATAATAACCACATCATTGAATTAGTGCTCCCCAATTTTTTTGTGGCTTTTGCAAATAGTAAAAGATTTGTTTGGTGAAGAAAGGGAAAACACAATGTCGAAAACCACCCTTGAATACATTATTTTTCTTTTGTAGAGACCTACAATAATTGAATGCAACAAAACAATGGAATGAAACCTTGATTCGATTGAGTTGTAATAATGGAAATTTGGTTGACACAACCGACAATTTCAGTGTTCTTACAAACTGTTTGTCCACCTCCAATTTTTTCATTTGATGTTGACACTTCTTCCGACCTAGGCAGGGCTTAAAATATTTTGCAATGAGATATTATGACTAGGAGTTCACCTCTTGAATGATTATACATGCATTAACATATTCTCATGGTTGAGTATTATAATAACTAGTTCAAACCCTAAATGGGCTAGAGCACAATATTCAATTAAAGAAAGCAATAAAATGAAGACTTATCTAATGGATACTTTTTGAAGTGCCTCATGGTACATAATAATTATAAATTTGTAGATATAAAGAATGATTTTGATATTGTTGTTCCCGAGCTGTAACACTAAGCACAAAAATATATGATTTGTACTGATACAGATTCCTTCCATATCATGCCCACACCGCACTCGAATCATTTTCTTTGTTTGATTCAGATTAGTTACAAACTAATTCATAATGATTTTTGATATCAACCATTTTTTCAAACATATTAACACCGTGATATATTTTCATATTAATAAATCATGAATGTCAAATGTAGGTTCTAGGGATAGGGATATTACATACTCCCCCCTTAAAGATAACGCCATCCTTGGTGTAAATCTCTTCCATATTTTGTCATCATTATGTTTTTTCCTAGTCTTTATCTCCCATTGGAAATATCTTTTCATTTATATTTCTTTTTAAATCATCTATCAATCATGGCATCTATCTCTAGTCATGATAATTCTGCAACGAGAACAACCAAAAAATGGAGTCCTTCCCCTTCAAAATGGAATATTTTAATTTAGGAAATATCAACAAGTAAAAGTAATAATGTTTAGCTATTAATCATAAATATTTACAGCTATAAAGATATTCAATTTTTACTTTTAATCATTTAGCCATTATTCAATTTCATAAAAAAAAAAATGAAGTCTTTATACCAACTTACTATTACTTGTCAATACTCTTGGAAATCATGGCCACTTCATGCAATAATTTTAATTACAGGCGGTTTACCAACTTGTTGATGGTGGTGGACCTGTCAACATGTTAGGGGATCTCCCTAATAAGAAGTCCCAACTAGGCCTCAAAGTGTTTGGAGTAGGATTCCCATCAGTGGGTAGTACATCAATGCCTTGACTGCAGTATCACGCAAAGGTAAGCAAGATAACTTTGTCGAAAGAAAGTGTGTGACCTTGTAGCGAGTCAAGTGAGATGCATGGGAGTTATAACACATGCAGGGGAAAAGGAACTGTGTCCCTTAGAATCTTGTAATAGTACATAGCCTGAAAGGAACAGACGAGCTAAATGGCATCACAAGCTAGAAGGCAGAATAGTCCACAATCTAAAGTGACAAGTTAAACCAACAACATGTCTGCAACAAGATTCATATAATTTCATACAAAAGAGTTCATACACAAATGCATAAGTTAAATAACATACATTGATAAAGAAACCAGAATAGTCCAACTACACTAACAACATATGCATGAAAACGTGTTGGCTCTGTGTGTGTATATATATATATATATATATATATATATATATATATATATATATATATATAAAGTGAAAGTTCCATCCATACATACACCATTGACAGCCACTAGCCCCAATAGTGGAACATTACAGTCAACACTACCTTCTCCTCTAAAGAGATGTACTCGCTCTATGTTGTGGAGAAGCCAAGGGTCATCACAATTGGTGGGCTCCAGTATTGCAGCAATAATGCTACAACTCCTGGAACTCCCTTCTTTAATTTTATCAACCCAGTAGTTCGTAACAAACTTGGAAGCGACGGTGCTGTATGCACAAGTACTAGCTCTTGCCGCAGTTGTCACGTGGTCAGCTGGCACAAGTCCACTAGGGGCTTAAGCCAACTTCTATGAGCTCTTAGAAGAAGCTTTTTAACTGATGGATGAAAGCTAACTCAAAGGAAGCTAATCTACTTGCGAAAAGAAACTGAAAGCCAAAAAGAAACGCAAACCCTAGCAAACCCTAATTCTACCAGCTAGTCCTACTGATGCAAGGAAGAGGATGCAAGCTACTGAAAGGAATGCAATTGACCTCTAGGAAGGTAAAATGCATGTGTCTAAGTTATCACTATCTGAAGAAAACATCTTTTTGTATTTTTGAATAAGTTGTTAGAATTATCATGCATGTGATTTTAACTGTTTTTTACTGTGCAGAGGTGGATTGGCAAGAGGAAATGCTTGGAGGAGGTCGGGAAGGTTCAGAGAGGGCCTAAGGGGTCCCTAACACCCTTTCAGAGAGTTTCACAGAGTTTGGCTATCAAGAAACCTCATTAGTGAGCTTCTACAGGAAGTCTGCAGGGGTTCTACAGGATGTTCTGGAATTTCTACATGATGTTCTGTGATTTTCTATAGGATGTTCAGAAATGGGATTTTGGAGCATGGATGGAGGGAAAAAGATGGAGGAATGGGTACGGAGGTGAGATAACGGTGTGAGGAGGTCCAAGACTTGGTGGATGGAGCTAAGGAATGGCAAGGATGGTTCGATTTGTTCAAGGAGGGATGAAACGATGTTCCACAAGAAGATGAAAATCATGGCAAAGTAAGCGAATGAGGCAAATGCAAGGTAAGGGTTCTAAGTGAAGGATGAAACAGGTAGGTTGGATGGAGTATGTGCAGGTAAGGAAGGGTAACAGGTACTCTACAAGTGGTTTTTCAAACTGAACAAATAAACACTTATAGAACCTATGACCTAGTTACTTTACCCTATTCTGACCTAAGTAACAACAAAAGGAAATGAACAACAGTTTATTTGAAATGAAATGCGTGAAATAACTTATGCCACTAAGCAATCATCAATTGAAGCATTTAGACGCTACTAATATCAGCATCTGCAAAAGAGGATTCCAACACTAAGAATTGCATGACAAAGCAAAACAATGTTTTTGTTGGCAGCAAAGTCACATTGGTCCCAGCTCATGATTCCACTGAGGGTGAGGTGAGATCCAAGGTGCTTGGTAGCCTTTTTCTGAAGATCTTCCCTGTGATTAACCTATCAAGTAAATATGAACATGAAAAACCTTTGTAATCATCAGAAGTAAAACATGCACTGGAATTGGCTGAAACTGCTCAGGCATGTTGCCATCATCCCTGTACAACTCCCTGTAAAACGGTTTTGTAAATGGATGCACGGTTTTCAAGTTATTGAAAAAAAAAAAATCAGCACTAGGTATTTTTGCTTCAAGGAATTCTGCAGGTTTTTGCATGGTAAAAAATGAGCTTGGGCTGTGATGCAAGCATGGAGATGATGGAGGAGGAGTCTGAAAATTGCAGGAGGACTTCTGAACCCTTGAGGAAGCTATCATGTTCACCAAACTACTTTTTTGCAATCCATTTTTAACTTCTTGTATTTTCTACAGGAACTTCCTGTAGAAAACACAGTTTTCATAAAAGAAGCACAATGAGGTGGAAAAAATGATGGAAAAGGGTGAGGGATGGAAACATGGATGTGTGCAGGCCTCATGGACATATTCCCAGCCTTCGGGTCCTCTTCGAAGATCAATTTGACTTTTTTGTAAGCTTCCTATAGAAGACACAAAACTTCCTGTAGAAAACACAATTTTCATAAAAGAAGCACAATGAGGTAGAAAAAATGATGGAAAAGGGTGAGGAATGGAAACATGGATGCTTGCAGGGATAACCAATAGATTCCAAGCTTTAGATTCCCTTCCAAAATCGAATCTGGCTCTCCTGAAGGTTCTACAAGATGTTTCCTGTAGAAATACAGAACTTCCTATAGAAACGCCTGTAGCTTCCTGTAGAAGGCCCAGAACTTCCTGTAGAAGGCCCAATCTCAACCCGAATGTGACCAAATCCTAGGAGAGGTGAGTGGCCATGGAGGGGGTGTCTAAAGGGGTGTCCTTGAACCTGGTACAGACTCATGTCCTCGTTTTGCGCGCCCCTTTTTTTCTACAAAGTATTCACTGCAACCTGCAATTTTTTTTACAGAGATTAGTCCTGATTTCTTTTTTTCTCTTTTCCTTTTTTTCCCCTTTTTTTTGAAAACAACTAGGGTGCCTCATGGAGGTTTTCACCCTAATTCCTACCCTGGGCACCTCCAAGGGAGGTTTTCACCCAGGGATCTTCTTCTCTATTTATTTTTCTCTTTTTTTTTTTTCTTTTTTTCCAACCCATTGACCGCCTCATGGAGGTTTTCAATCAATGAGCCAATATAAGGCGCCTCCGAGGAGGTTTTCACCTTAGATTTTTCCTCTTATTTCCATTTTTTCATTTCTTTTCTTCTTCTTTTTTTTTTTTTTTTTTTTCTACCCTACCCTACTTGAAAAACAAAATCATTTTCATGTATAAGAATACTCCCAATGGAGCCATGTGCACATCGAGATTAGAGACAAAATGATGTGGAGGCTTGAAATGCATGCTTTGACAGCTATCCAGATTTCAGAGACCAAATGATTTGACTTTGAAGGGATCAAACATAGCTGAGGAAGAGAGTACCGTTGCAACTTAGTGACTGTCTGGAACCATATCTCAATATAGCTCTGATATCCTTGGTGCTTTTGCTGATCTGGATCATTCTTCATGTCACCTTCTACCATGACTTTCTCATCTTCCTCTATTTGCTGATTTTTCTCTTGAGTACATGGAGGATTTTATGGTAACCATGACGAAACTCTCTTGATCTCTGATTCTGATGTCTTCTCTTCATCAAGTGCAGCCCATGGTTCTTTGATCTCCTCTTTTGAATCTTATTTTGCCTTTGGTCTTTGAATGTTGTCAATATAATCTCTACTTTGCAACACTCTTCCTGAGCTTTGGTGAAGATCTTGGAGCTCAAGAGGAGTCATTTGGAAATGTTGTGTCTCAGCATTGTAATGGAGTTGAGCTACTCCAATGTGTGGATTTGGAAATGGTGGTACGGGTAGCTGAGTGGGGGTGTATATTTGAGATGGATGTGGATGGGGTTGCAGTTGGGCAGGCATTTGGGGCTGCCTTGGTGGAGGAGGAGGCAATGGTTGCGGTTGAGCAGGTGGTGGAGGCAAAGGAGTGGGAGGAGAGTTGTACTAGGGTCTCCACCCTTGATGAGGTGCATTCCACTAAGGTTGTGATTGAGCATAAGAGTGAAATGAATGAGCAACTGGTTGGGCATAATATGGATCTATGAAGGAACAAGGAGGAGGTGTGAACCAGGAAGGATAAGCAGGGGGACCCCAGGAAAGCATGAAAGTGGCTTGATAGGGGTCATAATAGGTCTCAGATGTCCCTTGCAGTTCCTGATGGTAAGATCTAGGTCCATGTGGCCTCCTTTGGTTCATATAATAGAGTGATTTAGTGGCTCCTTTGGTTCTCTGATATGCAGCTTTAAGTCCAGGCAAGGAAGGGCACTGATTCGTAGGATTGTATTCTTCACAGACGAAACACACTTCTAGGGAGTGCATTGGACATTCGTCCCTAGGATGCTTTTTAGTGCACCTGGGACAAAAGATGGCCAAAGCCCTCTTGGCTTCCTCTTGCTTCTTTTGGATCTGCAAGGTATCCAGTTGCATGGCAAGAAACTGCCTCATCTCGCTCTTGAAATCTTCCATCTGATTTATAAATTCATTTTTGGACAAGGTACTGCTCCCAACATTTCTATTTATAGCCATTTGCTCCAGAGGAATGTTTTCTTCTTCTTCTCCCCTAGAGGTTCTTTAAATATGCCTTGATGTCCACCCAGGGTTCTTCTTAGTCACAACCATTGAAGAAGAGAGAAGGTTGGTTGTGTGAAGCAATGGGGGGTGTTGTGAAAATATTTTTCTGAATTATCTCTACTCCTACAAGGCATGAAAGGAAATCCTTTTGGTTGATTTTTGTATTTTTCTTCTTGTACCTGCAAAACTAAAATAGATTGAACTGCAACTAACTATCTTGCTGAAATGAAAATGTAGAATTGAAATGAAAGCAGGAAAGGACTAATCTATTTTGCTCAAATGAAATTGCAAGAATGAAATGCTAGGCTACGCTTGCGGAATTGAAATGCTAATCTACGAAAGCAGGAAATACTAATTTACTTTTGCAGAAATGAAATTGCATAATGGAAATGAAATAAACTACATAGAAGAAGGTTGTAGTAGAAAACAGAAAAGCAGCAATCACCAATACTCTGACGTTTCCCCGGCAATAGCGCCAAAAAGATGGTGGGCTCCAGTATTGCAGCAATAATGCTACAACTCCTGGAACTCCCTTCTTTAATTTTATCAACCCGGTAATTCGTAACAAACTTGGAAGCGACGGCACTATATGCACAAGTACTAGCTCTTGCCGCAGCTGTCACTTGGTCAGCTGGCACAAGTTCGCTAGGGGCTTAAGCCAACTTCTATGAGCTCTTAGAAGAAGCTTTTTTAACTGATGGATGAAAGCTAACTCAAAGGAAGCTAATCTACTTGCTGAAAGAAACTGAAATCCAAAAAGAAACGCAAACCCTAACAAACCCTAATTCTACCAGCTAGTCCTACTGATGCAAGGAAGAGGAAGCAAGCTACTGAAAGGAATGCCATTGACCTCTAGGAAGGTAAAATGCATGTGTCTAAGTTATCACTATTTGAAGAAAACATCTTTTTGTATTTTTGAATAAGTTGTTAGAATTATCATGCATGTGCTTTTAACTGTTTTTGACTGTGCAGAGGTGGATTGGTGAGAGGAAATGCTTGGAGGAGGTCGGGAAGGTTCAGAGAGGGCCTAAGGGGTCCCTAACACCTTTTCAGAGAGTTTCACAGAGTTTGGCTATCAAGAAACCTCATTCGTGAGCTTCTACAGGAAGTCTGCAGGGGTTCTACAGGATGTTCTGGAATTTCTACAGGATGTTCTGTGATTTTCTACAGGATGTTCAGAAATGGGATTTTGGAGCATGGATGGAGGGAAAAATATGGAGGAATGGGTATGGAGGTGAGACAAGGGTGTGAGGAGGTCCAAGACTTGGTGGAAGGAGCTAAGGAATGGCGAGGATGGTTCGATTTGTTCAAGGAGGGATGAAACGATGTTTCACAAGAAGATGAGAATCATGGCAAAGTAAGAAAATGAGGAAAATGCAAGGTAAGGGTTCTAAGTGAAGGATGAAACAGGTAGGTTGGATGGAGTATTTGCAGGTAAGGAAGGGTAACAGGTACTCTGCAAGTGGTTTTTCAAACTGAACAAATAAACACTTATAAAACCTATGACCTAGTTACTTTACCCTATTCTGACCTAAGTAACAACAAAAGGAAATGAACTGCGGTTTATTCGAAATGAAATGCGTGAAATAACTTATGCCACTAAGTAATCATCAACTGAAGCATTTAGACGCTACTAATATCAACATCTGCAAAAGAGGATTCCAACACTAAGAATTGAATGACAAAGCAAAACAACGTTTTTGTTGGCAACAAAGTCACATTGGTCCCAGCTCATGATTCCACTGAGGGTGAGGTGAGATCCAAGGTGCTTGGTAGCCTTTTTCTGAAGATCTTCCCTGTGATTAACCTATCAAGTAAATCTGAACATGAAAAACCTTTGTAATCATCAAAAACAACCTAAATAACAACACAATATTTAAATCTAAATAGCAGATTTTATTCTAAGAATGCAGCAAAGACACATGAAAGTAAACAAAGGAGGTACTGGGCACTTGAGATGGGCCCAACCCCAAGAGCTACACCTCCTAAGAGAGATTTAGAGCTGGTGCAAAGCTAGATTCATCTTTATTGAGTAAGAAAAGAAGAGTTACATCAAAAACTGTCCACGAGGGAAAGCTTGAAAATGTGCTGAAATGCAAAGCTAATCTACTGACTAAAATCGAACTACAAACTAGATAACTTCTGCCTACAAAGTGACTAAAAAATGACTAACTGAAATGAGGCCCTAAGCCCTCTTATTTATACAAATTGAGGACCCCAATAGTCCTCCTAAACTTTAGGGACTCGGTTGCCCAAAACTTGCAGTTAACAGCAGTGTTACTTGACTTGCTTGGATGCCCTTGTACTAATTGATTTGGTGACCCTTGAAATCCGAGCTGATGGTGGAGAATTTGAGGTAAGGGCCCATAAATGAAGGGAACACCTTCCTAAAAATCCTCTCCATGAATTTGGCTGCCAAGTGCTCATTTAAACCTTTGATTTTGTCTCCAAATTGACCAAAAAGGCCACACAAAGCACACATTAGATTTGTTGGCATAATGACTCACCCAATTCACTCTATTAGCATAAATATAATCAAAAACATGCAATAAACTAATGAGAATGGTGGATTAAGTCGAATTAGGAGGTTGAATGAGCCCAAATAATTATCCATTTTTGGGGCTCATCAACAATACTCTCCAAGCCTTCTCTAAGCAATTCCTACCCAAAAGATTGGCTCCCAAAGCCTGTACTATGAGTTATGAGGTTCTATATATAGCAAAGGTTTGGGTGACCCTTGACATTCCGCTTTGAATCTTGGACTACCCTCATGACTCTTCACATTACAATAGTGATTGTTCACATTCCACTAATGACGCTTGGAATTTCACTTACAACATGTTTACAATAATATAATTTCCACATATACCCATGTGGGACAAAAAATAGGCTTTAGTAAGCTTGAAAGACAAACAACATCACTAGGGGTCTTGGGGAAATACCAACACGTTAACCTCCTCATGGTGATCTTCGATGACAAACTGATACCAAGCTTGGTACTGTGCTATTGTGTCCCCGTATTGTTTGATGACATCTTTGCCAATGCGGACTCTTACCTCCATGGATTCTAGTTATATGGTTCTGAAACCTCTATCCAGCTCATCCTAAAGCATGCGTAACATTATCCTGAGTGTCGCTAGATCACTGATGTACCTTTTCATGTTTTATTCGCTAAGCTACAAGTCATCGCTAGTTGCTATGCACATCAACTACTTTATGTACTTGTTGACATCTAGCATGACTTGGTTCTTCCTCATGGCCCAGGTGAGGGTTCCAATGGAAGGGATCTTGTGCGTTCGCACTATATCGTCTAGACTCTTGAATAACCGTGCATAGGACACCTCAATGCTAGTGATGAGAGGAGGGAGATGTTCATAGTTTGGGATAAACATTTGAATCTGTGATTTGTCTAGCTTAGCCTTTGGCTTCATTCTCTTGTACAAGTAAAGTGGGGCTCCCTTGTACCTCATTGTCCATTCTTGCATGTGCATAATAGCAGTGTGAATGTCTTTGAGAGTTTGTCTTGTCTACATGCACTTCTGCTAAAAACCATATAGATGGACAACCGCTTTGTGCACGGTGACAAATATTATATACACTATCCACATGGGGGCCTACAAAGTTGATATCTCCACCATTATAACTTTCTTCATATATATCATGGTGGATCTTGCAGACTGCTCTATTCTCTACTCGACCTCTTGCAAGTACTTCATCATTCGATCATTCTCTGTTATCTAGAAATTGACTGTTGAACTCATGGCTTCTGCTAAGCCTTAGAAGCCTCGCCCATGGAAACTAGATATATTCTAACATCTGGTACAATCACCCTTTATTTTTTATGTGCAGGTGATGTATATTATCCGGGAGCTCCTTTCTTCGTGCCTGTAAAATCCTGAGTTGTGACTCGTCAAATTTCAGATTGAACACATGCACCTACGGATCATCATCAAGGAGAAAAACTTCTCCTTGCTCACTCAAGACTGGTTGTGGTTATGGAGGTGGCAAAGACTATGGTGCGATCTCGGATGCCCTTGGCATGAGATCCATGTCTTGGTCCTCTATCTCATGTTCTGTCTCCATCTTTATTACCTCAACCAACTACACAACTTGCTGAACAAGTTTCCGAACCTGCACCTACAAACCCTCCTCTTCATCTATTGGTTGCTCTTAGTTTGGTTTGTCAGTGCACCTTGTCCTTCTTCCTATTCTCGTTTCTTCCTTTCTTCCCTTTCTCCCTTCCTAAGCTCTTATTTTGCTTTCAGCTTCTTCTCTGTCTCCTGCAACTTCCTTTCTACTTATTCCAATCTTTTCTTCTTTCTCTTTCTGTGCGCTACTATGCTTTTGTGTTGTCGCCTCTTTGCATCTATCTCCAAAGCTACTCTCTCAACAAGTGGATCTTCTTTTAACTTGTAGCTTTTCTTAGCCTCTGTGTTTTCAACAATCTCCATCTTGTCTTTGTCTTGTGTCAATTTGATACTCACTGCTATTGTTGTTGTTGCTTCCTATGGTTCTGCTACCTGTAGTGTTGCTTTCCATTCTACAACCATGCTGACCGGTTCATTGAGCCTAGAGGAGTTGTAACAATACCTCCAAGGATCTTCCTCTGGCCAATGAAATGCCTCGTGGATCCATGGGAAGTGCACCTTTACATAGTGGTTCTTGCATATGTAGTGAGGATCAGACAGATTAAAACTCTTGGTGTCGAACCCAAACTTCTTCAAGTCCTCGACCTCAACATTTGCATCTTTCAAGGTATGGATCTCGTACAACCCAATCCGCTAAGGAAGAGTGGACCATGGTTCCTTCTTCCTCCTATGTAGTCCTATTGATAACCCTATTGAGATGTGGTAGCGACCTCTTGCATGACCAACTTATTTGTGGCAAACCTCAGTGGCTCATGCAGAGGCTTCTTCATGCCGAACTTCCTAATGAAGGTGCCACCAGGTGAGGCATACTAATCTGCAATGTTAAGTAATGCATGCATCACTTCCTGGGACATGCAAGGTGGATCTTATTCAAATATCATCCTGTACAACAAGGCGATGAAGTGGTCAGACAACCTCGCCATGACTCCTTAGTAGCTACACTTAGAGAGCAACTTGCAATAAACATTCACAACTTCCTTTGATGGCTTCCATGTACAACCCATGCCAGGGAATTGATGTTGGGCACAAATTGCATCAAGAAGGTACGCATACATATATAATATTGCTTGTCCATCCTTAGGCAGACTTCGGGCATTTGACTCATGCACTTTCAGCTGAAGAGCAAACATGTTTGATTAGTTGAAAGGCCTTCCTTCATTTTCCAATTGATCTAACATAACAACCCAACTGTGTGGGAAGTCTCCATGCTCTCTTAACCATACAAGTGACATGCAAATATGAATAGGAGTTGGTAAGCCTTCCTGAGTGACTTCATCTTGGAGACCTGGTTGGGTGTCATCCTGAACTTCGATGGCTCTTTTACCCAACACTTCTTGATATATATAGTGTTTAGATTATTGTTGGGAGTTAAGAACAATGCATCCATGTAGTTCACTGGTTGAGGAAAGTGATAAATATGATAATAATTTTCTGTCCTGAAGGAGGCAAGTTGTGTCCCACTAGTATTTCTCAATATCATCATCTTGTGATCAGTATGTGAGGCAACCCAGTGAATGATATCCACGCACGAGAAGGCGAGGTTCCTACATGCAACCCTGTATAAGCCTGACTTGTAAATATTGACATAGACTTGTCGATCTTCCTTGAATGTGCTTTGAAATATGTCCTTTATTTCTTTCCATGTGATCTTCATGTCCTTCTCTATGAAAAAATACATGTCTTCATAGACAGGCAAGTTCATTGGCACCTATTCAACCACATCTCTAGTGATGCTCTCTATAGTGCCCTTTGATCCAACTCTATTGGAAACCATGATGCCTATACTACTGAGAGACTACTCAATAATTGATGTACTTGGAGACAGAGCAAACACTCAGGGCCAGAAAATGTTAGTTAAAAACACAAAGCACTTCAAGAATCGATCATGAAACAAGTTGGGTGACTACTAAGAAAGATTGTGCAGTAGTGACTCTTAGAGGCTAGGATACTATCAATTAGAACTACACATTTTCCCAGCTGCTAATGAAACCTGCTGCTGACTGGAACTGCGCAGAGCATAATCTAGTGAGGCTGACTGTGGATTGGAATTGCATAATGCACGGTTCAGTCTGGCTTGGTTGTTGGTTGGGACTACACATTGCACAATCCGAGTGGGAAAGACTGGCATTATCTCCCAAAACTGCATAGAGCATAGCTGGAGGCTAGTGACAGTCAACTTCTACGCAGTTCTTGGAGGCAAGGCAAAGCCTTGAGTTCCTGGAATGTACAGTGCATGCTAAGCAAAGCAAGATTTGAGCCTAGGCAACCCAGATTTGCCTAAGGGAAACTTGAAAACGAGTAGATTTAAATGCATGAGCGAAGGATGGTGCAGATAGGAGTGAGTGATCATGCATGCAACCAAAACCAATGTAGGAAATAGTAAAATGGATTAACAACAAAGCTGGTGGGGAGAGTTGCTGCAACGACGAACATTAGTGCAAAAATAGTGTTATGCATTCGACACTTAAGAAGGACAATGAAAAACTTCAAACAACACTTCTATAAGTTAAAAATAAATAAAAACGCCAGCGGTCATTAAAAAAAAAAATGAAAAAAAACACTCACACAAGCCAAGTAAATAAAAGCGATAGAAAAAGCAGCAAAAGACTTGGAAAGCAAAACTTACCTGGAAAATTTGTGCCGATTGTGCTGAAGTTTCCTTGATGCCTTGGGAATGCCAAAGCTCCAAGATTGAATGTGTAGAATGAGATCTGGAGAGTCATTTAAATAGACTTGGTCAATTTAGGGTTTATGGCGCGCATGCCAAAAATGTAGGAAAAAGGGACAAGTGGCAGGAAGTTTCTAAAATAAACTTGAGTGTAACTCTCAGTGCTAAAAATAGATCCCCATTTTTTAGGGATATTTTTTTCTTTTTTCATTTTCGAGAAAGGCCGCCATGCATGCATGGAGAAATTGCACAGTTTTGGAGGGAATCGAGTAACTTGCTAGCATATGCATTAGATAACAACTGAGGAATGCTTTTGCGCAATTCTTGGGTTGAGTGGTTGTGGATGCCTCTCATGCTCTTCACAATTTCCCAGCTGAAGACATGCTGTCAGTTGGGTCTACGTAATTCCTGAGCCGAAGCCAAGTGTTAGGATGTTCTGCACAATTTCTCTGAGAAAGGCTATCTGTCGGACTGCTTTGCACAATTTTGGCTAGCAAGGTAGGTTGTCAGGATGCTTTGTGCAATTATTGAGAGCAAGGCAGGTTGCCTTCTAGGTCTGTGCAATTTTCCAAGATAGTGCAAGAACTGGATGCAAACCAAGTCACGAGATCATCTTGTGGTTAGTTGGAAAAGCAAGTGAGCAAACACAAGCTGCAAAGTGAAAGATGAAATCAAATGAAACACAAGTACCTGAGTAGTGCAAAACATGTTGCTAATATTTTGAGGAGGGAGGCTCCAAAACAAAGTGAAGACAAAATTTTGGAGCGTGCTTGTAACCGCTACAACATTGGCAACACTCTGGTAGAACTCAAGCTCTCTTTATGGACCTTGTTCCATGTAAAGTGAGTCTAACTCCTTCGAAAGTATTGTTTGATTCTTTGATTGTCATGGCTTCCTCACTAGCTTTAGTTAAATGTATATACCCTGCCATTCTCTTGTTTTGTCAACACACATACCAAGCCAAGTCAACTGAGTTGATTCGATTAGGGAAGATGGGTCTATTGATGCACAAGTAATATAACTGTCAGAGTTTTAGTTTCATCTCTAGTGTTGCTTCATTGTAAGCAAGCCTGGACAATACCCCGACAGAGTCATACATGAACACAAGCATCGCTCCGCTCCCAATGAGCATGGTAAGTACCCTGGCGAGTTACTTGCATCACCTCTCTGTGCATGGAGCCTTTCTCTTCTTTCACCTTTATTTTTATTTTTCATTTTTTCATTTTCAGAGAACTTTCCATAGGCACTTGTTTATTTCATGAGGTCGAAGAGGGATCCCAACTTATTGAGAGCATAAGAGGTTGTCCCTTTAGAGAAGTATGTTATATATACCTCTCACATACTTGTTAAGTTCCCCCCCTCACCTTACTCTACTTGACTAAGCTGAAAAAGGTTAATTGAATATAGAAAAATTGATTATAGTAGGCGGTACTAGTTAAAATTGCAAGCATTGTGTTTCCACTAAGGCTCACTTTGGACATAACATATTTTCCATCAGGGTATCATCGATTGAAGACAACAATCTCTTCATAAAGAGAGAGGACAACATATAACCAACTGTTGATAGTTGTACAAGTCCTCTTGTACTTCAGCTTGCTTTTCTCAAGATCCCAACACAGTTTCATGTGAAGCTAATCCTATGTGTGCATAACAAGAAAGGAAACAAATAATAAAAGGACAAAAGAAAATGAAAGCAAAGCAGGTAAGAAAATAAAAAAAGAAATCAAAGGAAGCACTACTTCTACTCCTAAACTAAACAGTACATGGGCCTACTCACATGAAGTGATATTTCCAATGTAGCCATTGACGCATTGGTTGGCTCATGTTGGTGAAGGCATAGTTGACCATAAATATATTCAAGTAAACTAGCACACAAGAAAGATAAGATAGTGAAAACCAACATGCTTTAAGTTTGAATGTGTCCACAGAAAAGAAAAGTGTAAAAGCACAAGACAAACACTTTGCTGACATACCATTGTGTTGAAACACACTCTGTGTAGACGATGAGCATGTACACTCTTTTGACTGTGACAAAAGAGCAAACATGAAAGAATAAGACAACTTTCGCTTAGCAAGAGTCCTCCGTTGTGTATGATTCCTCCAATTTATGAGTGATAGGATCATGTGATTTAGGTGGAGGATATGAAATCTGTGGATCAATATAATATTCAATGCAAACAGGAGAGTAATGAGGAGCCTGGGGTGTTTTAGTAGATTTCTGATTAGAAGTGGAATTGACCTCAAGACAGCAAGGACCTGACATAACCTTCAGCTCTCACTGAAGTGCCTCAATAACTTGAGGGGTTTCCACTTCATCATCACATAGATCGTCAAAGACCGGTGGCTTAGAAAGATAAAAAATGAATGAATCAGCATCGTGATCGAATGAAGGAGTAAAGAAATCACAACAGCCATGATCAAAATATTCGAGATGTCCATCGACATCCTCTTGATCTAATGAATCATACAGAGGGGTTGATGATAAATAAGAATGTTTGCCCTCTGAGTTTCTAGAAAGAAAATAAGATAGATTGGGAGGATTTGGAAAGAAAGATGTGTCCTCTCCATAATGCAATGACATACTAACATTCAGTGCGTTTTGTGAATGATCGGAGAGAAAACATTTGGGGATAGATTTTCACAAGGCAAATCAGAGATGGAAGAATCACAAAAGATGTTAGGAAACAACAGATGAAGCGTGGACGGAAGGATTTCATCCTTCACCACATGTTCTTCTTTAGATTCCCACACATAGTCATTATAAATGACAGCACAGGTTGGCTACTCAACACCAACTTTGTCAACAACTTGATCCTCGTGAAAAACGAACATGGAGTCCAAAACGGAAGAACGCAACACAATATAATCTGAAGGATCAATAGAATGATAGGATAGAGGTTGAGAAAACAAGTTCATGTGACAACCAACATCCTTGCAAGCCAAATCTACACATATGTTCAGAGAAGGTGGGGTGGGAGGATGTGACGGTTCAACAGATGGGTTCACAACTTCTCCCACCTCACACTGCAGAGATAGAGTTGTTTGATGAGAAGGGGTTTGAATGATTCTAACACATGAATTTCAGATATGTGAAGAAGATACTAGAATATTTCATTGAGAAATTTCCAACCAATTTCATCTTCTAGGATTTGAGAAGTGAGATTACAGAAGTGATTCCAAAATTTTAAAAGGGATTCATTAGGTTCTTTCCGTAATTCTAGAATTCTTTTATTGAGTGATTTACGATCATAATGATAGAAACCATGGGCCAACTCTCTGATCAAGTGATCATAAGAGTGAATGGAGGATATAGAGAATATGACACACCATTGCAATGTGTGCCCTCGGAACATGAATGCGAACAATGAGCAGGCAATGTGCTCCTCATGGATTTCATTCCTTTCACAGAAGCCCATGAAAGCCACTTTGTGACTAAGCAAGGTTGCTCTACCTTCACCATCATATTTGAAATGTGACAAGTCATTAAGGAGATCCTCCGACACTTCAAAATCACGTCCATGATATAGGCATGTTGGGGGATTAACTTCAATGTAAGTCATGAAAGATGTGAAAATATTCAAAACAGACTTTGAGGAGTCAATTTGTCATCTGACCCTCTTTCTAGCGCCATAAATATTGATGGTGCTGGACCAGTAAACATGTCAGGGGGTGTCCCTAGTAAGAAGTCCCAACTAGACCTCAGACTATTTGGAGTAGGAGTCCCAATAGTGGGTATTAAAGTAGTGCCTTGATTGTGGTAGCGCAGAGAGGTAAGCAAGATAACTTTGTTAGAAGTGTGTGAAATTGCAGCGAGTCAAGTGAGATGCATGGGGGTTCTAACACACTGAGGGAAAAAGGAAGTGTGTCCCTTAGAATCTTGTAATAGTATGCAGTTTGAAAGGAACACACGAGATGAATGACATCACAAGTTGGAAGGTAAAATAGTCCACAATCCAAAGGGACGGGTTAAACCAACAACACGTTTGCAACAAGATTCATACAATTGCATACAGAATAGTTCATACACAAATGCGTAAGTTAAATAACATACATTGCTAAAGCAACTACAATAATGCAACTACAATAACAACATATGCATGAAAACGTATTGGCTATGTTATATATATATATATATATAAAGTGAAACTTCATCCATACAGACACAATTGACAGCCATTAGCCCCAATAGTGGAACATTCCAGTCAACACCGCCTACTTTTCCAAAGAGATGTAATCGCTCTATGTTGTGGAGAAGCCAAGGCTTGTCACAATACTCTCCAAGCCTTCTCTAATCAATTCCTAGCCAAAATATTGGCTCCCAAAATCTTGTACTATGAGTTATGAGGTTTTATGTATAGCAAAGGGTGGGGTGACCCTTGAAATTCCCCTTTGATTCTTGGACTGCCCTCATGACTCTTCACATTACAATAGTGATTGTTCACATTCCACTAATGACAATTGGAATTTCACTTACAACATGTTTCCAATATTATAATTCCACATATACCCCTATGAGGCAAAAAATAGGTTTGAGTTAGCCTGACAAGACAAACAATATCACTCGGGGTCTTGGGGAAACACCAACTCAATAACCTCCTCATGGTGATCTTTGGTGACGAACTGCTACTAAGCTTGGTACTGAGCTATTGTGTCATCATACTATTTGATGACATATTTGTCAAAGCGGACTCTTGTCTCCATGGATTCCGGGTATATGGTTCTGAAACCTTTGTCAAGCTCATCCTAAAGCATGCACATCATTGTCCTGGGTGTGGTTGGACCACTGATGTACCTTTTCATGTTCTCTGCATTGAGCTACAAGTCATTGTTGGTGGCTATGCACATCAAATGCTCTATGTACTTGTCGACATCCAACATGACTTGGTTCTTCCTCATGGCATGGGTGAGGGTTCTGATGGAAGTGATCTTGTGCGGTCACACTATTACATCCAGACTCTTAAACAACTATGCATAGGAAGCCTCAATGCTAGTGATGAAAGGAGGGAGTTGCTCATAGTTTTGGATCAACATCTGAATTTGTGCTTTCTCTAGCTCAGCCTCTGGCTTCATCCTCTTATGCAAGTAAAGCAGGGCTCCTTTATACCTCATTATCCATTCTTGCATGTGTGCAATAGTAGGGTGAATGTGTTTGAGAGTTTTGGCAGTCTGCACACGCTACGATTCAAAATTGTATAGATGGAAAACCTCTTTGTGCACAGTGACAAATCTTCTATACAATGTCTTCATGGGGGCCTCCAAAGTTGATATCTCCACCACTATTTCTTTCTTCATATTTTTCATGGCAGATCTTGTGGACTCGTCTATTCTCTACCTGGCCTCTTGCAATTCCTTCACCATTTCATCATTCTTTGCCATCAATAACTTGTCCATTGAACTTGTGGCTTCTGCATAAGCATTAAAAGCCTTTGCCATGGAAACTGGATATATTCTAACATATGGTACAATCACCCTTTCTTATGTGTGTGCATGTGATGTATGATCATCTAGGAGCTTCTTTCTTCATGCCTGTACCATCCTCTGTGGTAAATCATCAAATGCCACATTGAACACATCCTCTTTCAGATCATCATGAAGGAGAATAACTTCTCCTTGCTCGCTTGAGACCAGTTGTGGTTCTGAAGGTGGCAAAGAGTATGGTATGATCTCAGATGCCCTCAACATGAGATCGATGTCTTGGTCCTCTAGATCTTGTTTTGTCTCCATGTTTTTTTACCTCAACCAACTGCTCAACAAATTGAGCAAGTTCCCGAACCTACACCTACTCACCCTCCTCTTCATCTGTTGGCTTCTCTACTATCTCAACCTGTATTTGTGCAGTTTTCTTTCTCACTGCACCTTGTCCTTGTTCCTGTTCCTGTTTTTGCCTTTCTTCCCTTTCTCTCCTCCTGAGCTCTTGTTCTGCTTTCAAATTCTTCTATGTCTCTTGCAACTTCCTTTCTGCTTCTTCCAATATTTTCTTCTCTCTCTTTCTCTGCAGTATTCTCCTTTTGTGTTGTCGCCTCTTTGCATCTATCTCCAAAGCTACTCTCCCAACAAGTGGGTCTTCTTTGAACGTGTAGCTTTTCTTAGTTTCCACGTTTTAACAATATTCCTCTTGCCTTTCTCTTGCACTAGTTTGCTTCTCACTGTTGTTGTTTTTGTTGCTTCTTGTAGTACTACTCTCCATTCTACATCCATGATGACCAGTTCATTGAGCCTAGAGGAGTTGTAACAATACCTCCAAGGATCTTCCTTTGGCCAATGGCATGCCTCGTGGACCCATGGGAAGTACACCTTTACACAGTGGTTCTTTCATATGTAGTGAGTGTTAACACCCAGGTTGTTCCCTTTGACTCTAAGGGAATACGGCCGGGGTAACCACTAACCAATCTTTGGATTACAGTGCCTAGCCACACTATAATCAGAGAGGGCTCTCTCTTTATAATTTGTCTCTGTTCTGTGAAGATTTTAGGCTAGCTATGAAATGAGGGTGTTTAGTTTTGTGCTTTGGTTGAAGGATGTCTTTCTGTACTTGAAGTGTGCAATCTGCAGATGAGTTTATTTCATTGGGTAATGGAGTCTGTGGCTACAAGTGTTTAGAAACCTTGAGATGATTTACTGAAATTACAGGGCCATTTAAATACTTCATATAACAAAGTTAGATTATGATGGTGACATGTGAACAACCAGTGAAAAGCATTCAAGAATTTTCCACTGAGCTGGGGTGTGGGAAAGAGATAGATGCCTCAGGAGCAAACTTGAATTCTTGAAAATATCTATCACAGTGAGAGATATAGCTTGAAAGTGTAGCAATTAAGAATTACACCTTATTTACTCTATCTGAAGAAAACATTTATAACAGCTTAGATTGAGTTCAGGGTAATCTGTGATTAAGTCCTGGAACTATTCTTTTACTTTGCCATTAAGTGTAAAACTCACAAACATGAAAGAAGATGAAAGACCAAAAAAAACATATAACACAGAGGTTTAAAGAAGACTTATTGTGCTATGAAACATGCAGGAATCCTGTAACATTCAGCCAGCCACCACAGTGCATCAAGGAACACAGAGCTTTGGAAATTCCATCCACCTTTTGTATTATTTCTCTGAGAGTTGTACAGCAACAGAAATATAGAAATGAAATCAACAACCCCCTTGCAAACTCATGCGAAGGGGACTTTATAGAAATGTTTATACAAAATATCTCAGGCATTGAGTCATCTGAGAGAGAAATATCTTCATTACTTCGTACAGAAAAGTAGAAAAGAAGTTATTACAGCTTTGAATACAACATAACTGCTCTTTAAGTCTGTCAGAGGATATTTTGACCTTTGGAAGTCATTGAGTCGGTTGGAACGCTTTGCTTTAATGCTGGAAAATGTGTCTTTACGTTCGCTGCGCTGTATCTTCTCGGCCCTGCCACCTGTGACTGTGCTTGCTGCTGTGGTGACCGAATAGCCCTGCTGAGTTGGCTCAGCCTTTCATCCTTCCTTTGTATGCGTATCTACCAAAATTTTCCGTGTGTATGATCACTTATAATTTTGAAAAAACTTGACATTTACAGGTTCTGGCTTGATAATATTAGCTGTGTCAATCTATTCCAGACTTCCTATGTGGGCAATTGGTGCTTCACAATTGCCTCTATGGTTTCATCTGCTTCTGTATATTTATAGAAATTTGGAGGCACATCGAACAGATGATTGATCTCGTTCATGATGAAAAACAGGTTTTCCACCCTATTGTAGAGAGTCTGCCCTGATGCTGGCCCTGATTCTGCTGAAGTGCTGGGCTGTCCTGCAATTTGACTTGCAGCAAAGGCATTGACCCTTTTAGCATAATTTTCATGGGTAAGCAGTCTTCCCACACTACTTAGTATGCTGGGGAGGCATCTGTTTTGTAATACCTGAAACCTGTCCATGAACCTGTTGATTTCGGTCTGCATATCTTGGCTTCTCCTTTCTAATGTTCCAACCAGGTTTCTTAATGTCAGGACCCTTTTAACCATTGAGATTGTCTCAGTCCTGTTAGCAATTCCCATGGTGGTCAGTTGAGAGCTTGGGGGAAAGGTTGTTGCTCATAACCAGAGGTTAGAGCAGCCCCAGGAGAGGGTTGACCACAGTCCCAGGTGGACTAAAGTCTCCCTTTAGACAGACATATTTAGCTATAATGCTAAAAGGAGGATATTTATAGAATGTTTGGGGGTTTATACACCATGGTGTTAATAATACTAGGGAAAGGGTAACATAGGGGAATTACATAATAGAGTTAGAGTTAATATGGGGGAATATGTGAATGAAGGGGAAAAATTACTAAGTTTACTTGAAACTTACTTAGTTTAGGGAGTAGATCAAAATGAAAAGAATTTTAGACAAGAAATGTGGCTTTTCAATGAATAAAACCACCATCAAACCTCAAGTTTTCTAAGCAATTCAATTGATGAGGGGATGTTAGTAATGAGTGGGAAAAGGGATAACTGGGAAGTTAGACATGCTTCTTTGTTTTTCTTTTCTCATCTTGACCATGAAGGTTAAATCTGAAATGAATACCACTTCTGCAACCCCATCTACTTACCCAGCTATTTTGCCTAGCATTTTTTGTTTCTTCTTGGAGGGTGCACTTAGGCTTGCAGACCCTTACTTGCCTTTTCTTTTCTTTGGCTTTTTCTTTTGTTTTTCTATCTACTTCTACCCTTATTTCTTCCAAGGTCCCAGATTAAGCTGTTGGGAGCCTTTTCTTCTCTACCTGAACTACTTTTCTGCCAAGATTAAACAGTTTGGACAGACTTCCTTCTCTATTCTACAGCTGAAAATTCAAAACATGGCATGATCCAGGTTAGACTGTTGGACCATCCATCAAAATTGAGTCCCCATCAAGCTATAAGCACAGATTGTATTCTTATGGAAATATGTGATCTTTGCATCATCAAAGCAGAGCATATTTGGACCTTTTCAGTGCCAATCATGAAATATGAAACCTATTGGTATAGGTAGCTAACAGTGGCTCCACATGGGGATGGTGTTTCATTTGAAAGATCAAGAACAGCAGGTCAGATTGCCTTGCTCCTTGACTGCTCTTGCCAATCTTGAAGTTTGCTGCTTTAAAATGCCAAAATTGTGTGCTTCTCTTCTTGGTAGACCTCTGATTCTATTCACCTTTTTGCTGGCAGTTTAAGAAAACTTTGAGAAATTGCATTTTTACATGTTGACAGAAAATAATATATACATCTGGATATGTACAAGGGAAGACTCAGGCTGCACTTATGGGTGATATTCAAAATAGTGCTTCAGCATCCTGTCATTCACAGGACCTTCATCCAAATCAGTTTCATTGAGACTCTTAAGGAAATAAGTGTTGTTTCCTTGTACTGCTTGGACAGCAAATGGTCCTCTCCAAAGGGAATCAAATTTTCCATGTTTTCCCTTATCCTCTCTTCTTGAATCCCACTTGAGGACTTTGTCACCAATGTTGAAATCTTCTGCCTTAGTTCTTCTATCAAAGGCCTTCTTTAATTTTTCTTGTAGAACTTGAACTCTGCTGAAAACTTGGTCTCTAGTTTGCTGTAAACATATGATCTGATTGATTCTTCTTTGCATATCATTTGGTTCAGCTTGGCTTTCTTGAAGAAGTTTCATAACAGGCACTCCTAGTGATGAAGGAAATTTGGCCTCTAATCCATAAATCAACTCATATGGGCTGGTCCCAATTGATCTTTTGGTTGTTAGTCTATCTGCCCATAGGGCATTCACAAGCTTCTTATGCCAATTCTTTTTGTTCTCTTCTAGTACTTTCTTTATGATGTTTACCAGACTTTTATTTGATGACTCAGCAAGGCCATTTCCTTGGGGATAGTATGCAGTAGAATGGCCCAAGGTGATGTGAAATTTATGGCAGAAGTTCACCATTTTCTTGGATCTGAAAGCAGCAGCATTGTCTGTTATTATTTTGTCAGGACAGCCAAATCTAGCCAATATGTTGTTCTCCAAGAACTGAATGATAGTGGAATCATTTGCTTGTCTGCATGGGACAGCTTCAATCCACTTGGTGAAGTAGTCTGTGGCTGTTAAGATCCATCTATGTTGTCCTGAAGATGAGGGATGAATTTCCCCAATGAAATCCAAGCCCCATTGTTGAAAAGGTCTCTCTGTTGCGATAGGCCTTAAGGGAAGTGGCAGCAACTGTCTCTTCCCATCAAACACTTGACATTTATGACATGAGGTGGTGAATTTCTTGACATCAGAGAACATGGTGGGCCAGTAGTACCCAGCCCTTAGTATTTTATCCACAGTGGACTTCCAGTACAAGTGTCCACCACAGTCACCTGCATGAAATTCCTTTATGATATTGTCAGCTTCATTCTCAATTAGGCAGTTTAGCAATATTCCTTCATGGTTTTTCCACAATAAATTTCCATCCATAACACAGAATTTAGAAGCTTTCATTTTTAAGAACCTACATTTAGTTCTGGACAATCCTGGGGGAGCACACAGGTTTTGCAATACATAACATATATCAGAGTACCAAGGGGATTGTTCAAAGGCTACATTGATCTTTGGAGTCGCCAGCTCCGGTTCACTGTCCAGCTGGTTAATGTCTAAGGCTTGGAAATTTGCTTCTGTCATTAATTTGGCCAAGCCTTGCCCTTTTATTAGTTTTGTAGGTTTTATCTCAATGTCAAATTCCAAGATGTTGGCAATCCACTTTCCTCTTCTGCCCTCTAAATTTTCTTGGGTGAGAATGTCTTTGACAATAGGACTTGGCACGTATGCTATAACATGGGAATAAAGGATATAAATCCTAAAGTCTTTAATGGCTTTGACTAAAGCATAAGCTTGCTTTTCCATGATTTGATACTTTAAAGGTGCATCTCTAAGAGCTTTGCTAAAGAAAGCAATTGGCTTCTCATTTCCTTGGTCATCTTTTTGCAACAAAACAGCAGCAATAGTATGCTGGGAGGCAAAAGAGAAAATGATAAATTCTCTGTCAAACTGAGGATTGGTCAACACTGGGGTTTGGGTAGGGGCCAGTTTTATACCTTCAAAGGCTTGATTGGCTTCAACAGTACATTTGACTTTTGAATCTTTCTTTAGCATGTTATTTAATAATCTGATTAGTTCTGCTAAGTTTGGGATAAACCTTCTCAAGAAATTGATTTTTCCCAAGAATCCTTGCAACTCTTTGACATTTCTTGGGTGGGGCATTTGTAGGATTGCCTGTATCCTATCTGGGTCAATTCTAATGCCATCTTTAGAAATGATGTGGCCCAATAGCTTACCTTCCTCTAAACCAAACAGGGATTTCTTGGGATTCAAGGAAATTCCATATTTTCTGCATTTTAGGAAGATCTGTCTCAAATGTTTTATATGTTCTTGGTCTGATTTTGAGAAAGGTGTAAGGTCATCTAGGTAAATGACTAAAAAGTCATGAATCTCCTTGGCAAAAGCAATATCCATGGCTCTTTGAAAAGTTGCCCCTGCATTTTTTAATCCAAAAGGCATCTTTACATATTTGAAAGTTCCCCATGGGGTAGTGAATGCCGTTTTGTCTTGATCATCAGGGTGTACCAGGATTTGATTGAAACCTGAAAATCCATCCAGTAATGAGATCCTTGAGGCTCCTACCACTCTTTGGAGAATGTGATCCATCTTGGGTAAGGGATAGTTGTCTTTGAGGGATACTTGGTTCAGATTCCTTAAGTCCACACACAGCCTAATTTCACCAGTCTTCTTTCTTGTAGGGACTAAGTTGGATATCCATTCAGAGAATCTGATTGATGCTATGATGCCCGCCTTGAACATTTTCTGTACTTCTTGTTCCATTGCTGGGAGAAGCATAGGATTGATTCTCCTCAATTTTTGTTTAAAGGGCTTTTGATCAGGTTTGAGAGGGATTGTATGCTGGATAACAGAGGTGTCATAGGACTTTAGGTCCTCATAACTCCATGCAAAGACATCCTGGAACTCTTTAAAGAGGTCAATGTATTTAGGCTTTTGGTCAGGAGGTAAAGAAGCAGACAATTTAATTATTTTGGGTTTGTCAATTGTACCTATGTTGCATTCTTCAATGGCTGCATTTAAGGGCTGCATTTTTGGTTTTCTGGGGATATCATTTGAGTCAAAGATGTCTTCTAGTGGAGTTAGGCCTGTTGGTAGAAAATTGTCTTTCAGCTCTATGATTTCAGTTTCAGCATTGGCCACTTCCTCACAATTGGTTGATTGAATTTGCTGAATGTTGTCCTTATTGAAAATAGTTGGATTTAGCATTTGTTTTGCTGTTCTGGGTGATATTGGGTGAGTAGTTTTCTGAAACTGTATTTGTGATGGACTTGCTCTTTCAAGTATTTGTGATTGACTTGCTGTATCAAGTATTTGTGATTGACTTGCTGTATCAGTGTCAATATTTAATCCTGCAAATTCTTGTTGCAGAGTTAAAAAATGGTTTATTTGCTTGTCATCCTCAAATACTTGCCAATCATTAACATTGTTTGGAATGGAGGGTCTGTGTTTTACCTCAGCTGTAAAACAATGATGGGGCTCAAAAGGCAGTTTGCAGGTACTTGCAAAGGTGGCCAAACTATGAGCGTGCAGATTGTGGGTTCTAGGAATTTTAGTGATTTGGAATTCAGAGAAAAAGTTTAGTACCTCAGCAACAGCAGACCTATAAGTCCTTAGTCTTTTGTCATTGGTGACAAAGTTTCCCTTCACTTGTTGAATAACTAGATCTGAATCACCCATGATTGAAACCCTGGCAGCTTGTAAGAACTTTACTAACTTGAGGCCTAGTAAAAGAGCTTCATACTCTGCCATGTTATTAGTACATCTGAAGTTTAATCTATAGGCTCTGCCTTCCGCATGACTATTTTCTTTGTTGTGTACCCAAACTCCAGCTCCTGCCCCTAACTTGTTGACTGAGCCATCAAATTCGAGGAACCATAGAATATCTTGTTGTGGGGGAGATTTAACAATCTGTTCATGGGCTGGCAAAGTAAGTTGAAGTTGTGGTTTTTCATCTGGCTTGTATTTTAGGACAGTCTCATCGTTTGATTGGATATTCTTGACAACTAGGGCAGTAGCAGCATCTAGTGTTTGATTGACTGTCGTTTCATTGGAGTCTTCCTCCTGTATGAGTATCTTGGTTTCAACCTCACCTTTTGAGGGAGTTGTGCTGTCATTGAAGAGAATGTATGAGTCTATGTCTGAATGGACAACATATATGGGAAAGTTTTGAGGCTTTTCTTCACTGCTGACCATGTATTTCATGAGTGTTTCTCTGTACAGTCTTTTTGGTTGCCCAAAAACAGAGATGGTGGCATATGACATGTCTAATTGCAGGGAACCTTGGAGTTTAGCTCCCCAAGATCTTGATAACAGCATCCCATACTTAGGTGGAATATCAGCAACTACCACATCCATTAGGATTGTCTTGTTTGGGTATTGAACCAGGGACACACATAAATCTTTTATGAGACCTAGACACTTGACTTGGCTGGAGTCAAAGGAAAATAGGTCCTTGTATGGTCTTGTTATGTCTAGATTCAATCTCTCCATGACTGCTTTTGGCATGAGATTGTGAGAGGCACCTGAGTCAAACATTGCATTATGTAATATTTTATCATGAATATGTAAACTGACATAGAAAGGTAATACCCCTATGACTACCGTTTTTCCATCCACTTCTGGGCCAAACAGGAGTTCTGGGGTGTCATCCAGCACATTGACATCATCTTTGTTGCTAGTGAGTTGAAGGGACTTCTTAATTTGTAGTTTATAGATGTCATGCTTGGCTAGTTCTAAGAGAGGGATTGCTATTTTTAGTTTGCCAATTTCAGTTTCTAGGTCAAAAGGTTTTTCAGATTGGGTCTTGGGGTTATGGATAACAGTCCTTTCCTTGTTCATTAAATCTTCTTCTTGATTTTTATCTTGACTTTGGGACTTGCCTCTTTTACTCATCTCTTGGGGAGTAACATTCAAATTAGGCTGAGAAGGTGAAGTGGCCACAGGCTGCTGTTTTAAGGACAGTGGTTCAGTGATCTCTACAATAATCACTTCTTCTGCAGGTGAATTTGTTTTGTCATTAGGCTCTGTGACTATGACTCTTTCAGGCTGCTGATTATCCTTTATCTTTTCAGGCTGGTTTACATTCACAGTTCTGCTCCTCAGCTTGTATTGTTTATGGACCTCATAGACAGCAGTGTCATAGCCTTGTTTAAAGTCAAAGGATTCACCTGATTTAGTTTGGAACAGTTTGATTTCATCATCCTCATGATCTTCTTGTGTTAAGAAAACTTGACTTTCACCATCTAGACCCATTAAATTAATCTCAGGATCTTCATTGGGCTCTGTTGATGTGGAAGTTTCTGCATAATTTTCTTGGAAAGGGGGTCTTATGTCTTGATCAGCACTGGGTTTGCCAATGCCTGGGTTTTGAGTTCTCCTAAAGTTTGGATTCCTAGGAGGATTGTTTTGTGGTGCTTCCCATGATGATTTTCTTTCAACCGATTCCACTCTATCACCCAATCTTTTCATTCCAGTGAGAATTGCATCTAGCTTTTGATCAAAGGCAGAGGGTTCCTCTTTGAAAGCAGTCCTCTTTTCCAACCTTGCCCTATTTCTTTTGGCAATTAGGTTGGCTTCCACTGTAACAACAACCCTTTGGGCCTCTGCAAGGGATTGAGGATCTCTTTCCTTCAACTGATAGGCCATGTCAGGGTCAAAACCATCAAGGAATTTGTACAAGGCTAAATCAGGAGGAGGTCTTAAATTTTGTGGAATCGCGTTATATACATTGTTAAATCTTGCACAATACTCCAAAACAGTCTCTTGGGGACCTCTTTTGATAGTGTCATATTCCCCAAGTATGTGCAGAGGATCTTTCTTCTTCTCCCATCTACTAGTAAAGGCTTGATACAGTTCATCAGGAGTTGTGATGGAGTTTGCATTCAGGGATCTAAACCAAGTTCTTACATCCCCAGTTAGGCTTTGAACAAACATCCTCATCCTCACACTGTCATCATCTATTTCATAAGTCTCAAAATGGTCTTGCATCCTCTTAGCATGCTGGACAGCTGTCAGAGGGCCATTGGAGTCGAAATATGAAATTTTGGTTTGGTAATCTTGGGGTAGAGCTGCAGCATTAGCTGGTATCTGCAAAGGTGCATATCTGTTAGCCATATTTACAGGGTTTAGAGGATTAACAGGGGCAGCTGGGATAATAGGAACAGTGGGTATCACTGGGGTGATAAGTAGGGGTGAACCTAGAGTATTGGTTAAGGGGATATGTGCAGTGGATGAAGATGTGAGAGGAGGACTTTGAGATGTGGATGGTGAACTAGGGGAACTAGGGGTAGACCGGAAAAGGACCTTGCATGGGGTAGAGATAAGGCTGGGATGGTCTAAATTTGAGGTTAAATCAGCAGGCTGCTCCTGCCTTTGCTGCCTCTTAATGTTTCTAGGGATTGTATTTGGATTATCAACAATGATGGGTGGATTAGGGTCAGGATTTTCCCTAGTATGCCGTGGATTTTTCTTGGGAGCGAGCTTCTAACTATTTTTTATAATTTTATAGGAAGTTTTTATATCTGCAAGGACTGGATAAAGATTTTGGAATGGCTATATATATTCCAAAGCTGAGATGAAGACTCACTGAAAAAGCTCTTCCCTAAAGCTGTCAATGTGATACAGAAACAGTTTTGAAGGCTTCCTGACTAATTTTCAGGCTTGATTTGCAGCTTTGAGAGATGTATAGAAATTGGAAAATCCTAAGAAGTTCCCCAGCGGAGTCGCCAATTATGTTAACACCCAGGTTGTTCCCTTTGACTCTAAGGGAATACGGCCGGGGTAACCACTAACCAATATTTGGATTACAGTGCCTAGCCACACTATAATCAGAGAGGGCTCTCTCTTTATAATTTGTCTCTGTTCTGTGAAGATTTTAGGCTAGCTATGAAATGAGGGTGTTTAGTTTTGTGCTTTGGTTGAAGGATGTCTTTCTGTACTTGAAGTGTGCAATCTGCAGATGAGTTTATTTCATTGGGCAATGGAGTCTGTGGCTACAAGTGTTTAGAAACCTTGAGATGATTTACTGAAATTACAGGGCCATTTAAATACTTCATATAACAAAGTTAGATTATGATGGTGACATGTGAACAACCAGTGAAAAGCATTCAAGAATTTTCCACTGAGCTGGGGTGTGGGAAAGAGATAGATGCCTCAGGAGCAAACTTGAATTCCTGAAAATATCTATCACAGTGAGAGATATAGCTTGAAAGTGTAGCAATTAAGAATTACACCTTATTTACTCTATCTGAAGAAAACATTTATAACAGATTAGATTGAGTTCAGGGTAATCTGTGATTAAGTCCTGGAACTATTCTTTTACTTTGCCATTAAGTGTAAAACTCACAAACATGAAAGAAGATGAAAGACCAAAAAAAACATATAACACAGAGGTTTAAAGAAGACTTATTGTGCTATGAAACATGCAAGAATCCTGTAACATTCAGCCAGCCACCACAGTGCATCAAGGAACACAGAGCTTTGGAAATTCCATCCACCTTTTGTATTATT
This sequence comes from Pinus tabuliformis, assembly GCA_031772625.1. Taxonomy (NCBI): domain Eukaryota; kingdom Viridiplantae; phylum Streptophyta; class Pinopsida; order Pinales; family Pinaceae; genus Pinus; species Pinus tabuliformis. Next base: position 1,236,456,053 of record CM062805.1, on the reverse strand, counting down.
TCTCTGAGAGTTGTACAGCAACAGAAATATAGAAATGAAATCAACAACCCCCTTGCAAACTCATGCAAAGGGGACTTTATAGAAATGTTTATACAAAATATCTCAGGCATTGAGTCATCTGAGAGAGAAATATCTTCATTACTTCGTACAGAAAAGTAGAAAAGAAGTTATTACAGCTTTGAATACAACATAACTGCTCTTTAAGTCTGTTAGAGGATATTTTGACCTTTGGAGGTCACTGAGTCGGTTGGAACGCTTTGCTTTAATGCTGGAAAATGTGTCTTTATGTTCGCTGCGCTGTATCTTCTCGGCCCTGCCACCTGTGACTGTGCTTGCTGCTGTGGTGACCGAATAGCCCTGCTGAGTTGGCTCAGCCTTTCATCCTTCCTTTGTATGCGTATCTACCAAAATTTTCCGTGTGTATGATCACTTATAATTTTGAAAAAACTTGACATTTACAGGTTCTGGCTTGATAATATTAGCTGTGTCAATCTATTCCAGACTTCCTGTGTGGGCAATTGGTGCTTCACAATTGCCTCTATGGTTTCATCTGCTTCTGTATATTTATAGAAATTTGGAGGCACATCGAACAGATGATTGATCTCGTTCATGATGAAAAACAGGTTTTCCACCCTATTGTAGAGAGTCTGCCCTGATGCTGGCCCTGATTCTGCTGAAGTGCTGGGCTGTCCTGCAATTTGACTTGCAGCAAAGGCATTGACCCTTTTAGCATAATTTTCATGGGTAAGCAGTCTTCCCACACTGCTTAGTATGCTGGGGAGGCATCTGTTTTGTAATACCTGAAACCTGTCCATGAACCTGTTGATTTCGGTCTGCATATCTTGGCTTCTCCTTTCTAATGTTCCAACCAGGTTTCTTAATGTCAGGACCCTTTTAACCATTGAGATTGTCTCAGTCCTGTTAGCAATTCCCATGGTGGTCAGTTGAGAGCTTGGGGGAAAGGTTGTTGCTCATAACCAGAGGTTAGAGCAGCCCCAGGAGAGGGTTGACCACAGTCCCAGGTGGACTTAAAGTCTCCCTTTAGACATACATATTTAGCTATAATGCTAAAAGGAGGATATTTATAGAATGTTTGGGGGTTTATACACCATGGTGTTAATAATACTAGGGAAAGGGTAACATAGGGGAATTACATAATAGAGTTAGAGTTAACATGGGGGAATATGTGAATGAAGGGGAAAAATTACTAAGTTTACTTGAAACTTAGTTTAGGGAGTAGATCAAAATGAAAAGAATTTTAGACAAGAAATGTGGCTTTTCAATGAATAAAACTACCATCAAACCTCAAGTTTTCTAAGCAATTCAATTGATGAGGGGATGTTAGTAATGAGTGGGAAAAGGGATAACTGGGAAGTTAGACATGCTTCTTTGTTTTTCTTTTCTCATCTTGACCATGAAGGTTAAATCTGAAATGAATACCACTTCTGCAACCCCATCTACTTACCCAGCTATTTTGCCTAGCATTTTTTGTTTCTTCTTGGAGGGTGCACTTAGGCTTGCAGACCCTTACGTGCCTTTTCTTTTCTTTGGCTTTTTCTTTTGTTTTTCTATCTACTTCTACCCTTATTTCTTCCAAGGTCCCAGATTAAGCTGTTGGGAGCCTTTTCTTCTCTACCTGAACTACTTGTCTGCCAAGATTAAACAGTTTGGACAGACTTCCTTCTCTATTCTACTGCTGAAAATTCAAAACATGGCATGATCCAGGTTAGACTGTTGGACCATCCATCAAAATTGAGTCCCCATCAAGCTATAAGCACAGATTGTATTCTTATGGAAATATGTGATCTTTGCATCATCAAAGCAGAGCATATTTGGACCTTTTCAGTGCCAATCATGAAATATGAAACCTATTGGTATAGGTAGCTAACAGTGAGGATCATATGGATTGAAACTCTTGGTGCCAAACCCAAACTTCTTCAATTCCTCAGCCTTGAAATCTTCATCTTTCAAGGTATAGATCTTGTACAACCCAATCCGCAAAGGAAGAGTAGGCCATGGTTCCTTCTTCCTCCTGTGTAGTCCTACTAATAACCCTATGGAGATGTGGTATGCAACCTCTTGCATGACCAACTTGTCCATGGAAAACCTCGGTAGCTCATGTGAAGGCTTCTCCACACTGAACATTTTGATGAAGGTACCACCGGGTGAGGCATACCAATCTGCAATATTAGGCAATTCCTACATCGCTTCCTGGGACACTTAAGATGGATCCTATTCACATATCGTCTTGTACATAAGGGTGATGAAGTGGTTAGACAACCTCGCCTTGACTCCTCGGTAGCTGCACTTAGAGAGAAACTTGCAACATTCACAACTTCCTCTCATGGTGTCCATGTCCAACCCATGCCAGGGAACTATTGTTGGGCACATATTGCATTAAGCAGGTTGCGTACATATAAAATCTTGCTTGTCCATCCTTAAGCGGATTCTGGGCATTTGACACATGCACTTTCAGCTGAAGAGCCAAAATGTTAGACCAATTAAAAGTCCTTCATTCATTTTCCAACTGAGCTAACATAACAACCCAACTCTGCAGGAAGGTCTCTGTGCTCTCTTGACCATACAAGCGACATGCGAATATGACCAGGAGTTGGTAAGCCTTCCTAAGTGGCTTCATCTTGTAGACCTATTTGGGTATCATCCTAAACTTCAATGGCTCATTTACCCATTGCTTCATGATAGCTCTAGTGTTTGCATTACTGTTGGGAGTGAATAACAATGCATCCATGTAGTTCACTTGTTGAGGAAAGTGATACATGTGATGATAGTTTTTCATCCTTAAGGTATCAAGTTGTGTCCCACTGGCATTTCTCAATATCATCATCTTGGGATCGGTCTGTGAGACAACCCAGTGAATGATATTTGCACACAGGAAGGTGGGGTACCTTCATGCAACCCTGTACAAGCCTAACTTGTGAATATTGACATAGACTTGTCGACCTCCCATATCTTCCTTGAAAGTACCTGTAAATACGTCCTTTATCTCTTGCCATGTGATCTTCATGTCCTTCTCTACGAAAAACTAGATGTCTAAACAGATGGGAAAATTCATTGGCACCTATTCAACCATGTCTCTAGTGCTGTGCTCTATAATTTCCTTTGATCTAGATCTCTTGGAAACCATGATGCATGTACTGTTGAGGGACTGCTCAACAATGGATGTACTTAGAGACAGAGGGGACACTCACAACAAGAAAGTTCTAGTTAAAAAATGCAAAGCACTTCAAGGAACGATCATGCAACAAGCTAGGTGACTACTAAGAAAGATTGTGGAGTAGTGACTCTCAGAGGCTGGGAGACTGTAAGCTGGAACTGCACATTATGCAGTCCTAGCTACCAGTGAGACCTATTGCTGACTAGAACTCCACAGAGTGTAGTCTACTAAGGCTAACTATGGACTGGAACTTTGGAATGCATAGTTTAGTCTTGCTTGGTCACTGGCTGGGACTTCTCATTGCCCAATCCCAGTGGGAAAGACTGGGAACTATCTCCCGAAACTACATAGAGCATAGCTGGAGGCTAGTGACAGAAAACTTCTACACAATTCTTGGAGGCAAGGTAGAGCCTTGAGGTCTGGGAATGCACAATGCATGCTGGGAAAAGAAAGATCTGAGTCGAGGCAGCCTAAATATTCCCAAGGGCAACTTGAAAACAACTAGATTTGAATGCATAAGCAAAGGATGGTGCATATAGGAGTGAATGATCATGCATGAAACCAAAACCAATTTAGGAAACATTCAAATGGATGAACAATGAAGCTGGTGGGGAGAGTTGTCGCAACGACGACAGTTAGTGCAAAAAAAATGTTATGCATGCGACACTTAAGAAAGAAAATGAAAAACTTGAAACAACACTTCTACAAGTTAAAAAAGAACCAAAACACCAATGGTCATTCAAAAAAACATGAAAAACATCATTCACACAAGCCAAGGAAATAAAAGTGATGGAGAAAGCAGCAAAAGACTTGAAAAGCAAAACTTACCTAGAAAAGTTGTGTTGACTATGTCGAAGGTTCCCAAATGCCTTGGGAATGCTAGAGCTCTAAGATCGAATGTGTAGAATGAGCTATGGAGTGTCGTTTAAATAGACTTGGTTGCTTTAGGGTTTATAACGTGCATGCCAAAAATCTAGGAAAAAGCAACAAGTGGCACGAAGTTTCTAAAATCAACTTGAGTGTAACTCCCAGTGTTAAAAATAGATCCCTATTTTTTAGGGATGGTTTTTTCCTTTTTTTCTTTTTTCTTTTTCGAGAAAGGTTGTCATGCATGCATGGAGAAATTGCATAGTTATGGAGGGAACCAGGCAACTTTCCATCACATGCATCAGACAACAACCGAGGAATGATTATGCGCAATTCCTGGGCTGAGTGGCTCTAGCTACCTCTCATGCTATGCACAATTTCCCAGCTAAAGACAAGTTTCTAGCTAGGTCTATGCAATTCGTGAGTCGAATCCTAGTGTTAGGATGTTCTACACAATTTCTTTGAGCAAGGTTATCTGTCGGACTGCTCTGCACAATTATGGAGAGCAAGGCAAGCTTCCAAGCGGTTCTACGCAATTCCTAAGAGTAAGGTAGACTTCCCTCTAGGACTGCGTAATTTTCCAAGACAGCGAAAGAATTGGATGTAAACCAAGTCACGGGATCAACTTGTGGCTAGTTGGAAAAACAAGCAAACACAAGCTGCAAAGTGAAAGATGAACTCAAATGAAACACAAGTACCTGAGTAGTGCAAGACATCCTACTAAAATTTTGAGGAGGCAGGCTCCAAAACAAAGTGAAGGCAAAATTTTGGAGGGTGGTTGTAACCGCTACAACACAACTGTGGAAATCACTCTAAGAGTGGTTTATTAGCCTAACAACAAGCACCTAGGGTGGTTTATCAACCTCCATGTCAAGCACCCCATAGCATATGATGCATAAATCTAATTAATACCTCTCAATTATAATCACATTATCTTTTGTCCCAACCTTTTTAACTGCATTTTAACTATTAATTATTTATGCAACATTAGGTGATGTTTGTAACCAAAGTACGTCATCAACTACTTAGAGAGAAAAAATATTTCTAACCATCGAAATGATTAAAGTGGACATAACTGCACCAAGTGTATATTGTCTTGGCCCCTTGCTAAATACATCCACAAGATGAGTAATACAATAGAGGAACTACACTTCCAGTATTTCCTTCCTGAGCACTAGAATTTTTTCTTGTCAAGATGTACATAAATTTCTTACGAAAACATATAAAAAGTTTATTCTAACACATCACTTATCTGGTAGTTAACGTATTCTACCATGAAAATCACAATGGGCAAAAGAATGTTCCCCCAAACTAATGAGAACTTGTTTCTATTAACTAGATCGAGTCAATTTCCAATCCAAGAAAATTCCCTGACAATGACCATACTAGATCCATCACAGGATCCATCTTTGTAACATCTTGCCTATTCCTCCTATGATGTCCTATCTTGAGGAATATAAAGCTCAATAGCTAAATTTTTTGGACCTCCTCCAACTAGGTTCCAAAACCACATGATTGCCTCAGGATTTTCGACTCTCACCTTTTTAGCTATCCCTTTTGCCTTACTGAGATAATCTATCTCTAGGGAGAGGAAATATGGGTGGGAATCTGCCTCTAACCATAGCCTTTCTTGGGCCTTTCCCAACTATCCTATAACTATCTGGGATGTGAAATTCTCTTTAGCACCTTTTCCCACCGTAATTTACATGGCTGAAAATATGCATATTAATATTAAAGAAGAAAGAAAATTTATGTACATCATATGTTCATACTTGACCCTTAGCATGAGCATCATATTTTGCAAAAGAAATTTTGATAGGAAATCATAACTAACATCTCATGTCACAGGCATTGTGTTTATTTCAAATTTTCCACAAAATAATCAACATGCAATTTAGAAAAATATTACTATATCTTTTATGCACAAATATTGCATATCATAACAATAAACATTATACCTTCACATTTGCAGTTGCAAATCACATTGCAACGTTTTACCTTTCATTAATTCTTATATTTCGTGTTACTAGAATATTAGTGATGCTACTATGCTTTCGTATATTACCCTTGCTTAAAAACACTAGCAAAATTAGTCACAACTTCTTTTGATAAAACCATACCTTCTACAATTTTTTTTTTTTTTACATCTTGTCAAACACATTCAATATGTATTTCACTTTGCACATGCATTAATGTTCTCAATATTTCAACAAAGTAGGAAAGATATTGGTCCTGTTACTTTTTCATAACCAGTTTCCAGGCATTAAGAATAAGCATAGCAAATAAATATACATCTTTTGGCTACTACATCCAAGGAACTTTAAACAAAGATGTTTTCCAAAATAAAAATTAAGGGAAAGTACCTTCTATAAGATGTCGCCATTCTAATATAATCATTGACATTCACCATAGTTTTAATTCATGCAAAATGATATTTTATTTTATGCATATGTCTCTAACCACCTGCCATTATGCTACCACTTTTAACATCCCTTGGTAAACCTTGTGTAAAAATACATAGGATTAGAAAATTTTACTGGATTTACTAGCATGTAATATTCCAAATGATTTATTCCATATTTGTTAACTAATCCATTAGATAAAATCACTGTCATTACATAATGTAACTTTACAAATGGAATATCTAAACACATTATGTAACAACCGTTATTGGAGCATGTTAACCTAAATCTTTTTGTTGTAACCTTGCATCATTATCATTCTCCATTTAATTAGGCTAGTTAATAACATATCTAATGATGTAAGTGTCAATGCCATGCAAGGTAGAAATATAATCAAAATGAAAAAATCAACCAACACATAAATGGAAATCGATATATCTTGGAAAACAAAAAGGGAAAAATCGACAAATATATTTATTTTATTAAACGTTTCATGAGGGAGTTCACCACTCGCTCAATGGAAGTAGGGGAGACCATCCCTTGTCCATTTTTTATTTTTTTACAAATAAATGTAATATTACATTCAAACATGACTAACTAGAGTCCATTACATTAATCATGATATCGTTTGCCCCATATTTCCTTGAGCACCAAGTCTTTGTGACGTAGTTGTTCCCTGTAGTGGATTATTTTGTGGTTGATGATCCTTCATTCTGTATGGACCATTAGTTCATTTCCTACCATGATATTAACTATAATCCATGTTTCGGTTGATACATAAGGGATGGACTATACACTATTAATTCATCCTTCACATAAGTCCTATTTCTTCCCTGCAATTAAAATAATCAACAACTCTGACATCACGATTATATAAAACATTTATCAAACTCAAATAATAAGCCTCTATTAGTTTATGCTTTAGACATCTTTTCATGTTCCAATTTCTTGCACAAGTGTTAATTAAAAGTACATAATTTCACACACATGCCTATTTATCCATGAATGTGCAAAGCCATGACTCATGTCTATCCATCCAAATATCACATGCATGAAGTAAAATGCATAAAGAATACCAAGGCATGTTTATCTATCTACACTTCAGATGCAATATAAGAATGGATATTTACATTTTAGCTCTACCTACAAGAACAAGATAATACTTTAAAAGAATAACAATGGTTATCACTATCACCAGAAGAGGGAAATTTTTCCAAATATAATTACCACAACTATTATTATTTCTTCGCACAAGAACACATTCTTTTCCAAAAGGAAAACCACCACAACCACCCATATTTAAAAGAAAACTAGCATAATAACTACTATCTTTGTGCATCTTAATATATTCTTTTTCTAAAATAAAACTAACACAATATCTATTATTTCAGTGTATGTACATAACACCTATTCTTCTTCAAGAAAGCTAATGTAATAGTTCTTATTTCTGTGCATAAAGACACATAATATTTTCCAAAAAAACATCATATTCTTATCTTTGTATGCATAAGATTCATATGCAACCTCTTGATTCTTATCATTTAATGCACAATATTCATATGCAATATTTTTCAAAATAGTATGGTTACCTATCTTTGCAGCCATTATAGCCAACGAGCCCCATCCAGAAATAGACTCCCCTAAGAAAAATATGAATGGAAACTTTTCCCTTCATAATGGATTTTTATACCAAACCTTGGCAGGATCCCAAACTCTGGATAATAGCAGCAGCCTTGTAACATTCCTCAAACTCCTTTCCATGGTCGATAATGCATAGGCTATCGCCATTATTGAAGTGATATTTGTCGGTATTTTCCATAGAATTTCATGGAATGCCTAATATCAACATTAAGATAAAGCCTAAGGTATCTGAATTTATTAATATCCATGTCTTTGAATTAGTGCTCCCAAAATTTCCCATGGCTTATGCAAATAGTAAAAGATTTGTTTGGCGAAGCAAGGGAAAACACAATGTTGACAACCACCCTCGAATATACTCTTTTTTATTGTAGATACTTGCAATCATTGAATGTGAAAAATCAGAGGAATGAAACCCCGATTAGATTGAGTTGTAATAATAGAACAACGGCTGATACGACCGACAATTTTATTCTTCTTACAAACTGTTGTTCGACCTCCATTTTTTTCAATTAACATTGATGCTTCTTCTAAGCTACGGAGGCCTTAAAATATTTTCCAACGAGATATTTAGACTAGGAGGTGGACTCTTTAACGCTCATACGTCGATTTGCGTCTTCTCACTTCTGAGTATTATAATAACCAATGAAAACCCTAAATGGTCTAGGGCACAATATTCAATTAAAGAAAGAAATAAAATAAAGGAATAAAGGTTGATCTTATGGAGACTTCTTGAAGTGCCTCATGGTACATAATAATTATAAAAAGGAACGATTTTGTGATGGTTCTTCCCCGGATATAATGTTGAGAATAGAAAACTATGATTTCTACTCATACTAATTCCAGCATTCACCAGGCTCCAACCTGTTTCCAAGCTCCAACTTTGGCTTCAAAAGCCTCCAACCCTATCTTCCTCGAGGCTCCAATCTTGTTTTTAAGAGGCTCCAACCCTTCAATCTTTTAATAAAAAAAATGTATAAATCACTTACTTCAACTTCTCCACTAGACTGTTCCAGACTTCCAAACTTGTCCACTGTCCAAGATCTGAATGAAAGTTTTATTCACTTTGCAAGCTCCAAATACTTCACTGTCCAACTAATCTTCAAGGTCTGAAGTTTTGAGGTAGAGATGGCAGCAATTATGAGCCTCTGAGATGTTCACTGTTTTGGTCCTTCAATTCTTCACTCCACTGATCAAGTCACGATTATGAGCTTATGTATGTGCCAAGTTTCCATAGGTCTGAACATTGTGTGAACCACACGTGAATGTTGATGTGTAGATTGAGCCCTACAAATATTATTTCCCATAGGTCTTAGTTTCTAGCTGCTACAGAACCGAGACTATAGTTCCACAGATCTAGCCTCCCACAGGTGAATAATCCAAATCTTGGTCCAAGAGATAAGTTACAGGTCTGAGGTTCTTTAAATACTGTTCCACATATCCGAAGTTTGCACAAGTGTCCGGGCCCTCCACAAGAGACTATAACTCTGAGCTTTTCTGTAGGAGACAACCTATCACAGGTGTTTGTTATTAATCTGATCCTCCAAAAAGATGACTGACCAAGCCCTAAAGTTATCACAGAGATATGAATCTGATCCTCCACAAATTGGTGTAGCTCTGAGCTTCTTCAGGAGGATAATCCTTCAAATTTTAATTTTGGGCTTCACAAATGAGCTCTTGACTGTCTTTTGAAGGTATGAGCTCCTAAAAGGTCTCTAGTCTGCATTTATTCCATTGTTTTGGGTATAGAGACTAGTCCTAGATATCTGTGGCTAGGTCTGAGGTAAGGTAGCTTGAGTTTAAATAATATCCCAATAGGTTTGTCCTTAAGCTTGCAGTGGTAGCTCCAAAGTATGTTTCTCGAGGTCCAGAATGATAACCCAATCACGGAAATATGCCCAAACAATAAACTTGTATTCCTCGACCTCCTTGGTTCACAAGATGTGAACACTTCTCACCTTTTTGTATTCCTATGATGATCTTCACTGAATTGGATGATGGGAATGAGGAGTTCAAACTTGTATTTATACTATTTTTTACCTTCAACGAATAGACACGTCCTCTAAGGTGGGGCCAACTTGCACAAGTAGGCTCATGTCAGCTAAATTCAGAAATTATCATTTTCCAACTTGTAAAATAATTTTCTCTCAATCTAAGAGGAGTTAGAAGGAGAGTAAGGGCTCGTTGGAAAGGGGGAAATGTCCTCTACAAGCTGGTGCCAATTTCATCCTTAAATGAGGTCATTTTTCCATCAAGAAAATTATATTTGTGAACTGTCATCATTATTTTATTCATGGCAACCTTTAGGGATTCATCATATGCTATGACTTCTTCTTTAGGGCTCCAAGTGTGTTCTTCATTTAGAGAATATTCAACAAGGATAGGACTTCAATAATCATTCATGCATCATTATCTTCATTAATGCTCATATTGACATCAATGACAATTTTGACCAGCGATCTCCCCCTTTGTCATTGATGGCAATATTCTTTATTCTTCCAACATTTTACCCCCTTTGACATCAATGGAAAATGGAGTGTCCAAGTTCTCCCCCTATAAAATTGTTTCTTTGGCATGCTTCCCCCTTATCATGTTGCTCCTACCCCTGTCAATGTGTTGTCTTAATGTGATGCAAGAGAAATGACCCCCATCTTTTGGCAAAAATATTCAAATGCTTCCCATGGTAGGGGTTTTGTGAAAATATTTGCAATTTGTTCCTTTGTATTGACATATTCCAATTTTACATTTTTCTCTACAACTTGTTCTCGGAAGAAATGGTATTTGATTGGGATATGTTCTTTCTTTGAATGCATTACCGATTTTTTTGAAAGACTAATGACACCGGTGTTGTCACAATAGATAGTGACTGGTTGATTAGTTTCTATGTTGACATCTTTCAGAGCTTCCTCATCCACAATATTTGAGTACAAAAATCTGCAACATCTATGTATTTGGCTTTAGTTTTGGAGAGAGATATAGCTGATTTTTTTTTCTAAGCCAAGATATAAGATAGTATCCCATGAAGAATGCATTTCTGCTAGTACTTTTTTGATCATTTATGCTTCCAGCCCAATCAACATGGGTGTAAGTTTCAAAGTAAGAGTTGTGCTTTTGGGATATCATATGCCAAAATTAGGAGTACATTTCAAATACCTGAGAATTATTTTAACAACCATCAAATGGGATTCCTTAGGAGCTGATTGAAATATTGCCACCATTCCTACTGCTTTCATAATATCGGGTCATGAAGCAGTTAAGTATAGAAGAGCTCTAATTATTGATCTGTAAAGAGTTGCGTCTACTGAAGGGGATTCATCATCTTTTCTTAATTTGCAATCTGTAGTCATCGATGTGCTCATAACATAACATTCTTCCATCCCATATCTTTTAAGCATGTCTTTAAGATATTTTGTTTGGGATATGAACATACCTGCTTTAGTTTGAATTACTTGTAGTCCAAGGAAGAAAGATAGTTCGTAAACCCTAGACATTTCAAATTCCTTAGACATGTTTTGAGAAAATTCATGACTCATCTCATCATTGTTGCTGGCAAAAATCATATCATCGACATATACAAGGGTGATTAGTAATTTATCCTTGTCTATATTCATGTAGAGATTACTTCTAGCCACACCCTTTTTGAACCCTTGTTGTTGTAGATAATGATCCACTCTTGCGTACCAAGCTCTAGGAGCTTGTTTTCATCCATACAACGCCTTTTTTAATTTACAAATGAAATATTTTCCTTAAACCCTTTCGGTTGCTCCCATGTGAACTTATTCCTTTAGATCACAGTTAAGAAAATTTTATTTCACGTCCATTTGATAATCTGAGTACATTTCAAATACCTGAGAATAAAATCCTTGTATAATAAATGGGCAAATCTCCATGGTATATAGGAAAAATGGAAGGCGATTTTATCAATAATATAATATGTATATATAATTTTTTGGCTAATCTCTCACTAGGCATGGCGAATATTTTACTCAATTATAAAATCTTTTAAGATCTTGGCGAGTCTTTCAATAAATAATAAAACTTTGTAAAGTCCTAGTGAATCTTAGCATTGTGAACTCTTAGAGAATTTTTTGAAAAAGTATAAAACCATATATGACAAGAGCCAGATGGTGGCAATATCACTGTTTTTTTTTCACATTTCCACGACATGGAACTTGTTTATAAAATTATAAAAAAGCCAACCAAGTCCCTTATAATATGCAGGTAAGCTTGTAACAGAGTCTGATACCTCTACTATGCTTGTCTTCAGGGAAAATTTTAAGAACCCCCCCCCCAAATTTATAAATATAATAATTGGGCGAATGATCCGGATTTAAACAGGAACGCAACAAATTACAGAGATAACCATATACACAAAGATGCAGCGGAAATAATACTTCATTTCATTAATGGAAAATACTGAAATATGCTTACAAACAGAAATGGCAATAAACTAGCTAGGGCGATGGTAGCTTATCTCTGAGAAGAGATGTGATGGCTACATGCCTTTGATCTGTGTTACAATGAGGCTCGAAGGCCTATTTATTGTTGAGAAACAATGGAAAAACCCTTAACATTCCAAAACCTAACCCTAGGAGATGAAACACCAAACTGTGGGCCCTGTTTGGGGGTAAGTTGGTACATCAACTTCCCGGGGTTGTAACTTTGGCATATGATCTCCGTTTGACGCGTACAATCGCTCATTAGAAAGATCTATCCGAGCACTATCATTGTTGGAACGGGCAACACGAGTCCATTCCATGGACTCGTGTTGCCCTCGGATTCCCCAAAAAACGTCATTTAGGGCCTCAAAACGGCTCCGGAAGTTCAGGACCCGAAAAACTGCTAAAAATAGTAAGTTGTGCTACAATTAAGGAAACTGAAAACGCTGAGAAAGACAATGGTGGGGGTCCAGGTGGACTTGGCAGGTGGCCACCAATATCCACCTGGATCATTCCTCCCCCCTTAGGAAGCAATGGTCCCCATTGCATTGATCTCCTCCATGAGATGAGGAAACTTCTGCTGAACTTGTTCCCTGGTGAGCCACTTGCCCTGCTGAAGGAGTTGGCCCGCTTTGACAACTCGATACAGTTGGATATTCTGTTGGCGAGTGTTCTTGATCTGTGTGTCCATGATCCGATCAGTTGCAGCTTGTTCCATGCAATCTGGATTTAATTCTGTGGGTTTGAGCTGTTCTGCAATGTCAGATGTGTCTAGCAATGGTGGAAAGTATGGCCGAAGGCGGTCCACATTAAATACTGGGTGCAGGCCAAGGAATGGGGGAATGCTGAGCTCAAATGCATTGTCTCCCATAGCCTTAGTAATGGTGTAAGGACCATATCGGAGTGGTCTCAATTTCCGATAGGCTCCAGTAAGGCGTTCCTTTTGCAAATGCAACCAGACTTTGTCGCCCACCTGAAACTTGTGTGGCACCCGATGTTGATCATGTCGCTGCTTGTACTTGGCATTTGATTTCTCAAGAATTTCATGGACCTGCTAGCGAATATGTTGGATGCGCTCAATGAAACTGGTGGCCTTATCTGTTTCGGACTGGACATGAGCTGAATTCATGTGAGTAGCTGCAAGTGGCATGGCCACATCAATGGGGCATAGTGGCTGGAATCCCAAACCCACCTGAAAAGGGCTATGGCCAGTGGAGCTGTGAAGAGCTCGGTTGTAGCTGTGCTGAACGTAGGGGAGGCTCTCGTCCCATGTGCGTGGATGCTTTGAGTTATACATGCGCAGAATGTGCACAATCATCCTATTGACAACCTCTGTCTGGCCATCAGTTTGAGGATGGAAGGCTGTGGACTTCGTGAGTTTGGTGTCCAGCATTGACCAGAGACTGGACCAAAAGGTGTTGAGAAACTGACTGTCCCGATCTGAGATGATAGACTGTGGGATCCCAAAGTGCACCCACACTCGTTCAAATAAGAGTTTAGCAGTGGCTTCTGCTGTGATATTCTTCTTGCAGGCCATCATAATGGCCATCTTTGAGAACCTGTCAACGACCACAAAAACACAGTCATTTCCATGCTTAGTGGAAGGAAGGCCTGACATGTAATCCATGGAGATGGATTCCCAAGGTCGACTAGGGGTAGGCAACGGGGTATAGAGGCCTTGCTTCTTAATGGTCGGTTTGGCAATGGCACAGGCAGTACATGATCGGATGTACTTCCCAACATCCTGTCGAAGATTCGGCCAATAGAAATAGTTTTGCAGTACTGCCACTGTTTTCTCGACCCCGAAATGCCCAGCAGCCCGACTGTAGTGTGCTTCCCAAATCATCTTGGCACGCTCGCTTGAAGGAACACAAAGGTGACCAAGGTGGCATAATAGGGCATCCTGGAGGTGAAAATCTGCAACCTGCCGACCCTCCAAGAGTGTCTGGTATGTGTGGCCGAATTCTGGATCGCTTTTGTAGAGAAGTGGCCAATCAGAAGTCTCGTGCCCGCAAGAGTTGAGCATGGTGGTTAGCGCCATGATCGGTGGTCGACTGAGGCAATCTGCAACAATATTGGTGCTGCCCTTTTTATACTTATCTTTCTAATGAGCGATTGTACGCGTCAAACGGAGATCATATGCCCAAGTTACGACCCCGGGAAGTTGATGTACCAACTTACCCCCAAACGGGGCCCACAGTTTGGCGTTTCATCTCCTAGGGTTAGGTTTTGGAATGTTAAGGGTTTTTCCATTGTTTCTCAACAATAAATAGGCCTTCGAGCCTCATTGTAACACAGTTTAGAGGCATGTAGCCATCACATCTCTTCTCAGAGATAAGCTACCATCGCCCTAGCTAGTTTATTGCCATTTCTGTTTGTAAGCATATTTCAGTATTTTCCATTAATGAAATGAAGTATTATTTCCGCTGCATCTTTGTGTATATGGTTATCTCTGTAATTTGTTGCGTTCCTGTTTAAATCCGGATCAGTGGTATCAGAGCACTATCATTGTTGGAACGGGCAACACTAGTCCATTCCATGGACTCGTGTTGCCCCCGGATTCCCCAAAAAACGTCGTTTAGGGCCTCAAAACGGCTCCGGAAGTTCAGGACCCGAAAAACTGCTAAAAATAGTAAGTTGTGCTACAATTAAGGAAACTGAAAATGCTGAGAAAGATAATGGTGGGGGTCCAGGTGGACTTGGCAGGTGGCCACCAATATCCACCTGGATCAGCGAATCTCCATGGTATATAGGAAAAATGGAAGGCGATTTTATCAATAATATAATATGTATATATAATTTTCTGGCGAATCTCTCACCAGGCATGGCGAATATTTTACTCAATTATAAAATCTTGTAAGAACTTGGCAAGTCTTTCACTAAATAATAAAACTTTGTAAAGTCCTAGTGAATTTTAGCATTGTGAACTCTTAGAGAAATTTTAGAAGAAGCATAAAACCATATATGATAAGAACCACATGGTGGCAATATCACTATTTTTTTTCACATTTCCACGACATGGAACTTGTCTATAAAATTATAAAAAAACCAACCAAGTCCCTTATAATATGTAGGTAAGCTTATAACAGAGTCTGATACCTCTATTATGCTTGTCTTCATTCAAGTGTCATAGCTGCTATACTTAACATTGTGAATCACAACTCTCTCAGAACTCAACTCTATAGTGCACTTAAAACCTTTGGAAATTGAATCTGACAACTCTATAAAAAGGATTAGTGAAATAGAAGCTTTTGTGAATGAGCCCACTAACTATCACTGCTAAACAATCAATCTAGACTATGAAGTCTTCCATCTTGATCACAATCGTACTCACGATCAAGGGAGTGTGATCACCTGGCCTGATATAATGGCCATCATAGCTTCCCTGCCAATACACAAGTATGTTCCTGTTTTCAGTTAGAAAAATTACCCAAATTACAATCTATTTACTCCAGCCTATGTTGAAAAGTTATAGAAGGATGACTAGTGCAATCAATCCATTCCTTTTAGCCCCGGATTTGTTTCAGTTTAAAACAGAAGTATACAAATATACTTGTCCAATGTCTACTGCTAATGAGCATTAGTTAATTCATAAGAAAGTATGTAAACACACAAACATAAATTCACACTCATGAATATCCCAACTTTCTATCAAGTGCTATGACTAGTGATGGAAATCACAATTATTTTCAAAAGCCTGGAATCATGCCTAAGCATCCTCTATGAATGACCCAATGCCTTCCTGGTTATCTGTCTACATTAAAGTTGCAACAAACAATATGACATTAGGCATGGCTTGAAAGTAACAAACCGCTGCAGAACTCAGGCATAGATGGCAAGTGCAGACCACGTTTTCAAGATATCGGTTAGAAAATCCATAGCATATAATAACACAAATTGAGAAACTCATAATGTCTTGTCTGTTGAATATTGTAGCCAATTTTCTCACAGATTATACTGCAGAGCATAAAACTGCTCATAAATTAACATAACACGCAGGCTTCATATTCCTTGTATATGGCTTCATATTCTTTGTTTTTCTTCAAGTTTGTTGCCTTACAAGACTTAAATTATTCCTTCTGAATTTGGTTTACAAGACTTAAACTATTAAAGATAATAACAAATCTTCCCAACCATTCAAGATAAATCTGATTTAACTTGAATGCACATATTCTTTATTTCCATTATCTAAATGTTTTACTGTCATGAAAAATAGATATTTCCATCTCAACATATCCTTGATCATTTGACATTTCCCTTGGTTAGTTTTTAAAGGTAATGGCTAAACATTTACAGAAGTTCTAATATTGTAAGCCTTACCATTTCCTTTTCATTTGTCAAGTTTAATTTCCACATTTTTTATTTCAATGAAACATTAAAGGCTGCAAACTTTGTGGTTATGATCCAACTGGTAGAAGAAGGATGACTTTCTATGAAGCTCAAACCACTCACAGGACCCTTTAATACCACCATGCTTATTTGGCATGCCCAGGGTCTACAAAACCACAAGACTGACATAATAGATTTCATGCTTCAAGAAAACAGAAATACTTCAAGCTTGACTTCCATTACATTTTTTTACACGCACTATATGGTCTACCCTGTCCTCTGAGATGGACAGAGGTTCTTTGTGAAGACACACCAAATACAACCGAGTGATTTATGGCACAATGATTAAATAATGATAAGCCAACAAAATATGTACTATTAAACATAAGATATGCTCACTCAAGGGAAAGATTACTAGCCGAGGATTTAGACTCCAAACACCTAATTGGAAGTTGGTTTATGTGGCCTCAAACCAAATGCACTTGGACTCATATTTTTTCCTTGACTAACCAGGGGAATGCCCGAATGCTTTTCCCCTCTGTGAGGGCTATGTGTCTGTCTGATCTCACTTATACGGGGGCTATATATTTGTTTAGCTTCTGCAACTTGGGGACTTAATGCAGACTCGGATCCATGAATTGGTGTGCAATCACTCGAGCTAGTTATCCGTGGACTATATGTGTGTTTGACCTCACCGCGACTTCATGTAATCATCTCATCCAAAACTTCGCCATCATTTGCACCTGTTCCCATGCTTCCTAGTCCGAACCCCTGAATTCCAGCTTCCTGCAATCAATATATGTTACAGTTCAATTTATTATTGTTCATGCTGCAGGGCTTATGAAATAGAATTGAGTAATATTTTTAAAATTTGTTTGATATGTGTCTTGCACTCACTGTTATATTGCATGGCATTCCAGGGGCTTCTTCATACTCTGCTGCATCCAATTCTTGAAGATGTGCTCCTTTGAAAAACTTGGGAAGGATATACTGCCTCGCTGGGACTAACAAGTTACAACATGATTAGTAGTGGGAAGAGAACACCATCTATAGGCACCCATGTGATACCAAAACATGCCAGCAAATAACATGTCTGGAAAATGGTGAAAGTGGCAATTGTCTTGAAAGGCACCGTTTCAAGAAATGTAGCATGATACTCCTAAAGTTCTCTGTAACCATCAGTTCAACATTGATCAGCTTTGAAAACTATATTACAAGCATTAAATTCAATCACATTATAGTTTGAATAAAGTTCATACTTGTATCTACGGCTTGGAGCAGTGAAAAGAAACAATAGCCTTTCCCAAAATTGATTTCCTGGCAAACTCTCTATGGCCATGAAGGCAAAGTAACCCCAAAGCACAGAAGTTGGGATCTTTCTAATGATGGGCATTACTGCAAGGCAGCCAACCACCATCAGAGATTGCAACAAATTACTCAATTGCTGTTCTTTCACCTCAACAGGAAGCAGGTCATCCACGTCCTTGTCAACATTAAAAATTGATTCATCAACTGGGGCATCCATATTCCCAGTACTTGTGGCCAACTGAATTGTGGTCTCTTTCAATTCCTTAAGTGCTTGCATAAATGGTTGGGACATGACAAGACAAATAAATAAAGGGAGAGGAAAATTAGATAAAATGAAACACCCAAACTCAAAAATAAGACCATTACCAAGGCAGGTGGAGGCTGATAAACCATTGGGGTCTGCATTTGCTCATAGGCTTCTTGCATGTTTCCGTATAATTGCCCTAAGGTTGAATTTTTCTGCATACTTTTTCGGATTGTTGTCACTAACTTGCTAAGCACCAACTGTAACAAAAGTACTTGTAAGTTACTCGTCTATAAAATGTCTGAATTGTGTCTTTTCCCTGAGAAGCTGCAATTGATAATTCCAATATATCGGTACCTGATGTTTGAGGGCAGCTAAGATTTTCATGTGCATTGGAGATTCAGGAATAACACCATTTGAAGGAGGTATGCCAACAATACCACATAAAATAGTCTGTCACAATAAAAGGAAAATTTATGAATCCACTAGAGATTTTTTATGGAGGTGAAAACAAAGAATGAAGAGTTAGATCAAGATGTCTTCAGGAGAGCAAAAGCTCTTCCAGAATAGGGTGGCCAGTGACAGTCGAACCTAAACATGAACCCTGACAAAAATTACAACATAGTTCTAAATAATATATATTTACTGAGGTAATTTGCATACCAAAAATCCTAAGAGAAGTCATAATGGTATGAAGAAGGTTTTATTAAGTTGAACTCATTTTGTTGGGAAAGTTGGGATGCAATGCTGTGATCAAAATAATAAAGCACTGCAATCATTGTTGCTCGAATGAAAGCTCCAGAAATGCATAACAATGGCACATCATATCTGCATTTGCAGATAAGAATTTCTGAGGAAGACAGTGACATTGAATAGCCATTTCTGGGAGCAATTTGCACACTTGTCAGCAAACATTGCAGACAACTTGAAAACTGGTGGTGTAAAGCACTAACGAAGGTGCAGAACAGTTTATAGGCCCAAAACCTGACAGGATCAATCCCAGCTTTCAAGCAGCAATACTGCCTGTAACTTCAACAATTATATTTTCTAATAGTGCGGCAATACAATAAAGTATTTCCTGGTTTGCTGTGCATTACAAGTACCATGTAGGTACAACAGTCGTGAAATCAGATACATTATGGAAAAACGACCAAAGGCAATCTCTCAGATTTCTCTAACACTGTAGTGTTGATGAAATTCCACTACTTCAAAGTGCTTACAAGTATTGTCAAACAGCAGTACATTCTAAATTTACTCATATTACACTTGAGAACTAGAACACATACTATAGAAGAGAATTAAATCAGAACACTAAAACAGAACTGATAACTCATGAGCTGCTGTCGCTTCAAGTACCTCAAGCTCAAACTAGTTTGTTGTTCTTTCTTGCATCAAAAGAATTGAGTACAATAAGAAACAAGTTCCATGAGTATAAAATCAACAAATACAAATGAATATTACATTTTTTATCATCACCCAACGAACAAGAACCAAACAAAACTCAAGTCTAAGGGAAGGTTTATCAACTTGATGTCGAAAGAAGTACCATGAACAGGTATACCCCATCTTCCGGAAAGCAATTGCAATCCCTGAGAAAAGAAATCATCTTATTGTCTACCACAGTACAGACTTTCGACATCTGAGACAAAAATTCATTCCCAAGTAGTCCAAAGCACCTCATAGCAGTTTCTCTATTACAAATCAGACAATATTAATACAACAGATTTCTTGCCTCGAAAACTTTTCAAAAGGTCTATACAAAACTTGAACTACAGTCTATACAGACACTGTGTTCAATCCAGATTTTGATTACAAACACCATTGAGGCCATACGGTATCTCCAATTTTTCACATCATTGAGGTCATCAGTATCTCCAGTTTCAAACAGCATTCAGGCCACATTTGATATAAATAGTGCTAACTGACCCATGACTCAAGCAAGAAAACACCCAATTCCCCCACTCAACCCTATGAACCAACCCATACTTGGCAACATGACTATAACGCTCCCTCTCACCATAAAAGACATTTGAGACAATTGTACATTCGAGATCAAGCTGAATGAAAAATATGAACAATACAACAATCATTGCCTAGATCTTTCCAACACGAACAATACATGGGAATCAGAAGCAGGAAGTTGCCTTCTCCATCACAATATTCATCTTGGGATACTGGCAGACTGCAAACATCCAAATTCTGTAATATTTAGGGTAAGTACTGATAACTTTCCAGCTCAACAACACAACAAAAGGGAGGACACAGACAATCATAAAAAGAGTAAGCAGATCATGGCTACTTACCCCATGCATGAATATCAGCAGAGTTAATATACCTTTTACACGAACATGAGAATATCAGCTTGAGAAACTACAAGATACTGCCACATTCCTCAGCAGCTCCTGCCTCAGTTTCTTACTTTACAACATTAAAAATGTAGCAATGCATAAGTCTTAAAGACCATAAAGTTGACAAAGATTCAAACATACAATCACACATCCAAACTGAATGAATCAAAACAACATTACATGCAAGCAAAATTTTGAAGCCTGTGCACAACACGACCTTTTGATGAAAGATGCTACTTAATCAACATAAACAAGTCCATACATTCTTCAAGGAAAGCCACAAACAAAGTTACAAGGAAAAGGAAAATTCAACTCATTCAACAGTCATCTCCTTTATAAAAGACCTCTACATCAGATAATGAGTTGAACATTTACTCTTGAAAAGAACCTTCTAATGTTAGTTATACTAGACAATCCCAAAATCAAAAATGTGACCAGCAGACAATCAAGATCTGATCAGCAATAATAGCTGTCGTAGAAATATTGGCAAAAGTTCAACTGCCAATATACATGAAATAAATGCCATATATATATGATTTGCATCGACTAAACGCTGTGGAGTAACATGATCTTGGTTGGAAAAAGGAGCATGTAGTGAAAAAGAAAGGTTGGAATATAAATCAGACCATTCAATAAAGCAAATAAAATGATGTTTGGAACAGCAAGGGGCTATTAACAGCCATTCGCACTTTTTGCTTGGGAAGGGAAATCAAGAATTCTTCTATTTTTTCCCAGATCCACCTATTGGAAGATCCAGGCTCCATGTTTCCATAAGTCCAGATGTTGTATGTTTCCCATATACTTTAAGGGCCCTACAACCCTATCTTTTGCCAATAAAAATAACTACTGCTCCACATTTTAGACAACACAAATCTAATATTTTCTAGCAGTCTGCATTTCTGGGTTTGTGAGAACAATTTGGAGCCACGGTTATATTTGCTTCCAAACCAACGGAAGCATTTGTGAGAACAATTTGGAGCCACGGTTATATTTGCTTCCAAACCAACGGAAGCATTCAGCGTTCACTGGCAAAGTGATTATCACCCCTGTTCCAACTGCAAGAGGCATGAATCCACCTAATTTGGCCTTCCAGAACAACTGATAATCTGTATCATACTCAGCAACTATCTTCTCCTGTACTTCAAACTTGAAGAAAAACAAGACATATGAAGCCAACTTACCCTGATTCAAAAGCCGGCTACAGATGGGCAGGACCTGCATAAAGGGGCCTAATTTCTCGCGCTCAGCCAACAATTCTGTCAAGTACCAACTGTTGTTGTTTCTGCTGCAGTGGCATGAGCCGTTCAAATCCAAGAAACAATGGATACCAAAACAAGAGAAGAATAAGCGGATTGAAAATGCAAGAATATCGCACCGAAACTGCTGCTGCTAACTAGAACATTTAGATTTGTGAACTATGATGAAAAAACCTATTTCAAAACCATTTTTATACAGGGACCCAGGGAGCCATATACACCATGAATCCGGAATTCATGAAAACAGCGGGCTGAATCCCTGAAAACAGGGAGCCGCCCTCCATTTGAAAACAAATTAAGCTCTGCCCTCCATTTCAAAACAAATCTAACCTCCCATGACCAAATCGACCCTCACAAACCACTCCGAGGACCAAATCGACCCTCACAAACCACTCCCAAACCAGAAAACCCAAATTGTAAATCAGAAATGGCGATTTTGCTCTCCCAAACCGGGAGCAAATATCAAAATGGGGCGATTTTAAGAAAATACGATTCGGTTAGTTTATCCGCCCTGGGCTAAAATAAAAAAATAAATTAATTTTTAAATAAAATGAGGGCTAATTATATAAAAAAGTTTTTATTATTTTAATTAAAAATTCGCCCCATTAAAATATAAAAAGCTTTAAATTTCGCCTTTGGGCGATTATTCGCCCCTAAAATTAACCTTGCTTGTCTTCATTCAAGTGTCATAGCTACTATACTTAACACTGTGAATCACAACTCTCTCAGAACTCAACTCTATAGTGTAATTAAAACCTTTGGAAATTGAATCTGACAACTCTATAAAAAGGATTAGTGAAATAGAAGCTTTTGTGAATGATCCCACTAACTATCACTACTAAACAATCAATCTAGACTATGAAGTCTTCCATCTTGATCACCATCATGCTCATGATCAAGGGAGTGCGACCACCTAGCCTGACATAATGGCCATCATAGCTTCCAATAATCAACAACCACCTTGCAACGACATCCTAGCTCATGTCTCATGAATTTTATTCATCAATCTTAACTGATATAAATCTTATGAAGATAATATTAGAATCCTCTCCAGATTCACTCTTAATACAAGGGTAAAGGAAATTTTCTAGCTCAAGGCACTAGCCAATACCAACTTTGGTATTTGTGACCCCTTTGTGGGGATGCACCTACCCTGCCCCGTTGGGTTTCTGCCTTGTAACATAGTTCAAGGATCACAAGACTTTCCAATATTCCTACTCCATTAGACACACTTTATATGCTATACATAGTGAATGGAAAAGAAGCGTTATAGAACACACAATTTCACAGAAGGAAGAAAAATCTTAGCCAGTCAATATCAAAATCTTAACCACTGATTAATAAAGAATAACAAGTAGTGTAATGAATTGTTTCGAGTTATTTATTTACAAGCTGTAAATAATGTAGCGGAATGGAAAATATTACTTAGACAACCCTTCAATATTTTCTACTAATATGTCTGTGCATGTACATATGAAATTAAGAGCATTGTTGAATACAAAGTTTCCTTTTCTCTTGCCTCCATTTTGACAAATCAGTGTGAAATCAGTGTCACTTTAAATCTCCTTTCCTGTGTGGATGTTTTGACAAATCAATTTGAAATCAAAGTCACTTTGAATTTCCTTTCCTGCGAGGGATCACATCCACAGTTGATTAGTAAAAGATAATCTACTATATATTATGTTCAAGAAACTGACTGCAATCTACAGTGGAAACGAGACCTCAATTCTTATTCTAAATTTGAATATCTCAGGATAACATAAGAGATAAAAATGCATATGGCCTTAGTAGCTAGAAAAAAATCACTCCATCATTACAATACCATCTATATTTCGACACTTAATCTAAATAATGGCACTAGTTGCAGTGCTTATTTGAATTAACGCCATGGAAAAGCAACAACAATGTTTCAAAGCACACTTACTAGTTGTAACGTTCCGAGAATATTTAATGATAGCATTTGAACCTCGTAGCTATGGTGGAGAAACTAGGGAACCCAAATCTTGGAAGATATCTCATACCAAATCTGAGAAAAAAATTAAAAAGGGAAAAAATCAAAATCTATAAATCAAGCAATGAATTGTTGACAAATCAAATACAATTCCTTTAACTAATAGTTAAATTGTGGTGATATATTTAAATATTTAGTAAGAGGGGAACTTCAAACCATGGAATATTACCTTTGTCATTACTGTCGTCCCTCAGTGACTGAGATTACAAATCAATACTTATGGAAATATTGTAAGAAATTCTGTGAAATAGTAAAGAATAACCTCTAGTTTCAAGCAACAAAATCAAGACATTATTACATCAAGACCCATAATTGATTCATAATCAATGAATCAAGTCCTTGTATGGCACAGGCTTGTTTCACAACCTCTATTTTCTCAATAACAAAATCAAGACATTGTATGTGGTTATTGCCATAAGGAAACTGCGTTCTAATTTGGAAGAGGATCTTATCAAAAGACATGGATTTATTCAAAGCTACATAGCCTAATGGGTTACTGAAAAATAAGTTGGAATATGGGATCATGATACTTAAATTGAAAAAATATGCTTTCCTTTTAGAAACATTACAGTTATACAATGTTTTCTGAAAGCATTAGAATTTGAAATTGGGCCTTTCTATCAAGACAAATTTTCATTAACAGAATGTACTTTCCTACCTGAAACATTGTAGATATCCAAGAAAAACTTGAAAAGCATAAGAGAACTTAGCATAATGTAATTTCTTTCCTTCCTTAACATTCTCAAAGAGTTGAGGTTCCCCAAGTCATTAGGTAACTTTCGAAGGAAATGACAGTTAGTAATAGTCCAATTCACAACTGAAGATGTGTCATAAATACGAGGGGGCATCTACTCCAAATCACAAAGGTGCTCTAGGTTAAAATCTAGCATTATTGGAAGCTTAATGCTCAACTGGGTGTTATTGAACCCAGACATTTTTCCAGTCTTCACTAAAAGCTTAAAGATAGCTTCTCTAAGTTCTACATGACTTTACTATGCTCTTGAAGTGGGGGCACATGCAGCCTCTCCAAGTGAATAGTCTTAAACTAAGTGAAGATAAGGCTGATAGTTCATTCAGTGTGGATCTCTTTAACCCATAATTGAATACTATTAGGACTTTCAAATTTTTCATGGAACTCAAAAATGTTGGAAGAAAGTATTTGCTTCCAGAAAAGAGTAAAACTAAAGCCTCTGCTTGAGGACAATTAATGTCACACCACTAATACTTCTCCATCGAATCTGTATAGGTAAACCACAAATGCAGAATTCCATTAGAATATTGTGTTAATTGAATACACAAATGAAATCATTGCATTTCTTTAAAATATCTTTTGAAATCAAAATTACCGAAATCACATATCGATAACCTAGTGGGTGTAGGCTAAAATTCACCCATGTCATTCATAGAAAGCATGAGAAAAAACCTAATACCATATATAAAACCAAGAAAAATTCAAATTCATCACTTCTAGGGGCCTCGTAACCACCCTGCCAATATAAAAGTATGTTCCTGTTTGCAGTTAGAAAAATTACCCAAATTACAATCTGTTTACTCCAGCCTATGTTGAAAAGTTATAGAAGGATGACTAGTGCAATCAATCCATTCCTTTTAGCCCTGGATTTGTTTCAGGTTAAAACAGAAGTATACAAATATACTTGTCTAATGTCTATGATTTAACCATTCACCTTAAGATGTTTTTACAATATAATTTCCTAAGTCTATTTAATATCTTCATTATCATAAAAACCAACCTATATCCATCTTAACTCCACATCTACCACTCTTAGAGGGATGAAATCTATTTATCCCTCTGAGCACTTGGTAGACAATTAAGATGGATCTAAGATGATAGAATTTCCCCTTTAAATAGTCTATGCTCACATGAATACCATGGTATTACATGGGTCAATACCATGGGTTATCATAAACCTGGAGCTTAAAAATTATTGTTAGTAATTTATAGAAATTAATAAAATTAATAGTTGATTTTTATTTTATTTTTTATTTTAACCAAGCTAAAATGTTTAACATACATTAAATTACAACATCCATTTTTACACTTGATCCACCAAGCCCCGAGAGGGATCAAATATTTTTTCACTTTATGCTAGTTTGCATATCACGATATTTGATACTTCTCGGGGGTTAGTAGATGAGTAAAGATGGATCTATGCTGGTTTAATTCCCCGATTTAAATAGGCTACATTCCAAGTGAATACCATGGGTCAATACCATGTGCCATTTTTATTTTTATTAATACTAGTATTAGGGTTGATAATGTTTTTTGCATAGTATTAATAATAATCTAGCCCATGGTATTTGTGCCATAGTATTTTGCCCATAGGTTTTCGTAAATATAAGGTGACTTATGGAGTAAACATGAAAAAATGTTTTATTTGTTTACCATACCTCCCGTTTATTTATATTTTTATTAATTTACCATACCTCTTTTACAAATATGGTATTTGGCCCATAAGATTCACTTAAATAAAACCCCTTTTTTGAGCCTTCATAAATAGAACGAGGGTTATGGACTAAATATAAAAAGAGGTTTTATTTATTTACCATACGTCTAGTTTATTTATATTTTTATTTATTTACCATACCTTTTGAGTAAGTATAAAAAGACGTTTTATTTATTTACCATACCTTTTGAATAAGTATAAAAAGACATTTTATTTTTTGCCATACCTCCACTTTACTTATATTTTTATTTGTTTACACCCTTGCATGTGTATAAGGTGACTTATGGAGTAAATATAAAAAATGTTTTATTTATTTACCATACCTCTCATTTGTTTATATTTTTATTAATTTACCATACCTCTTTTATAAATATGGTATTTGGCCCATGGGATTCACTTAAATAAAACCTATTCTTGAAAATTAGGGCGAATGGAAGGTTGTAACTCCTAATTTCAAGGGCTAAATTTACCTTTTTTACCCTCTCCCTTAAAATAAGGTGGGCTATTTGAGGTGATTTGTGACAATGTACTATGATACAAAATATTCGCCCACTAAAAATTTAAAACCCCTTGATTTCGCCAAAGGGCGAACATTCACCCCTAAACTTTTCCATGCCTTTTGAACAAGCAAATGCCAAGAACATTGTTATAGCTTCCAATCGAGCTGCCGGGGAAAACGTTTCTTCAAAGTCAATTCCTTCAATTTGTGAGTATCATTTGCAAACAAGCCTTGCCTTATTTCTAATGATATGTCCATCTTCATTCGTTTTGTCTTTGAATACCCACTTGGTTCCAATAATATTTGTTTCTTTTGGATGAGGTACACGTTCTCATGTTTCATTTTTTTCTATTTTATACATTTATTCTTCCATAGCTTTTACCCAATGAGGATCCTTACTGGCAAGCCAAAGTTTTTTGGTTCTGCCACACATAGTAAGGAAACATCATCTTTTCTTGGTGTATTTGTCATCCTTCTTCGGGTTTGTATTCCATCATATGCATTCCCAATAATCTGTTCTTCTGGATGGTGTTTTTGAACAAATTTTACTTTTGATGGAGTTTGAGATGGTTCCTTTTGACTTTCTTGATCCTTTTCTTCCTTTGTTGTATCTTCTTCAGATTCTTCAAGAATAGAATCTTCTTCACGAACTTCAATTTCCTTTTCTGGAATTGCCTTGTTAATCTTCACATCAATGCTTTCAAATATCTTTCATAGTTGATTATTTTATCATTTGTATGCTTTGCTCCTTGTAGAATATCCAAGAAATATTCATTCATCAACATGAGAATCAAAATTGCCTCGTGAGTCATCATTGATCTTCATAAAGCATTTACTTCCAAAAATTCTAAAATATTTTACTGAAGCATGTCCTCCTTTCCATAATTCATATGAAGCCTCATCATTATTTGGTCTTAGTTGGGCTCTATTTCAAGGTATACACAGCTGCCCCAATTGCTTCTCTCCAAAACTTGGCTTACAGATCAACTGCTACTAACATTGTTCTCGCCATTTCTTGCACAATTTTGTTTTTTATTTTCCTCCTCTATCTGTTCTAAGGCACTTGATTTTTTATTCTTTTTCATTTTCCACAAGAGCTTTGAAATTATTAAAGAATTCAAGAGCTTTGGATTTAAATTTTATAAAAAATATCCACATCATTCTAGTATAGTCATCTACAATAGATAAAAGTACCTTTCTCCTTGTAGAGTTAGTTCTGGTTGGTCCACATAAATATGCATGTATGATCTAAAAATGTTTTGATGTTGAGAATTCCTTAGTCTTGAAGCAAGTTCTAGTTTTCTTTCCATGTTGAAATGGACCACACACATCCTGTTCCAGATTTAGAATTTTTGGAATGTCTCTTACTGAACTTGTTTTATTGATTTTAACCAAGTTTTCAAAGTTTGGATGTCCCAATTGCTTGTGCCATAGCCAACTTTCATCTATTTGACCCATATAGCATTTTCTTCTTGAATTTTACTCAAAATGTATACGTTATCATGTGTTTGTACTCTTTTCCTACAAGTTCTCCTAAAGAGGATTTTCTTGTCTCATAATTTTTATTACTGAAGATAACATTATGTCCTTGGTCACAAATATGGCTAACACTTAGAAGATTTTATTTGACCCCTTCTACCAGCGATGCATTTTGTGCTTTTCCCTTTCCATTAACAAGATCAATTGTCCATTTTCCGGTAATTTTAGCAGATCCACTTCCAAAGAATACATTTCCATCCATTTTATTTAATGAGATAAACTTAGTTTGGTCACTTGTCATGTGTCTTGAACATACACTATCCACAAACCATTGATTTTCATCACTTTATGCACATAAAGCTAGACCACATTTATCTATAGTGGGTTCCTCCTTTTGCAACTCTTCCATTTTTGACATAAATGGACAATTTTGTGCATCATGACCAAAACCATTGCATTTTGAACATACTAGATCATACTTAGCGAAAGGATCAAATGAATTATAGGTCTTGATTTGACCGTGTTCTTTTGAGCCAAGCGACTTACTTTGATAATTGGTCTTATATTTCCTTTAGCTATTATACTTATAAGCCTTGCAATTCTTAGCTTGATGACCAACATTTTTACAATAGAAACAATAACCAAGAAAGATAGTTTGATACCTATTTGGATAGCCTTGACTTGATGTAATATTCTTTCCTAGGGATAGCTTTATTTCATTCCTTGGGTTATTGTAGGTGGTTCTTTGTTCTAGGTAGAACAACTTCTCTTCTTTTGGATGATTGCAAAGGATTTCAACATAACTTCTTTGGATTTCTTCATTGGAATTCTACTTTGAACTTTATGATTCACCTTTGAAACCAATTCCAGTCTTATCATGTTGATTTCTTTGAGTATCAAGGATGATATCAAGAGTTTGAGACCTTTTCCAACTCTTATTAACTTGATTCAACCCTTTCTTTAGAGAGAAAATTTCAACTTCACGTTTCTTAGATATTTCACCTCTTTCTTTTAGTTTGTTGTTCAAAAATTCTTCCTTCCTTTTTGCTTCTTCCTTAGTTTCTCAATTTCTTCAATAGTACTCAATAGTAATTCATCTACATTTCCTTCTTCTTCTCTTTTAGAATCATCATCATTTGTGAATTCCATGAATAAAAGTTCACTACTTCCAGCATAGTCATCCTCTTCATCAGACTCATCATTATCCCTTTTGAGTAGAAAGGTATTTTTAGTTGATTTTTTCTTTGTAATAATGAATTCTCCTTCATTGGAGTCATCTTGTTTGGAGAAGAAATTATTTTTATATGACCCTTTCTTCTTGAACATCTTATTTTTGTATTCATATTCATCATCGCTATCATGTTTATGAGGATATTTTGCAGCATAATGTCCTATTCTAACACACTTGAAACAAATGAGAGGATATTTTCCTCTAAGTTTGGACTCTTTCCCTAGTTTATTCACGAATTCTGCTAGTTATGTTTCAGTATCGGAATCATCGCTGCTAAAATTATATTTTTCCCCTTTCTTTGATGTTTTTGAAGCCTTGAATGCAGCGTCTTTAGAGTTTGGGATTCCTTTTATCATTTCATATGAAATGAGAATCCCATGAAGTTTGTCCATTTTTCGGGTATCCAAGTCCTTCATTTATTCTATGGCACTGACTTTGGAATCAAACCGTTCTAGAAGTGATCTAAAAACTTTTTGGACAACTATGCTTTGTTCAATGTTTTCACCTAGACCCTTGAGTGAGTTGACAACTTCATCCACGCAGAGGAAAATAGTTGCAATGTCTTCTTCATCACCCATTTTAAGACTCTCAAATTGTCTTCTATGAGTTTGGATTTTTTCCTTCTTGACCTTGGAGTCTCCATCATAGATAGCAATAAGCTTGTCCCACATTTCCTTGGCAGATTCATAGTTCATAAATTTTTTAAATTCTGAATAAAAAATTCCACTTGTTATGGAATTTAGTGATTTGGCATTTGCTATATAAATTTTTCTTCCATCGTGATCTGTTGGTGGAAAAGATGGAATTTTATACCCATCTAGAACTAATTTCCATACTTTGGTCCAAGAGACATTAAATAAAATGTCATCCTATGTTTCCAAAGGAAAAAATTTGTTCCATCAAATTGAGGGACTTTTCTTGAATCCTTACTGGTTATTGTGACTAAGAATCCTTCTTCTAGCTATTAGGTTGATTATGAAGAAGCTGGATCTGATACCAATTATTGAAATACTAAGGGGGAGGGGGGGTGAATCAATATTTCATTCAATTGTTATAGTTAATTCTAGTTAATATTTTTGACAATTACAACTAGAAAGTAAATAATAAGAATTTTATTAAGAACAAATGAGGACACCAATCCTCTTTTTACAATAGTTTGAGTATAATAATGTTGAGATCTCCAACCCTTAATTCACCAAGATCCAACCTGTTGCCAAGCTCCAACTTGGGCTTCACAAGGCTCCAACCTCTAGGGCTCCAACCCTATCTTCCTCAAGGCTCCAATCTTATTTTTAAGAGGCTCCAACCTCTAGGGCTCTAACCCTTCAATCTTTTAATAAACAAAATGTATAAATGGCTTACTTCAACTACTCCACTAGGCTATTCCAAACTTCCAATTTGTCCACTCTCCAAGATTTGAATGAGAGTTTTATTCACTGTTCAAACTCCAAATACTTCACTTTCCAACTGATCTTCAAGGTCTGAAGTCCTGATGTAGAGATGCCAACAATTATGAGCCTCTTCAATGTTCACTATTTTGATCCTTCAATTCTTCACTCCACTGATCAAGTCACAGTTTTGAGCTTAGGTATGTGCCAATTTTCCACAATTCTGAATGTTGTGTGACCCAAAAGTGACTGCTGATGTGTAGACTGATCCCTACAATATTATTTCCCACAGGTCCAAGTTACTAGCTGCTACAGGACTGAGACTATAGTTCCACAAATCCTGCCTCCCACAGGTGAATAATCCAAATTTTGGTCCAAGAGATAAGTTATAGGTCTGAGGATTTGCAAGTATTGTTCCACAGATCCAAAGTCCGCACAGGTGATTATTCTTTATTCCGAGCCCCCCGCAAGAGACTACAACTCCGAACTTTTTTGTAGGAGACAACCTGTCATAGGTGTTTGTTATTAATCTGATCCTCCAAAAAGATGACTGAATGAGCCCTAAAGTTATCATAGAGATATGAATCTGGTCCTCCACAAATTGTTTTATCTTCAAGCTTCAACAGGAGGATAATCCTTTAGATGTTAATTTTGGGCTTCACAAATGAGCTCTTGACTGTATTTTGAAGGTCTGAGCTCCTAAAAGGTCTATGGTCTGCACTTCTTCCACTGTTATGGGTACAAAGACTAGTCTTAGATGTGTGTGGTTATGTCTGAGGTAAGGTAGTTTGAGTTTAAAGAATATCCCAATAGCTCTGTCCCTAAGCTTGAATTGGTAGCTCTGAGGTCTGCTTCTTGAGGTCTAGAATGATAACCCAATCACAGATATTCCCAAATAATAAATTTTATTCCTCAACCTCCTTGGTTCATGATATGTGAACACTTCTCACCTTTATGTCTTCCTGTGATGATCTTCACTGAATTAGATGATGGGAATGAGGAGTTCGAACTTTTATTTATACTATTTTTGACCTTCAACAAATAGACACATCCCTTTAAGGTGAGGCCGACTTGCACAAGTAGGCTCATGTCGACTAGATTCAGAAATTATCATTTTCCAACTTGTAAAATAATTCTCTCCCAATATAAGAGGAGTTTGAAGGCAAGTAAGGGCTCGTTGGAAAGGGGAAAATGTCATCTAAAATATAGTGCCAATTTCATCCTTAAATGAGGCCCTTTTTCCATCAAGAAAATTATATTTGTGAATTATCATCATTATTTTATTCATGGCAGCCTTTAGGGATTCATCATATGCTAGGGCTTTTTCTTTAGGGCTCCAAATGTGTTCTTCATTTAGATCATCGTCAACATGTCTAGGGCTTCAACAATCATCCATGCATAATTATCTTCATTAATGCTCATATTGACATCAATGACAATTTTGACCAACAAAACATAGGTTCTAGGAGTAGGGATCCAGGAGATAAACCACTACTAGTGAAAGGAGCCTTCTTGAAAAACCAATTTAGGGTGGTCAAGGCTGATGACCAACTAGTATAGATGTCAGACATAGCTATGCTAACCATCATGCAACAATCACCCAAGGTTCAAGTATGTTAGTGAAGAAAAGACACATCTAAGGGAGATAAAATGGATTTTATGTGTTTGTTTTAGGTACTAGAAGTAATTCCCACTTGCAGGCACTCGTGTACACACAAGATCAATGTGGATGGTTGAGAGGCACTTGAAATCGCTAAAGGCTTTGGTTAGACAAAGAGTGTGTCTTGAGGTTTCTATGGTATAGGGATATATGATATATCAAACCATGGTTTATATTCTTCAATATAGTCCTGCAAAAGGAAAAAGTATTATTGTATTGGATTGCATTTGGGATTATAAATACATGAACAAATTTTAAGGGGACCACCTATTGGGGAAAGGTAGAATGAGGAAAGTGAGATGTAAGTAGATAGTGGATATTTAAAGTACATTTGATTTTTTTTGTTTTTATACATATCGTACTTATTTAATTTTTAGTCTTCCTACATAATCCATTATTATGGAGGTATATTAAGGTAATTAATTATATATATGTGAATTTTTTTATTTTAATACATCCGATCGAGAGTGGGACGCAATACATTTATACATTGCGAACAATTTTGATTAGATGAAGGTATGGATTGAGCGGTGAAAATAAGCTAACAATGGTAGATTATCATGGTATGGTGTGGCTACATTGGTCAAAGAAGTTGAACATAGTTGAGATACCAATCTTACAGAAAGGGAAATTGATTTAGAATATGGTTTAAAATATTATCAAGAAAGCATATTTACCCATACTACTTAGTTGTTTTACAATTATATTGATGAATATGGCATGTTTTTTTCTTATTTTGCAAATTTTCTAAGTATAAATATTCTTCTCAATTGACAATTCATTTTTTATTTGTTTGACATATTGCAGTTGAAACACTACAACAAAACGTGTTGCGATGGCTGCAAATTCCGCATCAAAAGGTTGGATGAAAAGATGAAAACTTATGATAGTGGGATAATTGTAGTATTTCAAGTTATCAATTTTGCCTCTAGAGGTGACAAGGATCCAAAAGTCTCTGAAAATTGATACTATGGGTATCTACATGATATACTTGAGTGTGAATTTAAATCCTTCAAATTAATTGTGTTCGATGTCAAATGGTTCAGGCTACAAATCCATGAACATGACCTTGATAGAACTGCTATTGAGCATGCTAATGGATTTACCATGGTTGATACAAGGAATGTTGAGCCAGGATCAGAGCCCTATGTTCTTCCAAGCCAATGCGAATAGGTATTTTACATAGAGGTTTCAGGTAAAAAGGGTTGGTCATATGTTGTTAGATATGATCCAAGAGGAAGTTCAATAAAGTAGAATGTAGCAAAATAATATGAAATTGAAGAAGAATATGATGTAGAGGAGCAAGGGGTTCATGTGTTAGACGAAGAAGTTGAAGAAGTTCAAGGATATGCCAATTGAGATAATGTTAATTTGGATGAACTAGATGATATTGACATTGTGTCGAACAAAGAACTTGAAGAAGTCAAACCAAATGTAGAAGAGTATGTTCTGGATGCTGATATAGAAGATGATGATGATGTTGATATGGTGAACCCTTTGAAAATGAATTTTGAACTGGATGTTATATATGATGAGTTAGATGAGGAAGAATATTAATGATATTAAAATTTGAAATGTTCAAGGTATGTATTTATATGTCTTCAGTAGGTTTGTTCTCTTTCGTTCACCTTAAATTTTTATTTTCCTAGTTTTTATGTTTAATTATTACTATGTTTATTTCAAATATATTATAGTATATAGATTGGATATTGGGGAATTGAGAGTGACATGGGGGAGGGGGAGGGGAATATGAGCTTCCACCTTCATGTGATTGGCCGTGTTCAATAGAGAATATATTATTGAAATGAAGAGAAACTCATTTAGGTTTATACCGTCATCTCCAATTTTAACTTTGGTTTGTATAATAATTTCCAAGGTTTTCCATTTACTAATTAGTGGAAATTATGCTTTGACCCCACATAGAGTGACCTGTGAATGGGGCCAAAGACATTCATAGAGTTCATAAATGAGAAAAGTAAGTTCAAATCAAAACAACATGACGAACCTATGTTAACATCATCATCATTGTCATCGTCATCATCTTCTTCATCATCATCATCATAATCATTGTCATTATCATATTTTTCATCAACATCACTATGAAAATCATCATTATCATTGTCATCATCATCACCATATAATCACATATTTATCTTCATCAACATCATCATTTTAATCATCATCCATGTCATTGTCATAATCATCATTGTCATTGTCATTATCATCATCATTAATGCCATCATCGTCATCTTTTTCATCATCATCATCATTGCCATCATCTTTGTCAACTTCATCAACATCATAATTAACATCATCATCATCATTGTCATCTTTGTCATCGTCGTCATCATCATCATCACCACCATCATCATCGTCGTCGTCATCATCATCACCATCATCATCATCATCATCATCATCATCGTCAACATCGTCGTCGTCGTCGTTGTCAACATCGTTGTCATTATCATCGTCACTATCATAATCATCGTCATTATCTTCTTCTTCGTCATCATCATCATCATCAACATCATCATCGCCATCATTGTCATAGATCATGGTGCTACTAATAATATTATGCCTCTTACATAATGGGAGCAACTAGTTTATAATGTACTTCATAGTCTAGAGGTTGAGAAAACTTCTCACCCTTCATAGTTCAAAGATCTTTTTAATGTCATTAGTTTGTGTTATTAAGCTTTTAGAGTGCTTGTATTTTTTTTCCTAATCATTTTTTCTTCGTAATTATGTTTACGTCACTTTATGTAGGTTCATGATTGAATTTCATATGATCTTATGTTGAATTTTCACTTTACAAATAGTGATTTTTTTTGTACATTATTTCTTGTAGATTACAAAAGGTATCTACCTAATTATATATATAACACTTTTTTTACCAACTAAATCTTATGTCTAAGTGTCCTTTAAGATCAACAATGTTTGAAACCTATCCTTTTTTGTGTAGGTTCTAGATGTTTCAAATGTTAATGTCAGTAATGACAATTACCTACTGGGTTGTCATATTAGATTTGGTCTTTCTTTAAACTTCCAATATTAACACTAATATTTCCTATTATCCATGAATTATGGGCTTTATAAGCTAATGCATTTGAGAAATTATTGTGTTAATTGTTTGGTGGGAGAGATGATATCATATTACATTGCTTGGTGATTAGTGTTTTAGGGGTGGGGGGTGAGCGATGTTTCACTTCTTCAAACATAATAGGGTTGATATTAATGGCATATATTATATTTGACACTCATTAAAGGAGGTATCTAAACATTGCCTATTTTCATGCTTTGTGCTATTCTAATTATGTTGATAATATGTAGAAGTTCCTAATAACATAGACTAGCACCTAGACCATCCTAGTAAGGAAAAAACTCTCTAAATTTTGTTTTAATAAAGCTTTAAAAAATAACACTTGATTAAACATGTCCAATAAAAAATTTAATGCTATGAAACCTTGTATAAATATTTATAGTATTATCCTACTATATCTAATTCTAGGGTTCACTGTATTGATCGCATAGAATAGTTATTCAAGGTTTCATTAAAAGTCTTTCAAATGTGACTTACTTCTTCTCATATGATTACTTGCAATAATCAAATTCCTTGAACAAATTCACCCTCTAAAAATTGTTTGTAGTTCTCCAAATACACACATAGTTGATATGATTCACTTAGTTTCCATAGGGTTTACGAGTTCAAGTGGAATTTCCCCCAAATGTTGACCTTAAATTATAGCGATCCTCAAAAATTCCTAAACTTGACATGTTATAAGCTAAATATGGCATATTCCAAGCCTAATATAAGTGATTTAACAACTCATATCCATTCACAAACATAAATCATTAATATACCCTTATAATTCATAAACAAATGTAAGCATAAATATAATCAATTAAATAACCATAAATAATGAACACGTGGATTTGGGAGGAAAGATCACCATAGAAACATTACGAGACTTATCTTATTGATCACAAATTCTTTTTCAATCCATGTAGGTGCTCCATTATTTTATCACAAATTCATGTTCCTTCTTTACAAATGATATATAAAGTAATGATGATGAATGTATTTCAATAATGCATAATCCTTACTTATAGGCAGAGGGTAGGTTGATAAAATGAACCTCGATCATTAGATGAGGAACTGTTGGACATAGTCATTGACGATACCTATTTCTATATTAATTTAACCAAAGTTACATTGATTTAAATTAAGGTGGGTTTTATATACCCAACACTCTGTATATATGGCCTAGTGTGGACCACATTGTAAGCATGTTAGTAGAAGCCAATAGGTTAAAAAAAACAACAAATTTAGTAGAAGAAATGAGATGATGACCATCTCCACATACAATATACCCAAATAATGTGCTAAAAGGAATCCAAAAATGCACTCAAAGTGAAAGAAATATGTGACAATAAATATTGCTCAAACATAAGCCCTAATGGCTACATTGTCTCTGAGTATGTTGTACATTGTCCAAGATTCTATATAGACCTCCAAAAACTTGTGAATGTATTATTTGAATGCTACAATGGAAATCTTAGAAAAAATTGTTGGGGCATCCTTAAGTCAAAAATGAATGACATTGTCTAAACCCCATTTTGTAGAAAAAGTTGTCTTCTTCTACTACTTGATAATATCCTAATAACCCATTGATGAAAGAATGGGTTTCCTTCATGCAACGTGGTCAAGCACCTAAATATTGAATGTGATCAATAAAATGTCATGGACACAAGAATCATTTAATCCCTTGAAATCCACATAAACAAATATCCTTTCTCTTGTTTTCTTATCCATAATTACAATCATGGTAATCCACTCTTAATCTTCTAGAAGGAAAAAAATCAATAAATAACATCTTGTTTGTTTCCTCCTTTAAGTTATTACTCACTTGAGGATACATCTTGTAGTACATCTTCTTGATAATTTTGACATTTGGTTAAACTTTATTTTCGTCTCCCCTAACTCCCTTTTGATTCCATTCATCCCTATAAACTCCATGGAAAAATCTTCATATTCTCTAAGAAAATTTGCAACTTATGAAATGTTGTTCACATCCTAGTAATCTCCCATCGACACTATGTTGGACTTCTCTGTAGTACCATATTGCATTTCATTATCTTAGGGATGCTCAATAGATTTACTCACCTTCATCATCCCCAACCTCCTTACCGACTCTCTTTGAACCATTCCCTTAAATGTGAGGTGGTGCAACTCCTCACACTATCTTATAACCCTATAAATGTCTCACATAATCACCTAACCATATATACTGATGAAAAAATAATATTTAATAGCCTTAAAAAATATTAATACATAATATCCCATATAGCCTTTACCGATAATAATTGCTAACCCATGATTCATATAACCATTTAGCACTAACACTCAACCTTAAATCATATAACCATTAACCTTAACTATTATAACCCCTTACCTATTACCTCTATGAGATTTTATAATTATAATATTTAATATAGCCTCAACTTTTTATTCTTTTTATTTTACAGTTATATCCATTGAAATGAAACATTAATAACCTTAATTAGTAACCATTAACCTTTGTATTCATTAAATATTATACAACATAACACTTCTAACCCTAAACACTTAACTCTATAAGATGTAATATGACCCTTAACAATGATAACCTAATTAAACCCATAGACTATGTATAATGATTCTTAACCCTAAACTATTGTCACCCTTGACCTCTATACCACTAATCCTTATAACCCAAGTGATTATAAATTATATCCCTTATAACCATTCTTATTGTAACCTTGATATTCCTTAACCATTTGATTTGATCACTAATCCATATAATGTAAAACTATGAAACTCTTAATCATGTAACTTATATAGTCCCTAACCATTATAGAACACATCTTTAATCCCTAGTCATTTTGGTTACAATGTATTCTATCACAGGTAATTATTGTCATTGTCACTTTGTCACTTTGTACCCTTATTATCCCCATCATTACTAACTATAACCTCCATAACCACAACCAACTATATCTCTTATTTACCAAAAATATATACTCCTAAAGATTATTACACCTATATATTCTCATGTGAAGCTTGAACTATGATGA
Source organism: Pinus tabuliformis (assembly GCA_031772625.1). Taxonomy (NCBI): domain Eukaryota; kingdom Viridiplantae; phylum Streptophyta; class Pinopsida; order Pinales; family Pinaceae; genus Pinus; species Pinus tabuliformis. The sequence continues at coordinate 1,236,417,200 of CM062805.1, read as the reverse complement.
TTATTCTTCAACAAGATTAGATGCAAGGACATGCAAATAGTGCACTAGATGAGTGACAGTAATTGAGCATCATCAATTTGAAAGTGCTACTCCAATAAAAAAAATAAAAAAAGAGTAGTTGAAGATGGTGACCAAAAAATGACAACATAGAAAATAGCTTTTGAAGGTCAACAACATGAGAGTTCATTTATGGACACACTTTAGAAAGGAAGTGGACTAAGGATTAGAGCTCAATGTTTGAGGCATGATGAAATATCAATCAATGACACATCATATATGCATTCATCATGACTAATCAATGTAAGGGACCTAAAGGATCTAAGGATGCCACATAGCCAACATGCATAGTGCAACTACCTGAATTCCTCTAGTAGACTGAGGTTATTCTTGGCATTTACATGAAAAACCTAGGAACAAAATTTAGTGTCATGATTAGACCTCCTTGATTCTTGACAGGGAGGGATATTTTGTAATGATATATAGATGGGTTGTGTCCCAGGGATCAAGGGTTGGGAAATCTCACATTCAAGTTGTTATAGGCCATTTTTTCACATCTATTAAATAGGTATGAAAAATGGATCAATCGACATCCTTAAACACTTTGTCATTATCCCTCTGCAAAGCCCTAAGCCTCTCCTTGCCTTGCAACACTTAAAAACTGAGTTATGAGGCCCTAAACCCTAACTTTCGGCCCATAACACCCTACATAACTAAGCAATTGCTTTGTAGTGTAGTTTCTCCTTCTCTAAGAGTGCACTGTAGTGCACCCTGCATAACTGAGCAACTGCGCTGATTCTAGAATTTCGGGAAAATTAAAAATATTTTCAAAGCATCTCCTTCCAAAATCTTCCATAGTAGTTTTAACTATTTACCATGGATAGAGATATCAAATTCCTATATAATCCTACTCTAATGGACCTATATCTTATCCAATTGTTAATCCTCCCATCATATCTGGATCTCAAGCCCATAATTGTAAATCCTAAACTACCACATGCATTCTATAAATTAACTCCCTTCCATAGCATCAAGGTTGGCCTTTGGAGATTGATAGTACCCTAATGTTGCTACTTTGAGCCTGAATGAGTCACCATTTTCATGCATTAGGGTTTATGTTGAGGTGTGCTTGGTGACAAGTAAGGACAAGTCAACTTGGCGAGACATCTATAAAGTCAACTACTCTTTATGGTTGTAAACTCTCTCCTATATTTGTTAATATAAAGAGTATCTTATTTTCCTATATTTTTTGTGTTACGTTTGCACTCATGTATTTCAATGTCATGTTGATTCATTGAATAGAGATTTTAGATTATGCTACGTAGATGCTATGGATCATTTGCTTGTTTTAGTCGTGTGTGCAAGTTCTAATTATAACAGTTGGAGCTAGAATTGGATCTTACAAGTGAGGAGGAAAGAAAGGCTTGCTACAGATTCTAGGTAGGATTCTTTCCCATGCTCTAATTTATCTAAGGAAAAATTCATGATTTTTTTCTTTTGTTGTTCTAGATCGTACCACTAGATCTAGGGAATTCGCCTTTGTCTGCAATTGTCAAAACTCCGCATAAAAACTTGGCGGCTCTACTGGGGATTGTAAGCTTTGTTAGTGGTTTCCTTTCTTTTGCTTGTTTTCTTTGTAGTTCTTTGTTATTTAGTATTGTTTAGACAATCATTCGTCATTGGTAGATCTATGTCAAAGCTTAACATGCCTCTTGTTTGTGTTTTCATCCACTTCATGCCCAACGTATCGTTTGTAACTAACATCCTATGCCCCAGAGAAGTTGCTCCATTAGCAACCCACGTTTTCAGCACTTTTGATTCCTTGACAACTTGCACTCCAATGATAATTCTCTCTCTCAGAGCTTGGGCTATCTCTATCTGAGTGCTAATCACTACATTATTTCCTTGTTTTGACTTTTTTCTTGGTTTTCAATCCCTCCTTTGACCTGCTGAACATACTAGTTTCTCTTTGAAGCCAATACAACACTTTATTTTGTGTGAAATTGAGTTAATTTTCCTTTGATCATTACTTAGAGGTTTTCTTTAGTTTCTTAACAATTTTGATTTTTTTCTTTCCTTTTAGCAAAAAAAATCCCCCCTCAATCGCGGGGGGGGGGGGGGGGTGAAGTTTGTTTGAGTGTTAATCACCTATGAGTGTCATCACCTTTTTTAAAAGATTTTGTTTCATTTGTTATTTGCATTCATATGTTTCTTTGCATTTGAAAAATTAAAATAAAATAAAAGAAAAACAATTTTTTGCATTGCATATAAGGATTTGATTTTGATTGGAATAGTGAATTGAGGAGATCGATCTTTGCATCACTAGTTTGTTGAATTTTTTATTGATTTCTTCTTCCCCTACTTAGTTAGGCCTTTCATTGTTAAAAGAAAAATGAAAAGAGTTATTTTTGTCATATTAGTTGCATCATAGGCGTGTTTAGGTGACATCATTTTGAGCCTAGAAACTGAAACATAATTGAAGATCAACTTCTAAAATTTACTAAATCAACCTAAGGAGCATTTATAACATTAACGCAAATATTTAGAGATCCAGGCAAGAGATATGTTCCGGCGTCTTTAAATGTAGGATTTTTCATTATTTTCAGTGTTACATTCTAGGGGTGATATCCCATTCCACTTACGTAAGTGTATAGGATCGTTCTCCACGTACCTTCGGGTATATCAGATGATGCTCCACACATGATAAGTATATGGGAACGCTCTCATCGAACATTTACACATTAGACAACACTACTGCATACTACACTTCCATTTACCTTTAGGTATATTCTGGAAGTCCACTATAGGTTGATGTCCCACCATAAGTAACTAAGTCAACTGCCTTGCACTGTGATACACCGAACACAACATTCGGGGATATTTCCTACATGTACGTAAATCCTTGGTTTACCAAGGTGGTATATCGTAGTTCACAGTGACTTGGTAATCCTTATTTAATTAACTGCCCCTTTGTTTTATTTTGTGTCTTTAATTTCTAAAATCAATTAATTGGTTGTGGAACAACATCCTCAGCATGGAACAACTCTTTAATGAATTTTATGTTGAGACTAATGGCAACAGTTCTCGAGTCTACCAATCAAGCAAAACTCTCTAATGAGAATCTTGTTCCTTTTCCTTCTTTTGGAAATATTGGTGCTCCTTATATGGAAACATTGTCCCTTCTTCGATTTACCATTGGTTTTCCAGTTTGGTTTTTTTCGACCCTTATGGTTCCAAATGTCCAAATTTCTCCCCGACCAATTTCTCCTCCACCTAAACAACATCAACCTCAATTTGATCCTAAAGTTAATCCTTTGCCTTCTTCAACTGTTGTTTCTTCATCTCTTTCTTCCTCCTCACCTAGTGAAAGTCTCGATTCTAGTAACCACGAAGCTAAGAAGAAGAAGAAACAAATGATGAAGAAGAATAAAAATAAGAAAGGGGGCCACCAAGCAACCATTTCTACCAATACAACTAGTATGAAGAAACCTTCTAATCAACCCCAAAAAGTTAAATTCCCTTGCAAGTTATGTAAGGGTGACCACCTTCTTAGAGATTCTCCTGGTATTCTTAAGGTATTAAAAGAGTGGTCCATAAGTTCACATCAGCCTTTGTCATCGGCATCTAGAGATCATGTGTTAGGTCCCTATAATACTAGTGATTACCCCATTACTATTGTATTTGTATCCCTTATTAATATTGTTGTGCCCCTATTGTCCTCATATTGTTATTACTGTGCCCCATAGAATCCCTCTATTGTTATTTTTGTGGCTTTATATTATTATTGTTACGTCGGCTAGGTTATATTGTGATTCCTTAGACTCCTATATATAGAAAGGAGGTTTTTTCATTTGAATCATCCAAGAATTGTTCATTTATGTAATGTAAAGGAGGTTTCCCCCTCGAAGAGGCTAAATTCTAAGGCGTTGATCTATCCATTCTATATTTTTTTGAGCTGGTTTCATAACATTTGGTATCAGAGCTTTGGATTCTAGGGTTTCGCTGCTCCAAATAGGTGATCATGGAATTTTCACTATAACTTTCTTTCAGCGATTTTTTAGAAGCTAAAAAAAAAAAACCCATTTGAGAAGAAATTACATGAACCTCATGTCTGAATTTCAGAGCTTTTCGCGCTATATTTGCAGAGATATGATCTGAGGAAGTTGGTCTTTTTGCAGACTCCTGAATTACATCCCAAATAGGTGACCTAGGGAAAATTGTCATAAATTTTTCTCTAAGCATCGAATTGAAATTTCGTAAGAATATACAGAAATAGGACGGACTATAGTTTCTTGTATATATTTTTCAAAGAAAAATGTGGAAACAGTGACTTGTGGCACGTTGTACAAGTTCTCTCTACTGAACTAGTCTATAATCAGGTCACTGTGGGAGATTTGACATAACTCTTCCTTGGAGAATCCAATTTGGATCAGATTGGTAGCATTGGAAAGAGGACACAGAGGGCTACTGCAGGTCGCAATTTTAGAACTAGATGATCCGAAATTATAGAGATACATTAGAGGCAATATCGAGCTCCTACAAAGTGAAAAAAGGTGTGTAGATTTTTTTAAATTTTTTCTTAAGCTTGGTTTGAAAAATTATTTTGAAGAATTCAAAGGGCATAGTAGAGAATTATTATCGGTAACTGATGCCCCAAGGAAAGAAAATGCAAACACCTAGTAAGCAACCTGAAAGTGCTAGCATGACTCATGAAGAAGAGGAAGAAATGCTACATGATATATCAAAATTACAAGACCAAGTGCAACAAATGTCACTCTCACAAAACCTAACAGAAGCTAAGATAAATGGCGTGGAATCTAAGATAAATGGCATGGAATCTAAGATAAAGGCCATGGAAGCTAAGATGAATGGCATGGAAGCTAAGATGGATGATTTGAAGATAGATTTGAAGACAAGCATGGAAGATTTGAAGATAGATTGACAAAGTTTCTACAAGAAATGCTTACTAATGGTGAAAGGGTAGTAAAGGAAACTCATGATGAGAAAAAAAGAAATGTTAATCATGATTTCATAGACTCTAATGTTGGATCGAAGACCCACCATATTCCAAAAATCGATATGAGGAAGTTTGATGGCAAGGATCCCGCAACATGGATATTACAAATGGAGCAATTTTTCGATCTCAATAATGTGCAAAACACACAAGAGGTACATATTGCAACTTTATATTTGGAACCAAATCAGTTTGTATGGTATCAATGGCTTTGCTCTTGTAAACAAATTATCACTTGGGCAATTTTTACGGAAGAATTGACAGCACATTATGAGAATACAAAAAGCAACACTTTTTTTAGCCAATTGATAAGTCTAAACAAAAAGGTTCAATAATGGAGCACATTGAGGAGTTCCAAAAATTGAACATAAGGGTAAAAAATATTCCAGAGGAGCATAGGATTGATGTGTTCATAGGGACTTTAAAGGATAATATCCAACATGATGTTCGCCTTTGGGAACCTGATTCATTAGAGAAGGCATTCAGGTTAGCAAGAAAAATGGAAAGCAAAATTATGGCAACCAGGAAGCATACCACTCACAACTATAAAGATGGAAGTGTTGTTGCCCCTAGTCTTCCACAACCTATAAGGTTGACACCACAACAATTGGAAGAAAAAAGAGCAAAAGGGCTTTGTTACAGTTGTGATAGCAAATACACTAAAAGTCATAAGTGTGCTGAGAAGAAATTATTCTACATAGATTGTGAAGAGGAAGAAGAAAAGGAGAAAGAAAGGTCAAAAGAAGAGGATATACTCCAGGAACAAAGCCTAGATAAAGAAGAAATGAATCTGACCATATCTTGTAATGCATTGGCTGGAATTACCACTCCTCAAACCATCAAGATAGAAGGACAAATCAAGAAGAAAAAGGTAATAGTGTTGATTGATTTAGGAAGTACCCACAATTTTATTCATTGTAAGGTAGCAAAAGAATTGAATTGCTTCCTATATCCAGCCCTAGAGTGTCAAGTGATGGTTGCAAATGGAGGAACAATAAATTTCTCTAAAAAGTGCCATAATATCAAGCTATCCATGGGAGAATATGTATTGACTAGCCCAATGCTTTCCATTCCAATGGGAGGTGCTGATGTTGTACTAGGAGTCCAATGGCTACAATCCTTGGGTACAATAGCTTTTAATTTTCAAGAACTTTTCATGAAATTTTCTGTGGAAGGAAAGGAAGTTGAATTAAGGGGTATTGCAGGGAAACCAGGAAAGATAATCAGCTCTAATGGTATGAAAAAGCTTCTAAAAAAGGAACAAAGAGGTGTAATTGCACAATTATGTTCACTAGATGTTTCCACATTGGAATCATCTATTTCTCCAGATCTCCAAAAAGTCTTGGAAATCATTCCAAGTTATTTGAGACTCCCAAAGGTCTCCCACCTATTCGTGATCATGATCATGCTATTCATCTGATTCCAGGAAGTGTTCCTCCAAACATCAGGCCATACAGATATCCCTATGCCCAAAAGAGTGAAATTGAATGTATGGTTGCAGAAATGCTAGAGGCTGGTATAATTCAACCTAGTCAAAGTTCTTTTCTGCTCCAGTACTCTAGTAGTATTGGTGCACAAGAAGGATGGATCATGGCACATGTGTCCGGATTATAGGGAGCTCAACAAGCTCACTATTAAAGATAAGTTTCCCATTCCTGTCATTGATGAATTATTGGATGAATTGCATGGATCAATTTACTTCACCAAGTTGGATCTTCGTTCAGGATATCATCAAATCAGAATGAAGACCGAAGACATTCTGAAAACGGCATTTAGAACTCATGAGGGTCATTATGAATTTTTGGTCATGCCTTTTGGCCTTACCAATGCACCTTCTACATTTCAAGGTTTGATGAATTCCATTTTTAAACCCACCCTTAGAAAATTTATGTTAATATTTTTTGATGATATACTAATCTACAAGTCTTGGAAGGATCATGTTGAACATGTTGATAGGGTGCTACAACTATTGGAGGAGAAACAATTATGTGCAAAAAAATCCAAATGATTCTTTGGAGTACAAGAGGTAGAATATCTGGGTCATATTGTATCTCATGAAGGAGTTAAGGTAGACCCTAACAAAATTAAAGCCATTAAGGAATGGAAAATCCCCACATCCATAAAGCATCTACGAGGATTTCTCGGGTTGACAGAGTATTATCAGAAGTTTGTTAAGAATTGTGGGAGAATAGCAATACCTATAACAACATTATTGAAGAAAGATGCATTTTCATGGACTCTAGAAGCAACAAAGGCCTTCGAATATCTTAAAGAGGCAATGTGCCAAGCACCGGTCTTAGCTACAGCAGACTTCACAAAAACCTTTATTGTGGAATGTGATGCTTCAAGAAATGGATTTGGTGTTGTTTTAATGCAAGATGAAAGACCCATTGCTTTTGAAAGTTGTCCAATCAAGGGAATTTTTTTACACAAAGCTATTTATGAGAATGAAATGTTGGCAATACTCCATGCACTTAAGAAATGGCGACCCTACCTAATGGGAAGACACTTCAAGGTAAAAAAGGATCATGATAGCTTTAAACACTTTTTAGAACAAAGATTATCCTCTGAAGAGCAACAAAATTGGGTCACAAAGATGTTGGGTTATGACTTTGAAATCATCTACAAAAAGGGGAAGCAAAATGTGGTGGCAAATGCACTCTCAAGAAAGGATGAGGATGTGGAAGCATTGTTGTGCGCCATTTCATTATCCAACTAGATTGGATAAATGAGGCAAGGGAGGAATGGAAGAATGATGAAGAAGTGTGGGCACTTATTCGAAAATTACAAAAAATTCCAGTACATCTGATACATTTAGTTGGCAAAATGATTCGTTATGGTACAAAGATCACTTATACCTCTGTAAGAATTCCCAACTAAAACAAAAGATTATTATGGAATTGCACACTTCTCCCTTAGGAGGACACTCAGGATTTTTAAAAACTTACCACAGGGTTAAGAAGGAATTTTTTTGGGATGGCCTTAAATCGGATATTCAAAAGTTTGTGGCGGAATGTTTGGTTTGCCAACAAAATAAAGTTGAAACAATTAAGAGACCGGGTCTATTACAACCTTTATCCATTCCAAGCCAACATTGGGAGGAGGTTTCAATGGATTTTATCACAAGTTTATCCAAGTCTGAGGGAAAGAGTGTCATCATGGTGGTAGTTGACAGACTTACCAAGTATGCACACTTTTGTGCATTATCACATCCATTTAAAGCCAGTACAGTTTCTACTGCATTTATGGAAACAATTCAAAAGCTACATGGGAACCCAAAGATTATTGTACGTGATACAGATCCCATTTTCACTAGAACTTTTGGACATAATTATTTTCTTGTTTTGGTACTCAGTTAGCTCATAGCTCATCTTATCATCCTCAATCTGATGGGCAAACTGAAATAGTAAACAAATGTTTGGAAGGATATCTTTGTTGCTTTGTATCTGATAAACAGACACAATGGGTCAAATGGTTGCCTCTGGCTGAATGGTGGTATAACACTTCCTTCCATACAGCAACAAAAATGACCCCATTTATGGCACTTTATGGATATCAGCCACCATCCATCACATCATATTTAAGAGAAAATTCTAAGTTTCAAGCAGTGGAACATCACATCGAACGTCAATAACAAATCCTCCAACTCTTAAACGATAACCTCGTGTTGGCATAGAATAGAATGAAACAACAGGCAGATCAACATTGCAACGAAAGAAGTTTTGATGTAGGTGATTGGGTATTCCTACGGCTACAACCATATAAGCAAATGTCCCTCAAGCAAGCTAAGAAGGATAATAAATTATCACCAAAGTATTATGGTCCGTACAAGGTGTTGCAAAAGATTGGTACTATGGCATACAAATTGGAGCTTCCTGCAACTTCTCGATTGCACCCAGTTTTCCATGTTTCATGCTTAAAGAAGGTTATAGGCGATAAGCTCCCAGTTCAAACAATATTGCCAGAACTTGACGAGGAAGGAAAAATTATATTGGAACCGGAAGCAGTCACAGAAACAAGAACTCGACAGCTACGAAATCGATCAATTTCGGAGTATCTTATCAAGTGGAAGAACTTATCCGCTGAAGATTCCACATGGGAGGATGAAAATTTTATATAGAAGCATCCAAAACTACTCAAGCGTTGAGGACAACACTTTTTTGAAGGAGAGGGGCATGTTAGGTTCCTATAATACTAGTGATTACCCCATTACTATTGTAGTTGTATCCCTTATTAATATTGTTGTGCCCCTATTGTCCCCATATTGTTATTACTGTGCCCCATAGAATCCCTCTATTGTTATTTTTGTGGCTTTATATTATTATTGTTAGGTCGGCTGGGTTATATTATGACTCCTTAGACTCCTATATATAGAAAGGAGGTTTTGTCATTTGAATCATCCAAGAATTGTTCATTTATGTAATGTAAAGGAGGTTGCCCCCTCGAAGAGGCTGAATTCTAAGGCGTTGATCTATCCATTCTATCTTTTTTTGAGCTGGTTTCATAACATTATGCTGGTGATAAACCTTCAACTATTGATAGTAAGATCCACAGGAAAAAGGGTAAATTCAAGTTTCCCTGTAAGTTATATGAAAGGAATCATCCAATCACCTTTTCCCTTATAGGGATGAAGCATCCAAATTGTTTGAAATATTATTGTTTCTCAACCGCAACTTTTGGCTGGCTACCAGAAGATTTCCCCTAATCCTCCCTTAGTTGATGAAGTGATACATCAGAATCTATCTCCAGTTAATCCCACTCTCTCTAAATGTGAATCCCATGAGTCTGTTCCCGACCAACCATCAGTTGAGAAAATAGTTGACTCGATTACACCTTCATTTGATCGGACCTTTCCCGTAGAGAGTGAACTTCATATCACTCAGGTTATTTTCGTTTCTTCATATTCCAATGAAATGGAGGGAAATCCTCCCATTCTAATGGCACAAGGGGCCAATCCTCCCATTCCCACGGCACAAGGCGTAATCCTCCCATTACCACAACAAAAGGGAGTAGTTGTCCCATCCCCATAGCACAAGGGGGAAGTTCTCCCATTCCCATGACACCCCTTCCATGTAGTAGGGTCACTTCCTTTGATTAGAGTCGACTGGTAGGATATCGTCTTCCTCCTTTCATGCCTTTCCAAATCAGATTATAGGCTTATAATATGGTCGTACCTAACACATTCATAGACGAAGCACGTCTTTTAGTATTTTGTCCTGAACTGCTGGCAAGCTTTAGGTTCTTTGTAGCTTGTTCATGTTACCCATAATCTGTTGGCTTTTAACAAACAAACCAATCAACCATTAGAGATCCTTCCTCAGTTGCTTATTAATTTGGGAGAAAATATTGTCTATATCAAAGTGATGGTAATCCATGGCCTTTTGGATTTTAATTTACTCGTTGGATGTGACTATATGTATGACATGGGAGCTCTTGTCTCTTCACTCTTTCATGTGATGTGTTTCCTGCATGAAAGAAGAATCGTGACCATTAACGAACTTTCATTCGTTGGTAGTAATTTGACTCTTAATCAACCAACTTTCCTAAATGGTCCTTATATGCAAGTTCTATCTCCCCCACCATAGATTAATTATGTGGCAACATGTTCCATGCCCACATCTACTTATGACCTAGTAGGTGATACAATGCATCATGTACTGGGAGCATTGGTGCCTGATATTACCATTAGATCCTTCGATATGTATCCCTTACAAAACATCGTTATCCCATCTAATGAGAGCCTCTTGGAATCCATGGCCTCATGGGGGCCATGATCAAGGTTCCTTGAGTAGAATTCCTAGTCTTGTGTCAAGCTCGTTAAAAAATGAAATAGGGTCTTGGATCAAAACTGTTATTTTTCTTGTGTCAATCTTGTTTAAAAAATGTAACAAGGTCCCTAGAGTAAAATTCATTTTCTTGTGTCAATCTCGTTAAAAAATTAAACAAGGTCCCATGAGCATAGTTTTTTTCCTATGTCAAGCTCGTTAAAAAATGAAATAGGTCACACTTCCAATTCAAGTTTTTAACTAGATCTTGTAAATTCCTAATTGAGTCTTTCACTTGATCTCATAAATGAATCTTCATTCCATCCACCTATTAGCAACCAGTAGTATACTTAGGTGAATGAAATGAAGCTTGGGGACATGAGCCTAGAATTGTGTTATTTTGTCGAGGGCATGAAAACCAATCTTACTCTCAAGCATAGTTTTTCTTCATTTCGAGCTTGTGTAAAAATGAAACCAACCAATTTCGAGCATAGTTTCCCATGTTTCAAGCTTGTGTAAAAATGAATTCATTCTCATGTTATCCCTCGTGATTTCCATTTTTTATCAGCTTGTTTTTTTCCAGATGAGCCTTGGTTTTTTCATTCTCATCACCTTGTTCTTGGTTGATCATACACTTTCACTTGGTTTGTTTTACCCTTTCTTGAGGAATTGATGCAATGAGTGGTCTTATTAGCCTGCCTCTTGACCTCTATGTCTTTTGAGCAGTTTCATCATGACCGGAACCAGTTGCTACCCTTTACACCATTCATTCCTCTAGGAGGAGTTCTCTTTCAACTATTTTCAAACTCCTAAAACATGAAAAGATTGTCGAGTACTTGTCTTTTTGAACTTGTTAAAGTAAATGAAAAGATGTTTTTCTAGTATAAGTATAAACCTTTTTTAGAGTGGGATAGACTATCTACGAAAAAGGAATACCTTAGTCGAACATGGCTAAGAGGTTCTCCTGAGTATCATTTTTTTCATTTTCAGACTCGAGCCAATTTTACGAAAAATAATTTTCATTCTGTTAAAATTGACAACTAGGGAAAAAATCCATGTGGGTCATCTTATTTATGTCACCTGATATTTTTATTGGATTCCTCTCTCCGAGGGGTGTAGGATTCATCTAAAGATCATCCGATTTTGACATGTATTTATGGAGATATGAATTTATTTGTATTATTTGACAATTTGTCAAGGTCTGCTAACAACCAAATTACTCCAGCTCAACCTCAACGTGGCATTATAAATAGAGGAGGCTTCAAGTTTTTTGTTACACACACAACTCACTTGATCTCTCTCCACATGTTTTTTGTTTGTCCTCTCTCTAGGAATACGTTGTGGAAAGAGCCATCAAAGAGAGTCCTAGCCGCAGTTCAGATGTGCCCTAGCTGCAGTTCAGATGTGCCCTAGTCGCGGTCTAAAGGAAGGATCCTATACGTTTCCTAAAGTAAGCCTATATCAGAAGTTAAAGAAGGCTCTAATACGATAACAAGAGGAACTCCAATCCACTATACAGAGAAGCTCTTATACACAGTAGAGGAGGCTCTAATCTACACTTAAAGGGAGGCCCTAAATCTGTTGTCCTAGAATCCCTAATATGCAGTCATAAAGGATCCCTAATTCGGTGTCAAGAGAGCCCTCAATCCACAACAAAAGAATTCTTAAACAACAGATTTGAGAATCCATAATACACAGTCATTAACTGACCCTAGGCCGCAACAAAAAGTTCCCTAAACGCAATAAGTATAATTTTGTTAATAGTGTGAAAGAAGGTTGTTCCTCGGCATGGGTTAAGGGACAATTTAGGCATCATTTTGTGTCTGTGTGACATTGTGTTCCTCTTGTAGGAGGGCCGAGTTAGAAGAGATAAAGACCAAATATGTTGGGTTATCATTGGAAGGACAAGGAATTAAGATCATGATGCCTGGAAGCTACAAGAAGACTATGTGTTAGGCCGCAGGCCATAACACCACAGTCAAGTATTGCGTATGGGTGTTTGAGGGCTTATATATGCCCATATCAACAAAATAATCTAGGATATAACTTGCGAGTTAATACTGTTGAGATTAAAGGTTGTTTTGATGAATGTTGGAGGACTGTTGCAGTGATGTTTGGTGCCCTAACTATTGAAGTAGTGATAGCTAGAGCAGCAGAAGACATGAGAGTCATGGGAGATGTTTTGGGTCAAGAGTAGACCCTAATTGGCTTAGATTTCTGAACATCTTGTTGATTCCAGATGTATGATCTTCAGAGGAAGATTTTGTCCTCTGTGACCAGCATTGTCTTCTCTGGTCAAGTCTTTTCTACTGCTTTCATAACTATCAGCTTTTTATATTTGTACTATCTCTCTCTCTGCCGAACTATTGAAGAATATAAGAAGAATTGATCAAGGGTTCCCCACTTTGGGGTTTGTCCCTGGTTGCTGCCACATCTTGTGTCCTATTATCCTGGCTTGTCTTCTACTATTTATGTTTATGTTCTATCTGCATTTTACTATCATGATGATGTGATTTCTAATCTAGAAATTGATATTGGGCTAATAAAGAATTTTGAAGTAAATTTTTCTTAAGCATAGAACATACCAAAATTTAACATGGTATCGGAGCTGAGGTGAAGACAAAACCCAATAAAGAGTGGAAGATCAATCACCGAAGGCAGTTGGAAAGGAAAAAAGGCTCAATGGGTTCCTCATCCCACTTCCAGGCTAAAGACAAGCTCTATGAAAAGTCTGACTATCATGGATGGAAGATGTCTCTTGATCTAACATTGGAAGAACAAGAAGTGTTGGACTATGTGAAGGGAAAAATCCCTGAGCCTCCATCAAATGCACCAACTGCTACAAAGAACAAGTACACCAAGGGTGAAGTCAAAGTGAAGAAGATTATCATAGATTCCAATGACAAGTGTCTCGTGGCTTACATATCCGATCTAAACACCTCCAAGGAAATCTATGACAAATTGGTAAGCATGTTCAAGGTTAGTGATGCAAATCAAATTTTGTTCCTCAAAAATAAGTTGAGGGATATTAAGAAAGGCAAGGACGAGGATATTCAATCCTACTTCTGAAGGATAACTGAGATCAAGAATGATCTTCTATCGATTTGAGAAGTCATTCCTGACAAGGAACTTACTATCACTACTCTTGGAGGGCTCCCACCTGAGTGGTATATATTTAGAACCACTATTCTCAATAATGATCAAATTCCAGGGTTTGAAGAATTGATGTCAAGATGCATTCAAGAATACACCAGGATGGTGGAGCAAGAGATGCCTTCTAATAGAGGCAACCCCACTTCTTTCTCTGCTCATGATGAAAGGAGAAACAATGCAGGGTCTAAAGGTCACTTCAATGAAAATCCCAGATCTAAGGGTGGAAGGAAAGGCATATGCTTTGCTTGGAATAAGTTTGGCCACTATGCAAGGGAGAGTCCAAATATAAGGGACACGTCACATGATGATGATCACAATCATTCCAGGGGATACCTCAACAAAAATGATCAAAGCAATGATAGGTTCAATGGCAAAGGAAAAAGGAATGCAAGACATCAAGGAAATGGTCGGCCCTACAAGAAAGCAAGGAACTCTAGATATGAAGAATCAAATGTTATTTCTGATAAGAAAAAGGAGTATTATCTTATATCGGCCCTCTCTACTACCTCTCCTCTGGACACTTTAGGAAATTGGCTTATTGATAGTGGTGATTCAAGGCACTTCACCGGATACAAGGAAGTTCTCTCTAATTTGATAGAGAAGGAGACAAACTTGGAGATTATTCTTGGAGACGGTGCCACCTATCCCATAAAGGGTGCAGGGAACGTTACCTGATGTCCATTTTAGCAATGGAAGACAAAGGTTAAAATGTGGCATTCATCGATTGAAAGGTACTTGTTTGGAAAAGGAATTTTAAAGATGCTTTTACTCTTGTGTTCAAGGTTGGCACTTTGTATCAAGCTGCAGGAAGTCCATTGGGGACCATCTCGTGTGACACATCTCTTCAATGGCACTGAAGGTTTTCCCATCATCACGATGTGAGACAGATGGTGATAGAGATGCCTGAGTTTAAAGAAGAGCATGAAGGTTCATGTCCAGGATGTACCAAAGGAAATCTTACAAGGGGACCATTCTCCTCATGTAATAGAAATACCACAAATGTGGAACAACCTAAGGGGTTTGAGATTCATGATCGGGAATCTCATGTATGCAAGTTGAAGAAATCTCTCTATGATTTAAAGCAACATACCGAGCTTGGTATGAGAGGATTGATAACTATCTGATGAAGATGAGATTCAGTAGGAGTGAAGCCGATCCAAACCATTACTTTAAGGTTGTGGATGATAGACTTCTCATACTCACACTTTATGTGGACGACCTCCTTTTGACAGGTACAGACCCTCTCATCTACAAATGTAAGAGGGAGCTGGATTCCAAATTTGGAATGGTGGATTGCAAGCCTGTGACTACCTCAATGGTTCTTAACTTTAAGAAGTTATGTGGTAGTGTTGTCAGACCTGAATTGGGAAATGCCTCTGAGTTTCTTCAACTCATAGTAGCATTGATGTTCTTGGTGAACTTCCCTCTGGATATATGTTTTGCAATTAGCATGTTGAGCCAACATATGGTTGAGCCTCACCACTAACATTGGATTGGTGCCAAGAATCTTCTGAGATATCTTTGGGGCACAATCACTCATGGAATGAGATATACTGTCAGAGTTATGAGGCTGCAAGGTTATTCTGATACTGATTGGACAAGAAGTATGGTGGATCGCAAAAGCACTTTTGAGTGCTTGTTCTCTTTGGGTTCTGCTTCAATATCCTGAAGGAGAAAGAAGCAGAAGTTGGTTTCTTTTAGAACCGCTGAGGCCAGATACATAGCTTCGAGTATGGCCTCGTGTGAAGATGTCTGGTTGGAGAAGCTCTTTAGTGAGATTCTACACACGTGCTAGATACCATCGTGATCCTCTGTGACAACCAAAGTGGGATCCAATTATCATAGAATCCTGCATTTCATGATTGCTCCCAGCACATAGACATCAGGTACCACTTTATCCGATATATGGTACAATGAGGAGAAATGAGGCTCCATCACATTGTGACTGATGTGTAGGTCGCCTATATTCTGACAAAGCCCTTGGGAAAGGTCAAATTCTTAACTTTACGAGAACGACGAGTAGTCATGGAGAGACCCTCTCCTGACGGTTTTGTATGGTATATTGAGATCTGGGAGCTCTAGGGGGAATGGGGTACTTCTTGGAGCGTTGAGCAACCATAGGGTGAGTGATTCAGCCTTCCCCTAATGGTTTGCTATGTAGGTAGGATGAGTGGTTCATCCTTCTCCTGTTGAGAAACAATCACATGGTGAGTGGTTAAACCTTCCCCTAATGATTTGTTGTGTATAGGGTGAGCAGTTCAGCCTTCCCTTGGGATACTCCATGGCAACATGTAGGTAGGATGAGTGGTTCATCCTTCTCCTGCTCAGACATCCTACCCATGCAATTTTGAGACTCATGGGAAGTACCTCTCATTTGGCCAATGAGTAGGGAAATGAGGATAGGAACCGTAGTACTACCGATGGATGCATCATGTACTACCGTACTCCCTATGCTAGGATGATATTGATCTGGGATCAATTGAAACTGACGTTGGGTTAGTAAGACTGGTATGACACACTCTCTTTATTTGGAATTGATTTCGGATCAATAAAGGTGGTATGACACACTCTCTTTATTTCGAATTAATTTCCGATCAGTAAGAGTGGTATGACACACTCTCTTTATTTAGAACTGATTTCGGATTAGTAAGAGTGGTATAAGACACTCTCTTTAACTGGCACTAACTTCGGGTTAGTAGAGAATGGTATGATACATTCTTGATCACTTCTTCTTCTTCATAGTTTAGTAGAGCAGAGCAGAGTAGATCAGTGCAGAGTAATGCATTGATGGCAGAGATAGTACTGACTGGCAGATGGATTAGCAGATGGAGTTCTCCCTAGTTGAGGGGGAGTGTTAAAATTGGCAACTAGGGCCAAACTCCATGTAGGTCATCTTATTTATGGCATCTCATATTTTTCTTGGATTCCTCTCTCTGAGAGGTGTAGGATTGATCTAAATATAATCTGATTCCAACATGTATTTATGGAGATATGAATTTTTTTGTATTATTTTACAATTTTTCTAGGTCAGCCAGCAACCAAACTACCCGAGCTCAACCTCAATGTGGCATTATAGATAGAGGAGGCTTCAAGTCATTTGTTACACACACAACTCACTTGATCTCTCTCCACATGTTTTGGGTTTGTATTCTCTCTATAAAGACGTTGTGGAAAGAGCCATGAAAGATAGTCCTAGCCGTAATTGAGATGTGCTCTAGCCACAGTTCAGATGTGCCCTTGCCGCAGTCTAAAGGAAGGCTCCTATATGACATCTAGAGGAAGCCTATATCCGCTATTGAAGAAGGCTCTAATACGCTAATAAGAGGAACTCGAATCCGTTGTACAGAGAAGCTCTTATACGCAACAGAGGAGGCTCTAATCTACACTTAAAGGGAGGCCCTAAATCCATTGTCCTAGAAGCCCTAATACGCAGTCATAAAGGAGCCCTAATTTGGTGTCAATAGAGACCTCAATCCACAGCAATGGAAGTCTTAAAAAACATATTTGAGAAGCCATAATACGCAGTCATTGACTGATCCTAGGCAAAAAGTGCCCTAAATGCAACAAGTATAATTTTGTTTACAACACGAAAGAAGGTTCTTCCTTGACATGGATTGAGGGACAATTTAGGCATCATTTTGTGTTTGCGTGAGGCTGTGTTCCTCTTGTATGAGGGCCAAGTTAGAATAGATAAAGGCCAGATCTGTTGGGGTATCGTTGGAGGGACAAGGAATTAAGATCATGCTGCCTGGAAGCTATAGGAAGACTGTATGTTAGGCCGCAAACCATAACACCACAGTCAAGTATTGTGTATGGGTGTTTGAGGGCTTATATATGCCCAGATCATCAGCATAATCTAGGAGTTGTCTTGTGAGTTAATACTGCTGAGATTAAAGGTCGTTTTGATGACTATTGGAGGACTGTTGTAGTAATGTTTGGTGCCTAACTGCTGAAGCAGTGACAACTAGTGCAACAGAAGACATCAGAGTTCTGGGAGATGTTTCGGGTCAAGGTTAGACCCTGATTGTCTCATATTGTTGAACATCATGTTGATTCTAGATGTATGATCTTCAGAGGAAGATTTTGTCCTGTGTGACCAGCATTGTCTCCTCTGGTCAAGTCTTTTCTACTGCTTTCATAACTATTAGCTTTGTATATTTGTACTATCTCTCTTTCTGCTGAACTATTAAAGAATATAAGAATAATTGATCAAGGGTTTCCCCACATTGGGGTTTGTCCCTGGATGGTGCCACATCTTGTTTCCTCTTATCTTGGCTTGTATTCTACTATTTATGTTTATGTTCTATCTACATTTTACTATCATGATGATTTGATCGCTAAACTAGAAATTGATATTGGGCTTATAAATAATTTTGAAGTAAATTACTCTTAAGCATAGATCATACCAAAATTTAACATGGTATCAGAGTTGAGGTGAAGACAAATCCAAATAAAGAGTGGAAGATCAATCACTGAAGACAATTGGAAAGGACGAAAGCTCAATGGGTTCCTCATCCCACTTCCCAGTTGAAGACAAGCTCCGTGAAAATTCTGACTATCACGGATGGACGATGTCCCTTGATCTGACATTGGAAGAATAAGAAGTGTTGGACTATGTGAAGGGTAAAATCCCTAAGCCTCCATCAAATGCACCTGCTGCTACAAAGAACAAGTACACCAAGGGTGAAGTCAAAGCAAGGAAGATTATCATAGATTCCAATGACAAGAGTTTCGTGGCTTACATCTCCGATCTAAACACCTCCAAGGAAATCTACGACAAATTGGTAAGCATGTTCAAGGTTAGTGATGCAAATCAAATTTTTTTCCTCAAAAATAAGTTGAGGGATATTAAGAAGGGAAAGGACGAGGATATGCAGTCCTACTTCTTAAGGATCACTGAGATCAAGAATGATCTTCTATCGATTGGAGAAGCCATTCCTGACAAGGAACTTACTATCACTACTCTTGGAGGGCTCCCACTTGAGTGGCATATATTTAGAACCACTATTCTCAATAATGACCGAATTCCAGGGTTTGAAGAATTGATGTCAAGATGCATTCAAGAAGAAACCAGGATGGTGGAGCACAAGATGCCTTATAATAGAGGCAACCCCACTGCTTTCTCTGCTCATGACGGAAGGAGAAATAATGCAGGGTCTAAATGTCACTTCAATGAAAAGCCCGGATCTAAGGGTGGAAGGAAAGGCATATGCTTTGCTTGCAATAAGTTTGGCCACTATGCAAGGGAGAGTCCAAATAGAAGGGACATGTCACATGTTGATGATCACAATCATTCCAGGGGCTACCTCAACAACAATGATCGAAGCAATGACAGGTACAATGGCAAAGGAAAGAGGAATGCAAGACATCAAGGAAATGGTTGACCCTCCAAGAAATCAAGGAACTCTAGGTATGAAGAATCAAATGTTGTTTCTGATAAGAAAAAGGAGTATTATCTTATATCGGTCCTCTCTACTACCTGTCCTCTAGACACTTTGGGAAATTGGCTTATTGAAAGTGGTGCTTCAAGGCACTTCATTAGATACAAGGAAGCTCCCTCTATTTTGATAGAGAAGGAAACAAACTTGGAGATTATTATTGGAGACGATGCCATCTATCCCATAAAGGGTGCAGGGAATGTTACTATTCAATTGGATCAAGGTAACTCAATTCATTTACAAGAAGTTATTTATGTACCTGATTTCAAGAAGAACCTGGTGTCCATTTTGGCAATGGAAGATAAAGGTTACAAGGTGGCATTCAATGATGGAAAGGTACTTGTTTCGAAAAGGAATTTTAAAGATGCTTTAACTCTTGGGTTTAGGGTTGGCACTTTGTATCAAGTTGCAAAAAGTACATTAGGGGCCATGTCGCGTGACACATCTCTTCAATGGCATTGCAAGGTTTCCCATCGTCACGATGTGAGACAGATGGTGACAGGGATGCTTGAGCTAAAATAAGAGCATGAAGGTGTATGTCCGAGATGTACCAAATGAAAGCTTACAAGGGGACCATTCTCCTCATGTAATAGAGAGACCACAGATGTGGAACAACCTGAGGGGTTGGAGATTCATGATTGGGAATCTCATGTATGTAGGTTGAAGAAAGCTCTCTATGATTTAAAGCAAGCATCTCGGGCTTGGTATGAGAGGATTGATAGCTATTTGATGAAGCTAAGATTCAGTAGGAGTGAAGCCGATCCAAACCATTGCTTTAAAGCTATGGATGATAGACCTCTTATACTAGTACTTTATGTGGAAGACCTCTTTTTGACAGGTACAGGCCCTCTCATTTACAAACGTAAGAGGGAGTTGGATTTCGAATTTGGAATGGTGGATTGCAAGCTTGTGACTACCTCAATGGTGATTAACTTTAAGAAGTTATGCGGTAGTGTTTTCGGACCTAAATTGGGAAATTCCTCTGAGTTTCATCAACTCATAGTAGCATTGATGTTCTTGGTGAACTCCCGTCTAGATATATGTTTTGAAGTTAGCATGTTGAGCCAACACATGGCCGAGCCTCACCACTAACATTGGATTGGTGCCAAGAATCTTCTTAGATATCTTCGGGGCACAATCACTCATGGACTAAGATACATTGTTGGAGTTGTGAGGCTACAAGGTTATTCTGATATTGATTAGATAGGTAGTACGGTGGATCGCAAATTCACTTCTAAGTTCTTGTTCTCTTTGGGTTCTACTTCGATATCCTGAAGGAGCAGGAAGAATTCGGTTGCTTTGAGAACCGTAAGGCTAGATACATAGCTACGAGTATGGCCTTGTGTGATGCTGTCTGGCTGTAGAAGCTCTTCGGTGAGATGTCTGGACACGTGCTAGATACCACCGTGATCCTCTGTGACAACCAGAGTGGGATTTGATTATCATAGAATCCCGCATTTCATGATCACTCCCAGCACATAGACATTAGGTACCATGTTATCCAAGATATGGTACAACGAGGAGAAATAATGCTCCATCACATTGGAACTAATGTGCAGGTCGCCTATATTTTGACAAAGCCCCTGGGAAAGGTAAAATTCTTGACTTCACGAGAGTGACTAGGAGTCGTGGAGAGACCCTCTATTGAGGGTTCTGTATGATATATTGAGCTCTAGGAGCTCTAGGGGGCATGGGGTAATTCTTGGAGCAATGAGCAACCATAGGGTGAGTGGTTCATCCTTCTCCTGTTGAGGCATCCTACCCATGCAAGTCTGAGACTCATGGGATGTACCTTTCATTTGGCCAATGAGTAGGGAAATGAGGATAGGAACCATAGTACTGCCGATGGACGCATCGTGTACTACCGTACTCCCTATGCTAGGATGATATTGATTTCGGATCAATTGGAACTGACTTCGGGTCAGTAAGAGTGGTATGACACACTCTCTTTCTTTGGAATTGATTTTGGATTAGTAAAGTGGTATGACACACTCTCTTTATTTGGAACAGATTTCGGATCAGTAAGAGTGGTATGACACACTCTCTTTATTTGGAACTGATTTTGGATCAGTAAGAGTGGTACGAGACACTCTCTTTATATGGGAATGACTTCGGCTTAGAAGAGAATGATATGATACATTCTCGATCACTTCTTCTTCTTCATAGTTCAATAGAGCAGAGCAGAGCAATGCATTGATGGCAGAGATAGTACTGACTGGTAGATGGATTAGCAGATGGAGTTCTCCCTAGTTGAGAGGGAGTGTCAAAATTGGAAACTAGGGAAAAACTCCGTGTGGGTAATCTTATTTATGGCAACTGATATTTTTCTTGGATTCCTCTCTCCGAGAGGTGTAAGATTGGTCTAAATATAATCTAATTCCAACATGTATTTATTGAGATATGAATTTATTTGTATTATTTTACAATTTGTCAAGGTCAGCCAGCAACCAAATTACCCTAGCTTAACCTCAAAGTGGCATTATAGATAGAGGAGGCTTCAAGTCGTTTGTTACACACACAACTCACTTGATATCTCTCCACATGTTTTGGGTTTGTATTCTCTCTAGAAAGATGTTGTGGAAAGAGCCATCAAAGATAGTCCTAGCTGCATTTGAGATGTGCCCTAGCCGCAGTCTAAAGGAAGGCTCCTATACAATGTCTAGAGGAAGCCTATATCCACAGTTGAATCTAATACACTAACAAGATGAACTCCAACCTGCTATACAAAAAAGATATTATACATAACAAAGGAGGCTCTAATCTACACTTAAAGGGAAGCCCTAAATCTGTTGTCCTAGAATCCCTAATACGCAGTCATAAAGGAGCCCTAATCTGGTGTTAAGAGAGCCCTCAATCCACAGCAAAAGAAGTCTTAAACAACATATTTGAGAAGCCATAATATGTAGTCATTGACTAACCCTAGGGCGTAGCAAAAATTGCCCTAAATGCAACAAGTATAGTTTTGTTAACAACGTGAAAGAAGGTTGTTACTCGGCATGGGTTAAGGGACAGTTTAGGCATCGTTTTGTGACTACATGAGGCTATGTTCCTCTTGTAGGAGGGCTGAGTTAGAGGAGATAAAGACCAGATCTGTTGGGGTATCATTGGAGGGACAAGGAATTAAGATGATGCTGCCCGGAAGCTACAAGAAGACTGTATGTTAGGCCACAGGCCATAACACCACAGTCAAGTATTGCATATGGGTGTTTGAGGGCTTATATATGCCCAGATAATCAACATAATCTAGGAGTTGCCTTGTGAGATTAAAGGTTGTTTTGATGACTGTTGGAGGACTGTTGCAGTAATGTTTGGTGCCCTAACTGCTAAAGCAATGACAACTAGTGCAACAGAAGACATCAGATTTTTGGGAGATGTTTTGGGTCAAGGTTAGACCCTGATTGGCTTAGATTGATGAATATCCTATTGATACTAGATGTATGATCTTCAGAGGAAGATTTTGTCATGTGTGACTAACATTGTCTTCTCTAGTCAAGTCTTTTCTACTGCTGTCAAAAATATCAGTTTTGTATATGTTGACACCTAATCTTCATGATTGGGTGAATTTTATGTAAATAATTAAATTAGGAATGTGAACTGTCATCGGGAGATGAACTGAACAGTCAGTCCCTATTGTATATAACAATGACCTACCTATGGAATAATATGAATCAGTTTTACTGCCTATTGGAGTTACTACCTGGCCTGACATGGTATCAGAGCTAGCTCCTTGTTTTAGCTATTATGCTCCTGTAACTCCTCTGTCCTGGCCTCTGCCTCTGCCTCTGCCTTATTCCAGCACTTCTCTGCCTCTGCCTTATTCCCCTTAGTCCTGAAATAACCTAACTCTGCCATATTCCTTTCCAGCGCTGCCTCATAACGCATCTGTCCATTCTGTCCAGACAGAAGCGTTGTACGTTAAATCCTTTTGTGAATAGCGTTGTCATGACTGCTGATGTTATTATGAATAATACGTACTAGAATATGGCGAGAAGGCTTCCAATTATGTTCGAAGGTGAGGACAGGACTTTTAAGCATTTGTTGTTGCGTCAAGTTATCACCATACCAAAGATATCTATCGCCCAGCTTTGCAGATTGAATGAATAAGAGGGGCTCACTCGTTAATGAACTCGAGAGTTCATTTTCCTCTCTATGGTCAACCTTCCTATTATTGTTTAAAATGTTGATACGATGTTTGATGATACGCTGTTCAGTGATACACTGTTTATTTAAATCGTTGTCCCATTAGTGTTTAAATCGTTGTCCCATATTTTTTGTTTAAAACATTGTTGGTGCCGCTGCTGCTCATTCAAAGCCTTGTGTCTGTAGCCAAACAAATAATAACACATAACATCTTTCTGTCTCTTACGCTGGTAAATGCCGGAATTCTTTCCAATTGCTATTTTCGACCACAAATTGGCTTGGTTTCTTCTAAATCAATAGCTGTGCCCTAAAAAATGGTAGAGCATTGCGGCTGGAATGTCGAGTAGGAGCTAGAGGCACATTGGGCTCTCATTCGATCCTCGCTGCTATCTTAATTGTGATTGAAGATCTCGGAGCTTCGGTGCTCTGTCTGAATTCGCTTGGCCGGTTCTCGATAGAATCCACAGCGGATTCGAATGCAAAAGGGGCTCACGTATGCATTGAAAGTAATTTGCGTTGAACAAACATTGTTTCAAGTGTTGGATGCTCGGAGGCTGGTTCTCTGAAACATTTTTTAAAATCAATTGTGCATGAAAAGTTACACTGACATTTTACATGTGCTGAAGTTTTTAATGTTGTGCTGAAGTTTTTTTTTAAACGTTGGATGCCACTGAAGTATTTTTACAGCTCTTGGATTTTACAATGCATTCAATCATATCTATGGTGGGAATAGTTCTCACTGGCAAGGAGAACTATCCTGAATGGTCCCGGATGATAAAACACACCCTCATCTTCAATGAGTTGTGGAAGGGAGTGTGTGTCGGAGAAGGAGACAATGACCCAGTACAACCTACCTTAGACAAAGAGCTCGTCATTTGGGAAAACAAAAACAACAAAGCTTATGCATTAATCGCAGCATCTGTAAATGAAGAGGTCAGTCGCCATATTTCGTCATATTCAACTGCCTTTGAAGCCCTACAAAAGCTGAAAGAGCTCTATGACTCACATTCTGTAGTTGAAGTTGTCCAACTCATGATTAAACTCTTCACTCTTGAACTGCAAAATAATGATCCTCTTGCTCTTGCATCTAAAGTAAAATCTATAATGCATGATATCAAATCCACTAAGGTTGAATTGGATATCCCTCTTATTGCTTTTCTCAAGGCACATTTTCCTACTTACTCCAATTATCTTGAGTCTTTACAAGCAAATGGAAATCTCAAAGATATAACCTTTGACTCTCTTGTGAAAAGGTTTGTTGAAAGAGAGAAAGCTTTTGGAAAGAAGACAACCCCTGAGTCTTCTGAAGAGACTGTGTGCCTTGCTCATAAAGAAAAGCATCCTGCTCAAGATTCTACAAGAGGAAGAGGTGGACGAAGAGGAAGAGGAAGATATTTCAGAGGCGGGGGGGGGGCAGACATTCTCAAGGAGAAAAGGTAGATCTGCACTGCATTCGCTGCAAAAGAAATGGATCACATGATGCCTCTACATGCAAGATACCATGGGACAAAATTGAGCAGAAAAGAAACCAACAGAAAGGTAAAACTGATGATATAGAAAAAGGTAAAGAACCTGAATCCGCTCACTATATTGAGGCACAATGTAACATTGGAGTAAGTGAAGATTTGTTTAATGCTTCACTTGCTTCTTCGAAAAATGATTGGTTGCTTGATTCAGGAGCAACCTGTCACATGACTCATAGAAGAGATTTTTTTGAAGATTTCACTGACAATGTTGATGGAGCAGTATACTTTGCATATCAGTCAAAAATCAAGCCATCAGGGCTTGGCACAATCGGGCTTAAACTGCCTGGTCTTCCAGACTTTCTTCTGGATCATGTTCTATATCTCCCATAGCTCAAGAGAAACTTGTTGTCCTTGGTCCACATCCGCAAACAAGGTCACTCCATTCATATGTTTGATGGCAAGCTTGAGGTAAGAAAAGCATCTGACCACTCACTTGTCATGAGGGGAATAGAAGAAGAAAGGCTTCTCAAACTGCAAGGAACCTCTGCTCATGCACAACATTTCTCATATATTTCTCATCATGAAGAAGGTACACTTCCATCAAGTTTATTATGGCATGCTAGATTTGGACATTTAAACTATGACAGTCTCCGCTTATTGAAGAAAAATGGTGTTGATGGTTTGCCTACAATTCCTAGGAAACATAAGCAATGTGATGCTTGCATTCTAGGAAAGCATAGCAAACAGTGTTTTCATGATTCACATTCAAGAGCACATAGGAAGCTTGAACTCATTCATTTAGATTTATGTGGTCCAATGCCTGTTCCTTCTGCAAATGGATATAAATATATCATGACATTTATTGATGATTACACCAGAATGTGTTGGGTTTATTTATTGAAGAACAAATCTGATGCTTTTCAAACATTCAAGAATTTTCATAAATGGATTGAAAATGATGCACAATCTCATATTGGATCTATTCGCACTGATAATGGAAAAGAATATACATCAAATGAATTTGAAAACTATCTTCGCCAACATGGGATCAAACCATCAAACAACTGTGCCTTATAATCCCCAACAGAATGGTGTAGCTGAAACAATGAATAGAACAATCTTGAATATGGTACGATCCATGCTTTTCTTCAAAAATGTAAAGATAATGTTTTGGGCTAATGCTGTTCTATGTGCTGCATATATAAAGAATAGATGTCCATCTAGTGCTATAAGAAACAAGACTCCTTATGAATTGTGGTATGGACATGTTCCTTCGGTAAAACATCTCATGGTCTTTGGTTCCACCTGTTATGCTTTGATACCAAAGGTACATAGAAACAAACTTGGTGCTAGAAGTCGTAAGTGTATTTTCCTGGGGTATTCAAACACCTCCAAAGCATACCGCCTCTATGATGAAGTAAATAAAAAGTTTGTTGTATCAAGAGATGTAATTTTTCTTGAATCATCCAAATCTGACAATGTTGTTGAGTGGCAACTTGATCGCTTGGATAGATTCACAAAAACAAAATCATTTCAAGAATTTGATAATCAGATTCCACATCTTGAAGGGGGGATTCCTATTCTAGATCAACATGTGGAATCTTGTTCTGAAGAACACTCTCCCCCAAATGAAACTCCAACAAAGGATGATGCTTTAAGTGATGTAATTGATAGAATTGGGAGACTCCATCTTGATTCAGTCCCAACTCAATCAACAGAGCAGCCTGGACCATCTCAGAAAGGTCCCCCAAAGTGGCTGACGAAGGCACTTGAAAGTGTTCATCCTGATGAAATTGGAAAAACAGGAACCAGAAAGTCAAACCGACAAAATGGAGGTGATGTAGATGACTCTAATTCACCTGTTGATATGGAAGTTTCTTATGATTGTGAATTGAACTTGTCTACAGATTTTGAACCAACTTCCTTTAAAGAAGCTACTTATGATGGATGGAAAGAAGCGATGCAAAAGGAGTATGATGCCCTTGTTAGCGCTTGAATTTGGCCTCAGGCTGAGGAAGGCAAAATCCAAGGCAACATCAAACCACTCAGCCTCGTAGCTAGCCCTACGAGGACAGGAGAGGGCTCTCTCCGGGTCTATCTCGGCAAAAGGTTTTCAGAGGGGCTGAGATGACCAATAAAGAATACTGATTTTAGGCTAGTAAATTGATAGGGAAAGTTTGATTTCAAATTTTTAGGGTTTTGTTGGACAACAGGGCAAGGCAATTTTGGGTGCAGGGATGCGACATAGTTTTTGCAGAGGTCTTTTTGGGGCAAGGTAGGTGATTGTCTTGATTCCTTTAAAGGAAATGAATGGACAGGTATGACTGGTGAGGAGCTAAGGAGAGCAAGAAGCCTCAAGAATTCTCCTTAAACAGATGAAAACATAGATATTAAACAAACTTAAAGGCAGAGCATAGGAAACCATGAATTCTACCTTAACACTTCATTTGCTTAATTTGCAGAAGAGAATAGTAGGAAAATGATACACATAACAAACTTACAAGTACATGAGAGAAACACACCATCAACACAAATAACCACAGGAATCCCAAATAGTGCTGCAAAACCCTGGTCTTTCCTTTGCCAAAATTGCAGAGATACAAAGTGTAATACAGTCTAAGCTTATCCCTCAAGAGTCCAACCATGAAAATGACTAAGATACATAATATAGGCAAGCTAACACACTTCCTTGCCTCTAGGGGTCGAGCTCATCATCCTAGGAGCTGTTTCAACCAATTCTAAACTGAGCACTACAATCTAGGCAATCAAAACAACTTGCCTCTATAAGCTAGGAAACCAATTCATTCATTAATTTTTTGTTATTTTATGAATGAATCTTCTAGAATAGGTAAAAAAGTGTTATGTCAACATGAAAATACATTAATTACATCAAAGAGGGTGAAAAATTCCATGAAAAGTCAAAACTGGTCAAATAGCTGCGTTGCCCTGTGCTGTAGGTTGCAAAACTGGCAAATTTCCCTGATGTGTAGCGCGCCATTTCTCTACGCGTAGCGCGCCTTTCAGCCCACTTTTGGGGCACTTCCCGGCATCCAAATGAGGCTCAAGTGGGCTTGTTGGAAAGGGCTGGATGTCTACTTTCCAACCCAAGTGGAATTTATCAATTTGGTGCCCATTTTCCCCTCCAAAAATGCAATCTCCCAAGACTGCTACCTATGTGTCCAAAAAGTGGCAGAAGGTCATTTTTTGCATGTTTTTTGACCTTTTTGGGGCCCAAAACTTGATGAAATGTCTTGGCAGTGGCTGAGCAGGTGTAATTTGTCATGAAAAATCCAAAAATGTAGAGTTTTTGTGAAATGGACCTCCCCATCTTCAGGGTAGCGCGCGGCGCGCTACGCGTTGAGGGCAAAAACCTGTTTTTGACAAAAAAAAATTCAAAATTGACCAAAAATGCTCCAAATTTTCTGAATTTTGAGCTGGGGGTGTATCACTGAATACCATGCTCCTTCAAGGAGGCTTCAGCCAAAATTTGGAGTGGATCGGGCCTTTTCCTTCGTTTTAATGCCTTGGCCAATCGTCCTTTAAGTACCTTCATTCTCGCTTTGCAAACATGCATGCGGGCCCAATAATGATTCTTCATGTGGCGGAGCATATCTTTGTCCCTATTTGCCTTGGCTAGAAACTTCTCTAAATGAGTGTTCACCAGGATGAGCATAGATTCTCGCTCAATAGGTGTCAAATCACCGGGTCTCTTGCGGGCCAAGTTTCGGTCTTCTCGGATCCGCCGCAACTCATCAAGAGTGTGTTCATCCTCTAGCTTCTTGTTGCGCTGCTCCAAGTAGTTGATTGTCCAATTTGCCGTTTCCAATTTCTGCTGCAACAAGTGATTCTCAGCCCTTTGTTGCTGAATGATCTCCTTTAGCTCCGAGCTAGGAGGGCTGATATCAAGGTCAATAATATCTATGTCTGGATCTCCTGATGGTCCCTCATCAAACATGGGCTGCTTGCCTCTGTCCTGTACCTGTACCTGTGCTGCTGTCGAAAGCGAGGCCCCTTCCACACGAAGTGGAGATAACACTCGATGTGCTGATGAAGAAGGCGAGACCCCTTCCACTTGAAGTGGAGATAATACTCGTCGTGCAGATGCAAATAAGGCCCTGTGGCCTCTCTGATATGTAATACATGCTAGAGTGCTGACATGCTCGGGCTCTGGAATGTCAAACTGATGTGAAGACCCTCCCTCATCATGGACAATCTCAGGAGGTGGCTGTGGCACCGTGAAAAAGTCGCGAGAAATGAAATCCTCCCAAGCAATACCCTGCTGTGCCAACTGATGCATCACTATGATCTTAATCAATGCATAATGATAAATACTCTTGTGCTGCTGTGCTGGGCTCTTCCTTTGTACCAAGGGCACCATCCTCTCAATATTGCGACACATGAAAAATGGAATGTTCATCATCCGTACCCTTGTGAAATGCATCAACAAACGGATATGGTACGAATAGAGACGTGAAAATATGCCCTCACAAGTGAAATAGCGAATAATGAGCCTCATCAAGGGTGCATACTCATCCCTTAGGAATCTGAAGGGAAAAAACAACAGTTAGGTGTCTCATACACCCCGGTTTGATATATGGCTCATAGTGAAATCTGTCTAACTGCTGGCGCTTGTTCCACTCCTCCCCAACATTTGGTATCCCGGTGGCTTCAGCAACAATCTCGGGTGATAGGGTGAAGTCCACTCCTGCAAGGTTCACATGACCATTCTGAAAATGTAGGACAAATAAGCGAACTAGTTCTCTGTGATGTTGAATTTGTGAGATCCGCTCACAATATCCAAAGCATGATTGATACTGAAAACATGTCATTGCAAGTGGACAAGCTTGCAACTGAGCCAAAGAAGTGGGCTCCTCCCTAACATGCCGACCACCTTTACCACCCTTGTGATGCCTCCTTGGCACTTCTATCTCCGGTGTCGAATCACTGTCATAACTCTGCTCATAATCTGATTCGGTTTCTGACATAGTTTTGGAGGCAAGATGACTGAAATGTAATGCTGACTTTGCACCCAATTAACTGTTGTTTTTCCTTTTCAAATGCTGTCACCAAGGGGACATAAATACAAGGGAATTGTTAGGGAAAGGGGAACATGAGGGAATCAGGGACAATAAACATAAATAAGGAATTTAGGGAAGGCAACATGGGAAATTATAATATTGTGGGATTTCAAGGTGAAGTAGGGTTTGGGAATTTTAGTAGGGTTTAGGGATTTTATAGAGGAAGATTATAAAATTTTATGGGAAAATTTCAAGGAGAATGCTGGTGAAAATGAGGGAAAAGAGGGATCAAAATGGGAAAACCTTGGACAGCAAAATACTTTGGAACCCTAGCACAACTAAGTCTTTAAATTTCACACAGCAATGTAGGGTTTTAACTTCTCATTTTCATGGCATTTTTAACATATTTATTTTTTATTCATCTTGCAAAACCAAAACCAGCCATGGAGGAGAGGCCTACCTGAAATTTGCTTGAGTGAAAAGAGGATTTGGTAGCTTGCTGGCAGGTTATTGGGCAAAAAAACCCAATGCGTAGCGCACCTTACCCAACGCGTAGTGCCCCTTTGGTGTGTAGCGCCTGAGTAAAAATACACTGAGAAAATCGCGCTGATGCGTAGCGCGCCCTGGGTGCGTAGCGCGCCTCAGCTGATGCGTAGCACGCCCCTGAAACTGCCCGTTTTGCTCAATGACTCTTGAAATCGCCTTTGCAAGGATTCACTTGGCTTGTGAGAGGCAAATGAGTTGTAAATGAAGAGTGATGTGCTTATATAGGCTCTTTTTCGATTTTATTTGCCCAAAACCCACTTTATAGTGTTTGAGTGTTGACACTTTTTGAATTAATAAGCTCTGACTTCTGGTTTCCTTTTTAAAAATAAATCGGTTGAAATGATGATTTCTCCTAAAAAAATTTGCAGGGATGGCTTCTAAGATGCTTTGGCAAAGGAGACCAAGGTTGCGCTTCGACATTTGGAGAATTTGAAATTTTGACAATTTTTTACAAAAACGAGATAATGACCTATGTTTTTCAAAAACAGAGTTTTGAAAACAAGGTGAAAATTTAGCTGTACAATGATGAGAATTATTGAAATGATGCTTTATGGAGGACATCCCTCTGGCCTGTTGGTCCTTTATGACCTCTCAAGACAAAATTGACTCAACCCTAGACCTAAGAACTCGAAATTTAAAACAAGATGATGAATGACCCTTGAAGATTTTATTTACTTAAACAGACTTGAACCAGCAGTGCCAAACAGGAGGGGAATAAAAGACACGAACTCCTCCACCAGAGTTATGGCATGCCTAACGAAATGCAACATGATGACACTGATGGGACCCCTAATCATGAAATGCAAAGAACTTTGATCTCTGGTGGAGGGCTACTAGACCGACTCTAACATTGGCTCCAATGGGGATGGTAGCTCCTTGGAGATGCCAAGAACCTCAGACCCCCTGGGAGAGCAGACCAGTGTTTTCAACCATTGGGCGATGGAGTCATTATTTTCATATTTGACACAAACTTTGACAGCTTTATTGACTGCAAATTTGACTAAAAATTGGACACAACTTTGACCCAAACTAACTCACTTTTGGACAGAAAATGGACTGATAAAAACAACTTGACAAACCTCAAGCCAACCAATCTTCATCTCCAGAATTATAGCCTTCACCGCGGGCCCCAGACTAAAGATGAAAGATCAGTACACACATGCGGTAAAACAGAAGTAAAACGGTATGTACAATGATGATGACAATAGCAGAAAATACTCAGACATGGTACCTCTTTAGCAGCCGACCATTGACCGACCCTTCGAGATAATCATCTCCGTTCATTTCTTTGAGAAGAAAAGCATTTTGGCCACGATATGCTGCGATCTTGTAGGGACCCTTCCATAAATTGTCAAATTTGCCATGCTTCCCTTTGTCTTCATTCCGGGCATCCCACCTCAAAACTACATCATCTATTTGGAAGTCATCTGGTTTTGCTTTCCTGTCATAAATCTTCTTTATGCGCTCTTGCAACTTGAGAGTATTGTGAAGTACCTCCTCCCGTGTCTGTTGTAAATGGATCATTTGATTAATCCGCCTCTGCATGGGATCTTCCTCACCACCAGCTTCTTAAAGCAATTTGACCACCGGAATAGCAAGCGAAGTAGGAAACACCGCGTCTGTCCCATACACCAACTCAAAAGGAGACATGCCAATTGACTTTTTCTGACTTACCCTATCAGCCCATAGTGCATTCACTAACTTTTTGTGCCAGCTCTTCTTATTGATTTCCAGCAACTTTTTAATGATATTTACCAAGGACTTGTTTGAAGATTCTGCCAACCCATTTCCTTGTGGATGGTAAGCGGTAGAATGCCCCAAGCTGATATTGTATTTGTAACAAAAGTCAACCATTCTCTTTGATTTGAATGCTGCTGCATTATCTGTAATTTACTTACTTGGACAGCCAAAACGTGACAGTATGTTATTTTCAAGGAAAGAAATAATTACCGCATCCGTGGCCTGCCAGGTGGGAATGGCTTCAATCCATTTTGTGAAGTAATCTGTAGCTGTCAATATCCATCTATGCTGTCCTGATGATGCCGCATGAATTTCGCCGATAAAATCCAAGCCCCACTACTGAAATGGTGCGCTGACCTCAATTGGTTTGAGTGGCAATGGCTGTAATTTCTGCTTTCCTTGAAAAATTTGGCACTCGTGACAATTCTTAACAGCTTTATATACATCTGAAAACAATGAAGGCCAATAAAAACCTGCCCTTAGAATCTTATTTGCTGTAGTTTTCCAAAACAAATGGCCCCCGCAGTCACCTCTATGAAAATCCTCCACAACTTTTTTGGCTTCCTCCTCGACCAAACAATTCAGCAATATTCCACCGGGGTCCTTCCAATATAATGCAGATTTGAGGATGCAAAACTTGGCAGCTTTCAATTTCAATGTCCTACTTTTATTTCGAGGCATCCCGGGAGGTGAAGACAAATTTTGAAGTACATATATAATATCAGAATACCAAGGAGAAGAAATAAAAATGTCGGATACCTGTTGTGTTGAATTCTCCTCATCTTCATCGGACATGGCAGCCATCAAATTGATATCTAGGACATGTAGATTTGTTTCAGCCATCAATTTGGCAAGACCTTGACCTTTGATCAGCTTAGTTGGTTTAATCTCCACGTCATACTCTAATAACGCAGCAATCCACTTACCCCGCCTTCCTTCTGGTTCTGCCTGTACCAAAACATCCTTTACTGTTGCATTAGGAACATATGCTATAATGTGGGAATTCAATATATACACACGGAAATCCTTCAAGGCCTTCACAAGCGCAAGTGCTTGTTTTTCGATGATGTTGTACTTTAATGCTCTGTCCCTTATAATACGGCTGAAAAAGGCAATAGGCTTCTCAACTCCATCTCTTTTTTGCATTAGTACAGCTGCCAATGTGTGCTCAGAAGCAAATGAAAACAAAATAAAGTCTTGTGTGTAATCCGGACTGATTAGAGTAGGGGCTGAAGATAGAACCAACTTTACCAAATTGAAAGATTTTACCGCCTCTTCTGTCCACTTTAACTGGCTATCCTTTTTCAGCATGTTTGTGAGTTCTCTAAGATGCTCGGCAAGATTTGGAATGAAGCGACGCAGAAAATTCAGCTTACCATTAAAGGACTGTATTTCTTTCTTGTTCCGAGGCTGTTCAATTTGCTAAATAGCTTCAACACGTGCAGGATCTATATGGATGCCGTCTTTGGAAATGATGTGGCCCAAGAGCTTGCCTTCACTCATGGCGAAAAGACTCTTCTTTGGATTCAGCGAAATACCATATTTTCTGCACTTTTGAAAAACAATTTTCAAGTGATATAAATGTTCCTCATCAGTTTTCGAAAATACAGTCAAGTCATCAAGGTAAACAACTAAAAATACATCTTTCTCGTTGGCAAAGGCCATGTCCATCGCACACTGAAAAGTGGCACCTGCATTTTTCAAACCAAACGGCATCTTTGCATAATGAAATGTTCCCCATGGAGTAGTGAATGCAGTTTTGTCATGATCATCCTCATGCACCAAAATCTGATTGTACCCGGAATAGCCATCGAGTAGCGACATCCTTGATGCTCCAACTACTCGCTGCAATATATGATCCATCTTGGGCAGCGGATAATTGTCTTTTAAGGACACTTTATTCAAATTTCTAAAGTCAATGCATAAACGGATCTCACCGGTCTTCTTTCTTACGGGCACCAAATTTGATATCCAATCGGAAAATCTGATAGGCACTATGATTCCGGACTTGTACAACCTGTTCACTTCTTTTTCTATCAATGGTAGCAATTTAGGATTGATTCTCCTCAACTTTTGATGGAAAGGCTTCTGATTTGGCTTTATAGGAATAGTATGCTGAATGATATTAGTGTCATATGTTTTCAGATCTGAATAATCCCATGCAAAGACATTAGAAAACAAAGATAACAATCTGATATACTCCTTTACCTTTGGTGATAGTGACTTTGATAGCTTTACCATCTTGGGATTCTTAGCTGCTCCAATGTTTACCTCTTCAACACCTTCTTCAGTTGGTCTCAATGTCGGTTTGCGGGCCACATCATCTTGATCAAACAGCTCCTCCAAAGGAGTCAATCCCTTAGGAATAAAATTGTCCTTAAGTTGCAGCACATCCATTTTATTTACTTCATCATACTCTGTGTCTATGGAGGTATCTTTAAACTCACCTTCATTCTGCAGAAAATCTTTGATTTCTTCATCATCCTAAAAGACTTGCCAACATCGTTGATTATCGGGGACTGTGGGGCGGTGTTTCACATAAATCTCAAATTTGTTGCTGGAATTCATTGGAATTTTTAAGTTACTTGCTGCCTTGGCCAATGCATTAGCAACACCATTTTGTATGCGGGGCACACATGTCAGAGTATGCTCAGAAAACAATTTCAAAATATCTAGGACAACATTTCAATATGCCCTCATACGAGGATGCTTGGCCTGAAACTCACCTTTAACTTGATTTATCACCAACTCGGAATCACCATAGACTGCAATCTTCTTTGTTTTCAGCTTGCGAAGAATTTTAAGGCCAGCAATGAGAGCCTCATATTCCGCCTCATTATTTGAACAATCAAATGCTAGTTTATAAGAACACACTCTCACCTTGCTTGGGACTTTGTCTCGGGCAGAAAAGGGACTTCGAATCCACACACCAATACCAGCGCCATCGCTGCCCACAGCGCCATCAAAATCCATGGTCCAGAGACCATCTTCATCGTCCTCCAAGTGCTAAAACTGTGTTGCCTCTATTTTTTCTGTTTGCTGCCCCTTAGCTTCAGCTGTTTGCTCCATAGCAGCTAGCTTTTCTTCTCTTACCTTTTGCAGAACCTCTCTAAAATTTTCAGTAATCTCCGGTATATCTTCTGCCTGAACTAACTGACTATCTATCTCATTAAAACTATCAGCAAACAAAACAAACAACTCCAAATCTGTATGTACATAATTTACAGGATGATTTATTGGCTTTTCTTTGCTAGTTATCATGTATTTCATCTTTTGCTCCCGATATAACTTTCTCATTTGAACGAAGACTGGAATTGTAGCATAAGAAAAATCCAACTGAAGTGTACCTTTCAACTTAGCTCCCCAAGATCTTGAAAGCAACATACCAAAACGCGGAGGAATATCTGCCACAACCACATCCATCAAGACATTCTTAGCTGGAATTTGATCTAAGCTTACCACCAAGTCCTTGATCAATCCGATACACTTTACCCGGCTGGAATCAAATGAATACAAATCATGATATTTTCTTGTGATGTCTAATCCCAGCTTTTCCATGATTGCTTTCGGCATCAAATTGTGCGAAGCACCCGAGTCAAACATAGCATTATGTAAAACATACTCATGCAACCTCAAACTGATATAGAAGGGAGGAACATCACTTTCAGGAGACTCACCATCTAAAGCAGGCCCAAAAATTAATTCCGGCTGATCATCTTCTACATTTACCGTGTCAAGCATTGGATCGAAATTCAGAATTTTGGAGATTTGACCTCGGTAGCTGCTGTTTTTCATGATTTCAGTCAAAGGAATAGACACTTTCAGCTTTGAAATTTCATTCTCCAAACTAAATGCTGAAACCTTTTCACCCTCTTTGGCCGGAACTTCTCTTCTTTCAACTCTATCCCTCATTGTGCTTGGTGGCTGATTTACCTTATCTGCTGATGATGATTGACCTGCTGGGGGATCAATTATCTCTTTTCCTTTTTTCTGTGGGGCAGCTGAATCATTTTTTGCTGAAATATCTTTCTTCTTCTGAATAGGATTTATGGGAACAACTCGATTTCTTAATTGTTTCTGCTGAGTAGAAACACCTTGAGGAGTGCCATCAAACATGGGAATTTTACTCTGATAATCAGCTGGCATATCATGCAGATTTTGAGGAAGAGCAAGGGGAGCAAACCGGGCAGCCATTGCTTTGGGTAGATTTGGTCTAGGAGTAGTATGTGGAGTAGGAGTAGCTGTAGTATGAGGAGTATGAGGCGTATGAGGAGTATGAGGAGGAGAAGTGATATGGGATGTAGAAGGAGAACCGACTGTAGATTCGGGATATGTGATTATAGGAGAAACGGAGATAAAAGCAGGTTCGGTCTGTTCGTGCGAGGGAGAAGCCGTGATAGTGGATCCAATATTGACAGATACAGTTTCGAGGAAATCAGCAATATTAGTAGCTTGGATATCTGTCTGAAGGTGTCTTAGGATGAAATTTTCAACCAATTTATTATGTCTCTCAATTTCAAGGGCAGTTGCAAAATCAGGATTGAGAACTAGGGAATCAAGTGCACTTTCAGATTTGGTTTTGAACAGGGACAACTCAAAGCTCTCGTCAGAATCAATGTCTTCAAAATACTTAAAAACAGTTGGACATGAATGGGATTTAAATATATGGCTAGGATCTGAAACCAGCTTGTTATTCTCAAAATATCAAGGAACAAAAAAACAATCAGCCTGTGAAAACTCTCAACTTATCATCCCAAGTTTCAAAGTTTACAAATGTACTGGGGTAAAATGCAAATGAAGTGCTATGTTCACAAGCTCACGAATATCGACTGAAGCAACGTTTATCTACTTGGGCTTATGCAAAGCAAAAGCGTTTCGAAGGCTACCTGGCATATCTTCAGACTCCGTCTAAGACTTATGAAATAAACACATCAACCTGCAAACAAGTTGTTCTCCCACAGTATGGTCGCCAATATGTTAGCGCTTGAATTTGGCCTCAGGCTGAGGAAGGCAAAATCTAAGGCAACATCAAACCACTCAGCCTCGTAGCTAGCCCTACGAGGACAGGAGAGGGCTCTCTCCGGGTCTATCTCGGCAAAAGGTTTTCAGAGGGGCTGAGATGACCAATAAAGAATACTGATTTTAGGCTAGTAAATTGATAGGGAAAGTTTGATTTCAAATTT
This sequence comes from Pinus tabuliformis, assembly GCA_031772625.1. NCBI lineage: Eukaryota > Viridiplantae > Streptophyta > Pinopsida > Pinales > Pinaceae > Pinus > Pinus tabuliformis. The sequence goes on along the minus strand of CM062805.1, from coordinate 1,236,379,740 downwards.
TTAGGGTTTTGTTGGACAACAGGGCAAGGCAATTTTGGGTGCGGGGATGCGACACAGTTTTTGCAGAGGTCTTTTTGGGGCAAGGTAGGTGATTGTCTTGATGCCTTTAAAGGAAATGAATGGATAGGTATGACTAGTGAGGAGCTAAGGAGAGCAAGAAGCCTCAAGAATTCTCCTTAAACAGATGAAAACATAGATATTAAACAAACTTAAAGGCAGAGCATAGGAAACCATGAATTCTACCTTAACACTTCATTTGCTTAATTTGCAGAAGAAAATAGTAGGAAAATGATACACATAACAAACTTACAAGTACATGAGAGAAACACACCATCAACACAAATAACCACAGGAATCCCAAATAGTGCTGCAAAACCCTGGTCTTTCCTTTGCCAAAATTGCAGAGATACAAAGTGTAATACAGTCTAAGCTTATCCCTCAAGAGTCCAACCATGAAAATGACTAAGAAGATACATAATATAGGCAAGCTAACACACTTCCTTGCCTCTAGGGGTCGAGCTCATCATCCTAGGAGCTGTTTCAACCAATTCTAAACTAAGCACTACAATCTAGGCAATCAAAACAACTTGCCTCTATAAGCTAGGAAACCAATTCATTCATTAATTTTTTGTTATTTTATGAATGAATCTTCTAGAATAGGTAAAAAAGTGTCATGTCAACATGAAAATACATTAATTACATCAAAGAGGGTGAAAAATCCCATGAAAAGTCAAAACTGGTCAAATAGCTGCGTTGCCCTGTGCTGTAGGTGCAAAACTGGCAAATTTCCCTGATGCGTAGCGCGCCATTTCTCTATGCGTAGCGCGCCTTTCAGCCCACTTTTGGGGCACTTCCCGGCATCCAAATGAGGCTCAAGTGGGCTTGTTGGAAAGGGCTAAATGTCTACTTTCCAACCCAAGTGGAATTTCTGAATTGGGTGCCCATTTGCCCCTCCAAAAATGCAATCTCCCAAGACTGCTTCCTGTGTGTCCAAAAAGTGGCAGAAGGTCATTTTTTGCATGTTTTTTGACCTCTTGGGGGCCCAAAACTTGATGAAATGTCTTGGCAGTGGCTGAGCAGGTGTAATTTGTCATGACAAATCCAAAAATGCAGATTTTTTGTGAAATGGACCTCCCCATCTTCAGGGTAGCGCGCGGCGCGCTACGCGTTGAGGGCAAAAACCTATTTTTGATAAAAAAAAATTCAAAATTGACCAAAAATGGTCCAAATTTTCTGAATTTTGAGCTGCGGGTGTATCACTGAGTACCATGCTTCTTCAAGGAGGCTTCAGCCAAAATTTGGAGTGGATCGGGCCTTTTCCTCCGTTTTAATGCCTTGGCCAATCGTCCTTTAAGTACCTTCATTCTCGCTTTGCAAACATGCATGCGGGCCCAATAATGATTCTTCATGTGGCGGAGCATATCTTTGTCCCTATTTGCCTTGGCTAGCAACTTCTCTAAATGAGTGTTCACCCGGATGAGCATAGATTCTCGCTCAATAGGTGTCAAATCACCGGGTCTCTTGCGGGCCAAGTTTCGGTCTTCTCGGATCCGTCGCAACTCATCAAGAGTGTGTTCATCCTCTAGCTGCTTGTTGCGCTACTCCAAGTAATTGATTGTCCAATTTTCCGTTTCCAATTTCTGCTGCAACAAGTGATTCTTAGCCCTTTGTTGCTGAATGATCTCCTTTAGCTCCGAGCTAGGAGGGCTGATATCAAGGTCAATAATATCTATGTCTGGATCTCCTGATGGTCCCTCATCAAACATGGGTTGCTTGCCTCTGTCCTGTACCTGTACCTGTGCTGCTGTCGAAAGCGAGGCCCCTTCCACACGAAGTGGAGATAACACTCGCTGTGCTGATGAAGAAGGCGAGACCCCTTCCACCTGAAGTGGAGATAATACTCGCCGTGCAGATGCAAATAAGGCCCTGTGGCCTCTCTGATATGTAATACATGCTGGAGTGCTGACATGCTCGGGCTCTGGAATGTCAAACTGATGTGAAGGCCCTCCCTCATCATGGACAATCTCAGGAGGTGGCTGTGGCACCGTGAAAAAGTCGCGAGAAATGAAATCCTCCCAAGCAATACCCTGCTGTGCCAACTGATGCATCACTATGATCTTAATCAATGCATAATGATAAATACTCTTGTGCTGCTGTGTTGGGCTCTTCCTTTGTACCAAGGGCACCATCCTCTCAATATTGCGACACATGAAAAATGGAATGTTCATCATCCGTACCCTTGTGAAATGCATCAACAAACGGATATGGTACGAATAGAGACGTGAAAATCTGCCCTCACAAGTGAAATAGCGAATAATGAGCCTCATCAAGGGTGCATACTCATCCCTTAGGAATCTGAAGGGAAAAAACAACAGTTAGGTGTCTCATACACCCCGGTTTGATATATGGCTCATAGTGAAATCTGTCTAACTTTTGGCGCTTGTTCCACTCCTCCCCAACATTTGGTATCCCGCTGGCTTCAGCAACAATCTCGGGTGATAGAGTGAAGTCCACTCCTGCAAGGTTCACATGACCATTCTGCAAATGTAGGACAAATAAGCGAACTAGTTCTCTGTGATGTTGAATTTGTGAGATCCGCTCACAATATCCAAAGCATGATTGATACTGAAAACATGTCATTGCAAGTGGACAAGCTTGCAACTGAGCCAAAGAAGTGGGCTCCTCCCTGACATGCCGACCACCTTTACCACCCTTGTGATGCCTCCTTGGCACTTCTATCTCCGGTGTCGAATCACTGTCATAACTCTGCTCATAATCTGATTCGGTTTCTGACATAGTTTTGGAGGCAAGATGACTGAAATGTAATGCTGACTTTGCACCCAATTAACTACTGTTTTTCCTTTTCAAATGCTGTCACCAAGGGAACATAAATACAAGGGAATTGTTAGGGAAAGGGGAACATGAGGGAATTAGGGACAATAAACATAAATAAGGAATTTAGGGAAGGCAACATGGGAAATTATAATATTGTGGGATTTCAAGGTGAAGTAGGGTTTGGGAATTTTAGTAGGGTTTAGGGATTTTATAGAGGAAGATTATAAAATTTTATGGGAAAATTTCAAGGAGAATGCTGGTGAAAATGAGGGAAAAGAGGGATCAAAATGGGAAAACCTTGGATAGCAAAATACTTTGGAACCCTAGCACAACTAAGTCTTTAAATTTCACACAGCAATGTAGGGTTTTAACTTCTCATTTTCATGGCATTTTTAGCATATTTATTTCTTATTCATCTTGAAAAACCAAAACCAGCCATGGAGGAGAGGCCTACCTGAAATTTTCTTGAGTGAAAAGAGGATTTGGTAGCTTGCTGGCAGGTTATTGGGCAAAAAAACCCAACGCGTAGCGCACCTTACCCAACGCGTAGCACCCCTTTGGTGCGTAGCGCCTGAGTAAAAATACACTGAGAAAATCGCGCTGATGCGTAGCGCGCCCTGGGTGCATAGCGCGGCTCAGCTGATGCGTAGCGCGCCCCTGAAACTGCCTGTTTTGCTCAATGACTCTTGAAATCGCCTTTGCAAGGATTCACTTGGCTTGTGAGAGGCAAATGAGTTGTAAATTAAGATTGATGTGCTTATATAGGCTCTTTTTTTTATTTTATTTGCCCAAAACCCACTTTATAGTGTTTGAGTGTTGACACTTTTTGAATTAATAAGCTTTGACTTTTGGTTTCCTTTTTAAAAATAAATCGGTTGAAATGATGATTTCTCCTGAAAATTTTTGCAGGGATGGCTTCTAAGATGCTTTGGCAAAGGAGACCAAGGCTGCGCTTCGACATTTGGAGAATTTGAAATTTTGACAATTTTTTACAAAAACGAGATAATGACCTGTGTTTTTCAAAAACAGAGTTTTGAAAACAAGGTGAAAATTTAGCTGTACAATGATGAGAATTATTGAAATGATGCTTTATGGAGGACATCCCTCTGGCCTGCTAGTCCTTTATGACCTCTCAAGACAAAATTGACTCAACCCTAGACCTAAGACCTCGAAATTTAAAACAAGATGATGAATGACCCTTGAAGATTTTATTTACTTAAACAGACCTGGACCAGCAGTGCCAAACAGGAGGGGAATAAAAGACACGAACTCCTCCACCAGAGTTATGGCATGCCTAACGGAATGCAACATGATCACACTGATGGGACACCTAATCATGAAATGCAAAGAGCTTTGATCTCTGGTGGAGGGCTACTAGACCGACTCTAACAGCCCTCATAAAGAACGACACTTGGAAGCTGGTTGATCCTCCATTTGGAACCAAACCAATTGGCTGCAAGTGGGTCTACAAGAACAAGTACAAAGCTGATGGCTCACTTGACAAGCACAAAGCTAGGCTTGTGGCAAAAGGTTTTGCACAGAAGGAAGGGGTCGATTATGAGGAAACTTTTGCCCCCACAGCAAAATGGGCCACCATCCGGACACTCTTTGCACTAGCAGCTCAGAACGGTTGGAAAGTCCATCAAATGGATGTAAAAACTGCCTTCTTGAATGGAGATCTAAAAGAGAATGTTTTTATGTCCCATCCTGAAGGATTTGCTGTGAAAGGACATGAACATAAAGTATGCAAACTTGTGAAGTCCTTGTATGGCCTCAAACAAGCACCGCGAGCCTGGTATGAAAAAATAACTGAGCATCTTCTGAAACTCAACTTCAATCATTTTGATCTTGATGATGCAACTTTATTTGTCAATAAAGTTGGCAAAACAGTTGTATATCTTGTGGTATATGTAGATGATCTTTTAATGACAGGGAACAATGAAAGCTACATTGCATCCATAAAGAAGGAATTGGGGAAAAGTTTTGAAATGACTGATTTGGACTATGTTCATTACTATCTTGGCATTGAAGTAACCCAACATCCAAAGTCCATATTTCTTTCTCAAAAGAAATACATTGGAGATTTGTTAAACAGATTTGGCATGATAGAGTGCAATCCTCTTACTACTCCAATGGAACAAAACTTAAAGCTCACATCTATTGAAGGAAAGGAATTTGAGGATGCAAAAAAGTATAGACAGCTTGTAGGAAATCTCATCTACCTCACTACTACCAGACCAGACATTTCATTTGCTGTTGGAATCCACTCCAGGTTTATGCAAAAGCCTTGTGAGGGACATTGGTCTGCTGCAAAAAGAGTTCTAAGGTACTTGAAGGGAACTCAAGACCTTGGGATCAAGTATACACAGGTGGACGACTTCAACTTGATTGGATACTCTGATTCAGACTTCGATGGAGACAAAGAAACTGGGGTATCTACTTCAGGATATGCTATGAGTCTTGGATCAGGAGCTGTCTCTTGGAGATCATGCAAACAATTAGTTCCAGCAGATTCCACAACAGAAGCAGAATACGTGGCAGCAGCTGAAGCAACGAAAGAAATTGTGTGGCTAAGGAAAATTCTTAAATATTTGCAAGTAAAACAAGTACAATCAACCCCACTCATGATTGACAATACCTCTGCAATAAAGTTGGCCAAGAACCCAAAGTTCCATGATCAAACGAAGCACATCAATACTAAATATCATCTGATTCGACATCATGTTGAGGCCAAAACAATTCATCTCCATCATTGTTCCACAAATGAGCAAATTGCAGACATCTTCACCAAAGCACTTGGAAGGGAAAAGCTTGAACGATTCAGAATGATGCTTGGACTCACCAACATCCCTTCAGATTAAGGGGGGGAATGTTGACACCTAATATTCATGATTGGGTGAATTTTATGTAAATAATTAAATTAGGAATGTGAACAGTCATCGGGAGATGAACTGAACAGTCACTCCCTATTGTATATAACAATGACCTACCTATGGAATAATATGAATCAGTTTTACTGCCTATTGGAGTTACTACCTGGCCTGACAGTATATTTGTATTATCTCTCTCTCTGTGCTGAACTATTGAAGAATATAAGAAGAATTGATCAAGGGTTTCCCCACATTAGGGTTTGTCCCTGGCTGGTGCCACATCTTGCGTCCTCTTGTCTTGGCTTGTCTTCTACTATTTATGTTTATGTTATATCTGCATTTTACTATCATGATGATGTGATTGCTAATCTAGAAACTGATATTGGGCTTTTAAAGAATTTTGAAGTAAATTGCTTTTAAGCATAGAACATACCAAAATTTAACACATTCTAATTTACTAAGATAAATTAGAGCATATATTTTACTTATCAATCAGAGTTAGTAGACTTAGAATTAAACCAAAGTTTATGGAATCTTAGATTAAACTAGTGTAGGAAGTAGTTGTTTAGATGAAAATAATGGAAATGCATATTACAAATGTAAATTACTGATTGTAAAGAAAGCATTGAAATTCTGATCTAAAAGAAAATGTGCAAAGATTTTATGTGGAGTATAGCCAACAAGGAAGAGGCTCTAACTTAGAGGTCCTAGTTTTCCTTCCTCGTCATTCCTATTCCAACAAAACCAATTCCACCATAAAGCATAACATAATTAAATTAAGAAAGCGGTAAAGATTAAATGCATAAACACAATTTCCAATTCAATTCTTAACTCACAAGGAAGAGGATCTAAATTAGATGCCTGGGTTGTCCTTCCTTACTTAAACCAATTACTGAAAGGAAATCACTTCAAAAATATATATATCTATGACATACAATGAATTGAATCAGAAAATATTCACAATAAATTTTAAAGGAAATATTCAGCAATCTAAGATATTAACAATTATACACAACAATTACAATGCAGTGTACTTAGCTCAGAATGGGGGTCCTCCACCCTTTCTTGGTACACTTGAAACTATCAGCTACAGTAGATCAACAATCACATCCCATAGCAAGAACAACAAGAAAATAGAAGACAAGTTCTTCAAATTATATTCAGAAATAGAGAAGTCTCAATAGTCATAATACATGTCCATATTTGTTGAATAGTTATACTTAAATAAGCCAAATGTATAAAAAACTCAACTAAAATAGTTGTAACAACCTATAAGAGTACTAATCAAGGTTAATTTTAGGGGCGAATAATCGCCCAAAGGCGAAATTTAAGGCTTTTTATATTTTAATGGGGCGAATTTTTAATTAAAATAATAAAAACTTTTTTATATAATTAGCCCTCATTTTATTTAAAAATTAATTTATTTTTTTATTTTAGCCCAGGGCGGATAAACTAACCGAATCGTATTTTCTTAAAATCGCCCCATTTTGATATTTTCTCCCGGTTTGGGAGAGCAAAATCGCCATTTCTGATTTACAGTTTGGGTTTTCTGGTTTGGGAGTGGTTTGTGAGGGTCGATTTGGTCCTGGGAGTGGTTTGTGAGGGTCGATTTGGTCATGGGAGGTTAGATTTGTTTTGAAATGGAGGGCGGAGCTTAATTTGTTTTCAAATGGAGGGCGGCTCCCTGTTTTCAGGGATTCAGCCCACTGTTTTCATGAATTCCGGATTCATGGTGTATATGGCTCCCTGGGTCTCTGTATAAAAATGGTTTTGAAATAGGTTTTTTCATCGTAGTTCACAAATCTAAATGTTCTAGTTAGCAGCAGCAGTTTCAGTGCGATATTCTTGCATTTTCAATCCGCTTATTCTTCTCTTGTTTTGGTATCCATTGTTTCTTGGATTTGAATGGCTCATGCCACTGCAGCAGCAACAACAATAGTCGGTACTTGACAGAATTGTTGGCTAAGCGCGAGAAATTAGGCCCATTTATGCAGGTCCTGCCCATCTGTAGCCGGCTTTTGAATCAAGGTAAGTTGGCTTCATATGTCTTGTTTTTCTTCAAGTTTGAAGTACAGGAGAAGATAGTTGCTGAGTATGATACAGATTATCAATTGTTCTGGAAGGCCAAATTAGGTGGATTCATGCCTCCTGCAGTTGGAACAGGGGTGATAATCACTTTGCCAGTGAACGCTGAATGCTTCCGTTGGTTTGGAAGCAAATATAACCGTGGCTCCAAATTGTTCTCACAAATGCTTCCGTTGGTTTGGAAGCAAATATAACCGTGGCTCCAAATTGTTCTCACAAACCCAGAAATGCAGACTGCTAGAAAATATTAGATTTGTGTTGTCTAAAATGTGGCGCAGTAGTTATTTTTATTGGCAAAAGATAGGGTTGTAGGGCCCTTAAAGTATATGGGAAACATACAGCATCTGGACTTATGGAAACATGGAGCCTGGATCTTCCAATAGGTGGATCTGGGAAAAAATAGAAGAATTCTTGATTTCCCTTCCCAAGCAAAAAGTGCGAATGGCTGTTAATAGCCCCTTGTTGTTCCAAACATCATTTTATTTGCTTTACTGAATGGTCTGATTTATATTCCAACCTTTCTTTTTCACTACATGCTCCTTTTTCCAACCAAGATCATGTTACTCCACAGCGTTTAGTCGATGCAAATCATATATATATGGCATTTATTTCATGTATATTGGCAGTTGAACTTTTGCCAATATTTCTATGACAGCTATTATTGCTGATCAGATCTTGATTGTCTGCTGGTCACATTTTTTATTTTGGGATTGTCTAGTATAACTAACATTAGAAGGTTCTTTTCAAGAGTAAATGTTCAACTCATTATCTGATGTAGAGGTCTTTTATAAAGGAGATGACTGTTGAATGAGTTGAATTTTCCTTTTCCTTGTAACTTTGTTTGTGGCTTTCCTTGAAGAATGTCTGGACTTGTTTATGTTGATTAAGTAGCATCTTTCATCAAAAGGTCGTGTTGTGCACAGGCTTCAAAATTTTGCTTGCATGTAATGTTGTTTTGATTCATTCAGTTTGGATGTGTGATTGTATGTTTGAATCTTTGTCAACTTTATGGTCTTTAAGACTTATGCATTGCTACATTTTTAATGCTGTAAAGTAAGAAACTGAGGCAGGAGCTGCTGAGGAATGTGGCAGTATCTTGTAGTTTCTCAAGCTGATATTCTCATGTTCGTGTAAAAGGTATATTAACTCTGTTGATATTCAATCATGGGGTAAGTAGCCGTGATCTGCTTACTCTTTTTATGATTGTCTGTGTCCTCCCTTTTGTTGTGTTGTTGAGCTGGAAAGTTATCAGTACTTACCCTAAATATTACAGCATTTGGATGTTTGCAGTCTGCCAGTATCCCAAGATGAATATTGTGATGGAGAAGGCAACTTCCTGCTTCTGATTCCCATGTATTGTTCGTGTTGGAAAGATGTAGGCAATGATTGTTGTATTGTTCATATTTTTCATTCAGCTTGATCTCGAATGTACAATTGTCTCAAATGTCTTTTATGGTGAGAGGGAGCGTTATAGTCATGTTGCCAAGTATGGGCTGGTTCATAGGGTTGAGTGGGGGAATTGGGTGTTTTCTTGCCTGAGTCATGGGTCAGTTAGCACTATTTATATCAAATGTGGCCTGAATGCTGTTTGAAACTGGAGATACTGATGACCTCAATGATGTGAAAAATTGGAGATACCGTATGGAGTTTTCGAGGCAAGAAATCTGTTGTATTAATATTGTCTGATTTGTAATAGAGAAACTGCTACGAGGTGCTTTGGACTACTTGGGAATGAATTTTTGTCTCAGATGTCGATAGTCTGTACTGTGGTAGACAATAAGATGATTTCTTTTCTCAGGGATTGCAATTGCTTTCCGGAAGATGGGGTATACCTGTTCATGGTACTTCTTTCGACATCAAGTTGATAAACCTTCCCTTAGACTTGAGTTTTGTTTGGTTCTTGTTCGTTGGGTGATGATAAAAAATGTAATATTCATTTGTATTTGTTGATTTTATACTCATGGAACTTGTTTCTTATTGTACTCAGTTCTTTTGATGCAATAAAGAACAACATACTAGTTTGAGCTTGAGGTACTTGAAGCGGCAGCAGCTCATGAGTTATCAGTTCTGTTTTAGTGTTCTGATTTAATTCTCTTCTATAGTATGTGTTCTAGTTCTCAAGTGTAATATGAGTAAATTTAGAATGTACTGCCGTTTGACAATACTTGTAAGCACTTTGAAGCAGTGGAATTTCATCAACACTACAGTGTTAGAGAAATCTGAGAGATTGCCTTTGGTCGTTTTTCCATAATGTATCTGATTTCACGACTGTTGTACCTACATGGTACTTGTAATGCACAACAAACCAGGAAATACTTTATTGTATTGCCGCACTATTAGAAAATATAATTGTTGAAGTTACAGGCAGTATTGCTGCTTGAAAGCTGGGATTGATCCTGTCAGGTTTTGGGCCTATAAACTGTTCTGCACCTTCGTTAGTGCTTTACACCACCAGTTTTCAAGTTGTCTACAATGTTTGTTGACAAGTGTGCAAATTTATCCCAGAAATGGCTATTCAATGTCACTGTCTTCCTCAGAAATTCTTATCTGCAAATGCAGATATGATGTGCCATTGTTATGCATTTCTGGAGCTTTCATTCGGGCAACAATGATTGCAGTGCTTTATTATTTTGATCACAGCGTTGCATCCCAACTTGCCCAACAAAATGAGTTCAACTTAAGAAAACCTTCTTCATACCATTATGACTTCTCTTAGGATTTTTGGTATGCAAATTACCTCAGTAAATATATATTATTTAGAACTATGTTGTAATTTTTGTCAGGGTTCATGTTTAGGTTCAACTGTCACTGGCTACCCTATTCTGGAAGAGCTTTTGCTCTCCTGAAGACATCTTGATCTAACTCTTCATTCTTTGTTTTCACCTCCATAAAAAATCTCTAGTGGATTCATAAATTTTCCTTTTATTGTGACAGACTATTTTATGTGGTATTGTTGGCATACCTCCTTCAAATGGTGTTATTCCTGAATCTCCAATGCACATGAAAAGCTTAGCTACCCTCAAACATCAGGTACCGATATATTGGAATTATCAATTGCAGCTTCTTAGGGAAAAGACACAATTCAGACATTTTATAGACGAGTAACTTACAAGTACTTTTGTTACAGTTGGTGCTTAGCAAGTTAGTGACAACAATCCGGAAAAGTATGCAGAAAAATTCAACCTTAGGGCAATTATACGGAAACATGCAAGAAGCCTATGAGCAAATGCAGACCCCAATGGTTTATCAGCCTCCACCTGCCTTGGTAATGGTCTTATTTTTGAGTTTGGGTGTTTCATTTTATCTAATTTTCCTCTCCCTTTATTTATTTGTCTTGTCATGTCCCAACCATTTATGCAGGCACTTAAGGAATTGAAAGAGACCACAATTCAGTTGGCCGCAAGTACTGGGAATATGGATGCCCCAGTTGATGAATCAATTTTTAATGTTGACAAGGACGTGGATGACCTGCTTCCTGTTGAGGTGAAAGAACAACAATTGAGTAATTTGTTGCAATCTCTGATGGTGGTTGGCTGCCTTGCAGTAATGCCCATCATTAGAAAGATCCCAACTTCTGTGCTTTGGGGTTACTTTGCCTTCATGGCCATAGAGAGTTTGCCAGGAAATCAATTTTGGGAAAGGCTATTGTTTCTTTTCACTGCTCCAAGCCGTAGATACAAGTATGAACTTTATTCAAACTATAATGTGATTGAATTTAATGCTTGTAATATACTTTTCAAAGCTGATCAATGTTGAACTGATGGTTACAGAGAACTTTAGGAGTATCATGCTACATTTCTTGAAACGGTGCCTTTCAAGACAATTGCCACTTTCACCATTTTCCAGACATGTTATTTGCTGGCATGTTTTGGTATCACATGGGTGCCTATAGATGGTGTTCTCTTCCCACTACTAATCATGTTGTAACTTGTTAGTCCCAGCGAGGCAGTATATCCTTCCCAAGTTTTTCAAAGGAGCACATCTTCAAGAATTGGATGCAGCAGAGTATGAAGAAGCCCCTGGAATGCCATGCAATATAACAGTGAGTGCAAGACACATATCAAACAAATTTTAAAAATATTACTCAATTCTATTTCATAAGCCCTGCAGCATGAACAATAATAAATTGAACTGTAACATATATTGATTGCAGGAAGCTGGAATTCAGGGGTTCAGACTAGGAAGCATGGGAACAGGTGCAAATGATGGCGAAGTTTTGGATGAGATGATTACATGAAGTCGCGGTGAGGTCAAACACACATATAGTCCACGGATAACTAGCTCGAGTGATTGCACACCAATTCATGGATCTGAGTCTGCATTAAGTCCCCAAGTTGCAGAAGCTAAACAAATATATAGCCCCCGTATAAGTGAGATCAGACAGACACATAGCCCTCACAGAGGGGAAAAGCATTCGGGCATTCCCCTGGTTAGTCAAGGAAAAAATATGAGTCCAAGTGCATTTGGTTTGAGGCCACATAAACCAACTTCCAATTAGGTGTTTGGAGTCTAAATCCTCGGCTAGTAATCTTTCCCTTGAGTGAGCATATCTTATGTTTAATAGTACATATTTTGTTGGCTTATCATTATTTAATCATTGTGCCATAAATCACTCGGTTGTATTTGGTGTGTCTTCACAAAGAACCACTGTCCATCTCAGAGGACAGGGTAGACCATATAGTGCGTGTAAAAAAATGTAATGGAAGTCAAGCTTGAAGTATTTATGTTTTCTTGAAGCATGAAATCTATTATGTCAGTCTTGTGGTTTTGTAGACCCCGGGCATGCCAAATAAGCATGGTGGTATTAAAGGGTCCTGTGAGTGGTTTGAGCTTCATAGAAAGTCATCCTTCTTCTACCAGTTGGATCATAACCACAAAGTTTGCAGCCTTTAATGTTTCATTGAAATAAAAAATGTGGAAATTAAACTTGACAAATGAAAAGGAAATGGTAAGGCTTACAATATTAGAACTTCTGTAAATGTTTAGCCATTACCTTTAAAAACTAACCAAGGGAAATGTCAAATGATCAAGGATATGTTGAGATGGAAATATCTATTTTTCATGACAGTAAAACATTTAGATAATGGAAATAAAGAATATGTGCATTCAAGTTAAATCAGATTTATCTTGAATGGTTGGGAAGATTTGTTATTATCTTTAATAATTTAAGTCTTGTAAACCAAATTCAGAAGGAATAATTTAAGTCTTGTAAGGCAACAAACTTGAAGAAAAACAAAGAATATGAAGCCTGCGTGTTATGTTAATTTATGAGCAGTTTTATGCTCTGCAGTATAATCTGTGAGAAAATTGGCTACAATATTCAACAGACAGGACATTATGAGTTTCTCAATTTGTGTTATTATATGCTATGGATTTTCTAACCGATATCTTGAAAACGCGGTCTGCACTTGCCATCTATGCCTGAGTTCTGCAGCGGTTTGTTACTTTCAAGCCATGCCTAATGTCATATTGTTTGTTGCAACTTTAATGTAGACAGCTAACCAGGAAGGCATTGGGTCATTCATAGAGGATGCTTAGGCATGATTCCAGGCTTTTGAAAATAATTGTGATTTCCATCACTAGTCATAGCACTTGATAGAAAGTTGGGATATTCATGAGTGTGAATTTATGTTTGTGTGTTTACATACTTTCTTATGAATTAACTAATGCTCAGTAGCAGTAGACATTGGACAAGTATATTTGTATACTTCTGTTTTAAACTGAAACAAATCCAGGGCTAAAAGGAATGGATTGATTGCACTAGTCATCCTTCTATAACTTTTCAACATAGGCTGGAGTAAATAGATTGTAATTTGGGTAATTTTTCTAACTGCAAACAGGAACATACTTGTGTATTAGCAGGGAAGCTATGATGGCCATTATATCAGGCCAGGTGATCACACTCCCTTGATCGTGAGTACGATTGTGATCAAGATGGAAGACTTCATAGTCTAGATTGATTGTTTAGCAGTGATAGTTAGTGGGCTCATTCACAAAAGCTTCTATTTCACTAATCCTTTTTATAGAGTTGTCAGATTCAATTTCCAAAGGTTTTAAGTACACTATAGAGTTGAGTTCTGAGAGAGTTGTGATTCACAGTGTTAAGTATAGCAGCTATGACACTTGAATGAAGACAAGCATAATAGAGGTATCAGACTCTGTTATAAGCTTACCTACATATTATAAGGGACTTGGTTGGTTTTTTTATAATTTTATAGACAAGTTCCATGTCGTAGAAATGTGAAAAAAAATAGTGATATTGCCACCATGTGGTTCTTATCATATATGGTTTTATGCTTCTTCTAAAAATTCTCTAAGAGTTCACAATGCTAAAATTCACTAGGACTTTACAAAGTTTTATTATTTAGTGAAAGACTTGCCAAGTTCTTACAAGATTTTATAATTGAGTAAAATATTCGCCATGCCCGATGAGAGATTCGCCAGAAAATTATATATACATATTATATTATTGATAAAATCGCCTTCCATTTTTCCTATATACCATGGAGATTCGCCCAATTATTATATTTATAAATTTGGGGGGGGTTCTTAAAATTTTCCCTGGTACTAATTCATCTAATCGGGTCAAAATCATCCCTTTTGTTGCATAAAATATGGGAAGTTTCCACAAAATCACAAAACAACCCCCTAAATGAGGGGATTTCCTGAGTGATTGGTCAAGTTTTACTAGCTTTGACGAGGCCTGTTCTGACTCATTTGGAGTGTGCCAATAGGATTTTGTTCATCCTTGGTTCCTTTACTTCTTGAATCTTTCTTCAGTTTGTGCCTAGGTGTTTTGCACATACGACTTCAATGGAGCCATTACGGGAAATTCTGTTTCTGCCAAAAATAATTTTTAATACCCATCTTTTACTAAAAATTCAAAAAATTAAAAGACATAATTATTTTACCTTAATGTGAAAAATGAAGCAAAAATATGAAAAGTATGATCATGATATGGTGGTAAGGGATGATAGAAAGGTGGAATATGCATAGTGAAAAAGGGTCGAAATTGAGGGCGAACAAGAACCTTTGGAATTTTCTTTTTCGCCTCCTTTTCAAACTCTCTAAACATCAGAAAGAAGATGAGTTACACCTCCGCTAGACTCGTAAAAGCATCAAATAACGTTATACTCATCGATCGTGATGGCACCGAACCACTCCTTCTCATGGTTTGTTAAAAATTATCAAAGGGATTCATCTGAAGGATGAACTTATAGATCAAACATATGTTATCCTCCTCAAGTTTGTCAAAAAAAATGGGTATTAACCAAAAATGGCCGGGAAAATTGGGAAAACAAGATATTTAACCTACCATTGGTAGTGAGTTTCTCTTAAACATGAGATTCTTTCACTTCATCTTTGTGACTATTAGGTTGGGAAATTTTCTTACCTCTTTGGTCCATCATACCATATTCAAAAGCCTCCATAATCGGTTTTGGTTCAATGCTTACAACTCCATAAAGTGTTATCTATATTCAAGAGAAGTCCTTTAGGGCATATCTACTACAATAATCCTAAGCCTTCATTCATGTTTGTCATTCTTGAATCAACTCTACATCAACATCATTAGGCCTCAAGTTTTGATACTTGTTTTGTGTCATTGATGGGGGATACATCAAGGCCCTACTACGACGGGTCACTTCCTATCGACATCAACTCATTATCTAGGAAGTTGACTTGAAAAAATATCTTTAGTACCTTGGAGTGTGCATACATCAATGGAAATATTCCTCGCTCTCAGCAACAAGTTCTCATCATTAGAATTCGACCAAAATATTTTGTTTGTGTTCTAGTTCAGCTCATTTACTCACACCTCATAGATTATACTACAATACCTTGAGACCCATTAACATCATCAGTGGTTTTTCTCACGTTTGTTAATGGCTTACATCAATGGCCAGTAACGAGATGGTTTCTACCATGTATGATATCATCTCATTTATTTGCATGGTTAGATTCGTACATCAAGTTATCGAGTGGACAAGATAGAAGACCCCATATATAGTTCTAACCATTTGGGTTGTGATGTCAAGAATGATATAAGATTACAAAAATATGATGCCTATGATCATACAAAAGATTACCTAAGCATGGTTCCACACTTCGTCAGCAATGGATGAGGCTTCTTGATCAGTGTACATGTAATATTGGCTTATATGCTGAGCATGGGTATGCCTCCCTCAACAATGATATCATGATGAAAATGTATTGTAACAGATGATGATATCGACTAGTTGTTCTTGATCTAGACTTGTCATAAGGTAAAACACTTCAATCATCAACCACTACTTCTGACTTTGTACTTTAGGGGGCAATCGGTTATAACCCATTTTGTCACATCTGTTTAATAGGCATGAAAATTGGATCAATCAACATCCTTGAACACTTTGTCATTATCCCTCTCCAAATACCTACGCCTCTTCTTGACCTGCAACTCTTAAGAACTGATTTGTGAGGCCCTAAACACTAATTTTGGGCCAAATGAACCCTGCATAACTGAGCAATTGCGTTGCAGTGCAGTTTATCCTTCTCAGTTAGATAGACCACAACAAATATCTGAAGTCCAAACAAGGTTGGTTCATGCCCACAATTTGTGAACTTGGAGACCAAGGACTAGAGAACTTGAAAACACTATATATATATATTCAAGAAAATCTTGTTAGACTTATGACGAATCAAATAATCTAAAATAGACACAAAATCTATTAATATAATGTTTTATTCCCATGTAATGAAAAATAAATTTTTAAAATAAATTAAGCACAATATAGGAAAGTTCGTACCCAACACATACCACAAATCATTGAACACTAAACACTATGAACCACACCCCAAAGTCTTTATTATGATTCAAAAAAAATGTTCTCAGCAAGACAATAGCATTACATCAAATTTTTCTACAGAATTTTCTTAGCCAAAAATCAGATCGCATGAGACTCAAATGACTCTCTAATTTATAGATAAATCCTCAAAGTGAAAAAAATAGTTAGTTGGTTTGATCCTCATCAAAATAATCTTGGTCGTCGATAAATATTTGATGATCTTTTAATCTTAGTTGTTGAAAATATTTATTTTGAGGAATTTTCGAATTTCTCATTAAATCCCTTTTTTATTAGCTCAAAATTAATTATTTTGAGCTAATTTCCTCAAAAAATTGACTTTGACTTAACCACCAAGGTCCAAGGGTCCAATTTTTCTTGAAATTTCCAATATTCCCTTGGTGGGGGACTTCCAAAAATTAATTTCTTTGAGACCCACGAATTTTTCCACTTAGAGAATTTAATTTCTCTAAACATTTAATTTTGACTCTAATTAATTAAATTTTTGGCTTAGGATTTTAATTTATTTTTGTCAGAAAATTTAATTAATTGACACTTGAGGGAATTAATAATTTTTTCCACCCTCTAATATTTTAGCCATGGTATCTAAGTATGAGAGACCATGCACTAAAATATTTTTTACATAAGATTTTTGCAAATTCAACCTTCATAGGAGGAATACCCATTCAGCTTAGACCCTCAAATTACATACTTAATTCTACAACACAATATGATCTAGTAAGTCAAGTGATTTGTAATAAAATAATTTAGCCAATTAGCTCAAATTATTCCCAAATCACTTTTACTTAAGACTCGAGTAGAACACTAGGATTCACCTAAGACTTTGATGAAGAATTCCACCCTAGTTTTGTGGTCAGGTTGGAGAGAAAAACCATTAGGGGAATTTTGAGGTTTAAAATGGGCCTCTTAAGAAGAATGTACAACCAAAATAAACTTTATAAGAACCAATAGGATTCAAGATGATCATGTCAACCATGGGGGATGATTCACCATTTTTGGAGTAAATAAGTAAAAAGTTAAAAATAATAAAATAATAAAACTACTTTTTCAACTCGTATTTTTAACTTATCTCCTTAAGGTTTTACTCAAATTTCGAGGGAGAGTACTCATTGGATGCAAAATTTGATTCCTCATCTAAGGAGTACCCATGTTGCATACTTTTAATGGACCCTGCCACATGAAAAATGAGAAATACATGAAAAAACGTGATTGCAATCATGTTTTCCATGTATTTTTCATTTTCATGTAGCAAAGTTCATCAAAAGTGTTGAAATTTGATGACTAAAAAGTTTCCTGCAATCCCAACCCAGTTTTAATTTCACCTTATCACTCCCATTCAGTTAAATGGCATTTTCCATAAACATACATTCAACATATAGAATCATGGAAATTATTTTTTTCATATTAAAACACATAAGACTGTCAACACATGCTGAAAATAAATATGGACATAAACAAACTAACAACACACATAAAATCCACAGATTTTTGGTCAACTTAGACCTAGGAAAAACCCCTTCAATCTTCTCCAGGGAAAACTTGTTAGGGAGTTCTTCAAATTTGTTTATCTTTGAAGTTCAGGAAAAATACATTTGCAGACAAAACAAAACAACAAAATACAACTTATCTCTTTAACCCAAAGCTCCTTGAAAATCATGCCCACTTTACCTCGATTTCCATGCCCACTTGAAGCTGAAAATATGTATTGTACAAACTATACTGTATGGATTGTTCAAAAACTATATATATATATATATTCTCAAAAACTTCTCTCGAACAGCGTGCAACTCACATCATTAAATGTTTCTCATACTCTACCTTCTATCATCTTCTATGCTTTGATTTATGTGCCCAACTTTGCCAAGAAATTACTCCTTCAGCTTGCTGCAACAAATTTCTCCTTTGGAACTTTTCTCCAACTCTCAACCTCCTTTCTCCAATCTGCCCATAAAGAATGAATGCAGTCTCTCTTTTCTTTTCCCCTTTTTGTTTCCTTAAATGACTTTTTGGCAACCCTAAGTTCTAATGGCTCAGATTCATTTAGATCAAGGGATGAGAATAAATGTGCATTTAATTCTTACTTTTTATTTTTTTAACTCACCCATTAAATAAAGTACCCACATTGTACTTTATGTCTAAAATCATTTTTCACTTTATAATTTAACATTGACTTTACCACTTATAAAGTCACTTTCACTTTATAAAGTCACACTTAGGAAAATAATTATTTTGGACATTTTTCCCTAGGTAGAGACTAACCCATGGGAAACCACTTGTCCAAGGTACATTAAAAATCAACACTCCCTCTTACCGAGGAAAGTGTTTCTCACCACACTTATCTTGTCCCTGAAATGGACATGTTTGCCTCTTGGCAAGGACTTCCTGAGAACATCGACCACCTACTCACCTGTCGATATATATTCCAGCTTCACTGCCTCCTTCTGAACATAGTCCCTGATGAAATGATGTCTAATGTCATTGTGTTTTGACCTATCATGAAACACTGGATTCTCCGTGAGTTTAATGCAACTCCGATTATCCTAGTGAATAATCGTCGATCTCAACTCCTGATCAAATAGGCCATACAAAAACTTGTGAAGCCAAATGGCCTCACAACTAGCCTAGCTAGCAGCCATATACTCAGACTCAAAAAAGCTCAAAGAAACTGACTTTTTATTTTGACTGAACCATGACACAATGACCGAACCCAATCCTAAGCAACAACATGGAGTGTTTTTCCTATCAAAAGCGCACCTTGCCCAATTTGAATCCGTGTAACCTGCCAACTTCACTCCATCTCCCTTCCTATAGTCCTGACCATAATCAATAGTCCCCTACACGTAGTGCACCCTCCTGGGCTCAACCATGAACTGGCTAAGTGTGTTCACTGCAAAGCATATATCTGGCCTAATGTTGACTAGATACATCAAGGACCCAATAAGCTTCCTATATAATGTGGGATCCACCAAACTAGAATCTGAAGCATTAAGCTTCTTCCAGCTGGTGATCATAGGTGTAGACATGGGTCTATAGTCTGCCATGTGAAATATTCTCAAGACATCCACAACATACTGCCCCTGCCCCAGAAAGATATGCCCCTCCTCTTGCCACATCTCAAGCCCCAAAAAGTAATGCATCAACCCAATGTCCTTCATCTTGAACTCCATAGCATGATCCTCCTTGCAACCAGTAATCAGTCTCTCTGCCCCAGTAATGAACAAGTCATCAACATACGACACAAGAATGAGTAGAGCATCCCCTACAACAATGTAGTATAGGTTTGGATCTGCATCACTCTTCGTGAAACCCATCTGTTGCAGGTAAGTATCAATCCTCGAATACTAAGCTCTCAGAGCTTGGTTAAGTCCGTAGAGTGCTCGCCTCAAGTGGCATACACGGGTCTCCCGCCCAAGTACCTCAAAGCCCTGTCGCTGCTCAACATACACCTCCTCCTCTGTAACTTCATTCAGAAATATTGTCTTCACATCCATTTGATGGATTTTCCAACCCATTTTTGCAGCAATAGAAATAAGGGACCGGATAGAAGTGTACCCAGCTATAGGAGTGAAGCTATCATCATCGTCAACTCCCTCTATCTATGATAACCCTCTAGCCACAAACTTCGCCTTGAACTTCTCATTGGTGCCATCCGCAGCATGCTTGATCTTGTAGAGCCACCTTGAAGTTACAACTAACTTGCCCTCAGGCCTAGGCTCCACTTCCTAGACATTGTTCTTAATTAAAGAGGCATACTCCTACACCATAGCCTCTCTCCATACCTCCTGGATGGTACCCTCCTCATAGATAGTAGGCTCAGAGTCAACAATGTTGGTAGCCTTGGCTACATAACTGCAAAACCACTCAGGTGGCACACTCTCCTTGTTCACCCTCTTCAAAGGACCAACAGACTTCGCTTCCTTCAAGCTGTCTTGAAGCCACTTGGGCCTCCTCTTCCTTGAAGAAGCTTCCCCATAGGGACCCTCATCCTCTGCCCCCCAGTCTGGTGACCGACACCTGTGCCTGTGTCAGCTGAAGTGCCATGTGAACTTTATACCAGTGGACTCCCTAAAGAAATGCTCGGTGAACTTGCCACTGGTGCCCCATATGTCACTCACACTGAAGTACCTCCTGTACCAGTTGATCCAAAACCCTGAGGTCCTGCTCCCTATACCTGACCTCCTTGCTGAGGAGAAGTTTGTGACTCTCTCTCATCATACTCCCATGATCTCCGATAGGCCCTCTCCTCCTCGAACTTCAAATTCGTCCTAATAACCACTCTTTGTTTAGAAGGAATGAAGATCCAATAGGCCTTCAAAATCTCACTATAACCCGTAAAGATACTTTTCTCTGCCATGGGTTCCAGCTTTGTCCTCTGGTCCTTAGGGATATAACAATATGTGAGACATCCAAAGATACGAAGATGTCCCACATGAGGCTTCTTTCCAATGAAAGCCTCCTCCGAAGTCATATTCCCAAATACTTTGTGAGGACTCCTGTTCTGAAGATAAACAACAATATTGTAGGCCTCAACTCACAAAAACAAAGGCAACTCCTGATCATGAATCATCACTCTAGCAGCCCCAAAAATAGCTATGTTCATCCTTTCATACACCCCATTCTACTGGGGGTTGTAAGGAACCATGAACTCTCTCCTAATGCCCTCATGTGCACAGAAGTCAGAAAACCAACCATCAATGTACTCACCACCATTTTCTGACCTCAAGACTCGAATCTTCCTACCTGTCTGCTTTTCCACAAGAGATTTGAACTCTTTAAAGCGACTGAAGACCTCACCCTTGGTCTTTAGGAAATATATCCATGTGCTCCTAGAGTATTCATCATTGAATATAACATAATACTCATAACTACCCAAAGACACATGAAACATACGACCACTAACATCAAACCTGTAGATTTGTCGTCACTCGCTGGGAATGGTAACTTGATGTACTTTCCCAAAGCACACTTTGCAAACCTCATAATTCCTGACACTAAAATAAGGAACTCTAGTAGTGATCTCCCTCGGTACTCTTAAAGTTCCATGATGTATATGCGCCATCCTCCGGTGCCATAACTCACAGAAGTCTCTACAACTGGTGGTACTATTGTGAGTGCTACCAGATGTGCTACTCACCAATGCTCCTGCTGACTTAAACTAAACCTGTATATTTTCCCAACATGTAGTCTAACGAGGCGGAGGAGTTTCCCAGAAAGTTATGGAAATTCTGGTCATATTTAGAGAAAATCCAGCAAGGATTTTTGTAAATCCAAGTTATAGTTGTTAAACTTAAAAAATTTAGGTGTCCTAGACATTTTTTATGGTGTTGAATCCATTTCCACCATCAAAAACAGGATTCAAACACTGCCTCTACAAGATTTTTTGAAATTTTTTTGGGCGGATTCCGACCACTTTTGGCTGTCTGAGCAATTCCTCTGCCTCGTTAGATGACTCCATTTCCCAGAGTAGACTCCAATCACTTTGGACAAAGTGATGGAAGCTCCCCTGGGATTCATCAATACCTGCCCTCTTGAAAAAGTGACGTCAAACCCCTTCTCCTCCATAGTAGGCACTGAAATCAAGTTCTTCTTCATCCCAGGAACATACAAAACATCCATGACCTTCAAAGGAGGCAAAGAATCCCTCCCAAAGGTCACAGACTCCACACCAATAGCTCTCATAGTGTGGTCATCTCTTAGTACAATCTCAATATCAAGTGCCCTCTCTGCAAGCTCTGAAAAGAACTCCCGTGCACCTATCATATGGAGGGAACCCTTGTTTATCTATGTACCACACATTAGATGATGTACTCCTAATAGATGTAGAAGTAATAAATTGAAAAGTCCTTGTCAAACTGCTCCACCTCTGCTAAAGCTGCGGTACCCTTCTTCCCCTTGTTCTTCCTCTTAGGACACATAGCAACATAGTGTCCCATCTTCTGACATGCACAACATTTAACTTTGGGACATATCTGTATCTTTCTTCTTCTTCTTCTCCTTTCCCTTAGCCCCATCTGATGAGGCCCCTTTATTGGCCTTCCCTTTGTTCTTCCCCCTGGCTGTCAAGGCTACATCCTCCTCATTTGTTATCTTCACCCCACCACTTTCAGTCTTCTAGATCTCATGCTGCACACAATCATCCCAGAATTTGTCCAAATTGGGAAGATTCTCCCTTGAGGTAACAACATCTCCAAAGGCTTCCCAAGACTTAAGAAGTCTTGCTACAACTATCCTGACTAACTCTGTGGGTGTAACTGCCTCACCAATAATAGTCAAATCATCACGTACCTGTTTGACCCTGCCAAGATAATGAACTACACTTTCAGCCTTTGTCATCTCGATGTTCTTCAACTATTCTTTGAGTACCATCTTTCTACTCTGATTAGTACTCTGATAGAGAGTGGTTAGAGCAATCCACATCTGATATGCATATGTGTTTCCTCTCACCTAAGGAACCACATGATCCTTCAGACTATCCATCAAAATCTTTTTTGCCTTTGCATTATTTTGTTTGAATTCAACAAGTTCATCTGCACTAGTAGGAGGTACAACCACTTGCTGCACTGTGTCCCAAACTACTGCCTCCTCAAACATTGTCTGAATTCTGTCCTTCAAAACGACATAGTTAGATATCCCATCCAGTCTGTGCTCTATACTTAAGAACATGGCCATGACTACTGTCCAAAATTTACAAAACCAATAAAATGGAGAAATGAACTTTCCAGTACATCTTGTTGTCCCAATAGTTCAGTCTGTGTGAAATTTCACCATGGTGTCCCAAAATATCAGTTTGCTATCCAAACTCAGTTTGTTGTCCAAAAATTCAGTTTGTTGTCCAAACCACTGTTTGTTGTCCCAAACTATTGTCTATTGTTCAAACTGCAATTTTCAGCTTGTAGCTCTGATACTATGTTGAAATTTGATGAATAAAAAGTTTCCTGCAATCCCAACCTGGTTTTAATTTCACCTTATCACTCTCATTTAGTTAAATGCCCTTTTCCATAAACATACATTCAACATATAGAATTTTGGAAATGAAATTTTAAGATTAAAACACATGGGACTGTCAACACAAGCTGAAAATAAATATGGACATAAACAGAGCAACAAAACACATAAAAATACACAGATTTTTGGTCAACTTAGACCCAGGCAAAACCCATTCAATATTCTCCTTGGAAAACCTATTAGAGAGCCCTTTAAATTTATTTATCTTTCAAGCTTAGGAAAAATACATTTGCAGACAAAACAAAGCAACAAAATACAACTTATCTCTTCAGCGCAAAACTCTTTGAAAACCGTGCCCACTTTACTTCAATTTCCATGCCCACTTGAAGTTGAAAATATGTATTGTACAGATACAGAATGTACGGACTATACTATATAGATTTAAAAAAAAATCAAAAACTTATCTCGAACGGCGTGCATCTCACAACATTAAATGTTGTTCATACCGTACTTTTTGTTGTCTTCTATGCCTTGATTTCAATGCCCAACTTTTCCCAAAAATATCTCCTTCAACTTGCTGCAACAAATTTTTCCTTCAGAACTTTTCTCCAGCTCTCAGCCTCCTTTCTCCAATCTGCTCATGAAGAATGAATGCAAACTCTCTTTTATTTTCCTCCTTTTGTTTCCCTAAATGACTTTTGGGCAACCTTAAGATCTAATGGCTCAAATTCATTTAGATCAAGGGATGAGAATAAATGTGCATTTAATTCTCACTTTCTATTTTTTAAATCACCCATTAAATAAAGTAACCACATTGTACTTTGCGTCTAAATTCACTTTTCACTTTATAATCTAACATTGACTTTACCACTTATAAAGTCACTTTCACTTTATAAAGTCACACTTAGGAAAATAATTATTTTGGCTATTTTTGCATAGGTAGAGACTAACCTATGGGAAACTACTTGTCAAAGGTACATTAAAAATCAACAAATAGTATGCAACATGGATACTCCGTGGATGATGAATCAAATTTTGCATCCAATGAGTGTTGCTACTCGAAATTTGAGTAAACCCATAAAGAGATAAGTTGAAAATACAAGTTGAAAAAATAGGTTTTTCTTTTTTCCATCTAAGATTATATGGTGTAATCTAATCTTATTTTATTATTTCCACTATTATTTTATAATTTCCTTAGGAGGCCCATTTTAGACCTCAGAATTTCCCTAATGTCTGCCAACCATATGTATTTAGAAACACAAATGAATTAGTGAGACGAAAAACCTCTTAGAATGCAACTCTTGCCAAAATAATAAGCTTAATTGTGTTGTTACATACACACACGGTCTTACTAGCATCATTTACATTATAAATTTGCAGAATGGGTTTACAATGACTCAATAAATTGTTTACTGATGATTCGATCATTTGAAATTTTTTTGGCATATCTATTTCCTTAGAACTTTGACAAAAAATGTGCAACATATGGATCCATATGGGGACACATTTCTTCCATGTAGTAATGTGAGAACCCCAGAATCCTACATCCAAGAAAACAAATTAGTCCATCAAATAGATATCCATTCAAAATCGAAATCATCATCTATACATAGTAAATCCTGTTGGAATAACAAAATCTACTCTAACAAACTGAAATATAAAGGACATAACATAAATGTGTGAAATAAAACTAGTTAATGACATGAAATAAAAATGAATAGGGTTATAAATAATAGACAAACGATGCCTTATGGCATCAGATGTCATCAATATGGCACAATATCAGACATCTTCTTGTTGAATGGTAGATGAATAGGCTTCTTATCAGATGTCCCTTTTTGAAACTTGACCCTCTTTGGCTGGTGTAACTATTCATCATTGTGTTGCATATCTCTATCAAACTAAAACCTGCTTCTCTTTCTGCTCAGAGGAGGGGATGAGCAGTGGAACGAAGAAAATTGATCAACTGAATGGACAAATTCTGACTCAAAAAGCGGCGGATGACCATGTGGCACAACCTCTTCACCATTTTTCAGTCTCTTTGGAACTTCCACGTGTTATCTTCTTTCCACTTTATATAATCTGACCATGCCACCAACTGCTACAGGAATAATGGCATAAGATAAATCCATCTGAATAGACCCACCTAAATCAACTACAAACTTTTTGGAAAGAAGCATTCCCCAAACATCTGGTGCATCAATTACTGCATGTCCATGGTGATGATCTTGTATAGGTAATCAGCCAATGAGACCTGTAGATCCTTTACCACACCAAAGACTTCAGCTTTCCTCAAATCCATTGAGCAAATGTTATGATAAGGTCTAGAAATTCTTAAGTTTAATTGTTACATAACTTTCTTAGTCATAACATTTGTGGATGCACCAAAATCAAGCATGCAATTGTGGAGCAAACGGTCATTTATGTCCAAAGTTAGGAAGAAAGGTTGATGGTCTTCATTCGTCATGTAACAGTTTAAATCTTTTAACTTAATTTCCTCATCCTTAGGACTTTTATCATCATTACTTTGCTGAACCATACCCAAAGCTTTGAAGAAAGATGCCCTCTGAAATGGAATTCTTAGAAGTTCAAGTACCAGGACAAACATCTTAATGCTATTGATCCATGTGGGCCAATCTACCTTTAATCTTGATTTATACCTTTTAGAAGCGATCTATTTAGTTTGATTTTGATCTTTACTTTTCCTCTGATAGGTGTATCCCTTGCTTTTAGTAATTTCCAAAATTTGCTTTCGAGATGGTCTTTTACCGTATGCTTGAGTGATGGGGTCTTTTTCTTCACTAAAATTGTTTATGGAAAATGATGAAGATATCATATCAACACATTGACTTTCCTTAGGTGCATCTTGTCTTGCAATATTTTCTTGTTGATTTGTTCCTTCTTCTAAAAATTTTCTAGCAAAGGAACATGTACTTTCCTCATGGAAGTTATCACAAGGTCTACAGAAAGGGATAGGTTCATCAACCATATTAGCAGACTTAAGTGGTGTGGGAGGCCCTTGATAATTGGAAGGATTCTTTCACAGCCAAGGATTATTGTTACCCCTATTATTTTTATTATTCTTGTGCCACATACTTTGCGTTTGGTTTCTTTCCATTTGGATCAATTGATTCTGCATGTCACTTATGTTCCTAACATGTTCTATCTTCATTTCCTTGATTACTCGAGTTAATTATTTAACTGAATCTGGCTCTTCTTCTTTTATTTCCTTTCCCTTATATTTAAATATACTTCTATCAAAACCTGGGACCTTTGACTTAGCTGAAGCCTTTCTATCCTTCTCCAACTCTTCAGTTGTATTCTGAGAAATGATTAAGGTAACGGGCTTGGCACGTCTAATTTCATATTGAGTGTCCCATTAAAAGCTTTGAGATATTGTTCCAAGGCTGTCTTTTCAGGAGTTTTATAGTCTTCAGTCATGTGTTTTAGAAGACTGTTAAATCTATGGTTGAATTCTTCGACCGTTTCATTTTATCTTTTCTTTATAATATTCAACTCTTTGACTAAATATTTTCCTTCCCTATTATCCCCATATTTGTCTTTAAATGCATCAGTGAGGGTTCTTAAGGAGGCAAAGGCATTATCTATTTTATTATGAAACCAGTCAAGAGCATTATCTTCCAATGATAAAACAAACAATTTCATCCTAACATCTTCATGGTTGTAGGCAGTGGAATGAGCATATATCTGGATGAAGGAGTTGAACTTCTTTATGTGAGCCTCAACATTGATGGCATTATTTCCTTCAAAGATTGGCAACTTGCTCATGGTAGACTCATTTGGAAAATCATGAGGATATCCTTGGATGTTGGTGAAGTTGCAAGGCCAATAAAAATCAGCCATGATGTCTTGATTTACGGGATTAATGAAAAGAAAATGGAGATCAAGGAGAGATTCTTGTTTGAGAAAATTTAATTTCGCTCCAGAATTTAATTTGTTTAAACAAACTCTTAGAACCTTTTCAGGATTGGAAGTGGGGTTAACCAAACTACCAGGATTCCTTCTAGAGTAAGCTCTTGTGAATGGTTGAACAAGAGTCGCCACACAAACAAGAAACCAACCTAAATGTCCATGTGCTAAAGGTGGATATCAACAAGATGAGAGGATTAGTGAAAGGAAGAGAGATAAGGCGACAAAAAGACGAAGAATGATGAAGTATAGGGTGCCAAAAAATGTTGTGCCACTTGATCAGCTAATGAATGGAAACATGGGTTATAAGATTAGGAAGATTATCATTGAAGTGTCAAGAACGAGATAAACTCGTCCTCGACAACGACACCAAAAAATGTTGTGGCATTGGCGAGATAAGGAAGATGAAATTGATTAGTTGATTAAGAAGAGTGATGATAATTGTCATAACGCCAAAGCCCAATAAATTGGTCCCCGATAATAGTGCCATAAAATGTTGTCGCTTAGATTGTACAGGCACCACAACAATAGCGCAGGACGGGGGGTGTCACTTTAATTCCCGCCCACTCCGTTCTAGATGTCTCCCAACAATACGCTATGGGGGGTAGTCCCTATGGAAGTGAGATGATGGAAAGCAGGTTGGGAACCAACTTGCCTGGGAGACATAATTGAGTGGCCTAGCTACTTGGTGAAAATTTAGCAAGATTTTAGGATTCGATTAAATTTAGAATTGAGACCAGCATCTTATGGAGTCAAATTTCTTGCTTATTATAAATTATGACCAAGTAACCAGATGGAAAACCACTACTTATATGATTAACTAACCTATATGAGATGCAAGTCCTAAGATCTAAGTGTGATGCAAGGATCTTGGTTAATTTTAGATTATATGCCTAGTCTAAATGGAACCTTTTCTTTAACTATTTTGAGAACAATTTTCAAAGTAGGTTGTGGGATGGAAGCCAACGGGAAGCAAGCAAAGGCTTGATTAATGATACCTCCTCTTGTGTTCCAACTACCCAGTGCCTCTGGCGCTATAGAGATTGTGGCTCTGACGACTGCAAGGTCATTGTGTTAACCACTAAGAAGAGTTGAATCTCTCAAGTTAGATGAGAAAGTGTTGTCCTAAGAGTCTATCAACCAAGCTTATGCTTTGAGGTAAGATTTTAATGCAAGCTAAGCCTACAATGTTTATGCAAAAGATTATGAGTGAAATCCTTAGTTTGAGATTAGCTTAATGTTTAACTAATTTAAGTTATGATGAATCTTTAACAACAAGAGTACTTATCAATGAGTTATATGCAATATCGCAACCAAGGAAGTGTCAATTAACTTAGTCTCAATAATAAATCAATCCACAAGATACACAATCAATGATATCAATTTAAAGAACTCGAAGCACTTATCCACTTATTAGTTAGCCAATGATTATCAATACAAAATGCCAATCACAATTACTCAAGCTATTCCAAGGCCAACTAGATTTCAAGTGCCCAAAGATACTCAATACCAAGGAAAGTTATAATTAGAGTGCTTTAGTGAGTGAACTTATTAGATGTGAATTATGAACTTTATAACACATAAACTCACAAGGAAAACACAATGTTAGCTACTTCCACAATGTCAATGCTAGCAACAAGGAACAATAGAGTGTAAAACTATGAAAACACTTATGCAATTTATGTTCCAATGACTCTTTAATGTGCAATAAGTGAATGATATGACAACGTTAAGGAATTTATGACAACAATGAGTAAATTTGCCTTAGATACCAAATTCAAAGTGCATATGTTTTTCCAATGTAAGATAGAGAAATCCAACTATCAAATCAACTTTTCCAACTCAATAATTTAGATGTATTCGACCTTCTTATGATGTGATTACTACAATTATATCAGATCTGAAATGTTAATTACAACAGTAGGAAAATATGTAAACAATGAGCTATCAATACTAAAACAAGTGTCAAAACATGCCCAAAACATGGAATAAAATTGCCAAACAGAAAAATTGATTTTTTGAGCTCTTTTAGGTGTGTTATTAAGAAAATATCAGATCTGATTTAGTGATTATGAAAAGAATTTCCAGCAAGAAAATTACTAGATCTAGGCTTCAATGCCCAGGTGGCCAAAATTCTAGAAAAAAATTATTATGCAATTTTAAAGTATTTTAACCAATTAGATGTGTTTTTAGAGCATTTATGTCATTTTTATGAAGAATATACTACAACATAACAAAATAGTGATAAAATGAGGGTTTAGAGAGTGAACCCTAGGGCCCAGGCCATGTAGATCACGTGCACAAAATTGCCAAAAATTTCCACTGAAGTCGCCACCTGAAAACACAAAGATTTTGAGCCAAAAATTCTGTAAAACCCACCAAGTATTTTAGAAATGGGTAGAGGCCAAAATAGGCTAGAAGAAGGCTAAGGGCAAGAGAAAAGAGCTCAAAAAAGTCAACTACTAGGGGAAAAAAGGAAAAAAAGGGCTAGTGGCTCAAGGAGGAGGCCTAAGGAGGCCAACGACAAGCCCTAGAGGGTTGCCGCTTGGGTGGAAGGAGGGCTGAGAGGCCCTTAGGGGCTATGACCTAGGGATTAAGAGGCTTAAAATCCCATGGCAAGCCCTCTAGGACTACCGTCTAGGGAAAAGAAGGGGGGACGAGGCCTCCTAGGCCCATGACCATCCCTAAAAAGGGCTAAAACACTTGATGCAAGGGTTGAAAGGGTAGGCCAAGGCCCCTAGAGGGTACGACCAACCGAGAAAGGCCCTAAAAAGATGAAGCAAGAGGCTTTTATGCTGACGTAGGGGGGAAGGAGGCTAACAATGGCCCTAAAAGGGTTATATTTCGACCCGAGAAGGTTGAAAATGAAACCCCAACTTCAGATAAATTAATCTCCTTCAGATCTACAACTTTTCTCAATTTCTTCAATGGATTGCCCTGCGAAAATTTGGAGACTAGGTCTTACCCTCAAGGGCCTATATTTAGCTCTATTCCAACTTTATCCACTTGATCTCACTTGCAAAAAATAAATTTACAAATATCCAAAACCCCAATATATATAAAAAATCTTAAAACCCCAAAACCCCAATTAAAAATAATTTACAAAATATATTTTACAAATCTATTTACAAAATTTACAAAATTTCAGAGCTAGAGCACATCTGATGCTACCCAAAAATCAACACTCCCTCTTAGCAAGGAATGTGCTCTAGCAATACTTCCCAACAAAAGTATCACAGTGATCCACGACATTGGTCCTCTACATTGTTTATGCTCGGCCTGCTGCCCCTCATCCACTGCGTTGCTGCAATCTGTATTGCTGCCCATGATAGTGCCACTATCACTGCTACATCTATACTGTAGCTCCCTCTCAATATGCTGCATCATGCTTCCCATAAAACTGCCATTGCTAACTGTTGCACTGCAACTCAATTGTTGAGAAGTAAGCAACTAAAAAGCCACCCAAAAGCTGACATGCTGGTCAGTCTCGATGCCCGGTGACACTGAAGCTACCTCTGTTGCTAATCTATGTTGGCCCTCTGATGCTACTGCATTGCTGTTGTATCTGCTTTGTGCCTCCCGCACTGCTGCAACACTCCACTGTGCTACTTTAGACTCTGGCACTCTAGCTCTACCACTGTTTCTCCATCATCCCTCACACCAACTGACTCCCGCCATTCTGCTATTGTCATTAAGGGCTCCTGTAGCCATATGTGATCCAAGAGTTTGGGCACCTCAAGGATTCTGCCCCCACTGTAATCCTCCCGAATATAGCTTAATATTGCCCCACCTCTTTTCTAGAGGTGCATGAGCATGCATGGCACAATCCTCATCATCGTCCTCTTTATTAGCTTTCGTTGGAGCAACCTTTGAGTCAGACTTCTCTTCCTTGCCCTTCTTCCAATGGCACTGTGTTGCAAAATGACACATTTCTCCACATCTGAAGCATCTGACTTTGGATATGTCCTTTTTCTTTCTCTTCTGCTTTCCTTGTTGTCCCGCTGATGCAAGAGTTGCATCCTCCTCTTCCCCCTTCTTGACTTTGATCCCTTTGCTACTGCTTCCGGCCTTGGTCAACCGTCAGATCTCTTCCTGCTGAAGAGCTGCTCACATCTCCTCCTAACTAGGAAGAGAAGCCCTGCTCAAGATGCTTTGGAAAAGGGTTTCCCAGTCTTCAATGACCACATTCAGGGTAGTCCTTACCATAAATTCAGGATATGGTGTAGCCCCAACAGAAGGTAGTTGGTCACAACTCCCTTGCAACCTGAGAAGGAAGGGATCCATTTCTTCTCCCTTTTGCATCTGAAACCGTCTCAACTGACTCTCAAGCAACATCTTCTGCTGAACGAAAGTTCCCTTGTACAAAGTGGTCAAGGCCTTTGACATTTCCCTTGTTATGTCTTTCTCAACAATATGTGGGATAACATGATCCTTGACCTCATCCAAGATCATGCACTTTGCTTTTGCCTGAGCCTCATCGTACTTCTTGAGAGCATCAACATCAATCGGAACAACAACCATCTTCAAGGCATAATCCTTTATGGGATTTTTATCCAAAACTGCCAGGATCTTGGCCTTCCAATGACGAAGTTCGATGCTCCATCCAACCTGTCTTGATCCCTCAATTAACTTCCATCTCTGCTCAAATGAATGTCGAATTGGTTCTCTTCTCCCTCTTTCGTTGTTGCCCCAACAAAAATCAGATCTAAATTTCTTTAGCGCTAGAAATCTTCTAACGAACAAGCTCCCTCTGAATTTCGATTTCCTTCACGGAAATCCTTTTGCCAACCACTATCGAACCACACCTCTTTGATCTCTCTTTCCTGTTGCTCAGCACTGGATCTAGATTTCTTGGCAAGAAATCTTTTGAGGAACTGATTCCCTCTACTTTGCTTCTGCTCTACTAGGTATTGTTCTACACTAGCAGAATCAACACCCCACCAACAACTCTAGATGAAGTTTGCGCTACACCTCTAGCCCCGACAACAAGAAAAATGAGACGCAACAATCTTTGTGTTGGCCCAGTAATCATTACGCTGCCCTTAGCAGCAACAACGTCAGCCAATCAGGTTGACGCAGGCTCTGTGTGAGCCTCCCTTGATAACTATGTCACCCCTCCTCTTCTCTCTCGGCCAGAAACTATGTTGTCTCTCGGAACAACTGTCTTCAATAGATATTTTCCTCTGTCCTTTCGCCGATGGCTTCAGTCCTCCTTGATCTGCAATCCCTTTGATACCATGTGAAAATTTCTGAATCTAAAAAACCAAAAATCCTACTGCAGTAAATTGATTGGCATTACCTACTTGTTTTCTTCGCTTTAACAAGTTATTTTCATAAATATTCAGAAAACATTAATGCAAATGCACAAAAGCCTACACCACTATACAAATCAAGAATTGAAAAATAAATGAGATAATCACACAAAGGACACACTTATTTTTGGAGTAAACGTCCCCAGAAAAACCCAATGCGAAAAAATCAATTCAATAGATATGAGGGCTTTATTATTAAGAAGATTTTTGAATACAACTAGGGTGCCAAATTCGGCTCACCCAACAGAGAATAAACCCGGTAGAAGTACCTCTATCCGAAGACAAATATTTTGGTGAATTGAGCAACTGGATGGACAAAGCCCACAAGTGACTGCATTGTCCCCAGTGCTAGGCAGCAATGGCTACTCAAGCTCTGTGCTAGAACCATGTCACCTCCTCTAGGAGTTGCGTCCCCTCCCATCTCAGAAATCGACCTGCTGAACTGCTGCTCGATATGCCTCTAGCCTCTTTGTCACCCTTCTGGAGTTGTGTTGTCTCTCCCTAGTGCTATGCTGCCTCTCTGCTATGTATTCTCGGCCTTAGAATGAAGTCCCTCTGCTGAACTGCCCCTCTCTGCACTAGAAACTCACTCTGAAATTCTTAGTAAACCACACCCCAAAATTTCAAACTAGCTCAAGTGTTGCTCTATGTGTGTGGTTTCTCCAACATACCCCAAGCCTTCATTCATACTTTTCCTGTTGAGAAATCAATGGTCTAGATTAAGACTCTAATCAACGGTTACGATTAAATTAGACTTGATCCTCATCTCTCAGAAGCTTCTCACCCATATTTTCATTAATACTCATTAATATTTTAATTTTCCTAAGTTTAGACTTAGGAACCCCATTAAAAATATTAATTATTTTAATAAAATACAATTAGGGTGGAATTTCACCAAACGATTTCTGGATCTTGGATATCTCATGTGTTCTAGCTCCTCCACAAAATTTCGAAGCTAGAGCACATTCGATGCTACCCAAAAATCAACGCCGGGGTGCGTACATAAGAGAGACAAAGGTAGAAGCTAAGGAGTGATTCAAGGATAAGTATCAGTGTTTCATTTCAGTTTTGTATGCATGAAATTCATAACTCTGATATATGTGGGTTATGATTTTGATGGTTATGTTTGAGCTACCCTAATATGATATTTTAGACATGTTGATTGGTCAAATGTGCTAGTTTGACTTGTTATGACTAATGCAGGGAAACTACAAGAAGCAAGTGTTTGGCAAGAACACAAATGCATTGGAAGAACATGCATTTCTTCCTATTATTTAAATAAAATGGAAATGAGGAATCATAGTTAAAGGGCGGGCAACATTAACCCGTAGTTACTCATGTAGTAGCATTGTTACATTGACTGAGGTAAAACAAAAATGAGTTTCTACATCTGAAAATCTCTCACAAAATTGACTGAAATAGATGTACAGGTAGAAATGGAAGGAGATTGCTAGTAGAATTCCCTTGTAACCAATGTATCGGAAGATCTAGTTCAGGTGGCAAGTGTTGGAAATATTGAGGGGGAGGGGCGGAGGGAGGGGGGCGTGAATCATTATTCCTTAGAAATTAACACTTTTAAATTTTTTCAGAGCATTAGTTAATCTTCAATTATTATTAATGTTTATGCAATAATAGAAATAAATAAAATAACACAATAGACACAAGAATTTTAGGTGGAAAACCCCCTCTGGGTCAAAAACCACTGAACACTTTTCTAATAAATTCTTTAATATTCATCCCCAACTGAAATGAAAACAACAACTTCCTAGAATTTTAGAAAATAATTCATCTCCAACTCCCACTGGAAGAACGCCCCATCAACCTAGTTTCTTCAATAGTCAACTGAATGGATGCCCCAACATCCTAGACCAACCTACCACCCTGAAGTGTTTATAGGCTCCAACCTATAGGCGACTTCATGCACCAACCTAACACCTCCCTGCCACCCTATAATGACTGAAATGAGACAAGTGTGGATTCTCATATCAAGGACAATAATTTGCGATACAATATGATTTAAAATGATTTTAATCGAGCACCCAATCACACTATGACCTGCAACCCAACCATGACATCATCCCAACAGAGACTCCTATACCTCCCAATAATTCCTTTTCGACTCTAGGTAGATTGACTCTTTTACAATAATGACTCTTCCAATGATGACACTTTTACAAATGACTCTTTTACAATTTTACAATGATGACTCTTGGCCTTGACACTTCTTCACAATACATGGGTGACTGTCATGTCTTCAAAGGATGTCCCGTTGCAATGCTTCCTTTGATTTGATACTTCTGCTCTTGAATTCTTGCTTGAAGTTGTACTTGAATCTTCTTCTACCTACATGCAAAATTTTCCCAGTGAAACCAATCCCAAAACAAAACAAAATACCCTTCAACTTACCTCTGCATGCAAAACACATGTAAGTGCATAATAATGAATAAATTAAAATTAAAATTACAATGCGTACCTGAAGTGTGCTTGTCACTTTTGTTGTTGACTTGTTGCAGTAGTAGACAAAGACTCCCACTCTTGATATAGGCTTGGACTCTATGCAAGACTATAACCAAAACTGGCCTAAAGATACATACAATAAAAACTAATGACAGACCCTGGACTTGTGATGGACCAAGTTCTAAGTACAACAACAGAGACCGTTCTATCAACTATGACAAGACAAGTAACATGAACTTACAACATCATATAGATTTAGCAGACTTGGTGTAACATCAAGAATATGTAGCATCAAATGTGTAGTATCAAGAATAGGACATCTGAAATGTGGTATCAAAACTAACTTTGTCATATAAAGACATAGAGATATAATCGAGGCCTTGTATGTACTTACATTGTCCTGCAAAAACGTATGTCAAAGATTATACTCATATTTGAAATGTAAACACTAATCATACATATCTTGTTGTAGGAGACTTACCCTTGATTGTTGATGTGTGGTGCTTACTGCAGTGATCCTTGAATGCATGTTTTTTCTTGCCTTCTAGGCTAGATATTGAATCTATTGTATCTATGTAATTTCGGATCTCCAGGGTCTGCAATTTCATCCTGTGGTAGCACTCTGAGTCATTTTTCCAACCCCACAGGTCTAATCAAGATTGGATTCTTCAAGAAAGAGTTATGTCCAATCGCCCACGATGACCCGATTATAGATTGTTTCAGTAGAGCGAACTTGTACAAAGTGCCACGTGTCACTATTGCGACCTTCGGCCATGAAAACGTTACTCAACAAACTACAGTCCATCTTATTTCTGTGGCTATTTATGAAATTTGAATCCAATGCTCAGAGAGACAGTTATGACGATTTTCCCAATGTCACCTGTTTGACATGAAATTCAGGAACTTGCAAAAACCCTAACTTCCTCAGATCATATCTCTGAAAATATAGCGAACCAAGGTTTGAAATTCAGTCATGAGGTTCATCAATATTTCGGCTCAAATGGGTTTTAATTTCGATTATGAAGCTTTGCAGAAAAACAGTTATAGCAAAAATGCCACGATGACCTGTTTGAAGCCACCAAATCCCTACTAGAGGAGGATATGAGGGTCATTATTTATATGAATGTCTTGATTTCAGAGGGTCCTCAACAAGTGAACATTGTAGGGATTTTAGGAGAATTTTTATTATTATTAATTATTGACTATTCAATAACCACAACCAATTATGAGTGCCATGCCACAACCCCATAGGGTTTTAGCCCATTAACTGAGGTTACTAACTTCAAACATGAAAATCTCTCAAACCATGAAGAACTACTTGGCGTGCCATATATCAACGGAAACATCACGACGAGTAGAATCCATCTAGAAGATCCTTGACTCAGAATAGAGTAAGTTGTCAAGTAAAAATGTCCATGCAAGATTGGGGTAGCCTTGGTGCTGCTTTGGTTGACATCAATGACAACCAGTGATAAAAAATCTTCCCCTTTAGTATTGATGGCAACACAAGTACTTCCCCTGCAATCATGACATCTTTTCCTACTGCCTTCTCTCCCCCTTTGTCATCAATGGCAAAGGGTAACACCCCTTGAAAAACAACCATCTTGCGAACCTGTACACGCCTCCACTCCCCCTTTCTACTCTAGTAGATAAGAGAAAAAGTCTAATGAAAACTTGGGAGAATCCCAGGCTTTTGGTGAAGATACTCAAATGCTTCATGAGTTAATGGTTTGGTAAAGATGTCAGCAATTTGTTCCTTTGTGCCAACATATTCAAGCTTGATATTATTTTAAGCGACCTACTCTCTAACGAAATGATATTTAATCGGAGTTTGTTTCGTTTTGGAATGCATCATAGGATCCTTGGAGATACTGATGGCGCTGGTGTTATCAAAAAATATGGGAATAAGCTCATCAAACTTGACGTGAATATCTTGCAAAATTGGCTTCATCCAAAGAACTTGAGTACAACAAGCTACTTTCGTGACATATTCTGCTTCTGTTGTGGATAACGAGATTGAGGACTGCTTTTTACTTAACCATGAAACAAGACAACCACCTAGATAGAATGTTGCTCCACTGGTACTCTTACGATCATCAACACTACCTGCCCAATCTGCATCTGTATAAGCTTGGATGACTAGATCATTTCCTTTGGGATACCATAGACCATATTCCACTGTGCCTTTAAGATACCGAAGAAATCTTTTGATGACAATAATATGAGATTCTTTTGGTGCTGCTTGGAATCTTGCTACTTGTCCAACTTCCTACATCACATCAGGCTAGGAAGATGTCACATATAAGAGACTACCAATCATGGATATATACAACCTTTGGTCCACATCCTTTGATGAATTTTCTAACCTTAACTTGCAACATGTTACCATGGGGGTAAGGACTGGCTTGAAATCTTCCATCTGGAATTTCTTGAGCATTTCTTTGATGCACTTGGTTTGATATATGAATATTCCTTTATCCTGCTGAGAAATCTAAATCCCTAAGAAGTATGTTAGTTTGCCAATAACAGACATTTCAAACTCACTTTGCATTTTTGTGGCAAAGTCTTTATTTAATCTGTCATCACTACTTCTAAAGATTATAGCATCCACATATACTTCGATAATTGTTAGGTTATATCAATCTACTTTCACATAAAGATTGATGTCAACACTTCGTTTCTTGAATCCCTATTGATGTAGATATCCATCAAGACGAGCATACCAAGACCTAGGAGCTTTCTTGAGACCATATAGAGCCTTCTTTAATTTGCAAACGTAGTCTTCTTTGTTAGAGAGCAGAAAACCTTCGGGTTGTTCAATGTAAACTTCTTCCTCCAATTCACCATTTAGAAAAGCTAACTTAACATCTATTTGGTAGACCTTGATTTTTCTTAAGCAAGCATAAGCGAGAAACATCCTGATAGCTTCCATTCTGCCAACAGGAGCAAATGTTTCTTCAAAATCAATTCCTTCAACTTGTGCATATCCTTTGCACACTAATCTTGCCTTGTTCCTAGTAACCTGTAATCCTTCAACTGTTTTGCTACCCCTGAACCTGTAATGGAACTGCCATCTTGTTCAAACTACCTTCCTGTCAATCGCAGACTTGTGCCATATATTGTTGCATAGGCTCCTCCTCTACAAACATTAAGGAGTGAACAAGCCAAATTGTTCAAAATATTGAGTCACCTAACAAGCCATCTTGACTTGAGTCATTATCTGAAGCAACTACTAATTCCTCATGACCTTTTGCTTTTACAAATCCTTAAAGCATAACCGTTGAAACCTTGTTAT
The DNA here is from genome assembly GCA_031772625.1 of Pinus tabuliformis. NCBI lineage: Eukaryota > Viridiplantae > Streptophyta > Pinopsida > Pinales > Pinaceae > Pinus > Pinus tabuliformis. The sequence continues at coordinate 1,236,341,168 of CM062805.1, read as the reverse complement.
CTGCTTTATCTTCCTGTACCTGTTTCCCTTTCCAAACCTTCTTATTCCTACAATCTCGAGCCATGTGCCCATAGTTATGACACTTGAAGCATTCAATGTTGTCCATAGGTGATTCCATCTGATATCTGCAACCGCGAGCGTTATGGCCATAGTTATGGCATTTGAAACATTCAATGTTTGGCCCATCTAGCATGTATTCTCTTCTGACAAAATCATCGTGGAACCTGTCTCGTGATCCTGCAAACTTGCTTCTAGGGTTTTGTAGATAATGATTGTACATGTCAAAAACTTCACAATCCCTAGCCATATGTCCATAGTTAGCACATAAAAAAAAATAACCATTAAATAAATGTGCGTACCTGAATGGTTCATTCGGATGTGATGGTCCTTGATAGTTGTACCTGTCAATAACTTTATAATCCTTGACCATATGTCTATAGTTAGCGCATGAAAAACAATATCCATTAAATAAACGAACATACCTGGAATATTTTTCATTCTTCTTTGGAGGCTGTGTTGTAGTTTGTTGTGGTCCTATATTCTTGATTGTTTTGGTCTTATTCTTTGGAGTTGCAACATTCTTCTTTGGCTTTTCACTTTGATCAACTTCCTTCCTAGAATCATCTTGCGAAGATGTGCAGCTTGTACCTTCATCAACTGGAGCTTTACCATCTTTAATTACCTTCATTTTTGCTTCTTCATCTGTCTTATCTTGTAAGTGTTATTTTTGTGATCCCTTGAGTTTGTTGATCTCATCACTGGTTGCATCAAGTTCTTCTTGCTTTTGAGCAAGATCTTCTTGAAACCATATTTTCAAGACCTTCCTTCTCTTTTCTGCCTCCTCAACCTATAGCTTGAGAAGAGTGGTCTTCTCTACTTCTCTGTTTAGAACCTGTATCTGTTCCTTCTGCTTCTAATTTTCAATCCTGAGTCTAATTCTACTGAAGATGCTTCTAATTCCTTTTGCTTTTGGTCAATAGTGGATATGTATCTTTGATCAGATTCCTTCCTTTTAATTTCTGATTCCTGCATCTATTGTGTGATCCTGCTAATCTCTGCAAATGTTGTGTCAAGTTCTTGTTGCTTCTGTTGGAATTTTCTCTTGAGGTCTCATGTCGCTGTATTCTTGATTTATTCCAATTGAGTTCTAAGACTACTAATCATCTTCTCAACTCTTCATTTTCTTTGATGAGTTCTTTTGTTGTCTTGAATTCTGCTTCCAAAAACCTTGTCTTTTCCTTTTGACTTTTGAGTTCCTTTATCACCTTGATCACTTGATTTTGAAACTCTGGTTTATTCATTTCTCCCATTTCTTCATCATAATCAGAAGGATTTGATTTTTTAATAACATTTTGACCTGATTGCTTTGTTGAATAGAGATTATGAAGCTTTTCCCAAAGAGCTTTATTTGTTGAACATTGACCAAGTTTTGTTTTCATAGAATTTGGCAAAACATTCAAAATTACATTCATGGCCTTTGAATTGTACCTTTTAGCTTCGTCGGTAGATGTGTCTCCAGAAACAATTGATTCCCATACTCCATGTGTCTGAAAATGTACTTCCATCTTGGATTCCCATATCTAGTAATTATCTACATTAAAATTAGGGATTGGTACACAATACTCACTTTCTTCAGATTTTGTTGTACCTATACCTTCCTTTGAAATCCTTGTAACCTGCTTCTTTGACATTCCCATCTCTATGCTCTAAAAACCGACTTCCAACGGTTAAGCTATTATTGAAGGAACCAAGATTTGATTCCAATTGTTGGAAATATTGAGGGGGGGTGAATCAGTGCTCCTTAGCAACTAGCACTTTTAAATCTTTTCAGAGCATTAGTTAATTTTCGATTATTATTAATATTTATGCAGTAATAATTGTAAATAAAAGAACATAGTAGACACAAAGAATTTTAGGTGGAAAAGCCCCTCCGGGTTAAAAACTACCGAACACTTTTCTAATAAATTATTTTATCGTCAGCCCCAACTAAAATGAAAGCAACAACTTCCTAGAATTCTAGAAAATCATTCTTTTCCGGCTCCCACTAGAAGGACGCCCCAATGCCCTGGTTTCTTCAGTAGTCAACTGAATAGATGCCTGAACATCCTAGAACAACCTACCACCCTAAAGTGTTCATAGGCTCCAACCTGTAGGTGAATTCATGCACCAGCCTAGCACTTCCCTGCCACCCTATAATGACTGAAATGAGACAAGAGTGTGGATTCCCGTACTAGGGACAATGATACATGACTCAATATGATTTACAATTATTTTAACTGAACACCCAATCACACTATGACCTGCAACCCAACCATGACATCATCCCAATAGAGACTCCTATACCTCCCAATAATGCCTTTTCAACTCTAGGTAGATTGACTCTTTTACAATAATGACTCTTCCAATGATGACACTTTTACAAATGACTCTTTTACAATTTTACAATGATGACTCTTGGCCTTGAAATTTCTTCACAATATTTGAATGACTGTCATGTATCCAAAGGATGTCCCGTTGCAATGCTTCCTTTGATTTGATAATTCTGCTCTTGAATTCTTGCTTGAAGTTGTACTTGAATCTTCTTCTACTTGGATGCAAAATTTTCCCTGCGAAACCAATCCCAAAACAAAACAAAATACCCTTCAACTTACCTCTGCCTGCAAAACACATGTACGTGCATAATAATGAATAAATACAAATTAAAATTACAATGTGTACCTGAAGTATGCTTGTCACTTTTGTTGTTGACTTGTTGCAGTAGTAGACAAAGAATCCCACTCTTGATATAGGCCTGGAATCTATGCAAGACTATATCCAAAACTGACCTAAAGATATATACAATAAAAACTGATGACAGACCCTAGACTTGTGATGGACCAAGTTCTAAGTACAACAACAAAGACCATTCTATCAACTATGACAAGATATGTAGCATGAACTTACAACATCATATAGATTTAGCAGACTTGGTGTAGCATCAAATGTGTAGTATCAAGAACAGAACATCTGAAATGTGGTATCAAAACTACCTGTGACATATAGAGACATAGAGATATAACCGAGACCCTTTATGTACTTACGTTGTCTTGCAAAAACATATGTCAGAGATGATACTCATATTTGAAATGTAAACACTAATCATACATACCTTGCTGTAGGAGACTTACTGTTGATTGTTGATGTGTGGTCCTTACTGCAGTGATCCTTGAATGCATGCTTTTTCTTGCCTTCTAGGAGCTCGATATTGAATTTGTTGTATCTATGTATTTTCGGATCTCCAGGGTATGCAATTTCGTCTTGTGGTAGCACTCTGAGTCCTCTTTCCAACCCCATAGGTCTGATCAAGATTGGATTCTTCAAGAAAGAGTTATGCCCAATCGCCCACGATGACCTGATTATAGACTGGTTCAATAGAGCAAACTTGTATGAAGTGCCAAGTGTCATTGTTGCGACCTTCGACCGTGAAAACACTACTCAACAAACTGCAGCCTGTCCTATTTCTGTGACTATTTACAAAATTTGAATCCAATGCTCAGAGAGACAGTTATGACGATTTCCCCAACATCGCTTGTTTGGCATGGAATTCAGGAGCCTGCACAAACCCTAACTTCCTCAGATCATATCTCTGAAAATATAGCGAACCAAGATCTGAAATTCAGTCATGAGATTCACCGAGATTTCGGTTCAAATGGGTTTTAATTTCAGATTCTAAGGCTTCGCAGAAAAACAATTATAGCGAAAATGCCACGATGACCCGTTTGAAGCCACAAAATCCCTACTAGAGGAGGATATAAGGGTCATTATTTATATGAATGTCTTGAGTTGAGAGGGTCCTCAACAAGTGAACACTGGAGGGATTTTAGGAGAATTTTTTTATTATTAATTATTGACTGTTCAATGGCCACATCCAATTATGAGTGCCATGTCACAACCCCATAGGGTTTTAGTCCATTAACTAGGGTTACTAACTTCAAACATGAATATCTCTCAAACCGTGAAGAATTACTTGGCTTGCCATATATCAACGGAAACATCTCGACGAGTAGAATCCATCTAGAAGATCCTTGACTTATAATAGAGTAAGTTGTCAAGTCAAAATGGCCATGCAAGATTGGGGTAGCCCCTGGTGTTGCTTGGGTTGACATCAATGACAACCACTGATCAACAATCTCCCCCTTTGGCATTGATGGCAACTCAAGTACTCCCCCTGCGATCATGACACATCTTCCTACTACCTTCTCTCCCCCTTTGTCATCAATGGCAAAGGGTAACTCCCCCTGACAAATAACCATCCTCCACTCCCCTTTTCTACTCGAGTAGATAAGAGAAAGAGTCTAATGAAAAATTAATCCCAAGCTTTTGGTGAAGATACTCAAATGCTTCATGAGGTAATGGTTTGGTAAAGATGTTAGCGATTTGTTCCTTTGTGCCAACATATTCAACCTTGATATTCTTTTCAGCGACCTGCTCTCTAACGAAATGATATTTAATCGGAGTGGAATTCGTTTTGGAATGCATCGCAAGATTCTTGGAGATACTGATGGTGTTGGTTTTATCGCAAAATATGGGAATAGGCTCATCGAACTTGACTTGAAGATCTTGCAAAGTTTTCTTCATCCAAAGAACTTGATTACAAGAAGCTGCTTCCATGACATATTCTGCTTCTGCTATGGATAACAAGATTGAAGACTGCTTTTTACTTAACCATGAAACAAGGCAACCACCTAGATAGAATGTTGCACCACTGGTACTCTTACGATCATCAACACTTCCTACCCAATCTGCATCTGTATAAGCTTGGATGACCAGATCATTTCCTTTGGGATATCATAGACCATATTCCACTGTGCCCTTAAGATACTGAAGAATTCTTTTGACGGAAATAATATGAGATTCTTTTGGTGCTGCTTGGAATCTTGCTACTTTTCCAACTTCCTACATCACATCAGGCTGGGAGGATGTGACATATAAGAGACTGCCAATCATGGATCTATACAACCTTTGGTCCACATCCTTTGATGAATTTTCTAAGCTTAACTTGCAACATGTTACCATGGGGGTAAGGACTAGCTTGCAATCTCCAATCTGTAATATCTTGAGCATTTCTTTGATGTACTTGGTTTGATATATGAATATTCCTTTATCCTGCTGAGAAATCTAAAACCCTAAGAAGTATGTCAGTTCGCCAATCATAGACATTTCAAACTCACTTTGCATTTTTGTGGCAAAGTCTTTATTTAATCTGTCATCACTACTTCCAAAGATTATATCATCCACATATACTTCAATAATTGTTAACTTATCTTGATCTACTTTCACATAAAGATTGATGTCAACACTTCCTTCCTTGAATCCCTGTTGATGTAGATATCCGCCAAGAAGACGAGCATACCAAGCCCTAGGAACTTGCTTGAGACCATATAGAGAATTCTTTAATCTGTAGACGTAGTCTTCTATGTCAGAGAGCAAAAAACCTTCGGGTTGTTCAATGTAAACTTCTTCCTCCAATTCACCATTTAGAAAAAACTAACTTAACATCGATTTGGTAGGCCTTGATTTTTTTTCGAGCAAGCATAAGTGAGAAACATCCTAATAGCTTCCATTCTGGCAATAGGAGAAAATGTTTCTTCAAAATCGATTCCTTCAACCTATGCATATCCTTTGCGCACTAATCTTGCCTTGTTCATGGTAACCTGTAATCCTTCAACTGTTTTTCTCCCCATGAACCTGTAATGGAATTGCCATCTTGTTCAAACTACCTTCCTGTCAATCGTAGACTTGTGCCATATACTGCTACATAGATTCCTCCTCTACAAACATTAAGGAGTCAACAAGCCAGACTGTTCAAAAAAGTGAGTCACCTAACAGGCCATCTTGACTCGAGTCATTATCTGAAGCAACTACTAATTCCTCGTGACCTTTTGCTTTTACAAATCCTGAAAGCATAATTGTTGAAACCTTGTTATCTGCTTTGTCTTCCTGTACCTGTTTCCTTTCCCAGACCTTCTTATTCCTGCAATCTCGAGCCATGTGCCCATAGTTATGACACTTGAAGCATTCATTGTTGTCCATAGGTGATTCCATCTGATATTTGCAACCGCGAACCCTATGGCCATAGTTATGGCATTTGAAACATTCAATGTTTGGCCCATATAGCACGTATTCTCTTCTAAAAAATCCATCGTGGAACTTGTCTCCTGATCCTACAAACTTGCTTCTAGGGTTCTGTAGATAATGATTGTACCTGTCAAAAACTTCACAATCCTTGGCCATATGTCCATAGTTAGCACATGAAAAACACCATTAAATAAATGTGCGTACCTGAATGGTTCATTCGGATGTGATGGTCCTTGATAGTTGTACCCGTCAATGACTTTACAATCCTTGGCCATATGTTCATAGTTAGCACATGAAAAACAATAACCATTAAATAAACGAACATACTTGGAATATTTTTTATTCTTCTTTGGAGGCGGTGTTGTAGTTTGTTGTGGTCCTTTGTTCTTGATTGCTTTGGTCTTGTTCTTTGGAGTTGCAACATTATTCTTTGGCTTTTCACTTTGACCAACTTCCTTCTTAGAATCATCTTGCAAAGATGTGGAACTTGTACCTTCATCAACTGGAGCTTTACCATCTTTAATTGCCTTCATTTTTGCTTCTTCATTTGTCTTATCTTATAAGTGTTCTTTTTGCTGAGTTTGTTGATCTCATCATGGGTTGCATCAAGTTCTTCTTGCTTTTGAGCAAGATCTTCTGGAAACCATCTTTGCAAGACCATCCGTCTTTTTTCTACCTCCTCAACCTGTAGCTTGAGAAGAGTGGTCTTCTCTACTCTGTTTAGAACCTGTATATGTTCCTTTTGCTTCTCATTTTCAATCTTGAGCCTACTTCTATTGAAGATGTTTCTAATTCACTTTTCTTTTGGTCAACAACGGATATGTATCTTTGATCAAATTCCTTCCTTTTAATTTCTGCTTCATGCATATGTTGTGTGACCCTGCTAATCTCTACAAATGTTGTTTCGAGTTCTGCTTACTTTTGTTGGACTTTTCTCTTAAGGTCGTGTGTCGTTATATTCTTGATTTCTTCCAATTGAGTTCTAAGACTACTAATCATCTTCTTAGACTCTTCATTTTATTTAATGAATTCTTTTGTTGTCTTGAATTCTGCTTCCAAAATCTTGTCTTTTCCTTTTGACTTTTGAGTTCCTTTATCACCTTGATCACTTGATTTTGAAACTCAGTTTTACTCATTTCTCCATTTCTTCATCATAATTAGAAGGATCCGAATTTTTATTAACATCCTAATCTAATTGCTTTGTTGAGTAGAGATTATGAAGCTTTTCCCAAAGAGCTTTAGTTGTTGAACATTGACCAACTTTTGTTTTCACAGAATTTGGCAAAACATTTAAAATTACATTCATGGACTTTGAATTGTACCTTTTAGCTTTGTCAGTAGATTTGTCTCACGAAACAATTGATTCCCATACTCCATGTGGCTGCAAATGTACTTCCATCCTGGATTCCCATATCCAGTAATTATTTGCATAAAAAACAGGGGTTGGTACACAATACTCACTTTCTTCAAATTTTGTTGTACATGTACCTTCCTTTGAAATCCTTGTAACCTGCTTCTTTGACTTTCCCATCTCTATGCTTTGAACACTGACTTCCGGCGGTTAAGTTGTTATTGAAGGAACCAAGCTCTGATTCCAATTGTTGGAAATACTGGGGGGTGAATCAATATTTGTCAGCAATTAGCACTTCTAAATATTTTCAGAGCATTAGTTAAAATTCAATTATTATTAATGTTTATGCAGTAATAACAATAAATAAAATAACACAGTAGACACAAGAATTTTAGGTGGAAAACCCCCTCCGGGTCAAAAACCACCTAACGCTTTTCTAATAAATTCTTTGATCTTCAGCCCCAACTGAAATGAAAGCAACAACTTCCTAGAATTCTAGAAAAGCATTCTTCTCCAGCCCCCACTGGAAGGATGCCCCAACACCCTGGTTTCTTTAGTAGTCAACTGAATGGATGCCCCAACATCCTAGACCAACCTACCACCTTGAAGTGTTCACAGTCTCCAACTTGTAGGCGACTTCATGCACCATCCTAGCACCTCCCTGCCACCCTATAATTACTAAAATGAGACAAGAGTGTGGATTCCTGTACCAGGGACAATGATCTGCTATACAATATGATTTACAATGATTTTGACCGAACACCCAATCACACTATGACCTGCAACCCAACCATGACATCATCCCAACAGAGACTCCTATAGCTCCCAATAATGCCTTTTCAACTCTAGGCAGATTGACTCTTTTACAATAATGACTCTTCCAATGATGACACTTTTACAAATGACTCTTTTATAATTTTACAATGATGACTCTTGGCCTTGACACTTCTTCACAATATTCAGATGACTATCATGTCTTCAAAGGATGTCCCGTTGCAATGCGTCCTTTGATTGGATACTTCTGCTCTTGAATTCTTGTTGAAGTTGTACTTGAATCTTCTTCTACCTACGTGCAAAATTTGCCCAGCGAAACCAATACCAAAACAAAACAAAATACCCTTCAACTTACCTCTGCCTACAAAACACATGTAAGTGCATACTAATGAATAAATACAAATTAGAATTACAATGAGTACCTGAAGTGTGCTTGTCACTTTTGTTGTTGACTTGTTGCAGCAGTAGACAAAGACTCCCACTCTTGATATAGGCCTAGACTCTATGCAAGATTATATCTAAAACTGGCCTAAAGATATATACAATAAAAACTGATGACAGACCCCAGACTTGTGATGGACCAAGTTCTAAGTACAACAACAAAGACCATTCTATCAACTATGACAAGACAAGTAACATGAACTTACAACATCATATAGATTTAGCAGACTTGGTGTAGCATCAAATGTGTTGTATCAAGAATAGGACATCCGAAATGTTGTATCAAAACTAACTGTGACATATAGAGACAGAGAGATATAACCAACACCTTGTATGTACTTACATTGTCTTGCAAAAACATATGTCAGAGATGATACTCATATTTGAAATGTAAACACTAATAATACATACCTTGTTGTAGGAGACTTACCCTTGACTGTTGATGTGTGGTCTTTACTGCAGTGATCCTTGAATGCATGCTTTTTCTTGCCTTCTAGGAGCTCGATATTGAATCTATTGTATCTATGTAATTTCTAATCTTCAGCGTCTGCGATTTCGTCCAATGGTAGCACTCTTAGTCCTCTTTCCATCCCCACAGGTCTGATCAAGATTGGATTCTTCAAGAAAGAGTTATGCCCAATCGCCCACGATGACTTGATTATAGACTGGTTTAGTAGAGAGAACTTGTACGGAGTGCCACGTGTCACTGTTGCGACCTTCAACCGTGAAAACACAACTCAACAAACTACAGGGCGTCCTATTTATGTGACTATTTACGAAATTTGAATCCAATACTCAGAGAGAGTTATGACAATTTTCCCAACGTCACCTGTTTGACATGGAATTCGGGAGCCTGCAAAAACCCTAACTTCCTCAGATCATATCTCCGAAAATATAATGAACCAAGATCTAAAATTCGGTCACGAGGTTCATCAAGATTTCGGCCCAAATGGATTTTAATTTCAGATTTTGAAGCTTCGCAGAAAAACAGTTATAGCAAAAATGCCATGATGACCTGTTTGAAGCCACAAAATCCCTACTAGAGGAGGATATGAGGGTCATTATTTATATGAATGTCTTGAGTTCAGAGGGTCCTCAACAAGTGAACATTTGAGGGATTTTAGGAGATTTTTATTATTATTATTAATTATTAACTATTCAATGACCACAACCATTTATGAGTGCCATGCCACAACCCCATACGGTTTTAGCCCTATTGACACCTAATCCTCTGCAATTGGGTGAATTTGGAATCTGAACAATCATCAAGAAGATGAACTGAGCAGTCACATTCTTTGTATATAACAATAGCTACCTAATGAAATAAATCCTATCAGTTTTCTACCAAACTAGAGTTACTCCTGGCGTAACATGGTATCAGAGCCAGCTCCCTGTTTACCCTTTATGTCTTTGTAACTCCTGATCTGCTCCATTGCTCTCTCTATAATTCTATCTGCCATACCTACGTTCTGTCTGCCACACCTACGCTGCCCTGAAATATTCTATTTATGAATTCTTTGCGCCCTATTCATTTGAATGCGCTCAGACTCCAAAACCGTTTCATATTCTCTGCAAACTCATCTGTGTCCATAACGCACTGCCTTTCCAGCGCTGCCTCTGCTGCAAACTCACTATTGAAACGTTGAATGATGAAAGTCTGCTTCTCAGAAGTCGATGGAAGAACGAACAAAGGCTGATCGCGTTGAAAGAGAAAAACTGATTGTTTCAGCTGGTGATGAATATGAAGGAAACTGTCAATCAATCACTGTTAATGGCACCTCATACCGATCAAATCCAACGACAGAGACCGGGCTTCTTCATGTGGAGAATGGCGAGGGAGTATGTTCTTCTCTTGTAAGTAAAATAGATAACGTAGATAGTACGTTTCAGTGTGCGGAACTAATGACGTTTTGCAATAGTCGCAAGCATCAGTTATGCTTGTCGAGCTGAGCCAGTCCAGGAACCTTCCGTTTTATAATCTCTGCAGTAGCTACAGTCTTGCTTATTGCTTGTCCCATTGCTTTGAATGATCCATCGCTTCCTTAGTTGTCCAGTTGCACAATACCTTCTGCGTAATGGTGTGGCTGCTCTGCGCAGCGGCAGCGTAATATTCGTGTTGTGAGAGCGGCCCGGTCGCAACATATTCGTGTTGCACTCCGTGGTATTGCAAACTGCTAAAAAGAGGTCAATTGCAACATAACGCTCTGTGGATGTTCTATTAACCGTGCCCGATGTATTTTAATGTTTGTCTCTATTTTAAAAGTCTGGTCAATATATATGACAGAGCGTTTTGAGTCTTGTGAACTGTGGAATGAACGCTATTTGAATAGTTCAGCACTGTGCGGTTGAAACAATATTTAAATTGCAGCTTTATTAAGTGATATACACTGCCTATGAACTGCATTTGAATAGGTCCAGCGAGTGGTCTATGGTATATATATTGAATGATATATATATATATATATATATATATATATATATATATATATATTGAATGGTTTTCATTTGTGCGTGGAGCTCTTGCTTAAAAGAAAATAAAAGGGGAGGTGATATGGAAATATTATATGAGGATATTTTATAAATTTTGGAGACATTTGAAGAAAACATAGTGCATAAAGAATTTGAAATATTTTTGCCCTTTTGAGTACAATTTCACTGTATATCAGCAGAAGTATTTTTTTTCTATCAGCAAAAGTTTTTTTTTACAGAATGCATTCAATCATCTCTATGGTAGGAATAGTTCTCACTGGCAAGGAGAACTATCCTGAATGGTCCCGGATGATAAAACACACCCTCATCTTCAATGAGTTGTGGAAAGGAGTGTGTGTCGGAGAAGGAGACAATGACCCAGTTCAACCTACCTCAGAGAAAGAACTCGTCATTTGGGAAAACAAGAACAGCAAAGCTTATGCATTAATCGCAACATCTATAAATGAAGAGGTGAGTCGCCATATTTCGTCATATTCAACTGCCTTTGAAACCCTACAAAAGCTGAAAGAACTCTATGACTCACATTCTGTACTTGAAGTTGTCCAACTCATGATTAAACTCTTCACTCTTAAACTGCAAAATAATGATCCTCTTGCTCTTGCATCTGAAGTAAAGTCTATAATGCATGATATCAAATCCACTAAGGTTGAGCTGGATATCCCTCTTATTGCTTTTCTCAAGGCACTTTATCCTACTTACTCCAATTATCTTGAGTCCTTACAAACAAATGGAAATCTTAAAGATATAACCTTTGACTCTCTTGTGAAAAAGTTTGCTGAAAGAGAGAAAGCTTTCGGAAAGAAGACAACACCTGAATCTTCTGAAGAGACTGTGTGCCTTGCTCATAAAGAAAAGCATCCTGCTCAAGACTCTACAAGAGGAAGAGGTGGACGAAGAGGAAGAGAAAGATATTTCAGAGGCAGGGGGGGCAGACATTCTCAAGGAGAAAAGGAAGATTTGCATTGCATTCGCTGCAAAAGAAATGGATCACATGATGCTTCTACATGCAAGCTACCATGGGACAAAATTGAGCAGAAAAGAAACCAACAGAAAGGTAAAACTGATGATACAGACAAAGGTAAAGCACTTGAATCCGCTCACTATATTGAGGCACAATGTAACATTGGAGTAAATGAAGATTTGTTTAATGCTTCACTTGCTTCTTCGAAAAATGATTGGTTGCTTGATTCAGGAGCAACCTGTCACATGACTCATAGAAAAGATTTTTTTGAAGATTTCACTCACAATGTTGATGGAGCAGTATACTTTGCAGATCAGTCAAAAATCAAGCCATCAGGGCTTGGCACAATCAGGCTTAAATTGCCTGGTCTTCCAGACTTTCTTCTGGATCATGTTCTATATCTCCCACAGCTCAAAAGAAACTTGCTGTCCTTGGTTCACGTCCGCCAACAAGGTCACTCCATTCATATGTTTGATGGCAAGCTTGAGGTAAGAAAAGCTTCTAACCACTCACTTGTCATGAGGGGAATAGAAGAAGAAAGGCTTCTCAAACTGCAAGGAACCTCTGCTCATGCACAACATTTCTCATATATTTCTCATCATGAAGAAGGTACACTTCCATCAAGTTTATTATGGCATGCTAGATTTGGACATTTAAACTATGACAGTCTCCGCTTATTGAAGAAAAATGGTGTTGTTGGTTTGCCTACAATTCCTAGGAAACATAAGCAATGTGATGCTTGCATTCTAGGAAAGCATAGCAAACAGTCTTTTCATGATTCACATTCAAGAGCACATAGGAAGCTTGAACTCATTCATTCATATTTATGCGGTCCAATGCCTGTTCCTTCTGCAAATGAAAATAAATATATCATGACGTTTATTGATGATTACACCAGAATGTGTTGGGTTTATTTATTGAAGAACAAATCTGATGCTTTTCAAACATTCAAGAATTTTCATAAATGGATTGAAAATGATGCACAATCTCATATTGGGTCTATTCACACTGATAATGGAAAAGAATATACATCAAATGAATTTGAAAACTATCTTCGTCAACATGGGATCAAACATCAAACAACTGTGCCTTATAATCCCCAACAGAATGGTGTAGCTGAAAGAATGAATAGAACAATCTTGAATATGGTATGATCAATGCTTTTCTTCAAAAATGTAAAGATAATGTTTTGGGTTGATGTTGTTCTATGTGTTGCATATATAAAGAATAGATGTCCATCTAATGCTATAAGAAACAAGACTCCTTATGAATTGTGGTATGGACATGTTCCTTCGGTAAAACATCTCAGGATCTTTGGTTCCACCTGTTACGCTTTGATACCAAAGGTACATAGAAACAAACTTGGTGCTAGAAGTCGTAAGTGTATCTTCTTGGGGTATTCAAACACCTCCAAAGCATACTGCCTCTATGATGAAGTAAATAAAAAGTTTGTTGTATCTAGAGATGTAATTTTTATTGAAACATCCAAATCTGATAATGTTGTTGAGCATCAACTTGATCGCTTGGATAGATTCGCAAAAACAAAATCATTTCAAGAATTTGATAATCAGATTCCACATCTTGAAGGGGGGATTCCTATACTAGACCAACATGTGAAATCTTTTTCTGAAGAACACTCTCCCCTGCATGAAACTCCAACAACGGATAATGCTTTAAGTGATGTAATTGATAGAATTGGGAGACTCAATCTTGATTCAGCCCCAACTCAATCAACAGAGCAGCCTGGACCATCTCAGAAAGGCCCCCCAAAGTGGCTGACAAAGACACTTGAAAGTGTTCATCCTGATGAAATTGGAAAAACAGGAACCAGAAATTCAAACCGACAAAATGGAGGTGATGTAGATGACTCTAATTCACTTGTTGATATGGATGTTTCTTATGATTGTGAATTGAACTTGTCTACAAATTTCGAACCAACTTCCTTCAAAGAAGCTGCTTCTCATGATGAATGGAAAGAAGTGATGCAAAAAGAGTATGATGCCCTCATAAAGAACGACACTTGGAAGCTGGTTGATCCTCCATTTGGAACCAAAACAATTGGCTGCAAGTGGGTCTACAAGAACAAGTACAAAGCTGATGGCTCACTTGACAAGCACAAAGCTAGGCTTGTGGCAAAAGGTTTTGCACAGAAGGAAGGGGTCGATTATGATGAAACTTTTTCCCCCACAGCAAAATGGGCCACCATACAGACACTCTTTGCATTAGCAGCTCAGAACGGTTGGAAAGTCCATCAAATGGATGTAAAAACTGCCTTCTTGAATGGAGATCTAAAAGAGAATGTTTTTATGTCCCAACCTGAAGGATTTGCTGTGAAAGGACATGAACATAAAGTATGCAAACTTGTGACGTCCTTGTATGGCCTCAAACAAGCACCGCAAGCCTGGTATGAAAAACTAACTGAGCATCTTCTGAAACTCAACTTCAATCAATTTGATCTTGATGATGCAACTTTATTTGTCAAGAAAGTTGGCAAAACAGTTGTATATCTTGTGGTATATGTAGATGATCTTTTAATGACAGGGAACAATGAAAGCTACATTGCATCCATAAAGAAGGAATTAGGGAAAAGTTTTGAAATGACTGATTTGGGCTATGTTCATTACTATCTTGGCATTGAAGTAACCCAACATCCAAAATCCATATTTCTTTCTCAAAAGAAATACATTGGAGATTTGTTAAACAGATTTGGCATGACAGAGTGCAATCCTCTTTCTATTCCAATGGAACAAAACTTAAAGCTCACATCTATTGAAGGACAAGAATCTGAGGATGCAACAAAGTATAGACAGCTTGTAGGAAGTCTCATCTACCTCACTACTACCAGACCAAACATTTCATTTGCTATTGGAATCCTCTCCAGGTTTATGCAAAAGCCTTGTGAGGGACATTGGTCTGCTGCAAAAAGAGTTCTAAGGTACTTGAAGGGAACTCAAGACCTTGGAATCAAGTATACACAGGTGGACGACTTCAGCTTGATTGGATACTCTGATTCAGACTTCGATGGAGACAAAGAAACTGGAGTATCTACTTCAGGATATGCTATGAGTCTTGGATCAGGAGCTGTCTCTTGGAGATCATGCAAACAATCAGTTCCAGCAGATTCCACAACAGAAGCAGAATACGTGGCAGCAGCTGAAGCAACGAAAGAAATTGTGTGGCTTAGGAAAATTCTTGAAGATTTGCATGTAAAACAAGTACAATCAACTCCACTCATGATTGACAACACCTCTGCAATAAAGTTGGCCAAGAACCCAAAGTTCCATGATCGTACAAAGTACATCAATACTAAATATCATCTGATCTGACATCATGTTGAGGCCAAAACAATCCATCTTCGTCATTGTTCCACAAATGAGCAAATTGCAGACATCTTCACCAAAGCACTTGGAAGAGAAAAGCTTGAAAGATTCAGAACGATGCTTGGACTCACCAACATCCCTTTAGATTAAGGAGGGGAATGTTGACACCTAATCCTCTGCGATTAGGTGAATTTGGAATGTGAACAGTCATCAAGAAGATGAACTGAGTAGTCACATTCTTTGTATATAACAATAGCTACCTAATGAAATAAATCGTATCAGTTTTCTGCCAAACTGGAGTTACTCCTGGCCTGACAAGCCCATTAACTGGGATTACTAACTTCAAACATGAATATCTCTCAAACCGTGAAGAGTTACTTGGTGTGCCATATATCAACAAAACATCTCGATGAGTAGAATCCATCTAGAAGATCCTTGACTCATAATAGAGTAAGTTGTCAAGTCAAAATGCCCATGCAAGATTGGGGTAGCCCTTGGTGCTACTTGGGTTGACATCAATGACAACCACTGATCAACAATAAGGCCATGGGAATGTGAAAATTCAGAAACAACTACTTGTGAAGGAGGAAATAAATTGTAAGATGCAGTAATACACCAAGGATGGTGTAAATTTAAGGGGGGAGTATGTAACACTCTGTTAATCTAAGCTAAGAAAAGCTAGGTCAGAGGTGTAACAATGAAAGTAAATACTTTATTATTAAATAAATAAAGATAATTTAATCACTTGGAAAACAAGACACCAAGAGATGAGGCTCTTGCCAAATGAAATCCCATTGGTGAATAATTATTTCACAATAAGACTTCTAGATACAATTCTAGATAAGCTTAATGGATTTGGAGATGAATATCCATTAAGTTACTTCGCTAGAGAAAGATGTTAAGTTTAAGAAAAACATAAAAGCCTTGTGGGAGAGAAAGGAAAGCTTTTATGAGGAAAAGCCTCGCAAGAGAGAAAGGTGAGCTTTTATGAGAAAAGCCTAGGCAAATGGATAAAAAGATCCATAAAAGTGGGACATCGCTAAAGGAAACCATATCATGAAAGAGGGTATTAAATACCCATTGAAGAGATCAACAAGAGGCGATTGATCCATGGAAAGAACTCTCAGCTCGGGGGTGAACTGAAGGAAGTCAATTCTAGGTTGGGTGGCAGTGCTTGGTTTTCCAAGTGACAGTCCTTTCAATTATTTTGGTCTGATTCAATTGCATGGGATGTACTGTATGTTTTTTCCTTACCCTTTATGTTGTCACATCTTTAAACTTATGTGCTATCTCGGTTTTTAAGATGATGAATACTTATGCATGAGACAATTATGTATGATGAATAATTATGTTTTTAAGGTTGCAATTGTATAGCCTGTGGTTCAGGTTATCTATGCTATGCATTATGCATCATGGGGTGAATTGCATCCATTGAGGCTCGTTTTAGCTATGACACACATTATTCACTATGATTCGTATTGCATAATATATATGTCAGTAATACCTTCGACTATGACAGTATATGGCAATGCTAGCTATAGAGTATTTATGACAACGTAAACATGGTAGGTGACAACTTAACCATTGAGTATGAAGATGTGATTTGTATGAAATGCATTAATGCTGGTTTGAGTCATCAAAGGAATGAAATCCGAATGCTTAATCTTATCATGTTGAATGCCCATGATTGGTTCTTTCCTCCAAGATGTAATGTATGCATAAGAAATGTTGAAGGGTTGATTTGGAATGAAGTCAATAAGTCTATTAATTGAACCTAAAAGTCCATGCGTGAATCCAGTGGAGTATAGTAGGTGATTGTTAATATTGGGTCAAGGAGTATGTGACAACGACGCTTTCATACAGGTGCTACACTTTTACTGTAAGTGGGGTTTTTGAAAGATGAAAGGTTTGCAAGATGAAAGGAGGCTTTTCAAAGGGAAGTTGATGATGTCCAGGTTATTTCCCACATGCATCAGTCATTGAGCAGTTCAGAAAGTGATCGGAGCTATATAAACCATCAACTCGTTGCGCTTTTGTGCTACGTTTCTGCTACAGGGGGAAGTAATGCACCAGTTCCACACAATCAACCCTTTGACTATAAAATTCACATCAAAACTTTATGTAATTGTTTTTAGTCTGGGTAAATATCCTAAGGTGCTTTGGGAGGTTCGAACATCATTTCCATGTATATATTTAGTGTAATTTGTTCAAGAAAATCCTTAGTCAAAGTAGTTTCCTATTTTCTAGAGAAAGAGTTCTATATTCACCACTAAAGGCAGAAACAAAAACCTTTTGGGGAATTTAGTTCCTAGGGGTAGGAATTGATTATTTTTTATCTATTTGTGATGTAATTTTGATGAAGAAATGGTTGGTCTAGGTTAGGAGAAAAACATTATGCATTATATATATATTTTTTTTATATTTCAAGTGAATGAAAAAGACTGAGGTTTGATTTTACAGGGATTCCTATGTCAATTCCCTATGGTGATGTTCTTTCTTGTATTGTAAGTTTTCTCTCTTGTTTTCATTCATGCTTGAATGTATGTCTTCATGTTTGGTTAAGCAAGGATTTATCTCAGAACTCACTATCACAATGCTCTATCATAGCTTACTGAACAATTAATGTTTTTCTTCTTTAATGACATTTAAAATTCATCCTTTAGTTAGATGCTTTATATGTCACTTTTTCACCATTCCTCTGCTCACCCTTCTACAATGAATTTGAAAATACCAAAAGGACTGCCTACCTTGCCCCTATTGAAAGATCCCTCATCCCTTCATCCTCTCACTGGAAAATTAGTCAACTTTATATGACTGTATACTCAATGGATTTTCCCCTTTCCTCGCCAGCAAATTGTTAAACCTTATTCCCGTATGATCTTAAGATCTAGCCTAAAAACCTAAAGAAATCAGTCATGTAGGTGACTAAGGATTTAGACAGAGAGAGCCCTCTCTGAAACTGAAAGGGCTAGATTCCAGTTTCAAAGTGGTTTGTGGTTACCTTTTGGTTCCTCTTCTCAGCCTAGAGGAATTACGAAGTGCTAATAGACCCTAGAATACTTATAACAGAATATCACAAGAAATATGTTTAGGACCTTTATTTGATCATTTTCCTGAGACTCTCAGTCCTCTGAACAAGCCCTTGGATTTGCATACTT
The DNA here is from genome assembly GCA_031772625.1 of Pinus tabuliformis. Classification (NCBI taxonomy): domain Eukaryota; kingdom Viridiplantae; phylum Streptophyta; class Pinopsida; order Pinales; family Pinaceae; genus Pinus; species Pinus tabuliformis. The sequence continues at coordinate 1,236,322,556 of CM062805.1, read as the reverse complement.
CTGATCTGAAGTTAGACTCAGCCTAGGGGACTGAGGATTCTTTGCATCTCCCGGGGATTCTCGGTCCATGTAATAGGCCTCAACAATTTTCAGCTCTCCTAAAACTAATTTTTGAGATTTTCAGTCTATTGAGGCTCTTATTTCTTTCTGCAATTGGATTCAGCCTTTTCAAAGACTAGGGCTTTAGACCTAATGAGACAAATAGCTTGGAATTCCTTTTAAGCAAGGACAAAGCAACATATTAGGGCTTAAATGAAACAAGGACGACTTCTTTTCTAGGGCTGCTCTTTCACCATAATCTACCATGTTGATTTTTAGGACATCCTCTAAGTTGATAATTACTTCTTATGATATTTATTAGTTTAATGTTTTTCAATGATCTTTTCCATCATAAAGCAATTACAAAAAGGAGCTCAACAACATAAAAAAATGACATAAGGATCATAAAGAGTCAGCCACACAAGAGGACAAAATTTTACCCTGGGAAAACCCACATGGGGAAAAACCCAACAATCATTTCCTTATAGAATTAATTCAACAAGAGAGACATTAAAGTCATAGACAAACTGACCAAAAAGATGACAAGACCAACAAGCCACCAAGATGTCAAGTCAACCCTCCACAAAATTCTGTCAAATGTCTGCTACAAGGTCTGAAACAAAGTTTTGAAATTCGACATAGCTTCGACAAAAGTTCGGACTTGACCACAAGGATAAAACGCAAAAAATTTGGCCTTTTTCATAAAGACTCAACCTCAGAAATTTTTCCCTTTTTACAAAGAAAGTACCTTAGAAATTTCGGCCTTTTACTCACAAAATTATTCTTCTCCTTGGACACTTCGTTCTACTCCTTTTTCTCTCCAACTTGCTCCTTAGATCTCTTCGTGTGGCTAGATAGATGATATTATTGCTTGGTTATCCAATTTTCCCTTTGATGGAGGTTGAATGACCTATTTATGCTCATTTGCATGGGTTTGAATAGGTGACTCTTGAGGTAGAGCTGACTTGAACATAGGAGTGCTGACTTCATCATCTTGTGGAGCCGAAAATAGAAATCCAAAATTCAAAATTTTCCTTTCGACAAAATACAATAATAAAATTTTCTTTTGAGCATGAAGAACATACTTTACATATATCAATGATGAAAATATACATTATGAAGACCGACCACAGTTACAAAATTCAATAGAAGTCAAAATGGTGAAGCACTATACATGTCTACAATCAATATCCTTTAACACAACCAAATGTATCTATTAGCGGCTTTTTTAATTTGATTGTTGAATTATAGATTTGCATTGCTCCATCACATCAATAAACTATATCCCATAAAATTAACAAATGCAAGTGGAAAAATAATCTTCACAATATTTGTTTGTGCGCTCCACCGAGAAATTGTGAAAACGATGTTTATAGGAATTCATTGTGTAATCCTAAACAAATAATTTAAACAATGTAAACTATGTTTATACAAATTCATTATCAAATCATATACAATAATTCTCTCTTAATATATGAAAACTCAATTGTTCTTCTTCTAGTCTATGAAGAAACTTTCTCCAACCGGAGATAATCATACATTACCCCAGTAAAAGGGCCAGTGGCTTTTCTTTGTGTAAGGTATAATGTGTTCTCACCCTCCACCAACCAGTTTCCAGAAACATCAATGTTAAACAGATGGTACAAACCATGGTTGCCATGACGAGCAATGGCATTATCTTTCCCAAATTGCATGGTATCAAAATGTGGTTTATATATATTTGCATCATTGAATCGAACCTGTGACATGAAGGAACTTGTAAGGAGCGAATTAACGAAACCAAATCATTTGTTTGAAGCTCAATCATATTATTTGCCTATCTTTTAAGTAGAGATAGATACTAGCAAGAATTATAGACACCATTATGACTTGAGCCATAACAGAGGATTAGCCATCATGAAATTTTTTATACCTGAATGGCTGCATTGGTTGATGATGCAATTGCTAATCGAAGCTTATAAGGACTGTTTTGTTCCACACCTCTTAGCTGGAATTTTATTTGCCATGTTGCGGGACGAAAGCTTCCATCATTTTCAATCCTGAAATTATTTTAATGAAATCAATAAAACACATGATTGTCCATTCCATTCCAATTCTTTCATAATTTCAAAATTACATGTATGTATATATATATATATATAACTTTTAGGGTATACATTTGTTTCTACAAATATAAATTGGGAATCAAACAAGACTTGGTGCAAGGCTTGTCGTTATGTTTTCAATCAATCAAGAGAGCCAAGGATAGATAGATGCACATGTAAGTAGCTTGCACATACTGCTTGTAACATCCTTGATAAATGGACTAACTAGTAATGAAGTGCTGTCATCTTAACTTAGTTGAGGGGGCACTCTTTATTGGAACAAATTCTTGCTTTTGACTATTCTAAGACTACAGCAGCTACTCGGTTATATCTCAATGAATTGAGGAATATTGCAGAGAGGATATGGAAGAAATTGCCAAAGACAAACTAATATGATATTATTGACCTGAAAGCACTATTTATTACTGCTGAGTGAAACATCACTACATATTGTCATCAAATATGCAAGATGTGCGAAGAAGTGCTCAAAAACGTAACAGGACTGAGAGGAAGGAGGCTAACAACCCAATGCCAAAAATTAACAACCAACAATGACTAGGATGATATAAATAAGAAAGATATCGAGCTGGTGGAATGGAGGAAGGATCACTCATCTTTTAGCAAGAAATTGAGGAAGGATTACTTACATGACAACTTAAGAAAAGGAAAATTTAAATTTCTACAGTCATGCATATTCCTTGGGAAATATCAATATTACCAACAATTATGGAGGTGGCCTTAAAATGATTGCTCTCAGCATGGAGACAAATAATACTTGTTGAGGAATTGAAACAAAACTTATTCTACATTGGTTTAGAATATTGGAGTTAATCTTAATAGCTATTGATCCGGATTGCATCTTTATATTGTTTGTCAACCATCTTGATGCTTTTAGAGTGGAAAAAATGGAGCAATCAGCTCACAGGACTATTTTTACCAGCAAGACCCAGTTTGGCACATTTGGGTCTGAAACCTTCCGGGACCAGTTTGAGGCATCAAACAACATTTTTTGGGGGAGAAATTTTGCCACTTAATCACTGCACCCATTTGTGCTATTCTACACAGATGCCTTTCCAATGGCACAAGAATTGCCTCAACCATAATTTGTATGAAAAAGTTATGCCATTGGGAATTTGACTTTTCTGTTTTGATCACCATAATTCGAGAGGATGCCATGTCAGCCTCCATTATTCAAGGAAAAGGGGCTAGCCACATGATTATGATGAAAAAGATCTTGGAAATTGGTAGCTTCAGTGAATATTTTCATGTTCAAAATTGAAGAAGAAATTAATTATTGTCCAGCTGTCCAAATCAGCCTCAAATGGACAAGTCAGCCCTGCCATTTGAAGGGGTTTGACTATGTTGTCTCCCGAAGACAATTCCTGGCTGCAAGGGAATCGATGCCCAGGACATCTACAAGAATTGATAAAACTTTAAAACTGCTGGTTGGACAGAGAGACACATCATAAGAGGTAAAACAATTGTTCTAATTCAGAAATTTATCAACTCCAACTAGAATGGCTAGATCAATGAAGGTTGCAGAACTTAGGGTTTTAAAAAATGACTAGAAGTAAATGAGGAAAACAGAGATTAATCACTGAGGCCTTTAGGAATCTCAACTTTCAACCCTGCAGAAGAAATGATGCATATAACAAGTAAAATGGATAAATGCTTGATACAATGGAGCACCTATTAAGGGACTTAAACCAAAATGATGAGTACCATTAGTGCTAGGTAAATTCATAAATCTGGTCTAAATCAACCTGCTACTCTTAAATCACATATCAGTGGAAGAAAAACACATTTAATGAAATGTTAAATACAGTGAAAGAAAAACAAAGTCTGCAACTTGCCCAAGGCTAGAATCAAAATGGTCTTTATTGATAAGTTTCTAAGAGACTCCATCATTTACATCCATATTTTTGTTCCAGACTCTCTATTTTCAAACCCTTACAAAATCATTGTCTTTTACTTTTATTTCTGCCTCTATGTAGCGACACAGCCTGAATTTCGGACAGAATAAGAGTATTAGCGTGCATACGAGGCATGCATATGATAGCTACATATGCATGCATTGCACTAGTATACTTACTAATTGATTATGAATGATGTCTAAATAAAGGATAAACAAATTAATTATTTAAAGAAAAATATACTAGATTGAATACCTAAACCATTAAGAAGGTAGATCTTGTCCTAGACATGACACTCTAAAAAAATAGTAAATATCTCTTTATTATTTTAGTTATTAAATAGTATTAATACTTATCATTTTGATGCTAAATTATTCTTATTAATAACCCATGTCATTAATGTACATAAATTATTGTTTGAAATAATCATATAATTAACCAAAAGCTTATTTAAATGATATTTTAATTTAATCAAAATAAATAAATAAATTCATCCATATGTTAAAATAAAGCAATTAAAAAAATAAAAAAAAAACAAATGAAACAAATTAATTAAAATAGAAATGTAATAAAATAAAATATTGCTAATTCCTAAATCTATAAAAGAACCATTCAGAGCTTCATTTAAAAGAAGAATATAACTGCCTCTAGCCAAACAAAAAAAAATAATAAAGAAAGGTCCAGAATGTATGAGGATGGCAGTGGAAGGAAGCATGAGTCAGTGGAAGGGAGGAGGAGGCTGACAGCAAGGTGGTTGGAAGGCGGTGGATTTAAACATATAAGGAACGAAGGAGGGTTGAAGAAAAACACACACCATTTTGTTTCAAACTGTGGGAAATTCATTATGAGTTGGAAAGAGACAGAGGAGGAAGTTCTAACAGAGTCACAAACATTGAGCTTGATTGTTCTTGGGGTTTTGGGCATGGGGGCTAGAAGACTTGTCTTTTGGATCTGGGGACCGTATAGGTAGACCCCAGATAGGCTGGGAGGAAAATGGCGGTTTGGTAATTGCAGCAGCGGGAACAACACTCAAAAACATCTTCAACTGATTTCCAGCGGGAGCAGGAGTTGCGGCAGAGCAGACAGGTTGGTACTCAATAGAAGAATGGATAAATTTTGTATTAAAATTTTATATTTGTGAGTAGAAATATTGTTAAACTCTGTTAAATTTTGAATTTAAGGCTTCACAGTTTTTCTGAACATGAATATGCTGGACCATGTTAAATTTTGAATTTAGGGCCCTTACACTCTAGTCTAACTGTTTTCAATCACTTATAAAACTGGTTTTTAAAACAGATATAAAATTGTTTTCTCCTTTAAAAAAAAACTATTTACAATAAAATTATAAATTATATATATATATAATGCTCGCCCTTTGATCAAAATAAAAACCTGCACATTACAAAGTATGTTGGGCCTTATGGTTTACAATGTTATACTTCAATATTTAAATAAATTAAACCCTGCCTCTTACAAGAATTTTATAGTAGGTCATGGGCTTTTATTAATGTAGAGCGACTATATTAAAATGGAGAATGCGTTGGTCTTCGTAATAAGATAATAGGTCTTCAATAATAGATGGAAGTAATGTGGAAGTTGTGTGGATCCAGCCCGCCGCCATGTATACATTGGCAAACCAAGGGTGGTGTCATGCAAAGCCATAAACCACCTTCTAACACTCCCCTTTGGTGGTTTGTGTAAAATGTTGAGGACCTCTAGGAAAGAATGTGGACCATCGATCTAGAGATGAGCAGTTTGACAATTCTGCTTTCCAAGGGGTGTCCACCATTTAAGCGTATTTGACCTATCAAAACTCCATTGATTTGTTGAGAAATCAATGCTAGTAGGATTTAGGTTTTGATTCCTCTTTCTTGATAATTACTTGTGAATTATGTTGGCTTCTTTTACTTCTTATTTAGTTTATCTTTCATCAAGAAATTACCAAATTATATGTGTATGAAGATCACAAGAACAACACACACAAGATGTAGGTGCACAACCAGGGAAAAACCCCTATAAGGGGAAAGCCCAGTCAAGAACTCTTCCTTCAGTAGATTCAAATCAAGATGAGACACTTCCAGACTTCTAGACCTAGATAAAGACCTCCTCCAACCACCAAGTCGGTCCTTCCTCGTTGTAGATGTCATTTTCTCATCCTTCAACGTGTCAACGTTTCAAGGTGCAACTTCACATCAAAATTTCAGCTCCCCAGCTTCAGAACTTCGCCCCTGCAACAAAGACAGAATTTCAGCCCCAGCTTCAACCCAGCATCTTCGCACGTGTGAGACAAATATAGCCTAAAAACTCGATTTTCTTCTTTCCAACTTCTCTCCTTCTCCAACAACTTCACACTCTTTTCCAGCTAATGATTCTAAGAGATCGAACTTGTTGATGATGCTCTCCAAATGTAGTCAAGTTGCTCAATATATAGGCTTCTTGTGAGGCCGAATTGTTAATTATGTTGGCTTCTTTTACTTCTTATTTAGTTTATCTTTCATCAAGCAATTACCAAATTACATGTGTATGAAGATCACAAGAACAACACACACAAGATGTAGGTGCACAGCCAAGGAAAAACACCTATAAGGGGAAAACCCAGTCAAGAACCCTTCCTTCAGTAGATTCAAATCAAGATGAGACACTTCCAGAATTCTAGACCTAGACAAAGACCTCCTCCAACCACCAAGTCAGTCCTTCCTCATTGTAGATGTCATTTTCTCATCCTTCCACGTGTCAACGTTTCAAGGTGCAACTTCACATCAAAATTTCAGCTCCCCCACTTCAGAACTTTGCCCCTGCAACAAAAACATAATTTCGGCCCCAGCTTCAACCCAGTATCTTCGCATGTGTGAGAGAAAGGTAGCCTAAAAACTCGATTTTCTTCTGCCCAACTTCTCTCCTCCAACAATTTCACACTCTTTTCCAGCTAATGCTTCTGAGAGATCGAACTTGTTAATGATGCTCTCCAAATGTAGTCAAGTTGCTCAATATATAGGCTTCTTGTGAGGCTGAATTGTGAGGCCGAATTGCTCTAATCCAGACCGACTTGGTGTGGAGATGACAAATTACCTTTTTGACTCAAAAATAATTATTTTTACATGATACAAAAGCCCAAGAAGGGTCTAATTATAATGACGACGACTTTAATGACTCAAGACAAAACCTAGAAGCCCTCAATGGGGGCTTTGACCTAGAAAACATTGACCCAAGCATGAAACCTATGCTTTAATAAGTCATTTTCTTTAATAATAATTTTTCTTTTGAGAAGTACAATTATGAAGACCGAAGCTAGTTACATTCTTTAACACTCTCTCTTAACTAGGGAGGTATTCATAATTACATATATATATAAGTACATGGAAGATTTCAAAATGATCTTGAACTACGAAGAGTTCTAGCACACTTAGTGCTGCAGACTAGATTACTGACCAAGGTAATCTATTCGGGTGAGATTAAGATGGACTCAAGCTTTCAACCAGTCTAGGTACCATCAGGTTTACTAACCATCAACCCAGGGATCTAGGTGTGTATCCAAGGCCAGAGCTCCTTGACCAATGCCACCCTCGCTCTTCGAGATATAGACATCAACACATAGGCTAGCCAGATGTCCTCCCAAGCATTCGCCATTAGATGCTTCATCTCTCCCTATCAACTAAATCTATAATATCGACTAACCCAAACATGCTTCAGAAGAGACTTCATTAGCACATCAACTACCTGTTCATCTGTCAGAATATATTGTAGCTTTACAACCCCATCTTGTACCAGGCTTCTAATGTAGTGGTACTTGTTGTTGATATGCTTTGTCCTTGCATGGAATACGGGGTCTTCAGACATCTTGATGCTGCTTTGATTATCACAATTTATTATGGTAGGATCCAGAGGCTTTCCAAACAAATCTGATAAAAGTTTCCTTAACCAAACAACCTCCTTTCCTACTTCACATGTAGCAACATATTCTACTTCAACACTACTTAACGCAACAGGATCTTGTTTTCTACTCATCCATGAAATCATTGCAAAACCCAAACTGAAACATCCACCAGTAGTGCTTCTTCCATCAGTCTCACTGCCACCCCAATTGGAATCGGTATAACTTGTTAACTTAACTTCCTTTCCATCATACTTTAGGCAGTGATGTATAGTGCCACATAGATATCTCAAAATATGCTTGGCAACTATCCAATGGTCATGATGAGGCTCCAATTGAAATTGACTAATAACATTCACGACAAAATATATATCAGGTTTTGTATTTACCAGATACATCAGAGAACCCATAAACCTATGAGAGCTAGTAGGATCGACGAGACTAGAGTCGGAGCTTCTCAACTTCATGAGATTAGTGATCATGGGAGTATTCATAGGTTTGGAATCCATCATACCGAATCTCTGCAATATCTCAATTATGTATTTACCTTGACCCAGATATATTTCTCCGGATTACTGCCAAAGTTTCAAACCCAAGTAATAGTGCATAAGTCCTAGATATTTGATCTCAAATTCGGCTGCTAGCATTTTCTGACATTCTTGTATTTTGTGCTCCACACCTGTAATAAACAAATCATCCACATATAATAGTATAATGACTGATTCATTGTTCACCACCTTGATGTAGAGGTTTGGATCTGCATAACTTTTGATAAACCCAATTCTTAAGAGATATGCATCCATTATTGCATACCATGCCCCAGGAGCTTGCTTCAAGCGATATAGGGCTTTCTTGAGTCTGCAGACATGTGTATGTTTGCTATTTATTTTGAAACCTTTCGGTTGTACAATGTATACTTCTTCATTAATGGTTCCATCTACAAATGTTGTTTGGACATCCATTTGATGAATATTCCATCACATAGTAGTAGCTAGCGAAACCAAAGATCTTATAGTAGTATACCTGGCAGTAGGAGCAAAGGTTTCTTCATAGTTTATGCCTTCCTTTTGTGAGAAACCCCTTGCAACAAATCTAAATTTATATTTGTCTATGATTCCATCAATAGCATGTTTGATTTTGTAAATCCATTCTTAAGTGACAACTGATTTGTCACTTGGTCTAGGAATGATATCCCAAACCCCATTATTCATGATGGATTGATATTCTTTTTGAATTGCCTTCTTCCATTCTTCTTGATGAGCAACTTATTCAAATGTAGTTGGTTCAAGTTCTATCAATTTTGTCATATATGTTGCATATCCTGAATATCTCTTTGGTCTTTTGCTTTCTCTAAAAGTTCCTTTAGTAGCTCCATGCCCTGTGGCATCTTCAAGAGTAGTTTTTAACCAATTTGGCCTTTTCCTTGTTTCGGGTATGATCGTAGGTTGAATAGGCTTACTTGGTCCTTCTTCTTCTTCTTCTTCTTGGTTTGTAGTTGACTTATCATGATGCTCTTCTTCTTCAAATAGTGGTATCTCTTCATCATCAAAATCAATTGGAATAGCCTTGGATATTTTGTAGGCATGATTTTCGTCAAATATAACATCCCCGCTCACTTCAATTTGTCTTCCTTCCTTGATGTAGATTCTATATGCTTTTGAAGAAAGATTGTAGACAACAAAGATCCTTTTAATGCTTGTAGAATCTAACTTCTTTCGCTTGTCCTTTGGAACACAGATGTATGCGAGACACCCAAAGATTTAGAGATGGTCCACAAATGACTTCTTCCTTGTAAATGCTTCTTTCAGTGTCATATTATCAAGGATTCTCTGAGGACTTCTATTTTGTATATATAATGTTGTCATTGTTGCTTCTCCCCATAGAAACTTTTGTAGATCTTGATCAAGTATCATAGTTCGTATGCATTCTTCAAGTGTTCTATTTTTCCTTTTTGCAACTCCATTTTGCTCGGGCTTGTAGGGAACAATAAGCTCCCTCTTAATACCTGCTTCTTTACAATATACAGTTAGTTCTTTTGAAGTGTATTCCCCACCATTGTTAGATCTCAAAGTCATTATCTTTCTTTCATTTAAGGTCTCCACTTCAGATCTAAATTCTTTGAACTTTTCAAATACTTCATCCTTTGTTTTGAGAAGGTAGAGCCATGTCTTTCTAGAATGATCATCAATGAAGGTCACAAAGTAAAGATGGCCTCTAAGAGATTTGTTAGACATTGGCCCATACACATTAGAGGTCTAATATTTCTTTAGACCTTGTGTCACTACTTGTAAAAGGCTTCCTTGTATTCTTTCCCAAAGCACATCCCTTACATACTCCTTCGCGATCTTCTTTGATATTGGGATGCCATTTACCATTTGACTAAGCGATGGAATTATCTTGTAGTGTAAATGCCTATATCTTATATGCCATAATTCAATAGGATTGATCTCCATGTGAACTAGAGCTTGAGGAGATGGTGTTATAACTCTACATAGTCTTCCTTCATGAACTCCAATAACTTTTTCCTTATCAATGCTTGAATCTTTTCCCCAAACCATAACTTTACCATCTACAAAGGCAACCCTATCTCGTTTATCTTCTAAACAAGAAATTGAAAGTAAATTCTTTTTCAAACCTAGAAAAAAGAGTATATTGTTGAGGTGTAGCTTTGCTCCATTTTCTAGCTTCAATGATGCAGATCCAAGGGCGTTGACTACATGATTGTTGTTGTCTCATAAGTCCACTGCATGAGATGATGGTTCCTTCGATAAAGTATGAAGTTGTTCACTTTCTCCAGTCATATGTCTTGATGCTCCACTATCAATGATCCATGCATTGTCATCATCAAGAGTACCTGTAAGTGCAACCAAGAGTCCTTCACTCTTGACTTTCCTAGATAGGTTGTAGATGATCCTTCCAATCTAGCTTCCTGCAATTCTTATGATATTGAATCCCATCTTCAAATAACTTGCCATAGAGGGAGTAACCTTTTCTTCCAAGCCAACAAAGTGATCTCCAACCTTCTTTGACCTTAGCTCTGATACCATGTTGAGAAATCAATGCTAGTAGAATTTAGGGTTTGATTCCTCTTTCTTGATAATTACTTGTGAATTATGTTGGCTTCTTTTACTTATTTAGTTTATCTTTCATCAAGAAATTACCAAATTATATGTGTATGAAGATCACAAGAACAAGAGACACAAGATGTAGGCGCACAACCAGGGAAAAACCCCTATAAGGGGAAAACCCAGTCAAGAACTCTTCCTTTAGTAGATTCAAATCAAGATGAGACACTTCCAGACTTCTAGACCTAGACAAATACCTCCTCCAACCACCAAGTCAGCCCTTCCTCCTTGTAGATGTCATTTTCTCAGCCTTTCAGGTTTCAACGCTTCAAGGTGCAACTTCAGATCTGAATTTCGACCCCACCAGCAGATTATCGACCTCCCAACTTTAAAACTTCAACCCTGCAACAAAAACAGAATTTCAGCCCCAACTTCAACCTAGTATCTTTGCACGTGTGAGAGAAAGGTAGCCCAAATACTCGATTTTCTTCTTCCCAACTTCTCTCCTCCAACAACTTTGCACTCTTTTCCAACTCTTGTTTCTCGAAGATCAAACTTGTTGGTGATGCTCTCCAAATGAAGTCGAGTTGCTCAATATATAGGCTTCTTGTGAGGTCGAATTTCCCGAATCCAGGCCAACTTGTTGAGGGTAGGGCCAACCTGATGTGGAGGTGACAAATTACCTTTTTGACTCAAATAATTCTTTTTACATGATACAAAAGCCCAAGAAGGGTTTAATTATAATCATGACTTTAATGACTCAAGACAAGACCTAGAAGCCCTCAATGGGGGCTTTGACCTAGAAACCAATGACCTGAGCATGAAACCCATGCTTTAATAAGTCATTTTCTTTAATAATAAATTTTCTTTTGACAAGTATAATTATGAAGACCAAAGCTAGTTACATTCTTCAACATGATTTGGAGCAAGAATGCTATGGGCCATCAATTTGTCTCAGATCTACAAGAGGTATAAACTGGATTGAGAAACACAACACCACCTTTCCACCTCCTTTTCCTGGAGTGAAATTGAAAATCAAGAACTGGAAATGATCACAGAGGGTAGCCCACTTTCAAATTGTCCAAATGTCGTGCATTTTGAATCAGTATTGAGAAAATAAGTCGAGAGAAACATATGAACTTGCTTTCACTACTTTTCCTCCCTTGCAAATCGACTATATTTTCATATGTACTTGTACGTAATAGTACAGGCTCAAACTCCATGGGATAGACACCAAGATTTTTTTTGTTTGGGAATCCAATTTAAAAAGCATTGCATGGAAGAGAATTGGAATATCATGAATAAAAATTGATCTGTATCGTCTGATACCTATAATTCCTTGACAATTATCATTGTAGTATAGGCACTGCGTCGGCAACAATGACCAATAGATAGGATTTGTTCTTTAGTTTATAGGGGGGTCACAACTTGGTTCATGACTTCGGTGCCTTTCCCAAGCAACATTGGTGACACAAAATCCTGATCCATGTTACTCACATAGAAATTCCTCAAGCTGAAGAAAATCGGGTCCTCGATCTTATGGGCAATATAGTGAAGCCATGTAGAGAGGAAAGCCATTTTTTGTTTTGTGACAATGCTTTTCCTCCTTAAAGATGACTCACAACCTTAAAATAGAAATGAGAACAAATTATAGATCGTCCATTGATGCAAAATTGGATTTGATTCTTTGCAAGGAAAATTATACTTGCCATTGTCATAAAATTCACGCTTTGAGTCTGTTGACCACTACGTGTCAATGACCCATAGCAGTACACCCCATTTTTTTCGCAAAAGGGATAGCGTCTAATCGATGTGTCCGTGATGTTCAAATATCATCATCAGCCTGATTATCATGTTACAATGTAAACCCATTCTGCATGTATATGATGTAAATAATCTCAGCAGATCTGTGTCATGTATGTAATTGCCTAGGTAAACCTACTTTTCTGGTGACGATCTACATTCTGGGAGGTTTTTTGTTTCACTGATCCATTCTCGGATGGTCAGCAGAGTTTTCCTTCAGTCTTACCCCAAAGCCGGAATGTATTTTGTCATTGGGATCTTAAGAGAGTCCTAGTGTTATAGATTGAGTCTATGTAAAAGTGATTTGGGAATAATCCTAACTATTTGGTTATGTTATTTTATTACAAATTGTTTGGTCTGTTGGATTATATTTGTGTCGCAGAAATGGGTAATCTGTGAGGGTCTACTACAGATGAGTTTTTCCCCTTGAGATGTAAAAAATATGAAAATTATGATGTAAAGTGTATTGAGGGTTGGAAAATAATTTATCCCCTCATAGGTTAATTAATTAAATTTTCTGGCCAAAAAATTAATTAAAATCCTAAATCAGAAATTTAATTAATTCTAGGTCCTAAGTAAATTTATTTTCTCAAAAGGAAAAATTAATCGGTTCTTTAAAATTCAAATTTTAGAAGGTTCGGGGACTAAGGTAAATTAATTATTTTGCTAAATTTTAAGCGTTTGGTCCCTGGGGTTTAAGTCAAAGTCAAACTTTTGAGGAAATTAACTCAAAAATTTTATTTTTGAGTTAATTAAAAATTTCGAATTTCCTCAAGAATTTAAAATTTCGACGGATGAGATTAAATTTTTTTTTAACCCTCATCAATGGTCGAGATTGCTTTGACAAGAATCACTCGAACTAGCCGTTGGAAGATTTATCTTTAAATAGGAGGTCATTTGTTAGTTGATCCATCCGATCTTTGAATAGTGTACTAAGCTCTCAAGCTCTTGTATACTTTTTTGAATTATATAGGTATCTTATTCAGTTTGTTGGATCTAGGGTAACATTTTTAATTTTGATTGAAATAGCAGATATCTCTATTTCTCTAGAATTTTATTGTTCTATTTCTCTACTTGATTTGATGGTTGATCTAGTGTTTGCATAAGATCTCTCAAGTTCTCATTGAGCGTTTGGGAATAGTCTTTGGTTGGACCAACCAACTCTTAATACATATTTTCTGAAGAGCCTACTTCATATAAGCCTCAGGATTTATCTAACGATAATATTTTTTCTGCAGGGTGTTTTGGGCTAGTACCTTTTAAAATTTCAAAAACTTTTAAATATTTTGTGGAAATTTTGATAGATCTGGCTATTAAGAGCTTTAGATTATCAGATTTGGAAGCGGAGTTGGACTCATACTCCTCAGATTTGTAAATTATTTGTATATATCTGTTATTTACTTGTGTAGATCTGAAATTTTGTAACATAATTTTGAATTTTAACACTTGGGTTTTTGAGATTTTCTCTATTTTTGTACATATTGGGTATTGGGTTTTTCTCTTTTCACTTGTGCAGGAATAGATCTGAGAAATCAGCGAAGAAAATCTTCAGATCTGAGCTAGATCTAGACCCTGGAGGGCAAGATCTGAGCTCAAAGATTGTTTGCAAGAATAGATCTGAGAAATCAACCAAGAAAAGTTTCAAATCTGAGCTAGATCTAGACCTTGGAGGGCAAGATCTGGGTTCAAAGATTGTTTGCAAGAATAGATTTGAGAAATCAGCTAAGAAAATCTTTAGATCTGAGCTAGATCTAGACCTTGGAGGGCAAGATCTAGGTTCAAAGATTGTTTGCATGAATAGATCTGGGAAATCATCCAAGTAAATCTTCAGATTTGAGATTTTTTCAAGTAGATTTGGGAGTTTTGAGACAGATCTAGGCCTTGGAGGGCAATATCTTGTACCAAATATTTTTGCAAGGCCATCTATGAAAAATTTTGCAATAAATCTGAAGATCTGAAGTAAAATAATTTTTTTCAGAACAAGGGTTTCAAGTTTTGGGGCTCCTAAGCCCAGATCTGCCTTCTCTTAGCCCAACGCTAGTTCTATTGGGCCTAGTGCTAGCTCCCATTGGCCCTAGATTCTCCTTGCTCCATTTCTGATTTGAATATTTAATTTTCTAAAACTGATCATTGGTGGGTGTTTGTAGAAAATTTGGTAACAATTTGTGTTTCAGGTATTGAAATTTTTTGGGCAACTTGGGCAAGTGATCTTCAAGGCCTAGGGCCTAAGGGTTTGATCTCTAAACCATCTTTTTCCTCACTGTTTGCTACAGTCATATACCTTTCTAATAGTGGTGAAAAACACATCTAAGTGGTTTGAAATTAACTAAAAAAATTGCTAAATACATTAATAAGTCATTTATGTTTGATGTGTATAAAGAATTTGGACTAGATCTATATTTTGGGTGACTGTTATCTCTGAATAATTCTGTTTCTTATGTTTGAAATATAACAGTGGCAAAATTTCATGTGGGTTAGCCTAAAATCAGTGCTTAAGTTGTCTAATACATTAAAGAATTAATTTCTTGAGTTGGGCATTCATCATTAGGCTTATTTCATATTTTAATTGCTGGCTGTAATAAGTATATCAGATCTGATATAACTCTGGAAATCACATCATAACAGGCTGAAATTCTTTTATAATTCATGTGGGCAAGTTTGGAAAAATTTCGATAAATTTTTGGCATAAAGATATCATTGATAGCTTGTTGTTTTCATCATCATATCGCTGCTGTCAGAAAGTTTTTCTTACTGCTGTCCTAAAAACTAATTTTTGAAAATTAAGTACTCTGTCATGGAATTGTGATAAAACGCATATCTTTTGTTTCATAAACTGAATATTTTTTGAGCATCTGTTGACATTGATTGCAAATACATTTTTGTTCTCTTTGGGCTATAATTGTATCAAAAAAGATTTGAAATAAGCTTGTGGTTTAATTGCAATATTTTCAAGGGTTTATTTTTAAGTCTTCATCCAATAAAACGAACATTTTATTTTGGTAATTAAGGGCTTTTGTGACACAAGTGTTTTTAATCCTCGGGTCTAACTTCTTCTCATCATTTGGTGCATTTGCATATAAGTTGGTTTTGCATAAATAAAATTTATTTCCAAGCATAAGCTTGGTCGATAGAGAGATAGGTATCCATCCATCTTTGTTTGAGAAGCCTGCTTTTAATAGTACTTATAATGGTGACGTTGCAGTCGTCAGAGCAACAACTCTCTGCAGTGCCGGAAGCACCAGGTATGTTAGATTTTTAGAAGAGGTATCGTTAATCACACCTTAGTGTGCTTCACCTTATCTTCTTTCTGCCAATTACTACGAAATCAGACTCAATATAGAAAGGATCGAAGGGTTAAAACTTAAACAGGCATTTAACTAAAATTAACCAAGATTCTTGCATATCATATTATTTAGGATCTGCACTTCATATAAGATAGTCATTCATCCAAGTAGTAGTTGCAAATCAATTACTTGGTCCTAAATTTCCTAGCAATATAGTTGACTCCACAAGGCATTGACATCAATTGCTTAAAATCTAATCAAATCCTATAAACCTTGCTAAATCTAAATCAAGTACTTGGTGGCTTCATTCCATTTTCGTAGGGTCTACCCCCCTTAGCCTGTTGTAGGGAGATAGCTTAAATGGAGAGATTGGGGATCAGGGTGACAGCCCCCGATTTGAGCCGTTGTCACAGTGCCTAGACACTCTGTGCGACAACATTTTTTGGCGCCATTGCCGGGGATATTTTATTCTCGGCACTTCAACGACATTTTATCTTCATATCATCTTTATCATTTTTACTGGCAACGCCAACATTTTTTGGCGTCATTGCTGGGGATATTTTATTCTCGGCATTTCATCAACATTTCCTCGTCATTCTTCTCATTTCTCATCTTTTCATCTGAGCTGGCAACGACAACATTTTTTGGCACCGTTGCCGAGAATAGAGTTTTTCTGACCTTGGTCCTCACGAAACTTTTCTAATCATCTAATCTTTTGTCATTTCTTATCCCATCAACATAACATTTCCTGATGTTATTTGATCTTTTCATCACCCTATCTTTCATCATCTCATTAATCGTTTTATCTGCACTTTTAACACTTGGACATTTCGGTTCATTTCTTCTTTGGGTGACGACTCCACTTATTCATCCATTATTTCTCAGACAAGAAACCCTCCCTTATATCCAGTTGTTTGCCTTTTGGATCTTAGAGCTAGATTCATTTTCAAGTGGCAACTCCACTTCTTTCATTTCTTACAAGAATTTCTACTAGAAGCTCGCTTCTTGTGGATCTCTTGATTTTCTTGAACAGAGGTCTCTCTTTAGCATCCATTTGGTCCCTCCTTATCCCTTCAAGCAAGTCATCATGGATGATTTGTTTACCCTGTGTCATTTTACTGATTTTCTCTATGATATGCCGGAAGAGGCTATTTATAAATTACCTTTGTTCTCAGGTGGTGATTTAGTCGCTGTTAGAAAGCATCTATGCAGGTTTACTCATACAATAATCAAATATTGTAGTTCTCCCCAATATAAACATGAAGATGTTAAAATGCGTCTATTTGCCTTTTCTTTAGAGGGTGATGCTTTGAATTGGTTTCATAATTGTCCTGAAGATTCTTTCGCTTCTTTCCAAAACATCATCAATGCTTTTACAGATAGATATGGTGATGAAGGGAGCTCGCCTTGTGCCCCTAACATTATGCAATAGAATGAGAGTGATCTTGTAAAGGATCCAATTGTCAATGAAAGATTTCAAGACAATTCTTCAGATCAGAATGTGCCATCCACTTGTACCGTTGTAGGACGAATCCATGATAGTGGAAAAGAAGGAACAGATTATCAAATCAGTGTCGACAGTGAAAGGGAGAATGATAAGCATCTTACAGAAGAACTAAAGCAATTGGTTAAAGACATGCAATTCAGTCAAACACAGTTGGTAAAAAATATGGAGCTTAATTAGGAAAAATTTATGACTGATTATGTCAAGGATATGAGAACTTTGTACACTCAACTGGAAAAACGTGATAAGGAGATGGAAATCATGAAAATTAAACACTCCGATCATGTAGCCATCGTAGTAGAAAAGTATGCCTAGAATATGGAGGATATGAGGACTGACATGCAGAGTCAGCGTGCTAACGGAATGGAAACCATGAAAGCTAATCATGATAGGGAAAATAATTCTATGCAAAGCAAGTTATTAGCCCTAGTGGAAAATATGACGATCACATAATTTAATCATTCAAATCATGTGACTGCCATGGAAACAAGTTATCAAGAAGAAATAAGTTCGATTTAGAACAAATTGTAAACTATGTATGAATAAATGACCATCATGAGATTCGATTATAATAATCAGTTAGCTATCATACAAGCAAAACATGAGAAAGAGATAAACTCTATACAACATTGCTTGATGACCATAAAAACAGATAATGACAAAGTGATAAAAAAATATGGAAGCTAGTCAGATATGTCTTCAGAATAAGTTATTGACCATGGAGGAAAACCATGCCAAGGAAGTCAATGCTATGAAGGATGGACACTCTACCCAGATGGATGCCATAGCCATACAGGTACAGAAAATTCAGTGTCAGTCAAAGGATGAAAGGAACAAGGAAACATCAATAGATCATAAGCCTCCCTATCTGTTGCAGCAACCTCCATCTTATTATGAGGTCATTTGTTCCATTGAAAAGTGGCTAATTGAAGGTGACTCGGATAAAATGGAAATTAATAAGAATTAGGTTGATGCTCACATGGTTAATCCACCAGTCATAAAAGATAAAGTTATAACTCATGACACCTGTGAGACTGACCCATCATTCTTGACAGAGCAGATGTAGAATGAAGAAATACATGTCATGCATATCTTACATACTTCATCTGAGAGTTTTGAAGAAGAATGTTCCACATCATCGATGATACAACCTGCCACAAAGAAAAGGTGCAAGAGAAAGAGAATGAGAAAGTGATTTGATGCATTAGATGGCCGCGAGCAGCTTGATTTTCGGATAGGAAGAAGTCCTACCGTGTGTAGGATTGGACATGGCACATTTGAGAAACAACCGATAGATTTGCCTGAAAGCAAGCAAATGCTCAGTATGCACTATATTGAACGCACCCGATGACATGGGGCATCCTTATATTATTCTAGATCTTCACATTCCTTAGGTGCAACAATGTGTTCCCAAGTAGAGCTAGATGTTGACCACTACGTGTCAATGATCCATAGTAATACACCCCAATTTTTTCCACAAAAGGGATAGCGCTTGATCGATGTGTCTGTGTCGTTCAGCGATCATCATCAGCCTGACTATCATGTTATAATGTAAGCCCATTCTACATGTATATGATGTAAATAATCTCAACAGATCTGTGTCACGTATGTAACTGCCTAGGTAAACCTACTTTTCTGGTGACGATCTACATTCTAGGAGGTTTTTTGTCTCACCAATCCATTCTCAAATGGTCGGTAGAGTTTTCCTTCAGTCTTACCCCAAAGTCGGAATGTATTTTGTCACTGGGATCTTAAGCGAGTCCTAGTGTTATAGATCAAGTCTATGTAAAAGTGATTTGGGAATAATCCTAACTATTTGGTTAGGTTATTTTATTACAAATTGTTTGGTCTGCTAGATTATATTTGTGTCACAGAAATGGGTAGTCTATGAGGGTCTATTACAAATGGGTTCTCCCCCTTGAGATGTAAAAAATACGAAAATTATGATGTAAAGTGTATTGAGGGTTAGAAAATTAATTTATCCTCTCATAGGTTAATTAATTATATTTTCTGGCAAAAAAATTAATTAAAATCCTAAGCTAGAAATTTAATTAATTCTAGGTCCTAGGTAAATTTAAATTCTCCAAAGGCAAAATTTGTCAGTCCTTTAAAATTCAAATTTTAAAAGGCCCTGGGACTAAGGTAAATTAATTATTTTGCTAAATTTTAAGCTTTTGGTTCCTGGAGTTTAAGTCAAAGTCAAATTTTTGAACAAATTAACTCCAATTTTTTATCTTTGAGTTAATTAAAATGCATTTAATTGAAAAATTCGAATTTCCTCAAGAATTTAAAATTTTGACGGATGAGATTAAAATAAATTTTAATTCTTATCAATAGTTGAGATTGCTTTGACAATGATCACTCGAACTAGTCGTTGGAAGATTTATCTTTAAATAGGAGGTCATTTGTAAGTTGATCCATCCGATCTTTGAATCGTGTACTAAGCTCTCAAGCTCTCTTGTATACTTTTTTGAATTAATGCAAAAGCCTTTGGGGTTTCAACATGTTGTAGTGTTCATTTTCATGAATTTATGTTAACATTGTTTTAATTTCTGCTTAATATTATGTGAAAACTATCAATCAATAGCTCTCTTAGAATAATTTGAATACAGGTATCTTATTCAGTTTGTTGGATCTAGGGTAACATTTTCAATTTTGATTGAAGTAGCAGGTATCTTTATTTTTCTAGAATTTTATTGTTGTTCTATTTCTCTACTTGATTTGATGGTTGATCTAGTGTTTGCAGAAGATCTCTCAAGTTCCCATTGAGCGTTTGGGGATAGTCTTCGGTTGGACCAACCAACTCTTAATACATATTTTCTGAAGAGCCTACTTCATATAAGCTTCAGGATTTATCTAACGATAATCTTTTTTCTGCAAGGTGTTTTTGGGCTAGTACCTCTCTAAAATTTCAAAATCTTTTAAATATTTTGTGGAAATTTTGATAGATCTAGGTATTAAAAGCCTTAGATTATCAGATCTGAGAGTGGAGTTGGACTCATACTCCTCAGACCTGATAGATTTGTAAATTATTTGTATAGATCTGTTATTTACTTGTGTAGATATGAAATTTTGTAACATAATTTTGAATTTTAACACTTGGAATTTTCTCT
This sequence comes from Pinus tabuliformis, assembly GCA_031772625.1. NCBI lineage: Eukaryota > Viridiplantae > Streptophyta > Pinopsida > Pinales > Pinaceae > Pinus > Pinus tabuliformis. Next base: position 1,236,301,880 of record CM062805.1, on the reverse strand, counting down.
ATTTTTGTACATATTGGGGATTGGATTTTTTTCTTTTCACTTGTGCAGGAATAGATCTGAGAAATCAATGAAGAAAATCTTCAGATCTAAGTTAGATCTAGACTTTGGAGGGAAAGATCTTGGGCTCAAAGATTGTTTGCAGGAATAGATCTGAGAAAGCAACCAAGAAAATCTTCAGATCTAAGCTAGATCTAGACTTTGGAGGGCAAGATCTGGGCTAAAAGATTGTTTGCAAGAATAGATCTGAGAAATCAGCCAAGAAAATCTTCAGACCTGAGCTAGATCTAGACCCTGGAGGGCAAGATCTGGGCTCAAAAATTGTTTGCAGGAATAGATTTGGGAAATTATGTTATGGAACCAGCTCAAGAAAAGATAGAAAAGATAGATCAACACCTTAGAATTCAGCCTCTTCGAGGGGGCAACCTCCTTTACACTACATAAATGATCAATTCTTGGATGATTCAAATGACAAAACCTCCTTTCTATATATAGGAGTCTAAGGAGTCACAATATAACCCAGCCGACCTAACAATAATAATATAAAGCCACAAAAATAACAATAGGGGGATTCTATGGGGCACAGAAATAACAACATGGGGGTAATAGGGGCACAACAATATAAATAAGGGGTATAACTACAATAGTAATGGGGTAATCACTAGTATTATAGGGACCCAACATGCCCCTCTCCTTCAAAAAAGTGTTGTCCTCAACGCTTGAGTAGTTCTGGATACTTCTGCATAAAATTCTCATCCTCCCATGTGGAATCTTCAGCGGATAAGTTCTTCCACTTGATAAGATACTCTGAAATTGATCGATTTCGTAGCTGTCGAGTTCTTGTTTCTATGACTGCTTCCGGTTCCAATATAATTTTTCCTTCCTCGTCAAGTTCTGGCAATATTGTTTGAACTGGGAGCTTGTCGCCTATAACCTTCTTTAAACATGAAACATGGAAAACTGGGTGCAATCGAGAAGCTGCAGGAAGCTCCAATTTGTATGCCATAGTACCAATCTTTTGCAACACCTTGTACGGACCATAATACTTTGGTGATAATTTATTATCCTTCTTAGCTTGCTTTAGGGACATTTGCTTATATGGTTGTAGCCGTAGGAATACCCAATCACCTACATCAAAACTTCTTTCACTGCGATGTTGATCTGCCTGTTGTTTCATTCTATTTTGTGCCAACACGAGGTTATCCTTTAAGAGTTGGAGGACTTGTTGTTGATGTTCGATGTGATGTTCCACTGCCTGAACCTTAGAATTTTCTCTTAAATATGATGTGATGGATGGTGGTTGATACCCATAAAGTGCCATAAATGGGGTCATTTTTGTTGCTGTATGGAAGGAAGTGTTATACCACCATTCAGCCAGAGGCAACCATTTGACCCATTGTGTCTGTTTATCAGATACAAAGCAACGAAGATATCCTTCCAAACATTTGTTTACTATCTCAGTTTGCCCATCAGATTGAGGATGATAAGATGAGCTATGAGCTAACTGAGTACCAAGACAAGAAAATAATTCTGTCCAAAAATTTCCAGTGAAAATGGGATCTCTGTCACTTACAATAATCTTTGGGTTTCCATGTAGCTTTTGAATTGTTTCCATAAATGCAGTAGAAACTGTACTGGCTTTAAATGGATGTGATAATGCACAAAAGTGTGCATACTTGGTAAGTCTGTCAACTACCACCATGATGACACTCTTTCCCTCAGACTTGGGTAAACCTGTGATAAAATCCATTGAAACCTCCTCCCAACGTTGGCTTGGAATGGATAAAGGTTGTAATAGACCTGGTGTCTTAATTGTTTCAACTTTATTTTGTTGGCAAACCAAACATTCTGCCACAAACTTTTGAATATCTGATTTAAGGCCATCCCAAAAAAATTCCTTCTTAACCCTGTGGTAAGTTTTTAAAAATCCTGAGTGCCCTCCTAAGGGAGAAGTGTGCAATTCCATAAGAATCTTTTGTTTTAGCTGGGAATTCTTACAGAGGTATAAGCGATCTTTGTACCATAACGAATCATTTTGCCAGCTAAATGTATCAGACGTACTGGAATCTTGTTGTAGCTTTCGAATAAGTGCCCACACTTCTTCGTCATTCTTCCATTCCTCCCTTGCTTCGTTTATCCAATCTGGTTGGATAATAGAAATGGCACACAACAATGCTTCCACATCCTCATCCTTTCTTGAGAGTGCATCTGCCACCACATTTTGCTTCCCTTTTTTGTAGATGATTTCAAAGTCATAACCCAACATCTTTGTGACCCACTTTTGTTGCTCTTCAGAGGATAATCTTTGTTCTAAAAAGTATTTAAGGCTATCATGATCCGTTTTTACCTTGAAGTGTCTTCCCATTAGGTAGGGTCGCCATTTCTTAAGTGCATGGAGTATTGCCAACATTTCCTTCTCATAAATAGCTTTGCTTAAAAACTTTCCCTTGATTGGACGACTTTCAAAAGCAATGGGTCTTTCATCTTGCATTAGAACAGCACCAATTCCATTTCCTGAAGCATCACATTCCACAATAAAGGTTTTTGTGAAGTCCGGTGTAGCTAAGACCGGTGCTTGGCACATTGCCTCTTTAAGATGTTCAAAGGCCTTTGTTGCTTCCGGAGTCCATGAAAATGCATCTTTCTTCAATAATGTTGTTAGAGGTGCTGCTATTCTCCCATAATTCTTAACAAACTTGCGATAATACCCTGTCAACCCAAGAAATCCTCGCAGATGCTTTATGGATGTGGGGATTTTCCATTCCTTAATGGCTTTAATTTTGCTAGGGTCTACCTTAACTCCATGAGATACAATATGACCCAAATATTCCACCTCCTGGACTCCAAAGAAACATTTGGATCTTTTTGCATATAATTGTTTCTCCTCCAATAGTTGTAGCACCTGTCAACATGTTCAACATGATCCTTCCAAGACTTGCTGTAGATTAGTATATCATCAAAAAATACTAACACAAATTTTCTAAGGAATGGTTTGAAAATTGAATTCATCAAACCTTGAAATGTTGAAGGTGCATTGGTAAGGCCAAAAGGCATGACCAAAAATTCATAATGACCCTCATGAGTTCTAAATGCCGTTTTCGGAATGTCTTCAATCTTCATTCTGATTTGATGATATCCTGAACGAAGATCCAACTTGGTGAAGTAAATTGATCCATGCAATTCATCCAGTAATTCATCAATGACAGGAATGGGGAACTTATCTTTAATAGTGAGCTTGTTGAGCTCCCTATAATCCGGACACATGCGCCATGATCCATCCTTCTTGTGCACCAATACTACTGGAGCCGAGAAAGAACTTTGACTTGGTTGAATTATACCAGCCTCTAGCATTTCTGCAACCATACGTTCAATTTCACTTTTTTGGACATAGGGATATCTGTACGGCCTGATGTTTGGAGGAACACTTCCTGGAATCAGATGAATAGCATGATCATGATCACGCATAGGTGGGAGACCTTTGGGAGTCTCAAATACCTTGGAATGATTGTCCAGGACTTTTTGGAGATCTGGAGAAATAGATGATTCCAATGTGGAAACATCTAGCGAACATAATTGTGCAATTACACCTCTTTGCTCCTTTTTTAGAAGCTTTGTCATACCATTAGAGCTGATTATCTTTCCTGGTTTCCCTGCAATACCCCTTAATTCAACTTCCTTTCCTTCCGTAGAAAATTTGATGAAAAGTTCTTGAAAATTAAAAGCTATTGTACCCAAGGATTGTAGCCATTGGACTCCTAGTACAACATCAACACCTCCCATTGGAATGGAAAGCATTGGGCTAGTCAATACATATTCTCCCATGGATAGCTTGATATTATGGCACTTTCCAGAGCAATTTATTGTTCCTCCATTTGCAATCATCACTTGACACTCTGGTGCTGGATATAGGAAGCAATTCAATTCTTTTGCTACCCTACAATGAATAAAATTGTGGGTGCTTCCTGAATCAATCAACACTATTACCTTTTTCTTCTTGATTTGTCCTTCTATCTTGATGGTTTGAGGAGTGGTAATTCCTGCCAATGCATTACAAGATATGGTCGGATTTATTTGTTCTTCATCTAGGCTTTGTTCCTGGAGTATATCCTCTTCTTTTGACCTTTCTTGCTCCTTTTCTTCTTCCTCTTCACAATCTATGTAGAATAATTTCTTCTCAGCACACTTATGACCTTTAGTGTATTTGCTATCACAACTGTAACAAAGCCCTTTTGCTCTTTTTTCTTCCAATTGTTGTGGTGTCAACCTTATAGGTTGTGGAAGACTAGGGCAACAACACTTCCATCTTTATAGTTGTGAGTGGTATGCTTCCTGGTTGCCATAATTTTGCTTTCCATTTTTCTTGCTAACCTGAATGCCTTCTCTAATGAATCAGGTTCCCAAAGGCGAACATCATGTTGGATATTATCCTTTAAAGACCCTATGAACACATCAATCCTATGCTCCTCTGGAATATCTTTTACCCTTATGTTCAATTTTTGGAACTCCTCAATGTGCTCCATTATTGAACCTTTTGTTTGAGACTTATCAATTGGCTAAAAAAAGTGTTGCTTTTTGTATCTTCATAATGTGCTATCAATTCTTCCGTAAAAATTGCCCAAGTGATAAATTGTTTACGAGAGCAAAGCCATTGATACCATACAAACTGATTTGGTTCCAAATATAAAGTTGCCATACGTACCTTTTGTGTGTTTTGCACATTATTGAGATCGAAGAATTGCTCCATCTGTAATATCCATGTGGCGGGATCCTTGCCATCAAACTTCCTCATATCGATTTTTGGAATATGGTGAGTCTTCGATCCAACATTAGCATCTATGGAATCATGATTAACATTTCTTTTATTCTCATCATGAGTTTCCTTTAGTACCCTTTCACCCTTAGTGCCCATTTCTTGTAGCAACTTATTCATATTTATCTGCAATTCGTCCATGTCTGTCTTCAAATCTGTCTTCAAATCTACCATGTCTCTCTTCAGCTCTATCTTCGAATCATCCATCTTAGCTTTCATGCCCTTTATCTCAGATTCCACGCCATTTATCTTAGCTTCTGTTAGCTTTTGTGAGCGTGACATATGTTGCACTTGTTCTTGTAATTTTGATATATCATGTAGCATTTCTTCCTCTTCTTCATGAGTCATGCTAGAGCTTTCAGGTTTCTTACTAGGTGTTTGCATTTTCTTTCGGGGCATCAGTTACCGATAATAATGCTTTACTATGCCCTTTGAATTTCGTTAAACCAAGCTTCTGCAAAAATTTAAAAAAAAACTACACACCTTTTTTCACTTTGTAGAAGCCTGATATTGAATCTGATGTATCTCTGTAATTTCAGATCATCCAGTTTTGAACTTGCGACCTGTAGTAGCCTTCTGTGTCCTCTTTCCAATGCCACAAGTCTGACCCAAATTGGATTCTCCAAGGAAGAGTTATGTGAAATCTCCCACAGTGACTTGCTTCTAGACTAGTTCAGTAGAGCGAACTTGTACGACGTGCCACGAGTCACTGTTTCAACTTTTGGATCTGAAACACACATACAAGAAACTACAGTCCGTCCTCTTTCTGTAACTTCTTACGAAATTTCAATCCAATCCACAGAGAGAAAGTTATGACGATTTTCCCCAGGTCACCTGTTTTGAATGTAATTCAGGAGTCTGCAAAAAGACCAACTTTCTCAGATCATATCTCCGCAAATATCGCGCAAAAAGCTTTGAAATTCGGACCCAAGCTTCAGCGCGATTTCTTATCAAATGGGTTTTTTTTTGCGACTTCTGAAACGTCACAGAAAAAAAGTTATAGCGAAAATGCCACGATGACCTGTTTGGAGCAGTGAAACCCTAGAATCCAAAGCTCTGATACCAAATGTTATGGAACCAGCTCAAGAAAAGATAGAAAAGATAGATCAACGCCTTAGAATTCAGCCTCTTCGAGGGGGCAACCTCCTTTACATTACATAAATGATCAATTCTTGGATGATTCAAATGAGAAAACCTCCTTTCTATATATAGGAGTCTAAGGAGTCACAATATAACCCAGCCGACCTAACAATAATAATATAAAGCCACAAAAATAACAATAGGGGGATTCTATGGGGCACAGAAATAACAACATGGGGGTAATAGGGGCACAAAAATATAAATAAGGGGTATAACTACAATAGTAATGGGGTAATCACTAGTATTATAGGGACCCAACAAATTAGCTAAGTAAATCCTCAAATATGAGATTTTTTCAAGCAAATCTAGGGGGTTTTGAGACAGATTTAGGCCCAGGAGGCCAATATCTTGTCCCAAATATTTTTGCAAAGCCAACCATTAAAGATTTTGCAATAAATCTAAAGATCTGAAGCAAAATAATTTTTTCCGGAACAAGGGTTTCAAGTTTTGGGGCTCCTAAGCCCAAATCTGCCTTCTCCTAGTCTAATGTTATTTCTATTGGGCTTAGTGCTAGCTCTCATTGGCCCTAGATTCCCCTTGCTCCATTTTTGATTTGAATATTTGATCTTCTAAAGCTAATCGTTGTTGGGTTTTTGTAGAAAATTTAGTAAAAATTTGTGTTTCAGGTATTGAAATTTTTTTGGCAACTTGGGCAAGTGATTTTTAAGGCCTAGGGCCTAAGGGTTTGATCTCTAAACCATATTTTTCCTCAGTATTTGTTACAACAGTCATATACCTTTCTAATAGTGGTGAAAAACACATCTAAGTGGTTTGAAATTCACTAAAAAAATTGTTAAATACATTAATAAGTCATTTATGTTTGATGTGTATCAAGAATTTGGCCTAAATCTACATTTTGGGTGACTGTTATCTCTGAATAATTCTGTTTCTGATGTCTGAAATATAACAATGGAAAAATTTCATGTGGGTTAGCCTAAAATCAGTTCCTAAGTTGTCTAATACATTAAGGAATTAATTTTTTGAGTTGGGCATTCATCATTAGGCTTATTTCATGTTTTAATTGCTGGCTGTAATAAATATATCAGATCTGATATAATTTTGGGAATCACATCATAACAGGCTAATTTTTTTTTATAATTCATGTGGGCAAGTTTGAAAAAATTTCAGAAATTTTTGGCATAAAGATATCATTGATAGCTCACTGTTTTCATTGTCATATTGTTGCTGTCATAAAGTTTTTCTTACTGCTGTCCTAAAAACTAATTTCTGAAAATTAAGTACTCTGTCTTGGAAATGTGATAAAATGCATATCTTTTGTTTCATAAATTGAGTATTTTTTGAGCATCTATTGACATTGATTGCAAAGAAGTTTTTGTTCTCTTTGAGCTATAATTGTATCAAAAAAGATTTGAAATAACTTTGTGGTTTAATTGTAATATTTTCAAAGATTTATTTTTAAGTCTTCATCCAATAAAGCGAGCATTTTATTTTGGTGATTAAGGGCTTTTGTGACACAAGTGTTTCTAATCCTCGGGTCTAACTTCTTCTCATCATCTGGTGCATTTGCATATAAGTTAGTTTTGCATAAATAAAATTTACTTCCAAGCATAAGCTTGGTCGATAGAGAGATAGGTATCCATTCATCTTTGCTTGAGAAGCTTGCTTTTAATAGTACTTAAAACGGTGACCTTGTAGTCGTCAGAGCCACAACTCTCTGCAGTGCCGGAGGCACCGGGTATGTTAGATTTTCAGGAGAGGTATCGTTAATCACACCTTAGTGTGCTTCATCTTATCTTCTTTTTTCCAATTACTACGAAATCAGGCTCAATATAGAAATAATCGAAGGGTTAAAACTTAAAACTTAGATAGGCATTTAACTAAAATTAACTAAGATTCTTGCATCTCATATTAGCTTTAAGATCTGCATTTCATATAAGATAGTCATTCATTCAAGCAACAATTGCAAATCAATTACTTGGTCCTAAATTTCCTAGCAAGATAGTTGACTCCATAAGGCACTGGCATCAATTGCTTAAAATCTAATCAAATCCTATAAACCTTGCTAAATCTAAATCAAGTACTTGGTCGCTTCACTGTGTCTCCCGAACTGGTTGGTTTCCAACTAGTTCTCCTTCATTCCATTTTCGTAGGGTCTACCCCCCTTAGCCTGCTGTAGGGAGACAACTTAAATAGAGAGATTGGGGATCAGGGTGATAGACCCCAATTTGAGCCGTTGTCGTGGTGCCTAGACATTTCGTGCGACAACAGAGTATGTCCAGGGCGTATAATAATAAACACCAACAATACATGAATCCTTATTAGATTGAGGACAAGGTGTAAGTCAAATAAATTTATGTCAAATTAGTGTTATTAACCAAGCAAATTTGGACACTTGTGAGCAATAAGATGACCCAATTTTAGTAGCTCTTCATACTTTTTGCAAGAGTTGTGAGCCACTTACACCCATTGAAGAGACATCATATATCAATTGGAACAATGGATTAACGGAATGTATGCATTATATCATAATATACCTCAATGTGTTGCAACATTTCCAAAGATTTTGACACCATGGCTTGAATCTAGCCCATAAATTTACACATAGCTGCTCCACAATTAGATACAAAAACCTAAATGCATATTGCAAGACAGAATGCTACCCACAACCCTTGGTCATTTGCCAAGTTGCTGGCATAGGTCATTGTCATGATTCCTTATATAGCTCTCAAGTTGTAAACACCGCAATAGACAATCAAAAGGCAAAGATCGTATAGGGTACATGTAGCCTTTATATCCAATTTAAAGACTGTCTTTCTCTTTTCAATTTTGTGTGTGCATGAAAAGTCCAAAGGTTCATCATATGTGTTACTCCACAAAGCAAGATAAATGCACCAAATTGCACCAACACCCATCTGTAAGGAAAAATTGTTGGCTTCTTCATAAAATAGATAAGTTCAAGAAAATAGACTTGTATTATTGAGTTCAAGCTTTCGAGGTCTTCTTTTGTAACAAATTTGAAATCATCATAGATGGTAGTTTGTGCCCCTTCCTCAAGCTTTTCTATCAAGTTCTGAAGGTAAGAACATCACTTTGGAGCAGGTCCCAAAGAATGGATAAAATAGGAAGGAATTTGAGTGGACTCAAGTGTCATGAACGTTAATCTATTGTTGTGAATTACACAAACATCATTGATACTTCCAGTTGCTAGTTCAGTACTAGTCATACCTTCTCCCATTTCTGGATTCCAAATTATGACCACTCGATTATCGACAGTGATCATTCTTGGGCTAGAAGCATGAGGCTACCATACATGTAATCTTTAACTCGAAAAGGCCTAAAAGAACACAAATCCTATATGAGTACCTATCCAAAACACTTTTAATGTGAATCAAACAATGTTTGAGGCATGAGACAATCTGTTAAAACCATAGTTCGAGTCCATTAAGATCTTTCACACACACTGGTGTTGCCATTGAATTCACAAATATATGAATCTAAAGTATTTTGTTTGGAATCAACCAATAACATCTACTTCATCACGATTTTTATTATCTTTAATGCATAACCATCAATAGAAAACTGTCCCTGGACCAAAATTTTTCCCTGCAAATTTTGGTTACAACAAACCCTAAGGTCAAAACCCATCTCTTGACTCACATATATATTGGCATTCGATTGACCTCTTTTGGAAACAAAACACTCACTCATTCGACCAATCAAGGAGTTTTGTTCACATGTGATAAGGAGAAAGAAGGCTGAAGTTTCCAGTGAAGTTTGACTTCTCTTATCTCTATTTTGACAAGCGTTGACTTTTTCTCTCTCATTTGATTGGTTTTGACTTGGAAAATATTGAGGTTAGAGATTAGGATTTTGAATGGAATATTTTGATGTAAATTTTGATGAGTTGAACTCTCTCTCATAAGAAAAGATTACCAAGATTTCCCCCTTGTGGGGTTTTGTCCCAAGAAATTTTGGTGTCTCTTGATTTATTGTTTTCTGTGATCTCTACTGCTCTATTGAAGTATATGGTTGGAATTTTCATATATAACTGCATAATGATTGGAAAGCTCTACAGAAGTCAGATTGTATCATTGGAAGTAGTTATCAGTTTGAAAATTGTTCAAGTTTTGTCTGCAACTAGAAAATCAACGAGTCCATTTTGTAACTCTAGTTAAGAGCTAAAGGAGTCAAACTTAACCACTAGTAGGCTATTGGGTCGTGTTATAGATAGGCTACTAGGAGGAAAAGGGGTTCCATTATATATTTGAATGGATTTTGTTCCATAGATGAGTAAAGTAGCCGAGAGTGGATAGGGAGAGAGAGGAGATTTGTGCATTGTAGAAACCCATGAGCGACAGACGTCACTTTTTTGTACTTGTATCTATTTTCCATATAGAGAAAGAAAGCAGAGGGACTTCACCTTCCAACTAGGTTTTCTCTCAAAAGAATTTTGCAAGTTATATCTTATGTTGAATCATGCGTTTTGATTTTTATTTCGTTGTTCTCGATTTTATGCATAATTAAAATTTGTATGTATACACAATAAACAATAATTTGTTGATTTTTGTAGCTATGGTTGATCTTCATTAAAGTCTTTAGCCCTCCACATATATATATATATATATATATATATATAAGTTGTGGTTTTCAAGTCGACTTCAAGAGGAAAATTTTAATTTTTGAAATTCAAAGTTTTGGTACCAAAATGATCAAGTCAGCCCTCAAGAAAGAGACACCCTTTTGGCCTCATCAATGACTATATATAAACCACTTGCTCTCCTCCTCTGGGAAATTAGGATCACTCACACACATCATCTTTTCATCTAAGCAAAGAAGACAAAGACAAGGAATATGAAGTTGACTAGACATTCTAGCCTTTGACTATGTTTCTTTTCTCTTTGTTTGACTTTGCATGTGTGGATTCTATGTTGTTTGACCTTGCATGTGTGGTCGATAGGAGAAATTTCTTCTAGGAAAAATCTCAAGGCAACTACGTGGAAAGAAACTTGGACATGGACAAAAAGATCGATTGTACATCAATATAGAAGGAGGTGAATCTGAGTAGCCTTTAGCAATAGGTAGAGAATGAAAAAACCAAACAATTCCATATAAAGAATCAGGTCAAGAAGGAAAAGATTGATGCTTTGCTCAACTCAAGATAATAGACAAATCTCATTGCAGAAGAGTTAGTCAACAAGTTGGGATTGGATGTTCATGATCATTCAAGCCCATATCCATTGAGATAGGTAAATAAGGTTGCAGAAATAAAGGTAACAAAGCAATGTAAAATCAAATTTTCTATCATTGCTGATTTTTTTGATAAAGTAGAATTAGACGTAGTTCCCTTTGATGTATGTGGAGTGGTGTTTGGAAGTCCCTATATGTACTTGCGAGATGCAATATTCATGTACCAACATCCAACCAGTACTGCCTCATTAAAGTTGGAAGATCCTTCACCATAGGGGCAAGTCCAAAATTTTGCTGCTAAGTGCCCACCAAGACAAGAAAATTATTAGTTCTAGCAAGAATTATGTTTCATTGTTTTTAGGAGAAAATTAGTTTGTAGAGGGGTCAGTGAGAGAAAAGTCATCCTTGGAGAGGTGTACTAGGAAACATAAATAACAATTGGAAGAGTTGTTATAGGAATATGGAGATGTGTTCCATAAGCCTAATGGGCTATCACCCAAGAGGGTAGTGGAGTGCGAGATCTAACTATTAACACACTCCATGTTGCCAAACATTGGGTTCTATAGGTAGTCTGATATAGAAGCAAGTGAGGTGAAGAAGAAATTGCAACAACTATTGGAATAGGGTGTCGTTCGACCAAGTACCTCACCATTTGAGTTGCCCATCATCATTGTGCCAAAAGAAGGATGGGACTTGGAAGATGTGTATTGATTACTAAGCATTAAACAAAATTATGCTCAAGAACAGGTACCTCCTGCCCAAGATAGATGATCTGTTGAATTAGTTGCAACAAGCCAAATACTTCACCAAGATGGACTCAAAGTATGAATATCACCAGGTTCAAGTTAGAGAAAAGGGCACTTAGAAGACCTTCAAAACCAGACAAGGTTTGTATGAGTGATTAGTCATGCCATTTGGCCTATGCAATGCAATAACTATGTTTATGAGGTTAATGAATGATATATTACACCCCTTTATAGATTCATTTGTTATTGTCTATTTGGAAGATATACTGGTACACAATGCTACTTGGGAGAAGCACATCTCACATTCGATGCAAGTGCTAGAGACATTAAAGAAGCACTAGCTACTGGCAAATCTCAGGAAGTGTGAGTTTGCTAAACAGTCTTTGGTGTATGTGGGGTATGTGGCAGGTAGAGGGGAGTTGAAGATAGATCCTATCAAGTTGGAGGTCACTATGAAGTGGTTGGTGCCTACTAATGTTTCTAAGGTTAGGAGTTCCGTTGGCACAACATAGTACCTGAGAAAATTCATAGCCTTGTTTTCAGCAGTAGCAACACCACTCCACGCCATAACAGCAAGTGGAAAGAGTTTCTATAGAGGACAAAATTAGCAGAGGACTTTTGAGGAGTTATAGAAGATCAGTCAAGCACTGATTTTGGCAGTACCGAATCTACAACCAATGAAGAACCACTCGCATAAGACTCGCGAGTACCTGCAGTTCTTGGAGGGTTCTATAGCGAGATGAGTCATTCGCATAGAACTCGTGCTTAAGACCCTTACTTGACCAAACTCTCATTAAACCCGTGTACTCTTATAAGACCCGCAGGTTTGGCATAAGACTTGCATTGAACACCCTACAAGATCCGTCGAACCTCAGAATACAATTTTTTTTTTTCTCTTTTCTTTTTTGGAAATGAGGTGGAGGAAAAGGGAAATTGGAGACAAGAAAATGCTTTATAAGCAACTCTCTCCCTTCCATTTGTCATTCACTTGTCATTTGAGTGTTTGCTTAATTTCTATGAGTGTTGAGTGACTCCATTGCACAGTGAAGGAGCTCTTGGAGGAGGCTAAAGGAGGCTAAAGGAAGCTTCATCAGATCAAACCCAACTTCAAGTAGGCTTCATGAACCTTGTTTGGATGTTTTCCATGTATTTTTTTTTATTTTTTTTGGTTTTTAGTTTTGTTTTAATTTGCAAATTTTTTTGGGCTTCCGAGCTTATTCTATAATAAGGGGTCTAACATTCAAAGAGATCCCCAGGTGATGAGAGGTGTCATGATATGCAGTGAGAAGATGTTCCCGAATCAAGATATTCAAGACAAAATCAAAATTAGTGAAGCACCACCCGTATGAGACCCGTGAGTACTTGCGGGTCTTGGCAGGTTCTATAGCGAGCCAAGTCACTCACGCTTAAGACCCAGACTTGGCGGGTATTTTATTATACCCAGCTACCTGTATAAGACCCGCAAGTATGCTATAAAACCCGCATCTGACCGTTATAAGACCCGTCGACCTTCAAAAGGCAATATTTTTTCTTTTCTTTTCTTTTTTGGAAATGAGGTGGAGGGAAAGCGAAATTGGAGGGAAGAAAATGCTTTATAAGCACCTCTCTCCCTTCCATTTGTCATTCACTTGTCATTTGAGTGTTTTCTTCATTTCTATGAGTGTTGAGTGACTCCATTGCACAGTGAAGGAGTTCTTGGAGGAGGCTAAAGGAGGCTTCATCGGATCAGAGTCCAGACCCAGCTTCAAGTAGGCTTCATGAACCTTGTTTGAATGTTTTCCATGTAAATTTTTTTAAATTTTTTGTATTCAATTTAGTTTTTTTTTTTTGTTTCCAAATTTTGTTTATGGTTGCAATTTTTTTTTGGCCTTGTGGCTAAGTTTCTCAGCCACACAGGGCCGCTGTGTGGCTGATAATCTCATCCACAGGCCTTGCAGGCTGAGGAGGATTGTCTTCTCAACACGCAGGCCCTATGGCTAAGATTCACCACATAGCAACCCTGTGTGGCTGAGAAACTCAGCCATAGGGCCTGCGAGCTAAAGAGGATTGCCTCCTCAGCCCGCAGGTCCTGTGGCAGAGTTTTTCAACCACAGACCCAAAAGAAATTGCAAATAAAAAAAAAATTCAAAACCAAAAAAAAATTTATAAACCAATTTTTTTTTTTTCTTTCTTCCAGATTTTGTCACCATGCCATCAAAGGGGTCTAGAAAGTCTCGTGATCCCTGCATGGGCACATGGTCAACGAATCATTGCCGGTAATGACCACCATGTAAAGTGCAATTATTGCAATGCCACAATGCATGCAGGGATAAACAAGCTAAAATACCACCTAGCCAGAATTCCTGGGAATGGTGTGGGATGTTGTTAAAATTGCCTTGATGAAGTCACTACTGAAATGGCAGCTTCTTTGGAAGCCATTAAAGAAGAAAGCTCTAATAGGGAGAAAAAAAGGAAGGATGAGATTGTTGGGATAGGTAGATCTTCATATCATCGTGAAAAACAGATTCAAAGTCTAGGTATTGGTAACTCCTCTTCAAGTGTTGTGGCAAACAGTAGTATAACCTCTTCTTTCTCCAGTCCTTGTACAACTCTAGGATCTCAACCAACCTTGGATAGTTTTAATGAAAAGAAGAGGAAGGAGGCAAATATGGCAGTGAGGAGGTTTTGGTACCATAACAGTCTTTCATTCAACTATGCAAAGTCTTATTTTTATTAGCCCATGGTGGATGCCATTGCAAGTGCTGGCCCTAGATACAAAGCCCCATCTTATAATGCACTTAGGGGGAAAGAGCTAGATGAGGAGCTTGAGTGTGTCAAGGAACAATTGGAGAGCATTAAAAGCTCATGGAAATTTACAAGTTGTACAATTATGTTTGATGGGTGGACAGATCAGAGGGGTAGAACAATAATAAATTTTGTTGTAGCTTTCCCTAAAGGAACCATGTCCCTAAAATCCATTGATGCATCTACATATGTAAAAGATGCACATTTATTTTTACATTGTTGTTTGATGTGGTGGAGGAAGTTGGGGTTACAAATGTTGTCCAAGTAATCACAGACAATGCAACAAATTATGCGGCAGCTGGAAGGTTGCTTTGTGCCAAATATCCCACCATTTTTTGGACTCCATGCACTACCCATTGCATAGACTTGATATTGGAGGACATTTGGAAGTTGGAGTGGGTGCAAGATGTTGTGCAAGAATGCAAGCAAATTACCAAGTATATTTATAATCATGCTTGGGTGTTGAACCTTATGAGGGAATTCACACAAGGTGAGCTTAGTCGCCCAACTGTCACATGGTTTGCTCCCCAAGCGCTGAGATGCTCCCCACTAAGATTTCCCTTACTTCTCGCAGCCAACTCCAGCTCTACAACTACTTCCTCCAACTCCCACGTGTGCCCAGTGATGGCTCTCTGCGCAGGCCCAGGTGACTGTAAATCGAACTGCTCCAATGCAGCAATCTCCTGCTCCAAAACTCTCCCAAAAGGTTGATCCTCCACTGTAGCTCCAATGCCCAAACTCCCCCGACAATTGCTACCTGGATGAACCCACAAACAACACTTGCGTGTTCCCCTTCTGCGTCCTCCAGAAACACGCACTAGCTGAGACAAAGGCTGAGTGATGTGATTGTGAAACTCCACCGGCTCTCCTCCAAGGTAGTACGAATTGCCTTCCTAGGGTGGCACTTGAAGTCCCCTAAAGAAAGGTTTGAGTCTCCCACCTGGAAAACTCGATGCTAAATAACTGGTAACTCGGCTAAGCAGCTCGAGCAACACAAATGAGTTTGATAGACAAATGATGCCTTGAGTTGGGGAGTTCCTCCTCCTTATAACTCCGTAAGCCTTGCTTCCTCATGTTGGCCCCTCTCCCTATCCATTCGATTTCCCATCCAAGGCAATCCGAATTGCCCAAGTGCCCAAGTGTGTTTTCCCCAAGTGGGTGGCCTCCACCTTCCACTAGTGATATAATTCAACCTCTTTTCTCCTAAGTCCCTAAGTAAAAAATGCATGGGTTCCTCATTCACCAAAAATTATGCAAAATTGTGGGAGACTAAAACCTGTTACAAATATATTTGAGAAGGGACATTACAAAATACTTCGATTATTGGTCCACAACTGCACTGGAGTTTTCTCTAGGGACCCTCCAAATTTGAAGCAAATCTGACAGTGGGATCGTGAGATATTGCAAGCCCTAGCTTGAGGATCGTTTCTTGCCCTAGGTTTCCCTTGGCTAGTGACTTGATTGGGATTATTGCATCAAATTCAAAGAAAATTTCTCCTTAATTCCTTTGTCCCCCTCAATTAGGTCAAGCACACCCTTGGTTGATCACTTCCATCCCCTTGACCTAATTCTAAGTCCACTTGGTCCCATGTGGTCCCATAACATTTTAGAGATAAATTCATAAAGACCACTTGGAATCCAAGTTTCCATAAGGATTTTAGGGTCTAGGAATCTCCTTGACAAGTCATACACTCAAAGCCTAGCTCTTGGAATTCTCCTAAGCCCTTCTTAGACAACCTTTCATCTTGCTTTCCAAGCAAGTAAGCTATACATTTGAGGCTCTCTTGTGAATAGGCTTCTAGGATCACCTTTCACCCTATCATTGATCTATTCATCTTTGTGATCCTCATTATAACGGGTCTCCTGCCATCGGTGAAAGTCCATAAAGAGTTGGGAGACTTAACTGAGGTGACAGTGAGCTATTGCTCCATTGTTGCCCTTGACCTAGTAGTTGCCCGATAGGACCCCACTCCTAGGACCCCTGCTAGTTTGAGTAGTAACATGGTTTATGCCATCCCTTGCTTGTAACCACTCATTCTTGGGAGAGCATTTCCATGGACTTTGTGGGACATTTACCAACAAGGAAGGGCTACCTATTCATGGTAGTTGACAAGATCCATAAAATGTGTGTTATAATGCCCTATAAAAACACCACCAACGAACAAGAAGAAACACACTTCTTCTTTGGACAAGTTTGGGTGCACTTTGAGATACCAAGGAGCATCATTCAAACAGGGACACAAGATTTCTCAGTGCATTTTAGACTACATTGTGGGAGAAGATTAACACGAAGTTTAAGAGGTCTACAACATTTAATCTACAGATAGATGGGAAAACAAAAGTAGTCAACGAGATATTGGTGCAACTTTTGATGGGTTACAATTAGAAGCATTCAAAGACTTTGGATCAAAATCTAGTATATATACAACACTCTTATAATAGAGCAGCCCACACTTGTATTGGTAAGTCCCCATTTGAAATTTGTTTTGGGTATATGCCATCTTCACCTTTGGATGTTGCATGTGTAGTAAGGAGGAGTGAGTGAACGATCTTATAGGGGATGTCATAAGGGCCAATAATATTATTGCGAAGATCAGGCAAATCCAATTAGATGCACATGAGACACTGCAGGAGTCATAGGGAAAATATAAGGATAGACATGATCAACACAGAATGCAAAAGTCCTTCAAGGTGGGACACAAAGTATGGTTACAATTGAACAAGGATAAGTTACGAGGTTTTGGTAAGAAAATCAAGGCTCTATGATATGGTCCCTTTGAGATACTAGAAAAGGTGGGAGTTAACACCCATAGACTCAGTCTACCCCCATACATGCGCATTTACTCAATGGCGAATTGTTGATTTGGGGTAGCAACGAATGTGCTCTAGTCATGCAAATTGGTGGAGAGGCTAAAGCACATGAGATCTCCAAGACCCAGAAATGGTTTGGACAGATTGTATACGGTTTTGGAGATATTAAAATAATTAATATTTTTAATGGAGTTCGTAAGTCTAAACTTCGGAAAAATAAAATATTAATGGGTATTAATATAAAACTGGGTTAGAAAGTTCCAAAAGTCATGGATCAAGCCAAATCTAATCTTAGTCGTTGATTAGAGATTTAATCTTGGTTGTTGAAGGACCCATGAGAAAAGTATAAGAGGAGGCTTGAGGATCAGTTGGAGAACACACCAGAGTGATCAATTATTCATTTTGTTAGAGCGGGGTTGCTAAGCAAAGTTGAATCAATGATCAATAGCAAGGGGCAATGAGTACGAGGTAGAGAGGCAGACACAGTACTGAGAGACCAACACAGAACCAAAGAGAGCAAGAGCAACAGCCAATCCAGGCTACGCAGAGCCCAACAGAGTCAGCACAGAGGCCAAAGGGACTGCGTCATCCACGCAGAGCCTACTGTTGTGACACAGAGGGTCCCAAAGGTTGCGTAGTGCCTCAGAGGGCTGACGCAGAGGGTCCTGGGATTGATGCAAGTTAGTAGGAGGCTGACGCAGAGGCCAGAAGGGCTAGCGCTGAGCTTCAGTTGTGCCGGAGAGGGTTTTGTGGGACAACTTTTCTGAATACCTGTTTCCGGATATAGAGGTATTGTTGCCGTGTATTTCTCTCTGTCTGGTGAACCAGTTATGCACCTAGTTGTACATAGAAAAACTGCATAATAATATAACCCTCTGAATAGCTGCACCGGTTTTCTCGCATTGGGTTTTTCTGGGGACATTTGTCCAAAAATAACGGTGTCACTTGTGTGCTTGTTTTCTTTTAGTTGATGATCTGTAGATGTTGTGACTGTATTGTGTTTATTTCGGCATTTAAATGTTTTAAATAACTTGTTCAGAATTTACAACTAGAAGAAATAAACCAACAGAATATAGACTAATTTTCTAACGGATAGACATAGAAAATTCAACATGGTATCAAAGCATGGTTGCAGATCACAGGAGAGTTGAAGGCATTAGCTGAGTAGAGCATTTGCAACAGAATCACCTGTCCCGAGTGACAATATTTGATCCTTGCAGAAGCAACAGAGGAAGGGTTGACACAGAGGCACCGCGTCATCAGTTTGGGCCAGAGAGAGGCCAGCGCAGAGTCTGAGGATGGAAGAGAGAGGCTCACGCAGAGCCCAGGAGGCCTAACGCAGTTGGCTGAGGGAGTTGTTATGCCGGTGCCGGGATTGTGCAGAGCCAAGAGGCTCAATCCTTCAGTTGCTGGGGCGAAGGAAGATGTGGGCAGTTTGCAAGAGCGAAGCTGGTGGGGTACTGTGGTTAGAACGGTACCTAACAGGGCATGACCAAGGTAGAGGGAGTTGCTACTGAGGTGGATTTCAAGCCAAGGAATTCGAATCAGTGTTGCAATTGCATAGACAATCAAAGAGGAGCAAGTTGACAGTTGGCAGAAGGATTTCTAGGAGGGAAATTGGGCCTCAGAGGGAGTCCAGAAGAGAACTTCCAAACGGGAAATAGAGAGACTCAGCAGGGGTCGAATCGAGAACTTCCAGGTGGGAAGTAGAGAGACTCAGCAGGAGTCCAACCAAGAACTTCTAGGCAAGAAGTAGAGAGACTCGGAGGAGTTGAAAGAAGAGCAGCAAGATGGACGTGAATGGGCTGAGATCAGGACAGGTTGGACGGAGCATCCAACTTTGTGGTCTGGAAGGCCGGGATCTTGTCCATTCTAGACAGACATCGTATCAAGGGCTTTGCTTTGAGAGTGATGACTATCCCAGTTGACCCGATAGCTAATGAAAGGTACGAGGAGGCAATGGCTTAGGCAAAGTGTATCATCTTTGATGGGGTCAAGGATCATGTGGTCCCACATATTACTGAGAAGGAAACAACAAAGGAGATGCGGGACACTTTGAAGACATTGTACTAGCATACTTCTGTGTAGAGGAAGATTCTCCTGGAGAATCAGCTAAGGCCATACCAGATGCAGAAGGGAGAGCAGATAGATGTCTTCCTCGGTCAATTGAAGGAGATCCGTGACCAACTGACTTCCATAGGGGCCACGCTGGATCAGGAGTTGATGGTAAGGACCGCACTCAACACAGTCTCCAAGGATTGGGAGACATTTGTCCA
Organism: Pinus tabuliformis; assembly: GCA_031772625.1. Classification (NCBI taxonomy): domain Eukaryota; kingdom Viridiplantae; phylum Streptophyta; class Pinopsida; order Pinales; family Pinaceae; genus Pinus; species Pinus tabuliformis. The sequence continues at coordinate 1,236,282,168 of CM062805.1, read as the reverse complement.
GAGCATACTGGGCAGGACGAGTCTTCCAAATTGGGAAGAACGGTCGGCGACTCTTTGTCAAGAAGAGATCATACGATTGACCAAGGCGGGAAGTAGCAGCAAAGGGGTCAAGATCAAGAAGGAAGAGGAAGAGGATGCGGCTCTAGCATCTACGGGAAAGCAGGAGAAGAGGAAGAAGAAGGAACTCTCCAAGGTCAAGTGCTTCCATTGTGGAGAACTGGGTCACTATGTGAATCAGTGTCTGAGGAAGAAGAGTAAGGGAGAGGCTTCTGACTCGAAGGCAGTGCCAGTGAGGGTGGAGAAAGAAGTCGAGGAGGATGACGATTGTGCCATGAGTGCTCATGTGCCACTTGAGAAGAAGTGGGGAGACATCGAGCTGTAGTCAGGAGGACTACAGGCAATGAGGGGCAGGATCCTTGAGGTACCCAACCTCTTGGATTATACCTTACTATGGGAGCCCCAAAGAGGAGTAGCAGGACTGGCGAATGTAGGTAGAGACAGATGCAGATGAAGTGACAGAGAATGCTACAATGCAGGAGTCCCCAGGTAGCACGAGGCTAGCAGGCTACAACAGTGCGAGAGGCATGGGAGTGTTGTACCAGTGTAGGATGGCACAGAGAGGTGTGCAATGATGCGAGATGTAGGGAGTTGTTGTAGTAGCGCAGAGGTCAGTAGAGGGAGCACTTGTGAGGGGCAAAAGGAGCTTCAGCATTGGGAGTGTTTCTAGCCTGATAGGGATGTCAGAAGTGGGGTGGATCAATTACTTACTTCTCAGTAACTGAGTTGTAGTGCAGTAGCAGTATGCAGTAGCATGATGCAACATGATGAGAGGGGATGCAGTGTTGGGAGGATGGACCAGCAGCAACATGGATGCAGAGGGAGCTGTTGTATGGATGCAGCAGTGGCAGTGGCAGGGCCATGGGCAGCAGTACAGGATGTAGCAATGCAGAGGATGTTGGGCGGGGAGGCCTAGCATCAGCACAGGGACTGATGCCGAATAATCAGGGTGATGCTCAGTGTGGAGTATTACTAGAGCACAGTCCTCGCTAAGAGGGAGTGTTGATTTGGGGTAGCATCGGATGTGCTCTAGCCATGAAAATTGGTGGAGAGGCTAAAGCACATGAGATCTCCAAGACCCATAAATGGTTTGGACAGATTGTACCCGGTTTGGGAGATATTAAAATAATTAATATTTTTAATGGAGTTCCTAAGTCTAAACTTAGGAAAAATAAAATATTAATGGGTATTAATATAAAACTGGGTTAGAAGGTTCCAAAAATCATGGATCAAGCCAAATCTAATCTTAGTCGTTGATTAAAGATTTAATCTCAGTCGTTGAAGGACCAACGAGAAAAGTATAAGAGGAGGCTTGAGGGTCATTTGGAGAACACACCAGAGTGATCAGTCATTCATACTTCTAGAGTAGGGTTGCTAAGAAAAGTTGAATCAGTGATCAACAACGAGGGGCAGTGAGTACGAGGCAGAAAGGCAGAGGCAGTATTGAGAGACCAGCGTAGAAGCGGAGAGAGCAAGAGCAACAACCAGTCTAGGCTACGCAGAGCCCAGTAGAGTCAGCGCATAAGCTAGAGGGATTGCGTCATCCACGTAGAGGTTGCTGGAGTACGTAGAGGGTCCTAGAGGCTGTGCAGTGCCTCAGAGGGCTAACGTAGAGGGTCCAAGCACTGACGCAGGTTAGCAGGACGCTGACACAGAGGCCAGAGGGCCAGCGCTAAGCTTCAGTTGTGCTGGAGAGGGTTTCATGGGACAGGTTTTTTGAATACTTATTTTTAGATATAGAGGTATTGTTGTCATGTATTTTTCTCTGTCCAGTGAGCTGGTTAGGCACCCAGTTGTACTCAGAAAGACTGCATAATAATATAACCCTCTGAATAACTGCATTAGTTTTGCCGCATTGGGTTTTTCTGAGGACATTTGTCCAAAAATAACGGTGTCACCTGTGTGCTTGTTTTCCTTCAGTCGATGATCTGTAGATGTTGTGACTGTATTGTGTTTATTTCAGTATTTAAATGTTTTAAATAACTTGTTTAGAACTTACAAGTAGAAGAAATAAACCAGCAGAATACAGATTAGTTTTCTAATGGATAGACTTATAAAATTCAACACAAATGTAGAGAATTTGAAACTCTATGAGCTTTCCATGCTAGATTAAGAAGACGAACATGTCCTACCTTCTATAGAGGATTTGGCACCAGATGCTCAAGCAGAGTTGATAGAGGATACACTTTTGCAGAAGAGGTCTAGAACTACAAGACAATGACAACATGACCTTTCGTAGATTGGGTTGAAAAGATAGCTTCTAGGCAAGACTAAAAGGTACATCCGAGAGAAGGTGCTGTAAAATTTTTCTCATCTCATTCAGTAGAAGCTTTTGGGAAAAAAAAGCCTCCAAAAATGGGGAGGTGTGATTCAGATTGGATAATAATATTGTTTATTATCCATCTCGAAGCTTTCAGAGTCAAAAAAGTGGAGGAATCAACTCACAAGAACATTTTTACTAGTGGAACCCAGTTTGGCAAATTGGGGTCTGAAACCTTTTGGGACTAGTTTGAGGCATCAAACAATGTTTTTTGGGGTTAAAAATTTGTTGCTTTAGGTCCACATGTTTTTGTGCTATTATACACAGATACCTTTCCAATGGCACAAGAATTGCCTCAATTAGAGTCTGTATGCAAAAGTTATGTCATCCAGAAGTTGACCTTCTTGTTTTGATCACCATAATTTGAGAAGATGCCACACCATCCCCCATTATTCATGGAAAAGGGAATAGCCGCATGATTATGATAAAGAAGACTTTAGAAGATTTGTAACTCTAGTTAAGAGTTGAAGGAGTCAAACTTAATCACTAATAGGCTATCGGGTCGTGTTATAATCAGGCCACTTGGAGGAAAAGGGGTTCCATTCTGTTAAACTACATTTTGTTCCATAGATGAGCAGTGTAGCCAAGAGTGGATAGGCAGAAAAAAAACAGAAATGATTTGGTGCACTGTAGCCGCCCACGGGCCACATGCCTCACTTGTTTGTATTTGCATCCATTTTCCATTCAGAAAAAGAAAGCAAAGCAATCTCACCTTCTAGTTAGGTTTTCTCCCAAAAGGGTTTCCTAGGTTATTTCTTGTGTTGATTTATGGTTTGTGAGTTTTATTTAGATGTTCTCTATTTTCTGCATAATTATAATTTGCATGGATACACAATAAACATTAATTTACACATTTAGAAATATAAAGAAAAATAAACCCTCATAGAATAGATTTTAGATTTTCTAATATATTTTAGTAGATCCAGTGGAATATCCATGGTAGTTTAGATCAGCTATACAAATGAAAGACTTTTCTGTAGATCAAGTTATTGAAGAGTGAAATCACTTGAGACCTCCAAAAAAAATGAATATCATGCATAAACAAGCTTGATATATTAAAAAACCAGTAAGAGGATAGATAACAAAAACAACTCAAGCAAAATAGATCGAACTATTAGATGATCTCAGTTGAATCTGTTGATGTTAATAGCTCAGACAAGTGCTTTTCCATAGGTTAGGTGTCAAGCATGCAAAATATGTTAGATGGCCTCTTTAGGTGCTTGTTCATGAGGAGAAAGTGATTATTATGATTTCTTTACTAAGTTGAACTTAGGAAAAGTACATTAATTAATTTATTATGTTAACTATTAAGCCAAGTTTCTAAGGATAAATAATTTAATTATTTAAGTGACTTAGATCTAATCTATATCGTTGATCTCACGTGAGGCTTAGCCATTCATCACTTAGGAGATTAGGGTTAGGGATTTGGCTCAATTAAAGTATAAAATAAGCATAAGAGAGAGGTGAACGACATATTGTGATCGAGAGAGTGATTTTCTCAAGGAGTGAGAGGCTCAAAGAATGAAGAGAAGAGAAAGTTGCGCAGCAAGGTGATTTCAAGAGAAGAAATCAAGGAGGCTGAGTTTGTGGAGAAAGGAGGTTGATATTTGGAGGTGGCCAAAAGTTGTGAGAGGCAGAGTTTTCCAGCCCGGGTTTGCACAGAGGAGAAATGGTGATTTTCCTTAGTGTACAAGGGGCTGTGCAGTGCAAAGAAGAGGAGGCCTATTTACAGCTAAGGGAGCCGAGTTTTTCCAGGGTTGAAAATTTCTAGTGGGTCAAATTCTTTGATGGCTGAAATTTCCAGCATGCCAAAAATCCAAGTTCCAACTGTGCTGTATTTTCAATGTATTCTTTGTGGGTTGAATGCCTTGTCAAAGGAAGCCATTAAGTAAAGGAGAATTTGTTGGGCAGATTTTTCTACTATTTCTTGTGACTCATTTTCTGTTTTATTTATGCTGAAAATTTTATTTGTGAAGTTAAAATACCAGTGTATTTATTTTCAGCAATTTCAAAACAATATTTTATTGGGTGAATAATTTCTGGGTATAAAATAATTGTTGAGAAAAAATTATCAGACCTGGTATTAGAAGTTAACAGAATCAATCATACTTTAAATATAGATATGTTATCTGCAGTCAAAGCTGTGCCATAAGCATCTTCATCTAATGTTTTTTAGGAAAATGGAAGTAAACCACACATAAAGAATAACTTGGATGAAAAAACTATAAGACCAAAAAAAAGGTTTGGATTTCTCATAAATATACATAAGTATCGTCATCATGACTGCAAGGGAGGATCATGATAATATTTGCCTTAACAATGTGAAACATAAGGTGATGACAAAGTCTTGGTGACAATAGAAATCATATTCGTATTTGTATGTAGGGTATGAAGATAGGAGATACCTGCATGTGTGTGCAAAGCACCAATCTCTTCTCCAGTCACTAGTCCCAACTGTATATATCAAATCGTTGTCTTTGAAGATTTCAGAATATCTTTCCCAAAGGCCATATTGCCGGAACCTGAAGAAGAACTCAAACAATGGCATCAATCAGCAACATTCCTATGATTAGGAATGGTTCAGTGGCCAGATTATGCAATAAAAGGTTTGAAAAGAAAAGTTATAACATCAAGATGAGAGAAAGGGATACATACGAGAAATAGAAGAGAGATGTATAATCAATAAGACAAAATGGCATTTCCATCTTTCTTACTGAAAAATTATCAGTATAACGTCTAATTCATCTAAATGATTTTCCCTTTCAAGTCCCCCCTCCCAATGTCAACAATAGTAACTCCAGATTGACGACAATAAACAAATCCATTCGTATATTTGAAGTATAACACCAAATCATCTTGAATTTTGTTGTAATATTCTTGTTACTTGACTTTTTCCAATGAGAATTTTTTAATGAATTCTTGTAAATTGACTCTCATTTATATCCTAAATCTATTACAAATTGATGTAACAGATCCAATGTATTTCATCACCACCAGTCAATATCTTGCTAACAATACAAGACATTTTAGATCTACTGGCATAAAGCTCTCATTACTTAATTGGTGTTTTCTCATGGTGATGTTTTATATCTACTAGTAGAAAATCTCTTCTTGTTTAATCAATCTCTCTCATGTCTATTATATGTTTTTATACTGGCCAGTCGGAATAGAATCCAACAGTTGCACATTTTATTAACTGCACTCATTAGAATGCAAATAGAAATTATAGAACACAAACATAGCCATCTAAACCAATTTATATAGGCATTCTATAAATAGTATTAAATACTCCACATATAGATAAAAAATTGGAACCCTTAAAGTTATAAAAGTAGGGACCCACCACAGGCTTAGCAATGTTAATGTGACAATTCTAGTTTAAAAATCCTCAATCTTAAATCTGGTATACTAACCTAACATGAGATGAATGCATGACAGTTAAGCACCATTCTACCTTACATCTGATTTCCCCATTATCACAAAGTTTCTCTCGTTACTTCTGTCATTTTTCAAACTATGATCTAGGATCTATCTCTTCTTTCCTTCCGCTTTCTATCTCAAATTTACAATTCATGCTTTCTCAAACACAAATCCTATTTTCTGTTCTTTCTAGGAGTTTCATGGATCTACAAAAAAGAGTATTAGATCAGTAATTACATAATCAAAAATTAAAATCTGTATAACAGCAAAAGGAAAGAAAGCTAGTATTATCCTTCATATTTTGATGTTCCCTGAATGCTGAAATGAACCTTTTTCCAAAACAGAAAACTTGATAATGCCTGGTTCAGTGTTTCACCCGTATTTTGACACACCATCTGCCACATGACTTTGTTCTCTGAAGATATGTGAAAAGGATATCCTCTTAAAAGTCTTAATCAACATTCTGATCCTGATCATCCAGTTAGTAAGCGCTGAAGTCTCAAAAACATTTCTCATCTTAACCCACTCAATAATCATTTTGGAGTCTCCAAAGACATCAATCTCATCAATGGCGAGCCATTTGGCACGGAATAAGACTCCCCATAGAGCTAGTAGCTCTGCTTTGTTGTTTGTTCCAACACCACTATACCATCTAAAATGAAAGTAATCTCTGTTGAAAAAATGTAACTAGGTTCGGTCTTCATAAAATGTATTTGTCAAAAGAATTTTTATTATTGTTAGAATGTGTTAAAATTGGCAACTAGGGCCAAACTCCATGTGGGTCATCTTATTCATGGCTGATAATATTTTTATTAGATTCCTTTCGTCGAGAGGTGTAGGATTGATCTAAAGATCATCTGATTCCGATAAGTATTTATGGAGATATGAATTTATTTTAATTATGGAATAATTATCAAGCCGACTTGCAACTCATGTAGGCTCAAAAGCCCGACAATCGCATCTATTCAATCATCAACCATTGTGTATAAATACAGGAGGTCTTTTCCTCATTTGGACTCACTCAACTCATCACATCTCTCTTTCTCCTGCACAGAAAAGAGGCTCTTCTCCTACTGCGCAGAAAGAGACTCTTTCACATGTGTGGAAGGAAGGTGCAGAATTTAGGGCTGCAACTGCAGATCAGAAGTTTGACTAGCGTTGACCATCAGACTCCCTCCTCGGAACTATGCTGTAGGTGAATCTGGATCTCCTCTAAAGGCCGCATTTTTTGGTGAAGGAATCAAGCCGATCCGACGGTCAGTTTGCAAGATATTGTCTGCCCTAGTTTGGCTGATCTAGGGTTCGCTGTTGCTGATATACATCAGATTTATGTACTATTTCTCTCTGCTGAATTATTGAAGATAAAGGAAGATTTGATCAAAGAGTTTCCCCACATTGGGGTTTGTCCCTGGCTAGCTGTCACAACTTGTGTCTCTTGTCTTGGCTTGTTTTCTGTCAATCGTTTAATGTTCTATCTGCGCTTTACCTTATGTACATGTGATTGCTAATCTGTGGATAATAATAAGAAAGATAAGTAAACTGCTATAAGCATAGAACATATGATAACTTAACACAATGACTTATTAAAGCATGCATTTCATGCTTGGGTTATCATTTTATTAGTCAAAGTTCCCATTGTGGACTTCTAGGATTAATAAAGAGTCATTAGAGTCATTGTATATTTTATGAAACCTTTCTTGGGCTTTTGAACAATGTAAAAATAATTATTTTTGAGTCAAAGATGAATTATGTAACCTCCACACCAAGTTGGCCTCAAGAAAGGTAATTTGACCTCATTGGAAGGCTATATATACAAAGGCAATTTGAATTCACTTAGAGCATCTCACTCTCTCACACATAGTTCGATATTTGAAGTTGGAAGCTGGGAAAACTATGAAGGTGAAGGAGGAAGATAAAAGGAGTGCGAGTTTGGTTAAGGAGGAAGGGAAGGACAAAATTGAAGTTTTGGGATCTCTCTCTCTCTCTCTCTCTTGTGTGGGCTAATTTAAGAGATCGAAGTTTCCTTGTCAAAGTCGAAGCTGTTGCTACTGCTTGTTGATGCCAGAAGCTACCAAGTCAAAGTTGCTGGAGTCGAAGTGTTGCTGCTACTAGGACGAAGGTTGGATCGAAGAAGGAAAGGCTAGCTTGGTGTGGAGGAGGTTTGTGTCTAGGTTGAAGAGCCTTGACAAAAACTATTGAAGGAAAATATTTTGACTGGGTTTTCCCCTAGATAGGGGTTTTGCCCTGACAAAGTGCCTACATCTTGTGTCTTGTGTTTTTGTGATCATGCACACATAATTTGGTAATTGCTTCATGAAAGATAATCTAACAAATAAGTAAAAGAAGCCAACATAATTCACAAGTAATTATCAAGAAAGAGAAATCGAACCCTAACTCTACTAGCATTGATTTCTCAACATGGTATCAGAGCTAAGGTCGAAGAAGATTGAAGATCACTTCGTTGAAGGAAATGATTAGAAAACTTCGTTGAAGGTAATGATTACTCCCTCTATGATAAGAATGGGATATAAATCTACAAGAAGATGGATCAAGAAGATTGTCTACTACTTATTCAACAAGGTCAAAAGCCAAGGGTTCTTAGCTACACTTACAGGATCACTTAATGATGATAATGCATGGATCATTGACAGTGGAGCATCAAGGCATATCACAGGGGAAAGTAAACAAATACAAACTCTATCAAAGGAACCATCTTCTCATGCAGTGGAATTGGGAGACAACAAAAGCTATGATGCTAGAGGCCTGAGATAACATCTTTGAAGCTGAAGAATGGAGCAAAACTACATCTCAACAACATACTATATGTTCAAGGTTTGAAAAAGAATTTTCTTTCAATCTCTTTCTTAGAAGATAAAGGGGATAGAGTTGCTTTTGTTGATGAAAAGGTCTTGGTTTGGGGAAAATATTAAAGTATTGATAAGGCTAGGGTTATTGGAGTTCATGAAGGAAGCTTGTATAGAGTCATTACACCACCTCCTCAAGCCTTAGTTCATATGGAAATCAATCCCATTGAGCTATGGCATAGAAGATATGGTCTTCACTACAAGGTCATTCCCACTCTTAAATAACTAGTTCATGGCATCCCCGATATCAAAGAAGATCATGAAGGAGTTTGCAAGGGATGCTCTTTGGGAAAACATACAAGAAAACCATTTTCAAATAGTGAAACAAGGTCTAAAGAAATATTAGACCTCATACATTCCGATGTGTGTGCGCCCATGTCTGACAAATCACTTGGAGGTCATATTTACCATGTAACATTTATTGATGATCACTCTAGAAAGACATGGCTCTACCTTCTCAAGGAAAATTATGACATATTTGAGAAATTCAAGGAGTTTAGATGTGAAATGGAAACCCTAACCGAAAGGAAAATAAAGACTTTGAGATCCAACAATGGTGGGGAATACACTTCTAAATAATTGATTGCATATTGTAAAGAAATAGGAATTAAGAGGTAGCTTATTGTTCCCTACTATCCTGAACAAAATGGAGTGATCGAAAGAAAGAATAGGACAATTGAAGAAGGTGTACGAATAATGCTCCTTGACCAAGTCTTACTGAAATTTCTATGGCTAGAAGCAACAATGATAGTGTAATATTCCTAATGGAAAATTTTCAGTGATAACAAGGTCATGTAATAAATTTCAGAAACAAATGTACTCAGCAATCAACACCTAGACATAAATTTCTCATCAAACACTCAATTGGCTCATTTTCATTAATAAAATATGTTGGAGCACAATAGAAGATGGATGAGGTGCACTTGGGTTTGCAAAAAGCAAGCTACAAGCCTTAGGTGATGAATACAAAAGAGCCCAACTAATGTAGAGGTGTTGCTCTCTAGAAAACTGCGTTGTCCGTCTAAATTTACACTGCTTGCTGACTTCAAGCTCTGATTTTCCCCATCAAAACAACCTAGAAATTTCTATAAATTTAGGAGTGTACTCCTTGCCGAAAACCCAGAAAGGGTTTTCCCTGGTTTTGACCCTCCAATTTCGGCCTTCTAGAGCTTAGCCCTCCTCCAACACTAGGAATCGACACCTGTAGCTGGAATTGTTGTATCCTGCTCCCAAAATAACAAGAAACCTCCCAAATCAGCCTCCCAACAAATTCCCCACAACCTAGCTCCTCAATCCTCTAGGTAAAACTCCTTCCAAGCAACCCCCTCTAGTGACTGTGCAATTCTAGGTGAATATGACACAGTGCCTTGCATTAGAAACTCTAACTAGGTGATTGGCTCTTCCTCCTACTATAATATTTCTACTATGAGATGAAAACCTGATAAGAATGCCTCCAGCAGCCACTTCACTCCCAAATCTTGACTCTACTACTCCACACAAACACGCAGTCTCTCCCACTGCATCCTTGTTGCTCCCACTACATCCTAGCTGAGCCAAGGCAGCGTAATCCTCTGATGGTGGTCACTCTCTTTGTCTCCAACTGCAAGGAAAGGCCCTCCTAGGGTGGCACTCGAGGTCCACCGAAGAAAGGGGTGAGCTTCACTCCTTGGGAAGCTCTTGTGCTAAACAGCACGTTGTAGCTTAGTTGAACAACCAAAGCAACAATGAATTCTCAAATCAACAAAAGGCCCCAAATGTTGCTCCTCTCCTTCTATTTATGCTTGCTCCCTTGGGCCCCACGTGGGTCCCATAAAATATTTTGACCCCCAACTTAGGAAAATTGAGCTACCTATAAGGGGTGCGTATTTTTGGTGCATGAGTGGTCCCCACAATCCACTAAAGGCATATCGACCCCCTTTTCTCCTAATTTCTTCCACCAAAAATGCATGAAGCCAAAAATAACGAAATTTCCAAAATTGTTTTTCCTCTCCTTGGGAGAACAATTAAGAAGGGACATTACAGTCCTCCCCTCCCGAATGTTGCTTGTCCCCAAGCAATTAGAAAACTGGATGCTGCAAGATTTGTTCACTCTCCCATGTGGCATCCTCTTCTGGAAAATCCCTCTATTTGATAAGGTACTCCCTGATCACCCTATTCCTCAACCTCCTCTCCTGTGTCTCTAATATGGTCTCAGGTGTCAAGACTAAGTGCCCCTCATCATCCAAAGGAGGCAACTCAATTGTTGCTGTAACATGCCGTCCCAATGCCTTTCTCAAGCATGAGACATGGAACACATTGTGAATCCGACTCTCCATAGGTAGCTCTAGCTCATAGGCTACCACCCTTTTGGACCACCTTATACGACCCATAAAATCGGGGTTGAAGCTTCTCTACTCCCTTCTTCTTGGGAAAAGATTGCCTATATGGTTGCAAGCGTAGGTAAACCATGTCTCCTACCTCAAAGTGTCTCTCCACCCTGTGCTTATCAACATACACCTTTTGTTGATTCTGGGCCACCTGTAAGTTGTTCTTGAGAGCTCAAAGAATCTCCTCGCTCTCTTGAACCCAATCCTTTGCCCTTGGGGCCCTGCGATCTCCAAACACCATGTCAGAAAAAGAAAATGCATCATACCCATAGAGTGCTCGAAAAGAAGACATCCCAATGACATATGATAAGTTGTGTTGTAGCAGAAATCCCCAAGGTGTAGCCACTTGACCCATGTTCTCTGATGCCCAGTCACATAGTGGCGCAAGTACCCTTCCAGCGATTTGTTCACAATCTCTATTTTCCCATCGGTTTGGGGGTGATAGTTGGTGCTGGGTGTAAGCTCCGTCCCCACTAGCCCGAACAACTCTTGCCAAAAAGCCCCCATAAATTTGCTGTCTCTATCACTCACAATGGTCTTGGGGAGACCATGCAGCTGAAAACCTCCCGAAAGAATAACTCGCCCACCCGGGAAGTTGAAGATCTCGATGAAATAGCAAAGAAGTGGGCAAACTTGGTTAGTCTATCGACCACCACATAAATGCAGTCTCGCCCCTGCGCAACTGGTAGCCCGGTGATGAAGTCCATGGATACACTCTCCCACTTCCTCTCTAGAATGGGAAGCGGTTATAGCAAACCGTCTGGGTGGGTCAGCTCCACCTTGTTCCTCTGGCAGTCCACACACTCCCTCACGTGCCTCAACACATCTCCCTTGAGCCCCCGCCAAGAGAATCTCTCCTTGACAGCATGATATGTCTTGAGGAAGCTTGGGTGCTCTGCTAGGGGGGAATCATGGGCTGCCTACATGATCCTCTCCTTCAACTGAGATCCCAGTACCAGATAGATTTGGTCCTTATAGTAAATCATATCGTCCATCATCCTAAATTAGTCATCCTTGTGTGTGCAATCCAAAATATCGCAAGCCTACCTGTCCTTGAGTACTCAACCAGTAGTTGAGCCTTCCAATCTTGCGTGACATCGATCAGAGACAACACTGTTGGTCTCCTAGAGAGGGCATCTGCTACCACATTGTGTTTACCCTTCACATACTCAATCTCGAAATCGTAAGCCTGGAGCTTACTCACCCATTTCTGCTGCCTCTCCTCTAATGACTGTTGCTCAAGGAGGAATCGAAGATTGTTGTGATCAGTCTTCACTTTGAACTAGTTGCCCACTAGATACTGTTTGAATTTGGCCAGTGCATGCATCACTACCAACATCTCCTTGTCGTACACGGAGTACAACCGCTCATGAGGCAACAGTTTCCTGCTCTCAAACGCAATAGGATGGCCCCCCTGTGTCAAAATGGCCCCAACCCCTTCACCAGAGGCATCACACTCTAGCACAAAGGGCCATGTGAAATCCGGCAAGGCTAAAACCGAACAGCTTCTCATGGCCCTCTTGAGGCATTCAAAAGCCTCTGCCACCTGCGTCCACTCAAAATCCCCTCTTCGTCAGATCCGTGAGAGGTGCTGCAAGTTGTGAGAACCCTCTCACAAATCTCCTATAGTACATGCAAATGCCCAAGAATCCCCTTAAATCCGTCACGTTCCTGGGTGTGGGCCAATCCAGTATCACCTTAATCTTCTCCTAATGCACCTTCACTCCATCTTCCCCGATCACATGCCCCAGGTACAACATCTTCGTTAGTCCAAACTCACATTTGGACAACTTTGCATACAACTGCTGCTACTCAAGTATGTGAAGCACTTCCTCCAAATGTTGAAGGTGCTTCTCCCATGTCCTGCTGTAAGTGAGTGTGTCATCAAGGAAAACCAGGACAAAGCGCCTCAGCTACCCACGGAATACGTGGTTCATACAAGACTAGAAAGTAGCCGGAGCATTGGCTAGCCCAAAGGGCATCACCAAGAACTCAAAATGTCCATAGTGGCAGCGAAAAGCAGTCTTCGGAATGTCCTGCTCTCTCACGCAAATCTGGTGATACCTCGAACATAGATCTATCTTAGCGAACTATTTAGCTCCCCTAAGCACGTCCATCAACTCATCGATGCGTGGAATGTGAAAATTCCTGAATTAACACATTAGAAACCCTTGTTGCAATTACTAGTTTACAATCTCATACTTGTTCTTTATATTAATAAGTTATTTAATTGCATAAACATCGAAGTAAACACTATTGCATCCTTCACAAATATATAGATCATGCGCTGGAATAAATTGAGACAATAACACAAGGGACACCATTATTTTGGACAATCGTCCTCGGAAAAACCCAATTCGGGAAAACCGGTGCAACATATAGAGGATTTGTATTATTAAACATATTTGTAAATACAACTAGGGTGCCAGAAATTGCTCACCCAATAGAGAATATCCTTGGCAATAGTATCCCTATCTGGAGACAGATATTCCAGAAAATCAGCAATCGGATGATCAAACCCCATAATGACTTTGGATGTTCCCTATGCTTGACAACGAGAGCTACTCCAAGCACTGCTCTGGAACTATGTCACTCTTCCAGGAGCTGCGTCACCTTCTCCCAGCTCAGAATCTACTGATCTGCTCCCAGTTTGCCCCACAGAATCTCCCCAGCGTCACCCTCTACGGCTTTTGCGTTACTTGCGTCAGCCTTCTGTGTCCTCCACGCCAGCCCTTCTAGGGCATGCGCTGTCTCTCTCGGCACTGCGCTGCCTCTCTGCTATGTATTCTTCAGCCTCGGATGAAAATCCCTTACTGAACTGCCCCTCACTGCAAATCTGATCACTAACTCAATTTCCTCAACAAACCTCGCCCCAAACAATCGAATTGACCGATCTCTCTTGGTGTATCTCCAACTGATCCTCAAGCCTCCTCTTATACTTTTCCTGTTCATGAATCAATGGCTAAGATTAAAACAGGCTTGATCCTCGTCACTTAGAACCTTCTCACCCATATTCTTATTAATACACATTAATATTTTTATTTTCACAATTTTAGACTTAGGAACTCTTTAAAAATATTAATTATTTTAATAACTCCTCAATCGGGTGGAATTTCTCCAAACAATTTCTGGGTCTTGGAGATCTCATGTGCCTTAACCTCTCCACCAAATTTCATGGCTAGAACACATCCAATGCTACCCAAAATCAACATGGAATGGGATATCTATTCTTTAAGGTCTTCTTATTGAGAGCCCGGTAGTCAACACACATGCGCAACATCCCATCTTTCTTCTTCACCAGCACCACGGAAGAAGCAAATAGACTCGAGCTAGGCCTGATGTGTCCCAATCTCAACAGCTCCTGAATGGCCCACTCTATCTCATCCTTATAGGCCTTTGGGTGCCAATAAGGGGTGGTGATGACTGCGTTCACCCCCTCCAACAGCTCGATGGTGTTCTCAAATCCACGATCTGGCAGTCTACCTGGTGGAACATCCCCAAAAACCACCTGGTGCCTCTCCAATAAGGCTAGTATGTCTGGATGTGTGACTTGTGCTTGTGTCCCCAACTTAGAAATCCACAACTCAACTGCCCACTCCACATCCCCATGTCACAAATCTGCCTCCATCCGGTGGGCTAAAACTGTCTAAGGGGGATAAGAGTGCATTCCCCTCAACACTACCAGCTTCCCATCCAGCCCCTTGAACTCCATCTCTAGCTTCTGCCAATCAATAGTGACCTTCCCCAATGCACACTGCCACTCGACACCCAACACCACATTGGTGTCTGGGACATCAACCACGAAGAAATGGTCAGTGAGTGAGTAGTTTCCCATCTTCAAGGTTAGCCTGGAGACATACATAGTACACTAAATGGTTCGGTCTTCGGGTACCAAAAATGAGAACCCCTCAAATGTAGTTGTGTGGATGCCCCTATGCTCCACCATTTGGGCATCAATGAAATTGTGGGTGGCCCCACTGTCAACCAGGATTGACACACATTGTCCTTGTATATTCCCCTTGATCCTGAGTGTCAAATACTTCAGCACACCCCGAAGTGAAGAAAGGACTCCCCCGATTGGGGCAAACGACCCTCCTCTAGGAGATGGTGGTGGTAGCCCTCTTGATGATGGTCCTCCCTCATCTCCCAACTCCTCTACTGCCTCGGCCTCCTCCTCCTCAAGCTCGCTATCTGAGAACACCTCGATGAAATGGGCTTTACCCTTGGCGCACTTGTGCCCTAGTGCCCAAAGCTCCTGGTACGTGAAACACAACCTCCTCCTCCTGAGGTCCCTCCGGGTGTCATCATCCAACTAGCTACGTCCTCCATCTCTCAGTGGTGGCCTCACATCTTTGTTCCCCTGTGGGGCTGTGGGTCTCGTGGGAACAAAGGCCTGGTTCTTGGGCACTGCATCGATCATGTCCCGGGTCCTAGAAATAGAATCCTGTAGAGATGTGGGATTGTAAGCCCTCACCCATCCACGTAGAGGCTCAACAAGCACCTCCACAAACAACACGAGCAATCGTGCCTTCGAAATATCTGTCACCATCACTACGAGTCTCTAAAACTCCGTAATGTAGGCCTCTGCGCTGCTAGTCTGTCTCAAGTGGGCCATCTCTCTGAAGGATAGCTCCAGGTCCTTCCTCTCAAATCTCTCCAACAATCTCCTAGTGAACGTTTTCTAAGTGGTGATGTGAAGGTGCCCCAATGTGATCAGTCTATGGTACCACCACTCCTATGCATCCCCTTCCAAGTGAAGGGTGGCGAAACATATGGCATCAACTTCCCTCAAGGGATTCAAGTGAGGTTATGTATCAAGTTTTTGGATCCATGCCTTGATTGAGCTCTTTGCAGACCCATCGAAGTTCGAAAGCGTGACCTTCCCTGCTAGCTTTTGCACATCTTTGTTGGATGCTCCTCCCTATAGTGGCCTCTAGCCCCAGTAGTGCGCCTCTCCTTGAGGTGGATGTACTCTCCAAAGGACATCACCCTCTTGATTCGGCCATCCAACCCCCATACTCATCAATGCCTAATGCAACAAAATGTACCAAGTCTGCGATCGGGTCTGGCTCTCTCTCTAGCTCTGCCTCCTCCATGAAATGAGGCCTTGTGGGGTAGCTAGCTTGCCTAGGCTATGGGGTATGTGGAAGATGATAGGTACAAATGCCTCCTCCCGCTTTTGAAACCCTGTGACCTCAAGGTTCTCCCTCTAGTCTTCCACCCATTTGCAAGCCCATCACTTGCTGCATCATGTCCATCATCAGCTGCCCTTGCCTCATCATTTGCTGGTTTGTCCTTAGCAACTCTTCTAAGACCTAGTTTGTGTTCCGCTACCTAGGCTGCTCATTCTCTTCTTGCTTCTCCATCTTGCCTCAAATATTTTCCACTTCAGTGTCTGAAAATGGGTTTGGGCCCTCTTCTTGATCCAAAATGGATCCTAAAACCTCTAATTCTAAGTCATTAAATCTATCAGAAAACATTATCGTAAGCAAAAACCATGAAGAATGGCGGAAAACAGAGTTCAACGGAGAATGCACTAGAGCCATTGGATCGGACAGGACAATGGCCCAGATTAAATAGGGGTATTGCATCGGAGCAGGCCAGCGGAACGTATTGGAGGCAACCCATTGGGAAATGCGATCAGCAATCCAGCAATTTAACGAGAGACGTCGGATCGGGCACTCAAATCCAACAGTGAAGATCACATAATTGCATCACAAATATTACTAAAGGTAGCACTTACCCGGAAGCCCAAAGTCTATGCGATATGTGATTTCCGCTTTATCGCATCGTTATAACGCAAAGGAAGACTTACCGAGGGCTTGCGGATTAGTGATATGCGATTGTCAATCGCGATATCGCATCGCTATAATACAAAGGAGGGCTTATCGGAGGCTCGAGGACTTGCGATATATGATCACAATATATCGCATCGCAATGATACAATGGGTGATACCAATGGACCCACGACCCCATGATATGCAATTCGCCGATATTGGCGATCGACGATCGGGTAATACAAAGGGTCATTGACATGCGATATGCGATTGCGATCAGGGCGGACCTGAAAGGAATTATAGATGTGGTTCTATAAAATTTGAAGTCCGATAATAAGCATTTTCCTATGTATTTCTGTGTATTCCCGCTATGGACCAAATACAAAGGGATTATGACCGTAGCGCTTGCGACTTGCGATAGCGATGCAACAACGGACCCGATAGGATTATAGGTCAGATTCGATATCATTTGAAGTCCGGCTTGGCAGATTTTCCACTGTTTTTAGTTTTTTCCCGATATTTCTCTTTGTAAACAGAGACGTGTAAATTCAAGGGATTTTCACCTGCGCCCAAGGTCCTTTTCCGTTTGAAAACAGGGGGCCACCATACCTTAGAGCGTTTTGCAATGATTGTTTAACGCTCAACAGGGATTTGAATGGACAGCAGCCGGGAGCCAGAAAGCCCGAGAAGGGAGGTGAACAGATAGGGCCGAGAGGCTTAAAAATCCATCCCATAATAGAACAGGGACAAGCAGAAAATGATAGAGGAGAGCAAGAGAAAGCAGAAGACAGAGAGCAAGAGGGAGAGACTGTGCACTCTTTTAGACTCGAGGATTTCAAGTAAATTCTTGTTATTTTGTCATTGTTGTGTTGAGACTCTGTTTGAGCTCACACTTGTAATATTCTGCTCTTAAAGACATAATATAGAGGTCGACACTGAAAGCTGGACCAGGAGACGTAGCTAGGAAGTCTGGTGAACTCCTTCATTATTTTGCTTGTGTTGATGTGTGTTTATTATGTTCATTGTCTATATTATTCGCAATCTTTTCAATCCGTTGCACTAAATAATATAGGCATTCCTTCACATGAGTCTGTAATACCTTAATATTGATTTAAGATCTCATTTTCAGATCAAGTGGTATCAGAGCATTTGGTTTTGGTTTTGTTAAGGTTAGACAAGCTTGTGCTGGATTTTGAATGTTAACTAGATTAAAGCTCAGACTAGGAGAAGGAGAACTTGTTGAGGCTAAACCAGAGATTGGAAGAGTCTATTATCAGAGGAGAATGGCAGAAGAAACTCCACTGGAATTAGAATCTCAGTTCATGGACAGTTTTATGGCCATGCGAGCCATGGTGGAAGAGATGTATCTAGAGTTTAAGAAGCGTCGAGGTGAAAGCACTTCAACACCCAAACCAGACAAAGGAATAGAGGAACCTTTTCTAGTTGCCCCTCCAGAAGGCAAAAGGAAAGGGGAAATGCCTCCTCCGCCATCTCCTCCATCATCACCTTCATCATCCTCATCATCTTCTTCGCATAAAACTAGCCCTGATAAGAAGAAGAAGAAAACTTCTTTGATTAAATTCGATGTGAAGTTTGATTTGCCAATTTATGATGGAGAACTAAATGCAGAAAAGCTAGATAATTGGATAAGATAGATCGATGTATATTGCAGGGTACAGAACGTTGATTCCGAAAGGAAGACGATTCAGCTGGCTAGCCTTCGACTTGGAGGAACTACACTAGTATGGTGGGAAGGCAAGACACAAGCCGATCTGCAAAAACATGGTAAAATCATTTCTACCTGGAATGAATTTGTTTCTGCTATCAAAAAGCAATTCTATCCTTTAGCTTACATGCAGCAAGCAATGATGAGTTGGCAAACTCTTTGCCAGTTGAAGGGTCAGAGTGTACAAAGTTATACTCAGGAATTCAGGAAAAGAGCTTTAACTCTAGGTATATCCTTGGACTCACCTAAGACTTTATTGAAGTATATAGGTAGTCTGATGGTTATTTAAAGCATACTATTCTCATGTTTAATCCCACTAGCTTAGATGATGTATCAGTTCAAGCCACACATCTAGAAGCTAGAGGTAAGAATGTAAACCCAGAGGTTGGGGGATCATCTAAATATTCTGTAAGCAAGAGCAAGGAAAAGAAGAAACTAAAATGGAAGGAGAGGAAAGCAAACATTGTACAGAAGGATAAACCTTCATGCACTCATTGCAAGAAAGAAGGACATGATGAGGCACACTGCTGGCTTTTGCATCCAGAACGGAGACCTAAGAAGTTCGGTGGAAGGAAGAAAAAGAATGTTGTAGCTATTCAGCAGGACTTGGGATCAGATTCAGGTGATGAAACAACAGTTACAACCACAGGTATTAAAGGTAAAGATTCTGAAGCATCCACAAGTAATTCTACACAATCTGTTGATAATGAAAGTAATAAGAGGGAAATAAATGAGCTTTTTCGTATTAGAGTAATTTCCAAGCATAATAATATTGATATTTTGTTTGATAGTGGATGACAAGTAAATTTGATTTCTGAAATAATTGTAAAGAAGTTGGGATTACGAACAAAACCTCATGAGAAGCCATATCCATTAGGTTGGGTGTGTGATAAAATGAAGCTCCAAGTAACGAGACAATGTAAACTTAGATTTGCTATTGGATCAACATTTGTAGATGAGGTTGAGTTAGATATAGTTCCATTGGATATATGTGGTATTGTTTTGGGAATTCCATACTTGTATGATAGAAAAGCTATTTTCTATAGGGTTGAGAATAAGTATCAACTCACTAAAAATGGAATAGAATACATTGTAAGAGCTCATAAACTCAAAATAACTATTCTCTCATAAACTTAGGATAGATGAAAAGAATTGTGAATTCAAGTAAGCAGTTTTTAGTAATGGTTGTAAAGGCAAAGGATCTTGAAAAATCCAACGCATTTGAAGGATGTGATTCTAAATAGAAAGTTGATTTAGTTAAAGTTGTTTCAGAGTATGATGTTCTATTTCAAGAACCAAAAGCTCTGCCACCCAAATGAGAAATAGTAAATGATATTTGTTTGCAACAAGATGCTCCATTACCTAACATTGGAATGTACAGGTTGTCAGCTTTAGAGAATGCAGAGATAAAGAAGCAGGTACAGGAGTTGCTCGATAAAGGGTTTATACGACCAAGCACATCACCATGTGGATCTCCAATCGTGTTGGTGAGAAAGAAAGATGGTTCGTGGAGAATGTGCATTGATTATAAAGCACTAAATAAAATAATGATCAAGAATCGTTATCCTCTTCCTCGTATTGATGATTTATTAGATCAATTGAAAGAAGCAGTTTACTTTTCTAAGTTAGACTTGCGAAGTGGTTATCATCAGGTCAGAGTTGCAGAACAGGATGCATGGAAGACTGCTTTCAAGACAAAGCAAGGACTTTATGAATGGTTGGTTATGCCTTTTGGCTTAACTAATGCTCTTGCTACATTTATGAGAGTTATGAATGATATACTCAAACCATTTATTGATGACTTTGTACTTATTTATTTAGATGACATTCTTGTTTTTAGTAAGACATGGGAAGACCATGTAAAGCATGTAAAGCAGACTTTAGATGTTTTAAAAAGAGAAAATCTCTTTGTAAAACGTCAAAATGTGAATTTCGCAGAACATCTTTAAATTATTTGGGTCATCTTGTAAGGGGTGGTGAATTGAAGTTAGATCCCTCTAAGGTTGAAGTCATTGTGAAGTGGACTAAACCCAAATCTTCTATAGAGGTTAAGAGTTTCCTAGGGGCAGCACAATACTGGAGAAAGTTTATTGCTAACTTTTCTTTGATTGCAGCTCCATTACATGCTTTAACAGGATTGAAACAGGTGTTTTAGTGGGGAGGCAAACAACAGAAAGCCTTCAACACCTTAAAAGAGAAAATCAGTATAGCATCAATACTAGCACTGCCAGATCTTCAACATCCATTTGAGATTGAAACAAATGGCAGTGACTATGCCATCGGAGCAGTGTTGATGCAACACGGAAAACCCATATGCTATCATTCTGAGACATTTACTTCTGCAGTAGTTAATTATCCCACATATGATAAAGAATTGTATGCATTAGTACAAAGTGTGAAAAAGTGGAAACATTACCTAATGGGTAAAGAAACAATCATACATACAGATCATCAACCACTTCAATATTTGCACTCACAAACTAAATTGTAGCAATCAAGACATTATAGGTGGATGGGTTTTCTACAACAATTTCATCTTGTCATCAAATATAAGAAGGGCATACACAATAAGGTTGCAGACATGTTATCAAGACCAATCATAAATGCATCTACTATACTTGAGCATAACTCAGTAATGCATGAAAGTTACATTGAACAGTATGCTCAAGATGTAGATTTTAAAGAAGTATATGCAACTTAGTCATGGCAAGCAAGTAGAAGAATTAGATTATTATGTAAAGGACCAACTCTTATATCATTTGAGAAAGTTATGCATTCCACAAATTGAAAGAGTTAACATAATTCGAAAAGGACATACTTCTCTTATATCAGGGCATTTTGGTGTAAGTAAAACAGTTGCACAATTGCAAAGGTTTTGTTATTGGCCCAGAATGCATGAGACAGTTTCTTGATATATCAAAGGGTATACTATGTGTGCTACAAGCAAGCCCAGTAATAGAAAATTAGGCTTGTACACTCCACTAACAATTCATTCTCGTCCTTACCTTCCTACAACTAGTAGGCTGGGGTGAGGTGATAAGCCCAACCTCCTTCTATGGGCTATTACGCTATAGCTATTACCTTGGCTAATACACTCGCTTGGCTTTACCCTTCGAATCCACGTTTAGGCCCGGAAAGTGTTTCCATGGATTTTGCTGGGGGATTGCCAAAATCTAGAAAAGGTCATGATTATTTGTATGTTGTTGTGGATAGGTTCAATAAAATGTGTATTTTGATACCTTGTAACAAACAGATTACAGCTAAACAAACAACAAAGTTGTTCTTTCAGAATGTATGGGTTCATTTTGGGTTACCCACTTCTATTGTATCTGATCAAAATTCTCGATTCGTTGGGAAGTTTTGGTCAAGTTTATGGGAGTTGATGGACACCAGATTGAAGAAGAGCACAACATTTCATCCACAAATAGATGGTCAGACAGAAGTGGTCAACAGGACAGTGATCCAGTTGCTCAGAGGCTATTGCAGCAAGAATCCCAAGCTTTGGGATGAGCATTTGTGTTATGTGCAGCATGCTTACAACCGTGCCAAGCACTCTTCTACTCAAAGATCTCCTTTTGAGACTTGTTTTGGTTTTATACCAAAGTCTCCCTTGGATTTTGTCTTTGGTAAAGACATAGCAGTTGATGGACACAGTGATGTGGACAAAGCAACCAAATTCATTGAACAAATCCAGGAAATTCACCAGGAAGTACAGGAATAGTTGGAAAGAAGTCAAGCCAAGTACAAGGCAAGACATAACAAGCATCGAGTTGAGCATAGTTTTCAAGCTGGTGATCAAGTCTCGCTGTACATAAGTAGAGACAGAATGCAAGGTGAAGGTAAGAAGCTAAAACCAATAAGGTATGGACCTTTCAAGATACTTGGTTAAATTGGTGAAAATGCTTTTCACCTTGATTTGCCAACTCATATGCAGATCTATTCAATCGTTAATGCAAAAGACTTGAGATTGTATGAACCTTCATTGAGGGAGTTGTATCCTCGCAAGGCACAGTGGATCAAAATTGGACAAGTGAGGGAGTTGTATCCTCACTTGATCGATGCCTAAAAATCAAGTTTTGGTGGTCTAAAAGCTCTTCAATGGGAAGGCGTGATCCAAAATGGATCCTAAAGCCTCTAAGTCTAAGTCCTTAAAACTGTCGGAAAGCATTATCGTAAGCAAAAACCATGAAGAATGGCGGAAAATAGAGTTCAGCGGAGAATGCACCAGAGTCGTTGGATCGGACAGATCAATGGCCCAGATTAAATCGAGGTATCGCATTGGAGCAGACCAGCGGCACGTATCGGAGGCAGCCCATTGGGAAATGTGATCAGCAATCCAGCAATTTAACAAGAGTTGTCGGATCGGGCGCGCAGATCCAATGGTGGAGATCACATAATCGCATTGCAAATATTACCAAAGGAAGCACTTACCCACAGGCCCAAAGTCTATGCGATATGCGATTTTCGCTTTATCGCATCGCTATAACGCAAAGGAGGACTTACCAAGGGCTTGAGGATTAGTGATATGCAATTGCTGATCGCGATATTGCATCGCAATATCGCATCGCTATAATACAAAGGAGGGCTTACTAGGGGCTCGAGTACTTGCGATATGCGACCGCGATATATCGCATCACAATGATACAAGGGGTGATACCAATGGACCCGCGACCCCACGATATGTGATTCACCGATATTGGCGATCAGTGATTGGTGATCGGGTAATACAAAGGACCGTTGACATGCGATATGCGATTGCGATCAAGGCGGACCCAAAAGGAATTATAGATGCAGTTCTATAAAATTTGAAGTTCGATAATAAGTGTTTTCCTATGTATTTTTGTGTATTCCCACTATGGACCAAATACAAAGGGATTATGACTGTAGCGCTTGCGACTTGTGATAGCGATGCAACAACGGACCCGATAGGAGTATAGGTCAGATTCGATATCATCTGAAGTCTGGCTTGGCGGATTTTCCACTGTTTTTAGTGTTTTCCCGGTATTTCTCTATGTAAACAGAGACATGTAAATTCAGGGGATTTTCACTTGCGCCCAAGGTCCTTTTCCGTTTGAAAACAAGTGGCCACCATACCTTAGAGCATTTTGCAATGATTGTTTAACGCTCAACAGGGATTTGAACAGACAGCGGCTGAGAGCCAGAAAGCCTGAGAAGGGAGGTGAATGGATAGGGCCGAGAGGCTTAAAAAGCCATCCCATAACAGAACAGGGACAAGCAGAAAAGGACAGAGAAGAGAGCAAGAGAAAGCAGAAGACAGAGAGCAAGAGGAAGAGTCTGTACACTCTTTTAGACTTGAGGATTTCAAGTAAATCCCTATTGTTTTGTCACTGTTGTGTTGAGACTTTGTTTGAGCTCACACTTGTAATATTCTGCTCTTAAAGACATAATATAGAGGTCGACACTGAAAGCTAGACCAGGAGACGTAGCCAGGAAGTTTGGTGAACTCCTTCACTATTTTGTTTGTGTTGATGTGTGTGTTTATTATGTTCATTGTCTATATTATTTGCAATCTTTTCGATCCGTTGCACTAAATAATATAGGCATTCCTGCACATGAGTCTATAATACCTTAATATTGATTTAAGATCTCATTTTCAGAACACTTCTCTACCACGATCTCTCTGGAAAACAAGTCCTTGGTATCTCGGTGGCATCACCCGCTCTTGTTCCCCACCGTGACCAAGAACATGCTCTGATACCACTATAATATTCCTAAAGGAAAATTTGCAATGATAACAAATACATGTAATAAATTTCAGAAACAAATGTACTCAGCAATCAACTCATAGACAGAAATTTCTCATCAAACACCCAACTGGCTCATTTTCATTAATAAAATATGTTGGAGTACAATAGAAGATGTATGAGGTGCACATGGGCTTGCACAAGGCAAGCTACGACCCTCACGGGATCAATAAAAAAAGTTGTAGAAGTGCTACTCTCCAGAAAACTGCGTTGTCCCTCCAAATCTGCACTGTTGGTTGACTTCAAGCTCTGATTTTCCCCCTCCAAACAACCCAGAAATTTCTGTAAATTTAGGAGTGTATTCATTGCCAAAAACCCAGAAAAACTAGAAAGGGTTTTCCCTAGTTTTGAACCTCCAATTTCGGCCTCCTAGAGGTTGGCCCTCCTCCAACACTAGGAATCGACACCTGTAGCTAGTGCGAAAATTCTATCACTACAGCAACTGATTTATTTTTCCTACTTATTCCACAATAAGTTATTTATGAAATTACTTCAATAAACATTAAAATAAATATTGTTGCGGATATTGCATCGTAATACAGAAACAAACATATGAACAAGCATTAACACATTGACACAGATATTTTGGACAACAGTGCCCGGAGAAACCCAATGTGGGAAAACCAGTGTAGCAAGGGAGGGTTTTATTATTCAACAATTCATCAGTACAACAGGGTGCCAAACTGGCTTACCCACAGAGAGAAATAAGTCTCCAGCACTTCTCCTAATCCCAGTGTTAGCACCGCTGACCTCTGCGAGGCTCTCAAACCCTCTGCGTCAGCCCTGGGCCTCTTTGCATCATCCACACAGGCCCAGCTAGTGACTGCACAGTCTTCTGTTGCCATTGCGTCTGCCTCTCCTGCCTCAGTGTTGATCTCCAGTGGCTAATCTCGTTTCTCTGCTCCATACTTGTTGCCTCCTGACTGCTCACTAAACCACTCGTTCAATTTCTCAACTAACCCCGCTCCAAAAATTGAACTAACTGGTCTCCCTTGGTGTGTTCTCCAAGTGACCCTTAAGCCTCCTCTTATACTTTTATCGTTGACAAATCAATGGTCGTGATTAAGTCCCTAATCAATGGCTAAGATTAGATCTGGCTTGATCCATGACTTTTGGACCCTTCTAACATAGTTTTATATTAATTCACATTAATATTTTATTTTCCCTAAGTTTATACTTAGGGACTTCGTTAAAAATGTTAATTATTTTAATATCTCTTAAACTGTTTAGAATTTGCCCAAACCCTTTCTGGGTATTGGAGATCTCACGTGCCTTAGCCTCTCCACCAATTTTCGTGGCTAGAGCACATCCAATGCTACCCCAAATCAACACTCCCTCTTAGCGAGGACTATGCTCTAGTAATACTCCTCGCTGAGTATCAACTTGATTATCCGGCATCGGTCCCTGTGCTGATGCTAAGCCTCCCTACCCAACATCCTCTACACTTCTGCATCCTGTACTGTTGCCCATGGCTCTACTACTGCCACTGTTGCATCTGTACAACAACTCTCTCTGCATCCGTGCTACTGCTGGTCCTTTCTCCAAACACTGCATCCGCACTGCAACTCCCTCTGCATCCTTGCTCTTATCACTCCCATTTCTGCTACTGAAACGGGTTCTTTACCATCCCCATCTTTTCCCTAAAGTAGTCAAATTTTGTCCTTCCAAGGGCCTTGGTGGAGGATGTTCACCACCTGTTCTCCTATAGGAGTGTAGCTCAACTGTACAGCATCTTGTTGGACACAATCCCTGACAAAGTGACACCGGATATCAATATGCTTCGACCTATCATGAAACACTGGATTCTCAGAGAGCTTTATGCAACTCTGATTATCGCACATGATCCTGGTCGCCTCCATATTCCTTCTGAGTAGGTTCACAAGCAGTTTTCTAAGCCATATGGCCTCACACAAAGCTATGCTTGCTGCCATATATTCTGCCTCAGATGAGGTCAGAGCCACGGACTTCTGTTTCTTATTGCACCAGGAGGTCATTCCTGATCCAATGTTGAAATAGTACCTAGAGGTATTTTTCTGATCCACTGAACTTCCTGCCCAATCTGCATTAGTAAATTCACTCAATCTGATATCCTTACTCCTAATGTACAAGAGTCCATAATCAACTGTTCCCTGTAAATACCTGAGAACATGTTTGGCTGCTACACAGTGCGCCCTCTTCGGTTCCACCATGAACTAACTGAGGGTGTTAACAGAATAGCAAATGCCTGGCCTGGTATTGACCAAATACATCAAGGACCCTATGAGTTGCCTATATAGGGTGGGATCGACATCCTTGTCTTCTAATGCATCAATCTTCTTCCAGTTGGTGATCATTGGCATAACCATAGGTCTATAGTCCTCCATCTCAAATCTTTTCAAGATTTCTGTAGCATAGCTCCCTTGCCCAAGGAAGATTTCTCCCTTTTGCTGCCAAGCTTCCAACCCTAGGAAGTAGTGCATTCGTCCCAAATCCTTCATATCGAATTCAGTGGCTAGATTCTTCTTGCAGCGCCCAATGAGTTTAGATGATCCTGTCAGAAAAAGATCATCCACATACAATACTAAGATTAGCGGTTCGTTCTCTACAACTAGACAATAGAGATTTGGATCCGCGTCATTCTTGACAAACCCCATCTTTTGCAAGTAGCCATCTATTCGACCATACCTTTCTCTCGGTGCCTGTTTCAGCCCATACAAGGCTTTCTTCAATCTGCATACATGAGACTTCTTCTTATGAGTTTCAAAGCCCTCTAGTTGTTCATTGTATAACTCCTCTTCTATTACCCCGTTCGGAAATGTCGTTTTGACATCCATATGATGGATCTCCCATCCCATCTAGGTTGCAAGAGATATCACGGTTCTAATAGATGTATACCTGGCTACCGGGGCAAAGGTCTCCTCATAGTCAGTCCCTTCTTTTTGAGCATACCCCTTAGCCACAAACCTGGTCTTGTATTTCTCAACACTGCAATCTGCAGCGTATTTGATCTTGTAGATCCATCTTGAACCTACCACAGATCTGTCTTGAGGTCTTGGCACCACCTTCCAAACATCGTTTACCATTATGGAGTTGTATTCCTCTGCCATCGCATCTAGCCGAACCTGATGTTGAGCTGCCTCCTTGAAACTAGCAGGCTCTCCATCCTGAGCTACTAATGCTTGATATCTATCTGGCTGCTTTCGCTCCCTCTTATTGTTTCTTGGCGCACCGATGAAATCCTCTGCATCTCGCAAAATCTGACGAAGTTCCCTGCTAGTTTTTCCTCTGCCAGTAGGTGCTTCTGTTCACTCCTCCTCCACATCCTAAGAATCTTCTTGTCTTGAGGAAGAATTCTTTACTTTTGTTGGTTGAAGAGGCTTAACCAATGGCTCCTCTTTTGGCTGCTCCTCAAAAGGCATCTCGCAAGATCCTTTGAAAGCCCTGTCCTCCATGAACTTTACATCTCGTCGTACTACTACCTTCCTACTCCCTGGAAGATAGATTTTGTATGCCTTAGCATTCTTGCTATATCCTACTAGATATCCCTTTTTCGCAGTCTGATCCAGCTTCTTCCTCTTTTCTTCAGGTATGCGGCAATATGCTAGACTCCCAAATATCCTGAAATGACTAACTTCAGGTGTCTTCCCTATGAAGACTTCTCTAAAATAATCTTGCCCACTGCTCGATGAGGAGTCCTGTTCTAAACATAGATTGTTGTGTTGCATGCTTCTACCCACAGGAATTTTGGCATATCCTGATCATACATCATGGCCCTAGCTGCTTCTACAATAGTCCTGTTCTTTCTTTCTGCTACCCCATTCTACTCCGGATTATATGGAGTTGTCCACTCTCTTCTGATGCCCTCCTTAGCGCAAAAATTAGTGAAGTCCTTATCGACATATTCTCCACCATTATCTGAGCGCAAAACTTTTATTTTCTTCCCAGTCAGATTCTCCACCAGAGCCTTGAACTCCTTGAATTGACGGAAAACTTCATCCTTGGTTTTCAAAAAATAAATCCAAGTTTTCCTTGAGTGGTCATCAATGAAGGTAAGGAAATACTTAGCACCACTAAGAGCTTTGACGGACATAGGTCCGCAGATATCAGAGTGTATCAATCCTAGTACACTCTTGGCCCTGTGTTTGCTCCTAGGAAATGTTGCCTTGGCATACTTTCCTAGAGCACATCCCCTGCATACATCATCTCGTTCCGTACTTAGATCCGGAACTCCTGTTATAGTGCCTCTGAGAATTCTCAGAGCTCCATGTTGCAAGTGACCCATTCTTTTGTGCCATAGTTTGTTAAAGTCCTTGTCTCCATGACTGCCTATTAGTGCCATTGGTGATTCTAGTTGCAATCTATACAACCGATTACTTTTGATCCCAATCTGCACTTTCTTTTTCTAGCTCAGGTGTTTGACGTATACCTTCTCCTTGATGAAGTAGACGTCATAGCCCTTGCCTTGTAGTTGCGACACGGAAAGTAAGTTCATCCCCAATCCTGGTACATGCAACACATTTGTAGCATGGAACCGTTCTCCCGATTCTATTTGAAAAACTATGGTACCCTTCCCTACTGGAGTACACTTTGCCTTGTTCCCCATGGTGATCTGAAAGTTCATCTTCTCTTCTCGATATTCTGAGAAACACTCCCTGATTCCCGTCATATGCCACGAAGCTCCACTGTCTATATACCATACTTCTGATGATGCAACACTAGTCAAACATGCCACTTCTTCCAACCTGCAAGCCAACATAGAGAAATCAAAATCTCTCTCTTGTGCAATCTTCTGAAAAATTTGTGAGTCCCCTGACGTGGATGCCTCTACATCATGGTCTCGACCCATAACTAATTTTCCCTTTTTGTCTCTAATTACTCGCTCTGATACCATGTGAAAATTCTATCATTGCAGTAACTAATTTATTTTTCCTACTTATTCCACAATAAGTTATTTATGAAATTACTTCAATAAATATTAAAAAAAAATATTGTTGCAGATATCGCACCATAATATAGAAACAAACATATGCACAAGCATTAACACATTGACACAGATATTTTGGACAACAGTCCCCGGAAAAACCGAATGTGGCAAAACCAGTGCAGCAAGGGAGGATTTTATAATTCAGCGATTCTTCATTACAACAGGGTGCCAAACTGTCTTACCCATAGAGAGAAAAAATTCTCCAGCACTTCTCCCAATCCCAGTATCAGCCCGACTGACTTTTGTGTGGCTCTCAAACCCTTTGCGTCAGCCCTAGGCCTCTCTGCGTCACCCACACAGGCCAGCTAGTGACTACGTAGTATTTTGTTGCCTCTGTGTCTGCCTGAAAAGCCTTGCGTCTTTCTCTCCTGCCTCAGCGCTGATATCCAGTGGTTGATTCGGTCTCTCTGGTCCATACTTGCTACCTCCTGACTGCTCACCAGAGCACAGGTTCAATTTCTCAGCTAACCCCGCTCCATAAATTGAACTGACTGGTTTCCCTCAGTGTGTTATCCATGTGATCCTCAAGCCTCCTCTTATACTTTTCTCGTTGACAAATCAATGGCCGAGATTAAGTCCGTAATCAACGGCTAAGATTAGATCTGGCTTGATCCATGACTTTTGGACCCTTCTAACACAATTTTATATTAATTAACATTAATATTTTATTTTCCCTAAGTTTATACTTAGGGACTCCATTAAAAATATTAATTATTTTAATATCTCCCAAACTGTTTAGAATCTGCCCAAACCCTTTCTGCGTATTGGAGATCTCTTGTGCCTTAGCCTCTTCGCCAATTTTCGTGGCTAGAGCACATCTGATGCTATCCCAAATCAACAATTGGAATTGTTGTATCCTACTCCCAAAATAACAAGAAACCTCCCAAATTAGCCTCCCAACAAATTCCCCACAACCCAGTGTTGGAATTTCTAAGTTTGACACGTTAGAAACTCTTCATGTACTTTATTGATTTATTCCTACCTACTTGTTCTGTTAATTAACAAGTTATTTACCATGTAAACACTGGAAATAAATACAAGTACATGCTCAACACATTACAGATCATCAACTGAAGGAAATAGAAGCAAGCACACAAGTGACACTGTTTTTCTTGGATTAATATCCCCGGAAAAACCCAATGTGAGAAAACCAGTGCAACTATCTGAGGGTTTGATTTATTAAGCAGTTTTATAATACAATCTGTGTGCCAAATCCGATTCACCCAACAGAGAAAAATCTCAACAGTAGTACCTCTCTACTTGGAAGCAGATATTCCAGCTGAAACCTCAGATAAACACTCCGGCAGCTCCACAGCTCGAATCTACCCCACAAAACCCCAGCGTCAGCCTCTAGGGACTGCGTCAACCTCTCTGTGGCCCAGTGTTAGCCTAACGTCACTCTGGCTTGGCCTGCATCAGCCTCTGGAGGTACTGCGTCAGCCCTCTGGCCCATACGTCACCCACGCTGGCCCTCTAAGGCACTGCGCAGCTCTTGGCTGCCTCTGCGTAAGCCCCGGTTGGCTTTGCCTGAACCCTTGGCTACTTTTGTGTCCCTCTCTCCGGCTTCTGCACTGATCCTCCAAGTGCTATCTCTGCCTCTCTGTTTCTGTATTCACTGCCCCTTAGCTACAACTCTGATCACTCTCTCGACTTTCTTAGCAAACCCAGCCCCAGCCCCAGAAAGTCGAAATCTTGATCTCTTGGTGTGTCCTCCAAGTGACCCTCAAGCCTCCTCTTATACTTTTCTCATTGACAAATCAATGACCGAAATTAAGTCCCTAATCAATGGCTAAGATTAGATCTGGCTTGATCCATGTCTTTTGGACCATTCTAGCAAAGTTTTATATTAATTCACATTATTATTTTATTTTCCCTAAGTTTAGACTTAGGGACTCTATTAAAAATATTAATTATTTTAATATCTCCCAAATTGTTTAGAATCTGCCCAAACCCTTTCTGGGTATTGGAGATCTCATGTGCCTTAGCCTCTCCACCAATTTTCATGGCTAGAGCACATTTGATGTTACCCTAAATCAACACTCCCTCTTAGCGAGGACTATGCTCTAGTAATACTCCTCACTAAGTATCACCCTAATCATCTAGCATCGGTCCCTATGCTGATGCTAGGCCTGCAACCCATCATCTGCACTGTTGCATCCTATACTACTACCCATGGCCCTACCACTGCCACTGTTGCATCCGTACTACAACTCCCTCTGCATCCATGCTGATGCCCATGGCCTTGCCACTACCACTGTTGCATCTGCACTGCAACCCCTCTCATCATGCTGTATCGTGCTGCCCATAGCACTACCACTGCTAACTGCAGCACTGCAACTCAGTTACTGAGAAGTAAGTAACTGATCTCCCGACTTGGACATCTCTGTCAGGCTAGAAACAATCCTGATGCTGAAGCTCTCTCTGTCACTAACAAGTGCTCCCTCTCTGACCTCTGTGCTGCTGCAACAACTCCATGCATCTCGCACCGTTGCACACCTCTATGTGCCATCCTACACTGGTGCAACACTCCTGTGCCTCTCGCACTGTTCCAGCCTACTAGCCTCACACTGTCCTGGGAATCCTGCACTATAACTCCCTCTGTCGCTCCATCCACATTCGTCTCTACTGACATTGCCAATACTGCTACTCCTCTTCGGGGCTCCCGTAGCAAGGTCTAATCCAAGAGGTTGGGTACCTCGAGGATCCTGCCCCTCATCGCCTGTAGTCTGCCTGACTACAGCTCGATGTCTCCCCACTTCCGCTCAAGTGGTGTGTGTGCACTCATGGCATAGTCATCGTCTGTCTCCACTTCCTTCTCTTCCCTTGCTAGCGCTGCCTTAGTCTTGGAAGCCTCTCCCTTACTCTTCTTCCTTGGACACTGGGTCGCATAATGACCCAGCTCCCCACAGTGGAAGCATTTGACCTTGGAGAGGTCCTTCTTTTTCCGTTTCTCCTGCTTTCCCTCAGATGCTAGGGCAGCATCCTCCTCCTCCTCCTTCTTGATTCTGATCCCCTTACCACTGCTTCCCGCCTTGCTTAGCCTTTTGATCTCTTCTTGGCAAAAGAGCAGCCCACATTTCCTCCCAATCTAGAAGGGTCGCCTTGCCCAGTATGCTCTAGACAAACACCTTCCAGTCTTCCGAGACTGCGTTCAGGGCTATTCTCACCATCAATTCTGGATCAGGCATTGCCCCTATGGAAGTCAGCTAATCCCAGATCTCCTTCAATTGACTGAGGAATGGGTCGATCTGTTCTTCCTTCTGCATCTGGTATGATCGCAATTGATTTTCTAGTAGCATCTTCCTTTGCACGGAAGTATGCCGATACAACTTGGTCAAGGCCTCCCACATCTCTTGTGTCGTGTTCTTCTCAGCAATATGTGGTACCATATGACCCTTGACCCCGTCAAGGATGATACTCCTAGCCCTCACCATTGCATACTCGTACCTGTCTTTATCAGCCAGGTCAACTGGGATAGCTATCGTCCTCAAGGCGAAGTGCTTGACACGATTCCTGTTTAGTACGGATAAGATTCTAGCCTTCCAGACTACAAAGTTTGCAGCTTCGTCCAGTCTCTCCTGGTCTCTTGCTCCGTATAGTGCCATTTCGCTACTCCTCTACTTCCCTCCTAGAAGTTCTTAGTGTGACTTCCTCTGAGCCTCGATTTCCTTCCTAGAAAGCCTTCTGCCAATGTCGAGGTGCCCCCACTCTAATCGTTTGTGCAGCTGCACCACAGATTCGGATTTCTCGACTAGAAACCCTCGGTAGCAACTCCCTCCTCCTTGGCCTTGCCCTGTTAGGTATTGTTCTGACTACAGTACCCCACCAGCTCCACTCTGCAACTTACCCACAACCTCCTAAACCCCAGCAAATTGAAGGTTAGAGCTCCTAGGCTCTGCGCAATCTCGACACCAGCAAATCAACTTCCTCAGCCAACTGCTTCGACCCTCCTGGCCTCTGCGTGAGCCTACCTTTGCCTTCCTCAGCCTTTGCATAGCGTCTTCTTGGCTCAATCTTGATGACGCAGGCACTGTGTCATCCCTTCCTTGCTGCTACTCTGCTAGGAACAGCTTCTGTCACTTAGGACAATTGTTTTCTGTTGTTGTTGCTCTACTCGACTGATGTCCTCAGTTCTCCTGTGATCTACAACCACGCTCTGATACCATGTTGGAATTTCTAAGTTTGACACGTTAAAAACTCTTCATGTACTTTACTGATTTATTCCTATCTACTTGTTCTATTAATTAACAAGTTATTTACCATGTAAATACTAGAAATAAATATAAGTACATGCTCAACACATTACAGATCATCAACTGAAGGAAATAGAAGCAAGCACACAAGTGACACCATTGTTTTTGGACTAATGTCCCCGGAAAAACCCAATGCGGGAAAACCAATGCAGCTATCTGAGGGTTTGATTTATTAAGCAGTTTCAGAATACAATCTGGGTGCCAAATTCGGCTCACCCAACAAAGAAAAATCTCAGCAATAGTACCACTCTACTTAGAAGCAAATATTCTGGCTGAAACCCCGAATAAACACTCCGGCAGCTCCACGTCTCCAATCTGCCCCACGAAACCCCAGCGTCAGCCTCTACGGACTGCGTCACCTCTCTTTGGCCCAGTGTTAGCCCAGTGTCACTCTGGCTTGGCCTACGTCAGCCTCTGGAGGCACTGTGTCAATCGTCTGGCCCTCTGCATCACCCACGTTGGCCCTCTAAGGCACTGCGCAGCTCCTGGATGCCTCTGCGTGAGCCTCGGCTGGCTCTGCGTGAGCCCCGGCTGGCTCTGCGTGAACCCTTGGCTACTTCTACGTCCCTCTCTCTGGCTATTGTGCTGATCCTCTCGGTGCTATCTTGTCCTCTCTGTTTCTGTATTCACTGCCACTCAGCTGCAACTCTGATCACTCTCTCAACTTTCTCAACAAACCCAGCCCCAGAAAGTCGAAATATTGATCCCTTGATGTGTTCTCCAGGTGACCCTCAAGCCTCCTCTTATATCTTTCTTGTTGAAAAATCAACGGCTGAGATTAAGTCCCTAATCAATGGCTAAGATTAGATCTTGCTTGATCCATGTCTTTTGGACCATTCTAACACAGTTTTATATTAATTCACATTAATATTTTATTTTCTTTAAGTTTAGACTTAGGGACTTCATAAAAAATATTAATTATTTTAATATCTCCCAAACTGTTTAGAATCTGCCCAAACCCTTTCTGGGTATTGGATATCTCATGTGCCTTAGCATCTCCACCAATTTTCATGGCTAGAACACATCCGATGCTACCCTTAATCAACACCCAGATCTTCAATCCTCTGGGTAAAACTCCCTCCAAACAACCCCCTCTAGTGACTACGCAGTCCTGGGTGAAGATGACGCAGTCCCTTGCACTAGAAACTCAACCTGGGTGATTGTCTCTTCCTCTTGCTGTAATATCGATACTATGAGATGAAAACCTTATCAGAATGCCTCTAGCAACCACTTCACTCCCAAATCCCAACCCTACTGCTCCACCCAAACATGCAGTCTCTCCTGCCGCGTCCTAGCTGAGCCAAGGCAGCGTAATCCTTTGATGGTGGTCAGTCTCTTTGTCTCCAACTATAAGGAAAGGCCCTCCTAAGGTGGCACTCGAGGTCCACTGAAAAAAGGGGTGAGCTTCACTCCTTGGGAAGCTCTAGTGCTAAACAACACATTGTAGCTTAATTGAACAACAAAAGCAACAATGAATTCTCAAATCAACTAAAGGCCCCAAATGTTGTTCCTCTCCTTCTATTTATGTTTTCTCCCTTGGGCCCCATGTGGGTCCCATCAAATATTTCGACCCCCAACTTAGGAAAATCGAGTTGCCTCCAAGGGGTGCGTATTTTTGGTGGGTGAGTGGTCCCCACAATCCACTAAAGGCATATCGACCCCCTTTTCTCCTAAGTTCTTCCACCAAAAATGCATTAAGCCAAAAATAACAAAATTGCCAAAATTGTTTTTCCTCTCCTTGGGAGAACAATTAGGAAGGGACATTACAGGCAGTCGTATATATTCAAAATATAAGTCCCCAAAGAATTCTTGAAAATATGACGCCCAAGGAAGGATTCACAGGGAAGAAGCCAATTGCGGACCATCTTTGAAATGTTGCGAGTCTTGCCTACATCCACATTCCAAAAGACAAATGAAAGAAGCTAGATTCTACAAGCATCAAAGGGATCTTCGTTGGCTATAGTCTCTCCTCAAAGGCATATAGAATCTACATCAAGGAAGGGAGACACATTGAAGTAAGAAGGGATGTTATATTTGATGAAAATCAAGCATTCAAAATGTCAAAGGATATTCCTATTGATTGTTGAAATATCTAAGTCCATCTGTTAGAAATTTTATCTGTATTCTTCTGGTTTATTTTTCCTACTTGTTAATTATGAACAAGCTATTTAAACATATAAATATCGAAATCAACACAATACAGTCTCAACCATCCACAGATCAACAACTAAAAGAATAGCAAACACACAAGTGACACCGTTATTTTTGGACAACTCATCCCCGGAAAAACCCAATGCGGGAAAACCAATACAGCAATTTTGAGGGTTATTTATTATGTAGCATATCCTTGAGTACAATTGGGTGCCAAATTGGGTCACCTGACAAAGAAAAATAACCGACAGTAATACCTCTCTATTTGGAAGCAGATATTTAGAAAATATGTCCCACAAACCCCTCTCTAGCACAACTGAAGCACTACATCAACCCTCCTAGCCTTTGCATTAGCCTCAAAACCCTCTGCGTCAGCCCTCTGAGGCACTGCACAGCCTCTATGATCTTCTGCGTCACTCCTACTGCCCTTTGCATGGATGACGCAAGGCCTTCTGGCTCTACGATGTCTCTGTTGGGTTTTGTGTGGCCTGTTCTGGCTTCTGCGCCTGCCTCTGCATTGGTCTCTCGGCACTATCTTTGCCTCTTTGTCCAGTACTCACTACCTCTCGCTGAAAACTAATCACTGATTTGACTTTACTTAGCAAACCTCGCACTAGTAAATCAAATGACTAATCACTCTAGTGTCTTCTCCAACTAACCCTCAAGCCTCTTCTTATACTTTTTCTGTTGTTCCTTCAACAATCAAGATTACATCTCTAATCAATAGCCAAGATTAGATTTGGCTTGATCCATGTCATTTGGAACCTTCTAACCCAGTTTTATTTTAATACCCATTAATATTTTATTTTTCCCAAGTTTAGACTTAGGAACTCCATTAAAAATATTAATTATTTTTTCATCTCCTTAATTGGGTAGAATATGCCCAAACCATTAATGGGTCTTGGAGATCTCATGTGCTTTAGCCTCTTCACCAATTTTCATGGCTAGAGCACATCCGATGCTACCCCAAATCAACACTCCCTCTTAGCGAGGATTGTGCTCTAGTAATACTCCACACCGAGCATTACCCTGATTATACGGCACCGATACCTGTGCTGATGCTAAGCCTCCCCGCCCAATATCCTCTACACTGCTGCGTCTTGTACTGCTGCCCATGGCCCTACCACTACCATTGTTGCATCGGTACGACAACTCCCTCTGCATCCGTGTTGTTGCTGGTCCTTTCTCCCAACACTACATCTACACTACAACCCCCTCTCATCGTGCTGCATCGCGCTGCTGCCAACTGCGACTACACTGCAATTCAGTTACTCAGAAGCAAGTAACTAATCCACCCAACTACTAACATCCCTATCAGGCTAGAAACACTCCTGATGCTAAAGCTCTCTCTGTCGCTATCAAGTGCTCCCTCTATTGCCTCTATGCTGCTACAACAACTCCCCACATCTTGCACCGCTGCGAACCTCTCTGTGCCATCCTGCACTGTTGCAACCCTCTCTGTGCCTCTCGCACTGCTGCAGCCTGCTAGCTCTACGCTGCCCGTGGCTCTTGCACTATAACACACTTCGCCGCTTCATCCGCATCCATTTCTACCGACATCCACCGGTCTTGCTATTCTCTCTTCGGGGCTCCCATAGCAAGGTATAATCCAAAAGTTTGGGTACCCAAAGAATCCTGCCCCTCATCGCCTGTAGTCTTCCTTACTACAACTTGATGTCTCCCCACCTCTTCTCTAGAGGTACATGAGCGCTCATGGCACAATCGCCATCAACAACCATCTCTGCTCTTCTCTTCGATTCTTCTGAGTCTCTACTTCCCTCTGGAAGTTGCCTCTTCGACTTCCTCTAAGGCTCTACTTCCCGTTTGGAAGTTCTCTGCTAGACTCCCTCTGAGTCTCGATTTCCCTCCTGGAAATCCGCCTGCCAACCGTCGAGTCGCACCTCTTCAATCTCCTATGAACCTGCAACACTGATCCAGATTCCTTGGCTAGAAATCTGTGTCGGTAGCGACTCACTCTACCTTGCTTTTGCCCCGTTAGCTATTGTTCTGCCCACAGCACCGCACAAGCTTCATTCCCCGCAAACTACCCACAACTTCCTATGCCCCAGCAATTGAAGCACTAAGCCTCTAGGCTCTGCGCAACCCGGCACTGGCTAAGATGCTCCATTAGCCAACTCTGTCAACTCTCCTAGTCTCTGTGTGGCTCTACGTGAGCCTTTTTCTACCCTCCTCAACCTCTGCGTTGGCCTCTCTCTGGCCCAGACTAATGATGTGGTCCCTCTGTGTCAACCCTTCTTTTGTCGCTTTCTGCAAGGAACAACTTTTGTCACTCGGGATAGTTGTTTCTACTGCAAATGATCTGCTTCAGCTGATGCCTTCAGCTCTCCTATGATCTGCAACCATGCTCTAATCAATGTTGCACAAAGCGGGAGCGAAGCGGAAGCGCGGAAGCGGAAGCGTCATTTTCCAAAAATCTAGGAAGCGAAGCGTCCGCGGAAGCGTCTGCTATATATATATATATATATTTTTTAATATTTTTTTGCATTTATACTCAAAACAAACATCCCAAATACCAAATTAATTGTAGAAGACATGAAAACATGCATATTTTTGCATAAATCAAGATAGATATGGCATCCATGATTCCATTGTAGTTACTAGTATGTACAACAATCATCTATATTCTAGCTATTACAAACATACATCAAATTTTTAAGCATATTATAAAACATAAAACATTTAAGCATATTATAAAACATAAAACATAGAGCATATTATGATTTATCTAGCAAGTGAGCAACTGTCAACATTTGTCATGTCCAAAATTCAAATAATAATGTTTACAAAATATGTCACTTGGTCACCGCCAAGCCAAAAAGGTTCAAAATTCAAATTCACAAGTCTACAAGTCTAATGAGTAATCTATGACAAAAAGTAGTAGATTGTGAATATATCTACTAATCTCTCCTCCTTCCACCATGAATAGAACGTGATGGCGGGCCTCCACGTGGTGGCAATGAAGAAGATGGTCCCTGTGTAAGTCGTGGCACTGAAACTGATGAAGAAGAACCCCCTGCTGTTGGTGTTGAACCATGGAACCTAGGAACCAAGGGACCAGATGGGGGTGGGGGTGGTGGCATATCAACACGGTCATCATCATCCTAGAATCGCTCAAAAAATTCATGCAAAACAAAAAAACACTAGTTAACAAAAAAATTAAAAACATGAATTAGAGAAATGCTTTATAAGGGAAAATTGGAAAATTCATACCACAATGGACATACCTGGATAAGAGTATCCTCTAATTGCTCTAGTCGCAACACTCCATCCTCCAAATTGGGCTCCTCTGGATTCTTGTCCCAAATCAACAAGTCTTTATTAGACTTTGCATCTTCACAGTAATGGGACAACAATCGCAAGTTGTAATGAACATAAACCAAGCTCTCTGCCCGGTCTAAATTCAACCTGTTCCTTTTAACACTGTGGATGAAAGAATAAGAGCTCCAACACCTCTCTGCAGAAGAAGTGTTTACCACCTGTGATAGCACCCGCAATGCCAAACTCTGTAGAAGTGGAGTACCCCCTCCATGCATGTTCCACCACTCAAGAGCGGAAAAAGTCTCTCGATCTTGAATTGCATGCATGCTCCCAAATGGACCAGTGTTGAGCGTATAGTTGCTCACCTGTCTCCGTACCAATGCAGCCTCCTCCTCATCAGGGATTAATTTACTCAATGCAGCCATATATTTTTCGTGAACCTCTCTATCTTGGTGTGGTTTTTTCCTGCTTCCCCCCCCAGGTGCTGGTGTTGAAAGCCATGATGGATGATAGTATTTAGGTGTCAAAACATATGCTAATGCATGCAATGGAATATTTAGCATTTCCCATCGGTTTTGCACCTCTACACGAATATAATTGTACAAGGTGGTATCTCTAGGCTCAACAATGTCTTTAATCTGCCCCAACATGCTATCCATTTGCTCATACACCTCCCCAATTACTGGTCGATCTGAATCTGCAAACTTGATCATGTAATAAATTGGTTTGGTGAATTGCAAAACATATTTAACCTGTGACCAAAAGTAACTGTCAAGAACAGTGTCCTTGACTGCATTAGCACCATCTGTGTCAGTGTTAATTTCATCCCATGTTTCAGCACACACCAGATTAGTTAAAGCTTGTCTCACCCTCACTAGCCGCCTAAAGGTGAGGTAATAACTAGCAAATCTTGTCTTTGCAATTTTAAGCAATTGCAACTTGGAGTAAGTGCCATAGAAGTAGTTTACCCTTGTATGCCCTGTGATGAATTTAATGAGCTGCTTCCCTTTCCTGTAAACCTCAGCAATCCACCCACAATCTTTGTGTTTCACAATATCATGCATCAAAAGGTTCAATGTGTGAACCAGGCACCCAGACCAAAAGATGTGTGGATGAGTACGCTCAATAATTTTTCCTGCTGCTTTACAATTTGCTGCATTATCTGTGATCACTTGAACCACATTATTCGGACCAACATCTTTGATTGATTTCAATAGGAGATCTGCAATGTTTTGTGCAGTTGCACTAATGGAGGAGGAGTCATGACATGCAATAAATACTGCACCACTAGAAGAAACACCAAGAACATTTATCAAATGTTGGTTTCTAATATTTGTCCACCCATCTGATACAATGGATACCCCAAAATCCACCCACTCATGTGTAAAACGTGTCAAAGCTCTTTGAACCTTAGCTTTTTCTCTTTCTAATAACACTGTTCTAGCTTTCTCATAGTTGGGGGCCTTGTATCCTTTTGGGGCTTCATTGATGGCCTTTACCATGTCATGCCAATAGGGAGAGCGAAGCACATTGAATGGTACACCGCAAGCACAAAGAAAACGGACTATCTTTCCATCCACATCATCCCTCCCAGCAACATTAAGGAAATCCCCTATTGTTCTTCTACCTCCAGAGGTTGCAGAAGTACCATGAGGAGATGGGCAACTACCAAATTTAGAGGTTGCACTTGATTCAGAATGAGTTTTTTGTTTCTTGTTTTTTTGTTGTGCAACCATCTCTATTTGGATGTATTTTCTTCTTTCTTCAGTTGAAATGTTTGGGCAAATTTGTACCCTCACAGAACCCTTTTTTTCATCACTGTCCAGCACCCCACAAAGATGCCTCCTCAGACGGGTATATGAACCACAATATGGTTTTCCTCCATGACAACCATGAGGGCACACAAATTTGTAAGATCCACCACCCTTTCCCCCATCAAGTTTGGTCACATAGTTCCACAAGGGTGTTGATGTACCTTTCCCATCTTGTGCTTCAGTGTCCCCTTCAAGTTCATCCCCTTCCTCTTCAAACCCTTCCTCCTCATCATACATTGGGTCACTACTATTAGGACCAAGTTCATCCCCTTCCTCTTCCCTTCTATTCCTCACCCTTGCCATCATTAAAACCAAGAGTGGAATGATACATAGAAGCCAAAAGAACACCATCTTGGAATATGGATATAGGTGGTGGACAACCTGTAAATAAAGGAGCAAGTAGAAACAATGGGAAAGAGTAGGAGAGGGAGGAGAAAAATACAATTTTTTTTTCAAAAAAACAAGGGAGTTTGGGGTTTGAACTTACCTCTTTAGCTCTTGTAGATGAAGTCCTCCAAGCTCTTGCTCCAAGCTCCTCCTCCTCCTAGCTCCTCCTTCTTCACTCCTCCAAGCTCTCCTCTCTTCTCCTCTCCTTTCCTCTCTTCTCTTCTCCTCTCCTCTCTTCTCTTCTCCAACTCTCATAAACTCAAAGTGAGAAAATGAGGAATGAATGGGAGCTTTATGCTTTTCATTCCTCACCTAAACTCACCCTAAACTCACCCTAACCCACCCCCTCATTGCTAAGTTAAGTTAACTTTTAAAAAAAATTAAAAAAAATGAAGTGTCATTCCTTAGCCCGCGCGGATTTTTCGGAAGCGCTCGTGAAGCGTGCGCTTCCGGGCCCGAAGCGTGGCGCTTCCGGAGGCCCGAAGCGTGGCGCTTCCGGAGGCCCGAAGCGCGCTTCGGGGCCAACGCTTCTCAAAAACCAGGAAGCGCATAAAAAATGCGGAATCGCGCTTCGGAAAAAATGGAATCGCGCTTCCTTGGGCGCTTCCGGAACGCTTCCGTACGGGACGCGATTCCGGCCTAGGATCCGGGGGGGGGCGCTTCCTGCAACACTGGCTCTAATACCATGTTGAAATTTCTAAGTCTATCCGTTAGAATTTTTATCTGTATTCTTCTAGTTTATTTCTCCTACTTGTTAATTACGAACAAGTTATTTAAACATATAAATATCAAAATAAACACAACACTGTCTCAACCATCTACATATCAATAGTTGAAAGAATAGGAAACACACAAGTGACACCGTTATTTTTGGACAACTCGTCCCTGGAAAAACCCAATGCGGGAAAACCGGTGCAGCAATTTTGAGGGTTATTTATCATGCAGTATATCCTTGAGTACAACTGGGTGCCAATTTGGCTCACTCGATAGAGAAAAATAGCTGGTAGTAATACCTCTCTATTCGGAAGCAGATATTCAGAAAATCTGGCCCACGAAACCCTCTCCAGCACAACTGAAGCACTGCGTCAACCCTCCTGGCCTTTGCGTCAGCCTCAAACCCTTCTGCGTCAGCCCTCTGAAGTACTGCGCAACCTCTACGGCCTTCTGCGTCACTCCTACTGCCTTTTGTGTGGATGACGCAGTCCCTTCTGGCTCTGTGTTGTCTCTGCTGGGCTCTGTGTGGCCTGTTCTAGCTTCTGCGTCTGCCTCTCTATCTCTGTGTTGGGATTTCGGCGTCTCTGTCCAGTACTCACTGCCCTTCGCTGAAAACTAATCACTGATTCCCCGCTCTAGTAAATCGAATCACTGATCACTCTAGTGTCTTCTCCAACTGATCCTCAAGCCTTTTTTTATACTTTTCCTATCGGTCCTTCAACAGCCAAGATTACATCTCTAATCAACGGCTAAGATTAGATTTGGCTTGATCCATATCATTTGAAACTTTCTAACCCTGTTTTATATTAATACCCATTAATATTTTATTTTTCCAAAGTTTAGACTTAGGAACTCCATTAAAATTATTTATTATTTTAATATCTCCTTAACTAGGTAGAATCTGCCCAAAGCATTTCTGGGTCTTGGAGATCTCATGTGCTTTAGCCTCTCCACCAATTTTCATGGCTAGAGCACATCCGATGCTACCCAAATCAACATTGATTCCGATGACGAAGATCTACCTATATTTGAAGAAGAAGAAGTACAACCCAACAACCCTTCAACAATTCAAGAAGAAGAAGAAGGACCAAGTGAACCTATTCAACCTGTGGTGATACCAAACGCAAGGAAGAGGCAAAATTAGTTAAAATTTACTCTTGAAGAAGCTGAAGGACATGGCGCTGAGAAAGGAACCTTTAGAGAAAGCAAAAGGACGAAGAGATATTCTGGATATGCTACATATATGACGAGTAATTGAAGCAAAACCATCTACATTTGAAGATGCTATTCATCAAGAAGTATGGAAGAAAACTATGCAGGAAGAATATCAATCCAGCATGAAGAATGGGTTTGGGAAATCATTCCTAGACCTAGTGACAAATCGGTTGTCACTTCAATGTGGATCTACAAGATCAAACACGTTGTTGATGGAAGTATAGATAAATACAAGACCAGATTTGTTGCAAGGGGTTTCTTTCAAAAGGAAGGCATAGATTATGAAGAAACCTTTGCACCCACTGCAAGATATACTACCATTAGATCTTTGGTTTCATTGTCTGTTACAATGGGATGGAATATCCATCAAATGGACATGAAGACAACATTTCTGAATGGGACCATTGATGAGGAAGTATACATTGAGCAACCCGAAGGCTTTGAGGTAAATGGCAAAGATACTCATGTCTGTAGACTCAAGAAGGCCCTATATGGTTTGAAGCAAGCTCCTAGGGCATGGTATGCAAGAATGGATGCATACCTTTTAAGAATTAGGTTCGTGAAGAGTTTCGCTGATCCAAATCTCTATATCAAGGTTGTGAATAATTAACCAATAATTATTCTATTGCATGTGGATGATCTATTCATTATAGGTGTGGAGAGAAGAATACACGAATGCAGAGAAGAATGCCTTCTAAGAATTGGGTTCGTGAAGAGTTCCGCTTATCCAAATCTCTACATCAAGGTTGTGAATAATGAACCCGTCATTATTCTATTGTATGTGGATGATCTATTCATTACAGGTGTGGAGAGAAGAA
Source organism: Pinus tabuliformis (assembly GCA_031772625.1). Lineage (NCBI taxonomy): Eukaryota > Viridiplantae > Streptophyta > Pinopsida > Pinales > Pinaceae > Pinus > Pinus tabuliformis. Next base: position 1,236,238,279 of record CM062805.1, on the reverse strand, counting down.
TACAAAAATGCAAGAAGATGTCGGCTATTGAATTTGAGATGAAGGATCTAGGACTGATGCACTATTACCTAGGTCTGGAAGTATGGAAAAATCCTGGGGAGATATATTTGGGGCAAGGAAAGTATATCATCAAGTTGTTGCAGAAATTTGGGATGATGGATTCCAATCCCGTGACTACTCCTATGATTACCAATCTCAAGAAGTTGAAGAGCTCCGACTCAAGTCTCGTAGATCCTCCTCATATCGTAAGTTGGTGGGTTCTCTGATGTATCTGGTAAATACTAGGCTGGATATATGCTTGGCTGTGAACATCCTTAGTTAGTTTCAATTGGAGCCTCGTCATGACCACTAGATAACTGCCAAGCATATATTGAGATATCTTTGTGGCATGATACATCATTGCCTAAAGTACAATAGTAAAGAAGTCAAACTGATTGGATTCACAGATTCTGGTTGGGGTGGTAGTGAGACCGATGGAAAAAGCATTACTGATGGATGCTTTAGTTTGGGATCCGCCATGATCACATGGATGAGTAGAAAGCAAGATCTCATTGCTTTGAGTAGTGTTGAAGCAGAGTACGTGGCTGCATGTGAAGTACAAAAGGAGGATGTATGGTTGAGGAAGCTTCTGATAGATTTGTTCGAGAAGCCTCTGGATCCTACTGTGATTAATTGTTATAATCAAAGTTGTATCAAGATGTCTAGAGATCCCATGTTTCATGCTAGGATGAAGCATATCAACAATAAGTTCCACTATATTAGGAACTTGGTGCAAGATGGGATTGTGAAGCTACAATATGTCCTGACACATGATCAAGTAGCTGATATGCTAACAAAGTCTCTTGCTAATAAGAAGTTTGAATATCTTTGAAGCATGCTTGGTTTAGTTGATATTGTTGATCTTGTTGATGATGATAAAAGTTTGGAAGAGATTTGTTGAAGCCCTGTGTGTGAGACACATTGTCTGGGAGGACATCTGGGCGACATCATGTGTTGATGTCTACTTCCCGAAGTATGGAGGGTGGCATTGGTCATGGAGCTCTGACCTCAGATATGCACCTAGATCCCTGGGTTGATGGTTAGCAAGTAAGCCTGATGGTACCTAGAGACGCTGAAAGCTTTAGTCCATCTTAGTCCTGTTGATTTGGGGTAGCATCGGATGTGCTCTAGCTACGAAACTTGGTGGAGAGGTTGGGGCACATGAGATCTCCAATACCCAAAAAGGGTTTGGGCAAATTCTACACAGATCAGGAGATATTAAAATAATTAACATTTTTAATGGAGTCCCTAAGTCTAAACTTAGGGAAAATAAAATATTAATGTGTATTAATATGAATCTGTGTTACAATGGTCCAAAAGACATGGTTCAAGCCAGATCTCATCTTAGCCGTTGATTAGGGACCTAATCTCGATCGTTGATATGTCAACGGAAAAAAGTATAAGAGGTGGCTTGAGGGTGACTTGGAGGATCCACTAGAGTGATCAGTCATTCAATTCTCTAGAGCGGGGTTTGCTAAGAGAGATAGAATCAGTGATTGGAGTTGTAGTTGAGGGGCATTGAGTACATAGAGACAAAGAGGCAAAGATAGTGTCGGGAGAGCAGTGCGAGAGCCAGAGAGAGTGACGCAGTAGTAGCTAGCGCTGACGCAGGGCCATGCAGAGGCAGCCGGGAACTGCGTAATGCTTTAGAGAGGCTAGCGTTGCTGATGCAGAGGGCCAGAACGCTGATGCAGGGCCTCCTGAGGCTGACACAGATCCATTCAAGGTGATGCAGGGCCAGCGCTAGGCAGAGAGAGGCTAACGCAGTCCAGAAAGGCAAACGCCAGGGTTTCTGGGGCAGATTGGAGCTAAGGAGCTGTCGGAAGATTTATCCGGAGTTTCAGCGGGTACATTTGTCTCAGACTAAGAAGTACTACTGCCAAGGAAACTCTCTATTGGGTAAGCCAGATTTGGCACCCAGATTGTACTCTGAAATTGCTTAATAAGAAAACCCTCAGATAGCTCCATCGGTTTTCCGCATTGGGTGTTTCCAGGGACATTGGTCCAAAAATAGCAGTGTCATTTGGTGTGATTGTTTCTGTTTTCTTCAGTTGTTAATCTGTAATATGTTGAGCATGCACTAGTGTTTATTTTCATATTTACATTGTAAATAACTTGTTAAGTAACAAAACAAGTAGGTAGGAATAAATCAGTAAAGTGCATGGAGGGTTTCTAATCGGTAGACTTAGAAACTTCAACACGATATCAGAGCGTGGTTGCAGATCACAGGAGAACTGAGAACATCAACCGAGCAGAGCAATAGTAGTAAAAAAACAGTTGTCCCCAGTGAAAAAAGTTGTTTCTAGTAGAGCAACAACAAGGGAAGGGTGACACAGTGCCTGCATCATCAAGGGTGATCCAAGAAGAGGCAGCGCAAAGGCTAAGGGAGGCAAAAGTAGGCTCACACAGAAGCTAGGAGGGCTGACGCAGTTGGCTGAGGAGGCCGAGTTGCTGGTGTCAGGATTGCGCAAACCCTAGGAGCTCTCACCTTCAGGTTGTTGGGGTTTAGAAGGCTGTGGGAATGTTGCAGAGTGGAGCTAGTGAGGTACTGTAGTCAGAACAGTACCTAACAAGGTAAAGCCAAGAGGAGGGAGTTGCTACCGAGGGTTTCTAGCCGAGGAACCCAGATCAGTGGTGCAATTGCACAAGACAATCATAGTAGGGGGCATCTCGACAAGTGGCAAAAGGATTTCCAAGAGGGAAATCAGGACTCAGAGGGAGTCCAGAAGAGAACTTCCAGACAGGAAGTACAGACTCAGAGTCGAACAGAGAACTTCCAGGAGGGAAGTAGAGGAGCATCAAGGCACTACACGGAGTAAGAGACCAGAATAGATTGGACGGAGCATCGAACTTTGTAGTCTGGAAGGCCAAAATCTTATCCGTACTTGATAGGAATCGTGTTAAGAACTTCGCCTTGAAGGTAATAGCTGTCCCACTCAACCCCAGTGATAATGACAGGTACGAGGAGGCAATGGTGAGGGCCAAGGGCATTATCCTTGACGAGGTCAAGGATCATGTAGTACCACACATAGCCAAGAAAGAAATGATATTTGAGATATGGGAGGCTCTCAAGAAGCTGTACCAGCATACTTCTGTGCAGAGAAGAATGCTGCTTGAGAATCAAATGAGGTCGTATCAAATGAAGAAGCGACAATCAATTGACACCTTCCTCGGAGGACTGAATGAGATCCGAGAGCAATTGACTACTATAAGGGCAACACCGGATCAGGAGCTAATGGTGAGGACAACCCTGAATCCTGTCTCAGAAAACTAGGAGGTGTTTGTCCAGAGTATATTGGGCAGAGGGACACTTCCACCTTGGGACGAGATGTGGGCAGCTCTTCGCCAGGAAGAGATCAGAGGGCAGTCGAAGATGGGTAGCAGCAGCAAGGGGATCAAAGTCAAGCAGGAAGAGGAAGACATGGCCCTAGCATCTAAGGGAAAAGAGGAGAAACGGAAGAAGGATCTCTCCAAGATCAAGTGCTTCCACTGTGGGGAGCTGGGTCATTATGCGACCTAGTGTCCAAGAAAGAAGAGCAAGGGAGAGTCTTCTGAGACTAAGGTAGCGCCAACACGAGCAGAGAAGGAAGTTTTGACAGATGATGACTGTGCCATGAGTGCACATGTGCCACTTGAGCGGAAATGGGGAGACGTCGAGCTGTAGTCAGGCAGACTACGAGCGATGAGGGGCAGGATCCTCGAGGTACCCAGCCTCATGGATTAGACATTGCTATGGGAGCCCCAAAGAGAAGGAGCAGACTGGCTGAGTCGAGTAGAGACGGATGCAGATGGAGCGGCAGAGAGAGCTACAATGCAGGAGTCCCACGGCAGCGCGAGGCTAGAAGGCTGCAGCAGTGCGAGAGGCACGGGAGTGTTGCACCAGTGAAGGATGGCACAGAGAGGTTGCAACGGTGCGTGATGCAGGGAGTTGTTGCAACAGCACAAAGGTCAAAAAGGTAGCACTTGTTAGTGGCAGAGGGAACTTCAGCATCAGTGGGTGTCTCTAGCCCAACAGGGAGGTTAGTTGGGAGATCAATTACTTACTTCTCCATAACTGAGTTGCAGTGCAGCAGTGAGCATCACGATGCAGCATGATGAGAGGAGGTGCAATGCAGATGCAGTGCTGGGAGAAAGGCCTAGCAGCAGCATGAATGCAGAGGGAGTTGTTGTACAGATGCAGCAGTGGCAATGGCAAAACCATGGGCAACAGTATAGGATATAGCAATGCAAAGGATGTTGGGCAGGAAGGCCTAGCATTAGCACAGGTACCGATGTCGAATGATCAGAGTAATACTCAGTGAGGAGTATTGCTAAAGCACAGTGCTCACTAAGAGGATGTGTTGATTTGGGGTAGCATAGGATGTGCTCTAGCGACGAAATTTGGTGCAGAGGTTGGCGCACATGAGATCTCCAATACCTAGAAAAGGTTTGGGTAGATTCTAAACAGATCAGGAGATATTAAAATAATTAATATTTTTAATGGAGTCCCCAAGTCTAAACTTAGGGAAAATAAAATATTAATGTGTATTAATATGAATCTCTGTTTAAGAGAAATGCATCCATTATTTTTACCCTTTGTTTGAGAGGGGGAGCTGTTGGATAGTCATCATCAGCTGTGCCTTTTTCATACAAAGATGCTGTCCACGCTCAGATGCCCAAGAAAACAGCTCCACCAGCTCAAGCTCCCAAACCTTTTTTGGTGGACAAACTGGAGGAAACCCCCTCCATTGAAATAATGCATCCAACGCTGGATGAGCAAATCCAAAAGTATGCAGAGCATGCCATTATTTGCAGGTTCAATGGGCTATGGCCACGCACAGCAGATCTCTACCAATGGATTCACTCTAACTAGACCAACAATTGCAAGGTTCTTCTCTGCTCAAAGGGTTTCTTCATTGTAGTGTTTGCTTTCAGTGAGGACTACCAAAAAGCATTAACAGAAGGCCCATGGTTTTGGGGCTCAGCAGGTCTATTCCTCACCCCTTGGTTCCCAGATTTCGATCCCTCTACAACAATCATCACCAAGCTCCCCATCTGGGTCAGACTTCCTAATCTCCCTGCGCATCTATGGCACTTTGTTGTATTCCAAGGGATCGGCAATACTCTAGGCTGCTTTCTAACCACAGACACCTCTAGAGGGGAAAAGGGCATATACACCTTCGCCAGAATCTGTGCAGAAATAGACATGAGCAAAGGTCTACCTGATCAGATTAATCTCAAAATTGGAGACTTCCATTGGACTCAGACCCTGGATTACAAGAACACAGCCTTTCGCTGCCGAAATTGCCATCATACAGGGCACCTTCAGAGCACTTGTCCCTCGATGCCTGCCCAAAAGAAGAAAGCCAATCCTAAGCCAAAATCCAAAAGCTGGAAACCTCATGATCCTCCCCCCATGGATGATTTGGATGATTTTGATTCCAGCTCAGATGAAGAGGAAGGGGATGCGGAAGGAATGGACGCAAAGCTGGCACAGGATCCACCCTCGACTGGTCCTGAGGAATCTACTGGCCCACCAAACTCACAGAAAAGAACTCATGAGTCCTCTCCCTCGGATTCAGACAAGGAGACCTCTCCGTCAGCCCAGCTCAGTTTGCAAATCATGCCAGTTCAGCAGAGTCATCTTGATTGGGTCAAAGTTGGTAAAAAGAAAGAAAAAAAATGCCGAATAGTTGATTCTACCCACGTTGGGTAGAATCCTTTGTTCTGCTCTTGTTACTCTGTTCTTCTTGTCATTTCTTGCTTAGCACTACTCTCTTCTTGATTTCTCTTAGGGGCCGAGGTGGATAGTCCTTCCTTTCCGGCTGCCCATTTTCTTGCTTCTCTTGGCTGTAACTTCATATTGTACCATATGTCCTCTTACTAGATTTAGTTTTACGGAGAAAAAAAAATATGAATCATTGTTAGAATGGTCCAAAAGACATGGATCAAGCCAGATCTAATCTTAGTCATTGATTAGGGACTTAATCTCGACCGTTGATATGTCAACAGAAAAAGTATAAGAGGCTTGAGGGTCACTTGGAAAATACACCAGAGTGATTAGTCATTCTATTCTCTAGAGCGGGGTTTGTTAAGAGAGAGAATCAGTGATCGGAGTTGCAGCTGAGGGGCATTGAGTACAGAGATACAAAGAGGCAGAGATAGTGTCGGGAGAGCAGCGCAGGAGCCAGAGAGAGTGATGCAGTGGCAACTGGGGCTCACGCAGGGCCACGGAAAGGCAGCCGGGAGCTGCGCTGTGCTTCAGAGAGGCCAGCGTTGCTAATGCAGAGGGCTAGAAGGCTGACGCAGGGTCCTTGAGGTTCATGCAGACCCATTCAGGGTGACGTAGGGCCAGCACTGGGCAGAGAGAGGCTCACTTGGAGAGTACACCAAATCCTTTCCGCTTTTTTATTTTCTTCTTAATAGATTGTGATGTTGATGTTGATGCGATCAAAGTAAATCTTTCTGCTCAATCTTGAAGATGCTCAGATGGGAAATTTGAAGCATCCAAGACTTCTTTGACATGCTTTTTGTGAAAAATCAGTGACCCGATTCCTACTGCAGCAAACTGATGATATTTCTCCTATTTGTTAAATTACTTGTAGTTTTCTACAGCAAATACTGAAATACATACACTGCAGCCTAAACAAAATTAAATACCGCGGAAACTAAATACTGCACTGGAGAGAAATAAACACACATATACACACTCTTGATTTTGGACAAATGTCCTCGGAAAAACATAATGTGGGAAAACCAGTGCAACAGTTGAGGGTTTAATTATTATGCAGTAGTAATCTGAGTACAAATCATTATATGCCCAAACTGGCAATCTGATATAGAGAAATACTGACAAGAGATAGTGAGAAAAATCCCACATTGTCACTGGTGATCCAAATCTGATCCAGGCTCTGGATGGCTGGCCCCATGTTGCCTCTACGTCAGCCTACGCAAATCTATGTCATAGTCTCTGGGCCTTGCGTCACCTCCTCCTCTGATCTCCTGCTAATTGGAACTTTGACCCTCTGGCCCTCTGGTCTCACACCTCGTCTTCTAGTTCTGGAATTCGACTTTCCCAGCTAAATCTTGGACTCCCTGTGAAGCTCTATGTTGCCTCTACTTGTTACTGCACTGCCTCTCTAAACCTCTCTCTGCCTTCTCTACCTTGCACTCCCTGGATTTGGAAAAACTCTCCTCCAGTCTACTATCCCTGCCCCTGTCTCACTGCTTCGACTTTACTAGGTCACTTTTGGAAACTCACAGCTGCTACTCAGGAAATCGACTTCCTCATCTTCTTTTAGAAGATTCACACCTGATTTAATTAATACCCTTTAATTAACCATATTTCCTAAGTTTAGACTTAGGGAACCATTTTAAAAAGTTAATTATTTTAATTGAACTATCTCTAGGTGGAATTTTCCCAAATGATTTCTAGGTTTTGGAGAATGCATGCGTCTTAGCCTCTCTGCAAAATCTCGAGGTAAGAGCACATTCAATGCTATAGAAATCAACACTCCCTCTTAGCAAGGAATGTACTCTAGTGGTGCAACCCACTGAAGCATCACTCTATCTCTGAATTACCTCCTGTCACACTGCTGATGTCTGGCTATACTGCCCACCAACTACTTTGAAACTCTGACTGCTGCATCTGTGCTACTACTGGCCCTACTGAACTGCTCCAAACATTGCATCTTCACTGCAACTCACTCTCCATTTGTTGCTGCAACTACAACAATTGCAATAGAAAAGCATCCAAATAATGAACAAACTGTGTTCAGTATGATGCATCTGTCGTCCGAGTTCTCGCTGTTGCTAGTCTTTGCACTGTCATTGAAGCCTCTGCGCTGCTGCTGACTCTGCTCTGTGATGACTATACTACTGCCAACTCTGCTCTGCGCTGCTCAGAATCCAACCACTACTGGCTATTGCATCCGTCACTCTGGCACCTGATTGCACCAATTGTCACTGGTCCATCCTACTACATCTGACTATGGGCTCTCGTAGCAAGGCCTTGATTCAAGAGGTGGACTCCTCAAGGATCATGCCCATCTTGTAGCTCTCTAGGACTACAACTCTAGATCGCCCCACTTCACCCCTGGAGGCATCTCGGCAATCATGGCAAACTCTTCCTCCAGTGTCGACGACAGCCTATTGATCTCAGTGGATGCAGCTTGTTGATCCTGCTTCTCCTCCTTGTCCTTCTTTTTGAGAGGAGATAGAGTGTTGTAGTGGCCCAGCTCACCACACTTGAAGCACTTGATCTTTGAAATACCCTTCTTTCTTTTATGTTGCTCCTACTGCCCCTTTGATGAAAGGGCCACGTCCTCCTCTTCCTTCACTTGCTTTGTCCCACTGCTGCTACTGCCACTAATAATGGCCTTCACTAGATCACACCTCATCTCCTCTTGTTGTAGATCAGCCCACACACGTTCCCAATTTGGAAGTTTTTGTCTTCCTAGGATACTCTGGACGAAAACTTGATGAAAACTTGCCAATCTTCAGAAACGCTATTCAGCGCTAATCATACAAACTCTCAGTGCTAGGGCGCTGACCCTACTGAAGCCAGTTGGTCCAGGACATCTTGAAGCCTAGTAAGGAAAGCGTCTACACGCTCCCCTTTTTGTATCCTCGTGCATCTCAGCTTCTCCTCTAAGTACATCTTCCGCTGCTCGGAAGATCCTTCGTACAGCATAGCTAATGCTTCCCACATTTGTTGTGCAATATCTTTGCTAGCTATATGGGATACCACCTAATCTCGAACCCTATCGAGAATGATCCTCTTAGCTCTCGCCATTTCTGCCTTGTACTTCTTGAGCAGATCTGCATCAGCGGGTACAACTATCACACTATCCACATAAGTTTTGAGATCATGCTCATCTAGAAGGTAGGAAATCCTAGCCTTCCAGATCACATAGTTGGAGGCTCTGTCCAACTGATCTTGATCTCTCAACCCAGTTGATGTCATCTCTCCTGGAAAAAAAGTTGAATTGCTTCCTCTTCTCCTCTGCACAACGGTTGCCTAGCTATTTGCAGTCCCTTTTGGAGTGAGAAATCATGCACACAACTACTGCTACTCATCTAGGAAAATTCGAACATCTTGGCTAGAAGTCCTTTGAGGAAGAAATTCCCTCAGTATGTACTCTTCTCTCCTTCTGACGCTATTCTGCCAGCAACTGCTGCAAAATAATTGTGTCCTAGCTGAAGATCTGCTCTGCAAGGAAACTGCTGCTACTCCCTCTGCCTCTAGTACTTCTTCGATCTGGGAAATTTTATTCTTTGTCGACTCACTCAGAGAAAAAATTCCCACGAAAAACTGACCCTTCTGGCCAAGGAAATACATTGCCCCTGAGGGTTTCAATTTGTTGCTTACGCAGAAATTCAAACTGCCTCCTTCCTTCTGTGCTGAGCTCTCCGGCTTACGATTTGTGCTCTGATACCATGTGAAAAATTGGTGTCCTGATTCCTACTACAGCAAACTGATGATATTTCTCCTATTTGTTAAATTACTTGTAGTTTTCTATTACAAATATTGAAATACATACACTGCAACCTACACAAAATAAAATACTGCAGAAACTAAACACTGCACTAAAGAGAAATAAACACACAATTATACACTGTTGTTTTTGGACAAATGTCCCCAGAAAAACCCAATGTAGGAAAACCAGTGCAACAGCTGAGGGTTTTATTATTATGTAATAGTAATCTGAATACAAATCATTAGATGCCCAAACTAGCAATCTAATACAAAGAAATACTGACAAGGAAATAGTGAGAAAAATCTCACACTATCAATGGCGATCCGAATCTAATCCAGTCTTTGGATCGTTGGCCCCATGCTACCTCTGCGTCAGCCTACATAGATTTGCGTCACAGTTTCTGGGTTCTGCATCACCTCCTCCTTTGATCTCATGCTGACTGCAAATTCGACCCTCTGGCCCTCCAATCCCAGCTTTTGGCTCTGGAATTTGACTTTCCTTGCTAAGTCTCGGGCTCCCTTTGAAGCTTTGCGCTGCCTCTCTAAACCTCTCTCTGTCTTCTCTACCTTGCACTCCTCGGATAGAAAAACTCTCCTCCGGTCTTCTATCACTACTCCTCTCTCACTACTTCGACTTTACTAAGTCACTTCCAGCAAATCACAGCGGCTACTTAGGAAATCAACTTCCCAGCAAAATCGAACTGCACAAGTGTTTTCTCCAAGTGCCCATCGAACTCCTTATAATCTCTCGTTGGAGCACCAACGGCCAAGATTAAAACATAATCAACGGCTAAGATTAATTGGGATTTGATCATCATTTTCTTCTAGAAGATTCACACCTGATTTATTTAATACCCTTTAATTAACTAGATTTCCTAAGTTTAGACATAGGGAACCATTTAAAAAAGTTAATTATTTTAATTAAACCATCTCTACATGGAATTTTCCCAAACGATTTTGGGTATTGGAGAATGCATGTGCCTTAGACTCTCTCCAAAATCTCAAGGCAAGAGCACATCCGATGCTATAGAAATCAACAACTTTCTCTAGTTTGCATCTTCTCTAATATGGGTGATGGATCAATCTTATAAGTATTAACATGATTTCCCTCAATTTACTTTCTATCCAAGTCACTTTCAATTAGCCATTTTTCAATGGAATAAATGACCTCCTCATAACAAGATGAAGCTTGCTTTAGTGGATCGAGAGGCTTATGATCTGTTTCTTTGTTCTCTTCCCATTCATCATCTGATCAATGTTGGAATTTTTGTACCTATGATTTTTCCATTTCCTCCAACCTATTCTGAAAAGTGACCTGAATAGCCTTCATTACACTTATTTCCTTGGCATGATTTGTTTCCATGGTGTTGATTAATTGCACTAGTTTTTCTTCCATGGCGAGCAACCTATTTTAAATAGAGTTGATCTGTTTAGAATGATTGACTTCCATGGCCTTTATTCCCTGTGCATGATTTATCTCCATGGTCTTAATGAGTTGAGTTTGACTAAGTTGCATATCCTTAATCATTCGAGTCAACTCCTTGATGAGATCTTTATCTTTCTCATCAACTTTCACTTTGATCTTTCTTTCATCTCCATATTTTTCTTCAAAGGTGTCAATGATTGATTCTAGAGAATCGAAATTGTTAGCAGGTAAGTCTATGAACCAATCCATAGCATCGCCATCTAATGAAAAGATGAAAAGTCTCATTTTAATGTCCTCATGGTTAATATCATGGCACCATTTTCTCACACAAAGGTGGAAATTCCTAAGGTGAGTTTCAGTAGTAATGGAATTGTTACCTAGAAAACTAGGCAACTCTTCAATAGCCCCAATAGCTTCATCCGAAATAAAATTCAGATACCCTGGAATGTTAGTAAAATCAAAAGGGGCGAACAAATCATTCATGATGTCATGCTCATTTGACTCTAAAAGAGCAAATGGATACTAGAGAGAGGCTCCTATCCAAGATTAGCAAGAAGTCTAAAAGAAGCAAGCTTCAAATAGAAATCCTTGCAGAAAATGAAATAAGTGGAGTCGCCACTTGAACAAGAATCTAACTCTAAAATCCGACATGCAAAAACCAAAAGTTAGTTGATTTCCCAGGTAAAAGAAAGCTTGTCCACGGCAATGCCGCCAAAATATGTTGACCTTGCCGCCTACACCTACCTACAGTTAGTGAGAAAAGCCTTTAACCCCACAAGGTGTAGTTGGGGGGAAGGAACCTAGAAAAGGGATTGTCACCTATTCCCAACTCTCTCTGTTTAAGCTATCGGGGGTGGTCTCTAAAGGAAAATTAAGTTAAAGATGTGAGTTTCTAGGAGAGTGTTATAGTTAAATAGATTAATACTTAATATTTATAAGCAAAAAGTAATATAAACAATAACCATCAATACATAAAATAAGCATAAAGCATATGAAAACCAGTGTCTTCAAATTATTGCTTTAAAATGAAATTATATTTTCTTAAATGAGGTGAAATGCTTTCAAATGGAAAGAAAAAGTAATCCTGAAAAGTGAAACAAGAAACTATTAACACAAGATACTATAAATGCAAGATACAATAATTCTTTTAAAGATAAACAAATTTATGAATCAAAGCATATGAAGTTATATTGCCAAAAGGAAACAATTAGTAATTTACCTATGAGAATGTAAATGAGATGATAGAAAAACTCAAATGTTAGACCAAGATGACAACATGCAATTAAGTTTGCAACCCAAAATAATAGTACTTGAAAGTGAAATCAACCATTCATGACAATATGCAATTAAGTTACAAAGGTAAGCCAATTTCCAAGTACAAGAAAATTAAACTTGTTGCAAAATTAAGAGATTACAATGCTTGCATCCAAAGTGCCTCTTGAAATAAGATTTGCATGTGAAACTTTAAACCATCAAGATAGCAAGAAATTTGAGAACTTTGCAAGTAAAGTAAATGTGATGAAAGAGTGTTCTTGGTTTATTTTATTAGTTAGCTCTAAAACAAGATTGCAATTGAACTCTAATCCTCCAACCTCACCCTTGCCCAAAGATTTGGATCTCACAGTGAGAAGCCAATAGAGATAGAGGGTCCCTAAAATGTTTATTCAACCAACTTAAGTTGGGGGTAAATTTTAGTGATGCTTGGGGCAAGTAAATTAACCAAACAATGAAAATTAACTTCAACTTGAAATGTTCTTGTTTGACATGAAATAGAATGTGACTTTATGGAGAAACTTTGCCCAAATACTTGATGCATGCAAGATGTGTTTAATGGTGAAGCATAAGTAAACTTGGAACTACGTTCAAGCCAAATAAGATCAATTACAATGTGCTTGCATGCAAAAAATATGAACTTATTATGGACTTAAAACACGTAGTAAATAAAACTAAAAAGCATGCGGAATGAATGTGATGCATGATTGTGTTAATTCCCCAATTAAATGAGATGCATGCAAATGAATTTGATCAAAGATCAAGCCACCAAGCCTCTCCAAAAGGTGAAGAGATAGGGATACCAATGGGTAAAACCCACACTTCCAAAATCAATTATTTTATTAGTTGTTACAAGAAGGAAAAGGCAATGAAGTCTTCTCTAAAATCGAAGGAAAGTCTTAACAATTTGGTTTCAAACAATAAACCTTTCCAAGCTTAAAATTTTTGCAATTTGAGGCCCAAATAGGCTAGAAAAAAAATCAGATTTTGAAGAAGAAGAAGAGAGGATAAGCCTCTTTTATGGCCACGGCCAACAGAGAGAAAGAGATGGCCAAAAGAACTCGGCCTTGTCCAAGAAGAATTCGGCGTAAAGGTGGAAGTAGTCACTAATTCGAGGCACAAGGTCTGAAGCAACAAAACTTATAGCTTGTTGACTTAAATGTTAAAATACACAGATATTTGTAATAAAAATTTATTATATATAAAATTGTATAAGTGATGATGAATGTTACAATGAGGACCCGCATATATACTACGTAGGTGTCCCTTCACGATTAGGCATGTCTTTTAGACATGCCTTTTCACTTAACTAATGACTACTTAACATAATCATTACTTGATTATTTAGTATTTACATTTATTTATATTTATTTATGTTTATTTTATTTTATACAATTTATGTTCATAACATTGCCCCTTCCTTCAAAAGCTTTGTCCTCAAAGCTTATTGTTGGTAGTTTCCTTTACTTTAACCTCGAATAATTGTCTTTGCTTGGCTCACGTCATTTTTGATAACTGGTCACTGGTACCTCTGTCTGTGTAATTCGTTGATAACACTGTCTTGAATAAAGGGTTATCGATTGATTTTTTTAATAATTATTTTTTTATTATTATTTTTTTAATATATATATATATATATAGTTTTTCTTTTAATAATTCATATAATGAAATTGTGTATCGACCCCTCAACCTTAATTATATGATTAGTCACGAGTCACATTGTTTGATGGTGTATCCACAAGGGAGTCGAATGGGCATGGCTTCGTGCAGTATGGCCGTTCTCAGCAACCTGACATCACTCGTTGTTAGCAAATGATGAGGCACACCCATCGCCATCCGCATCATGTCTGTGAAGAGGCGGTCGAAAATTTTTGCAAGCACACAGTCGTGGTGATCGTCAAGTGAGACGAAAAGATCCATGATGTGCATACACCCTTGATTTTTCTCTATTGGTCATTTATACCTTGGACAAGGCTTGGAATAACAAAATATCCAGTATGCGCAGAGTGAATCACAATCACTAATTTGATCAATCCATTTTTTACTTTGTTGCAACCTATTAGACGATGGCCCTCCTCTAAACAATCCCAACGAAATTAATTTGAGCAATTGTAGACACCCTCCTGAGTTAGATTAGAAGCAAAGTCAACCTCCACACAGTACACACAGTTGGGAGCTAGACACCATTGAACCTTTCTGTTTTGTTCAACATATGATATCAGATGATATGTTGTATACTGTGAGTGCCTTCCTGAGATAACCCCAAAGAAAAAACCATGTCCTCGCTCACAATGGCACAGATATCATGATCGTGACAGAGAGAGAACGCACGAGGCTTCTGGCAATCGGTTAAATTGTAAAGATCATGCGAGAGAAACACAATCTCAAAGTCCTCCCCTTTACTCAAAAGCTTAATATAAATTTCCACAAGGTCTGAAATGAAAATTCTAGGATAGTCATAATAGGGGCCTGAGAAAAACCGACCCACTGTCTTCCCCACAAGCGCCGCTACTGGTGCTTGGCCATTCCCACGCGAACATGCCTTGTAACTGCAATTCCCACGATAGAATGGGCAAGCCTTTTCCTTATCTGCTTCTGCATATTCGGGGTACCAGTTAGCAATAAAGGAAAAACACTAACGCTTCCCTTTGCGTACTAACTATTGAAGGAAATGTAACTAGGTTTGATCTTCATAAATGTACTTTTGATATTTGTATTTATTCAAGAAAAGAAATATTATTTTTATAATATATGTCGATGAGTTTCTTACTCATTGAAGTAGGCCAACACTATTTAAAGTGTTATAGGTGAGTCAAATAATCAAAAGAATAAGTTGAAGACCTTAAAGGCATGTTATACCTTGTATATATATGTATTATGGTCAAGAGAATACCTCCAAGCAAAGTCACAAGCATCCTCCAAGCAACAACATCCCTGAAAGAAGAAATCCGAAGCACAAGAGCAATCCTCAAGTCAGCCTACATACAATTGACAAGTCGGCCTAAATGGAGGGACATACCTCTATATATAGAGGTTGTCCACTCCTCTATAATGTACTCACTCAAGCTCTGAAATTAGCGAAGAGATAAGCAAAGATAAGGAAGTTTATAAGGTCTTCAAGGGCAACAAGGAAGAAGTATATAGAACTGAAGTTAGGGAGATCATTTCTGGGGCAACTACAACCACACGTGCGAAGTTAAGGAAGGTTGCATGCAGTTATGACAACAGTCACTAACAGCTCACCATATCTCATTGTTTAGGGCTCAATCCAAGCCTACAAGACCACTCTCTCAAGCAAAGGATCAAGCACGAAAGGTGAAGGTAAGCTGGTTGTTCTAAGGCCCATTATCGTCATACATGCGAGGAAAAGGAGGTTGCCTCTGCTGTCATAACAACCCTACATTACAGTCATCCAAGTTAGTTGATTGGTGAAGAGAAGAAAGGAACCATCATAGGAAAAGGGTCTCATCAAAAGTATCTTCTCTAGAGCAAGTACAACAAAGTTACTAACAAGTTGAAAGAAGAATGAAGTGTCAGAAGTAAGAGGATGAAGTGTCGAGAAACAAAGTGCCAGAAGAAGTGCTGGGGTATATGGCACAGAAAGGAGTGAAGACTTGACTTGTACTTGGAGGATCTCTTTGTCAGGGGTCTAGGGTTTGGCATTGATCAACAGAAGCTTCAATAAAAGAAATTCACTAAAGGGTTTTCCTTTCATGAGCAGAGAGGTTTTGGCCCTAGCAGAGAGCCAACATCTTGTGTTCTTGTTCTTATGTTTTGATAGTAGTTTGATGATGTACACACACATGCATTAATAATAATAAGAAGAATATTAAGCTAACAAGAAAAGTAAAAAGACTCCACAGATTGTTATCAAGTAACGAAGAACCACACTACACTACTAATGCCCTAGATTCTTCAACATGGTATCAAAGCGAAGTTGACACATCAAGGGAAGGGCAACTCAAGAGCACTCATCAAGGGGAAGCATCAAGCCTAGAAGTCTCAATAACTTCAAGAACAAGAAGGATCTACAATCCATTATTCATTAAGTAGGTCTACAAAGTTAGAAGAAGAGCCTTACATAAACGAACCTACAAAGAAGAGCAGACTGAAGCAAGACCTACATCAAGCTACAAGTCTTCAAGCAAACATCATCACCAAGCAAATCCACTTGGAGAGGGCAACTTGAAGAACATCAAGATCCAGGGAAGAAAAGCCATCAAGCCTTTAGAGAGGAAGCAAATCCATTACATCTCAAAATCTATCAAGTAAGTACATGTCCCCTTCTGAATATACATCAATGTATTTTTGCAAGGAAAACAATAAATTGGAAGGTACCAATAACTTTCTTGCATGGACGAAGAGGACTGATCTACTTCTCAAGGAAAATGAACTCTTAAAACATGTCAAAGGAATATCACTATCCCTGCTAAGGAACAAACTCAAGCCTTAGCAAAGTACAATAAGGATGAGACAAGAGCTCAAAGGATTCTAATAGAATCAATCAAAGACTCTCTCATTCCTTATGTCTCCAAGTTTGAGACATCAAAAGAAATTTATGATAAGCTAGTAGAGCTATTCTCGGTATCCACAACCGGAGAAGTAATATCTCTGAGAAATGAATCATACAAGATGAAGATAACAAAGGATGGAATAGCCCCCTACTTCATGAAAATCTCTGAAATGAGCAATCAACTTCAAGAGCTTGGGGAAGTCATGTCTGACAGAGAGATGAAAATTGTAGCACTCAATGCTCTACCTGAGGAGTGGGGAAACTTCACATCAAGAATATATGCCAAGAAGGAAGCAAACACCCTTAGTGAAATGTGGTCTCTATGCAGAACAAAAGAAACCAGACTTAAGGCAAAAGAAGATGTAGGATCAAAGGAGCAAGCATTTTCTACCATGGCCAAAAGAAAGGGTAGATTTGGCAAGGTTGGTCCACGAAGAACAAACAACAAAGACATCCAAAATCCAATGTTTTGGATGCTAAGAATATGGACACTACAAAAGGAATTGTCCTAAATTTAAGAAGGACAACAACAACAAAAGAAAAAGGGAAGAAGCTCACATAACTCAAGAGGTGAAAGAAGAAAGAAAGAAGCAAAAGAAGGAAGATCCTTTGGATCTCTACTATGACTAGGTCAAACTCTTTACTTATAGACTTCTTTCAAAGTTTTGAGTAGTATAGGACCATGTAGGAATAGAATAATGTTGCATGGCTAGAACCATCCTCTAGAATCTAGAAGCATGGAGTACATAAAGTTCTAGATACTCATGAAGAGGTAGCATTTATGATAAGATCAAAAATGCATGGGTAGAAATATCTTCTAGAATATAGGAGCATGGTAAATATAGCTCAAAATATTCATATAGAAGGAGCATACCTAGTATAAGACCTCATCCATTATGAAATAAAAATTGATCATGATTAAGAATCTTAGAAGACCTCCATCATCAAAAGAAAAGAAATATTTGCAAGGCAAGGATCTTTAAGATCCTATTATGGAATCTTCAAAAGAAGGTTCATGGACCAAAGCAGATGTCTCATTGGTAATCCCATTCATGGGATTCAAGAAAAGAATGAAAGGCAGGCAAGCTAAGATGAAGCAAGAAGGGCCACACCAAAGGATGATCAAAGGAGAATCAAGATGAGGTATGTATGCATTAAAGTTTAGTCATGTTATCATTTGTATATTATTGAGTCATGGGATAGTTCTATAACATGATCAAGCATGAAAGAATCTCTTTTACCAAGAACATGCTCAAAGGCATGTACCACAATGCAATGAAGGTCAACAAAAGAATATGCTCACATAAGGAGTATAAGATTGTTGACTAAGAAGCAAGAAGAAATGTTGACAAGTCCAAAAAGCAAGCAATGAAGGAATGCTCTCACAAGAAGCATTAGATGGTTGACCTATCTATCTAATAAGAAGCAAATGAAGAAAGAGATCAAGCATGTGGAAGAACACCATGATCACCAAGAATCACTATCTGACAAGATACTTTGAAGATATCTCCCAAAAGAAGGCAAGACAACTCTGATAAAGGAAGAAAGGACCCTTGACACCTATGAAGGCCTTGGAGATATAAAAGATGCAAATAACTAATTCTACTCTACGAAGATGTCATGATGAAGAAACCATCCAACAAAAAGCAATGTTGAAGCAATATTAGGATGAAGTCATGATGGGCTACTAGGTCGAAGCATGTAAACAAGCAAGTACAATGAAGCATCCATGAGAAGAATATTCCGAAGCATGGACAAGATGACAAAGGAGTAGCCAAGATGACAAGAAAACCTGATGTATGACATGAAAGCCACTTTCCTTGAAGGAAGCAATGACATGAAAAACCAGGGAGGAAAGTGATCGATGGATGGTGCCCTACCTAGAAGAAGTTCAAACAAAGACTTCATGACATCAAGAAAGGAAGGAGATCAAGCAGCTGAAGGACCCACGAAGAAGAAGTTGTTGATGAAGGAAAGAGTCCCCAGTTAAGAGGGAGCTCTGATAGGTCCCTAATCAAGAGGGAGTTTTGGATCACCCCTGATTACAAAGGAGTGACAATTGTGTTTTCCATTTCATGGGTCATGTACTAGACCAGGACTAACAGCCGTAAGTCTAGATTAAGGCCATCAAATGGAAATGTAGACACAAGATAGACACAAAATTCTTATTTTCACTTGGGAAGAAAGAATGCGAAGATTGGGTAATCATCTAGCATCCGATACTCTTTGAGGATAGGTTGGGCATCCAAGACAGGAGTAGGCAAGAGGACCGATATTCTTTGAGGGCTAGGAACCCAAGATAAGAATAGTCCTAGAAGGTCATACTCGGAGACACCCGGGTGGGTATGTACCTTGAGAGACAATGATGAAGGTGTCTATAAATCATTGATCTCGCCAGCATTGTAGCTCATGGTCTCGTAAAGAGATGGAGTTGTTAGTCACGGCCTTGCACTATGACAATGTTGATGGATATGATGCTATAACAGATGGATTGCTAATCGGGTTTCTCTTGTGTAAATTCTTCAAGATTGATAACAACCAAACACATTGGAATGTTATATGAATACCTCCCTAGTTAAGAGGGAGTGTTGAAGGAAATGTAACTAGGTCCAGTCTTCATAATAGTACTTTCGATATTTGTATTTATTCAAGAAAAGAAATATTATTTTTATAATATATGTCAATGAGTTTCTTGCTCATTGAAATAGGTCTAACACTATTTAAAGTGCTACAGGTGAGTCAAATAGTCAAAAGAATAAGTTGACGACCTTAAGGGCATGTTCTACCTTGTATGTATATGTATTATGGTCAAGAGAATACCTCCAAGCAAAGTCACAAGCATACTCCAAGCAATGACATCTCTGAAAGAAGAAATCCGAAGCATAAGAGCAATCCTCAAGTCAGCCTACAATCAATTGACAAGTCAGCCTACATACAGTTGACAAGTAGGCCTAAATGGAGGGACATACCTCTATATATAGAGGTTGACCACTCCTCTATAACGTACTCACTCAAGCTCTGAAATAAGTGAAGAGATAAGCAAAGATAAGGGAGTTTATAGGGTCCTCAAGGGCAATGAGGAAGAAGTATATGGAACCGAAGTTAGGGAGATCATTTTTGGGGCAGCTACAATAACACGTGTGAAGTTAAGGAAGGTTGCTTGCCGTTATGACAACAATCACTAACAACTCACCATATCTCATTGTTTAGGGCTCAATCCAAGCCTACAAGACCACTCCCTCAAGCGAAGGATCAAGGAGGAAAGGTAAAGGAAAGGGTTGTTCTACAGCCGATTATAGTCACATGTGCGAGGGAAAAGGAGGTTGCCTTTGCTGTCATAACAACCCTACATTACAGTTATCCAAGTTAGTTGATTGGTGAAGAGAAGAGAGGAACCATCATAGGAAAAGGGTCTCATCAAAAGTATCTTCTCTAGAGAAAGTACAACAAAGTTACTAACAAGTTGAAAGAAGAACAATGTGCCAGAAGTAAGAGGACGAAGTGACAGGAAACAAAGTGCCGGAAGAAGTGTTGGGGTATATAGTGCAGAAAGGAGTGAAGACTTCACTTGTGCTTGGAGGATCTCTTTGTCAGGGGTCTAGGGTTAGGCACTGATCAATAGAAGCTTCAATAAGAGAAATTCACTAAAGGGTTTTCCTCTCACGAGTTGAGAGGTTTTGGCCCTAGCAGAGAGCCAATATCTTGTGTTCTTGTTCTTAAGTTTTGGTAGCAGTTTGATGAAGTACACACACATGCATTAATAATAAGAAGAGATTAAGCTAACAAGAAAAGTAAAAAGACTCCACAAATTGTTATCAAGTAACGAAGAATCACACTACACTACTAATGCCCTAGATTCTTCAACACTAACTTCACCTCGTCATTCTTTTGACATTGATGACATATTGCAGTTTCTGTCTCACCCAAGGTACCAATCCTCTTGCTAGAGGGATCAAAAAGAGGCTTGTTTATCAATTTTTTGTAGTTTTGGTTTTAGCAAAAGGTGTGTGGAATTGATACCGTGGAAAATCAGTCTCTCTTTCAATTCCACGGTTTCTTAAGATATCCACCTTGGCTTCTTCACTACTGAACAGTTGGGAGTGCCAAATAGATGTGCCTGACTGATACATAAGCTGGCTTTTTGGAACCTTCTCTTTTGATTTCTTATTCATTGGGATGCTAGAGAACTCCAGCCCAACAGTGGCAGAAATATGTGGCTTTTCAACTTCATTCTGCTTGTTTTCAAACACTGGCTTGCTGCTTTCCTCCTTTTTCCTCATCTTCTTCTCGCTGGCGCGCTTGGCAGAATTTGTAGCCCTCCTTTTCGCTTGAATATAATGCTTTCCACTACAAGTTCTAATTAAATTCTCAGTTGAACACTTTCCTTCAGTCTTTGGCCCATTTTCTTCTGCGCATGGATCCTTCCTTGTAAAGACATACTAGTTTCCTGTAGATCTTTATCCCTGTCCTGCATGCTTTCCACACCTCTGTTGGAATTTCTAAGTCTAACCCGTTAGAAACCCTTCACGTACTTTTTTGATTTATTTCTGCCTACTTGTTCTGGTTAATTAACAAGTCATTTACCATGTAAATACGGAAAAAATACATGTACATGCTCAACACATTACAGATCATCAACTGAAGGAAACAAAACAAGCACACAAGTGACACTGTTGTTTTTGGACCAATATCCCCGGAAAAACCCAATGCGGGAAAACAGGTGCAACGATCTGAGGGTTGTAATTATTAAGTAGTTTCAGAATACAATTTGGGTGCCAAAACCAGCTCACCCAACAAAGAATAATCTTGGCAGTAGTACCTCTCATCGGGGACAGATGTTCCAGCTGAAACCCCGGATAAACACTTCGACATCTCTCAATTCCGATTTGCCCGACGAAAAACCCTAGCGTCAGCCTCTAGGGACTACGTCAACCCTTTCTGGCCTAGCGTCTTCCCAGCGTCACCCTGGTTTGCCCTACGTCATCCTCTGCATCACCCACGCTGGCTCTCTAAGGCACTGCACAGCTCCTGGCTGCCTCTGCATGAGCCCTGGCTGGCTCTGCGTGAACCTCTGGCTGGCTCTGCGTCCCTCTCTCCTGGCTGTTGCGCTGATCCTTCTGGTACTATCTCTGCCTCTCTTCTTCTGTATTCACTACCCCTCAGCTGCAATCTCTGATCACTCTGTCCCTCTCTCCTGGCTATTGCGTTGATCCTTCTGGTACTATCTCTGCCTCTCTTCTTCTGTATTCACTACCCCTCAGCTACAATCTCTGATCATTCTTTCAACTTCCTCAGCAAACCCTGCCCCAGAAAATCGAAATCTTAATCAAGCCTCCTCTTATACTTTTCTAGTTGAAAATTCAAGGCCGAAATTAAGTCCCTAATCAACGGCTAAGATTAGATCTAGCTTGATCCATGACTTTTGGACCATTCTAACTCAGTTTTATATCAATTCACATTAATATTTTATTTTTCCTAAGTTTATACTTAAGAACTCCATTAAAATATTAATAATTTTAATATCTCCCAAACGGGTTAGATTTTGCCCAAACCATTTCTGGGTCTTGTAGATCTCATGTGCTTTAGCGGCTCCACCAATTTTCGTCGCTAGAGCACATCCAATGCTACCCCAAATCAACACTCCCTCTTAGCGAGGACTATGCTCTAGTAATACTCCTCACTGATTATCACCCTAATCATCCAACATCGGTCCCTGTGCTAATGCTAGGCCTCCCCGCCCAACATCCTATGCACTGCTGCATCCTATACTATTGCCCATGGCCCTGCCACTACCACTGCTCAATCTGTACAGCAGCTCCCTCTGCATCCATGCTGCTACCCAGGGCTCTTCCACTGCCACTGCAATCCCTCTCATCATGCTATATCGTGCTACCCATAGCACTGCCACTGCTAACTGCTACACTGCAACTTAGTTACTAAGAAGTAAGTAACTGATCTCCCAACTCTGACATCTCTGTCAGGCTAGAGACACCCACAATGTTGAAAGTCCTTTTGTCGTTGACAAGTGCTCCCTCTCTAACGTCTGCACTGCTGCAACAACTCCATGCAACTCGCACTGTTGCCTTATGCTGTCCTAGGACTCTTGCATTGTAGCTCCCTCTGTCGCTCCATCCGCATCCATCTCTACCGACACTCACCAATCCTACTACTCCTCTTCGGGGCTCCAGTAACAAGGTATAATCCAAGAGGTTGGGTACCTCAAGGATCCTTCCCCTCATCTCCTGTAGCCCGTCTAACTACAGCTCGATGTCTTCCCACTTCCACTCAAGTGGCGTGTGAGCACTCATGGCACAATCATCATATGTCTCCACTTCTCTCTCCACCCTTGCTGGCACTGCCTTGGTCTTGGAAGCCTCTCCTTCGCTCTTCTTCCTCAGACACTGGCTCGCATAGTGACCCAGTTCCCCACAGTTGAAGCATTTCACCTTAGAGAGGTCCTTCTTCTTCCGTTTCTCCTGCTTTCCCTCAGATGCTAGGGTAGCATCCTACTCTTCCTCCTCCTTGATTCTAATCCCCTTGCCGCTGCTTCCTGCCTTGCTTAACCTTCTGATCTCTTCTTGGCGAAGAGCCGCCCACATTTCCTCCCAATCTGGAAGAGTAGCCCTGCCCAGTATGCTCTGGACAAACACCTCCCAGTCTTCTGAGACTGCATTCAGGGCTGTTCTCACCATCAATTCTTGATCTGGCATGGCCCCTATGGAAGTCAGAAAATCCCAGATCTCCTTCAATCGAACAAGGAAGGTGTCGATCTATTCCCCTTTCTGCATCTGGTATGAATGTAGTTGATTTTCTAGTAGCATCTTCCTCTGCACAGAAGTATGCTCAACAACTTCTTTAGGGCCTCCCACTTCTCATTTGCCGTATTCTTCTTGACAATGTGTGGTACTACATGGTCCTTCACCCCCTCAAGGATGATGCTCTTGGCCCTCGCCATTGCATCCCCGTACTTATCATTATCAGCTGGGTCAACTGGGACCGCTATTGTCCTCAAGGCGAAGTGCTTGAGACGGTTCCTGACTAGAACAGATAATATTCGGGCCTTCGAGACTATGAAGTTTGAGGCTCCGTCCAGTCTGTCCTGGGCTCTTACCCTGTTCACTGTCATCTTGTTGCTTCTCTACTTCCCTTTTGGAAGTTCTCGGTGTGACTCCCACTGAGCCTTGATTTCCCTCCTAGAAACCCCTCTGTCAATGTCGAGATGCCCCCACTCCGATCCTTAGTGCAACTGCACCACTGATCCGGATTTCTCGGCAAGAAATCCTCAGCAGCAACTCCCTCCTCCTTGGTCTTGCCCTGTTAGGTATTGTTCTAACTACAGTACCCCACCAGCTTCACTTTGCAACTTACCCACAGCCTCCTAAGCCCCAGCAAACTGAAGGTTAGAGCTTCTAGGCTCTGCACAATCCCGGCACTAGCAAAATCTGCATCTCTGGGCCATGGGCATCAATCCTTCCTAACTAAGAAAGATGACCGGACACAGTGTAGGTCGAGTATGCTCCCCTCTGCCACTACGCTGATCCTCTTCCCGGCTCAAACTTGATGACGCAGGCACTGTCACACCTTCCTTAATGATTTTCTAAGAACAACTTCTGTCACTCGGGACAGCTGTTGCTACTCTGCTCAGCTGATGTCCTCAGTTCTCTTGTGATCTGCAATCACGCTTTGATACCATGTTGGAATTTCTAAGTCTAACTCGTTAGAAACCCTTCATGTACTTTTCTGATTTATTTCTGCCTACTTGTTCTGATTAATTAACAAGTTATTTAGCATGTAAATACTGAAAATAAATACAAGTACATGCTCAACACATTACAAATCATAAATTGAAGGAAACAAAACAAGCACACAAGTGACATCGTTGTTTTTGGACCAATGTCCCCAGAAAAACCCAATGCGAGAAAACCGATGCAGCTATCTGAGGGTTTTAATTATTGAGCAGTTTCAGAATACAATCTGGGTGCCAAAACAGGCTCACCCAACAGAGAATAATCTCGACAGTAGTACCTCTCAGTCGGAGACAGATGTTCTGACTGAAACCCCGGATAAACACTCTGACAACTCTCAGCTCCGATCTGCCCCACGAAAAACCTCAGCTTCCGCCTCTAGGGACTGCGTCAGCGCTTTCTGGTCCAGCGTTTGCTCAACGTCACCCTAGCTTGCCCTGCGTCAGCCTCTAGAAACCCTGTGTCAGCCCTTAGAGCCTCTGTGTCACCCACGGTGGCTCTCTGAGGCACTACGCAGCTCCTGGCTGCCTCTGCGTGAGCCCTGGCTGGCTCTGTGTGAACCTCTGGCTAGCTCTCTGTCCCTCTCTCCAAGCTACTGCGCTGATCCTCCTAGTACTATCTTTACCTCTCTTCTTCTGTATTCACTAGCCCTCAACTGCAATATTTGATCACTCTTTCGACTTCCTCAGCAAACCTTGCCCCATAAAACCAAAATCTTGATCAACTTGGTGTGTTCTCCAAGTGACCCTCAAGCCTCCTCTTATACTTTTCTCATTGACAATTCAACGACCGAGATTAAGTCCCTAATCAACGGCTAAGATTAGATTTGGCTTAATCCATGACTTTTGGACCATTCTAACTCAGTTTTATATTAATTCACATTAATATTTTATTTTCCCTAAGTTTAGACTTAGGAACTCCATTAAAATATTAATTATTTTAATATCTCCCAAACCGGTTAGATTCTGCCCAAACCATTTCTGGGTCTTGGAGCTCTAATGTACTTTAGCCTCTCCACTAATTTTCGTGGTTAGAGCACATCTGATGCTACCCCAAATCAACAACCCCCATTTCTTGCTTGCTTATCATCACAGGTCTGTGAAAGATTCTCAAGTGATGCCTCAATGAAATGTTTCCCTTCACCATGTTTATTACCTTCCTCCAATGAGGAATCTGGAATTCCTTGCTTTTCTACTAACATAATGTTCTTGCAAGAAACATTTTCAGCATGCTTCTTTGCATTACACTAACCGATTTCAACCCTCATCAAATCCGATATTTGTTCTAGTTGCCCAATATTCTTTTGGTTAATGGTTTCAATATCAGCATGATCCTCAATCTTACTAGTTTTTATATTTTGCAATGGATTTTCCATATTAACCTCCATCGAAGCATCTGTAACATGTTCTTTAACAGTTTCTCCTAAGCTTGGAATGTCATCTTTATAATTTTCATCTGGATCATCATCTTCTTTACTATCAATTTCCTTTCGACATGCTTTAACTTCTGCGTATGATTTTTCTAAACACTGAAATGCTTCTTGAATTTTACTAAACTGTTCCATGAATTCAGGACGTGAACATAATGGAAATTTGTGTGGCAAGCAACGTTCAAAGACTCGCATGACTATATTTTGCACCATGGCTCTGATACCACTGAAGCAACAAAACTTATAGCTTGTTGACTTAAATGTTAAAATACATAAAAGTAATTGTAATAAGAATTTATTATATATAAAATTGTATAAGTGATGATGAATGTTCCAATGAAGACCTGCATATATACTAGGCAGGTGTCCCTTCACGATTAGGCATGTCTAAAAGACATGCCTTTTCACTTAACTAATGACTACTTAACATAATCATTACTTAATATTTATTTATGTTTATTTTATTTTATACAATTTAGGTTCGTAACAAGGTTCTACATGCAAACTTGTAAGTAGTTTTTTGAGGATGAATCTTGCAAGTAGCTTGTTAAAATTGGCAACTAGGGCCAAACTCCATGTGGATCACCTTATTTATGGCTTCTAATATTTTTCCTAGATTCCTCTCATCGAGAGGTGTAGGATTGATCTAAAGATCATCCGATTCCGATAAGTATTTATGGAGATATGAATTTATTTTGATTATGGACAAATTGTCAAGGTCGGTCAGCAAACTTATGTAGGCTCAGAAGCCCAACAATCATGTCTATTCAACATCAACATTTGCATATAAATAAAAGGAGCATTCTCCTCATTTGGACAATTCAATTCACTCATCTTCTCTCTCTCTCTCTCCTACACATAAAAGGAGCCTCTCTCTCTCTCACATGTGTGGCTGAAAGGAAGACGTCCTAGGGCAAGAAAGACGCAGAAAGAAGGATGCTAGGGCAGCAGGTCATCTCTTTGACCAGCGTTGACCAAGCGTTGACCTTCCAGAAGTGTGGATTGGATGTGGTTGCCTCTCTTAGGCAGGCCACAATTTTTGGCACGAAAATCAAGGTGATCTGACCTCTGCTTTGACCAATGTTGACTGCCCTAGCTTAGCGCTGTAAGTTGACTTCAGAAATCTGCAAATTGACTGAACTTTTGGGGCTGTTCAAGGGATGTTTCTTCATGCTGTTCGAGGACAAGTTGATAGAAAATTGACCAAGTATTTTAGAGGTCAATTTTAGCTAGTTTGACCAAGTTTGACTTTGTTGATCTAGGGTTTGTTGCTGTTGATATAAAATTATAGAATTCAGATTTTGTACTATTTCTCTCTGCTGAACTATTGAAGATAAAAGAAGATTTGATCAAAGGGTTTCCCCACATTGGGGTTTGTCCCTGGCTAGCCGCCACATCTTGTGTCTCTTGTCTTGGCTTGTTTTTTGTTGATCATTTAATGTTCTATCTGCACTTTACTTAATGTATATGTGATTGCTAATTTGTGGCTAATAAGAAGAAAAGTAAGTAAATTGCTCTAAGCATAGAACATACCATAATTTAATATGGTATCAGAGCTGAGGTGAAGACAAAGCCCAAGCAAGAGCAAGAGCAAGAGAAATCACCGAAGAGAAGGTTGGCAAGGCTATCTTAAAAGGAAATCATGGGGTCCTCAACACACTTCCCTGCTGAAGACAAACTCCGTGAGAAGTCTGACTATCACAGATGGAAGATGTCTCTCGATTTAACATTAGAAGAGCAAGAAGTGTTGGACCATATGAGAGGCGGGATTGTTGAGCCTCCATCAAATGCATCCACTGCTGCTAGGAACAAATGGACCAAGGGATAAGTCAAAGCAAGGAAGATCATCCAAGACTCTATCGACAAACACTTGGTGGCCTATGTTTCCAAGCTAAACACCTCCAAGGAAATCTACGATAGACTGGTGAGTTTATTTAATGTTAATGATGCAAATCAAGTCCTGTTTCTTAGAAATAAGCTGAAGGAAATCAAGAAGAGCAAAGATGAGAGTATGCAAGCATATTTATTAAGGATCACCGAGATCAAGAACGATCTCCTATCTATTGGGGAAGTAATTCCTAACAGGGAAATGACACTCACAACTCTTGGAAGACTGCCATCCGAATAGTATATATTCAGGACTACTCTTCTCAACAATAACGTAATTCCTGGATTTGAGGAATTAATGGCCAGATGCATTCACGAAGAAACGAGGATGGAAGAGCAAGAAATGCCCATACTTAAAGGTCATCCCTCTGCCTTTTCTTCTCATACTAAAAGAAAAAACAATTCTGGGGCTAAATTCAAAGGAAAGGCTGGACCAAAGGGTGGAAGAAAAGGACGATGTTACAATTGCAATAAAACGGGTCACTATGCAAGGGAGTGCCCTAATAAAAGGGACTCACACTGGGACAATGATCAAAATCCCTCTCAAGGCAATCAAAGGAATGGCATGTCAAATGGCAGAGGTAAAAGAAGTGTTGGAAATCAAGGAAGAGGACAACCATTCAAGAAGGCAAGAAATTCCAGGTATGAATCTAACACTGTTAACAATAAGCAAGATGAATATTATCTACCAGCAACTCTATCTACTACTGCTCCCTCGGACTTGTTGGGAAATTGGCTATTGATAGTGGTGCCTCAAGGCACTTCATTAGTTACAAAGAAGCTCTCTATAATCTAATAGAGAAGGAAACCAACCTAGAAATTGTTCTTGGAGATAATTCAAAATATCTCATGAAATGCGTAGGAAATGTCACTCTTCAGTTGAATCAGGGTAATACCATCCACTTACAAGATGTATTATATGTACCTAATCTCAAAAAGAACCTGGTGTCCATTTCGGCAATGGAAGACAAAGGCTACAAGGTGGCCTTCAACGATGGCAAGGTACATGTATGGAAAAACAACTTTAAAGATGCTTTTACTCTTGGGTTTCGAGTTGATTCATTATATCAGGTCGATGGAAGTCCGTTGGGTGTCATGTCTTGTGACACATCTCTTCAGTCTGAACTATGGCATCGGAGGTTTACTCACCTTCATTATAAAGCTCTACATTATGTAAGAAAAATGGTGACCGAGATGCCCGAGTTCATATTAAAACAGGAAGGTGTATGTCTAGGATGTGCCAAAGGGGACCATTCCCCTCAAGCCAAAGCAAGACCTCCGATATATTGTAGTTGGTTCACTCAGATATATCCGGTATGATGCCTGTGAACTCCTTAGGAGGATATTTATATTACCTCACTTTTACAGATGATTATTCTTGCAAGACTTGGATATACTTCTTGAAAAAGAAGGATGAAGTGTTCTCTTGGTTTTGGCACTTCAAAGCCTTGATTGAGAATCGAACCGAAAAGAAGATCAAGATCTTAAGGACTGATAATGGGACTAAATATGAATCTAATGAGTTTCATCACTTTTGCAAAGAGGTTGAAATTAAGAGGGAGACTACTACAACATACACTCCTGAACAGAATGGTGTGGCAGAAAGGAAGAATCGTACAATTGTGGAAGCTGTCCATGCTATGCTCCATGATCAAAGACTTCCGAAGTTTCTATGGGCCGAAGCTGCAAATACCGTCGTATATGTACAAAATTGATGCCCTCGTCAAGCATTGGGTTCCAAGACTCCTGAAGAAATGTTCACCAATAAGAAACCTAACGTATCTCATTTTAGAATTTTTGGAAGCCCTATATATTTTCATGTGCCTAAAGAAAAAAAGAATAAATTGGGTGCATCTGGAAAGAAAGGAATCTTCGTGGGCTATAGCGAAAATACTAAGGGCTATAGAATCTATGTGGTCAAAGGGAAGTCAAGATTAGTCACGATGTCACCTTTGACGAAGATATGGCTCTTAGCAAGGTAGACAATTTTCCTACTTTAAGGGGATCTAAAGAAGCGGACAACGGGGAACCGAAGGAAAAAGAAGAAGAGACGATGCCCGATGTGGAAGAACCTATGGATCCTATTGATCCTCCTCCGCAGGAGCCTTCCTCTTCTAGGAAGAGGCCTTCATGGCTTAGGGGGACACTTGATGATGCTGAAGGACACATTGCACCCCGAGGACCTTCCGTGAAAGTAAGAAGCCGAACAAGTATCAGGGATACCTGACCATCATGAGCATGATCATCCAAAATGAGCCTTCGTCATTCACAGATGCCATCAAGCATCAAGTATGGAAGGATGCTATGACCGAGGAATACGAGTCCATTATGAAAAACGATGGTTGGGATGTGGTCCCCAGACCCCAGGACAAAGCAGATGTCACTTCAAAATGGCTTTACAAGATAAAGCATGCAGTTGATAGAAGTGCGGAAAAGTATAAGGCTCGTTTTGTCGCTCGTGGCTTCTCCCAAAAGGAAGGTATAGACTATGACGAGATATTTGCACCTGTTGCCCGATATACCACCATCCACTCGATCATAGCCCTTGCTTCTTTGCAAGGATGGAACCTACATCAAATGGATGTCAAGACTGCATTCTTACATGGTTCGATCAAAGAGGAGGTATATGTGGAGCAACCCGAAGGATTTGAGATTTACGATCGAGAATCTCATGTGTGCAGGTTGAAGAAGGCCCTTTATGGGCTAAAGCAAGCACCTCGAGCATGGTATGAGAGGATCGATAGCTACTTGATGAAGCTAGGATTCACTAGGAGTGAAGCCGACCCTAACCTTTACTTTAAGGTTATAGATGACAAGCCTCTCATACTGGTGTGTTGGCATTATGATTCTGATCTGGCTCTATGGTACAGGTGTTGTACTTGATGGCAACTCATTCAAGTGGCAAATCTCTGATCAGAATCTCAAAATGATGGAAAATAAGAGGTACGCAGGTGGATAGTTCAAAAGGTGCGGACCCGCAAGTACCCCGACCAACAGGTGCGGACATACCCGCAGGTGCTCCATTCAGAAGGTGCGGACCCCAGTTCACTCACTCCAATGCAGAGAAATGCGCTCACATGGGGTTTCTTTTGTTTGGCCCGTGGTATTTAGCCCATCGTTCATGATCCTATGGTTTTGGTTCGTGGTATAAGATCCAAATTATTGAGCCCCTGGTTTTTGGGTCCCTTGTTTTGGCTCTCTATGGTTTTGGTTCATGGTTTTAGTAAGGGCTTGCCTATAAAAAGGAAAGGAGATCGCTTGGCTAGACACTTGTGAAATTTGAATATCTTAAGATCTGAAATATTGGGTTATCGGTTTTAAAAGCTTGATCTAAATCAAAGTGAATTTGAAGGTGAATCTATTAAGTCATGATCTCTCGGGCGCATGATCAGATCTGTGGATCTGACTGTCAGTGGCACATTGGAGGACTGTTAATTTGGTTCTAATCAGAGGTCCGCAGGCGATCCACAGTGCAGATGCGGAGGTTCGCAGTCCAGTGAAAGGCGTAGGTGCGGAGGTACGCAGCGCGACAGAAGGCACAGTGCGGAGGTACGCAGATCAATAGAAGGTGCAGGTGCGGAGGCACAGTAGAGGTATGCAGTACAGCAGAAGGGACAGTGCGGAGGTATGCAGCGCAGCAGAAGGCGCTCTGCGGGGGTACGCAGCGCAACAGAAGCCGCAGGTGCGGAGCTGCGCAGGCCAGACAAGGGAAAACTGCGTATCTGTCTTAAAACATTTGTTGGCTGTCTTTTATCTATTGCTGAAGAGTTCTGGGTTTAGATTACTGGTATTGCTGATCTGGTTACTGAATTCTGAGAAGTTATTGGTTGATTTTTGATTGAGTTGATTGGGTGATTCACAATTGATGTTCATGGATCCAGTTTGAAAATTTATGAAAAGTGGTCCTTGAAAAGAAGTAGGGGGTTGTAGCTCCCTTCCAGGAGAGACTGGAAAACGAGAGAGAGTTGTAGCTCTCTGCAGGTTGCAGCCTGCGTACTGGTAAAGGACTGCACCAGTACAAAATCATTGTAAAAGAAGTTTCTAATTGAAAGAAGATAGAGACATATTGCAGCAGGTGGTTTTCACCCACATTGGGTTTCCACCTTATATCTGGTGTTCTTTGGTGTGACTATCTGTTTTTGTTCTTGTTCATTATTATGCGGTACTGACATATAAGTTAATCATCAATATCTGAAGAATAATTTAAAGTATAAATCTGGATGGTATGTTGAAAATAGTTTGATAATACTGATTCACCCCCCCCCCCCCCTCTCAGTATTATTTCCAACATGGTGCTATATGTTGACGACCTCTTTCTAACAGGTGCAGACCCTCTCATTCACGAATGTAAGAGAGAGATGGCTTTAGAGTTCGAGATGAAAGATCTAGGACTTATGCACTATTTCCTAGGATTGGAAGTCTGGCAGAAACCAGGGGAGATTTTCCTATTTCAAGGAAAATATGTGGTGAAGATATTGGAGAGTTTCGACATGGTGGACTGCAAGCCTGTAACTACCTCGAAGGAGCTTGACTTCGAGAAGTTAAGTGGTAGTGCTGCCGGACCTGTTTTACGAAATGCTACCGAATATCGTTAACTCGTCTGAGCATTAATGTTCTTGGTGAACTCCCATCCAGATATATGCTTTGCAGTCAACACATTGAGTCAACATATGGTTGAGCCTCACCACTCACATTGGATTGGTGCCAAGAATCTGTTGAGATATCTTTGTGGCACAATCACTCATGGGTTGAGATACACTGCCAGAGATGTGAGACTACTTGGGTATACTGATGCTGATTGGGCAGGTAGTGTGGTGGACCGAAAGAGCACTTCCGGGTGCTGTTTCTCTTTGGGATCTGCCTCGATATCCTGGATGAGCAAGAAGCAGAAGTCGGTGGCTTTGAGCACCACCGAGGCAGAGTACATTGCTGCTAGCATGGCCTCTTGTGAGGCAGTCTAGTTGTGAAAGCTCTTCAGTGAGCTATTTGGATTTACATTGAATACCACCGTGATTCTATGCGACAACCAAAGCAGGATCCATTTATCAGAGAATCCCGTATTTCATGATCGCTCCAAGCATATCGATTTCAGGTACCACTATATTCGAGATATGGTGCAGCAAGGAGCAATAAGGCTCCAACATATCGATGCAGATGAACAAGTTGCCGACATTTTGACAAAGCCCCTAGGAAAGGTCAAATTCCTGACTTTTCGAGAACGACTTGGTGTTGTTCAGAGTCCCTCTTATGAGGATCGAGTATGATGTATTGAGCTCTGGCAGCTCCAGGGGGGCGTGGGGTACTTCTTGGAGTGACATGTGACCACAGGGCGACTCACCATCCCCTGGTGGTGCACTATGTACAAGGTAAAGGTTCAACTTTCCCCTGTGACACTTCGTGGTGACTGTGGAACAGGATGATTAGTTCTCTTGTGGGTCAGGATGATTTGTTCTCCATGGCAACTGTGGAGCAGGATGATTAGTTCTCCTATAGGCCAGGATGATTAGTTCTCCGTGGCATCCACTGGACAGGATGATTCGTTCTCCTGTGGACAGGATGATTAGTTCTCTTGTCAAGGCATCCTACCCATGTAGTCTGGGACTCATGGGAAGTACCTCTCATCTGATCAATGAGCAGGGAAATGAGGATAAGGACCATAGTAGTACTATCGATGGACGCATCGTTGTATCTACCGTACTCCCTATGCTAGGATGACCTCCATTGATCTGGGATCAGTGAGAGTGGTTCACACTCTGAGACTGACTTCGGGTTAGTGGAGGATGGTATGATACATCCTCGATCATTTCTTCTTCTTCATAGTTCAAGCAAAGCAAAGCAGAGCAGAGCAGAGTGGGGTCAAGCTATACAAGACAGTGCATTTGATGGATGGATAGTAGCGACGGTCTAACAGATTGCAGATAAAGTTCTCCCTAGTTGAGAGGGAGTGTAAAATTGGCAACTAGGGTCAAACTCCATGTGGATCACCTTATTTATGGTTTCTAATATTTTTCCTAGATTCCTCTCATTGAGAGGTGTAGGATTGATCTAAAGATCATCCGATTCCGATAAGTATTTATGGAGATATGAATTTATTTTGATTATGGACAAATTGTCAAGGTTAGCCAGCAAACTTATGTAGGCTAGAAGCCCAACAATCATGTCTATTCAACCTCAAAGTTTGCATATAAATACAAGGAGCATTCTCCTCATTTGGACAATTCAATTCACCCATCTTTTCTCTCTCTCCTACGCATAAAAGGAGCCTCTCTCTCTCACACACGTGTGGCTGAAAGGAAGACATCCTAGGGCAAGGAAGACACAGAAAAAAGGACACTAGGGCAGCAAATCATCTCTTTGACTAGCGTTGACCTTCCAAAAGTGCGGATTGGGTGCGGTTGCCTCTCCTAGGTAGGACGCAATTTTTTGCACGAAAATCGAGGTGATCTAATCTGTGGTTTGATCAGTGTTGACTGTCCTATTTGAGGGCTGCAAATTGACTTCAGAAATCTGCAAATTCACTGAACTTTTGGGGCTGTTCAAGGGATGCTTCTTCAAGCTATTTGAGGACAAGTTGACCGGAAATTGACCAAGTATTTTAGAGGTCAATTTCAGCTAGTTTGACCAAGTTTGACATTGCTGATCTAGGGTTTGTTGTTGCTGATATAAGATTACAGAATTTAGATTTTGTACTATTTCTCTCTGCTGAACTATTAAAGATAAAAGAAGATTTGATCAAAGGGTTTCCCCACATTGGGGTTTGTCCCTGGCTAGCCGCCACATCTTGTGTCTCTTGTCTTCGTTTGTTTTCTATTGATCATTTAATGTTTTATCTGCACTTTACTTAATGTATATGTGATTGCTAATCCGTGGCTAATAAGAAGAAAAATAAGTAAACTGCGCTAAGCATAGAACATACCATAATTTAACATAGCTGCAAGAGAACAGGCTATAAATGGCTACAACAACACAACAAATATTAGTTCAAGAAAACTACAAAATATGTTACAAAATAATCTACAAGAGGCTAGGACAAAGAGTATGAGCAAGCTTTCTTCTTTGACTAGCCATGACTTGGCTCTTTGAAATAGCCAAATATTGATAAATGAAGTGCAATACGTGAACAATAAAATTTTAATGTGATTTTGATGCAATAAATAAGATCTTAAAACTTAAAAAAACACCTGCAAAGCAAACCGAAATAAATGAGACACTCAAATTTAACACATGCGGGTTCTCCTTGAATATTTTCAAGAGTGGGTTGGTTCCTCCGAGAACTTCCCCTCACGCTTGAAAGCTTGACCAAAGACGGATTCTTCTACAAAACTTCACCACAACACATTAAATCCACATGAAATTAAATAAATGCAATGGAAAGAACTCCTAGAGATATATTTGACATCAACTAGAATGTTTCTTTTCCTAGAGCAATTAAACAATTCCTATGCTAATATGAGATAGTTGCATATCAACATAACTTGAAACAAGCATGAAGGAAAAATAACATGAAGAAGTATGTAGAAACACAATAACAACATGTCAAGAATTTACCATATGCAAGGAGAAGAACACCATCACAAGTAACCCCAAAGTTTGTTGTATTATATTGCAAAATGCATGTACAATCCAACAGCATGTGGTCAAGCAAAATAGCTCGTATTACATGATTACAAATGAGATCCCAAGGCCCAATTATATAAGAGAATGGGAAAAAATCCCAATGTAGAGTGCAAGTGACAAGTAGAGAGAGGGAGGAGATCACAAGGAAAATCGAACTTGTTGATAGGAGCTGAAAATGAGCAAATTCTCCAACAAATCTTCAACCATAGTCATGTAAAAACATCTCTAGAAATAATCGTATCCAAACTACTCCCTAATCTTTGTGTGTAGCTGGAAAAAAAGGTTGTGTTCATTTCTAAACTGAAGTGCGTTGAGCTGCGGGATGCCTTCTTGACTATGCATATGGCTGAAACGAATATGGCAGTTTGCTGCTTACTCAACGCGGAGACACAATGGAGTTGAAGTTACACACTCAACTGAAGCTAACTATAGTTGATTCACCCTTCAAATCTGCGTGGAGATATCTCTGTCCAGCATGGATATTCCTTTGTTGTAGCTTGTGCGTAGATGCTCTAATAAGCATGTGCGTGTTAACTAAACTGAACTGTTGTTGGTTGATTTGCATGGAGCTGTGGTGAAGGACCCATGTACAAGTGTGATGGTATACTATACTTTGGAGAAACGTTTACCATAATTTTCTCATAAGCTTTTGCCCTCCGTTGATTTCCCTTGCTGCGTTTGAAACCTTTGACATTTATGGCATGTGCATATTTCTCTTTTAATTGCCCATGCATAGCAAAGGAGAGTGAGGTGGGGTCCATTCCCCACTCACTAACTTTACCTTATATTTTAATTCCTCACATTTTTTCTTTTTGAATTAAATCTAACTTGAATTTTTGCCATACATAATACTTCATGACTTCATCATGAAACAATTTGACTGCCTTTGACTTGGCATTTGGAACATTTGACTTTGACTTGTACCTTATGTGGTGGGCCCCACATGACTGCCACATCACCTTTGACTTCCCCTCAATTTGCGTTGTCACTTGTTTGACTTATTTTGACTTTGGAAAATTTTCTGAACTTTTCCAATTATTCATTTTTTTATTTTTTTTCTCATTTTTGCCATTGACATTAGAAAAATTGGCTTTTGAGGGACAAGTCGTTTTTTGACCCTCAAAGTGGGTCCTAGGATAATGTCGGGTCTTAGGATGAATTTCAAGTAGTCACACGCCCTAGACATTTCCTAAGACCATTCATTTACATCATTACATAGAAATTAATTAAAAAATCCTTTTTGGAGGGAAATTTTTAATTACTAAAAAGTCCTACTTAGACCTAGTCAAATTCTGTAAAAATTTCAGAGATGACCTAGCATTGTAATATACATTGACTGTAGACACTAAAATGTGTTAGGGGTTCAACCTTCAAGCCATCACCCTAGCTTTGGGGTAATTCAATGAGTGAAAAAAAACCTAGCAAATTATTCGCCACTAAAAAGTAGGAATAATTAACCAAGTAAAAAAAACACTCCAAGGTGTACTTGCTTGTTGATTGAGTCCCCATACCCTAGGCCTGTTACATGGATTTATTCATCATGCTAGTGAAATTTATACAATATCCCCGTAGGGCTGCGGAATCTAAGAATTGAAGAAGAAAATGATAAGAAATAGAGTTTAAAAACTTTGGTGATATGATGATGATTGATTGTACAAGCATCCTTTGGTACATCCTTTGGCATGGAGTCTTCAGATAATCATCAGGTGCCAGTCTAGCGGTCAATAAACCCCTCAATGCCCAGATCCCAAACTGATCTTTGACTATACCTGTC
The DNA here is from genome assembly GCA_031772625.1 of Pinus tabuliformis. Lineage (NCBI taxonomy): Eukaryota > Viridiplantae > Streptophyta > Pinopsida > Pinales > Pinaceae > Pinus > Pinus tabuliformis. Next base: position 1,236,201,120 of record CM062805.1, on the reverse strand, counting down.
ATCAACCAATCATCCTAGATCCCAATGCCACCATGACCAACATCGCCTAAGTCCCATGGCTCTAACTGTGCTCTATCTCTGGCTATAGCGGTTGCTCCATAAAGCAAATACCAACTTATCAACTATCTCCAATACCGCCTCTGGCATAGGCTGAGGTCAACCTCACTCTGCTGATGCTGGGCTATTGCAACTGAGTGCCCCAGACTAAGGTTGATACTCCATCAAAAGGATACCAACTCATGATCTCCCGCCAATCTAAGGCATGGTGTTAGGCCCCCAAGTCATCATCGCACTTGGGCGAGTCGGACGCGTTTAACCGACGAGTTGAGGATGAGTCGTCGAGGCGCATGGGTGGACGAGTCGGGGGGTCACACATAATCGATGAGTTGCAGCGAGCGCGCTCAACTGAGGTCATCTTGGAGGGCGACATAACCATTGTAGCATGGGTATATATTGGCGGACGACAAAGTGGAGAAAGGCATCATCTCATAAGCCATCGAAGAAAGCAAGTCCAACAATTGGTAGGACAAACAAGCTAAGAGGCGGGATGAGCCCGTAGTGACAGGCACCAAAAACATAACGAAAAAAACAAATGTCCAAGCGAGGTGCAGTCCGAAGAACTGCAAGCTGAGTAGCAACAAATCGCAGGAGGACAGGTCTCCCCGCAAGTCTGTTGGTCGAGCTACAAATACGCGTAGCAAAGGACTGCAGAGGGCATGGAGAGTTGAAACGGCAACGAGTGCAGGCCGCAAGTTGGGTGAGCCAACACGACTGACCCGGGCGACACAACGATGAACAACATTGCAGTGGGCAGTGTGTTCGGGTGAACGGGTGATGCGGTTGCGGTAGTGAGTTGCGACAGCAAGTTCAGGTAGCTGGGGTGGGGTTGCACGGTGCAGTGACTGAGTCGGGTGGACTGGTTGAGCTGCACGACAACTCGATTTTTATATTGTAAATTATGAACTAGATCGAGTATTTCTCCCGAGGATTGTAAAAATAGGAATTATAATATTATGACTGATATTATATCTTTATGAAGGGTTTCTTGCTTTCTTTATGTTGGTGAAGATTTATGTTTATTCCACAAACTAATATAATGAAAATGTCGAAATATGAATGTGTTAGGCGTAGTCTGGGAAATGACTTAGAAAATAAAATGTTTAGGCATTTGGCCAGTGCCGCACGTGGACCAACTCGTGAAAAAAGAATTGGGGGCATGACAAATGGTATCAGAGGTAAAAGATGCAAAGACCAGGTATGTATGCAGTCTGAAGTTTTGGAAAGGAAATCTTGGATTCATAGTTTGGGGTTTCTAGACTTGGAAGTTCATGGCAAAACTATCCAAGCATTGGTGGACACGGGTGCCACACATAACTTCATGACTACACGTTTGGCAAGAGAAGTTGGGCTACAGATTATTCCATCTAATGTGGAAGTCAAGGCAATGAACTCGAAGGCTAAAGTGTCAGGATTGGCAAATGAAGTGCCAATTCGGATTGGAGATTGGTAGGGTTGATTGGACTTCACAGTGATGGAGATGAATGACTTTGACATGATATTGGGGCAGGATTTTCTAAAGGGAAATAAGGAAATTATTGTCCCCTTTTGCGATGAGATTATGTTGATTGGAGGCTCACAAACTTGGACCTTTCCTACTCATAAGCAAAGGAAGGAAGTCAAGGTGCAACATGTTTCTGCACTATGTTTGGAGAAGGCTATGCGGGAGTTAGATGTGGAGACATATGCGACAATCATCAGGGAGGTTGATAGCGATGATGGAGTGGGGACGCCTGTTCTAGCTGAAATTTCCGATGTATTGGCCAAGTATGCAGATTTGATGCCCGATGAGCTACCAAAGACACTTCCACCAAGGCATGCAGTGGACCATAGCATTGAGCTAGAGCCAGGGAAGCAACCTCCAACAAAAGCTCCTTATCGATTGTCAAGACCGGAGTTGGAGGAGTTGAAACGACAGTTGAAGGACTTGACTGATGCAGGTTTCATAAGACCTTCAAGGTCCCCATATGGAGCTCCAGTATTGTTCCAGCGGAAGAAAGACACGAATGAACTACGGATGTGCTGTGATTATCGTGCTCTTAACAAGCAAACGATAAAGAACAGATATCCTTTGCCATTAGCTGCAGATTGCTTCGACAAGCTTGCAAAAGCCCAAGTGTTTTCCAAGCTAGACTTGAGGCATGGGTACTATCAGGTGCTAATAGAGGAAAGAGATAAGAGGAAGACCGTGATTGTGACAAGGTATGGATGTTTTGAATTTGTTGTTATGCCTTTCGGGTTGTGCAATGCTCCTGCCACATTTTTCACTTTGATGAACAATGTACTACGTCCATATTTGGATTCGTTCGTAGTAGTATACTTGGATGATATCGTGATATACAGTGATAACATGGAGGATCATAAGAAACACTTGGCTTTGGTGTTTGAGGCATTGAAGAAGAATTAGTTGTACTTGAAGAAGTCGAAGTGTATGTTTGCCCAGACCAAGATTCCGTTCCTTGGGCACATTGTGGGCCAAGGGCACATACAGATGGAGCCGAGCAAAGTGAAGGCAATAGAGGATTGGGCCAAACCGAAGAATGTCCATGATATGAGGGTGTTTTTGGGGATGACCAACTACCAGCAGAAGTTTGTAGAGGGGTACTCCAAAGTGACCTCGTCACTAACAGACCTTTTAAAGAAGGATAATTAATGGAATTGGATGGAGAAATGTTGTACAACATTTGAAGACTTGAAGAAGAGGATGGTTACAGCACCGATACTGAAGTTACGTGACTTCGACAAACCGTTTGACGTACACACAAATGTTTCAGATTTTGCGATAAGAGTCGTCCTTATGCAAGATAGGCATCTGGTGGCTTACGAAAGTCGGAAGTTGTAGGACAAGGAACGAAGGTATCCGGTTCATGAGAAAGAGATGATTGTGATCATCCATTGTTTACAGGTATGGAGGCATTACTTGATTGGGAAGCCTTTTATTGTCAAGATTGACAATGTTGCAGCGAGTTATTTTGCATCACAACCGAAGCTGTCAGCAAAGCAAGCTCATTGGCAAGGCTTCTTGGAAGAGTTCAACATCACTATTGAGTATAGACTGGGTAGACTCAATACAATTGCAGATGCCCTCAGTAGGAAGGGACAGTTGGCCGCACTTGAGGAGGAAGAAGACCGGGTAGCACGAAGTAGGAGTCAGGTACAAATGACCGATGAGATGCAGAATAAGCTTCGAGCAAGCATTGAGACTGATACTCAAGCGCAAAATATTGTGAAGCAGGTGAAGGAAGGGAAGACATGGAAGTTCTTTCTATGAGATGGACTCTTGTTCTTTGGGAACCGACTTTACATTCCAAAGACATCAGGGCTTAGGAGACACCTTTTGAAGGAGTGCCACGATTCTCCATGGGCTGGCCACCCAGGGTAGCGTCGTTCTTTGGCATTGTTGGAGAGAGGATTCTTTTGGGAGAAGATGTGGGAGGATGTAGAGGAGTATGTACATACATGCATTATTTTTCAACAAGACAAATCAGATAACCAGAGACAGGGAGGATTGTTGTAGCTTTTGCTGATTCTAGAGAGACCATGGATGAGTGTTTTGATGGACTTCATTACCACAGGTTCGGGAGTATAATGGGATTATGGTCGTGGTCAATCGTTTTTCCAACTATGTCGTTTTCATTCCAATGAAGATATCTTGTGGAATCGAGAAGACTGTCGAGTTGTTCTTCAAGAACATTGTGAAGTATCAGGGAATGCCATTGAGTATCGTATCGGACCGAGATTCGCGATTTACAAGCATATTTTGGGCCACTTTGTTCAGGTTGGTTGAGACAGAGTTGTTGATGAGTTCAAGTTACCATCCACAAATAGATAGGCAGACTGAGTGAATTAACGCACTGCTGGAGGACTACTTGAGACATCATGTGATGGTTGATCAAAAGAATTGGCCTGAACTCTTGGATGTAGCTCAATTTAGCTACAACATGCAGAAGAGTTCCGCAACTTGGTATAGTCCATTTGAGTTGGTGAATGGACAAATGCCAGTTTCTCCTCACACCATATTATCGAGAGGTTTCTTGAGGAGTCCACATGCGAAGAGATTTATGATAGCATGGGAGGAGACCTTGGAGTTAGCATGGGTACACTTGCATGAAGCTACAAGGAGGATGAAGAAATGGGCAAATAAGGATAGACGGGATGCACACTTCAGTGTGGGAGATATGGTTTTTCTTAGGATTACCGGAGATCAGTTTCAGCCACCGAAAGGGACTGTGAGATCTTTGATGAGGAAGTATGAGGGGCCATTTCGAGTGAAGAAGCAAGTGGGAGAAGTTGCATATGAGTTGGAGCTTCCGAACCACATGCGTTCGAAACATCCTGTTTTCCATATGAGTCAGTTGAAGAAGTGTCGACTTGATGCACACCATCTAGACAAGACAGAGCCACTGAGAGGGCCAACCATGATTGTTGACAGGCCAAACCTTGTTTCAGACAAGATCATGGATCTTCAAACGACAGGTCTTGGGAGTAACATGCGACTAGAGTTCTTCATTAAATGGAAGGATGCACCGAAGCATAGTAGCTGGGAAACAGAGAATTCACTATGGATATGGAGGAAGGAGATTGCGGAGTACGACAAGAAGTTGAGGAGAGTAGCTGGATTGTCAAGGATGACAATGACTTCTGGTGGGGGAGGATGTCAGGCCCCTGAGTCATCATCGCACTTGGGCGAGTCAGGCACGCACGATGGGCGCGTTTAACCGATGAGTTGAGGATGAGACATTAGGGCGAGTGAGTGGATGAGTCGGGCAATCGCGCATAACCGATGAGTTGCGATGAGCACGCCCAACCGACGAGCCGGGTCAACCAACAAGTTGAGGGGCACGCCCACACGAGAGTAAAAAATTGGGTAAGTATGGGAGAGCACGTGTCAACTCACTTTATAAGGGAGCAACGAGCTGGGGCGCCCCCACACTTAGGCCGACATGTTAATTTGGTTAAGTGTTATGATGAGAGATCGGCTTGGAGGGCGACATAACCATTGTAGCATGGGTATATATTAGCAGACGACAAAGTGGAGAAAGGCATCATTTCACAAGCCATTGAAGTAAGCAAGTCCAAGTATTGGGTAGGACGAGCGAGCTAAGAAGCGGAATAAGCCCGTGGTGACGGGCAGCAGAAACATAACGCAAAATAGGAAGTTCAAGCGAGGTGCAGTCGGAAGAACCGCAGGTCGGGTAGCATCGGATCACAGGAGGGTAGTTTTGCCCACGGCTCTTTTGGCCGAGCTACAATACGGGTAGCAGAGGACTGTAGAGGGCATGGAGAGTTGTAACAACAACAGGTGCAGGCCGCAAGTTGGGCGAGCCAACACAGCTGCGACCCGAGCGACACGACGGTAAATAGCATTGGGGTGGGTAGTGTGTTCGGGTGAATGGGCGGTGCGGTTGCGGCAGTGAGTTGCGATAACGAGTTCGGGTAGCCAAGGCGGGGCTGCATGGTGCAGCGGCCGAGTCGGGTGGACCGGCCGAGCTGCATGACAGACTGATTTTTATATTGTAAATTATGAACTCAGTCGAGTATTTCTCCTGAGGATTGTAAAAACAGAAATTATAATATTATTACTGATATTATATCTTTATGAAGGGTCTCTTGCATTCTTTATGTTGGTGAAGATTTATGTTTATTCCGCAAACTAATATAATGAAAATGTCGAAAGATGAATGTGTTAGGCGTAGTCCGGGAAATGACTTAGAAAATAAAATGTTTAGGCATTTGGCAGGTGCCGCACGTCAACCAACTCGTGAAAAAAGAATTGGGGGTGTGACACATGGACTCTGGTGTAAGGAACAAGTCTATTATGCTGATGTTGCTCCACACTCAACTCATGCTGCTCTACTTGGTCAATTGACAATATCCACTGAGAGAACCCAACCTCTCTCCCTACAATGGGTACAAGTGGCCAAATTGTGTTGCACGCCCTGTCTATGTACTCCTGGAGAGGGCTACTGCATGGAAACACTGTAGCTCTGTTGGCTATCACTGTACCTATTGGCTCCTCATCAATGGGTAGGCCCAAGGATGGGTGCACCACCATCTCTAGAAGATCCTCTCTCATCTATCTGAAAGCTCCACACTCCTTTGTTCTACTCATCACCTGCAAAACTACCTTGTCAGCCTCCAACACCTCTTGAGGAAAAGTGTCTGCAAATACTGCCACCTTGCTATGTAATGATCCTAAATAGGAATACAAGTGATACAAAGCAAATAATTTTTGCATCAATTTCTCAAAGTGAAATACACATTAAACATCCATAAAAAAGTTGCAAATGGTGCACCTGGGCTTGTCTCAATGGACAAGCATGACCAAACCCAAGCAAGAAAATGGTTGAACTGAATGCTACCCAACTGCTGCACCAATCTGCACTGCGCTACCCCAGAAAACTACCTTTCTACAGAAGTTTGAATGGCTGGAAGGTGCACTTTTACTGTCCAAAAAATTATGTACTTTTAACACCAGACTTGGCCTAAACCCAAAAAAACCCACGAAGTATTTTAGCTAGTTTAGACTTCTGAAATTCGAACCCCTTGGAGCCCAACTTCAGCTACAACTACAAAACTCAGCCTGCTAGAAACTGCTTGTAAATCCTCTCAGAAATGGTCCCAAAGTGTTGGGTTGACCCCTGCTAACAAACTCCTGACTTCTCAGATGAGCTTCCGACCTATGGCCCCTGCTCCCAAGCTCCACGAAAATTGTTGGAATCACCTCTGCACTATCCCCTAGCCCAACAAATCGAACTGTTGGAATGTTGGCTCTGCTCTGCTAGCTGTAAAACTCAACAAGAATGCTTGCCTATTGCTGTTCTCTTAGCCCTCTAACTCTCCCGGCAAACACCTGATCTCTGATGGCTCCTAGCTTCCTCTGCGTATTCCCTGGCTGCCCAGAAATACGCACTCCCTACTTCGTGCTGAATGAGGGTGTTGTCTCACAACCCTGGAATTCCTGAAAAAACTTGTGGAACTGCCTCTCTAGGGAGGGCACGGAAGGTCCCCCGAAGTAGAGGTTGAATCTCCTGCTTGAGAGATTTGTGGCTAAACAATCAGTTGACTTAGCTAAATAGCAGTGCGAATAGTCAAGTAGTTTTGTTTGCAAGATGTAAGAATGAATCCCAAAATGAGAGTTTCTCCCTCCTTATAATTCCTTGGGCCTCCCTTGCCTCATGTGGGCCCCTCTATCCACCTATTTGACTTTCCCTCCAAGCTATTCGAATGGGCCAATTCGAATTCTCATGTGGGTGGCCCCCACATTCCTCTAGCAACCAAATAAATTCGAATTCCCTCCTAAGTCCCTAAGTCGAAAATGATGGGTTCTCTTCCTTAGCCAAGATTGTGCAAAATTGTGTAGCAGCACCCTATTACAAATGTGTTTGAGAAGGGACACGACAATTCTCCCCTCCCAAATGTTGCTTATCCTCAAGCAACCTCAAAACTGGGTGCTCCAATATGTGCTTACTCTCCCAAGTGGCATCCTCATCTGGCAAGTTCCTCCAATGCACCAAGAATTCCCTGATGGTCCTGCTCCTCAGTTTTCTTTCCCTACTCTCCAAAATGGCCTTAGGTTCCGAAACCAAGTGGCCCTCATCATCCAGTGGGGGTAGATCAATTGTTGCTGTCACCTATTGTCCCAACACCTTTTTAAGGTATGAGACATGAAAAACATTGTGGATCTTACTCCCTGAGGCAGCTCTAACTCATAGGCCACCACCCCAACTCGTCTAACCACCCAGTAGGGCCCATAGAAGCGTGGCTATAGCTTCTCGACCCCCTTTTGCTTCAAAGTGGACTGCTTGTAAGGCTGTAGCCGGAGGTACACCAATCCCCCTCCTCAAAATGCCTCTCTGTCCTCTGCCGATCTACGTATACCTTTTGCTGATTTTGGGTTGTCACCAAGTTATCCTTGAGAGCCTTGAGGATGTCTTGTCTCTCTTGGACCCAATCTTTGGCCTTTAGGGCCCGACTGTCTCCAAAAACAATGTCAGCGAAAGATAATGCATCATATCCATATAAAACATGCAAAGGAACCATACCAATGGACATGTGGTGTGTGGTGTTGTAGCAGTACTCGCCTACATGCAACTATTGAATCCAAGCCCTATGGTGACCGGTCACGAAGTTCCTCAGGTACCCCTCCAACCATTGATTAACCCCCTCGGTCTGGCCATCTGTCTTAGGGTGGTAGTTAGTGCTAGGAGTGAGTTCCATCCCAACCAATCTGAAAAGCTCCTACTAGAAGCCTCCCATGAACCTGTTGTCCCTGTCACTCACAATGTTCTTGGGGAGCCCATGCAATTTAAAAATATCCCAAAAGAACAGTTCTACAACCTCAATATTTCAACCAAGTTACAAACATGCCAAGGAAATTGGACCCTCTGTGGGAATTTGGTGAACATGATGGAGGGTTTGACATATCAAACTTGTCTTGCAAGTTGTGTGGGCATCATATGATAGGGGGGTGTATAGATTGAAGTATCACCTTGCACAAATCCCTGGACATGAGGTAGGGCCTTACACCAATACAAATCCGGAAATCATCCAAAGAGCCCTCATATCATTGGAAGAAATAGAGCAAACTAAACAATCCAAATCAGCGCTGAGGAGTCACCTAGCAGGGAATAGAGTGTTAGGAGGTGAATACAAGAGTGGCACTGGTTTTACTTTAGCATCAGTATCTACAACCAACCTTGTAGCTACCTCATCATATTTTGTTCCTAGATATACTGTTGGTTCACAACCATCTATCTCTTCAATACTTAAAAAAAGGAGAAAGAAGACGTTGACAAGTTGTTGGGCAAGTTTCTTCTTTGGAGTGATATTCCTTTCAACGTTGCAAGGAATAATCCATTTTACCATCCTACTGTTGATGCTATTACAATTGTTGGCCAAGGGTACAAAGTCCCTTCTTATGATGAATTTAGAGGCCGCATTCTTCAAGATGAAAAGGTTGACTACACCAAAAGATTGGAGGATTTTAGAGCATCATGGGCACACACAGGATGCACTGTGATGTCAGATGGTTGGACCGATCAAAAGGGGAGAAGCCTAATAAACTTCTTGGTTAATTGTCCCAAGGGGACAATGTTTATGAAATCTGTTGATGCATATGCACATATCAAAGATGCAAAATTATTATGTGATTTGTTGAATGTGTTTATTTTGGAGGTGGGTCCAGAACATGTTGTCCAAGTCATAATAGACAATGCTACAAATTATGTTGTTGCTGGCAAGATGCTTATGGAGAGGCATCCAACTTTATTTTGGACACCTTGTGCTGCACATTGCATTGATTTGATGTTGGGGGACATAGGAAATTTTTCTTTTGTCAAAAATATTGTTGACTCATCAAAAAGCATTACGAAATTCATATATAATCATGCATCTGTGCTTCATTTGATGAGAACATTCACCAACAACAAGGAGTTGGTGCGTCTCGCCATTACACGGTTTGCCACCAGTTTCATATCTCTTCAATCCCTCTTGAATTCCATGTGGGATGTGAAGAGAATGTTTCTTTCAGATCAATGGTGTGCTTTGGCATATAGTTGCAAAACAGAGGGAGAGGCCATATGCAGATTAGTTTCATACCAGGAAAGCTTCTGGGCAAGAGTGCAGGAGGTGTACAACATTATTGAACCTTTGGTAAAGGTTTTTTGATTAGTTGATGGTGACAAGCCCGCTTTGAACCTACTATGATGATAAGGGAGATGAGGGGTTTCAGAAACAACTCCTCCTATGGGAAGTGATTGACGAATGATGGAACAACACAGTCCATCATCCCATTCATGCTGCAAGGATTTGCCTGAACCCCGTATTTGCTTACCCCTGTGGGTTCTTATTTGATGCTGAGGTCATGGATGGACTCTTCACTTGTGTTCAGAGGATGGTGCCATCTCCAACAAAACGTGCATAAATCTCCAAAGAAATGGAGATATACAGGGTGGCAGGTGGCACATTTAGCTTTGACATGGCTTTGGTTGATAGGAAGACTAAAATGACAAGTATTTTTTGGTTTGTTTCAAATTTCATTGTCTCTTCAAGTTCATAACTTCATACTTTGCTTCAACCAGTGTAACTTGGGAGCGGGAGCAACCATTTTCAGAAGCTCCCGGTTTGGGAGCGAATCTGGGAGCGATTTTTTAAAAATATATATATATTTTATAATTTTTAATTTTTGATACATATATGTCAACAAAAACATGTAGAATGATGAATTAGATATAAAAAACATAAAAAAACATATATTGATCATTGAACCATATCACATCAATCATCTAGATTCTAGAAATTATAATCTTCATCAACCATGTCCACAAGTTAGTAAAATACATATTACAACTGCAACATAATGAGTCTCGTGAATCATGATTCATCAAATTCAATCTTAAAGTTTCAACTTCAAGCTTTCAAAATTGAAAATTCAATATATAACATTTATCATCATTGATCACCAAAGTTGTACTTGTAAGCTAAGTTTAACGGTTAACCATTACAAGAAGTAATATCTTAGATATTTATAAGTCCTAACTTCTAACTATTAACATGAAATGAAATGTTATAAAATGAAACATGAATAATGAAATGAAATGAAACAACTTTAGTCTTTCACGAAGCATCATATTCATAATTCACAATCATTACCAATGAGTTATAATTGCCAACTTCAAACTTCAAATTTTCATTGTCACAATCATATATTGTTTACAAAAAATATCATTATGATATGAAAGAGTCAACAGTCAACAGTCAAGGACTCAAGACTCAACAATTATGAAAACTAATAGAAACTAGAAAAGACAAATAAACTGTAAATCTACATGTGGCCCTTGCCACGAGAGTCTCCAGGAGTATAAGTAGGTTGTGGTGGTCTTCTAGGAGTCTCCCGCACAGATCGACGACTAGAACTAGAAGGCACATGCCCTCCACGTGAGGGTGTAGATGGAGGTGGCGACAGCAAAGGAACAAGACTCGGACCTCGAGCACTGCTACTGGATGGTGGAGGTGGAGGTGGCATGGTTGCTGCAGCTGCAGCTGCTTCATCTTCATCCCTTATAAGTTCCTCTTCCAGTTCTTCAAGATGCACTATACCATCCTCCAAATTGTCATCCTCTGGGTGATTGTCCCCAATTTTATATCTGGGATCCTCATAAGCCCGATCACAGTAATGACTCAACAACCTCAAGTTGTAGTGCACATAAACCAAACTTTCTGCTCGGTTTTCATTGAGTCTGTTTCTTTTCACATTGTGTATGAAGCTGTAGGTGCTCCAACACCTCTCTGCAAAAGAAGTATTCACAACCTGTGATAGAACTTTTTTTGCCAATTTTGGCAAAAGTCCATGGCCGCCATATGTTTCCCACCATGTGAGAGCATCAAATCTGTCTCTGTCCTCCATTGCATGGAAGGTACCAAACAAACCAGTGCCACTGAAGTATTTGCCTATTTCAAGGTGCATAGCTGCACATTCCTCCCTGTCAGATATCAACTTTTCCAATGCTTGCAAATATCCACTAGTTACCTCTACATCTAAATGGGATTTGGTCCTAATCCCACCCCGTGGTGCAGGTTGGCCCAACCAAGATGTAGAGTAGTATTTTGGCGTAAGGATATACACCAAGCAATGTAGTGGAAGATTAAGTTTATTCCATCGTACACACACAAAATCGTGAATCATTTTGTACAAGTCGGGATCTCTGTTATGAACAATATCTTTTATTTGCCCCAACATGGTATCCATCTGCTCATACACCTCGCCAATCACTGGTTTGTCTGTATCTGCAAACTGAATCATGTGATAAATGGGCTTGGTGAAATCCAACACTTGCCTCACACTTGTCCAAAACTGACCATCAAGAGCGGCTTCCTCCACCAGTTCAAAACCTTGCCTGTCAGCTGCATTTGTAGCCCTTTCCTTTAATACCTACCAATGTGGACTTGATACCATGCTAGGCAATGACTCTCTTAACTTCAAAAGGCGCCTGAAGGTGAAGCAATAGCTACCAAATCTGGTCTTCGCAATCTTCAAAAACTCCAATCTCGAGTGATTGCAGAAAAGGCCATGTGTATTGCTATGATTTCTAATAAATTTTATCATTTGTTTGCCTTTCTTGTACAAATCACCAATCCATTGGTATTGTGCATTTTTGTTCTTGACAACATCATGCATCAAAAGGTTCAATGTGTGAACCAAACATCCAGACCAAAATATGTTGGGGTATTTATCCTCAATAATTGCTCCCGTTGCCTTACAATTAGGAGCATTATCAGTGATGACTTGGATGACATTGTATGGCCCAATACGGTCAATTGTTTCAAGTAATGCTTCTGCAATGTTGATGTCGGTCCTGAACTTGTCTGAGTAATCATGTGAAGTTAGAAAGATGGCACCACTAACAGACACAGCAAAAACACTTATCAATGGCTTGCCTTTTACATTTGTCCATCCATCAGATACAATGGACACCCCATGGTTAGTCCAAGAACTTGTCATTCTATTCAAAGAATGTGATATTTTTGCTTTTTCATGATCAAGTCCAACAGTTCTTGCCTTGTCATACCCAGGGCTCTTGTATCCTTTAGGGGCATCATTTATGGCAGAAACCATTTCGTGCTAATAAGGTGAGCGAAGAACATTCAATGGTATCCCACATGCATAGAGAAACCTGTAAACCTTTGAATCCACATCATTCCTACACCCCTCATCAAGGAAATCTGATATGGTTCTACGCCTTAAACCTGATGACCATGTGCCTCCATATCCACTGCCTTGGGAAGACGCTGAAGGAGTTCTTTGTGCTTGTGATTGTGAGCTTCGTTCAAAGAAACCCCTTGATTTTTTTGATTTGTATTGGGATTCCTCCTCTTCCCTTATGTATTTGGCTCTATCTGCTGCTGACACCGCTGGACAAGTTTTGATTACTATTTGTTTGTCTCCATCCCATGGCCTTTTCCCGCAGAGGTGTTTTCTGGCACGAGTGTATGAACCTGTGTAATCATTGTTGCAATGGGGGCAATGAAATTTAGTGGTTCCACCCCCTTTCCCTGCTTCAGGCCTATTAACAAATATCCACAATGGGGTATGGTCTTGTTTAGTTTTTTGAGAGTCATGTTCACCCTCCTCCAGCTCCTCCTCACTGAGGTTTTCATCAAATCCACTTTCTCCAGCGTCTTCATACCCCTATTCATTTTGGCCCCTCAGTTTCCTACTCTCCAGCACCATAATAACCATAAAAGGGACCAAGAAGAGGAAAATCCCAAGAAATATAGCTAGGTCCATGATGTTTGATATTTGTAGGCTTTTGAATCTGCAAATTAATTTAATTTATTTAGATTAATTAATTTAATAATTTTAATTTATTAATTTAATTTAGATTCATAATTTTTTTACTAAATATAGTTAATAAACTAAATTAAACTACCTAAATTACTACCTAACTAAATTAAACTAACTAAACTAACTAAATTACTAAGTTACTTACCTCTCTGTAGGCTTGCTCCTCGCTTCTCCTCACTCCTTTGCTCTTGCTCTCATTCAAGTGATAATGAAATGTTTGTTTGCCCCATTGGGCTTTCAAAACAAATTTTTTTTTTTAATTGGAAATTTTTTTCGCTTCCGCGGCTTTTTTTCCACCCGAATCGCTCCCGGCATCGGTCGATTCGCTCCCAGAGCGAATATTTAACGCTTAGGAGCGATCGGGAGCGATCGCTCCCCGATCGCTCCTGAGCGTTAAATATTCGCTCCGGGAGTGACGGGAGCGACGCTCCCGATGTCGCTCCCTAAATTGGCAGGGAGCGCAAATTTTTTTATCGGAAGCGCGCTCCCGACCGCTCCCCCCTGGAGCGCGGATTGGGAGCGAGAGCGAGGGGGGAGCGCTCCCCCGCAACACTAGCTTCAACTATCAAATTTCATTTTTTTTCTTATGTTTATCTTATTTGTAATTTTGTTGTAGATGCCTGGTGGAGAAACTATGGTACCAGAGTACCCAATATGCGAAAGCTTGCCATTTGAAAGCTCAGCCAAACATGTAGCTCCTCAGGATGCGAGCGCAACTGGAGTGTACTTGAAAAAATACACACCAAGAAGTGCAACAGGTTAAAACTTAAAATATTCCAAATTTTCAATTAATTTTTTGAATTCATTAAATAATTTTTTTTATAATTATTATTTTATGACCCTTGTATAGGTTGGAGTCCCAGCAACTTAATGACATGGTCTACGTCTACTACAATCTTCAATTGTGGGTGAGGCAACTTGAGAGGACACCTGATATGGAAGCCATCTCATTGGATGGGATTGACACCATTGCTACATGGAGGGTTGAGCCCGAGAGGCCTCTCATGGAGTCTGTCATTGATTGGTTAGAGCAGGAGGTAGTGGAGGGGGTAGAGCGGGGGAGGAGGAGGAGGAGGAGCAACAGGAGGAGGAGGTGACACCACCTACCCAGGCTACCCCTGTCACCAGTAAAGAACGTGGTCAACCTCCTGTAGCTCCTAGTTCTTCAGCTTCTAGAGCACAGCAGATTCCACTGCCAACTCCACCGACATCTACATCTAGAGGGAAATCTATTGCATTTTCTCGCAAGAGGGGCAGAGGAAATCAGTAGTATTAGTTATTTGGTTCATTTCATTGTATATGAGATTATGACTCATGATTTTTTTGTTGATATTTCGCGGCTGAGGTGGGACTCAGGACTTGCTATTCGAGACATGATTCACTGTTATGTGTGATGTAGCACTAGAAATGATATTACACATCTTATATATTAGTTCTTTCATCATATTTATATGTAAATGCATTATTATATGTTGTAGATGCTTTAGATATTAAAAATTTGAAAAAATATGAATATTTTTGTATTTGCCGATTTTTTCCCAATTTTTCCAATTTTTTCCCCTCGCCGATTTAATCCTGATCGCAATGTTCGCAACATTGGTTAGAACCACTCTCAAACATCTTGAGTCATTTCATGGTATGAATTGCATATCAATACTAGGGCCATAAGCTTGAATATTAGGCTGTCCTACTCAAAAAATCTTGTTTCTTTGAAAAAAAATTGTGTTTGGAACATCTTTGTGACAAAAAATTTGTGAAAGAAACCAGGGAGCGAATTTTTTTTTGCAGGAGCGAATTTCGGGAGCACACTTCGGGAGCAATTCAACAATGTTCCACCAAAACTTCGCTGCAGGGAGACGCACAGGGGGATGTGTGCGAGTACCCTCAAATTTTAAGGAAATTTCGGGGGTGCGGGGCGGACATCGGGGTATCCATATTTATATTCAAATTCATATTCATTGTTCAATAATGAAAGCATAAATATTAAATAGACTAATAATAATATGTATACCAATACATTGAAAATTGAGATTTGAACCACACATAAAATTTAAATTCATAATTGAATTAAATAATAGCATACATTGATCCATCCTCATCACTCATTTTGATATGTACATCATTCATATGACATACTCATTATTCATCCATACCATGAGATTCAATAATGAAATATTCAAATACATTGATCCATATCATTCATCATTCTACAATCTACATTGATTAAAAAATTAAATTCATCATTCAACATTCTATAATCTAAATTGAAAGCAAAACATATTAGTATATTACCATATACTATATACTAGATACTGAAGTTTTGAGGGGGGAAACTCAGACACACCCCTTTTGGGGAGTCTCGTCCCCCACACTGAGGAAACACACCCCCTTGCGTCTCCCCAAGACTCCCCAACAAGGGTGTGTGGAGAAACGCACCCCTAGAAGACTCCCCATTCTAGGTGCAAGGGGTGCATGTACCCGACCCTGGGGGACGCGTCCTCGTGGAACACTGCAATTCGAAGGGGGGGGGGGAAGCCGCACCTATGCAACCCTAATATAAATTCTTAATGATCTTCGAATAAAAGCTGTGGAATTTATACTATCTCAAACTAGTTATCATGAAGAAGAAAATTATTTCTAACCTATGCCCTAGTAAAATTAACATATACCTCCCTAGTTAAGAGGGAGTGTTGATTTTTGTAACTATGGTCGGTCTTCATAATGTATATTTGAGTCATTTATGTATTTGTAAGCATGTTCTTCGTGCTAGAACAAAAAGAAAAAATAAAAATTGAGTCATGTCCCTTTTTGGATTTTTAAAAAGGAAGAATTCGAATTTCTGAAATAAAATTTGTGGCTCCAAAATTAGTTATGTTGGCCTCGTCCTAGTCAAGTCAGCCCTCTAGATAGCTCAGGTCGGCTCCAATAAAGAGGCACCCATTCGGCCTCATGAAATCTTATATAAAGGCATCATTTTGTCCCTCTCCAAGCAAGCAACTCAGTCATCTTCTGAGGTCAGCGAAAAAGAATTCTGAGGTAGTGGATAGGATATGTCTGAGGCAGAAAAGACCAGTGAAGTCTGAGGCATAGTAGCTCGCATATCTGAGGCATAGTAGCTCATGTATCTGAGGCAGGTAGCTCGCATATCTGAGGCAGAGAACTCGCACTCTGAGGCAATGAAGTCTGAGGTCTGAGGTAGCTAGCGAAGGGATATATGAGGCAGTGAATTATGAAATCTGAAGCAGCCAGCGAAAGGCATATTCTGAGCTATGAAGTGTCAGCTATAAGGGCTAGTAGAGCAGCATTTCTGAAACAAGATCAAAGAATATTTTCTGGGCCAGATTGACTTGACTAGGAGGATGGACCATGGACCAGGTTTGACGAGTTGTTGACTTAGATGTATCTCTGCTGAATTGAATAATTCTTTATTGAAAAGATTGCTGGGTTTTTCCCCATGTGCATTTTCCTAGGGTAAACCATTGTGTTCATTTGTGTGACTGTCTCTTTATGATCCTACTGTTTTAAAAATTATATTGTTGATGTCTTCTATGTAATTATTGAATGATGGATTAATGGATAAGAATGTGAAAAGATAAAAAATAATTATCAGAATAGAAGGCTCTTAGAAAATCAACACCTTGATCATCATTGACCCTGCTAAGCCCTCTATCTATCCTTGCACCTTGAAAATAAGTCACATTTAGCCCTAGTATTAAAATATCTTATAGTTGGCATAGGGAATACCCCTAAACAACAGGAGGAATGTTTCTGAGGTGACAATGGCAACCCTTCCTCAATGTTGCCATAAGGTCTGGCCCCTCACCCGGTGAGGCCTTTCACTAGATCTGCTAGATTTTGTGGCAACAGTCATCAATAAAAGTCATGATATATCTATTACCAAAGGCAAATGGAATAGGCATAAAGCATGGTTTCCTCCCATTTTCCACATTTAATTTTTTCATGATCTTGCATGAGGAAAGAGGGGTATTCGAACCATTAGCTCAGTTTTGGCATATTCATAATAATGGATGAAGTCAAAAGGTCGGTTGACTTCATGAGCAAGATTTTCTAATTTAATGAAAAGATAAAGGGATAGATAATGCTGCCTTGCTTAGACAAAAGCAGGAAACAACAAAAAATATTTCATTACCCATTTTTCCCAACAAGAGGAACTTGGATCAAATTATTTGACATTATTGCCATGATTATTAGGTATTCTTTCACAGAAAGGAAGATGCGTAGAAAGAGAAAGTGCATAGGCAAGGAAGAAAGGTGTGCAGACTTGCAGTGTCACCATTTCCATGTAGGGATTGAGCACAGGTCAGGTCAAGCCATGCAGATTTCACCTTATTTAGCATGAATTCATGATGATTTTACTGGTGAGGTGCATAGACAGAGAAATCACATAAGCAAGGAATAAAGGTGCACAGATTTGCAGACTCATCATTTACATGTAGGGATTGTGCACAGGTCAGGTCAAGGCGTGCAGATTTCATCATATTTAGGATGAATTCATGGTGATTTTTACTGGTGTTGATCCCTTCAGAACAGAGGAACTAGTCCCAAGATCCCATTGGCAGCCTTGTAGATGAAGTTTTATAGTTCCAAATGTCTGGGCAGTTCATAGATGTGACAAGTCAAATTAAGCTCACACCTTTGGCACTAATGGAGGGTACTTGCTTTGCTAAATCTGTTTTTGGATGGCAGCCCAGTAATCCTGAATGTAGTCATGTTCCTTGTTCAGTTTTTTGTATACTTCCTCTTTATGTAGTAAGCCTTACAAAGTAGAACCAGTTAAAGAGAAGGGGGCCACTAAAGAATTTTATTTTTCTGAAGGGACTATAAAAGGCAGATCTGAAGAATTAAAGCTTGAACCCAACTCACAGGTCAACTCCTATGACGAAAGGGACTATAAAGGCAATTTTAGGGACATCTCTTCTCCTTAGAATGCTTCAAGTGTGTCAATGCTACAATCTAACCTTTCAACTTCAGGAAATAGTTTCTCATATTAAGAGATAATTGCATCTTCTCTACATGGCAGCAAATACCAGAGACAAAAATAGCATAGCAGGGACAATGTAAAGAATGCAAAGAACTTACATTGACATTTTGCTCCAGAACTTAGGACCTGTTTTCTTCTGAGGATGATAGAATGGTTCATAAAACATCCATTCAAGGGAAACGACAAGAAAGTGAAGGACGGCAAGGAGCCTTTAATATCAAAAGGAAAGGCTGATTGAAGTCTTATTTTGAGCAGTATCAGTGCTTTCCAGACAAGGTCAGTATCAGCTCTTGAGAGCATGCCAACCATCTGATGCTGACATTCGCTATGGAGCAGCTAAAGCTATTTTTCCTGTTTTATCAGGAAGCACCTTAGATGAAATTCTTGAATCTGTGAACTTCAATTATAGTGAGATGATCATCACTCTTTTCGAAGTTTGGGATGAAGTTATAGATAAAGGTGAGCCAGTGAGAGGAATATATGTGCTAAGCCAACAATTACTAAATAATAAAGTTTTCAATTCCAAGATTGTTTTAGAGGTAGTTTTGGTGCTCTTACCTGTCCACATACATAGGTAGTCCTAGGAGAACTTTTTTCTCCTATGATGCAGCTTGCCAACCAACAACCCCTACTATGATCCACAAATACCTAACCTCAGATGCCTATCACCCATTCTCTGGTCCATACATTCATTGGTCTAGCCTAATCATCCAATGAAGGTAGGTCATCTATTGTGACGTACGTTAACCATTTTTACATTCAAGTGCCTTCATTTAGATTTTAAGGCATTCTAGTATGGATCGCTGGTTGAAATTGGAGTATAGACCACTATTGGTTGTGTACTTGTTCCCTTACTTCACCTTGGTGGTTATCATTTGCCCCTAGTCCAATGTGACCTTTGGGCCTTTCTTTCATTGTCTAGGAGGGGCACAAATAGGAGGCTCTGATGATGGTAGTGTTCCATGTTTTTCATACTAAACACTTCTCATCATTCACTTCATTTCATTATCCCACTTTTTGACTGGTTGTTGTCAGTCCCTCATATTGGTTCCCTATTGGCCTTTTCCTATGAGAAGAAGGGGTTGGAAATACCCGAGGTTGATGTAGCTATAACAAAAAAAAAAGCATAAGCCAAATGTTGAAATGCAAAAGAGTGGCAAGGGATATGAAGGAATCAAAAGCCAATTATAGCTTGAGTTGTAGCCCCTCTTATATAGCCACTCATCCTCAGGAGAATCTATGTATATCATGCCTATCAAAGTAAAAGGAACTCTCAAAGAACATCCCAACCCCAATGAAGCTATAAACTGCCCATCATTAAAGTGGGATTATATCACCATCATTACATTATAAATCAATGAAGCTTTTTAAACAAGTCATATCAACCCAAAGAAAAAGGAAAATGAGGGGGCTTGGAAAAACAAAGGCGAGGGAAGGTAACTCAAGCAGCTAAGTGCTCCCTCTACAAAGGTGCTCATGGACAATGGTTTTACATAACCTAGTATAAGACTATGCACCTTTCATAAAGTAAATCCCAAGGCATAACACCTATCATTTGTACCTATCATTCGAGAGTGTCAGCCTAGCAACTATTCTTCCCTTTAGGGTTAGAAGCACCTAGTTGTTTATTTGGGGTAGCATCGGATGTGCTCTAGCCAAGAAATTTGGTAGCGAGGTTGGGGCACATCAGATCTCCAATACCCAGAAAGGGTTTGGGCAGATTCAAAATAGATCAGGAGATATTAAAATAATTAATATTTTTAATGGAGTCCTAAGTCTAAACTTAGGGAAAATAAAATATTAATGTGTATTAATATGAATCTGTGTTAGAATGGTCCAAATGACAAGGATCAATCCAGATCTAATCTTAGCCATTGATTATGGACTTAATCTTAGCAGTTGATATGTCAACAGGAAAAGTATAAGAGGAGGCTTGAGGGTCACTTGGAAAATACACCAGAGTGATCAATCATTCTATTCTCTAGAGCAGGGTTTGCTAAGAGAGATAGAATCAGTGATCGAAAATGCAGCTGAGGGGCATTGAGTACAGAGAGACAGAGAGGCAGAGATAGTGCTGGGAGATCAGCGTAGGAGCCACAAAGAGTGACGCAGTAGCAGCCAGGGCTCACGTAGGGCCACGCAGAGGTAGTTGGGAGTTGCGCAAAGCTTCAGAGAGGCCAATGTTGCTGACATAGAGGGCTAGAACGCTGACGCGGACACACTGAGGGTGATGTCAGGCCAGCGCTGGATAGAGACGGGCTGACGCAGTCCAGAAAGGCAGACACTGGGTTTCTGGGGAAAATTTGAGATGAGGAGCTGTCGGAAGGATTATCTGGGGTTTCAGCCGGGAAATTTGTCTCAAACTGAGAGGTATTACTGCCAAGGAAATTCTTTGTTGGGTAGGCCAAATTTGGCACCCAGATTGTACTCTGATATTGCTTAATAAGAAAACCCTCAGATAGTTGCACCAGTTTTCCCACATTGGGTTTTTCCGGGGACATTGGTCCAAAAATAACGGTGTCATTTGGTGTGATTGTTTCTGTTTCCTTCAATTGTTGATCTGTAATATGTTGAGCATGCACTAGTGTTTATTTTCAGTATTTACATTGTAAATAACTTGTTAAGTAACAGAACAAGTAGGTAGGAATAAATAAGATAAAGTGCATGGAGGGTTTCTAACTGGTAGACTTAGAAACTTCATCATGGTATCAGAGGGTGATTGCAAATCATAGGAGGACTGAGGACATCAGCCAAGTGAAGCAATAGCAGTAGAAAACAGTTGTCCCGAGGTGACAGAAGTTGTTTCTAGCAAAGCAGCAACAAGGGAAGGGTGATGCAGTGTCTGCATCATCAAGGGTGAGCAAGGAAGAGGTAGCGCAGAGGCTAAGGAAAGCAAAGGGAGCCTCACAGAGAGCCACGCAGAAGCTAGGAGGGCTGACGTAGTTGGCTGAGGAGGTCAGGTTGCTGGTGTTAGGATTGCACAGAACCTAGGAGCTCTCACCTTTAGGTTGTTGGGGTTTAGAAGGCTGTGGGAATATTGCAGAGTGGAGCTGGTGAGGTACTGTAGTCAGAACAATACACGATAGGGCAAGGCCAAGAGGGGGGAGTTTCTACCGAGGGTTTCTAGCCAAGAAACCCGGATCAGTGGTGAGGTTGCACAGACGATCAGAGTAGGGGGCATCTCGACAACGGCAGGAGGATTTCCAGGAGGAAAATCAAGACTCAGAGGGAGTCAGATCGAGAACTTCCAAGAGGGAAGTAGAAGAGCATCATGGCACTACACAAAGTAAGAGACCAGGATAGACTGGACAAAGCGTCGAACTTCGCAGTCTAGAAGGCCAGAATCTTATCTGTACTTGGCAGAAATCGTGTCAAGAACCTCGCCTTGAAGGTTATAGCTATCCCAGTCGACCCCAATGATAACAACAAGTATGAGGAGGCAATGGCGAGGGCCAAGAGCATCATCCTTGATGAGGTCAAGGACCATGTAGTACCACACATTGTCGAGAAGGAAATGACATATGAGATGTGGGAGGCCCTCAAGAAATTGTACCAGCATACATCTGCACAGAGAAGAATGTTACTAGAGAATTAGTTGAGGTCGTACCAGATGAAGGAGGGAGAACCGATTGACACCTTCCTCGGAGGACTGAACGAGATCCGAGATCAGTTGACTGCGATAGTAGCCACATTGGATCAGGAACTGATAATGAGGACGGCCCTAAATGCAATCTCAGAAGACTGGGAGGTATTTGTCTAGACTCTAGAATATACTGGGCAGAGGGACTCTTCCACCTTGGGATAAGATGTGGGTTGCTCTTCGCCAAGAAGAGATCAAACGGCAGTCAAAGACGAGTAGCAGCAGCAAGGGGATCAAAGACAAGCAGGGGGACGAGGATGTTGCCCTAGCATCTGAGGGAAAGCAAGGAAAGCGGAAGAAGAAGGATCTCTCCAAGATCAAGTGCTTCCACTGTGGGGAGCCGGGTCATTATGCGACCCAGTGTCCAAGGAAGAAGAGTAAGGGAGAGTCTTCCGAGACTAAGGCAGCGCCAACAAGGGCAAAGAAGGAAGTGTTGACAGACGATGAAGGGAGAGTCTTCCGAGACTAAGGCAGCGCCAACAAGGGCAAAGAAGGAAGTGTTGACAGACGATGACTGTGCCATGAGTGCACACGCACCACTTGAAAAGAAGTGGTGAGACATTGAGCTGTAGTCAGGCAAACTACAAGCAATCAGGGGCAGGATCCTCAAGGTACCCAGCCTCTTGGATTAGACCTTGCTACAGGAGCCCTGAAGAGGAGTAGCAGGATTGGCTGAGTCGAGTAGAGATGGATGCGGATGAAGCGGCAGAGAGAGCTACAGTGCAGGAGTCCCGAGATAGCGTGAGGCTAGCAGGCTGCAGCAGTGCGAGAGGCACAAGAGTGTTGCACCAGTGCAGGATGGCACAGAGAGGTGTGCAACAGTGCGAGATGCAGGGAGTTGCTGCAACAGTGCAGAGGTCAAAGAGGGAGCACTTGTTAGCAGCAAAGGGAGCTTCAACATCAGTGGGTGTCTCTAGCCCAATAGGGAGGTCAGATTGGGAGATCAGTTACTTACTTCTCAGTAACTGAGTTGCAGTGCAGCGATGGGTAGCACGATGCAACATGATGAGAAGAGGTGCAGTGCTGGGAGAAAAGACCAACAACAGCACAGATGCAGAGGGAGCTGTCGTACAGATAAAGCACTGGCAGTGGCGGGACCATGGGCAACAGTACAGGATGTAGTAGTGGAGAGGATGTTGGGCAGGAAGGCCTAGCATCAACACAGGTACCGATGTCGGATGATCAGAGTAATACTCAGTGAGGAGTATTGCTAGAGCACAGTCCTCACTAAGAGGGAGTGTTGAATTGGGGTAGCATCAGATGTGCTCTAGCCACGAAATTTGGTGGAGAGGTTGGGGCACATGAGATCTCCAATACCCAAAAGGGTTTGGGCAGATTCAAAACAAATCATGATATATTAAAATAATTAATATTTTTAATGGAGTCCCTAAGTCTAAACTTAGGGAAAATAAAATATTAATGTGTATTAATATGAATATGTGTTAGAATGGTCCAAAAGTCATGGATCAAGCCAGATCTAATCTTAGTCGTTGATTAGGGACTTAATCTCGACTGTTGATATGTCAACAGGAAAAGTATAAGAGGAGGCTTGAGGGTCACTTGGAAAATTCACCAGAGTGATAAGTCATTCTATTCTCTAGAGCGGGGTTTGCTAAGAGAGATAGAATCAGTGATCGAAGTTGCAACTGAGGGGCATTGAGTACAGAGAGACAAAGAGGCAGAGATAGTGTCGGGAGATCAGCACAGGAGCCAGAGAGAGTGACGCAGTAGCAGCCAGGGCTCACGCAGGGCCACGCAGAGGTAGCCGAGAGCTACGCAGAGCTTCAGAGAGGTCATTGTTGCTGACGCAAAGGGCCAAACGACTGACACAGGGCCTCCTAAGGCTGACGCAGACCCATTCAGAGTGACACAGGGCCAGCGCTGGGCAGAGAGGGGTTGACGCAGTCCCGAAAGGCAGATGCTAGGGTTTCTGAGGTAGATTTGAGCTGAGGAGCTGCCGGAAGGATTATCCGGGGTTTCAGCCAAGAAATTTGTCTCAAATTGAGAGGTATTACTGCCAAGGAAATTCTTTGTTGGGTAGGCCGGATTTGGCACCCAAATTGTACTCTGATATTGCTTAATAAGAAAACCCTCAGATAGCTACATCGGTTTTCCCTCATTGCGTTTTTCCGAGGAAATTGGTCCAAAAATAACAGTGTCATTTGGTGTGATTGTTTATGTTTCCTTCAATTGTTGATCTGTAATATGTTTAGCATGCACTAGAGTTTATTTTCAGTATTTACATTGTAAATAACTTGTTAAGTAACAGAACAAGTAGGTAGGAATAAATCAGATAAAGTGCATGGAGGGTTTCTAACTGGTAGACTTAGAAACTTCATCACTAGTAGGGTCATGTGATAACCCTTTCATACCTACGTATGGTAACATGTGCACAATCATAAGCTAGTAAGACATTTGAAGATGATACTTGTGTGAATTGTTTTGATGGCTTTGACATTAAATATGGTCCACCTTGATGCTCTTATGGTTCTTGTACCCATGATGTTGATTTCACTTGATTCCTTGAGTATGTGTTAGATGTTTCCTCCAGGTGCATCCAAGATCCCTTGAGGGATGATATGATTCTTCTCCAGCTCTTCATAGATGATGTCCAACCACTTTGATGATAACGTAGAGCACTTCAACAAAGGATGTTGGGCATATTTTGGGGACGTTGACCTTGAGGGTGATTTGGCACAATTGAGGAGACCATCCCTCAGCCTCAGACCTTGGACATTGGTGATCCAACCTAGGACATTGCTTGGAGATTAGGTGTGCTAGGAGTTTTTTGTAAATATATTTTTAAAATTATCTCGTCAGCAAGTTTTTTGACCTTCAGTTTTTCTATTGAGGGGGGTAAAATAAAAAGTGATATTTAGTGTTATGATGGAGTGTTAACACTCATTGAGTGTCATTAGGTGTAACTAATACATATGTCACAATATATGATAAATATGTGACCAATGCAATTTCAGATGCCATAGTTGGGGGTTAAGATTGTGTTGCAAATATTGCTAGTTTTTCCCAATGTTTATATTTTTCAGATTTTTTGGCGATATTTCCCAACATTTTTTTATGTTTTCCCTAATATTTTCAATAAGCTTATTTCCAGATCCCCAGAGATATATTCTTTGAAATAATATTTGTAGTTTTTCAGGTTTAAACAAGCTAACCAACTAGGGCTCCTATAAATATTTCATCTATGGGGATATATAATGTGTAAGAGAAGTATCGTTGCAGCATGAGTAACAAAGTTAATCATTTATTTACTCTCTCCATTATAATGTTTGAATTCTTGCACCCTAATTTCCTACATGCAGTGCCTAGAATATAATCTTTAACCATAACCATCAGTTTTAAAGAGGGGGGATATCCAATGTTTTACCCTTTTGTGACTCTTCTGATTAACAGAGTTCTGCCCCCAATCAAAGTACTACAAATTTTCTGCCTCCAGTATTAGAAGCTGTTCATATTGGAAATATATGAAGCACGAAAACTATTACATACCTGGTTGGAAAAGAAGTTTGTCCTTTGAGGTGTTTCCCCATTATTAGCAAAATTGTGGACAATTTTATCTAAGCAGGGAGGAAAGGGAGATCACTAAACAGTAAACACACAGTTTGAAAGTATTAGCAGCTCTTTCCACACCAATTTATAGTATATACTGTCCCTCATGTTAAAAAAGTTATTTTTTTATATGTTTGTTCATTTAAGGCTGGATTTATAAAATGCTTAAGACCTATGTTCATCTTGAATATTTGACTCTGATATAATTTTGTAATATAAATATATGTTAGCAATTTAGTGGAAACATGGTGAATTCAAGTCACTTTTCCTTGTGCGTTTATAATTCATATCTTACAAGAAATATGGCGAATTCAAGAAAAACCTTTCCTCTTGGGTTTATAAAGTGCATCTTCCCAGGATTTTTTGTTTTTCTATATTTCATACAGTGTGATCACTTATCATTTAGAGCTTTAGCTGTAATGAAGGAGCAACAAAAGGATTTTATTGTCATGATTTTCATTTAATGGGTGACCTGTTGACAATAGATCAATCAATCATAGACATTAGCCTATATTGTCACTTAAAACTTAAAATAGTTTATCCATTCTAGTCTAAACTTGTATTCTACTATGAAATAGATGTTAACAATGAATTATATTGGAGAGGTCAAATGAACAAGATAGAGCGAAGGACCTTTCAGGATGATTGAGAAATAGTTTGTTGATGTGGCAAGGCTTGGGATCTGGAATGAAAAATTCTGCAGCAGTGCGATCTGGTAAACCTATCTCCCATATAGTAGGGCCATCTCTTGGGGGCTCATAGATCAAGATCCCAACATCTATCCTACAACCTGCAATATATCAGTTGACATTGTACATTTTTCATCAGCATGGGAAGCTCAGTGATTCTTGATAACAATGCACTTTCATCCTAATGCACAAATTGATCCAACTCGACCACATAATGGTTATTTTAATGTAAAAAACTATTTAAATATTGGAAACAGTCTTGATAAAATAATAATCGTTACTATCAAGATTCAAATTTCTAAACCATATGCCAAATGGATATAAGTAAAAAACAAATGTATTAGTTTCTTTTCGTCACTAACCCTTTTAAACAATATCTATTCCCTGTAATGATAATCACCTCTAACAAAATGCTATTGAGGATGCAAATTTATCTGGATACAACTTATGTACAAATAATAAAAAATTGTTGAACTTCGTCATGTACTTTATAGCATTATAGTATCAAACACAGCATTGATTACTGAGAACTGATTGTTGTGGAGGTCAAACCACCAGCTTTAGAATGGGGTGGAAAACCCTCAATGCTCACAGCAAGCCACCACTGAATACCAGCCTCCTACCGAGTGTAGCATGATTACTTGGTGTTTATGATTGGGCATGGAGCCTTATGATTATAACTATATCTCCTAGACTTATAATTTTTTTAATAAAAACGTTTCCACCAGGTTGTAAATCTGGTGGTCATTTTGGTAATTAGCCATGCCGATAATGACCTTACTAGTGCTTGTGGCAGCTAGTTTATGACCCTCCTTTTTTCGTATAAAAGATGACCATGTACATATTCTTTTGTCAATATTTAAAAGAAGATTTTATTCCAAATAAAAAGAATTAATAGTACCTCTGGCCTTTATAGGAATTTACAGGGTAACTTCCTCAGATAGAACACCAAAGGACACCACTCAAACAAATTACAGATCAATACACCAGTATTCTTGATGTGGTTAAAACCCTCAAAGAGGGAAACAGTCCACAGCCTGAGCCAACGCAGCCACTTCAAGCAATTTATTAATAAAGAAAGAAAATTTACATAAACTTCTCTCATGAACGGTCCCCCTACACATAACCCTCCATGCTCTTTAAATAGAGATCAAGGAACAATCAGGTGTTAAGCCACGGATCAAGTGTCGATAATACCGAGGAGAGAATGAATCGTTGGATTACTTCATGTCTAGAACATATCGTGACCGTCGGATTGTAAGTTACAAAAGTACATAGTAAAGAAACACACATTATCTAACTCTACACTAGACCAAGTTATACTTAACTATTTCCTATGTGTCGGAATATCCTAACATCCCCCCTTAAGAACAACTTGGAATAGGATTGAAGGATGTACAAATATGACACAATAAGAGAAGGACGGAGGCATTAGAGCCTATCCCTCCTTAATGACAACTTCTTGAACTCCAACCATAAATCGAAGTTTAGTAAACTTCGCCTCTATGAGAGCCTTTGTAAAGATGTTTGCAACTTGATCATCGGTTGAACAATATTGCACTTCAAGAACATGGTCATGAATGAGTTTTCTGATGAAGTGCATTTGTAGTTCAATGTGTTTGTTGCCTTGATGTTGGACTAGTTCTTTGCATAGTTGAATGGCACTTTGATTATCACACCAAAGTGTAGTCGGATGCTGCGGCTGAAAGCCAAACTCTAACAGAATCTGACGAAGCCATCGGGCTTCCTTACTAGCTTCTACGGCACAACGATACTCTGCTTCTGATGAAGAAAGAGAAATGGCACTTTGTTTCTTGCAAGGCCATGTAATAGGTCCTGAACAAGAGTGAAGGCATAACCTGCAGTCGACTTCCGATCATCAGGGTCACCAGCCCAATCGAAATCAGTGAAACCAACCAATAGAGGAGATGCTTCTCCACTATAATGAATCCCAAACTGAACTGTACCTCGAACATAGCAAAGTATTCTTTTAACTTCTTTCCAATGACTTTCATGTGGGTTTTGCATAAACCGAGCAATAAGGCCAACAACAAAGGAAAGGTCGGGACAAGTATGGGTCAAATACAAAAGTTTTCCTACAAGCTCACGGTATAAGGTAGCATCAAATTTAAGGGAAGTACAAGTGACTGAAAGTTTGTCTCCAGACTAAAAGGGAGAAGGGGTTGGCTTATAGTCTTCCATGTGAAAATGGCGTGGAAGATCACAGGCATACTTGGAATGGGGGTTTGCAAGACTTGAAGACCAAGAAAATAATGCAAGTGTCCTAAGTCTGTCATTTCAAACTTCATTTTAAGGCTAGACTTCACATGGTTTATAAGGTTGGGATCACTACCAGTAAGGATAAGATCATCAACATAAAGAACAAGAATGATAAGATACTTACCCACTTTCTTGGTGTCGACAGTATTGTCAGAATGACACCTAGAATAGCCAGTATCTAAAAGAAAGCTATCCATTTTGGCACACCAAGCCCAAGGGGCTTGCTTGAGACCATAAAGGGATTTCTTAAGCCGACATACAAAGCTGGAGTCTATTTGTATAAAGCCAAGAGGTTGTTCCATATAGATTTCTTCATGCAAGTCCCCATGCAAAAAAGCAGATTTAACATCCATCTGATGGAATTCCCATTTGAAAGAGGCAGCAAGGGAAAGAATAAGGCAGATAGAGTTCATTTTGGCAATAGGGGAGAAGGTTTCAGTATAGTCAATGCCTTCAACTTGTGAAAAACCCTTAGCAACAAGACGAGCTTTATGTTTATCAACTTTTCCATCTGGTCCATACTTGGTTCTGTAAACTCATTTGCATCTAACAAGTTTTCATCCCTTTGGAAGAGGAGCGAAATCCTATGTATCATTTGCCAATAATGAACAATATTCTTCATTCATAGCTACGTCCCAATCTGGATGGCCTAAAGCTTCTACAAAGGTGCCAGGATCATAATTTGCTAAAGCTTGAGCCAGTAAAGAAAAGTCTCTATCGAACTGAGAACGTGTACGTCATTGATCTGTAGGATCACCTGCAAGAGCACCTGCTGCATCCCGAGTAGCACGGACCCATTATGGAAGCTGAGGAGCTGAAGGAGGATCTTGAGAAGGTGGGGGGGGGGGGGATTTTCATCCTCGCTGTCATCATCTGAAGAAGAAATATTTTCATAAGTAGAAGGGATAGAGAGAGGTGGCACATCCACAGAACTAGGCTCGTAGGCCTATATATTTTCAAAAAACTTTACATCTCTTCTAATGTTAACATTTTTGGACTTACGTGGAATAAGTCTATATCCTTTGACATCTTCAGAATATCCAACAAAAATATGTTTTTCACTCTTCGGTTCTAAAGCTTTATGTTTCTCATCTGGAATATGGGCCCATGCTTCACTTCCATAAACACGAAAGTGACTTACATCTGGTTTAATTTAACTCCATGCTTCTTCTAGAGTGATATTATTTAAAACCTTAGATGGAGTGTGATTTACTATGTAATTTGCACAGTTAATTGCTTCTGCCCAAAAATTAAGACTAAGTCCTTTAGATTGAAGCATACAATTAGCCATTTCCTTTAAGGTGCGATTCTTCATTTCAGCTACACCATTTTGTTGCGAAGTATATGGAACAGTATGTTGCATTTGAATTCCATGCTTAGTGCAAAAGTTGATGAATTTGTTTTTAACATATTCTCCGCCATTATTAGATCTTAGCTTAAGGCCAAGAACATGTTAAATACTTCTCTTGAGTTTTAATTAGTATAACTAAGTGTGTTTGGAGAAATCATCAATGAAAGTTAAGAAATACTTGTAGCCAGGGAATGAAACAACTGGAAGTGGATGACATAAATGACTATGCACAAGCTGTAAAGGGGTTGAGGCATGCCAAGAGGCACGTTTTTCAAAACTATCCCGATGATGTTTTCCGAGTACACATCCGGAACAAACACCATCTCTGCAAGATACCATAGGAAGACCTGTCACCATATTTGAGCGATAGTTTAAGTGACCAAATCGCTCAAGCCAAAGCGTGCTCACTTCATCATTATGAGCAAAAAATACTGAGGGAAGAGTTGATGACCCAAAGTTGTTAAACTTATACAACCTTGTAGAATCATCAGCAATGCCAGTAGCTAAAATCTGTCTAGGATCTCTTAGGTCCTTAATTACAACATCGTGAATTGAAAATTCAATGGTTTTACCTTCACCTAAATGATTTATCTGATATACAAATAGAAGGTTGCAGGATAAGGTTGGGACACATAATACATCATTAAATTGACCATTGTCTAGATGAACAGTTCCAGTCCCTACAGCACTAAGAGATCTTTCATCAGCAACATATATATTTTTGGTGTTACAATCATTTAAAGAAGAAAACATGGCTTTGTTTTTGGCCATGTAATAAGAAGCTCCAGAATCAATGAGCCACTCATGAGAATGAGAAGAAGAAGATACATTTAGTGCACAACCAGACCGAGATGCTTGACAACCACATGCAGAAAGTGCTATACATAAAGATGAAGTTGAAGAGTGCTCCAAATGTTTGTTATGCTTCTTCATTGCTACTTCCAAGGCTTCCATCTTCTTAAAGCATTTAGATTCTAAGTGGCCATCTCGATTACAAAAGTTGCAATGTATATCAATCTTCTTCCCTTTGTTTTTATTTGCCTTATCATTTTGTTGAATTGATTTTTCATTTTGAGACTGAAATTGCGTAGGACCCTTGTTTGGTTTACGACCATTCCTTTTAGGATATTGCTTCTTAGGATTCTTTGAATTTGGTTGTTGTTGGGCGGCAAAGGCTTTCTTAGAAGAGTTTCCAAGATTAAGAAGACCAGGATGTAAGAATTTTTCTTGTTCTCTTATTAAAAAATCACAAAAGGAATCAAAAGAGGGGGACTTGTAGTCTTGTCCTTGAGAAATAAAGGCTTCTCTAATAGAATGGAAGGTGGAAACAAACACAGAGTAGGATGGTCCCAACATAGTAAGAATGGAATAGATAAGGCTACCATCTCCTTTCTTTACCTTAACACTGTTAGCTTTGCTCTACAAAAGGGTCAAAAATGGATTCAAGACACTCTCAAGGGCTGCAAACACACTTAGATGCATGTCAAAGGATCCATGGAAGCTGTTAAAATCTCCAAGATGTGATTAAAAGCCTTCCACCGAATAAAAAGTTGCAAGAGAAAAGCCCTTAAGGGAGCAAAAATACACTATCGGGAGGCCTAAAATGCTTAAAAAACCATAAAAAACCCAAATCGCAGGCTTAAAGGTCCGAAATCATATCAGCCATTGGATCTGGCCGATCAACGGCCCAGATCGCATCGGCATATCGCAATCGAAGAAGGCAGGCAATGGCAGCGACGTGGGAGATTGCCGATCGGCGTATCGGCGGGTTGGAGCATCGGAGCAATCAGAGGTATCGGCGGTGGCATAGCGATGCGATATAGCGATTCGATCAGAACCATTGATCGCGCATCAGGATCAACGGCCGAGATCATGTCGCAATGGAGGACTTACAAAGGGGTCGGGGCATTTATATCTGCCGATATGCGATTGCGATCGCATCGCGTCAGTGTATCGCATCGGCGTTTTCAAAGGGGGCAGGGCCTTTCGCACAGTTATATTTGTGACCCGATGAGGCGGACCCGATGGCGTTATAAGTGATTTTTATAAAATTTCAGGTCCGCGCTCAGGCCATTTTCAATGAATTTTGCGCATTTTCATAGTATAAATGAAATATAAGGGAGGCCTTAGGCAAGCGCCGATAGCGATGAAGCCCGGACCCGAATGGGTCCGGGAAGTGAAATACATTTATTTTCAAGTCCGCCAAAGGGGATTTCTCAGCTTTTGCAGCATTTTTCAATGTATTTTGAAACATAAAGGAAAGCGAGGGATCGGAGGCATCGGCCCAGATCAAGTCGACATTTCGCAATCGGGGATACCAAGGGTGCTCAACACTTTCATATATGCCGATGCGATGGAACCGGACCCGATGGATTTTCGAAACAGAATCATTTGATATTTGAAGTCCGCCAAAGCCATTTTTCATGATTTTGCAGCATTTTTATGTGTTATTTCAAAAATAAAAAGACAGAGGATTGGTCGGCTGCAATATGCATTGTGACCCGAAAGGCGGACTCGATAAAGAAAATAGGCATGAATGAACCTTTTAAAGTCCAAAATGAAGCAGTGTTGGGCGGGAATGAGCAGTTTGACAGCGCTTCAGTCATGATGAGCCGTTTTAATGATCAAAGACTTCATTCAATACACAGTATGGCCGAGGAGGAAGCAGGACACTACCGATCCAGTTAGAGCATTCAATGGTTATGGGTTTCACCCATATTTCACTCCACCTGCCCAAGGAGGACCACAAAGCACCAGAGAGGGTCAAATCTATTTAAAACTCAGACAGATTTGTATCAGAGGCCCGTTTCTAAGTGTAAATGTGGTTGGTGGCCATTTATGGACTCCTCCACGCATTGTTTAGCAGAGATATTTTGTATTGTAACACTATATATACTCAGAAGAGAGAATGTAAGGGATTCGATGAGTGTTTGATGAATGAGAGCTTATTGTAGCCTTTTAACTTCTGGAGACTGTAAATACTATGAGACCTGTAGCTTCTGGTCTTGATTTCCAACAAATATAAGCTTCTTTTGCTGTCACCTGCTCACTTTTCATTTCTTCTATGTTCTAGGCTCTGCCTGCATTGCATTTATTTGATGTGCTGTGAATATTTAGCATGTGAGGGGCTGTCATCCAACCTCTGTGCTACAATTTAGTGGTTCATTGATTTTGCTTGCAGATTGTTGTTGTTTAAATAACAGAGAGCTGTCATCCTCTTTGTATATTGAATAATAGTTTTGCAGACCTTCTAATTGGTTGCAGCTGGCCATTACAGGGTCCTGTGCATCTGCTGGTGCAATCAGTCTTCTCCATCATCACTTTTACCTTAAACTGTGAGTAGTTGGTAGTTGAAAGCCTTGTAGTTTGGGGGTCTTCACCCATGTCTGGGGATAATCATAGTAGGAGTGGTTATCTGGCTTAACTGTGCTGCACATCTTCCATTTATCCATCATTTTATCCAACAAAACTGTTGAATTTTTAATGTTCCTGAGCATCACCGATTTACAGCCTAGGTGAGTTTATTGGGGTGATAACATTAATTGGCGTCGTTGCCGGGGAGAGAGGAGAATCGGAGCTCAAGCTT
Source organism: Pinus tabuliformis (assembly GCA_031772625.1). NCBI lineage: Eukaryota > Viridiplantae > Streptophyta > Pinopsida > Pinales > Pinaceae > Pinus > Pinus tabuliformis. The sequence goes on along the minus strand of CM062805.1, from coordinate 1,236,167,603 downwards.
CCCTGGGAGAACGACATAGTTTCAAGCTTTGATGACAGACAAGGTTTGAACACAACATTGGTTGTAATCATCTGTCTGGCGACTCCATTGGTGGAAAACCATCCTTTGGTGACTCCACTTTGAAGTTCTGGCTCAGTTTGCAAGGCATACTCGAAGAAATCCTCAGAAATCTCCAGCTAAACCGTTTCTTGACCCTGAAAGAATTGTTAAATCGAAGAAATCATCAAAGAAAGGGGCATCAAGATCAGGTAAGCCTAAAAACTCTGATTTATCTCTGAAAAATGAGTTTATAGCTAAAGAATCACAGCCTGAAGTCTTGGAGCCCGGCGCTATTAATAAAGAAATTACTTCAGAGATTAGTTCAGCCCCTTGTGTAGTCAGTTCCCCTTTGAATCTCAGTCCAAAGAAAGCCTCCTATACGGTCCAAAATATCCCAATATCTCTGCCATCCATCGCATTATTTCCTACTGCTCCATCTGTTAATGTTCCTCCACATATTCCAAATATGGCAGAACAGCAAGCACCCACTAGGATTGAGAGGATTGTTGCAGCTAGATATGGACCTCTGGTATTGCCTGTGCCTCTAAATCCTATGCCTGTGGGAGAATATCAAAAATATATGCCTAAATTTACTGGAACAGAGGGAGTGACAGCAGAAGAACATCTTGAAGCCTTTTACAGTTATGCTGATAACTTAGATATAAGTGAGAATGATGTATGGATGAGAGTTTTTGTCCAAAGCCTTGATGGAGAGGCTAGGAAGTGGTTTAGAGAATTACCCCAGGGATCTATAACAGATATTGAAGCATTAGATGATGCATTTTTGAAGCAATGGGGAGATAAGAAGGACTTGTTGTATTATCATACTGAGTTTGGAAATCTGAAAAGAGAAAAAGGTGAGTCTTTGCCTGACTTTAATAAGAGATTTAATAAAATGTACAGTAAAATACCAGCTGAGGTAAAGCCTACCCCCACCACTACCAAACTCACATATGCCAATGCTTTTGACCCCGATTTCTGCTTATTGTTGAGAGAAAGACGATGTGCTACCTTGAATGATATGCAAGAAGCAACCTGGAGGTGGAATCCAATATTATGGCAGCAGAGAAGTTGAAGAGTCAAGTTGATAGAAGAAGGATGAGAGGTGAGACCTCTTCTTCCTCTGCCTCTACTTCAGAGCCTAAATTAGACAAAATGACTAAGATGATAGAGTCATTGGCTGCTGAAATTTCTAAGCTAAAGGTTGAGCAGGCTTCAGGCAAAACAAGGCAGCAAAACACATTTGCTCCAAGAAATCCAAACCCATTCAGAAAAGCAAATGATCAGCTGCAAATTATGCAAAGGGGTGAAGAAGCAAAAGAAGATCATAAAGTCAAAGCTCCCTTTCAAAATGCAGTCATGGAGGGGGAACAATCTGGAGAAGATGAGGATGAAATCCACTGCATGGAAGATAAGGGCAGCGCTGCGTTTTTATTATTTAATGTTGGCTGAATATGAAGAGTCATTGCTGCAAGAGCAAAACAGTCAGAGATGGGACAGTGGTGCTGTTCTACAATCTGGTGAGCAGCAGCGAAAATATAATCTAAGATCCAATGCAAAGAATGCCAAAGAAAATGTTGCACAAGAAGCTGCTGCCCAAACAGCTCCACAGAACAGTGTTGATAATATCGGTATCGGGAAAATATCGGCGAGGGTCCGGAAAATATCTTATCGGAAATATCGGCGAAAATATCGGCAAAATATCGGCAAATATCGGCAAGCATAAAAAATGCATAATATATTCATTTTTTTCAGATTTCTAAACATATAAAGCAATAACAACATGAACTAAACACATTGGCACATAAATATGAAGAAAACACTGATATATATGATGTCAAATAGAAATGATACATCAAACTTCAAAGGCGATACCAAATCCTGCTGATCCCTGATAGTGATAAATTGATAATTGTCCAATCAAGGACTCAAACAAAAATTAAAATAACATCACATAACTTAAAAGTGTAAGAGCAATAACAGTATAACTGCAACGCTGCAATTTTACAGGTTCAGCCATATCTTTATACAGGTTTACAGGTATGCTAACTTTGGCAGCAGAGTAATATGCTCATTGCTACCTATACAGCATCTATTACTTTGATCATGATGTTGGTTACTTGTTGACCCTCAAAAGCAAAGGGATTAAGTTATTAACTAAGGAGATAACACAGGCCTTAGAGTCACTTTCAGTGCATCTGCAAGTTGAGCATGGGTTTGCTTGTGATCTTCATCTCACTGATCAGTTAAAGTGGAGACTACGGTAGCAGGGTAGCCTTATCAGTCACAAATAGGCATCTTTTATTGTGTTTGCTATCTGTGATCACATGCTTCTGAAAATATTAAGGACAGTCACAAGGTTTTCAAATCTATGTGTCATAGTCAATAATAAATAATAAATATCATTTATGTAATCTGCAATCTTCACACAAAGGACCCTAGTCAAGCTATGTAGAAAAGAGTCAAAAGACATTAAAATCATAAAATATAAATGTATTCAATAACAGCGTTAGAGGACTGCGATTTGGCTGCTACAGGCAGTGTATACATTGAGGATATTATATGTCAAAAGTTTATCATGTAGGTTTCGATCTTGTTGTCATATAGATTACTCTGCCATTGTCATCATATAGCAAGGTCATAGTCATTGATATGCCAAGTTTTACTGCCATGTAGAGTCAACGCCATTTCTCTATGTCACTATCAAGCTTTTACCAATCGTTGCTCCTGTATAATTTCAATGCGAGACAAAGTAATCTTTGCCACTGTGTAACAGAATAATCGTTGCCACTGTATATGAGCAATGCTCACAGAATAGAGGCAAGCCATAGATAACATATGTGGGATAAATAAGAGCCATGCGATCAATGTAGAATACAAGCCACAAAATATAGATGCGATGACTGTAGAAGACAAACCATGCGATCACTGTAATAAGTTATAGACTGTGCGTATATAGTCTCGACTCTCCATGCATATAGAATGACGTGCATACCTGTAGGCTGGCCGCTGTAAACCCTCCTTCGCAGCCAAAGTTCAAACCCTCCGCACTGTTCGCACTCGCAGCGTCTCGACTCTCCAGCTCACGAAAATCAAATGACGCTTTGACGGTAAACAAAAACCCAATTTATAAACTCTGCCGGCGATATTCACCATCGTCGCGCGATTTTTATAAAAATATCGCCGAAATCTCGGATTTCTCGCGAGATTTTCAAAATGAGAAAATCGCGCGATATTTTCCAGCCGATATCTCGTTTTCAAGAAAATCGCGCGATATTTACGAATATCGCCGAAATATCGGCGATATTATCAACACTGCCACAGAATACCAGGCAAAGAAGACCAGCAGCTGATCCTGTCACCCTCAAAGCCCTTGTTCAAGAGGTAAAAACTGCTGATAAATCATTCTCATCTTTCAGTTTTGAGTCAGAAGTTTAGAAATTGAAAATAGCTGTGCCTCTGGCCGAGTTGGTAAAGAGTGAATTATTTAGAAAACCCATCCTTGAAGCCCTTGAACTGGAGTCTAAACAAACCTCCATTGACTCTGTCAATTTGCAAGATGACAAGCCTGCTATTGTGCTCAGCCCCATGATTGAACCTGCTGATAATAGTTCTCCATCTTTCTATGTTTCATTGACTATCCATGATAAAATCCTCCACAATTGCCTGCTAGACACAGGGGCCAGCCACAATCTAATGCCTAAAACTGTCATGGAAGAGTTAGGCCTTGATATCACTAGACCTTATCATGATTTGTTCTCTTTTGATTCAAGGAAGTTAAAATGCATTGGATTGATTAAGGATCTAGCCATTACCTTAACCCAGCTGCCCATGAAGAGTATGATGATGGATATAGTGGTGGTCGATGTCCCTCCGAAGTTTGGTATGCTGTTGTCTAGAGGGTGGATTAAGAGACTAGGAGGGACATTACAGAATGATCTATCTTATGCAACTATCCTAGTGTTTGGAGAAGAAAGCAGGAGATTATATAGAGAGGCACCACTGGCATATATCATTAGTGATGAGAAGAATCCTACAAACCATCCCATATATGCAGTGGACACTGAGTTTGGAACATGCAATCTCCAAATAAAAGAATCTCAGAAGGTCTCATTGCAGATTAGGAAACCAATAGCTCAGGCCGAGCATGATATAGGAAGTCAGATTTGGGAGATGTTCTTTGATGGAGCTTGTACCAAACAGACTGCAGGAGCAGGGGTGGTGTTAATATCTCCGTGGCAAGAAAGACTTGAATTGTCTTTGAAGCTGGTTTTTCAGGTCACAAACAACGTAGCAGAATATGAAGCACTGCTATCGGGCCTTCATGCAGCTAAAGACAGAGGAATAAAAAGGTTGAAGGTATTTGGAGATGCTGATCTGATAATTCAGCAATTAAATAGAACATTCCAAGCAAAGCATTCGAGGCTAAAAGCATACAGAGATGAGGTATGGAGAGTTAAAGATTTCTTTGATTTTTTCTACATTTCATACATTCCTAGAGCCCAAAATCAGCTTGCCGACTCCCTTGCTGTTTCAGCTAGTTTGTTCATCCCTCCATCGCCTCCCAAACTAGTTTATGAAGTACAAATGAAGTATAGGCCCTCCTTGCCTGATAATGTCCACCATTGGAAGGTTTTTGATGATGATGATGAGTTAAATAGGTTCCTTCAAGTCATTGATGAGTTCTCCGAAATGCAAATTGACCAAAATAATGATGCTTTGTTAGAAGATCCCAAGTCCCAGCTTAGAAATAAGATTGGCAAGAATAGCATAGTCCAGCTCCCTAGCAACCATATTCCTAAGGGTCTGATTCCTCTTGAGAGATTGTTTGACCACAATGATGTGCCTTACAAAGCTGCCCATAAAGAAGATCAATCTGTTGTGTGTAAGCATAATATAGGAAGCCCAGGTCAGCCCAAATTTATAAATCTGTCTACTAATCTATCAGCTGATCAGAATGCCGAATACTGCAAGTTAATGAGGCAATTTGCTGATGTGTTCGCTTGGGAGTACAGTGATCTGAAGACATATGACAAGAATATAATTCAGCATAAAATTCCGCTTGAGAAAGACACCATTCCTTTCAAACAGAAGCTGAGACCAATGAATCCTATGCTCCTTCCTCTGGTTGAGAAAGAAATTAAAAAGTTGCTAGTTGCTAAGATCATAGTGCCTCTCAGATATTCTAAATGGGTGGCCAATCTGGTTGTGAGGAAGAAGAATGGAGAAATCAGACTATGCGTTGATTTCAGGAATCTAAATAAATGCTCTAAAAAGGATAATTATCCTCTGCCAAAAATGGAGCATTTGTTACAGCAAGTCTCAGGTGCCAAAGTAATGTCTTTTATAGATGGATTTTCAGGCTTTAATCAAATCGCTGTGCATCCAGATGATCAAGAGAAGACAGCATTTACCACGCCTTGGGGCACGTTTATGTATGCCAAAATGCCGTTTGGGCTGATGAATGCTGGAGCCACCTTTCAGCGCACTATGGATATTGCTTTTGTGGGAGAGAAGGATAAATTTGTGCTAATCTACCTTGATGACATAACTGTCTATTCCAGCAGCCATCATGATCACTTACAACACTTAAAAAAGGTGTTTTTGAAGTGCAGAAGGTTTGGGATTTCACTCAATCCCAAAAAATCCCAATTCGCTTTGGAATAAGGCAAACTGTTGGGGCATGTAGTGTCTGCTACAGGTGTTCAAATTGACCCAGAAAGAGTCAAAGCGATTCAGGCCTTGGCGCTCCCAAGATCAAAGAAAGACATACAGTCTTTTCTGGGCAAAATTAATTTTGTAAGGAGGTTCATTCCGAATTTTGCAGAGCTGGTAAAGCACGTAACCTCCATGTTAAAAAAAGGAGCAGAGGTAAAGTGGACCGATGCAGCAAGAAAGTCTTTTGATTCCATTAAGAAGGCTATTATGGAAGTTCCTACTTTGATAAGCCCTGACTATAGCAAGGAGTTTCACCTATTTTCATTCGCCTCTAAGGATACCATCGCAGCTGTTCTGTTGCAGCAAGATGAAGCAGATCATGAGCATCCAGTGGCCTTTTTCAGCAAGAATCTGAGGGATGCTGAACTAAGGTATGATATCATTGAGAAGCAGGCTTATGCTCTTATCAAATCTTTGAAAGCTTTCAGAGTGTATATCTTGCATTCCAAAATAGTTGCATACGTGCCTTCTGCTGCAATAAAGGATGTCTTAACGCAGCCTGATGCTGATGGAAAAAGAGCGAAATGGATTGCAAAAATGATAGAATTCAACATAGAGCTGAAGCCCACCAAGCTGGTAAGAGGTCAGGGGCTTGCCAAGTTATTGGCTGAAGAAAATTGCAGGTCTTTGGACATGGATTTCTTGTTCACTGTGGCAGAAAATGGTCAAATAGAAGAGCATGAAACAGCTGAATCAGAGGATAAGCAGTCGGTGGCCGAGAATCTAGCTTCATGTAGCTGGTATGCTGCAATAATCAATTTCCTTCTAAAGCTAGAAGTCCCTTCAGAATTCTCTCAAAGTCAAGCAAGAACTTTAAAGCTCAAGGCAACAAAATATTGCATCAATGATAGCTTGCTCTACTGGAGGGATCCATCAGGAGTGCTTTTAAGATGCCTGGACAAAGAACAGTCAATAGAGGTTATGCAGCAATTCCATGACAGCATGTGTGGAGGACATCATTATTGGAGAACTACTGCCCATAAGATTCTCAGAGGTGAGTACTATTGGCCCTCTTTATTTTCTGATGCATTTGCTTTTGTTAAATCTTGTGACAGGTGCCAAAGATTTGAAGGAAAGTAGCAGTTAAAATCCCTGCCCCTAAAGCTAATAATTGCAAAAGGACCTTTTCAGCAGTGGGGCTTGGATTTCATTGGTGAAATCAACCCACACTCTAGTGGCCAGCACAGGTGGATATTAGTTGCCACTGATTATTTTACAAAATGGATTGAAGCAATCCCAACAAGGAAGGCTGATCATAATGTGGTCATGAAATTCTTATCAGAAAACATTTTTAGCAGATTTGGTTGCCCACATAAGCTTATAACAGATAATGCAGCAGCTTTCAAGGTAAAAGAGTTGGTGGAAATGTGTAATTCAATGGGCATTAAAATTGTTCATTCCACCTCCTATTACCCTCAAGGGAATGGTTTAGCAGAATCCTCTAATAAAAGTCTGATCAGAATAATTAAGAAGTTGTTAGAGGATAATAAGAAGAATTGGGATGCCAAGCTCAAGTATGCGCTTTGGGCAGACAGAGTGACCATCAAGAGATCTACAGGCTGCTCTCCTTTCAAGCTAGTATATGGTACCAATGTTGTTTTTCCAATTCAACTTACCCTCCCTGTGGCAAAGTTGCTCCAAACAGCGCAGGATGAAAAAGATGATATGGCCCATAGAATCACTGATTTAACAGAATTGTATCATATCAGAGAGCAGTTGATTGAAAAAGCTACAGCACATCAGAAAAAGATCAAGTCTTTGACAAGAAGGCAAAAAAAAGAGATAATTTGCAGGTTGGGGATTTGGTTCTAAAATGGGATGCATTTAAAGAAAAGAAAGGCAATCATGGGAAATTTGATGCTCTCTGGACAGGGCCTTTCATCATTTCACAGATTCAAGGGAACAACACTTTTATACTGAAAAGTATGGGAGGAGAAACAGCTTTTGATGGCCCAGTTAATGGGCAGTTTTTGAAAAATTATGTGATTTAAGGTCTTTGGCCTTAAAGCTGTAAATATTCTGCTTTTATCAGTTTTTAGTGTAGCTGTGGTAGACTCCATGCCCAATGGAACACTAGGAATTTTGGCTAATTTGTTTGTTGCTGGAAAGGCATTGATCTGCAGGTTCTTGAAACCTCACAGGGAGGATCTCATCCCCAGAAGGAGCTAGTGTTAGCTCTGCTCTACAAAAGGGTCAAAAATGGATTCAAGACACTCTCAAGGGCTGCAAACACACTTAGATGCATGTCATAGGATCCATGGAAGCTGTTAAAATCTCCAAGATGTGATTAAAAGCCTTCCACCGAATAAAAAGTTGCAAGAGAAAAGCCCTTAAGGGAGCAAAAATACACTATCGGGAGGCCTAAAATGCTTAAAAAACCATAAAAAACCCAAATCGCAGGCTTAAAGGTCCGAAATCATATCAGCCGTTGGATCTAGCCGATCAACGGCCCAGATCGCGTCGGCATATCGCAATCGGAGAAGGCAGGCAGTGGCAGCGACGTGGGAGATTGCCGATCAGCGATCGCCGATGGGCGTATCGGCAAGTCGGCAGGTTGGAGCATCGGAGCAATCGGAGGTATCAGCGGTGGCATAGCGATGCGATATAGCGATTCGATCAAAACCGTTGATCGCGCATCAGGATCAACGGCTGAGATCATGTCGCAATGGAGGACTTACAAAGGGGTCGGGGCATTTATATCTGCTGATATGCGATTGCGATCGCATCGCGTCGGCGTTTTCAAAGGGGGCAGGGCCTTCGCACAGTTATGTTTGCGACCCGATGAGGCGGACCCGATGGTGATATAAGTGATTTTTATAAAATTTTAGGTCCGCGCTCAGGCCATTTTCAATGAATTTTGCGCATTTTCATAGTATAAATGAAATATAAGGGAGGCCTTAGGCAAGCGCAGAAAGCGATGAAGCCCAGACCCATTCATGGGTCCGGGAAGTGAAATACATTTATTTTCAAGTCCGCCAAAGGGGATTTCTCAGTTTTTGCAGCATTTTTCAATGTATTTTGAAACATAAAGGAAAGCGAGGGATCAGAGGAATCGGCCCATATCGCATTGGCCCAGATCAAGTCGGCATTTCGCAATCAGGGATACCAAGGGTGCTCAACACTTTCATATATGTCGATGCGATGGAACCGGACCCGATGGATTTTCGAAACAGAATCATTTGATATTTGAAGTCCGCCAAAGCCATTTTTCATGATTTTGCAGCATTTTTACGTGTATTTTCAAAAATAAAAATACAGAGGATTGGCTGGCTGCGATATGCATTGTGACCCGAAAGGCGGACCCGATAAAGAAAATAGGCATGAATGAACCTTTTAGAGTCCAAAATGAAGCAGTGTTGGGCGGGAATGAGCAGTTTGACAGTGCTTTAGTCATGATGATCCGTTTTAATGATCAAAGACTTCATTCAATACACAGTATGGCCGAGGAGGAAGCAGGACACTGCCGATCCAGTCAGAGCATTCAATGGTTATGGGTTTCACCCATATTTCACTCCACCTGCCCAAGGAGGACCACAGAGCACCGGAGAGGGTCAAATCTATTTAAAACTCAAACAGATTTGTATCAGAGGCCCATTTCTAAGTGTGAATGTGGTTGGTGGCCATTTATGGACTCCTCCACGCATTGTTTAGCAGAGATATTTTGTATTGTAACACTATATATACTCAGAAGAGAGAATGTAAGGGATTCGATGAATGTTTGATGAATGAGAGCTTATTGTAGCCTTTTAACTTCTGGAGACTGTAAATACTATGAGACCTGCAGCTTCTGCTCTTGGTTTCCAACAAATATAAGCTTCTTTTGCTGTCACCTGCTCACTTTTCATTTCTTCTATGTTCTAGGCTCTGCCTGCATTGCATTTATTTGATGTGTTGTGAATATTTAGCATGTGAGGGGCTGTCATCCCACCTTTGTGCTACAATTTAGTGGTTCATTGATTTTGCTTGCAGATTGCGGTTGTTTAAATAACAGAGAGCTGTCATCCTCTTTGTGTATTGAATAATAGTTTTGCAGACCTTCTAATTGGTTGCAGCTGGCCATCACAGGGTCCTGTGCATCTGCTAGTGCAATCAGTCTTCTCCATCATCACTTTTACCTTAAACTGTGAGTAGTTGGTAGTTGAAAGCCTTGTAGTTTGGGGATCTTCACCCATGTCTGGGGATAATCATAGTAGGAGTGGTTATCTGGCTTAAATGTGCTGCACATCTTCCATTTATCCATCATTTTATCCAACAAAACTGTTGAATTTTTAATGTTCTTGAGCATCACCGATTTATAGCCTAGGTGAGTTTCTTGGGGTGATAACAAACACCTTCCAAGAGAAGTCTAAGGGTCTTGAACTTGGACAAAAAATATTCAATGGAAGAAAAATTATTGGGGTCCAACATAAGCAACTCTTTTTCGAGTTGATGGACTCTAATTTCATTTTTAATTCTAGAAACTTTAGTGAGCTATTTCATTTCTTCATTAGCGGTATCAAGTTCTGCGATATGGAATCTAAGGTCTGGAGAAATAGACATCCCTATCAACCCACGTCCTTGATCTTGTCTATTTTTCCATTTGGATGCCTTATCTTCATCTTTAGGTTTAGTTTCTTGGCCTGAGGCTATTCTGTAAAGACCTTTACTTCTAAGTAAATCCACAATGTAGGACCACCATTAGAAGTCGTTGGTGCTGTCAAGAATAACTTAGAATGGACTTTCCATTTTAATAGAAAGTGAAGCTGCAGATGCTAAAACTAAGTGTTCAAATGGAAAGATCTTGAAAAAATAGGCTGATTCAAAAAAAAAATAGCTCTAAAAACGACTACTAGATGAAGAAGTTATGGCTTTTTGAAGAAAAGTTGTTGAACATGTCGATGAAGTGCGTGAATGTGTGAAAGTGAATGATAATGTTATATTTAAAAAAAATTCCCCGTCCCCCCCCCCCCTCCAAACTTAATCTAATTAGCTCACTTTAAAAAAATATTTTATGTGACCCACTTTTATAAATAAGTAAAAGTCACTTTCACAATGGTACTTTATGAGCTACTCACTAAAATTGTAACTTAGATAAAATATAAAGAGACTTCAGAATTATAAGTGACTCACTTTTTATAATGGGTGAAAACACTTTTACATAAAGTAACTTTAAAACATAAGTTACATATGCTTTTTGAAAAGGTAACTCAACAAAAAGAAAGAATTGAACCCAAGACCTCTATTCTCATAAAGTAACTTTGGACCAAGTGAGCTAGTTTAAAACGTTAGTAATTTTTGGAAAAGATGAAGGATTTTTTTTATTTTTTTTTAGTCACTGAAGCTTTGGGGTGCATGCTTCCTTGAAAAACTCTTTTTGCCTACAAAACAAAAAACCACCCAACCCAACACAGATATGCAAAAAAACCAAACCTTATGGCTTGAAGTTAGCTTTCGCCGAAAACTAAATATTTTTCTCAATGTTTCTGACTTTCCAAGATCACACTAAGGCGTGGCGGAAAAGAGGATACGCATGAGAAAAATTCTTCCTTTCTGTTTCTGATTTGCCCAGATCGCACAGAGTCACGGGACAAAGAGCATACGCAGAAAAGAAAGGTCTAGATCCGGTAATAAAAAACAGAGAGCTAAATAAACCAAAATAAACAAAGAGATGAATAACTAAAACTGTGAGTAAATACTATATACCTCCAGATCTTAAAAATGACGTAGCTAGGGCTACCAGAAACCTTTTCGCGTGAAACAAAAGGGGTTCCTCACTAGAACAGATGCTCCTAACACAATAGAGCAGTCCTCTCGACCCGAAAGTAGTCAGAAACAAAAGATCTAGGAAACGAAAGTTGGACACAGTTGTACCGGCTTCGGATTTGGATCACCAACGGATGCAACCCTCAAATAGCTCTGATACCATGTAGGAATTTATAGGGTAAATTTCTCAGATAGAAAACCAAACGACACCGCTCACAAATAGATCACAAATCAATACACCAGTATTCTTGACGTGGTTAAAGCCCTCAAAGAGGAAAACAGTCCACGGCCTAAACTAACGCGTCCACTTCAGGCAATTTATTAATAAAAGAAAGAAAATTTACATAAGCTTCTCTCATGAACGGCCCCCTTACAAATGACCCTCCATTCTCTTTAAATAGAGATCATGGACCAATCAGGTGTTAAGCCACAGATCAAATGTCAATAATACCGAGGAGAGAATGAACCACCGGATCACTTCATGTCTAGAACATATCGTGACCGTCAGATTGTAAGTTACAAAAGTACATAGTAAAGAAACACACTTTACCTAACTCTACACTAGACCAAGTTATAATTAACTATTTTCTATATGTCGGAATATCCTAACAACCTTTTACTTCTATTGAGGACTTACTTTACAATGTAAGAACTAAACACAGACACGCTATTCCTAAAATTAGATTCATGTTGGATATTTAGAAACATTTCATAAACAATTTTACTTGCAAATTATTCCAATCAATGTTGAAAAGGAATTGGAAAAAAATTAGTGAGGATACAGAAAACAGTGTCAAAAAAATCGATGAAAAAATCGGAAAAAAACTGGCAAACATAAAAAAATACATAATATATTCATTTTAAACAAAAATTTAAACCAGTGAAGCACGACCCTTATAAGACCCTTCCAGACTAGCGGGTCTTGACGAGTCATATGCCGAAATGAGTCACTCTCATAGAAGCCGTGCATAAGACCCTTACCCACGTTGACTCGCATAAGAATTGCGTTGACTCATCGACTCGCATACGACTTGTATCAAACTCGTGCAAACCCTTATAAGGCCCGTCCCTGGCAGCAAATTTCGATTTTTTTTGTTTTTCTTTATTTTTCGATTTTTATTTTTATTATTTTCTATATTTTGCGAAGTCTTATATGAGTCTTATATGAGTCATACCTGATTCTGATACGAGTCGCCAAGTTAATAGCCAAACAAGTCTTATACGAGTACAAGTCATGCAACATTGATTTAAACATATAAAGCAACAACAACATTAGATAAACACATTGACACATAAATATAAAGAAAACACACACATTTGTGTGTGTGTAGTGGATGCCAAATAAAAATGATCTGTCATTGTCAATATTGAATCCTAAAGTCTGATAGTCATCCAATCAAGGACTCAAAAATAGAGAATCAATACAAAATGACATGACATGTATAAATGTATATCATCATAATGAGGTAGATGTACAATGACAATAAAAACAAAACTAGCAACTAGCTAATGACCTCTCCCCCTTTTACGAGAAAAGACGATATGTTATTTGCTAGGCCTGCCCCTAACAACAAAAGTCCTTGGCACTGCAACAAGTGTCTAATGGTGACTAGTAGGCATAGAACTAGGCTCATTAGTCTCTCTAAAAGGTGGTGTTGAAACTTGATAGTGCTACATCCTCTTATGGCTCGCTCCTCCTCCTCCTCTTGTTCCTCTTGTTGTTCTACCAAAGAGCTTAACTCTATTAAGAAAAGGGAAAATGAGACAATGGAAGAGTTCAACCAAAGATTTAATGGTATCCTTAAAGATATGAATCAAGATTACAAGCCACCTGACAAAACAATGTTGGAGCAATATCTTAAAGCCTTTGGTATTGGCACTTAATATGAGACAAGACATGTCAAACCTGCTAATTTAAAGTAGGGAATTCAACCCCTTGAGAAGGCTATATAAAGAGCAGTTAGACTTTGTTTGAAGAAAAACTCACTCACAAGTTTGATCATCAAGAAAGAGTTTGATCTGTAAATGGAAGGAGAAGAAAAGGAGAGCAATGGTCTGGAAGAAGCTGGGAGGACAAAATATCTTGTCTTTGGACTCTATCTCTCTCACACATGCAAAATTCTAGGGTTTTTGGGTTGCAGAAACAGTTTGAAATTGCAAGTCTAAGTTGCAAAAGGACGAAGTGTATAATCTGTAGCTGGAATAGGGAAAACCCTTTGTCTAGATCTTGTTGCCCTTAGGGGAGTTGTCTTGATCTAAGTAGGTCTCAGGAGGTGACTGTATTAGGGTTTCCAAGAAGCTGCAAGGGAAAATTTGTTGGGTCGAAGTTGCAAGTCGAGTAGCATTGTTGTCCCTGGCAGAACAAAGTTGTAGGAAGGAGCAGTTTGGTGCAGGAACAAAGGAAGGACTAGAGGAAGGGTCGACTTCGTACTGCGAGAAGGACTTGGTCCAGGGATTGGGTCTTGACTCTTTACATCTCATTTGAAGCAGATTCTAAAAAGACAAGGGTTTCCAGGTTTTCCCCTTGGAGGGGTTTTACCTTGGCTGAGAGCTTATATCTCTATCCTCTTTTGTTGTTACTATTTCTTGATATTGTTTGATGAAAAGATCTAACTGAAGAACATATAGAAGATAGTTAAGATCCACAAGCAAGTATCAAAGTTAAAGAAAATAAGTATAATAAGTTGCCACTATCGATTTTCTAACACTACCAAGATGGAGGCCATCATGAAGTGGTCAGTGCCTACCAATGTTTCTGAGATTAGGAGTTTTGTTGCAGCAACACAGTACCTAAGGAAATTCATCGCCTCGTTTTCAGCAATAGCCACACCACTCCATGCCATAACAGTGAGTGGTAAGAATTTCTAGTGGGGGAAGGGTCAGCAAAATGCTTTTGAGTTAAAAAATGAAAAATTAGTCAAGCAACAATTCTTGCATTACTGAACCTGTAGCAACCCTTCAAAGTGGAAACATATGGAAGTATTCCATGGGGTGGTTCTCGACTACCTTACCTACAACAAGGAGCTCTATGTTGTAGTACAAGCTTCAAAAATGTGGAAACATTACGCAATGGGAAATGAGACAAATAATCCAAATAGATCACCAACCTCTATAGTATTTCTAGGCCAAAATTAAGTTACAACAAACCAGGTATTACAAGTGGATGGGATTTTTACAGTAGTTTCATTTAGTCATCAAGTACAAGAAGGGCAACATAAACAAGTTGGTCGACATGCCTTCAAGGCCACCCACATCAAAGTTCATAGCTTTGGGAACTTCGATGCACATGGAGCCTTTCACCCATGACACATAGAGAGAGGCATATACAGAGGATGAGAACTTCAAGGAGGCATTTTAGTAATTGCAAAATCAGAGTCTTGCCTAGAACGAAGATAGCATGGTTGACTACCACCTCCAAAATGGGTTACTCTACAAGTTGGACAAGTTATGTGTCCCTAAAGGTGAGCATTGTGGCTAAGCAAAGAGGCTCATACATCTAAAAGGTTGCAGGGCATTTTGGTGTAGGGAAGATAGTAGCCAACTTACAAAAGCATGTGTACAGGCCAAAGTTGTAAAAACATGTAGCTAGGTTCATAAGAGGATGCCGATGTATGCCTTGTTGTGCCAAGTTACCAACAATCCTAATTACAGGAAACAAAGTCCATATTATCCCTTTTCTATACCCACTTGCCCTTGGGAAAGCATTTCCATGGACTTTGTGGCACGTTAACCAACAACTAGGAAAGGACATGACTACTTGTTTGTGGTAGTTGATAGGTTCAACAAGAGGTGTCTTCTCATGACTTGTAAAAAGACCATTAGAAGACAAGAAGCAATAAACTTATTCTTTTAATTGGTTTGGGTGCACTTTGGGTTACCAAGGAGAATTATTTTAGACAGGGACACTAGATTTCTTAGTGCATTTCAGACTACATTGTAGGAGAAGATGGACACAAAGTTGAGGAGATATACAATATTCCATAAATAGACAAATGGGCAAATAGAAGTAGACAACATGACTTTGTTGCATCTTTTGAGGGGTTATAATCAAAATCATCTAAAGACGTGGGATAAAAAACTGGTATATACATAACACTCTTGTAATAGAGCAATCCACACTTCTACTTATAAGTCCCCATTTGAAACCAGTTTTCGATATTTTGCCACTTTCACCTTTGGATATTGCATATGGACACCAAGGAAGAGTGAGGGAGAAACTCATAGGGGATGCTTTAAGGGCAGAGAAATTTCTTGAGAAGATCAAGAGAATCCATTTGCAAGTACACGAGACGTTGAAGAAGTCTGGGGAAAAGTAGAAGGTTAAGCGTGATCAACACATAACAGAGAATTTATTCAAGATGGGAGACAAAGTATCATTATGATTGAACAAGGAGAAGCTACAGGGTCCTAGTAAGAAAATCAAGGTGTTGTCGCACAGATTGTCACGACAATGCTCAGACTGGGGGCTGTCACCCTGATCGTCGATCTCTCCGTTTAATCTGTCTCTTGCAACTAAGGGGGTAGACCCTATGGGATAAAGGATGACCAACTATGGACCAGTTGGGTTGGGAGACACATCAAGACAAATTAGCACTTAATTGAGAAGTTAATGTACCAGTGCCTTATGGAGTTAATGATTAAATAATTGTTTATCAAATGCTGCAAAAATATGAACTTTGTAATTCCACCATTAACAATCATTTATCATCAAATAACTCGTACAATGCCTTAATAATGATCCAGCAAAAAAGATAAATGCTTTAAATAACCACGCAATTTTTAAATGCTAACCAGTTATCACTTTCATATAGCTAATCTTCAAATGAACATTTAAGCATGTTTAACCACATAAAAATGATAAATATTAATCCCACATCAAAAATCTATTAGCCTTAGCGAAATACACCAAAATTTGGAAACGTGACAAAATATGCTTAAGACTAAATGCGACACACAAAAAAAACATTAAAAAAAAACAACTTTTTTATGATATATATATATATATATATATTTTATAAAATTTTAAGATTAAAAGAAAACAAAGTCTAAATAAATAAAACTTAAGTCTAGAGAAAAATCTAAATTATAAAACAAAAACAAAAAGTTTAAGGATTACTTTTTATGTTTTTTAATGATTTTCTAATAAAACAAAACTGAACTAAACTAAAAATAATTAAACCTAAACTAAAATTAATCAAAGTCTAAAACTAAAGCACAAATTTAATAAATCTAAAACTAGAACTAAAATTCAAAATCTAGTTATTAAACTAATCTAACTCTAAAATTTAATTCTAAAACTGAATAAAAGAAAACTAAAGAAAGAACGCCCTTTTTTAGTTTTTATGATATCTATATATATATATATATATATATATATATATATATATATATAGTTTACGATTTTAAAACTTTAAATTCAAAATGAAACAAACCTGAAAAAAAAAAAAAAAAAAAATCTAATCTAAAACTAAACCAACACCTAATCTATAGAAACTAAAGGAACCTTTTATTGCTTTTTTATATTTTTTATATATTTTTTTTAAGTCAAAACGAAATAATACTAAATTTAAATTAATTCAAAATCTAAAACCCAAAAGAAACTAAGTTAAACGAAATTAAAGCTACATAAATAAAAATCTAAAACTAAAACTATCTAACAGAAGAAAATTTTACACTATAATCCTAACGTAAGAAAAAAAAGAAATCGTATTTTCTTGTTTGCAATTGCAAGTTTACGTGAAGGATGGATGCAGGGAAGGGACGTGGGGCTGCCTGAAGGCTTAAGGAGCAGGACGGAGGTAAGGAGTGCTGCGTGAAGGAGACAACGACGTGGAGAGACAGGCGAATAGCAGAGAAAGGAACGCAAGTGGCTGAGGGATATGCGAGGAGGATTTGCATATTTGCTTGCTTACTGCAAGTCGAATCATGAAGAGAAATCGTGATTAGAGGGGCTGACCAACACGCAGGAAGGGACACGGATGGGTGAAGAGCTGGTTGGACAAGCCGGTTAGAGCTGCGTGAGGAGGCGCAAAAAAAAAAAATAGCATGCAGGTGAACATAAAGAGGGAGGAGCTGAGGGTAGCTATTGGCAGCTGAAGGAGCTCAATGGAGGCCAAGAGTTATGCCTAGGATGGTCAGCGGATGGGGTGTGATGAAGGCTAAAAAATGTGGTGACAGAAATGCGTGGAAATGGAAGGGTGGCAGCACGATGATTATGGCAGCGATGGAGCTACGCGAGGGAGAGGGTTTTGTTATGCATTTGTTGCAGGGACGCAGATAGGTAGAGATGTGGGAAGAAAATCGTGGGTTTGGAAGAGGGAGCGAGGAGCTGCGTGGGTATGGCAGCAGCTTTATTTTGCAGGAAAATAAGAATGTGTGTATGTGTTTGCAGGTTCGAAGAAGGGTTGACGGCAGCGGAAGATTAGATCAACCTGTATGCTGACGCTGGCAACAGGTGAGGGATGGATGCAGAAGTTTGAATGCTGCAATGTAAGGATGGCAGCTGCGTGAGAGAGTAACAGTTGAAATGGACGCAGATTCTAATTGATAACACGCAAGAGTGGTATGGCTTGTGCAGCCTTGAGCTCCTTCTGAAAACTGAAAGAAAATTTAACTCCCTTTGCTTCAAAACCCTGAAACAAATTTCCAGATTTGACAGTGATTGAATTTGAAACCCTTGGACAGCAAAACAGTGCCCCTATAAGAACCGGTTTTGAGGCCAGATCTTACCCTCCAGGGCCTAGATCTAGTTTCAGGACAAGATTATATCCTCAGCTCCAAAACCTGTAACAGCAAAAGCAAAAATACCCAGAAATGATATATGAAAAAACTAGAATCCCTACAAATTAATTACAATATTTACAGATTAACGACTCTAAGTAGCCAGAATTGTCAGTAATCCACAGCAATATTTTCAGAATTTCAAGTTTACTATGAGATACTTTAGAAAACTTCTCATGCATTCAAAAGATAAACTTAAATGATAAACCCAAGATCAAAACTGGCTGGGCTCTTCCAGAAAATGCCTTTCGGGAGTTCGTTGGTTCAACCGAGAACTTCTCCAAATGCCCGTTGATCCTTTCAATCTAGATTTTCTTGCACAACTCACTTCAACAATCAATAAAGAGGGAAAAAACAGTAGTAAAATCCAAATCCAATGGAGATACCTGCCATTATTTTCAGAAAGTTTATTACTATTCAAACCCTAGTGAGTAAACAAGATACCTGTGTTCAACATCTCTTCACCAAGCTATTACTAATGGCTGAAAATAAATTTATGCAGAAAATGAAGCAGCTTACAACATTTCAGAAGAGTAACACCAGCAAGATTTCAACCCCAAAGTCTCTCTTTATTGCTCAAGAAAAAATTTACAAGAGAGCTTTCTTCAGCGCAAGACTCACAGATCGAATGATCTCAAATTACCCCTAACACCCTATTCAAAGGAAAAATTCCCAACGGCTTGTTCGAGTGATCCATGTCAAAATGATCTCAACCGTCGATGAGGATCAAAAATCCCTTATAATCTCATCCGTCGAATTTTTAAAAGCATTTTTAATATATTAAAAAATTGAAATTCTGCATTTATTTACTCAAAACTTTGACTTATTATTTTTTTATTTTATTTTATTTTATTTTTTTCAAAAAAAAAAAAAATATTATTTTTAATTTTATTATTTTATTATTTTTTATTATTTTTATCTTTTTTTTAAATTATTATTTATATCTTTTTATTATTATTATTATTATTTTGGATCCTCAAACTTAGCCTTTGGAAAATCACCTAGGACCTAGGACTTGGGACTTATGAAGGGATTAAAACATTTTCTAACCCTCAAGACACTTTACATCATGACAATTGTACATCACAAGGGGGAAAACCCATTTGACATAGACCCTCATAAACCACCCAGTTCTGCGACACAAACATAATCTAGCAGATCAAGCAACTTGTAATAACCTAACCAAATAATTAGGATTATTTCCAAATTACTTTTACATAGACTCGATTTAGCACACTAGGACTCCCCTAAGATTCTAATAACAAAATCCATTCTGGCTTTGGGGTTAGGATGAAGGAAAACTCTTCTGATCATGGATCGGTGATACAAAAAACCTTCCGGAATGTAGATTATCACTAGAAAATTAGGTTTGCCTAGGCAATTTACATACATGACTCAGATCTGCTAAGATTATTTACAATTTACACATGCAGACTGGGTTTACAACATAACATGATCGAACTGATGATGACAGTCAAATGGCACAAACATATCGATCAAGCGCTATCCCTTTTGCAAAAAAGGGGGTGTGCTACTATAGGTAGTTGACACGTAGTGGTCAACATCTGGCTCTACTTGGGGACACGTTGCTGCATTGTAGGAATGTGAGAATCCAGAATCTGCATCCATGCAACACACAACAAAACATAAGTATGCATCCATCCAAAAAATCATCATATAACATTAAGCACATGAAAGATATAAGCTCTTCATTTATTAACTATCTAGTACCAAGGAAAGTAAATCTAATCCTAAAATAGAAATAAAATGTTGAAATGACGAGTAAGGTTAGAAATACAATACAAAGGATGCCCCATGGCATCAGATATCATCTTTGAAGAACAGCTTGAGCATTTGGCCATTTGCAGGTAGATCAAGTGGTTCGCCATCCAATCCGCTCAAGTGGAATGAGTTTGGTCCAGCTATATCTCGAATGATGTATGGTCCCAGCCACAAACTGTCAAACTTCTTATGTTTTCCTGGTTTTTCATTCTTGCGATCCCAAAGAAGTACCATATCTCCCACCTGCAAAGATCTAGATCGAGAGGTTTTATCAAAGCTTTTCTTAATGTTAGATTGATTTTTACATATAGCATTAAACGTTGTCCTACGAGCTTCATCTAACTCCACAATCTGATCTATTCTATTTTGAACAACATCTTTATTAGTAGAAAAATGCTGAAGGAGCTGATAAGCTGGCAATTTCAGGTGCACAAGTAAGGTGACATCCAAGCCATAAACTAACTCAAAGGGAGATTTACCAGTAGCTTTCTTTTTAGTGATCCTATCTGCCCATAAAGCATACTTGATTTTGCTATCCCATGATCTCTTATTATCTCCTGCTATCTTCTTGATAATGGTTATGAGATTCTTGTTACTTGATTCAACCAGACCATTACTCTGAGGATAGTAATTTGATGAATGAGATAAGACAATGCCATACTTGAAACAGAAAGATGAAAACTCTAAGGAACTAAAAGCTTTGGCAATGTCAGTAGTGATCTTAGCAGGGACACCAAATCTAGTAATGATATTATTTTCAATGAAATCCATAATAACCTTTTCAGTGTCATTCTTAGCAGGAATGGCTTCAACCCATTTAGTGAAATAATTAGTAGAAGTCAAAATCCATGAGTAGCCATTGCTAGAATTTTCATGGAACTTCCTGATGAAGTCCAAACCCCAATGCTAAAAAGGTGCCTCCACAATGATAGGTTGTAGGGGCAGGGCAGCAAGCTTCTGTTTCCCAGTGAACAGTTGACAGGCTTGACAAGTCCTAACAAACTTATGCACATCAGAAAAAATTGAAGGCCAATAATAATCAGCTCTCAGAATTTTGTGGGGGGTAGTTCTAGCAGCATAGTGACCACCACAAAATCATGAATGAAACTCAGAGATCAATTTCTTGGACTCAATTTCATCAACACACCTAAGCACTATGCCCTCGGGATTTCTCCACCTAAGGCCATCCTTCATAAGGCAATACTTAGTGGCTTTTAGTCTAAGAGCCCTTCTCTTATGCGCAACTAAATGGCTAGGACATGTAAGATTCATCAAGTAATAAACAATGTCCTTGTACCACTCATGCTCTCCTAATCTTTGCAACTCAGGCGAAGATAGATCGCTAAGACAAAACAAACCAAGAGTCTTTTCGTTACTTTCGGTCAACATTTGAGCCAAACCTTGGCCTTTGACTAGCTTGGTGGGTCTGATCTCTAAATCATATTCTTGTATTTTAGTAACCCACCTAGCGCGAGTCCCTAAGCAATCGGTTTGAGTTAATATATCTTTAACAGCAGAATGTGGGACGAAAGCAATGATTTTAGAATAACCCACATAAGTTTTGAAGTGCTTAAGAGACTTGACCAAGGCATAAGCTTGCTTTTCCATGGTATTGTACTTTAATTCGGAATTTTGAAGCGCTCTACTCATGAAAGCAATGGGTTGCTCGTGACCATCTTTATTCTTTTGTAACAGGACACCAGCAATGATATCTTCAGATGCGAAAGAAAAAATCATGAAATCCTTGGAATAATCTGGACTAACTAAGACAGGGGCTCTTGCAATAGTGCATTTGATTTCCTGAAAATCCTTTTTTCCGTCTTCTTGCCAAACAAATTTTACATCCTTCTTCAGAAGACTTTGAATAGGCTTAGCTATTTCTGCATAATTTGGAATAAACCTTCTAAGAAAATTTGTCTTTCCAAGGAAAGACTGAAGGGATTTAAGATTATAAGGAAGAGGAATCTTTTGGATTGCTTCAATTCTTTCAGGATCAATCTTGATTCCATCATTAGAAATGATATGGCCAAGTAATTTCCCTTCGGTTACTCCAAAAATAGATTTAGTTGGATTCAAAGAAATCCCGTATTCTCTACATCTATCGAAAACCTGCCTAAGATGATTTATATGACTAATACCATCTTTAGAAAATACAGTAAGATCATCTTGGTAAATTTCAATAAATTTCCTGATTAACCCCTTGAAGGCATAATCCATAGCCCTTTGAAATGTAGCCCCAGCGTTGGTTAATCCAAACGGCATTCTAATGTATTCAAACGTACCCCATGGTGTGGTGAATGTGGTTTTGTGACAATCTTCCTTTTTAACCCATACCTAATTATACCCAGAAAAACCATCTAGCAATGACATCATTCCAAAACCGGTTACTCTTTGCAACAAAGTCTCCATGTTTGGCAAAGGGTAATTATCTTTTTTACATGCTAAATTAAGATTTCAAAAATCGACACAAAGCCTTATCGTACGGTTCTTTTTCCTAACAATCACCAGATTGGAACACCAAGTCGAATGCCTTGTTTGAGCGATAATTCCTGTTGCACACATTTTTGAAAGCTCTTTCTAAACCAAAGGGACTAACTTAGGGTTAATTTGCCTAAGCTTTTGGCGAAAGGGTTTAGCATTTTCATCTTTTAAGGGGATAGTATGTTCCATGACATCTTCCCTATAGCCTCTTAATTCAGCATAAGAAAATGCTAAAACATCTCGATACTCGCAAAGTAAATTAGTTAACTTTTTTCTTTCCTCCACACTAGTACCTTTACCAATTTTAACAATCTTTGGATTTGCAGGAGTACCAATGTTTATCTCGAGATATTCGCCTGGGTCCATTTTATTTTCCTCTCTCAACTTCGTGGCATCATGACGATCAAAGTGTTGCTCTAAGGCAACCACATTCCTAGGAGTAGGATTTATGATATGCTCATGATTAAAAGATCCATCCTCCTCAGAATCTATCCGGAAATCTTCAAACTCATCCAGACTATCAAGAAAACGAATCACTTGCTTTTCATCATTAAAGACTTGCCAATGCTCTGAGTTATCTGGAACAGACGGTCTAAATATTACTTCCATTTTGATCTTATCCTTAATTAGCTCATCAGATAACTGGAAGGTAGTAGCAGCTACTGCAAGTTCATCCGCCAAACTATTTTGCTCTCTTGGGATAGCTTCGAGGTCAAGGGCATCAAAGTGTTCCATAGTATCCCACACAGCATTTCGATAATTCCTTAATCTTTGATTTTTACATGTGAATTTATTTTTAAGCTGCATGATAATTAAATCAGAATCCCCCTTAATGCTAAGCAACTTAATTTTCAAAGACTTTGCCAATTCAAGACCCAACAATAAAGCCTCATATTCAGCGACATTGTTGGTTGCTTCAAATTCTAATCGATAGGCAAACTTGAAAATGTGACCAAGGGGAGATTTAAGCACTATTCCTGCACCTTTACCATGCCTAGACGATGCACCATCAAAGTACATGTACCAAACTCTATCATTGAGATCCTTAATCTTATCATCAGGAGGAATTATGAAATTAGACATGATAGCGTAATTCCCAATGTCAGATTGTTCTTTAATTATCTCGTTGTGAGGTCTCTTAGGATCTTCAACATGGAATTTTCTTTTGGGCTCTCTATTAAGTCTTACAAAACCATCACCTCTAGGAGAAGGAATCATAGCATATGACCAATTCATTTGAATACTTCCTCCTAGATCAGAGGCCCACTTTTTGGATAAAAGCATACCCCAGGCATCAGGCACATCAACAACAACAATATCCATAACAATCATGATGTCTGGGTAAACTGATAGATGAACTTGTAAATCTTTGATCAAACCATGCACTTCAATCTTCTTAGAATCCATGGCACATATATTATAGTAGGGTCTAGAAACTCTTAAGTTAAGCTATTCCATGACCCTTTTAGTCATGACACAAGTTGATGCACCAGAATCCAACATGCAATTATTCAATTTATATCCATTAGCCAACAAGGTGATAAAGAAAGGCTGATGATCTTTGTTATCTGCATCTAAGCTTTGCAAATATATGGGAGCATCGTGATAGTCAACTTCCTGGGTCTTTTGTTGAGAAATATTCACTTGACGACCTTGAATAGCTTTTAGTAACTTATCTTTGTTATCACATTGTTAAACCAACTTCCCAAATCAACATCTAATCCAGAGTTTAAGCCAGGGTTAAAAGTTCGAGGGGGAATTTGATTCCTGCTCTGATCTTTATCCCTTCTTTGATAGGTTAAACCTTTATCTCTAGCAATTTCCATGATTTTCTCTGGAGAGGGTTTTTCACCATATAACTTGGCCAAAATGTCATCTTCATTTTCAAGGTTATTTATAATAAAAGCTGATGAGGGATTCATAACGTCACGACTATTTTCCTTGAACTCCATCCAATCATCCATAGATAAAGGAAACTTGTTACCCACTACATTTATTTGATCACCTATCCCAAATATTCCATTATCTAAAATTCTTCTAATGATGGGACAAGTGGCCTCTTCATGAAGAGCATCACAAACCCGATAGTAAGGTAGAGCATTATCAACCAAATTAGTATGCGGATTGGGAGGTCTCTGCTCACTAGATTGACCCTTCTTTTGCCAATTGTTATTTTTGTTATTATTATTTCTAGGTTGGAAATTTTGCGTTTGTGCTCTTTCCATTTGGACCAACCTATTCTGCAAAGTAGTTATCTCCTTATTATGATTAATTTCCATGGTTTCGATCTTTTGGAGTAATTTCTGAACAAGCTCGCTTTCAGGCTCTTGAACCGCTTTTCCTTTAGGTTCTTGTAGTTTCGTAGCAGCCCTATCGAAACCTGGGATCTCAGACTTCCCAGATGTCGCCTTGTCCTTTTCAAGCTCTATTGCTAAGGCTTGGAAATCCCTATAACCATTAAGTCTAGCACGCCTCAATTCATAAGAGGGCTCAGGACTAAAGGCATCAATGTAAAAATCTCAAAGAGATTTGTCAGTAGCCTTATAATCTTGAGGTAACTCTTTAACAATATCATTAAACCTTCTGTTAAATTCTAAAACGGTTTCATTCTCTCTCTTTTTTATTATGCTAATAGCTTTCACGAGGTGTCTTCCTTCTCTCTTATCTCCATACTTTTCCTTAAAGGCATCAATGATCGATCGTAAGGAATTAAATGAATTCCAAGGCTTTTCTGAAAACCAGTCATGAGCATCACCCTCCAAGGTTATAATAAAAAGAGTCATTCTAACATCTTCATGATCGAAATCAGCAGACCTTGCGGACTTAGCCATCCATATACTAAAAGCGCTCAGATGGGCATTAGCACTAATCGCATTATCTCCCTGAAAGCTCGGCAACTTATCTATCCCAAGTGATGGAAGATCATTGGGATAACCTTGAATGTTAAAAAAATCGCAAGGGGCATATATATCCATGATGTCATGCCCAACTGGACTAGTAAAAAGCAAATGGATATCAAAGAGGGCTTCTTGTCCGAGATTAACAAGAAGTGTATGAGAAGAGAGTTTGTGTAATCCTACCCTGAGAGCCCTTTCAGGATCAGGAGCAGGATTGCACAAACTGCTTGGATGTCTTCTAGTATACACTTTTGCAGACGATATATGAAGTGTAGTCGCCACCCGGACAGGAAGTGAAACACGGAAAAGCTCGAAAAGAAAGAGCTAAGGACAATACGAAAGAAACGAGATGAATGTCGAAGGAACCAAGGACAGAAAAAACTCTATCCCCCGCAACGGCGCCAAAAATGTTGTCGCACGGATTGTCACGACAATGCTCGGACCGGGGACTGTCACCCTGATCCCCGATCTCTCCATTTAAGCCGTCTCCCGCGGCTAAGGCGGGTAGACCCTATGGGATAAAGGATGACCAACTGTGGACCAGTTGCGTTGGGAGACACAGCGAGGCAAATTAGCACTTGATTGAGAAGTTAATGTACCAGTGCCTTATGGAGTTAATGATTAAATAATTGTTTATCAAATGCTACAAAAATATGAACTTTGTAATTCCACCATTAACAATCATCTATCATCAAATAAGTCGTACAATGCCTTAATAATGATTTAGCAAAAAAAATAAATGCTTTAAATAACCACGCAATTTTTAAATGCTAACCAGTTATCACTTTCATATAGCTAATCTTCAAATGAACATTTAAGCATGTTTAACCACATAAAAATGATAAACATTAATCCCACATCAAAAATCTATTAGCCTTAGCTAAATACACCAAAATTTGGAAATGTGACAAAATATGCTTAAGATTAAATGTGACACAAAAAAAATATTTTCAAAAAAAAAAAACAACTTTTTTTATGATATATATATATATATATATTTTATTTTTTTATACAATTTTAGGATTAAAAGAAAACAAAGTCTAAATAAATAAAAATCAAGTCTAAATAAAAATCTAAATTATAAAACAAAAATAAAAAGTTTAAGGATTACTTTTTATGTTTTTTTTTACGATTTTCTAATAAAACAAAACTGAACTAAATTAAAAATAATT
The DNA here is from genome assembly GCA_031772625.1 of Pinus tabuliformis. Taxonomy (NCBI): domain Eukaryota; kingdom Viridiplantae; phylum Streptophyta; class Pinopsida; order Pinales; family Pinaceae; genus Pinus; species Pinus tabuliformis. Next base: position 1,236,140,992 of record CM062805.1, on the reverse strand, counting down.
AAACCTAAACTAAAATTAATCAAAGTCTAAAACTAAAGCAAAAATTTAATAAATCTAAAACTAGAACTAAAATTCAAAATCTAATTATTAAACTAATCTAACTCTAAAATTTAATTCTAAAACTGAATAAAAGAAAACTAAAGAAAGAATGCCCTTTTTTAATTTTTATGATTTTATATATATATATATAGATAGATAGATAGATAGATATATTATGATTTTAAAATTTTAAATTCAAAATGAAACAAACCTAAAACAAATAAAAATAAAATCTAATCTAAAACTAAACCAACACCTAATCTATAGAAACTAAAGGGACCTTTTATTGCTTTTTTATATTTTTTATATTTTTTTTTAAGTCAAAACGAAATAATACTAAATTTAAATTAATTCAAAATCTAAAACCCAAAAGAAACTAAGTTAAACGAAATTAAAGCTATATAAATAAAAATTTAAAACTAAAACTATGTAACAACAGAAAATTTTACACTATAATCCTAACGTAAGAAAAAAAGAAATCGTATTTGCTTGTTTGCAATTGCAGGTTTACGTGAAGGATGGACGCAAGGAAGGGACGCAGGGCTGCCTGAAGGCTTAAGGAGCAGGACGGAGGTAAGGAGTGTTGTGTGAAGAAGACAAGGACGCGGAGAGACAGGCAGATAGCAGAGAAAGGAACGCAGGTGGCTGAGGGATATGATAGAAGGATTTGCAGATTTGCTTGCTTACTGCAGGTCGAATGATGAAGAGAAATCGTGATTAGAGGCGCAGACCAGCACGCAAGAAGGGACACAGATGGGTGTAGAGTTGGCTGGAAACGTAGGTTAGAGCTGCGTGAGGAGCCGCAAAAAAAAGGTAGTGTGCAGGTGAACATAAAGAGGGAGGAGCTGAGGGTAGCTGTTGGCAGCTGAAGGAGCTCGATGAAGGCCAAGAGTTATGCCTAGGATGGTCAACGGATGGGGTGTGATGAACGCTGAAAAATGCGATGATAGAAATGCGTGGAAATGGAAAGGTGGCAACACGATGAATATGGCAGTGATGGAGCTGCGTGAGGGAGAGGGTTTTGTTATGCGTTTGCTGCAACGATGCAGATAGGTAGAGACGTGGGAAGAAAAATCACAGGTTTGGAAGAGGGAGCGAGGAGCTGCGTGGGTATGGCAGCAGCTTTGTTTTGCAGGAAAATAAGAATGTGTGTATGTGTTTGCAGGTTCGAAGAAGGGTTGACGGCAGCAGAAGATTAGATTGGGCTGTATGCTGAGGCTGGCAACAGGTGAGGGATGAACGCAGAAGTTTAAACGCTGCAATGTAAGGATGGCAACTGCGTGAGAGAGTAACAGTTGAAATGGATGCAGATTCTGATTGATAACACGCAGGAGTGGTATGGCTTGTGCAGCTTTGAGGTCCTTCTGAAAACTAAAAGAAAATTTAACTCCCTTTGCTTCAAAACCCTGAAACAAATTTCCAGATTTGACAGTGATTGAATTTGAAACCCTTGGACAACAAAACAGTGCCCCTGTAAGAACCGGTTGTGAGGCCAGATCTTACCCTCCAGGGCCTAGATCTGGCTTCAGGACAAGATTATATCCTCAGCTCCAAAACTTGTAACAACAATAGCAAAAATACCCAGAAATGATATATGAAAAAACTAAAAACCCTACAAATTAATTACAATATTTACAGATTAACGACTCTAAGTAGCCAGATTTGTCAGTAATCCACAGCAATATTTTTAGAATTTCAAGTTTACTATGAGATACTTCAGAAAACTTCTCATGCATTCAAAAGATAAACTTAAATGATAAACCCAGGATCAAAACTGGTTAGGCTCTTCCAGAAAATGCTTTTCGGGAGTTGGCTGGTTCAACCGAGAACTTCCCCAAACGCTCGTTGATCCTTTCAATCTAGATTTGCTTGCACAGCTCACTTTAACTATCAATAAAAAGGGAAAAAACAGTAGTAAAATCCAAATCCAATGGAGATACCTGCCATTATTTTCAAAAACTTTATTACTATTCAAACGCTAATGAGTAAACAAGATACTTGTGTTCAACATCACTCTTCACCAAGCTATTACTAATGGCTGAAAATAAATTTATGCAGAAAATGAAGCAGCTTACAACATTTCAGAAGAGTAACACAAACAAGATTTCAACCCCAAAGTCTTTCTTTATTGCTCAAGAAAAAGTTTACAAGAGAGCTTTCTTCAGCACAAGACTCATAGATCAAATGATCTCAAATGACCCCTAACAACCTATTTAAACGAAAAATTCCCAACAGCTAGTTCGAGTGATCCATGTCAAAATGATCTCGACCGTCGATGAGGATCAAAAATCCCTTTTAATCTCATCCGTCGAATTTTTAAATGGATTTTTAATATATTAAAAAATTGAAATTCTGCATTTATTTACTCAAAAATTTGACTTATTATTTTATTTTATTTTTTTTGAAAAAAAATATTTTTTAATTGTTTTTAAATTTTTAAATTTTATTATTTTTATCTATTTTTTTTATTTTTTTTATTATTTATATCTTTTTATTATTTTATTTTTTTTTGGATCCTCCAACTTAGCCTTTGGAAAATCACCTAGGACCTAGGACTTAGGACTTACGAGGGGATTAAAACATTTTCTAACCCTCAAAACACTTTACATCATGACAATTGTACATCACAAGGGGGAAAACCCATTTGACATAGACCCTCATAAACTACCCAACTTTGCGACACAAACATAATCTAGCAGATCAAGAAACTTGTAATAACCTAACCAAATAATTAGGATTATTTTCAAATTACTTTTACATAGACTCAATTTAGCACACTAGGACTCCCCTAAGATTCTAATAACAAAATCCATTCCAACTTTCGGGTTAGGCTGAAGGAAAACTCTGCCGATCATGGATCGGTGAGACAAAAAGCCTTCCAGAATGTAGATTATCACTAGAAAATTAGGTTTGCCTAGACAATTTACATACATGACTCAGATCTGCTAAGATTATTTACAATTTACACATGCAGACTGGGTTTACAACATAAAATGATCGGGTTGATGATGACAGTCGAATGGCACGAACATAACGATCAAGCGCTATCCCTTTTGCGAAAAGGGGGGTATACTGCGATGGGTAGTGGACACGTAGTGGTCAACACAAGGCTCTACAATATAGTCCTTTTGAGATACTGTAAAAGGTGGGAGGTAATGCCTATAGACTCAACCTACCACCATACGTGCACATTTACTCAATGGTGAAAATGGAAAATTTGAAACTCTATGAGCCTTCCATGTTGGATATGGAAAGGGAGCAGGTCCTACCTTCTATAAGGGATTTGGCCCCAGATGCTCAGGCTGAGTTGATAAAGGAAACAATGTTGTAGAGATATCCAAAACTACAAGACAGGGGCATCATCACCTTTGGCAGGTTGGTTTGAAAGGATAGCCTCTAGGCAAGGCTAAATGGTACTCTAGGGAGATGGTTTTTTAGAGGAAAATTTTCCTCAGCCCATTTAGTGAAATATTCTAGGGAACAAAATCCTTTCAAAATGGGGAGGTATGATTCGAATTGGATCATTATATTATTTTTCATCCATCTCAGTGCTTACAAATCTGGATTGAATAATTATATTATTTGTCATCCATCTCGATGCTTTCAAGGTGGAAAAAATAGAGAAATTAGCTTACAGGAGCAGTTTTAACAGTAGGACCCAGTTTGAAGATTTGGGGTCAGAAACCTTCCAAACTCAGTTTGAAGCCTTAAATGATGTTTTTGGGGGTAAAACTTTGTTTCATAAGTGCCGCACCCCTTGACACTATTCTACACACAAACCCCTTTAGATCAATATTTAAATTTACTCCCAAGGAAGGTGCATAGCCACACTACATTATTTGGAAATTGTTGTTCTCTAGTTTGTACTACCTTCTCTGAGATATGTCAATGCTAGCAGATTTCAATGTTATTCATTATATCGAAGAGCAAGTCTAAGTCTATTTTTGAGAATGAGGTTATCCCATTTTCTTCTTTTAGTTCTATGCGGTAGGATGAAGTACACCATCAACTCCTAGCTAAGGGAGCTTTGTTGTTCAAAGATGCTAAATCTTTTGATCCCTTATAGCTTATTTTATTATCTTCGTATTAGTAGTTTTATTGAAGAGGTAATGTTTGTTCATTGTATATACCTTTCACCTTTTCCAAAATTGTTTGTTTCTAAATATTTTTCAATAAATGTAAGATGTATTTTTCAAAAACACAAATTAAGTTAAAATTCCACTCAAGTAGAGGTCTTTTGTTCCTTTCATGCTTCTATGAAATTCCTTTATGTGATAACATGCCTAATATATAGATTTCCAAGGCCCAAAATCCCCTTCTATAGCTATGACCCTTGTCTTGTTGATGTACCTAAAATATGGTTAAAATGTCCTACATGTGATGCAAGATACCAGATGTCTAAGTGAGATGAAAGGTACATTCATTATGTTGTCAATTGACAAAACTTTGCTTTGGAAAAGCCATTGGATTACCTCAATGTTGTCTTATGGTGTTGTATTGAACTAGCTACTAAATGGTATGGGTCAGTGTTGTGAAAATCGCGATAAAATGAAAAAATCGCGATTTTTTCCCTCTACCGATAAAATCGCGATAATTAAACGAAAAAATCGCTGGATTTTTTTGCTGATTTTTACTGAAAAAATCGCGATAAAAACTGAAAAAATCGCTGGGGGTCGCGACAGCGTAGTTTTATAACGTTTTTTTGGGTTTTTTCATGCGCTCATTTGGACAGTCGCGCGCGGAGGGAGGAGGAGCTCTTGGAGACCAAGCTGAAGAGGGTTTTTTGCCAAATCTAAGTGCTTAGAGGAGGAAATTGAGAGGAGACCACCGGTTTCTCCATAGAAATGGTATGTGGATTAATTTTTTTTTGTTTTCATTGTTTAAAAACATTGTTTTTGTATGTTTTTCATTGTTTTTAGTTGGGAAACTTGGTATGGGCACCATTTTTCTTTTGTTTTCATTGCTTTTAAAGATTTTTTTGTATTTCTTCATTGTTTTGGGTTGGATAACTTGGTATGACTATGGGAACCATTTTTTTTTTGTTTTCATTTTTTTGAAACATTGTTTATGTTTTTTTCATTGTTTTTGCCATTTGGTTGGGTAACTTGGGTTTGGAATGGTTGGGTAATTTGTGTTTGAAACTTTGAACTTTGGAATGGTTGTTTTAGGTTGGGTTACTGGTAACTTGGGTTTTCATTGTACAATCATCAATGTAAAAATTAAAAATTAAAATACTAAATTGTAATTTGTAAATTTGTAACTTGTAATTTTGTAAATGCTAAATTGTAATCCTAATCCTTATTTTCCCATAGGTTCACAACTGCACCAAAACACCATTCAAGACTTCAAGTTTGCAACTTCAAAGTTCAAAAACAAACATGCCAAGGAAATTGGATCCTTTCTGGGAATATGGTGTACCTGATGCTCCGAATGATAGAGTAAACTTGAGTTGCAAGTTGTGTGGAAAGGGGATGTCCGGGGGGGTGTACAGGTTGAAGTTTCACCTTGCAAAAATCCCTGGACATGATGTGGAGCCTTGTACAAATACAACTTCTGAACTTATCCAAAGAGCCATGAGAGCATTGGAAACTTTAGAGCAGAATAGAGAGGCCAAAGAAGAACTCAAAAGGCAACTAAAAAGGTCAGCTGAAGGAAGTGGGCCAAGTGGCACTGGTTCTACTGCAGCATCAGCCAATCCGGTAGCTGCATCATCATTTTTTGTTCCTCGAACCACACCTGGTTCACAGCCATCTATCGGTTCAATGCTAAAAAGAACTGAGAAAGAACAAGCTGACAAGTTGCTGGCAAAATTTCACCTCTGGAGTGATATTCTTTTCAGCATTGTAAGGAATAATCCATTTTTCCAACCTACTATTGATGCTATTGCCAGTGTTGGCCCGGGGTACAAAATCCCTTCTTATCATGATTTCAGAAGCCGGATTCTTCAAAATGAAAAGCGTGACTGCACCCAAAGATTGGAGGATTTTAGGGAATCATGGGCACAAACAGGATGCACTGTTATGTCAGATGGTTGGACTGACTAAAAGGGGAGAACCCTTATAAACTTCTTGGTCAGTTGTCCCAAGGGGACTATGTTTATCAAATCTGTTGATGCATCTGCACAAATCAAAGATGCAAGAACTTTATGTGATTTGCTGGATGTGTTTATTTTGGAGGTAGGTGAACAACATGCTATCCAAGTCATAACAGACAAAGCTGCAAATTATGTTGCTGCTAGTAGGATGCTTATGGACAGACATCCTACTTTATTTTGGACACCTTGTGCTACCCATTGTATTGATTTGATGTTAGAGGACATAGGGAAAATTCCCTTTGTCAAAGATATTGTTGACTCATCAAAAAGCATTACAAAATTTATATATAATCATACATCTGTGCTTAACTTGATGAGAAGATTCACCAACAACAAAGAGTTGGTGCGCCCCGCCATTACACGGTTTGCCACTAGTTTCATATCTCTTCAATCCCTCTTGATTTCTATGTGGGATGTGAAGAGAATGTTTCTTTCAGAGGAGTGGCGTGCTTTGCCAATGAGCCACAAACCAGAAGGTGAGGCCATATGCAGACTAGTTTCATACCAGGAAGACTTCTAGGCGGGAGTACAGGAGTTGTGCGTCATTACTGAACCTTTGGTAAAGGTTCTTCGGTTGGTTGATGGTGAGAAGCCCACAATGGGCTATTTGTATGAAGCCATGGACAGGGCCAAAGAAGCCATTCGGGCCTACTATGATGATAAGGGAGATGATGGGTTTCAGAAACAACTCCTATGGGGAGTGATTGATGAGCGATGGAACAACACACTCCATCGTCCCATTCATGCTGCTGGGCTTTTCCTGAACCTTTCATTTTCTTATGCATGTGGGTTTGATTTTGATGCTGAGATCATGGATGGATTCTTATCCTGTGTCCAGAAGATGGTGCGATCTCCAAAACAACGTATAGAGATCTCTAAACAAATTGAGACATATAGGATGGCAGGTGGCACATTTGGCTTTGAGATGGCTATCACTGATAGGACGATTAAAATGCCAAGTATTTTTTAGTTTGTAACTTTGTTTCAAATTTCATTGTCTCTTCAAATTCCATTTTTTTCTTATGTTTATTTAAAATTTTATTTGTAATTTTGTTGTAGATGCATGGTGGAAAATGTATGGTGGCAGGGTACCCCTTCTGCAAAAGCTTGCCATTCGCATCCTCAGCCAAATATGCAACTCCTCAGGATGTGAGCGCAACTGGATTGTATTTGAAAAAATACACAACAAGAAGCGCAACAGGTTAACACTTAAACATTTAAAATATTGCAAATTTCCAAATAAATTTTTGAATTCATTAAACAATATTTTTTTTATAATTATTAATTATTATTTCATGATCTTTGTACAGGTTGGAGTCCCAGCGACTTAATGACATGGTCTACGTCTACTACAATCTTTGATTGTGGGTGAGGCAACTTGAGAAGACACCTGATGTGGATGCCATCTCATTGGATGGGATTGACACCACTGCTGCATGGAGGGTTGAGGCCGAGAGGCCTCTCATGGATTCTGCTAATGATTGGTTAGTGCAGGATGTAGTGGAGGGGGAGGAGGAGCAGAAGCAGGAGGAGGAGCAGGTGGAGGAGGAGGAGGAGGAGAAGGAGGTGACACCGCCTGCCTAGGCTACCACTACCACCAGTAGAGGACGTGGTCTACCTCCTATAGCTCCTACTTCTCGTTCTTCAACTTCTAGAGCACATCAGACTCCACTGCCATCTCCACCAGCACGGGCACCAGCATCTACATCTAGAGGGAAAGGGAAAGTTGTGGCATTTTCTCGCAAGAGGGGCAGAGGAAATCAATAGGATTAGACTTTCATTTTATTGTATATGACATTATGACATGATGAGATACATTATCATATTTTTTGTTGATATTTTGAGGCTGAGTTGGGACTCAGGAATCAGGGCTTACTATTCAAGACATGATTCAATGTTATGTGTGATTTTAGCGCTAGAAATGATATTAAACATCTTATATATTAGTTTTTTTATCATATTTATGTGTCAATGTATTTATTTTATGTTGTAGATGGTTTAGATATTAAAAAAATTGAAAAAAAATGAATATTTTTGTACCAAACGATTTTTTCCCATTGTTTCCGATTTTTCCCGATAATTCTGATTTTTTCCCCGCACCGATTTAATCCCAATAACAATTAATGCAACATTGGTATGGATTAGGGGTTCATTGTCAAATTATTCATACTAATGATATTCAACCCTTGTCTATGCTTGCGTTGTAATAAGATTCATCTATAAGATTTTATAGACTAAGCAATCACCTTTTAATTAGCATTGCTAAACTATATTCATTTTTTCTAATTGCCTATTGGCTTATTAACATGTATGTTCTACATATAGAAAACAAAGCCTATAAAAATCTCTCAATGATATCTTTAATGAAAGGTTCCATGCCAATAATGTTTTCATTGCCGAATAAAAAAACTAAAATTAACTCACAAGAAACCCCACTGTTCAACCAATATGACCATTTGATAAGACTTTGTACTAATCAACCTTATAAAACTAATAACTATAAACCTAATCAACACAACCTTACCTAGCAGGAGGTCATGTGGAAAAGTTAACACATATTAGTTCCATCTATAAATTGCTATCCACCATATGATGCCTTTCTTACTCACAATTGACTATCGTAATGACTTTTATAATCTCAATGCTGAGCTGGTAACACTAACGTCATATTTACATGAAGAAAATGTGCACAAACTGATGTCAACATAATCAACGAGTTGAAACTTCAAATCATCATTTCTGGGTTGGAGTTGTGATTTCAAACCTGAATATATGTTAATCGAGCCTTCTTTCATATAGTCACCAAGAACACCCGGCACCCAACCATAGAGATTGTAGGTACCAGGGCAAACATTTTCTATAGAGAAAAGCCCATTCTCATCAGCTTGACTCCAAAATTGGTAGCTCTGTTAACACAGAATATAATTCCAATCCCCACGCACACATATCAAAAAGGAAGAAAATACAAAAAAGAAGGGAATTATCACAAAAATTAATAAATGTTATGATTAAGTATACACCTTACTCTCTTTTTGCCAAGATCCCTTTTCCCCAGGTGTGGACAATCCCAAAAAAGCAAAACGAGCAGGGTGAACATCCTCAACAGCATATCTGAACATAAAATTGAGTTAAATAATTTAAATGATTTTAAAAGAAATAGCATGACCAGGTATTCTTGACACCAACATTTACAAAGGAGAATTGAAAATCAAGGATTGTACAACTCCTTTAAAAGATTTATCTATATAAAAACATAAATATAGATATATGTACTCAAATGAACAGGGTACCATTCGAGTAAAAACCAACAAACCAAGCTTGTTGATTGAAACTTTGAAACTTTTGATAGGTCTCAATGAATATTAGTGTGTTTGGTCTTGACGCCTAAAATTGTTTAGATGGAAAATCTGTGTTGAAGGTGGAGTGAAGTGCGGATACAAAAGAATGAATGTTATGAATCTCATTTCCTATGCTAGGTATTTTTGATGCAATGTTATTGACTTTAAACTTTAAAGTTTACACTAGACATTTCTCTTTAACTAGCACCAAATTTTCTTCACTAGCAATTTTGTATTTTTTTAGAAAATTACGATAATTTGGATTATTATCTGAGTAGAATTGAGATAATTTACAAGAGAGTGTAAAAGTAAAGTGCAAAGAAAGAAACAATAGTTCAACGTGTGATACTCTAGACTTCATGAGATTGGATATAGTGTTTCTAATAAATGGGAACTTTGGTGTTCGACTTTGATGTTTGGATATCATCTGCTGGATACCGAATACAAGCCTCAAAGTGGAGAGGCAATCAACCTCCCTGTAGGAAATTTGCTGTTCCATTTCCAATGTCCATTACATTCTAATTTGAAAGAAAGTATTTTAATTTTGAGCAAAATGTTTTCTGATTTTTCATTTTCATGTTTTAATTAAAGTGATTATCGTCATCTAGATTCTAGATTCTACCTAGATTGATGTCCATCGCTCCTAAGCCCAAAAGGCATCCTGATCAAGCATGGGAACATGCTATCAAGATGTATCCCATTGATAACAAGAAGTTCAAGTGCAAATTGTAATGATCCACCTACAATTTACAAAAAGAATGTGAATATTAGCATATCACATGCACTGCATTAGTAATGTGCAGTGTTACCTGGGAGCGGAGCGAAAGCAGGGAGCGGGAGAGACATTTTCAGAAGCTCCTAGTTTGGGAGGAAATCCCGGAGTGTTTTTTATATAATATATATATTTTTTATATATTTTATATTTTGATACATATATGTCAACAAAAACACGTAGAATAATGAATTAGATATAAAAAACATAGAAAAACATAGATTGAACCATACAACAACAATCATCTAGAAGTTATAATCTTCATCAACCACGTCCACAAGTTAGTAACATACAACATATTGAGTCTCGTGATTCATCAATCTTAAAGTTTCAAGCTTTCAAACTTCAATATATAACATTTATCATCATTGATCACCAAAGTTGTACTTGTAAGCTAAGTGTAACCATTACAACAAATAATATTTAACATGAAATGAAATGTTATAAAATGAAATGAAATGAAATAACTTTCAACTTTCATGAAGCATCATATTCATAATTCATTACTAATGAGTTATAATTGCCAACTTCAAACTTAATTTGTCATATATTATTAAAAAAATATCATAATAAATATGAAACAGTCAATAGTTATAAAAGCTACTAGAAACTAGAAAAGAGAAGTAAATCTATTATCTATTTCTTATGCTTGGGCCTCTTGCCACCACGAGAAATGTCTAATTTTTTGGTCTTGTTGAAAAATCAGGATCTTTGTCATTAATATCACCCTCTAAGCAATAATATCCAGAGGTATCTTTGTCATTACCTCTGTATCTGTATAGGGATCTTTGTCATTAACATCACCGTCTAAGCATTAACATCAGATAGAAAAAGCATAGCATGTCAAGTCAAGATTTTGTTTGAGTGATGCATACATTTTTAGGAGGGTCATAATAGAGGAGTTCGACAACCAATGTCACTAACATCAAGGTACATAGAGGGATTGGTGCTCTTGATTAAATATGAGTTCCATACCCTAATACATGACAAAATTCAATGGAAACATTGCAATCCCCCAATCCTAAAATCCTGAAAAACTGATAAGTCTGCTGGATTTTGAATGAAATCTAAAATTCTACTTTCTCCATATGAAATCCAATGAGGCCGGAACCACTCTCAAACATCTTGAGTCATTTCATCCTTTTACTTTAAGAATTTAACATTACCATGAATAGCATATCAATACTAGGGCCTACACTTTATCATTAAGCTACCCCACTCAAAAATTATTTGTTTCTTTCAAAAAAAATTGCATTTCGAACATTACTACAAAAAAAAAAATTGCAAAAAAGGGCAAAACGCTCCCGAAAAGGCAGAGAGCGAAAAAAAATTTAGGAGCACACTCTCAACCCACTCCCGAGTCGCTCCCACCCGAAGTGCGGATTGGAAGCGAGATCGGGGGGGGTGCTCCCCCCGCAACACTGGTAATGTGTTAACCATTTATGAAAAGTCCAATGAATGAATTATTGACATACTAAGTAAATAACCAGACTCATTAGAATATAATAAGCATATTAAGGTGGGTGACTTGTTATATATATACCACCATAATTAACATATTCAAAAAAAGTAAATTTCGAGTATTTTACAAAATAAAAGGGTAACTATAATATTATTAGTTATGCCTAAATATTGTATTAATTATTGATATTATTAAATTAATGAAATTTTATATTAAATAAAATTAAAAGAAATAATTATTAATAAAAATATAATAAAACATAAGATGACCCTATGCAAACTTTACGAAAACCATAGAACATATATAAAGCAATATAAGGCACGTAACTTATATGGTGTATAAATATTATAAGCGTTTAAAAGAGAACACTGTCAACATAAATGCAGGTGGCGGATGCTTGTTCAGTAGTAAACCAAAGCTTTTCACTTAACCCTTCGCTAGAGGAATTGGGGAACAAAAAAATTACCGTCTTGAAACAGTTGAGGTTCCTATATAAGAAAAGGGGGTTTGCCTTCGAAGGCAAGTTGGCATGGAGAATGCAGTACATGAAGGAAGAATTTACAGTGAAGAGCTACAGTTAGAGCAACCTTAATTGTCCTTGAAGCTTTTGGGCACACGGGCCAAATTACTTCAAATTGGAAGTATTTTTGAGTTGGGTACCAAGATTTTGCCTAGTATGGCAAGTTGGAGTTGGTCTTTTGGTAACAAGAGAGAATTTGGAGCAGCAACAACCTGGATTGATCTCAACAGCAAAAACAATTTCCAGGTATTCTTCTACAAAAGTTTAAAATTTTAAACCAAATAATTGTCTACTTAAGAACTCCTTAGTTAGGGTATTACACAAATACAGTTTGAAATTTATGTTTGGAGGCATAAACATGTCGAAACACCACCTAAAATTATTACCATACAAATATGTTATTGTTTATAACCACTGCCTTTAAGAGGACACAACCCAAATGACAATGGTTTTGGAAAACATCTTATTAAACAAAACAAGCAAATCTAGGATGAAGTTAGAAATTGCAGGAGTTGATAGATCTGAAATGCCAACTCCCAGTAGGTGCTCATCAAATCTTGCAAGGCTAACCATCACCTCGCCTTTCTTCCAACCTTACACAAGACCAAGATCTCAACCATCCTTGGCAAGTGTTAGTGAAAAGAAGAGGAGGTGGGAAGACTGTGTAGTGAGGCTTCTTGGTGGAGTCCCCTATCTTGGACACATTTGAGGAGAACATTGAAGCCTTTGACATGGTCTTTCACCCATCCTAAGGAAGCATCCAACCTCTTGAATCTCTTCTTGTTGGATATTTTTACATGTGGCATGGCCTCTTATATTCTATGTATTGTTTGATTTGTTCGCTCTTAGTTTGTGGATATTATTTTTTTATGTATTCCTAGGATAGAACTAGGGTTTTAGCATGAATATTATTATTTTATTATCGAGGAGGCCTAAACCTCTATATAATAGAGGCTCCTCCAACTTGAAATAGTTGTTAAAAGTGCCCATGACATTTTAGACCTATTGCTAGACATTTTTGTGAAGGCTCTTGGAAATATATGGGTGCATTCTTGTTTGTGTGAGGTTGTAATGTCCCCACTAAATAATTTTGCTAAGTAAACTAATTTTTCAATTATGGTATTGAGAAAATATTTTGTCATGTAAAACTTAACAAAACTGGGTTGTGGAGGCCCCACTTAATTTTTGGAAAAAATGGAAGCTACAAACATTGGAGAAAAAGAAAAATTAAATTGATAGTGGAATCTGGGAACCACCCAAAGGGGGAAATTCAAACCCACTGGGAAAATCGAACTAGGGAGGAGGGAGAAAAAGGAAATCGAATTAGTGGAGCCCACAAGGAGAGAAGGGAGCAACAACTATAAATGAAAAAGTAGGGCCTCATTTTGGGATCTTTTGACAATTTGACATCTAAAATATAGTTCTCTTGAGTTGTTCAGCCAAGTCAACCAGTGCTACTGAGCAGAAGAGATTTCCAAGCAGAAATTCCAACTCTACCTTTGGTGAACTTCGAGTGTCATCCTAGGATAGCAATTCAGGAGAGATTTCCGAGCAATTGAGAAGCTATTTCGCAGACCTTCCATCAGCTTGGGTGTATTTTTCTAGGGACGCAGAAGCCAAATTCATGGGGTTGAGGGAGCCAGCATAGAGGGGGTGTTTGCTTGGACTCTTTGCAGAGAGATTGCCACAAGAAGGACAAAGATTTCCCTTGGCGATTTGCAGGGCTGAAGGTGTGGTATTTTGGAGAGTTGATTTGCTCATACTTGGCGCTTGTGCAATATTGGGCATCTTCTGTGCACTCACTGAGACTAGGAGTTTAGGGGGCCTTGGAGCTAGAAATCACGTGGAGATTGGGAGAAGAAATTCGTTGGAGTTGGAGGGGACTCCATTGAGGGAGATTTGGGCATTTTTGCAGCAACATGATTTATGTAGCTTCTCTGGCAGACTAGTGAGAGCAACAAGCAGATTTGGGGTCACTACTCACTAGTGACTTATGGATCTAGCCCAAACCCTTTATGGGTTTTTGTGAGTTTTACGTGGGGAGGCTCCAATGAATCTGGCTAAACTTTCTGATCAATTTTGAGGCCCAAAACACAGGGTTGATTCTAGCCAACAGCAACAGTGTTTCCATGCAGCGCGTTGTTGTAGTTTCTAAGTTTACTTGTAGTTAGAAACCCTCCATGCACTTTATTTGATTTATTCCTACCTACTTGTTATTTTCCTTAACAAGTTATTTACAATGTAAATACTGAAAATAAACACTAGTGCATGCTCAACATATCACAAATCAGCAACTAAAAGAAACAAGAACAAACACACCATATGACACCATTATTTTTGGACTAATGTCCTCGGAAAAAACCCAATGTGGGAAAACCAGTGCAGCGATCTGAGGGTTTTCTTATTAAGAAATATCAAAGTACAATTTGGGTGTCGAAACTGGCCTACCCAACAGAGAATTTCCTTGGCATTAATATCTCTCAGTTTCTGACACATCTACTAGCTGAAACCCCGGATAATCCTTCCAGCAGCTACTCAGCACCAATCTACCCCAGAAACCCCAGCGTCTACCCAATCTGGACTGTGTCAGCCTCTCCTAGCCCATTGTTGGCCCTACGTCAACCTATCTTGGCCTGTGTTAGCCCCAGGAGGCCCAGTGTCAACTCTCTGAGCCTCTGCGTCAGCTATGCTAGTCCCTCTAGTGCTCTGCGCAGCACTTAACTGCCTCTGTGTGGCCCTGCGTGAGCATTGGTTACTCCTACGTCTCTCTCTCTGGCTGCTCTCCCGGCACTATCTCTACCTCTCTGTCTCTGTACTCAATGCCCCTCAACTACTCTCCAATCACTGATTCTATCTCTCTTAGCAAACCCTGCTCTAGAGAATAGAATGACTGATCACTCTAGTGTATTCTCCAAGTGACCCTCAAGCCTCCTCTTATACTTTTCTTGTTGACATCTCAACGACTGAGATTAAGTCCCTAATCAACGGCTAAGAATAGATCTGGCTTGATCCATGTCTTTTAGACCACTCTAACACAGATTCATATTAATACACATTAATATTTTATTTTCCCAAAGTTTAGACTTAGGGACTCCATTAAAAATATTAATTATTTTAATATCTCCTAATCTGTTTAGAATCTGCCCAAACCCTTTCTGGTTATTGGAGATCTCATGTGCCCCAACCTCTCCACCCAATTTCGTGGCTAGAGCACATCCGATGCTACCCCAAATCAACATGTGCAATTCTTTCCAGGAACTTTTCCAACACTAAGATATTAGTGATCACGTATTAACACCTAGGTTTTGCCATAGCTTGCAGTAGCAAGCCCAGGTTCCATTTCTACCACAAATATACTAATATTTCCTGATTAATTCCATGGTTCATATTTTTGGCTCCATTTACTGTGTTTACTAATTTTGATTTGTGTCATCATAATTTTATTTTGTTGTACCTTAGTGCATGCATTTGATCTTCACTAATAATTCCTACTTAGGAATATTATAGTGGTATCAAAGCATGTTCTTGGCCAGTTGTGGGCAAAATAGCAAGTGATGCCACCCAAGTACCAAGTAGTAGTGTTCCACAGAGGCAGAGGAAGAGGTAGAGGAAGGGGTCGTGGTAAAGAAGAAGAATCTGACCATTACTTCGACACCGAGATTGATCATGCTAGAGAGTGCATGAAAAATCAGGGAGACAACGAGCAGCATAGACAGAATGGGCAGAATCAGTTGTTGGAGGAATTAGTGAGGTTGAATTAGTAGATGTTGAGGCAAAATCAGCAAGTTACAGATATGATGCGGCAAATGTTGGGTCCACAGTTGCAGAACATACAAGGAGGGTCCAACGAGGGAGAAGGTGGGTCCCAAACAGGAGAGGCGAGCCATGTACATGCATGCACAAATAAACATTTGAGAACCCACACCTATGGCCAGACACCTAGATCCACAATGCCTCATTTCTTAGAGGAACAAGAGAGGGAGAGAGAACTAGATGCATTTGCTGAGCAGATGAGATTGTTCACAGATAGGGTTGATGAGTATGAAGCATTGGATCCTAGGTTCAAGAGAATCCTATCATTTGGGGAATATGGCCACCTAAAGGAGAAGTACAGACCTAAGGTAGGAACATCTTCCAGAGGAGGATAGCAGCATCAGAACTCGGACACTCAGAAGTTGGCAGGGAAGGTGACATTGCCCAACTTTGATGGATCAACTAGAACTTTAGCTAGCGCATCGATTCAAAAGCTAGATACATACCTCCATATGAATCTTATGTGAGAGACAAATGTGATCATATTTTCCACTCTACACCTGGATGAAGATGCGCAGGAGTGGTGGTACCATTGGTTGGTCATGTTGACCACTGGAGTGATACTTGATGATTATATGAAAGGCTCCATGCCCGAAGATGATCCAAAGGACACTTGTATCATCAAATATCATCAATCAACTTGAGAATTTTAACTCTACTTCTATTTTCTCATCATCTTTCTTGTACCCAGATTCCACATCCTGCGGGGAATTTAATAAGTGGTCCTAGTAATGATGAGTATTGAGTCTGTAACAGGCCTAGGATGTTGGGACTCGATCAGAGAACAAGTACACCATGGAGTGTTTTTTTCATCTGGTTAATTATCACCCATGAAAATAACAGTGTTAAGGCAATTCCTAATGCGTCGCCCTCCACTATACAATTTATCATCTCTTGCCATGCTCGCACTATTAGGAATATCATTTTAGTAGTTGAAGCTCTTGGCAGTGGCCTATAGAAGCATCCACCCACCAAATAGCTTGTATGTTATTGAAATTGCCATGCAAACTGCCTAATCCAAATCAAATCCATAAATCCAAAACAACACCAAAAAACTTAACAACAAACAGCTATCTCCGTCATCCATGATCCCATGCATGATGGTCATTCAAAAGGTTAATCAATCCAGGTATATCATTGGTTAAATCTTTATTTACACCAGAGCAATGTTGCTCTCTCCTCTCAAGGGTTTCCAACTTTCCTGATTGTTGAGAAATCTAGGCAGCTAGATTAGGGTGATTTCCCTTTACTTTGATAATTGCTTCTTATGTTGTTTACTTCAACTTGTAGTATTTATACTTAGCTTCTTCTTTTGATTATTATAGTGTTCATATCATTAGACAGCTACCAAAACATGAAGATCAAAAGAACAAATGGACACAAGATGTATGCTGCTAGCCAAGGCCAAAACCTCTCCTAGAGAGGAAAACCCACAAGAAATTCTTCTCTTCTTACAGAATATTCAAATGACGAATTCCAAGTCCTTTAGACCCAAGACTAAGATCCAGGGCAAGTCAATCTTCCTTTTAAATGAGCTTCTCTTTCACAAAGTCAACCCAAGTCAAATCTTCTTTATTTGCACAACTTCAACCCCTGCAACAATTTTTCGGCCTTCACTACAAGTCTACACTATTTCAGCCCTCCTGCAACTTCGCACGTGTGGGAGAAACAGGTTAATTTTGTCCTTCATTCTTCATCATTTGGCTTGCCTCTTCCTTCTAGACAAATAGACTATTAAACTTCCTTCCCTTCATTAGATTTTCAGCCCTTCTTATAGTTCTGAAATTTCGTCCCTGTAGTTGTAGAAACCCTAGCTTCTTCTTCGCACGTGTGAGAGATAGAAAGAGAAAAAATCAGAATTTTTGGCCTTCTCTCTTTCTTCTAGACCTTTTCTTGCCTTCCTTTCTTCTTCTCTTGCTTCCTTGATCAAATCATAAGATAGTCTTTTAAATGAGGTTGATGGCTTCTTATATATAGGCCTCCTTGGATTACGAATAACCTTAAATACGGTTGACTTCTTCTTTGCAAGCCGACTTGGTCTTGGAGGGATATTTTTGACACATTTGACTCAAAAATAATTATTTTTACTTGTTACAAAATTCCCAATAGGGTCTAATACATGTGACTATGACTCTTTTGACCTTTTTTTACTCTTATGACAAAACCAAGAAGAACACCATGGGTGCTTTGACCTAGAACACTTTAACCTTTGTTAGTTTTTGTAGCATCAGATGTATTCTAGACACGAAATTTGGTGGAGAGGCTAGAATACATGAGATCTCCAAAACCCAAAAATCGTTTCTAGAAATTCCACCTAGAAATGACTTAATTAGATTATTAACCAACTTTTAAACATTTCCTAACTCTAAACTTAGGGAATATCGTTAATCAATCAAAATTAATTAAGTCAAGGTGAGAAACATTTAGAAACTCACACAGATCGACTCCAAGATGATCCTAGCCCTTGATTAACTTTTAATCTTGGTCGTTAGTGCTCCAACAGTGGATTATAAGAGGAAGTTGATGGGCACTTGGGGAAGACACACCAGGACACCAAAACTTCGATTTCCTTGGCAGATGGATTTCCAAAGTAGCAACAATCAGTTGTCGAAGAGCTAGAGATCGAAGCAATGAGTGAGGGGCAGGGACAGTGAGTCCGGAAGAGATTTTCCAGATCCGGAGAGTAAACTACAGGAGCATCGAGTTTCCTCAGTGACGATGTGCAGAGGAAACATAGAAGCTTCAGAGGTAGCAGTTCGATTTCGCCAGACAGAGCGTCGATTCATTCCTGGAGGCCAGGAAGATTCCTGGAAGGGACTAGTGAGTCATTCTCAAAGGCTGGATTGGGCAGACGACTTGATCAGTAGCAGTTCAAGGCAGAGGATATCAGTGGTTGCATAGGCTTGACGTAGAGACCAATGCAGGGGTTTCGTGGAGCCCATTCAGAGTCAGTTTTGGATCTGGATTAGTGTCGAGTGACACAAAATTCATCTCACTAATTTTTGTGGCCAATTTCTCCTGTAGTGCATTACCAGTTTGTGCATCCAGATTGTACTCAAATTTTCACTATTGCATAATAATAAAACCCTCAATTGCTGCACCGGTATTCCCATGTTGGGTTTTCAGGGGACAATTTCCAAAAATAACAGTGTCATTTTTATGTGTGTGTGCGCTAGTATTTTCTAAAATTCCAATGCTATTTATTTTCCACAAAATTTTATTTGTCAAGGTTGTAGTGTGTTCGATTTGATGTTCTCGTAGCAATAAACTGAATAATTCATTTATCAGTTAGAAGAATTAATACCAGTGGTTGCAATAGGATTTCAGTGGTGATATTTTCACATGGTATCAGAGCCTGAGTGATCAGTCAAGAAGCTCAGAAGTAAAGGAAAAGAATTTCGCTACTCAAAGGGAGTAGCAGGCCGAAATTCTTGAGGCAACGTAGTTCCTCGACAAGAAGGCAGAGTTGCTAGGGCAAGGATTCAATTTTCAGTTGCAGGTTGGCAAAAAAGTAGAATTGTCCGAGTTAATGATTCCAACAGTTAGAGGGGGCAGTTGCAAATCATATTTTCATTGAGCAGATTCCTTGGTTGGACGCAAAAGGTTTTGTAGCAGTTTCAATTGTAGAATTAGCATCAGGTAGAAGAGAAAAGCACACACAGCAGAGGGAAAATTTCTCTCATGGAACTTCGGGTCTCAGGAGTTTGATGTTTCCAGCAAATTGGCAGTAGCAGCTAGCAGATTTGTGCATTCCAGAAGGGAGTGCGAGTAGCAGAGCAGTAGCTAGGTAGAGGGAAAGAGGGAGTTTTCGATAGATGCAGAGATGGCCACAGTTGGACTTAGAGATCAAGATAGGTTGGAGGGTTCCTCTGTTGAGTTTTGTAGCTTGGGAGGTGTTGACCTCTACTGGTCAACTACCCATGCAGTGCACCCCGTTTTTTTTGACAGAAAGAAGCAGCACCTGATCAGCATGTCCGTGCCATCCTGCCATCATCAGCAGCTTGATCATTTTTTGTTGTAAACCCAGTCTGCATGTATAAGTTGTAAATAATCTAGGCAGATCAGAGTCATGTATATAAAGCTGCCTAGGTGGACCTAATTTTCTATGATAATCTATGTCCCGGAAGGTTTTTCGTCTCACCGATCCATGGATCGGCAGAGTTTTCCTTCAAACCTGACCCCAAAGCCGGGATGGATTTTGTCATTAGAACTTTAGGAAAATCCTAGTGTGTTAAATCTGCTAGATTATAGTTGTGTCGCAGAACTGGGTGTTCTGTGAGGGTCTGTATTAAATGGGTTTGTCCCTTAAGATGTAATTTTGTAAAAGTCATGATGTAATGTGTCCTGAGGGTCGAGAAATGTTTTAAATCCCCTCATGAGTCCTAAGTCCTAGGTCCTAGGTGATGTTTCCGAAGGCTTAGTTCAGTGATCCATTTTAAAATGAATTAAAAAAATTAAAAAATGAATAAAAATAATAAAATAATAAAAAATTAAAAAATAAAGCAAAAACCCTAACTAATAAAATAATAATATTTTGAGTTCATAAATCGACGGATGAGATCAAGAGATGTCTTGATCCTCATCAACGGTCGAGATCATTTCTACATGGATCACTCGAACTAGCCGTTAAGATCATTTCCTTTATATAGGGTCTTAGGGGGTCATTTCAAGGGATCTGATCTGTGAGTCTGTACTAAAAACTTAAAAGCTCTCTTGTAATCTGATTTTCTGGTTAATAAAAAGACTTTGGGGTCCAAATCGTGTTGGTGTTACTCTCTGGAATTGCTGTGAGATCTTTAATTTTCTGCATATTTCAGTTTTCAGCCATTAATCATAGCTTGTTTTTAGAGTAGTTTGAGCACAGGTATCTTGTTCACCTGCTAGGGTTTGAGGGCTGCTAGGGTTTCTGAAATAATGGCAGGTATCTCCATTATTTTTTGAAATCTAGCAGCACTTTTCCTCTCTGTGCTGATGGTTGCTTGAAGATGTGCAGGGAAACTTTTTAGTGAAGGATATTTGTGGGCGTTTGGGGAAGTTATGGGCTGAACCAGCCGACTCCCACTGGCTCTTCTGTGCAGAGCCCAGCTGATTGTTCCTTGGGTTAATCATTCAAAGTTTTTTTTCTGTTTTACATTGAGAGATTTTCTTTCTGTTCACAGTGAAGTTCAAAATTTCTGATATATTGAAAACATTACTGCAATTATTGTCAAATCTGGCATTTCAGGGGCCAGCAATCTGTAAATTAATTAGCTAATCTAGGGTTTCCAAAATTCTGCGTTCCGCATTTCTTATTAGGGTTTTAAATTTTTGTTTTATACAGATTTTTTATTTGGGCTTTTGTTTTCTTTTTGCAGGTATAGGGTTTTGCCAATTGCAGGACCACCGTCAGAAGCATTTTGAACGTATGAGCCTCTGCCGTCTCCTTAAGCTGCAAACGCATATCAATCTGAGGGTCAAGCAGCAAAGCATTTGCCGCCACGCAGGCCAGTCACTAAGCGAAATCAGTTTGGATAATCTGCAAACTCCAGCGTGAAAGATTTCAGATAAAACATCAGCGGCAGATCCGTTTCCAAAACGAAATCATTCGCTGCGAAATTTGTCAGCTTTGATCTCAGTCAAAACCGAGCCAAGTCACGCACACTCACGCATTTTCCGGCTGAGTATCATCGTTTCGGTTCCTTGGGTTCTACGAATATGTACATGTCTGCGCAGTACTCAGATCAAAACCATTTAATGCTTTGAAGGATTCTGCCTCTGTCTGCATTTAGAACAATTTTCACGCGGATTTCTCACGAGTTACATCGTAGGAGCCATATTCACCGCCAGCAACAACAGTTACGATTCGTCACAGTCAATCTCAGCACGTGGTTATGGCCATCACGCAGGTATAATGTAAAAATCGATTCACTGTTTATATGTGTGCTGAGCCAGGGTTTCAAAGCCGTGTCCCATCACAATTTGCCTGGCCGATTCATTTCAGGTAAAGCACTGTTTCATTGCCGCCGTCATACGCAAGTTTAAATCGATTTTTTGGTCGCCGCATCACACATTTTTACATTTCTTCCTTCGTGAGCTATATCGCGTTTATGATTACTTGATTGCGTTTTGAAGTTTTTCGTAGCCGTAGTCTTACGTTTGGTTTAGATTTGAATTATTTCATTTTCATTTACGTTTTCACTTTTTTTTGGTTTTTAGGTTTTAATTTAATGAAATTCTAAAAAAATCGATATTTTGTGGTCATAGTAATGTGTAAGCTAGCGTAGATTTTTTTTAGGATTTCATTTTAGTTATGTATTTTAATTTATTAGATTTTAATTCTTTTTTTTTATATAGTTTCATTTTTATATAGGTTCATAAAAATTAAAAAATAAAAATGTTTTTGTTAGATTTTTTAAATTTTAATTTATTTTTTTTGTTTAGTTTAGTTTTAAAATTAGATTAGTTTTAGAATTTTAAATTTTTTTAGATTTATTTTTAATTTCCATAACATTGAAAAATAAAAATTGAAAAAAGATTTAAAAAAAAAATTGAAAAAATAAAAATTTTGTGGAAAATCATTTTGCCAGTTTCAGTTGCTTTCGCGATATATCTTTCATGCTGAGATCTGAAATTTTCAAGTCGAAACACGAAATCCAATGTCTGGTTAATAATTCATGATGCTCATGGTGGTTTAAGGCATTTATCTCTTCAAAGCTTTCAGTTGCCGGATATCGTTTTGGTCACATGATTTAGCTGATGATAGATGGTTGTTGTTCATGGTCCATGTTTCTTTATCATTTAAAAAGTAATCATTTAAACATTGACTCCACAAGGCACTGGTCAATTAAATCTCTAAATCCATCTAGTGCTTATCATATCGTGTATCGTGTCTGCCACCCAACTGTTTGGCAGTTGGTCTTCACTATCTCGCAGGGTCTACCCCCCTTAGCCGCGGGAGACGGGCTTAAACGGAGGGATCGGGGATCAAAGTGACAGCCCCCGGTCCGAGCGTTGTCGTGCCAATCTGCGCGACAACAGGAGGTACTCCAAGCCTTGAGGATCGAGGGTTTGGAGGAAGGAACTACACAAATGGCAATGTGGGCTTGAAACCCAAGTTTGGGGTTTTGCACCCATTGATGTTGGGGACATAACTATTGAGAGATTTCGACATGTGATGGATGAGGATGATAGTACTCGTCGAGACGAATTTGACGCATCGAAAATCATCTGATTCCGAGTTTTGGTTGAAGAGAAATGAATTTTTGAAGTTAAGAGGATAAATTTGTCTAGTTGGGCAGGTCGGCTTGAGGTTAAAGTAGTGCCCAAAGACAAATTATTTGTAGCCACTTGACGCCTATAAATATAGGTCAAGTGTAAGGCATTTAGACACATCCAAGAAGCATCTTTCATAGTCTACAGTGTACACATCAAGAGAGGCAGCATGAGTGCGGGCAATGTGAGTGCAGGCAGCGCAAGTGCAGAAACACGAGTGCAAGAACGCGCGATTGCAGGAACACGCAAGTGCGGGAACACACGAGTGCAGGAAAGAACGAATTCAGGAACGCGCGAGTGCAGGAACGCGCGAGTGCAGGAACATGCGAATGCAGGAGCACGAGTGCAGGCAACACAAGTGAGGGTTGAGCATGTAGGAGACTGCACCAGGGTGATGCAAAAGCAAAGCAAGGCTAGGTATTTATTGCAGTGTTGATAATATCGGCGATATTCGGAAATATCGCGATATTTTCGGCAAAACGATATATCGCCGAGAAAATATCGCGATATTTTCTGTTTTGAAAATATCGCGATATTTTCAAAATATCGGCAAATATCGGAAAATATCGGCAAAATATCACGATATTTTGAAAATATCGGCAAAATATCGGCTATATTTAAAAATTTGAAAAAATTATTTTTTATGCTTGCCGATATTTGCCGATATTTTGCCGATATTTTCGCCGATATTGCCGATAAGATATTTTCTGGACCCTCGCCGATATTTTCCCGATACCGATATTATCAACACTGATTTATTGTATTGATGTGTTAAGGTTGAATTGATGCTAGTGGACAGTGTCCTAGGAGAGGATAGTTCGGAAGTTTGTTAGCATCCAAGAGGAAGGGTTTCCTAGGTGGTTGGATGCCCTAACTCGGAGCAGATGCTACAGTAGGACTGGCCACTTGTGGACTGTTGGAGGGCAGTGTGAGAGTGGACCAAGTGTGGATAGTAATTGAGCATTTATGGCCTAGTGGAGGACAGCGTGGTAATGCCCAAGTTGGAGCCCGGTGTGCACCATCTTCATGGACTTGGGTGGTTGCTAGAGTGGCAGTTGTTGAGCTCAAGGGTCTGATCAACCAGGAGCTGTTAGTGGAGCCCTAGACTTGTGTGTGGAGAAGGACTTCTACAGCAAATGATGGGCAATCCTCCTAGCCCGTGCTCATTGTGGGAGATGGACATCATGCAGTGATAGGTGGCTTCCCTCCATGCCCTGTGTTGGTCTTCATTGGAGGGGCTAGGTATGTATTATATTGATGTGTTAAGCTTGAATTGATGCTAGTGGATGGTGTCCTAGGAGAGGATAGTTTGGAAGTCTGTTAGCAGCCAAGAGGAAGGGTTTGCTAGGTGGTTGGATGCCTTAACTAGTAATAGATGCGACAGCAGGACTGGTCACTCATGAACTGTTGGAGTGCAGCGTGAGAGTGGAACAAATGTGGATAGTAATTGGGCATTTATGGTCTGTTGGAGGACAATGTGATAATGCCCAAGTTGGAACTTGGTGTGCACCATCTCCATGGACTTAGGTGGTTGCTAGAGTGGCAGTTGTTGAGCTCATGGGTCTGATCAACCAGGAGCAGTTTGTGCAACCCTACACTTGTGTGTGGAGAAGGACATCTACAACAGATGACGAGCAATACTCCTAGCCTTTGTTCATTGTGGGAGATGGACATCTTACAGTGATAGGTGGCAGCCCTTCATGCCCTATGTTAGTCTTCATTGGAGCAGCATAGGAAGACTATAGTGGGTTGATGTCTATGAGTAGCTGAGGAGCAGCAATGGGCAATTGAGAGTTGTTCACAAGCGGAGTTGTGAACAACTCGACAAGAGTCTCGATGTGTTGTGCCCTTGATGGACTAAGGCACAACTAGTGAGCAGATTGGATAGCTGAGATTTAGTGGCTAGATGGACTTGGATCATTGATAGAGGCAGTGTTGCAGATCGGGAGCTGAAGGACCGAGCAGGTACAGGGTACGACCGAGAGGAGCTGAGAGAGTCGACTACATCATCCAGATGGTCAGAGTATCTTGTTGAGGGTAGATTGGTTGTCGATGGACTGACACCAAGCCCCAGTTTTGTATTCTTGTATTAGTGGATGTATGAGGGCCATTATCCCTAGTACAGGAGCCCTAGACTATTGTATTATATGTTGATTAATATAACAAAGTTGGGTTGAAAATTGTAAAAAATTGTCCATATTTTGTGCACTAGTAGATTTACTGTTGTTTATATTCCATTGTACAAAGTAGTATCATTGCGATTCTTGGTTTGGTAGTGCCAGAAATGTAAGATTCTATCCCAGACAACCAAGGTCATGGACCTGACACACTTCAGTATGTTATATGGTGGTTTGCAGATCGCGGGCTTCCTTTGTCTTTTCATGGATGTTTGGGACAACTCGAGGGTTTCTTTGGCATGGAAGAGATCAGGTTGATGTATTGTATTGATGTGTTAAGGTTGAATTGATGCTAGTGAATGGTGTCCTAGAAGACAACAATTTGGAAGTCTGTTAGCAGCCAAGAAGAAGGGTTTCCTAGGTGGTTGGATGCCCTAACTAGGAGCAGATGCTACAATACAATTGGTCATTCGTCAACTGTTGAAGGGCAGCGTGAGAGTGAACCAAGTGTGGATAGTAATTGGGCATTTATGGTCTGGTGGGGGACAGCGTGATAGTGCCCAAGTTAGAGTTCGATGTGCACCATCTTCATGGAATTAGGTGGTTGCTAGAGTGGCAGTTGTTGAGCTAATGGGTTTGATCAACCAGGAGCAGTTTGTGCAGCCCTATACTTGTGTGTAGAGAAGGGCATCTGCAGAAGATGATGGGCATCCCTCCTAACCCATGTTCATTGCGGGAGATGGACATCTTACAGTGATATGTGGCAGCCCTCCGTGCCCTATGTTAGTCTTCATTGGAGCAGCGTGGGAAGACTATAGTGGGCTGAAGTCCCCGAGTACCAGAGGAGCAGAAGTGGGCAGTTGAGAGTTTTTCACAAGTGGAGTTGTGAACAACTCGACAATAGTCTTGATGTGTTGTGCCCTGATGGAATAAGGCACAAGTAGTGAGCAAATTGGATAGTTGAGATTCAGTGGCCTGACGGACTTCAATCATTGATAAAGGCAGTGCTGCAAATTAGGAGTCGAAGGACTGAGAAGGTACAAGGTACAACCGAGAGGAGCTGAGAGAGTTGACCACATCAGCCAGATGGTCAAAGTATCTTGTTGAGGGTAGATTGGTTGTTGATGGACTAACACCAAGCCCTAGTTTCGTATTCTTGTACTAGTGGATGTATGAGGGCCATTATCCCTAGCACAGAAGCCCTAGACTGTTGTATTATATGTTGATTAATATAACGAAGTTGGGTTGAAAAATGTAAAAAGTTGTCCATATTTTGTGCACTAGTAGATTTACTCCTATTTATATTCCATTGTGCAAAGTAGTATCGTTGTGATTCTTGGTTTGGCAGCATCAGAGATTTAAGATTCTATCCCAGACACCAAAGTCAAGGAAAAACAAAATCCTCCAACTATGTCATCTGGAAGGCTAGGATGTCCTTCCTGTTGGATGAATATTGCCTGAAGCTCTACATAGACAGTGTTGTGGCAGTTCCCTAAGATGCGGATTAGCTGAAGGAATACAAAATGGAGATGGCGCAGGCGAAGCGGTTGATCTTTGATGGAGTCTAGGACCATATTGTCTCACACATAGCTAGTAAGGATACTGCCAAAAAGATGTGGGATGCTCTCTCCACGCTATATCAAGGCACTTTCGAGCAACAGAAGATATTCCTGGAAGAAAAGTTGAGATGCATCAAGATGCAAAAGGGGAAAGGCATAGATCCCTTCCACACTAGGATTCAGGAGGTCAGAGACCAGCTTGTAGTTGTTGGGGCAATGCCTCAACTGATAGAGCTAGTGATATTGGCACTAAACAATGTCTCTGAGGAGTGACAAGTTTTTGTCCAAAGTATATTGGGCAGAGACAAGCTACCAGAATGGGATAGGATGTGGTCAAACTTCCAGCATGAGGAGTTGAGGCGAGCTCTATTAAAGAGCTGCATCAATGGCAACGGATTGAAGGTGGTGAAGGAGAAGGAGAATGTGGCCCTCACATCAAAGGATCCTAGTCAGGGGTAGAGAGAGCAGAGAAACAAGGACCTGTCAAAGGTCAAGTGCTTCACATTGTGGTGAGCTTGGTCACTACAACACACAGTGTCCTCTCAGGAAGAAGGATAAGTCAGAGAAGCAGGACCAGCACACACCGTCAACTGAGATCGACAAGTTGTCCTCCAAGTTGGAGGAAGACTTCACGATGTTGGCAGCCATACTACATGAATGAGGTGGGGTGACTTAGAGTTGTAGCACCAGAGAGCTACAAATTTGGGCAGGGTCCTTGAGGAGTCCACCTCATGGATCATTACTTCGCTACGAGGGCCCACAATATTCAGTAGCAAGATGGATCAGTGGCAGTTGATGCAATCAGTACCAGAGTGACAATTAAATACTAGTAGCAGTCAGATGATGGAGGAGCACAGAGCAGTGTTGACAGCAGAGCAAGTGGCTCAGTACAGAGTTCAAAGCATCGCAGATTCTTTAGTGACAGTGCAGATTATAGTAGCGGTCAGGAGACAAATGCATCATACTGAACACAGTTGATTCAATGTATTAACCCTTCTCAGTTGCAGTAGTTGCAATTGCA
Source organism: Pinus tabuliformis (assembly GCA_031772625.1). Classification (NCBI taxonomy): domain Eukaryota; kingdom Viridiplantae; phylum Streptophyta; class Pinopsida; order Pinales; family Pinaceae; genus Pinus; species Pinus tabuliformis. Next base: position 1,236,113,006 of record CM062805.1, on the reverse strand, counting down.
AAGTTGGCAGCAGTATGGCAGTGTCAGCAATAGCAGAGATGCAACATCAGAGTTAGGCAGTAGTTGGTGGGCAGTAGCAGCCAGACATCAACAATGTGACAAAGATGATACAGAGACAGGGTGTTGTGGTAGGATGTGCAACACTAGAGAGAGAACACAGTCCTCGCTAAGAGAGAGTGTTAGTTTTTGTAGTATCAGATGTGTTCTAGCCACGAAATTTGGTGGAGAGGCTAAAATACATAAGATCTCCAATACCCAAAAATTGTTTCCAAAAATTCCACCTAGAAATGTCTTAATTAGATTATTAATCAATTTTTAAATATTTCCTAAGTCTAAACTTAAGGAATATAGTTAATTAATCAGAATTAATTAAGTCAAGGTGAGAATCATCTAGAAACGCATACGGATCAACTCCAAGATGATCCTAGCCCTTGATTAAGTTTTAATCTTGGTCGTTAGTGCTCCAATAGTGGATTATAAGAGGAAGTCGATGTGTACTTGGGGAAGACACACCAGAACACCAAAGGTTCGATTTACTTGGCAGATCGATTTCTAGAGTTGCAACAGTCAGTTGCCGAAGAGCCAGAGATTGAAGCAAACAGTGAGGGGCAGGGATACTGAGTCCGGAGTAGATTTTCTAGATCTGAAGAGTCAACTATCGGAGCATCGAGTTTCCTCAGTGAGGTTGCACAGAGGTAGCGCAGAAGCTTCAGAGGTAGCTGTTCGATTTCGCCAGACCAATGTTGCACGAAGCGGGAGCGAAGCGGAAGCGCGGAGCGCGGAAGCGTCATTTTCCAAAAATCTAGGAAGCGAAGCGTCCGCGGAAGCGTCTACTATATATATATATTTTTTTATATTTTTTTGCATTTATACTCAAAACAAACATCCCAAATACCAAATTAATTGTAGAAGACATGAAAACATGCATATTTTTGCATAAATCAAGATAGATATGGCATCCATGATTACATTGTAGTTACTTACTAGTACAACAATCATCTATATTCTAGCTATTACAAACATACATCAAATTTTTAAGCATATTATAAAACATAAAACATTTAAGCATATTATAAAACATAAAACATAGAGCATATTATGATTTATCTAGCAAGTGAGCAACTGTCAACATTTGTCATGTCCAAAATTCAAATAATAATGTTTACAAAATATGTCACTTGGTCACCGCCAAGCCAAAAAGGTTCAAAATTCAAATTCACAAGTCTACAAGTCTAATGAGTAATCTATGACAAAAAGAAGTAGATTGTGAATATATCTACTAATCTCTCCTCCTTCCACCACGAATAGAACGTGATGGCGGGCCTCCACGTGGTGGCAATGAAGAAGATGGTCCCTGTGTAAGTCGTGGCACTGGAACTGATGAAGAAGAACCCCCTGCTGTTGGTGTTGAACCATGGAACCTAGGAACCAAGGGACCAGATGGGGGCGGGGGTGGTGGCATATCAACACGGTCATCATCATCCTAGAATCGCTCAAAAAATTCATGCAAAAAAAAAAAAACACTAGTTAACAAAAAAATTAAAAACATGAATTAGAGAAATGCTTTATAAGGGAAAATTGGAAAATTCATACCACAATGGACATACCTGGATAAGAGCATCCTCTAATTGCTATAGTCGCAACACTCCATCCTCCAAATTGGGCTCCTCTGGATTCTTGTCCCAAGTCAACAAGTCTTTATTAGACTTTGCATCTTCACAGTAATGGGACAACAATCGCAAGTTGTAATGAACATAAACCAAGCTCTCTGCCCGGTCTAAATTCAACCTATTCCTTTTAACACTGTGGATGAAAGAATAAGAGCTCCAACACCTCTCTGCAGAAGAAGTGTTTACCACCTGTGATAGCACCCGCAATGCCAAACTCTGTAGAAGTGGAGTACCCTCTCCATGCATGTTCCACCACTCAAGAGCAGAAAAATGCTCTCGATCTTGAATTGCATGCATGCTCCCAAATGGACCAGTGTTGAGCGTATAGTTGCTCACCTGTCTCCGTACCAATGCAGCCTCCTCATTATCAGGGATTAATCTACTCAATGCAGCCATATATTTTTCGTGAACCTCTCTATCTTGGTGTGGTTTTTTCCTGCTTCCCCCCCCCAGGTGCTGGTGTTGAAAGCCATGATGGATGATAGTATTTAGGTGTCAAAACATATGCTAATGCATGCAATGGAATATTTAGCATTTCCCATCGGTTTTGCACCTCTACACGAATATAATTGTACAAGGTGGTATCTCTAGGCTCAACAATGTCTTTAATCTGCCCCAACATGCTATCCATTTGCTCATACACCTCCCCAATTACTGGTCGATCTGAATCTGCAAACTTGATCATGTAATAAATTGGTTTGGTGAATTGCAAAACATATTTAACCTGTGACCAAAAGTAACTGTCAAGAACAGTGTCGTTGACTACATTAGCACCATCTGTGTCAGTGTTAATTTCATCCCATGTTTCAGCACACACCAGATTAGTTAAAGCTTGTCTCACCCTCACTAGCCGCCTAAAGGTGAGGTAATAACTAGCAAATCTTGTCTTTGCAATTTTAAGCAATTGCAACTTGGAGTAAGTGCCATAGAAGTAGTTTACCCTTGTATGCCCTGTGATGAATTTAATGAGCTGCTTCCCTTTCCTGTAAACCTCAGCAATCCACCCACAATCTTTGTGTTTCACAATATCATGCATCAAAAGGTTCAATGTGTGAACCAGGCACCCAGACCAAAAGATGTGTGGATGAGTACGCTCAATAATTTTTCCTGCTGCCTTACAATTTGCTGCATTATCTGTGATCACTTGAACCACATTATTCGGACCAACATCTTTGATTGATTTCAATAGGAGATCTGCAATGTTTTGTGCAGTTGCACTGATGGAGGAGGAGTCATGACATGCAATAAATACTGCACCACTAGAAGAAACACCAAGAACATTTATCAAATGTTGGTTTCTAATATTTGTCCACCCATCTGATACAATGGATACCCCAGAATCCACCCACTCATGTGTAAAACGTGTCAAAGCTCTTTGAACCTTAGCTTTTTCTCTTTCTAATAACACTGTTCTAGCTTTCTCATAGTTGGGGGCCTTGTATCCTTTTGGGGCTTCATTGATGGCCTTTACCATGTCATGCCAATAGGGAGAGCGAAGCACATTGAATGGTACACCGCAAGCACAAAGAAAACGGACTATCTTTCCATCCACATCATCCCTCCCAGCAACATTAAGGAAATCCCCTATTGTTTTTCTACCTCCAGAGGTTGCAGAAGTACCATGAGGAGATGGGCAACTACCAAATTTAGAGGTTGCACTTGATTCAAAATGAGTTTTTTGTTTCTTGTTTTTTCGTTGTGCAGCCATCTCTATTTGGATGTATTTTTTTCTTTCTTCAGTTGAAATGTTTGGGCAAATTTGTACCCCCACAGAACCCTTTTTTTCATCACTGTCCAGCACCCCACAAAGATGCCTCCTCAGACGGGTATATGAACCCGTATATGGTTTTCCTCCATGACAACCATGAGGGCACACAAATTTGTAAGATCCACCACCCTTTCCCCCATCAAGTTTGGTCACATAGTTCCACAAGGGTGTTGATGCACCTTTCCCATCTTGTGCTTCAGTGTCCCCTTCAAGTTCATCCCCTTCCTCTTCAAACCCTTCCTCCTCATCATACATTGGGTCACTACTATTAGGACCAAGTTCATCCCCTTCCTCTTCCCCTCTATTCCTCACCCTTGCCATCATTAAAACCAAGAGTGGAATGATACATAGAAGCCAAAAGAACACCATCTTGGAATATGGATATAGGTGGTGGACAACCTGTAAATAAAGGAGCAAGTAGAAACAATGGGAAAGAGTAGGAGAGGGAGGAGAAAAATACAATTTTTTTTCAAAAAAACAAGGGAGTTTGGGGTTTGAACTTACCTCTTTAGCTCTTGTAGATGAAGTCCTCCAAGCTCTTGCTCCAAGCTCCTCCTCCTTCTCCTAACTCCTCCTTCTTCACTCCTCCAAGCTCTCCTCTCTTCTCCTCTCCTTTCCTCTCTTCTCTTCTCCTCTCCTCTCTTCTCTTCTCCAACTCTCATAAACTCAAAGTGAGAAAATGAGAAGAGAGTGGGGGCTTTATTCTTTTCTAAACTCACCCTAAACTCACCCTAACCTCACCCTAACCCACCCCCTCAATGCAAACTCAAGTTAACTTTTAAAAAAAATTAAAAAAAATTCAAGTTACATTGCTGCCCACGCGGAAATTTCCGGAAGCGCGGATCCGGAGCTCGTGAAGCGTGCGCTTCCGGGCCCGAAGCGTGGCGCTTCCGGAGGCCCGCAGCGCCCTCCGAAGCGCGGATCCGGGGCAACGCAACCTATATTCCAGGAATCGTTTCAAAAAACCGGAATCGCGCTTCATGAATTTTGGAATCGCGCTTCGCCTGGAGGTTCCGGAACGCTTCCGTACGGGACGCGATTCCGGCCTAGGATCCGGTGGGGGGGGGGGGGCGATTCCTGCAACACTGCGCCAGACAGAGGGTCGATTTAGTCGTTGGAGGCCAGGTAGATTTCTGGAAGGGACTAGAGAGTCATTCTCAGAGGCTAGATTAGGCAGACGATTTGATCAGTTGCAGTCCCAAGCAGAGCGTGCCAATGGCTGCACAGGCTTGAGCAGAGGTTGATGCAGGGGTTTCGTGGAGCCAATTCAAAGCCAGTTTTCGAGTTGGATCAGTGTCGGGTGATACAAAAATTGTCTCACTAATTTTTGTGGCCAGTTTCTGTTAGAGAATCTAGGGCAAAGTAGTGATGTGATGATTCTCCGACACTTGATAACAATTTGTGAAGTCTTTTTACTTTTCTTAGTTAGTTTATACTTCTTCTTCTTATTAGTGCATATGTGTGTGCTTCATCAAACTGCTACCAAAAACAAAATAAAAAGAACACAAATTTGGCTCGCTACCAGGGACAAACCCTCTCCACTCTTGAGAGGGAAACCATTTGTAAGTTTTCTCTTATTGAAGCTTATTATTTGAACAACTACCAAACCCTAGACCCTTGACTAGGATGTCCTCCAAGCATGAGTCAAATCCTTCCTCTTTCTGCACTGTCACTTCTGGCACATCTTCCGGCACTTCTTTCAGCACTTTGTCTTCCAACACTTTATCTTCTAGGTTAGGAAACCCTTGAATATTAGGGCTTCTCTTCTTTGCTATAAAGAGATCTTTCTTCACCTTTATTTGGATACCTTGTGGACCTTAATACACAACTGAAGGAGGTTGCTTCTACTACTGCCCTAGTCAAACCCTTCCAACACCTCGCATGTGTGACTGTTTCTAACCCTAGAAACAGTCCTTTTCTTCTTCAGATTTGTCCCTCCTTCCTTCACTTGTGAGCCCACCTTCAACGCTGGAGTAGGAGACTTTTGTTGATCTATTTGTTAGCCCAAACCAGAGTTGCAGGGGAGCGCCCCCCCCCCTCCGCGAACCCGCTCCCGAATCACGCTACGGGCAGGAGCGGCTCCAGAGCATGCTCCCGAAAAAAATTTCCGCTCCCTGCCATTTTCGGGATCGTTGTAGGGAGCGATCACTCCGTCGCTCCCAGAGCGAAATTTTAAGCCCGGGAGCGATCGAGGAGCAATCGCTCTTAATCGCTCCCGAACATTAAAAAATCGCTTTGGGACCATCTCGGGCGGCGCCGGGAACAATCTGGTGGAAAAAAATTCCGCGCACCCGAAAAAAATTAAATTTAAAAAAAAATTGTTTTAAAAGCCCAATGGGCCTAAAAAAAATTCATTATCACTTCATTGAGTTGAGTTTCTTGGAGAGCAAGAGCAAAGGAGCAAGGAGAAGCGAGGAGCAAGCGCCGAGGAGCGAGGAGCAAGCCTGCAAAGAGGTAAGTAACTTAGTAATTTAGTTAGTTTAGTTAGTTTAATTTAGTTAGGTAGTAATTTAGTTAATTTAATTTAGTTTATTTAGTTTATTTAGTTTAAAAATCATGAATTTAAATTAAATTAATAAATTAAATTAATTAATCCCAATAAATTAAATTAATTTGCAGATTCAAAACCCTACAAACATCAAACACCATGGACCTGGCTATATTTCTTGGCATTTTCCTCTTCTTGGTCCCTTTTATGGTTATTATGGTGCTGGAGAGTAGGAAACGGAGGGGCCAAACTGAAGAGGGGGATGAAGAAGCTGGAGAAAGTCAAATTGATGAAAACCCCGGTGAGGAGGAGCTAGAGGAGGGTGAACATGACCCTCAAAAAACTAAACAAGACTAAACCCCACTGTGGAAATATGTTAACAGGGCTAAAACAGGGAGGGGGTGGAACCACTAAATTTTATTGCCCCCACTGCAACAATGATTACACAGGTTCATACACCCGTGCTAGAAGACACCTCTGCGGGAAAAGGCCATGTGATGGAGACAAACAAATAGGAATCAAAACTTGTCCAGCGGTGTCAGCAGCGGATAGAGCCAAATACATAAGGGAAGAGGAGGAAGCCCAATACAAGTCAAAAAAATCAAGGGGTTTCTTTGAACCAAGCTCACAATCACAAAGGACTCCTTCAGCATCCTCCCAAGGCAGTGGATATGGAGGCACAGGGTCATCATCTTTAAGGCGTAGAACCATATCAGATTTCTTTGATGAGGGGTGTAGGAATGATGTGGATTCAAAGGTTTACAGGTTTCTCTATGCATGTGGGATACCATTCAATGTTCTTCGCTCACCTTATTGGCACAAAATGGTTTCTGCCATAAATGATGCCCCTAAAGGATACAAGAGCCCTGGGTATGACAAGGCAAGAACCATTGGCCTTGATCATGAAAAAGCAAAAATATCACATTCTTTGAATAGAATGACAAGTTCTTGGACTAACCATGGGGTGTCCATTGTATCTGATGGATGGACAAATGTAAAAGGCAAGCCATTGATAAGTGTTCTTGTTGTGTCTGTTAGTGGTCCCATCTTTCTAACTGCACATGATTACTCAGACAAGTTCAGGACCGCCATCAACATTGCAGAAGCATTACTTGAAACAATTGACCGTATTGGGCCATACAATGTCATCCAAGTCATCACTGATAATGCTCCTAATTGTAAGGCAGCGGGAGCAATTATTGAGGATAAATACCCCAACATATTTTGGTCTGCATGTTTGGTTCACACATTGAACCTTCTGATGCATGATGTTGTCAAAAACAAAAATGCACAATACCAATGGATTGGTGATTTGTACAAGAAAGGAAAACAAATGATAAAATTTATTACAAATCATACCAATACCCATGGCCTTTTCCGCAGTCACTCGAGATTAGAGTTGTTGAAGATTGCGAAGACCAGATTTGGTAGCTATTACCTCACCTTCAAGCGCCTTTTGAAGGTAAGAGAGTCATTGGCTAGCATAGTATCAAGTCCACATTGGCAGGTATTAAAGGAAAGGGCTACAAATGCAGCTGACAGGCAAGGTTTTGAACTGGTGGAGGAGGCCGCTCTTGATGGTCAGTTTTGGACAAGTGTGAGGCAAGTATTGGATTTCACCAAGCCCATTTATCACATGATTCGGTTTGCAGATACAGACAAACCAGTGATTGGCAAGGTGTATGAGCAGATGGATACCATGTTGGGGGAAATAAAAGATATTGTTCATAACAGAGATCCCGACTTGTACAATCTGATTCACGATTGTGTGTGTGAACGGTGGAATAGACTTAATCTTCCACTACATTGCTTGGCGTATATCCTTACGCCAAAATACTACTCTACATCTTGGTTGGGCCAACGTGCACCAGGGGGTGGGGTTAGGACCAAACCCCATTTAGATGCAGAGGTAACTAGAGGATATTTGGAAGCATTAGAAAAGTTGGTACCTGACAGGGAGGAATGTGCAGTTGTGCGCCTTGAAATAGGCAGATACTTCAGTGGCACTGGTTTGTATGGTAACTTCCATGCAATCGACGACAGAGATAGATTTGATACTCTCACATGGTGGCAAACATATGGCGGCCAGGGACTTTTGCCAAAATTGGCAAAAAAGGTTCTTTCATAGGTTGTAAATACTTCTTCTGCAGAGAGGTGTTGGAGCACCTACAGCTACATACATAATGTGAAAAGAAACAAACTCAATGAAAACCGAGCAGAAAACCTCGCTTATGTGCACTACAACTTCAGGTTGTTGAGTCATTACTGTGATCGGGCTTATGAGGATCCCACATATAAAATTCGGGACAATCACCCAAAGGATGACAATTTGGAGGATGGCATTGTACATCTTGAAGAACTGGAAGAGGAACTTGTAAGGGATGAAGATGAAGCAGCTGCAGCAGCCATGCCACCTCCACCTCCACCATCCAGTAGCAGTGCTTGAGGTCTGAGTCTTGTTCCTTTGCTGTCGCCACCTCCATCTACACCCTCACGTGGAGGTTCTAGTTCTGGTCATCGGTCTGTGCGGGAGACTCCTAGAAGACCACCACGACCTGCTCATACTCCTGGAGACTCTCGTGGCCTGGGCCACATGTAGATTTACAGTTTACTTGTCTTTTTTAGTTTCTATTAGACTTTAGTTTTCATAACTGTTGAGTTTTGAATCCTTGACTCTTGACTCTTGACTCTTTCATATCATAATGATATTTTTTGTAAACAATATATCACTGTGACAATGAAAATTTGAAGTTTGAAGTTGGGCCTTGGCAATTATAACTCATTGGTAATGATTGTGAATTATGAATATGATGCTTCGTGAAAGACTAAAGTTGTTTCATTTCATTTCATTATTCATGTTTCATTTTATAAATTTATAACATTTCATATCATGTTAACCGTCAGAAGTTAGGACTTAGAAATATCTAAGATATTACTTCTTGTAATGGTTAAACTTAGTTACTTAGCTTACAAGTACAACTTTGGTGATCAATGATGATAAATGTTATTGAATTTTCAATTTTGAAATCTTGAAGTTGAAACTTTAAGATTGAATTTGATGAATCATGATTCACGAGACTCAATATGTTGCAGTTGTAATATGTATTTTACTAACTTGTGGACATGGTTGATGACGATTATAATTTCTAGATGATTGATGTGATATGGTTCAATGATCAATCTATGTTTTTTTATGTTTTTTATGTCTAATTCATCATTCTACATGTTTTTGTTGACATATATGTATCAAAAATTAAAAAATATATAAAATATATATATATATATATATATATCTTTAAAAAATCGCTCCCGGATTCGCTCCCAAACCGGGAGCTTCAGAAAATGGTCGCTCCCGCTTCTATTTTCGCTCCCGCTCCCCGCTCCCAAGCAACATTGGCCCAAACCATAAATAAATACCACTACAACCTTGCTTCTGTTCTGACCGCAAATTTGTCCTTGAATTCCTCGCACGTGTGGTTATAGCAGCTTCACATTTGACCTTTTTCCCTTCACGGTTTTCTTTCCTTCCTACGCCGCCCTTGTAGCCCTCTTTCTCACCTTTTTCTTCATCTTAATTTGTCCTCTTTGCTTGCGGATTTCAAAGATATGATTGTGTGTCCAAATGAGGAGTGGACAACCTCTATTTATAGAGGTTTATCCCTCCTCCTTGAAGCTGACATGACTGTCCCTAAAACCGACTTGCAGTTGCATTATATTTCCACATCTATTCATCATTTTTGTTGCTTGTAGACTTCGTTGGTGCTAGGAGAGGATTTGACCATGCTTGGACTTATTTCCTTGACCTTGTATGATGACTTACATGATGTAACATGCCCTTAAAGGGTCTTTTCATAATTACATTTTGACTCTCTAGAAGCACTTCAAAATGTGTTTAACCTATTTTCAATGAGCAAGAAACTCATTGACAAATAATACAAAAATAATTTCTCTTTTCTTGAATAAGTACGAATATCAAAATTACATTTATGAAGACCAAACCTAGTTACATTTTCTCCAACATTCCCTGTCAACTAGGGAGGTATTCATACAACATTACATGGTGTTTGGCAATTTTCAATCTTGAAGATTTCACATAAGAGAAAACGGATTAGCAATCCATCTGTTATAGCATCATATTCAATAGTGTTGTCATAGTGCAAGGCCTTGACTAACAGCTCCATCTCTTTACGAGACCATGAGCTACAATGTTGGCGAGACCAATGATTTATAGACACCTTCATCATTGTCTCTCAAGGTACATACCCACCCGGGTGTTCTCCAAGTATGACCTTCCAGGACTATTCTTATCTTGGGTTCCCATCCCTTAAAGAATATCAATCCTCTTGCCTACTCTTTTCCTGGATGCCCTACTCATCCTCAAAGAGTATCGCATGCTAGATGATCACCTAATCCTCCCATTCTTTCTTCCCAAGTGAAGACAAGAATGTTGTGTCTATCTTGTGTCTACATTTCCATTCATGGCCTTCATCTAGACTTATGGTTGTTAGTCCTACATGACCCATGACATGGAAAACACAATAGTCACTCCTTTGTAATCAGGGGTGATTCAAAACTCCCTCTTGATCAAGGACTTGTCAGAGCTCCCTCTTAACTGGGGACTCTTTCCTTCATCAGCAACTTCTTCTTCATGGGTCCTTCAGCTGCATGATCTCCTTCCTTTCTTGATGTCATGAAGTCTTCGATCGAACTTCTTCTCGATAGGGCACCATCCATCCATCACTTTCCTTCTTGGTTAGTCATGTCATTGCTTCGTGGAAAGTGACTATCAAGTTCTTCTAGTCATCTTGGCTACTCCTTTGTCATCTTGTCCATGCTTCGGAATGCTCTCCTCATGGATGCTCCATCATACTTGCTAGGTTATATGCTTTGACCTGGTAGCCCATCATGACTTCATCCTGATATTGCTTCAACATTGTTTTTCCTTTTGTTGGATGGCTTCTTCATCACAACATTTTCATAGAGTAGAATCAGTTATCTGCACCTTTTATCTCTCTAAGGCCTTCATAGGTGTCAAGTGTCCTTTCTTCCTTCATCAGAGTTATCTTGCTTTATTTCGGGAGATATCTTTCAAGGCATTTTGTTAGTAGTGATTCTTAGTGATCGTAGTGTTCTTCACATGTTTGATCTCTTTCTTCATTTGCTTCTTCTTAGATAGATTGGTCAACCACCTATTGCTTCTTGTGGAAGCATTCCTTCATCCCTTTCTTTGTGGACTTGTCGGCATTTCTTCTTGCCTCTTAGTCAGCGATCTTATGCTCCTTATGTGAGCATGTTCTTTTGTTGACCCTCATTGCATCGTGGTACATGCCTTCAAGCATGTTCTTGATGAAAGAGATCCTTTCATGCTTGAGCATGTTATAGAACTATACCCATGACTCAATAATATACAAATAATGACATGACTTAAACTTTGATGCATACATACCTCATCTTGATCCTCCTTGATCATTCTTTGGTGTAGCCCTTCTTGCTTCATCTTAGCCTGCCTGCATATCATCCCTTTTCTTGAATCTCATGAGTGGGATTCCCAATGAGACATCTACCTTGGTTCACGAACCTTCTCTTGAAGATTCCATCATAGGATCTTAAAGATCCTTGCCTTGCAAATGTTTCCTACCTTTGATGATTTAGGTCTTCTAAGATTCTTGTCATGATCAAGTTTTCTTCCATCATATATGAGGTCCTATTCTAGGTATGCTCCTTCTACATGAATATCTTTGAGATATATTTTCCATGCTCCTATATTCTAGGAGATATTTCTACTTATGCATTTTTATTCTTCTCATAAATGTTACATCTACACGAGTGTCTAGAACTCCATGTACATCATGCTGCTAGATTCTAGAGGGTAATTCTAGCCATGCAATTTAATTTATTCCTACATGCTCCTATTCTACTCAAAACTTTGAAAGAAGTCTAGAAGGAAAGAGTTTGACCTAGTCATAGTAGAGATCCAGAGGATCTTCCTTCTTTTGCTTCTTTCCTTCTTCTTCCACCTCTTGAGTTATATGAGCTTCTTCTCTCTTTCTCTTATTGTTGTTGTCCTTCTTAAGCTTGGGACAATTCCTTTTGTAGTGTCCATATTCTTGGCATCCAAAACATTGGATCTTGGACATGTCTTTGTTGTTTGTTCTTCATGGACCAAACTTGCCAAATTTACCCTTTCTTTTGGCCATGGTACCAAATGCTTGCTCCTTTGATCCCACATTTTCTTTCACCTTAAATATGGTCTCCTCTGTTCTGCATAGAGACCACATATCACTGAGAGTAGTTGCTTCCTTCTTGGCATAAATGCTTGATGTTAAGTTTCCCCACTCCTCAGGTAGTGCATTGAGTACAACAGTTGCCATCTCTCTATCAGACATGACTTCCCCAAGCTCTTGAAGTTGATCTTGTTGATTTGTGGTAGCATCGGATGTGCTCTAGCCACGAAATTTGATGGAGAGGCTAAGGCACATGAGATCTCCAATACCCAGAAAGGGTTTGGGCAGATTCTAAACAATTTAGGAGATATTAAAATAATTAATATTTTTTAATGGAGTCCCTAAGTCTAAACTTAGGGAAATTGAAATATTAATGTGGATTAATATAAAACTATGTTAGAATGGTCCAAAAGACATGGATCAAGCCAAATCTAATCTTAGTTGTCGATTAGGGACTTAATCTCGGTCATTGATATGTCAATGAGAAAAGTATAAGAGGAGATTTGAGGGTCACTTGGAGGACACACCAGATGATCAGTCATTCTATTCTCTAGAGTGGGGTTTGCTAAGAGAGATAGAATCAGTGATCGGAGTTGCATCTGAGGGGCGGTGAGTACAGAGAGACAGAGAGGCGGAGACAATGCCGGGAGATCAGCGCAGGAGCCAGAGTAAGTGATGCAATAGCAGCCAGGGCTCACGCAGAGGCAACCAGGAGTTGCACAATGCTTCAAAGAAGCCGACGAGGCTGATGCAGACCCATTCAGGGTGACGCAGGGCCAGCGCTGGGTAGAGAGAGGCTGACGCTAGGGTTTCTAGGGCAGATTGGAGCTGAGGAACTGTCGGAGGGTTTATCTAGGGATTCAGGCGGGACATTTGTCTGAGACTGAGAGGTACTACTACCAAGGTCATTCTCTGTTGGGTAAGTCGGATTTGGCACCCAGATTGTACTTTGAAATTGCTTAACAAAAAAACCCTCAGATAGCTGCACCAGCTTCCCCGCATTGGGATTTTCCGGGGACATTGGTCCAAAAATAACGCTGTCATTTTGTGTGCTTGTTTCTGTTTCCTTCAGATGATGATCTATAATATGTTGAGCATGCACTAGTGTTTATTTTCAATATTTACATTGTAAATAACTTGTTGAGTAACGGAAAAAGTAGGTAGGAATAAATCAGTAAAGTGCATGGAGGGCTTCTAACTGGTAGACTTAGAAACTTCAACATGGTATCAGAGGGTGGTTACAGATCACAGGAGAATTGAGGACATCAGCCGAGCGGAGCAATAGCAGCAGAAAACAGCTACCCCGAGTGACAGAAGTTGTTTCTAGCAGAGCAGCGACAAGGGAAGGGTGACTCAGTGCCTCTGTCATCAAGGCTGAGCCAGGAAGTGGCAGTGCAGAGGCTAAGGGAGGCAAAGGGGGACTCACGCAGAGCCACGCAGAAGCTAGGAGGACTAACGTAGTTGACTGAGGAGGTCGAGTTGCTGGTACCGGGATTGCGCAGAGCCTAGGAGCTCTCACCTTCAGGTTGCTGGGGTTTAGAAGGCTGTGGGAAAGTTGCAGAGTGGAGCTGGTGAGGTACTGTAGTCAGAACAGTACCTGACAGGGCAAGGCCAAGGAGGAGGGAGTTGCTACCGAGGGTTTCTAGCCGAGAAATCCGGATCAGTGGTGCGGTTGCACAGACGATCAGAGTAGGGGGCATCTCGACATCGACAAAAGGATTTCCAAGAGGGAAATCAAGACTCAGAGGGAGTCACATCGAGAACTTCCAAGAGGGAAGTAGAAGAGCATCATGGCACTACACAGAGTCAGAGACTAGGACAGACTGGACGGAGCGTCAAACTTCGCAGTCTGGAAGGCCAGAATCTTATCCGTACTTGACAGAAATCGTGTCAAGCACTTTGCCTTGAAGACAATAGCTATCACAGTAGACCAAGCTGAGAACAAAAAGTATGAGGAGGCAATGGCATAGACCAAGAGCATCATCCTTGACGGGCTCAAGGACCATGTAGTACCACACATTGCCGAGAAGGAAATGGAAAATGAGATGTGGTAGGCCCTAAAGAAATTGTACCAGCATACTTCTGTGCAGAGAAGGATGTTACTAGAAAATCAGATGAGGTCATTTCAGATGAAGAAGGGAGAACCGATTGACACCTTCCTCGGAGGACTGAATGAAATCTGAGATCAGTTGACTTCCATCGAAGCCACGCCGGATCAGGAATTGATGGTGAGGACAGCCCTGAATGCAGTCTCAGAAGACTGGGAGGTATTTGTCCAGAGTATAGTGGGCAGAGGGACACTTCTACCTTAGGATGAGATGTGCGCGGCTCTTCGCCAAGAAGAGATCAGACGGTAGACAAAGGCGGGAAGTAGCAATAAGGGGATCAGAGTCAAAAAGGAAGAGGAGGAAGATGTTGCCCTAGCATCTTAATGAAAGCAAGAAAAGTGGAAGAAGAAGGATCTCTCCAAGATCAAGTGCTTCCACTGTGGGGAGCTAGGTCATTATGTGACCCAGTGTCCAAGGAAGAAGAGTAAGGGAGAGTCTTTCGAGACTAAGGAAATGCCAACAAGGGTAGAGAAGGAAGTGGAGACAGACGATGACTGTGCTATGAGTGCACACGCACCACTTGAGCGGAAGTGTGAAGACATCAAGCTGTAGTTAGGCGGACTACAGGTGATGAGAGGCAGGATCCTCTAGGTTCCCAGCCTCTTGGATTAGACCTTGCTACCAGAACCCCGAAGAGGAGTAGCAGGACTGGTTGATGTGGGTAGAGATGGATGCGGATGGAGCAGCAGAAAGAGCTACAGTGCAGGAGTCCCGAGACAGTGCGAGACTATAAGACTATAGCAGTGCGAGAGGCACAGAAGTGTTGCACCAGTGCAGGATGGCACAGAGAGGTGTGCAACGATGCAAGATGCAGGGAGTTGTTGCAGCGGCGCAGAGCTCAGAGAGGGAGCACTTGTCAGTAGCAAAGGGAGCTTCAGCATCAGGAGGGTCTCTAGCCCAAGAGAGAGGTCAGAGTTGGGAGATCAGTTACTTACTTCTCAGTAACTAAGTTGCAATGTAGCAGTGGGCAACACGATGCAGCATAATGAGAGGAGTTGCAGTGCGGATGCAGTGTTGGGAGAAAGGACCAGCAGCAGCACTGATGCAGAGGGAGTTGTTGTACAGATGCAACAGTGGCAGTGGCAGAACCATGGGCAACAGTACAGGATACAATAGTGCAAAGGATGGTGGGCAGAAGGCCTAGCATCAGCATAGGGACCGATGCCGGATGATCTAAGTGATACTCAATGAGGAGTACTGCTAAAGCACAATCCTCGCTAAGAGGGAGTGTTGATTTGTGGTAGCATCAGATGTGCTCTACCCACGAAATTTGGTGGAGAGGTTAAGGCACATGAGATCTCCAATACCCTAAAAGGGTTTGGGAAGATTCTAAATAGTTTAGGAGATATTAAAATAATTAATATTTTTTAATGGAGTCCCTAAGTCTAAACTTAGGGAAATTAAAATATTTATGTGGATTAATATAAAACTGTGTTAGAATGGTCCAAAAGTCATGGATCAAGCCAGATCTCATCTTAGTCATCGATTAGGGACTTAATCTTGGTTGTTGATATTTCAACTAGAAAAGTATAAGAGGAGGCTTAAGGGTCACTTGGAGGGCACACCAGATGATCAGTGATTTTATTCTCTAAAGCAGGGTTTGCTAAGAGAGATAGAATCAGTGATCAGAGTTGCAGCTGAGGAGCAGTGAGTACAAAGAGACAGAGAAGCAGAGATAGTGCCGGGATATCAGCACAGGAGCCAAAGAGTGATGCAGTAGTAACCAAGGCTCATGCAGGGCCACGCAAAGGCAGCTAGGATTTGCGCAACGCTTCAGAGAGGCCTGCGTTGCTGACGCAGAGGGCTAGAAGGCTGACGTTGGGCCTCCTGAGGCTGACGGAGACCCATTCAGGGTGACACAGGGCCAGCGCTGGGCAGAGAGAGGTTGACGCAGTCGAGAGAGAGGCTGACACTCGGGTTTCTGGGGCAGATTGGAATTGAGGAACTGCCAGAGGGTTTATCCGAGGTTTCAGCCAGGACATTTGTCTCAGACTGAGAGGTACTACTGGCAAGGGCATTCTCTGTTGGGTAAGCTAGATTTGGCACCCAAATTGTACTCTGAAATTGCTTGATAAGAAAACCCTCAAACAGCTGCATCAGTTTTCCTGCATTGGGTTTTTCCAGGGACATTGGTCCAAAAATAACAGTGTCATTTTGTGTGCTTGTTTCTGATTCCTTCAGATGATGATCTGTAATATGTTGAGCATGCACTAGTGTTTATTTTCAGTATTTACATTGTAAATAACTTGTTAAGTAACGGAACAAGTAGGTAGGAATAAATCAGTAAAGTGCATGGAGGGTTTCTAACTGGTAGATTTAGAAACTTGAACAAATCTCTCATCTCAGAGATTTTCATGAAGTAGGGAGCTATTCCTTCTTTTGTTATCTTCATATTGTATAATTCATTCTTTAGAGATAATACTTCTTTGGTGGTGGATACCGCGAATAGCTCTACTAGCTTATCATCAATATCTTTTGATGTCTCAAACTTCGAGACATAGGGAATAAGAGAGTCCTTGATTGATTCTATCAAAATCCTTTGAGCTCTTGTCTCATCCTTATTGAACTTGGCTAAGGCTTGAGTCCGTTCCTTCGCAGGGGCAGTGATGTTCCCCTTGATGTACTCTAGGAGCTCATTCTCCTTGAGAAGTAGATCAGTCCTCTTCTTTGATGCAAGAAAGTTATTGGTGCCTACCAATTTATTGCTTTCCTTGCAAAGAGACATTGATGTATATTCAGAAGGGGACATGTACGTACTTGATAGATTTTGAGATTTGATGGATATGCTTCCTCCTTGAAAGCTTGATGGCTTGTCTTCCTTGGATCTTGATGTCCTTCAAGTTGTCTTCTCCAAGTGGACTTGCTTGGTGATGAGGTGTTCTTGGGGAATTGTAGCTTGATGTAGATCTACTTCTTCTTTTATAGAAGGCTCTCCACTTTGTAGCCCTCCTTGATGAATGATGGATTGTAGACCCTTCTTGTCCTTGAAGTGGTTGAGACTTCTAGGCTTGATGCTTCAACTTTGTAGATGCTTGAGTGTTCTTGAGTTGCCCTTTCCTTGATGTGTCACCTATCGCTCTGATACCATGTTAGAGAATCTAGGGCAAAGTAGTGATGTGATGATTCTCTGAGACTTGATAACAATTTGTGAAGTCTTTTTACTTTTCTTAGTTAGCTTATACTTCTTCTTATTATTAGTGCATATGTGTGTGCTTCATCAAATTGCTACCAAATGCAAAATAACAAGAACACAAATTTGGCTCTCCGCCGGGGACAAACCCTCTCCACTCTTGAGAGGGAAACCCTTTGTAAGTTTTCTCTTATTGAAGCTTCTTATTTGAACAACTGCCAAACCCTAGATCCTTGACTAGGATGTCCTCCAAGCATGAGTCAAATCCTTCCTCTTTCTACACTGTCACTTCCAGCACATCTTCTGGCACTTCTTTCGGCACTTTCTCTTCCAGCACTTTATCTTCTAGGTTAGGAAACCCTAGAATATTAGGGCTTCTCTTCTTCGCTATAAAGAGATCTTTCTTCACCTCTCTTTGGATACCTTGTGGACTTTAATACACAACTGAAGGAGGTTGCTCATGTTGTTGCCCTAGTCAAACCCTTCTAGCACCTCGCACGTGTGATTGTATCTAGCCCTAGAAACAATCCTTTTCTTCTTCAGATTTGTCCCTCCTTCCTTCGCTTGTGAGCCGACCTTCAACACTAGAGTATGAGACTTTTGTGGACCTATTTGTTAGCCCAAACCATAAAGAAAACACCAATGCAACCTTGCTGCTACTCTGGCTGCAGATTTGTCCTTGAATTCTTTGCACGTGTGGCTGTAGCAGCTTCAGATTTCACTTTTTTCCCTTCGCTATTTTGTTTCCTTCCTATGCTGCCCTTGTAGCCCTCTTTCTCACCTTTTTCTTCGTCTTACTTTGTCCTCATTCCTTGCGGATTTTAGAGATATGATTGTGTGTCCAAATGAGAAGTGGAGAGCCTCTATTTATAGAGGTTTGTCCCTCCTCCTTGAAGCCGACATGATTGTCCCTAAAGCCGACTTGCAGTTACATTATATTTCAACATTTATTCATCGTTTTTGTTGCTTGTAGACTTCGTTGGTGCTAGGAGATTTGACCATGCTTGGAGTTATTTCCTTGACCTTGTATGATGACTTACATGATGTAACATGCCCTTAAAGGGTCTTTTCATAATTACATTTTGACTTTGACTCTCTAGAAGCACTTCAAAATGTGCTTAACCTATTTTCAATGAGCAAGAAACACATTGACAAATAATACAAAAATAATTTCTCTTTTCTTGAATAAGTACAAATATCAAAATTACATTTATGAAGACCAAACCTAGTTACATTTTCTCCAACAGTTTCTCCAGTAGTGGATTACCAGTTTGTGCATCCAGATTGTACTCAGATTTTCATTGTTGCATGGTAATAAAACCCTCAGCTGTTGCACTGGTTTTTGCAGGAACAATTGTCCAAAAATAACGGCGTCATTTATATGTGTGTGTGTCTGTGCTACTATTTTGTCAGATTCCAACACTATTTATTTTCCACAGAATTTTATTTAGGAAGGTTGCAGTGTATTTAATTCGATTTTGTGATAGCAATAAACTAAATAATTAATTTTTCAGTTAGGAGAATTAATACCAGTTGCTGCAATAGTATTTCAAGGGTGAAATTTTCACAACCTTGAGCATGAAACCCCATGCTTTATAAAATGACAATAATATTTTTTCTTTCTTCTTTTACATCAAATACATAAATCAAGAGTACATAAAATATTATGAAGACCAAACCTAGTTACACATTTCAACACTCCCTCTTAACTAGAGAGGTATTCATAATACATTGATAATAGACGAACACTCTCATACTAAAGAATTATCATAGGAAGAGTTGGATTGATAAGCCATCCCATAATATATCTTTTCAGCGTATACCAGTGCATCTCATCATATCAACCATCATTTTCATACAGCAAGGCCTTGACTAACAGCTCTATCTCTCCACTAGATTAGAGCATAATGTTATGGACGCAATGATTTATAGACACCTTCATCATTGTCTCTCAAGGCACATACCCCATTCGGATGTTCACAAGGTATGTCTGGTTAGGACCATTCCCTTCTTCGATTTACACATCCTCAAGGAATCTCCTCTTTGACTACTCTTACTTATTGGATGCCCTACCTCATCCTCAGAGTATCGGTATTGGTCTTAGATGCTTACCCAGTCCTCCATTCTTTCTTCATGATGTGAAAACAAGAATGATGTGTCTATCTCTCCCTCTCAAATAGGGAGGATCTACTCCTTCCTTTACATGAAAGAAATATAAGCAAGCTCCCTCTTAACTACGAACTTGTTTCCAACAACAACCATTTATTCTCTTGTGGAGATCATGGCACTATCAGTTACTTGTAGGGCTCTTCTTTCTACATCATCATGTCATGAATAAACTTCAACTTCCACATCATGGAGCCATCTTCTTCCATAACTTCTTCATAGGGCTTCGACCATCTTCTTCATCACTTTCCCTTTTTCTTTTCAATGAAACATAGTGTTGAACCAAGTAATGCTAGTCATGTCATCCTTCTTTTCGTAGGAAAGTAACCTTCTTTGTCATCATATGGCTATACTTCATATTGTCAAAATTCAGAAACCCGATTCCTATTGCAACAATTGGAAATAATTCTCCTAATGTTGAATTAATTCTTAACAATTTATTTACTGTTTACTACAGCAAATACTGAATCAATCACACTGCAACCTACACAAATAAACTCCAGAAGAAATAAACACTGGAAGAAATACTAGCACACACATAAAATGACAATTATTTTTGGACCAATGTCCCCAAAAAAACACAACTCGGGAAAACCAGTGCAGTAGCTAAGGATTTTATTATTATGCGACAGTGAAATAATCTAAGTACAACTGGATGCTGAAATTGGCAATCCTACAAAGAAACACTAGCAAGAAAATCTAGTGAGGAGAAATTCCTCACTCCACAGGTAAATTCCAGCATTGACCTCGGCTCAAATTGAGTCATCCAAACTACCTCTGCGCAGTCACTGCATCACCCTAGCACAGTGGTTGTTGCTCTCAGCTTCTCCTCAAGCCGTCTGACCAGCTATTGTCTGAAAAAACGTCTCTCCTGGCCTCTAGAACCTCTACCCAATTTCTAGCACTGAAATTCTGCTTTCCAGCAATTCGACTTTGCCTCTAGAGGCTATTGTGTTGCTCTCCATTAACCTCATTGTGGCTTCCCTGCCTCTCTGCAAAGGCACTCACCGAAACTAGAAACTTTCATTCGGCTTCATTATCCCTGCCCCTCTCTCACTGCTTCGATTTCACTGGCTCTCTTTCCAACAACTGAATGCTGCTACTCAAGAAATTGATCAGCTCATGAAATCGAATTGCACAAGTGATTTCTCCAAGCCCCATCGACTTCTTCTTATAATCCTCTGTTGAGACTTCAACAGCCAAGATTAGATCTTAATTGATAGCTAGGATTAACTTGAAGTCAATCCATGTGAGTTTCTAGAACATTCACACCATAACTTAATCAATTATGATTAATTAGTCATATTCCCTAAGTTTAGACTTAGGAAATATTTAAAAAATGACTAATAATCTAAATAATTCATTTCTAGGCGGAATTTCCAAAAACAATTTCTAGGTCTTGGAGATCTCATGCATTCTAGCCTCTCCACAAAATTTCAAGGCTAGAACACATTTGATGCTACAAAAACTAACACTCCCTCTTAGCGAGGAATGTGTTCTAGTGTTGTTGCCTCTTGTAGCAACACCCTATCTCTACATCATCCCCTGTTACACTACTAATATCTGGCTGCTGCTGCCCACCAACCACTGCACAACTCTGATATGTGTTGCATTTGTGTTGCTGTTGAACAGCTGCCAACACAGCATCTACACTGCAACTCCCTCTCCATTTGTTGTTGTTGCAACTGCAACATCTGCAACTGAAAAACATCCTAAATATTGAATCAACTGTGTTCAGTATGATATATATGTCATGTGAGTCTCTGGTTGCTACTAGTATCTGCGTTGTCACTGAGGTATCTGCGCTGTTGCTAACTCTGCACTGTGCCACCTGCATTATTGCCAACTCTGCACTACACTCCCCAGCATCTGACTGCAACTAGACTCTACATTTGTCACTCTGGCATCTGACTGCATCTACTGCCACTGATCCATCCTGCTACTGAAACACTGTGGGCACCTGTAGCAAGGTACTGATTCAAGAGGTGGACCTCCTCAAGAATCCTACCTGTAGCGCTCTAGGGCTATAGAACCAAGTCACCCCACTATACTCCTAGGGATATGTCAGCAAACACGATGAAGTCTTCCTCCAGCCTGGAGGACAACGTATCGATCTTTGTTGATGCTTCTTGCTTCTCCTCCTTATCCTTCCTCCTGAGAGGACACTAGATGTTGTAGTGACCAAGCTCACCACATCTAAAGCACTTGACCTTTGACAAATCCTTCTTTTGTTGCTCCCCCTGTCCCTAACTAGGACCCTTTGATGTGAGGGCCACATTCTCCTCTTCCTTCACCTGCTTCAATCCATTGTTGCTGCCACTGATGGACCTCTTCACTAAGTCTCGCCTCAACTCCTCTTGTTGCAAATCAGCCCACATCCTGTCCCACCTTGGCAAGGTTTCTCTGCCCAAGATGCTTTGGACGAATATATGCCACTCCTTGAAGACATTGTTGAGTGCCAATCGTACTAGCTCTGTGGCTTGAGGCGCTGCCCCAACAGCTGACAACTGATCCTGGATCTCCTGAATCCTAGTGAGGAAGGGGTCTATGCATTCCCCTTTCTGCATCCTGGTGCATCTCAGCTTCTCCTCTAAGTACATCTTTCATTGCTCGAAAGTGCCTTGGTACAACATGGAAAGTGTATCCCACATCTCCTTGGTCGTTTCCTAGCCCACTATGTGAAATACAATGTGATCTCGAACACCATCAAGAATCAACCTCTTTGCCTATGCCATCTCTTTTCTGTACTCCTTTAGCTGATCTGCATCCATGGGGATAACTACCACTGCATCTATGAGTGGCTTCAGGCCATATTCATCCAGGAGGAAGGATATCCTTACCTTCTAGATGACATAGTTGGAGGCACCGTCCAACCTATCCGAAACTCATAGTCAAGCAATGGCCATCTTAGATGATGTTGAAAACCTCCTCTTCCCTTTCTGCTCAGCTGCTGCTAAGCTATCCACACTTCCTTATGGAGTGAGAAAAACTGCTCACAACCACTGCTGATCTGCAAGGGAATTCGAACTTCTTGAGACTAGAAGTTCCCTAAGAAAAAGTTTCCCTCAGTGTGTGCTCTTCTTCCTCCCTACGCTAGTTCTGCTCTAGCAAACTGCTGCAAAACTGTTGTGCCCTTCTCTGCAAAAAAAACTAGCTGCTCCCTCTGCCTCTAGAATCCCTCGATCTGAAGAGATTGAATTTTTTTGTCCCTCTCTTAGATAAATCGATTCTCCTCAAGAAATTCAACCTCTTGGCCAAGGTGACTACGCTACCTCTCGGGTTTCAATCTGCTACCCCTCAATCAACAACGAAACTCCCTCTTTCTTCGCTACTGAGCTCTTTGGCAAATAGCTGCTACTAGGCTATTCGCACTCCCTTCTGGAGTGAGAAAACTTGCTCACAACGACTGTTGATCTACAAGGGAATTTGAACTTCTTGAGACTAGAATTTCCCCGAGGAAAATTTTCCCTCAGTGTGTGCTCTTCTTCCTACCAATGCGAGTTCTGCTCTAGTAAATTGCTGCAAAATTGTTGTGTCCAGCTAGAGATCTTCTCTACGAAAAATATGGGCTACTTCCTCTGCCTCTAGAATCCCTCGATCTGGAGAGATCGAATTTTTCTATCCCTCTCTCAAAAAAATCGATTCTCCTCAAGAAATTCGACCTCTTGGCCAAGGTGACTACGCTACCTCTGGGGGTTTCGATCTGTTGCCCCTCAATGAACAACAAAACTCCCACTTTCTTTGCTATTGAGCTCTCCGGTTGATCATTTATGCTCTGATACCATGTGAAAATTCAGAACCCTGATTCCTATTGCAACAACTGGAACTAATTCTCCTAATTGTTAAATTAATTCTTAACGATTTATTTACTGTTTACCACAAAAATAATGAATAAATCCCACTGCAACCTACACAAATAAACTGTGAAAGAAATAAACACTGGAAGAAATATTAGCACACACATAAAATGACAATTATTTTTGAACAAATGTCCCTGGAAAACCCAACTCGAGAAAACCAGTGCAGCAGCTGAGGGTTTTATTATTATGCAACAGTGAAATAATTTGAGTACAACTAGATGCTAAAACTGGCAATCCTACAGAGAAATACTGGCAAGAAAATCTAGTGAGGAGAAATTCCTCACTCCACAGGCAAATCCCGACACTGACCTCAGCTCAAATTGAGTCATGCAAACCAATGTTGCGAAAATCTCGATCGGGATTAAATCGGCGAGGGGAAAAAATCAGAAAAAATCGTAAAAATCGAGAAAAAATCGTAAAATACAAATATATTCATTTTTTTCAATTTTTCTAATATCTAAAGCATCTACAACATAAAATAAATACATTGACACATAAATATGATAAAAGAACTAATATATAAGATGTGTAATATCATTTCTAGTCCTACATCACACATAACAATGAATCATGTCCTGAATAGTAAGTCCTGACTCCTGAGTCCCAACTCGGCCTCAAAATATCAACAAAAAATATAATAATGTATCTCATATCATGAGTCATAATGTCATATATAATGAAATGAACTGAATAACTAATACTATCGATTTCCTTTACCCCTCTTACGAGAAAATGCAATAGTTTTCCCTTTCCCTCTAGATGTAGATGCCAGTGGAGTTGGCAGTGAACTCTGTTGTGCTCTAGAAGCTGAAGAACTAGGAGCTACAGGAGGTAGACCACGTCCTCTACTAGTGGCAGGGGTAGCCTGGGTGGGTGGTGTCACCTCCTCCTCCTATTGCTCCTCCTCCTGTTGCTCCTCCTCCTCCTCCTCCCCTTCTATGCCTTTCACTACCTCCTGCTCTAACCAATCATCGAAAGACTCCAAGAGAGGCCTCTCGGCCTCAACCCTCCATGCAGCAGTGGTGTCAATCCCATCCAATGAAATGGCTTCCATATCAGATATCCTCTCAAGTTGCCTCACCCACAATCGAAGATTGTAGTAGACGTAGGCCATATCATTAAGTCGTTGGGACTCCAACTTGTACAAAGATCATAAAATAATAATTATAAAAAATATATTATTTAATGAATTCAAAAAATTAATTGGAAATTTGGAATATTTTAAGTTTTAAGTTTAACCTGTTGTGCTTCTTGTTGTGTATTTTTTCAAATACACTCCAGTTGCGCTCGCATCCTGAGGAGCTACATGTTTGGCTAAGGATTTGAATGGCAAGCTTTCACAGATGGGGTACTCTAGCACCATAGCAAGTCCACCATGCATCTACAACAAAATTACAAATAAGATAAACATAAGAAAAAAAATGAAATTTGAAAGTTGAAGCAAAGTATGAAGTTATGAAGTTGAAAAGACAATGAAATTTGAAAAAAACTAAAAATACCTAGCATTTTAGTCTTCCTATCAACCACAGCCATCTCAAAGCTAAATGTGCCACCTGTCATCCTGTATATCTCTATTTCTTTGCAGATTTCTACACGTTCTGCAGGAGATCGCACCATCCTCTGAACACAAGTTAAGAATCCATCCATGATCTCAGCATCAAATAAGAACCCACATGGGTAAAAAAATGCAGGGTTTAGGTAAATCCCTACAGCATGAATGGGACGATGGAATGTGTTGTTCCATCATTCATCAATCACTTCCCATAGGAGGAGTTGTTTCTGAAACCTCTCATCTCCCTTATCATCATAGTAGGCCCGAATGGATCCTTTGGCCCTATGCATGACCTCATACAAATAGCTCATTGCAGGCTTCTCACCATCAACTAATCGAAGAACCTTTACCAAAGGTTCAATAACGTTGCACACCTCCTGCACTCCCGCCCAAAAGTTTTCCTGGTATGAAACTAATCTGCATATGGCCTCTCCCTCTGGTTTGCGACTAAATGTCAAAGCACGCCACTCATTTGAAAGAAACATTCTCTTCACATCCCACATAGAATTCAAGAGAGATTGAAGAGATATGAAACTGGTGGCAAACCGTGAAATGGCGAGGTGCACCAACTCCTCGTTGTTGGTGAATTTTCTCATCAAGCTAAGCACAGATGCATGATTATATATAAATTTTGTAATCCTTTTTTATGAGTCAACAATATATTTGACAAAGGAAATTTTTCCTATGTCTTCCAACATCAAATCAATACAATGTGCAGCACAAGGTGTCCAAAATAAAGTAGCATGCCTCTCCATAAGCATATTGCCAGTAGCAACATAATTTGTAGCATTGTCCGTTATGACTTGGACAACATGTTCTGCACCTACCTCCAAAATAAACACATCCAGCAAATCACATAATAATTTTGCATCTTTGATATGTGAAGATGCATCAATAGATTTCATAAACATTGTCCCCTTGGAACAATTAACCATGAAGTTTATAAGGGTTCTCCCATTTTGGTTGGTCCAACCATCTGACATCACAGTGCATCCTGTTTGTGCCCATGATGCCCTAAACTCTTCCAAACTTTTGGTACAGTCAACCTTTTCATCTTGAAGAATGCGGCCTCTAAAGTCATCATAAGAAGGGATTTTGTACCCTGGGCCAACAATTGCAATAGCATCAACAGCGGGTTGGAAAAATGGATTATTCCTTGCAACATTGAAAGGAATATCACTCCAAAGGAGAAACTTGCCCAGCAACTTGTCAACTTGTTCTTTCTCCTTTTCTTTTAAAGCATTGAAGTGATAGATTGTTGTGAACCAGCTATGGTTCTAGAAAAAAAATGATGAGGTAACTACAGGATTGGTTGTAGACATTGGCACTAAAGTAAAACCAGTGCCACTTCCATATTCACATCCTAACACACTCCTTGCTAGTTGCTTCTTTAGATCTGCTTTGGTCACTTTGTCTTGCTCTAATTCTTCCAATGATCTCATGGCTCTTCAGATGATTTCCGCATTTTCATTAGTGCAAGGCCCTACATCACGTCCAGGGATTTGTGTAAGGTGATACTTCAATCTATAAACCCCCCCTGACATATGTTGCCCACACAACTTGCAAGACAAGTTTATTCTATTAAACCCTCCATCAGGTTCACCAAATTCCCACAAAGGGTCCAATTTCCTTGGCATGTTTGTAACTTGTTTGAACTCTTGAATTTTAATGTAAGATGAATTTTGAAGTTGAACCTATGGCACAATAAGAATTGCAAGTTAAAAAAAAAATTTAAAAATTACATACATGACACAACACATTGAATTTTTTACGAACAAAAAAAAAACCTCAACTCAATCCAACAATAATAAAAAAAATGCACATTGAAACACAATAAAAAATGATGCAAAAAAATAGAGCACAAGAAAAAATTAAACTAATAAATCTAACAATCAAGTTTTTGCATTTTTTTACCAAAATGAACCCTCTCCACTCTATGCAACAAAAAATGAAAAAAACACCATCAAATCCACTCAAAAATCATTGATAATCAATGGGTTATAGAAACCCAAGCAAAAAGAAAAAAAAAACCAAAACAAAATGGCCAAATTTGGTGCCCATACCTGGAAACCACTGTTTTCCGAAGAAATCTTGTCCAAACATGAAGTTCTCTTGCTTGGGATGCTAAAATCTCCCGTTTTTCTCCTCCTCTGCCCTAGTAGATGCCTTCCTCTCCTAAGCTCTCAAACAAGTCTGTTGTCTGCTAAAAATGAGAAATAAAACTCATCAATTTGCTTATAAAATGCATTGTCCTAGAAGGTAGCGATTTTTTCCGTTCGAATCACGATTTAAACAAACAAACAAACAAACAAAACTTTGTAAAAATCGGGCAATAATATCGGTTGAGTCAAAAAACCGCGATTTCCGCAACACTGGTCCAAATTGCCTTTGCGCAGTCACTACATCACCCTAGCGCAATTGCTGCTGCTCTCATCTTGGAACAGCTTCTCCTCAAGTCGTCTGACCAGCTGTTGTTTGAAGAAACGTCTCTCCTAACCTCTAGAACCTCTGCTTAGCTTCTAGCACTAAAATTCAGCATCTCAACAATTTGACTTTGCCTCTAGAGGTTACTACGACGCCTTGCATCAGCCTCACTTATGGCTTCTCTGCCTTTCTGCAAATGCACTCAACGGAATTGGAATCCTTCCTCTAACTTCACTATCACTACCCCTCTCTCACTGCTTCAATTTCACTAGCTCTCTCTCCGGCAATTGAATGCTACTACTGAGGAAATCGATATGCTCATGAAATTGAACTACACAATGATTTCCTCAAGCCCCATCAACTTCTTCTTATAATCCTCTGTTGAGACTTCAACGGCCAAGATTAGATCTTAATCGATGGTTTGGATGAACTTGAAGTCGGTCCATGTGAGTTAATAGAACATTCACACCATAACATAATTAATTCTGATTAATTGGTCATATTCCCTAAGTTTAGACTTAGGAAATATTTAAAAACTTACTAATAATCTAATTAAGTCATTTCTAGGAGGAATTTCCATAAACGATTTCTGGGTTTTGGAGACCTCATGCATTCTAGACTCTCCACAAAATTTCAAGGCTAGAACACATCTGATGCTACAAAAACTAACACATATTGCTACCTCTTTCAAGTCATGTTCCTTTCAGAATCATCCATCCAAATTTGTGTACTAGTTGTAGGTGAATTTCTACAACCTTTTGTTGGTAGCCCTGTTCCAGTCCAACCAGATGCTTGCTTTCAAAAAGTCAAAAGTGAACTTCAAAAATAGATTTACCTCTTCATGATGGCCCTTCGTCATAACATTTGCTTCTGCAACATCACCATCTTTTTGTATACTATATGAATACATCTCCAAGACATTTACCAAGGTTTTTCTATTATACTTATTAGAGTCTTCATAGCTTCTTCATGGAGATGTTAAATTTTAACATGTTCTTTTCTTACGACAGTTAGATCAATGTGAGCTCAATTACCAATCCATTTCTTTTCCTTTTGTAATCACATTAACCATTATAACTGAAGAAAGAACATAAACCATACATGCAGAAGACAAGCCAAGACAAGAGAACACAAAATTGGTTCAAGCCAGGGAAAAACCCCAAGAAGGGGAAAACCCTTGATCAATTCTTCTTATTATTATTATCAAATGTTCAATAGTGAAAGAGAAGGAGAGTACACTTAAATTCAAATTGACTGGGCAATACCATAGTCCAAATGTCTGTCAAGTCTGCACTTCTTGATCTCATCAGAGGTTCATAATAGATAATGCCACCACACTACTAACTTCAAAACAGTTGGATCTTGGATACATATATGTGGCCTTCTTAGCTGAAGAAGAGTTACCCGAAGTAGATTAATTTGCACTGAATGAAGATCTAGCTAAGGCATACATCTGCCCTAACCTACAACAACAAACACATGATATTAACCTCAAAAACATTTGATCTTCTTAGCAGTGAAAGCGGCTTAGGCTAGGCTAATACCTTAGCCTCTTTTCTACCATACAATCGAGGTCTGAACCTACTATATTCCAAGGAGGGTCTACAGCCAGCAAGGTAAGATGAATGTGGTCCAAAATTGTCATGAACACCCATCAATCTAGTTCAGAAATGCCACCAACAACCTCGGTCTTCCGCCTGAGATACTTGGCCTGAAGTGGGGAAGAGTTTACCACATGAAACTATCCCAGACATGCCCTAACAACTTGCGACCTTCCCAACAAACGAATCTTGGCCCTGTGATGGAATAGAAAACCCAAAACAGAATACTCCTACGTCCTCCTTCTCAACTCGGTTGCCTCAGATACCATTTTACCCTTTTTCAATGTATAAAATGAGGTTGAAAGCATCTCTATATATACTAGTCATTGGAGTGCAAGGGACATGACTTTTGGGCTTATGTGCCAACATAAGAATGAGGCCAAACTTATAAATTTACTTGTGAGAGAGCATAAATACAAAATACCACTTCCGCTTGTTCAAATGAGCCAATCTTTATATCAATTTTGGTCCTCTCGAAGAGAGGAATTCAATGTTGCAATAATCTTCCCCATAGGAGTTGTCCAAAGTGGAATTTGGCCCTAGTTGCCAATTTTAACAGATGTCATAGATAATCCTTCTAATTCTTATCAGATGTTGATTAATCATCTTATTTAAGTAGTTGTAGACACATCTTCACGAACTCTCCTTTAAACTTCTTTACATACTACTTTCTCGGGATCTCTAAACATAGCTCCTCATGCTTAGGAAGAATTCTTGCCCACCACCTCACACTCTTCATGAGGTCATATGATGTTGACTCTATCATGTCATTATATAGAAGAGTTTAGGGCACATCGTATTTATGCCTTCATGTATCATCCATAAGCAAGAGTTCCTTCTTCTTCAATCATGCTCATGAGATAGAGCATTTCAATCATTCTTTCTGCAAT
Source organism: Pinus tabuliformis (assembly GCA_031772625.1). NCBI lineage: Eukaryota > Viridiplantae > Streptophyta > Pinopsida > Pinales > Pinaceae > Pinus > Pinus tabuliformis. Next base: position 1,236,083,125 of record CM062805.1, on the reverse strand, counting down.
AAAGTGAAGACATGACTTTGTCTATCTATCAAAAAGTTATCGAATGTATAAATACCTCTTTATTTTTATGGTCTTCTATACTTCCTTCAACAGCGTCATTTCCCTTGCTTTAAGATGAAAATACTTCAGTCAAATCATCACGCTGCACTTCCTGTCATCATACCTTTATTCTTCTAAACTATGGATCCTACACTAGGTGGAAAGACTATCTATGTAACACTTGTTTCTTTCAGTAGTAATGAACTTTTTCAACAAAGATTCTTGTAGAGGATCTTGATGATCCTTTTCTGCAAATACTTCATTCTAATGATGATGAGGTGTGATGAGCTCTTATCTTCCAATCTTGCTAGATGACTTGCTTCAACCATGCAAACTGCTACTTCAGCTATCCTTTTATGCTTCTAATATGATGCCATCTCAATACTGCTATAATGCATCCTATCATAACTGCAATGTTTTTTACCATGACTGTTATTTGAAAATGAACTTCAATATATGAGAGAACATTAATAGTATAGGTCTCTCACTTCTTCTTTCTTTGTTTTCTTTTCATCAGGTTCTTCCACTTCTTCGGTTACATGGGCTTCACTTATTTCTTTCCTTTTCTTGTTGCCCTTCTTGAGTTTAGGACAATTCCTCTTGTAGTGCCCATATTCATTACATTCATAACATTGAATTTTAGACATGTCAACTTTCTTTTGAAATTTCTTTCAAGGCTCAAATTTTCCAAACCTTCCTTTCTTCCTTGACATAGTTGCAAATGCTTGAGACTACTCATTGGATTCAATATCATTCTTTTCTTTTAATCGGGTTCCTGTTATGAATTAAATATTCATAACTATATATATATATATATATCAATGTTGCACGAAGCGGGAGCGAAGCGGAAGCGTTTTTTGGAAGCGGGGACGCCGAAGCGTCATTTTCCAAAAATCTAGGAAGCGAAGCGTCCGCGGAAGCGTCTGCTATATATATATATATATATTTTATATTTTTTTGCATTTATACTCAAAACAAACATCCCAAATACCAAATTAATTGTAGAAGACATGAAAACATGCATATGTTTGCATAAATCAAGATAGATATAACATCCATTGTACATTAATGATCTAGAATCTAGATTCTTCTCCTCTTCTCTAGCCTTTGCCTCTACCTCGATTGTCTAGGGATATTAGTCAACATTGCCCAATTTTGATCAAACTACCTAATTCAAGACTTAAAATATGGTAGAAAAAGCTTAACATGTTTGATCGATGATTTTGACTTGATTGAAAGGTAATTTTTTGCTAAGGGCGTGCTGCGTGACAAAGGAGTTCAACAATTAACACCACCAACACCAGGGTACATATAGGGCTTGGTGCTCTTGATTAAATGCTAATCGCATACCTTCATACTTGATATAATCTAATGAAATGCCACAATCCCATTGATCCTGAATACCTGAAAACTGTTAAGTCTGCTGAATTTTGAATAGGATATGAAATTCTATTTTCTCCATATGAAGTCCAATGAGGCTGGAACCACTCTCAAACATTCTGAGTCATTTCATGGTAATGTTAAAAATTTAAGTAAAAGGATGAAAATGAAAAATAAAGGAGAATGTCACTTTTACTTTAAGAATTTAACATTACCATGAGGGAGCATCTGCTATATTTATATTTTTTTTTGCTTTCATTTGTCACCCTAACCCAAGGTGGACCCACCCCCAACAAGCAAACTCACCTAAAATTTAAAAAAAAATTGAAAAAAAAAAGATTTTCTAAATGCTTTTCCGGAAGCTTTTCTGGAAGCGTACGGAAGCGTCTGGGAAGCGTCTGGGAAGCGCCTGGGAAGCGTCTGGGAAGCGCCGTACGAAGCGCGCTTCGGCGCTTCGGAAGCGCCAGCGCTTCCAAATTTCCAGGAAGCGTCTAAAAATTTCGGAAGCGCGCTTCCGGCCAAGCTTCCTAGGCGCTTCCGTACGGGACGCGCTTCGGGGCTTGGAACCGGGGGGGGCGCTTCGTGCAACACTGATATATATATATAAATGATGAAATATTAAAATAATAATAAATAAATATTAATTAATAATTAGTAAATAAATTAAATTAAGTTACTCTATTAGTTTTGAAGAGGAATTAGTCAAAAGACATGTCTTTAGGCTCACAAAGGAGAACTGCCCTAACCTTGTAATAGCATCATCCATTATTTCAATAATTAATATATATATATATATATATATATATATCATCAATGTTTCTGAGCATTGTGAACGTGACCAACAACTTAAGTGTACCAGTGGTACCAGAGCATCGCATCCCCTCGCCTATGTTGGTTTTCACCCTCCATTTCACACTCCCTTCACATTCTCAATTGTCCCTTTCGATCCCTGCCCACCAGCATTGTATTTCCGCCACTGCTCCACATTACGTGCCCCCATGCCAACAATCTGTTGTGTCTCATCTATCTGGTCTCTTGCTGCATGAATACCCGTCACTACTACCACCATTCCCATCTGTTTTCAACCTTCCACTACATCTGACCACCCACACGCATTACCAAACCGTCTCCCCATACCTTCGTCATTTTGTCCTCTACTTTAACTCTGTTTGCACGTCCTGTTGTAACCACCGACACCTCCCAACAACCCTGGTCAGTTGTTTCGACATTGCCTCGTCTGTGGCGTTCATACACAGTCAATAGCGTTGTCATTGTTCGTCCATGTTGCCACCCAACAACAACTTCCTGTTGACCAATCTGCATTAAATCATGAGGCGTCCAAAGTTCCACCTGTTGGATACAACATAACTGTTGGAATCACGATATATACACAATATATTACAACGATATCACTTAAGTAAATTTTATTAGTTAATTTATATAAATTGATTAATTTATATAAATAGATTAATGTAATTATTTATTTTGTAAATTATTTAATTAAAGAAAAATTATATTATATAATAATAAATAAAAAAATTGGGACCACTAGAAAAAAGAAGAACAAAATCGAGAATAATAACGATTCGAAGAAATTTCAAGAAGAACTCGTCAGAATGCACAAGTGCCTTTACAATGTCGAAACAAAGCAAGATGAATTCGGGCAGGGCGAAGACCAAATGGCAGAGAATATCAAAGAAATAAATAGCATGATGAACTAGTTTATGGGAGGAGCCAATCCACCTTTTAACACCTTAGCCATGCAAAGTCCAAAGACTCCAGAAGGTGAAATTTTCCAAGTCATGAATTTTCGTCGATGCACGAAAAGCACAAATACCACATATACAGTTCGAAGGAAGTCAATGTCATACAAAGTTTCCAAGCAGAGACTGCCTTAAAATTAAAATGGAATTACCTAAGTACACTGGTAAGGACCATAAGGCATCATTGTATGGGTAAATAAAATGGATGCCATTTTCGGAGAAAACCCACCAATAGGTGAACAAGAGGTCATGACTGCATCCAACAACCTGGAAGCGGAAGCATATGATTGTTTCCTATGGTGGTCCAACAAATGTGCAACTTCCTCATTCAATTGGGAAAATTTTAAAAACGCCCTGCTAAAAAGGTTTCACGATGAAGAAGAAGATGATGTTTACAAAAAAATCATTCACGTCAAAAAGTAAAGATCGGTAAGTGAATATACCCACGAGTGGGGAGTATTAGCTATAAGGAAAAGGGGGTTCTCAGACGAAGAGCTGCTAAAAATGTATCGATGTGGCCTTAAGGATTATATTCGGGAGGAACTAAAACTATATAAACCCCAAACCATTGAAGAAGCTAGACATGCAGCAATAATTAATAAGTGGAAATATAAACTCCATAATGCACCATATGCCAGTAATGAAAAATCAAACAACTACTCAAAGGGGAAGTCAAGTAAACCATCTTCAGAAAACATTGGTAAGTACATTCCACCACCAATGCGCAATGGAGGAAAACAACAGTCTAATGTTGAAAGAAAAAGGGATGGCAAGTGTTGGACACGCGGAGACAAATATTCCCCAGGGCACAAATGCACTACATAAAAACTTTACAATTGTGAAGCAGAACAAGAAGAATAATCTTCAGAAGATAGTTCCGACGAAGAAAACAATGAAAAAAACGAGACCCCTAATCCATATCCAGAAGAAGAGAATATGCCACGAATTTCTTTGGCATCCATCACAGGGATAGCTCAACCACAAACACTGAAGCTTAAAGTACATATCAAGAAACAAAAAGTTATTGTTTTAATATATTCATGGAGTACGCACAACTTTATAGATGTCAATGTCGCAAAAAGACTGAACATTTTTGCCTACCCCGTAGCAGATTTAAAAGCTATGGTGGCAGATGGAAAACGAATAGATGGAGTAGGAAAGTGCCATAAAGTTAAAATGCAACTGAATGAATACGAAATGGAGTCCAGTTTTTATACGGTCCCTTTAGGAGGAGTAGACGTCGTCTTAGGAGTAAAATGGTTGCAAACACTAAGGACGTACTCAGCAAATCACCAAAAACAGTGCATTAAGTTCAAAATTGATGGAAGTATAGTTTGTTCAGGTTCTAACCCCACTTACCCAAGTCTTTTCTGCTCAGCTAATGAAAAACATTATTCGCAAGGGAAACCTAGTATTCGTTGCACAATGTCAACAGTTAGAATTATTATTGATGGAAAGGGTTCACCAACAGTCTGAAATTTCAACCCTAATCCAGAAATATGAGAAGGTTTTTCAAGATCTACCGATGAAATTGCCCCCTGAAAGGAAAATTGAACATATCATTGAAGTCAAACCAGATTCAACACCAGTAAATGTAAAGCCATATCGCTACCCCCATCATCATAAAACAGAAATAGAACGATTAATACAATATTTGTTAAAGCATGGAGTCATTACGAAAAGTATAAGTCCATACGTTGCACCAGTAGTATTGGTCAAGAAGAAAGATGGATCTTTCCGGTTGTGTATATACTATAAAGTACAGAGGATTAAAAAAAATTACTATTAAACATAAATTTTCAATTCCATTCATTGATGAGATCCTAGATGAGCTCCATGGTGCAAAATATTTCTCAAAATTATTTTTAAGATCAAGTTACTATCAAATTCGAGTGAGATTAGAAGACGTCGAAAAGACTGCATTCAAAACTCACGAAGGGAACTATGAGTTTAAGGTAATGCCATTTGGTTTAACAAATGTGCCAACCACCTTCCAGAGAACCATGGACGAACTCTTCCAGCCATACTTGCAAAAATTTGTATGTCTTCTTCGACGATATTCTCGTTTACAGTAAGACGTGGAAGGAGCACCTCAAACATCTAGAAGAAGTATTTTCCGTATTAGAGAAGAATCAATTTTACGCCAAGTTATCAAAATGTACCTTTGGGCAAAGAGAAATTGAATACCTGGGACACGTTATATCCAGGGAAGGAGTCAAAGTGGACCCCAACAAAATCAAAGAAATTAAAGAATGGCCCAAACCCAAGAACATATCAAAACTAAGAGGATTTCTAGGTTTAACTAGGTATTACAAAAGATTCATAAAAAACTATGCACATTTGACGGTGCCCCTAACCAACTTGTTAAAAAAGAACGCTTTTCAATGGAAAATCCAGGCAAACGAATGCTTCGAAAATCTAGAAGAAGTGATGTCAACCACACCGGTACTGGCAACTCCAGACTTCTCCAAACCATTCATAGTCAAATTTGATGCTTCAGGGTTCAGAATTGGAGCAGTGTTAATGCAAAACAACCACCCTATAGCCTTTGAGAACAAGAAGCTTAACAAACGGGAAAGCTTGAAATCAACTTACCAAAAGGAGATGCTTTCAATCATACATGCCTTAACTAAATGGTGACAGTACCTGCTCAAAAGTAAGTTCTCCATCCGAACTGATCACAATATTCTTCAATTCCTACTTCAACGAAAAACATTGTCAACAGAACAGCAAAATCGTATGGAGAAACTTTCAGCATTCGACCTAGAAATACTACGCAAAAAAGAAAGGAAAATATTGTAGTTGATGCACTCTCATAGAAGGATGATGGCAACACAACATGCGTCGCCTTGATGGCTGTTCCTAACTAGTTAGACGAAATACGAGCTGAGTATGCCAAAGATTTGGAGTGTGGCTCTATGATTGAAAATATCAGTCAATATGCCAATTTTGAATGGAAAAACAACATATTAGGGTACAAAGGTAGAATTTACCTAATCCCATCATCCAAATTTAGAATAAAAATTCTAAGGGAATCTCACAATTCTCCTGCCACTGGGCATGTCAGATTCTTCAAAACTTACTACAACATTCGACAATCATTCTATTAGAAGGTTCTCAGTGAGGAAATCCAAAAATATGTCGCGGAATGTGATGGTCTTTAGAGAAATAAGAGTGAAAATATCCCAACCCCTGGTTTTCTACACCCATTACATATTCCAAATCAAAAATGGGACGAAATATCGATGGATTTCATTGAAGGACTACCCATGTCTGAGTGTAAGGACAAGATATTTGCCATAGTCGACAGACTCACCAAATATGCCCACTTCACGGAAATCAAAAAAATTGACACAACTAAGCAAATTGTGGATGTGTTTTGTAAAAACATTTACAAACTAAATGGTTTTCCCAAAGTTATTGTCAATGATAGAGACGCAAAATTTAAAGGCAATTTTTGGAAATATTTTTGCCACCAAGCAGGGATATCTCTCAACATGAGTTCGGCTTATCACCCCTAGACAGATGGTCAAACTAAAGTAGTAAATAAATGTTTGGAAATATATCTTTGTTGTTTCGCCACTGATAAATAAAACAAATGCTCTCACTGGCTACACTTGGCAGAATGGTGGTATAATACCACCTACCATACTTCAACTAAAATAACGCCTTTCCAAGCCCTATATGGCTATGAACCACCTACGTGGAATGATTTTGCGTTACTTGATTCTAAGGTACAAGCGGTGAAGGACCACTTAGAAGAAGACCACAAAATTATTAACTTCTTAAAAGATAATATAACAGTGGCATGTAATAAAATGAAGCAACAAGCTGACCAGCACCGCACCGAAAGAGAGTTTGAAGAAGGAGATTGGGTCTTTATTAGACTTCAACCCTATAAGCAGTTGTCATTAAAACAATAAGGGAAAAATAAGTTATCTCCTAAATATTATGGACCATACCAAATAATAAAAAAAATAAGTAGTGTGGCTTATGGACTAAAGCTACTAGACAATTGTCGAATCCACAACACATTCCATGTATCAAGTCTCAAAAACATACTGGGGCAAAACCAAACAGCGCAAACAAAGATACCTGAGACTGACAAAGAAGGAAGGATCATCTTAGAACCTAAAGGCATCCTCGCTACCAAAGAGAAGGTACTACGATCAAAGACTATTAAGGAGTACCTTATCAAATGGAAAAAACTTCCAGAGGAAGACTCGTTTTTAAGAGAGAGGCAATGCTATGAATTAAATATTCATAACTATATATATATATAAAATAAAAATAAATGATGAAATATTAAAATATTAATAAATAAATATTAATTAATAATTAGTAAATAAATTAAACTAAGTTACTCTATTAGTTTTGAAGAGGCATTAGTCAAAAGACGTGTCTTTAGGGTCATGGCCAATCAATTCCTATAAAGAAAACTGCCCTAGCCTTGTAACAACATCATCCATTATTTGAATAATATATATATATATATATATATATGTTTAAAAAACATCAATGTTTCTGAGCATTGTGAATGTGAGCGAACAATTTAAGTGTACCAGTTTCTTCAATCTTACATAATGCCCATAGATCACTAAATGGTGTAGCTTCCTTCTTTCCATAAATGCTTGATACAAAGTTGCCCCATTCATTCGGTATTGGATTGAGTACACAAGTGGTCATTTCAAGATCTGAAAATGTTTCTCCTAACTCTTGTAGTTGATCTTTAAATTGAGATATCTTCATGAGATATGAAGCTCACCCTTCTTCCTTTGATACTTTCATTTTGTATAACTCGGTTCTTAAGGATATTATTTCCCCAACTGTACTTACAGAGTATAGCTCTACCAATTTGTCATAGATCTCTTTTGATGTCTTCAATTTCGCTACAAAGGGAATGAGAGAATATTTGATAGATTCAATGAGGATTCTTAGAGCCCTTGTTTATCCTTTCATATATTTTGATAATGCTTGAGACTTTTCTTGAGGAGGTTTTGTGATGGAGCCCTTGACATAATCAAAAACTTCATTTTCTATGAGAATCAAATCTATTATTTTCTTCCATGCAAGTTAGTTTGATGTCCCAACAAGTTTATTGCTCTCCTTGCAAAAAGCAACCATTTGATTTGTAGATCGAGACATGAATATAAAATACTTAGTTGTCAAATAAGGATGCTCCCTTGATGATGGTGCCTTTCACTAGAGTCGTTGTTCTTTTCAATGATGAGGGAGAGATGTTCTTCTTCCTTCAAAATGCTTGCGGAGTGATCTTTTCTTCAATATGAGGAAGATCACTTTGATATCTTTGATGATGATGAAGTGCTCTTCTTGCTTCCTTTCGATGATGATGTAGAATAAGGGAGGCTTCCCAAGATGCTTCAAATGTGTAGAGTCCTTTTTTGAGATGGAGGTAGAGTCTTTGAGGTCTCTTTTCTTTTTCCAAGAGTTCTTCCTTCAAGATGATAAAGTCTTTGTGATGTGATGACTAGATCTCCTTGATGCTCTTCCTCTTATATTCGGCCCTTATGTATCCTTTTTCAATTGAGTGATCTTCAAGCTGCCTTTCCTTGTCACCTTAGCTCTGATACCATGTTGAGAAATCTAGGTCAACTAGATTGGGGTGGCTTCTCTTTACTTTGGTAATTTCTTGCGATCTTCTTTACTTCAACTTGTAGTATTTATAATTAGCTTCTTCTTCTTTTGATTATTATAGTGTTCTTATCATCAAACAGCTACCAAAACATGAAGATCAATAGAACAAATGGACACAAGATGTAGGCTGCTAGCCAGGGCCAAAACCTCTCCTAGAGAGGAAAACCCACAAGAAATTTTTCTCTTCTTATAGAATCTTCAAATGACAAATTCCAAGACCTTTCGACCCAAGACAGAGATCCCTCCAAGACCAAGTCAACTTTCCTTTTAGATGAGCTTCTCTTTCACAAAGTCAACCCAAGTCAAATCTTCTTTATTTGCACAACTTCGACCCCTGCAACAAATTTTTGGCCTTCACTGCAGGTCTGCACTTTTTCAGCCCTCATACAATTACTGCAACTTCGCACATGTGGGAGAAAGAGGCTAATTTTGGCCTCCTTTCTTCTTCGCTTGGCTTGCTTCTTCCTTCTAGACAAATAGACTATAAAACTTGCTTCCTTTCATCAGATTTTCGACCCTTCTTATAGATCTGAAATTTCGTTCTTGTAGCTGCAAAAATCCTAGCTTCTTCTTCACATGTGTGAGAGATAGAGGGTAAAAATCAGATTTTTTGGCCTTCTTTCTTTCTTCTAGATCTTTTTTTACCTTCCTTTCTTCTTGTCTTGCTTCCTGGATCGAATCATGAGATAATATTTTAAATGAGGTCGATGGCTTCTTATATATAGGCTTCCTTGGAGTATGAATAGCCCTAAATAGGGTCGACTTCTTCTCTGCAGGCCGACTTGGTCTTGGAGGGATATTTTTGACACATTTGACTCAAAAATAATTCTTTTTACTTGTTACAATATGCCCAATAAGGTCTAATAAATGTGACTATGACACTTTTTACTTTTTTTTACTCTTATGATAAAAGCTAGAAGCACACAAAGGGTGCTTTGACCTAAAACAATTTAACTGTGAGCATGAAACCCCATGCTTTATAAAATGACAATAATAATTTTCTTTTTTCTTTTACATCAAATATATAAAATCAAGAGTACATAAAATATTATGAAGACCAAACCTAGTTACACATTTCAACACTGATTCCTCCAAGATAGTCTCAATTTACTAGCTTTTCATCGGCAAATATATCACTTCCACTCATCTCCCTTAGCTTTGCAACACTAACTGGGTTCTCTACAAAATTTAATGGAGTATCACCTTTGAAAATGTTGTTGCCAATCAACTCTGCCACTTTCTGATCATGAACCCTTCTTATTGTCTTTCGTGCAAATTCTTGGCCAAATGTGATCTGACTGTAGCCCCCTGCACGCTGGATCCACAAATAGGATGCAAGTAATAGACCCAAAACCTTAGGATTCCACAATTCATATATTAGAAATGACATAAACAAGATATGGAGATCCACAAAACAAACATCGAAAATAACTTATAAAAGCCCTTTCATCATTTTAACTTTTGTAAATTAAAGAATTTATTCACTAAAGTCTAGGACTTCTTTAGCCTCCAATACGAAATGGCAAGAGACTGAATGTTGAGTAGTTGGAGTAAAATCCATTGGTTATCACTCACATGCTCCAACTTCCTATATAAACCATTATCTAATAACGTATCTATGGAATCAGAATGTAACACTACTACATGAACCATTTATCTGCCCATTTGTGTTTTTTAACTTTTTTATATTTTTACAGTTATATAATATAAATTGTAAAATTATTTGAGTTTGAATTTGTAATTGTCAATTTTATTTTGCAATTCCATTTGCATCGTCATCATGGTAACTTCAAGTTCAGCCATTCGTGAGGCAGAGGAACAAGAAATTGAATTTGTCTCTAAAGTTTATCCAAAGTCACCACTTTGGAAATATGCATTGGTCTACCTAAAGAGAATGGGACAAGGGAAAAGGTTTAAGCAAGGAAAAACTTGTAAAATATTGGAAAGAACAAGATGAGGCAAAACCCGTCTCTCAATTCAAACAACCAATAAGATTGGAATCGTCTTCATCAAAGCTTTCACTTCTCTTATGGAATTGGCAACCCTCTTATGGAATTTGGGGCTGCTTGAAAATAGTTTTAATAATGATCCTCAAGAGACGGCAGATGCAGCTATAGTTCAATGCATTTATGCAAATGGCCTTCTCTTTAACCTTGTATGATCTCCTTACTAGGCAAAGATGATCAAAGTAGTGAATGATGCCCCAAAAGGGTACAATTGTTGAAAATGTAACTATGGTCGATCTTCATAATTGTTATTGTATTTCATCATTATGTATTTATTGTAAAATTGAAAAAGAAGAAAAACAAAAATTATTTTGAGTCAAAAGTCATTTTACGCCTCCTCACCAAGTCGGCCCTACCTTGATGAAGCTGGCCTTGTTTGGAACTATTCAACCCTGTGGAAGAAGTATATATAGAAGGAGAATTCGACCTCCTTAGCACCACTTCACAATAATTCTCCTCCTTAGCACCACTTCACAACAAATTCGATTTGCAGTGGAAAGAAGACAAAAAGGAGAGCGAAGTCTAGAGGAAGGAAGACAAAGTCAAGGAAAAGTGAAAAGGACAATTTTTGGGCATCTCTCTCTCACACGTGCAAGTTTTTCTAGGGTTTTTGGGTGAGTTGTAGGGGCTGAAATTCCAATGGAGCAAATTTGAAGGGTTTTGACACTTGTTGACTCTAGCAAAATTTGTCTACTTGAAAGGAGGGTTGACTTGGTGATTGGAGAAGGTCTTTGTCTTGGTCATAAGGTCTTGGATTGTATCATTTTGACTTGGTTCTATTAGACAAGAAGAGCTTGAAAGGGGTTTCGCCCTTGCTGAGTGCCTAAATCTTCTGTATCTTATTCTTGTGATCTGCATGTATTTTTTGATTTCGTAATTGCCTGATGAAAGATAACATAACAAAGAAGTAAAGAAACGAACACATATCACAAGTAATTATCAAGAAAAGAGGAATCAAAACCATAAATACTGCATGCATTGATTTCCCAACAACAAGAGCCTTGGATATGAGAAGGTACACACTACAATGTTGAGTGTTGACAAGTTAAATTTGGAGGCTAAATTAAGCCCCATTCGTAATTCATGGTGCATTTCAGGGGTGTCCATCATTTTAGATGGATGGAAAAATCAAAGGAATAGGCCTTTGATCAAAGTGATTGCTCAGAGCTCAAAGGGGGCAATGTTTTTGAAGGCAATGGATTGTGAGGGGTAGCTAAAAGATTCCCAATTCATTGCTAACATCTTGACTGAAGCAATTGAATTGGTGGGGCCAGAAAATGTTGTTCAGGTAATAACTAACAATGCAACAGTGTGTAGAGTAGCAGACCTAATTATTGAAGGCAAATATCAACACATCTTCTAGACCCCTTGTGTTATACATTCATTGAACCTCATGTTGAGCAAGATGGGGAAGCAAATTGAGTGGATTCAAGTTATTTTTAAAGAGGCAAAAGAAGTTCAAACCTTCATCACAAGCCACCACATGTCCCAAGGCATCTACAGGGAATTTGCAAAGTTGGAGCTCCTTAAGGTACCTAAACTTTAAAATTTATTTCATAAATTATAATTTCTATGACTCTAAATTCAAATATGTAATTTGGATTCTCAAATATCATAATTCGTGAATCATAATAGGTATTCAATCAATTATGATTTTTAATTTATTGAAACATTGGCACTTGCAGGTTGTCGAAACTTGTTTTGTTTCTCACATCATAGTCTTAATAAGGCTTATTCAAGTAAAAAAAGCATTACAATCAATGGTATGCAGTTCTCTTTGGAATCAATGGAGGCAATCTCAATATGAAAGAGCACAAGCAGTGAAAAGTTTCGTTGTTTGTTATGAATAAAATATTCATAATTATATAATAATTAAATAAAAATATTAAATTCATAAATATATTATTAATTAATAAATTAGTTAAATTAAATTGCCCATTAATTATGAAAGGGCACATATGTCATAAGATATGTTCTTTAGTCCTTATGGCCAGTCAACTCCTATAAAGGTGAACTGCCAAGGACTTGTAAACCATCATCTGAGTATTTGAATAATAAAATATATAGTTTGTACACAAATGTGTCTGCAATTGGAAGTTTGCAGTGAACAAGGGTTCTCTTGTTCCGTTGGTATCAAAGTGTTCTTTCTTGGGCTGGTAGTTGCACAATGTCGCTAATCGTCCCTTCTTGTTCATTGTTTATTGTCTCTCATCTGCGTCCCGACAAGTCCTCCGACATCGTCTTGCAACCACCGTTCTCCCTGCATCTTCCATTACTCACCAACCTACCCGCATCCTTCACTACCTTGTCATTATGCATCTCTTCAATTTCCCGACCATCTACCTTGTCATATTGTGCTCCTAGTCTGCCATTCCTTTACATTCGACAACCATTGGCATACATTCCCTATTGACCTTCCCGACCGTCACACCTTGTGTCAACCATCTTGTCCCCCACCCCCATTGTTGTACATAACCCTGTACTCATTCCCCCCACCAATCTGATAACTTGACACCGTTCCACCACCGACCAACTTTGTCCTATCCGTCAAAATCTGACGCGAGCATTTGACCAGTTCTGACACCACCCTTCCTGTTCCGTCATCCAATTAGTTCATATCGTAGGTTTGGTCCAATCGGAAAGTCACCTCTCCACGTCATTTCAAATTGCAATTCTAGCGTATAGGTTTAATTTCATTGTTAATTTTAATTATTATATATAGTTATAATATATAACTATATTATATTATATAGATAATTAAAAATAATAATATAAAAAATAATAATAATATATTATTATTATTTAATTAAATAAATAAATAAATAAAATAAAATAAAAAATTGGGTCTACTAAGAAAAAGAAGAACAAAATGGAGAGTAGCAATGACGGTGCAAATTCAAGAAAATTTCAAGTGGAACTCAATAGAATGCACTAGCGCCTTGATAATGTCGAAAAGAAGCAAGATGAATTCGGAAAAGGCCAAGATAGGATAATTAGTACACAATACCAAATGGAAAACAATATTAAAAAATAAAGAACGTTGAGAAAATGTTGAGCCAGCTGATGAGAGTCAATCCATCTTTTAATCCCTTAATCACTCAAGAATCGCCACAAAGTCCCAAGACTCTAGAAGGCGAAGTTCTTCCTAGTCATGAATTTCTGCTGATGCACGAAATCCCACAAATACTACATATATAGTTCCAAGGAAATCAGTACTATACAAAATTTCCTGAAAGAGACTACCAAAAAATTAAAAGGGAATTACCTAAGTACGATGGTAAGGACCATACATAGGGGTGACATTGTGTGGGTAAATAAAATCAAGGCCATTTTCGAAGCAAACCCGCCAATAGGTGAGTAAGAGAAGATCATGACCGCATCCAATAACTTCGAAGATGAAGCATACGATTGGTTCCTATGGTGGTCCAATAGATGTCAGGCTTGTTCGTTCAATTGGAAAAAATGTGTGCACGCCCTGCTCAAAAGGTTCCATGACAAAGAAGAAGACGATGCTTACGAAAAAATCGTTCACCTCAAACAAAAAGGATTTGTAAGCGAATACACCTACGAGTGGGAAGTATTAGCTATAAGACAAAGGGGGTTGTCCGACAAAGAACTGCTAAAAATGTACAAATGTGGGCGTAAATAGTATATTCGAAAAGAATTAAAACTATATAAACCCAAAACCATTGAAGAAGCCAAACATGCAGCAATAATTATTGAGCAAAAATATAAGTTCCATAAAACACCATATGCTAGTAATGAAAAATCAAACAACTACACAAAAGGAAAGTCAAGTAAGTCTTCTTCAAAAAACACTGGTAAGTACATTCCACCATGCTGTCATCTATTGTGAATTACTCGACTAGTAAGCTTATTCATTACATTGGTACAACGTTGTCATCTATTGTGAATTTAGAACCCCTTAGCAGCATCTTGAGGCCTCAGGTCACTTCAATGTTGAAACCTATTTTACTGTGGCCAAGTGACCTTTCACTTGATGAGGTTAGGTGTTGTTCCTTATAGCGGATGGGCCAGATATGACAACGTTGTAGTCACCTTGTTTGGACTAAGAGTGAGGGTTGTACAATAGCTACGGATCAGGTCTATGGTTATTGTAGCTAGGGCTACATATCTTCAGCTGAGAGTGGACCTCCTTTATTGTTGCGGCTAGGAGACTAGATCCTCCATGACAGCGTTTAGCATAAGGATGCCAGCGTATAGGATTTAGGCATCCCTTTCATGACAGTGTATAGGATTTAGGCATCCCTTCCATGACAGCGTATAGGATTTAGGCATCCCTTCCATGACAGCGTATAGGAATTAAGCATCCCTTCCATGAAAGCATATAGGATTTAGGCATCCCTTCCATGACAGCGTATAGGAATTAGGCATCCTTTTCATGACAGTGTATAGGAAGCCTTTTAGGGCAGCGAATAGGGTCTCTCCTAGACCTGCAATTAGATCTCTCCTTGCCGCGTTATTGTAGTTTCATTAAAGCCTCCTCCATGACAGCATTAGGGTCTAGGGCATCCATTAGGGCAGCGTATACTCTTAGTGACTTTTCCTTCCACCAAAACCCAAACGAGTGGAGAGGAAAAGATCACATGAGATGAGTGACAAATGACTTGCAAGCCACCTCCTTTTATAGTAAAACGTTGAGGATAGATGGGGGCAATTTGGTTGTTGGCCGACCTTGACAAATTGTCCCATAACACAAATAAATTCATATCTCCATGAATACTTATCGAAATCAAATGATCTTTAGATCAATCCTACACCTCTCGATGAGAGGAATCCAAGAAAAATATCAACTGCCATGAATAAGAAGACCCACATGGAGTTTGGCCCTAGTTGCCAATTTTAACTCTAGGAGTGAGTTGATCTAATTGAGATTTCTCCCACTTCCAGATGGATTCTTGCACACAATACAAAATATTTGTCCTATACACTTGAACAAGTATTAGTTTGCAATGAAAAAGGGCATGGGAGGAAAAATGGCTCTGAACACGCGCCTGATTTCAAGCCTGCAACCTTCGCACGACCACGGTTTAGTCGCGTCGCTTGACTGCAGCACGATAGACTACTCATTGTTTCCTCTTCCTCTTTTCATACCTTGAGGCGGTTGCATAACGTGGGGACTTGAGCGCATCTTACGCAATCATAGGTTTCAATTGGACCTAGTATCCTCTCGCAGGTCAGTTGCATCACTATTGGAGGCTGAGATGAAGGATGAGCTTGTAGACTTTTCAGGGAACCCCTACGATTCTTTGTCCATCTGGACTGAGCCTCCACATCGGTCAACATCTATGGATCCACCGGCGGCATGAGACAACCAGCTTCCCTTGTCGGCGAGTCTAGGGTTTCCCTGACATATTCTCCCGAAAACCCTAACCTACTGGGTTGGTCTCCGTTCGCGCGGTTGGTTATGTATCTGTGGGAACCCCGTTTCACTACTAATATGATGACCCTTTTCACTCTAATCTACCGAATTACCCCATCCCTTCCCCGTCCTCGATACATTTTCTGGAATCCTGTCTCGACTTTCACCCTCCGGTGACCTCCTCTATAGATTCAGGCACGCCTAAGGTTTACACCTCAGTTCCACCCGCTCACTCCCCACCACCCTCTCGTCCTCCCCACCACCCTCTCGCCCTCCCCACCTCCCCTCTGTTCCTCCATCCTCTGGCTATTTTGAAGGAGGCCCCATTCCACAACCTGATAGCCCTATTGAAGCCGCCAGGGTTAGTACATCCTCAAAAGCACCTTCCACTGAAGTAGCTAACCCAGAATCTAAAACTCGCAAGCACAGTGTTAAAAAATCCAAGTGTATCAAGGTGAGCAATAAGGGAAGTCAGCGAATTCTCGGCGAAGGGCTTCCTATGGCTAATGTCATTAGCACCGCAAATAGGGTTCTAGTGGGAAGGGTTCATGGAAGGAATTATACCGCCCCCCATCTGTGGAAATGGATTACGGAGATTTGGGGCCAAATATTGGAGGTGTTACCATTGGTTGTAACGATGTCAAAGGGCTGGTTCGCTCTCCAATTTCACAAACCTAAACATGCAGATTTGGTCCTCACCAAATTTTGGCACATTGAATTGGCACCTGTGTTGCTTAAAAAATGGAGTCCCCTATTCGATCTTGAACGGAAACAGTTAGGTGTAGGCCCAATTTGGGTTAGGCTGCCAGGATTGCCTTTGCATCTATGGTCGGAGGACATATTCAAGCGCATTGGAAACACCCTGGGGACATACCTCGACCATGATAAATCTTTCATTGAGACAGGGAAGATGGCTTTTGCTCGTATCCTGGTACATCTGGACACCCGTGAAGGATTGGAGGAGAACATGAAGATTCAATGGAGGAATACCACCAGAGTTCAAATTCTGGATTATGAAGGAGTACCATTCAGTTGTCGGCGTTGCCACAAAGTTGGCCATCTCTATAAAGAGTGTCCCCTGCTGGCCAAAGAACTCCCTCCTCTGGCGACACTGGATGATACTGGTAAGGCCGAGCAGCCTCCACAAAAGGATCAGCATTCGATGAAGGAGGGGCCATCGAAATCAAAATCAACCGCGACTCATCAAACGAAATCGACTGCAACACCATAACCACCTTCCCCAAGGGTCACCAAGTCATGCTCTACATTTGTCGGTCATCCTTCGGGTACTGAATCCTTTCCTTGCCTCTCTACTCCTTTTGTTTCGATTGAATCATCTGTTTTTTCTCTTGCACCTCCCAAGGATGTTATTCAATCTGGACTCAATCTTAATTCGGTACCCTGCCCCTCTACTAATTCCCCTGTTGTTTTCTCTAATCCACCACCTATCATCCCTACATTCCCCTCGTGCCCCCCTTCCACCCTCGAGGCATCCTCTGAATCTCTCTCAGGCCATCGATATAACCTGTGATCTCTTGACAAGCCTGTCTCATCCTCTGGGGGTGGATTGGGTACATCCTCCCCCCCCCCCAAAAGATCCCAAAGATCCCTAAATCCTCTAGGGGTAGACATTCCAACATATCCAAAGCCATACAACAGGTCGGTCTTGACGTGGCCGAAGGTAGGCAACTCTCCATTGATGGGGTTCTTAGAGCAAGAAATAACCCCTCCTTGGTCCCCTCATGAAGTGGCTCTCCTTCAATTGTCGCAGGTTGGCTAGCCCTGCAAAATGACTAGCCCTTAGGAGACTATTTGAAGTTGAGAAGGTGGACGCGATCTTGATACAAGAGACTCTTGGTGACTGTGACCATATTATCCTTGTTCTGGCTTCGATCTTACCAGGTTGGACCCTCCATGCCCTCGATGCTCGCGGTCGTTCAGGGGGTCTTGCTATTGGTATCAATCCCAAGGCCTTAAGACTCATCAATGTATGGGGTAGGGAAGGTGTTTTGGTAGTGGATGTACACTCGAAACAGATTGGGATGGAACTTCGATTGGTAAATATCTATGGACCCTATCACAATCGTATGGTATTCTAGGAATCAATATTGAATTCCTCCTTTATGCAATCTGACAACATCATTTTGGGTGGCAACCTCAATTTCTCTATTGGAGCTGCAGAATCATGGGGATCCCATGCACAGTCGGACCCTCTCTCTGACATGATTAGCCCATTGTTGGAGCATCACCATTTAATTGATATTCCGATGGCACGTCTACAACCTACTTGGAGGAACATGGGAATTGGGGATGCTATGCTTGCCTGGAAGCTGGATCGATTCTAATTAAAGAAGGCCTCCTTAACAAACTTGTGTTGTACAGACAAAGAGTGGTCTCGAGGGGTATATCTGATCATTCTCCAATATATATTGATATCTCTGGTCACATGTCCAAGCCCAAAGCACCCTTCAAATTCAACTCAACTTGGCTTATGGACGAGAATTACACCCAGCTTGTCAAAGAGACATGGCTTGCAGACCCACCTTCCCCGGGACAGTCTGCCTCTACTATCTTTGCCAATAAGCTCCATTGTCTCAAAAAGAAAACGATTGAGTGGGCAAGGGCTAGGTGAAGACATGATGAACACTTGCTCAATAATATTGAAGAAGAACTAGCCAGATTGAAAGACCCTAGCAGAGGAGGCTTCTCATCCATTGAAGCCAAAGATCGTATCATTAAGCTGGAATTGGAAAGAATTAGAATCCTCAAGGAAAGGGAAGAAACCTGGAGGCTCAAGAGCAGAGCTACTTGGCTTCAAGTCAGAGATGATAACACCAAGTTCTTCCACCAATTTGCTAAAGGACGAAAGGCCATCAACACCATTTGGTCTCTGGAAGATGAGGAAGGACATACATATTCTTCTTTCAATCAACTTGCAACACTGGCCACCTCCCATTTTGGTCGACTTTTCAAAGCTCCACAGGAGGCCACTTTGGCGAAAATCATCAAAATCGTTGGTCTCTTTCCCAGATTTGTCGATGATGATACAATGGAGGAACTGAACAGACCTATATCAATGGGGGAGTTAGAAGTTGTACTCAAATGGTTCAAGACAAGAGTCCGGGACCAGATGGCTGGCCAGTTGAGTTCTATCTTACCTTCCTTGACCTGCTTGGTCATGATCTTCTTCGGGTAGTTGAAGAATCCAAGACAAATGGTCATATGTATCATGCCTTTAACTCTACACTCATTTCCCTCGTCCCCAAATCGGATTTGCCTCGCACTTTCTCTTATTACATACCTATCTCCTTATGTAATTGTATTTACAAGATCATCGCCAAAATCATTGTTAATCAGATTAAGCCTATCCTCTCTCATTATATCTCACAGGAATAGTTTTCTTTTTTGGACAACCGACAGATCCACGATGCCATTAGCATTGCACAGGAGGGATTCATTCTATGCATATCAAAAACATCAAGGGCATGATCCTCAAGATTGATCTTGCAAAGGCTTTTGACAGGACCAGCTGGATATACATTTGGATGCTCCTGACACACCTAGGATTCTGTATCTCCGTTATCAATTGGATCATGTGTTGTATCACATCGGTATCATACAAAGTCCTTATAAATGGTGCTAACACAAACTTTTTTCATGCCGAGAGAGAACTCAGGCAAGGATGCCCCTTATCGCCCCTACTCTTTCTTTTGGTAATGGAGGGCCTAAGTAGGCTTATTATCGACAAGCAAAACTCTAGGAAACTGAAGGGCATCAAAATAGCTAAAATATGTATCATAACACATCTCCTCTTTGTGGGTGATATTCTGATTTATCTAAATGTATCTATCAGTGATCCCATGGTCTTCAATACATTGCTCAAGCTTTTCTGTAAAGCCATGGGTATGATGTGTAATAATCTGAAATCTACTTTATCAGTTTTGGGCTACTCATAGCATGAGTTACATTTTGCCCTCCAGAGGTTTCCTTTCTCCTCTTTGGATTTTGAAGAAGGATTCAAATATTTAGGCTTCCATCTAGACCGAACAAATACAGAATTGCATACTGGACTTGGTTGGTAGCCAAGATTGAGAAAAGACTGAATATTTGGCAGCACAAATGGCTCTCTAGAGCAGGTCGTCTAGTCCTTATCAAATCAGTCCTAGAGGTGACCCCATTATACTGGATGTCACTAGCATGGATTCCTAAAGGCATACTCTCCAGAATCCAACAAATTTGCTACAAATTCTTTTGGAAAGGTTCCAAGCAAGGACACACTTTTGCTTGGACCAGATGGGACCTTATTGCAAATGGGGAGGTTGGGGATTAAAAGATGTCTCGTGTTTCTCTAAGTCCCTTGCTACTAAATTGGGGTGGCAAATCCTCACTACTGACAACTTGTGGACCAAGGTTGTCACAAAGAAATATATCAGTCCTCTCCGACCCATTGAGTGGATCCGAAGTCCATCGTGAACAGGGCTCGCATCTCCTCGATCTGGCGTGCTATTCTAAAGTTTATTGATTACATTCGAAATGGATTGGATTGGAGAATTCGATCGGGCAAATAGGTCCGTATTGGAAAATATCCATGGTTAGGTTGTGGCAATGCTCACTCCCTCTCTCCTGGCCTCATTCGTTTCTTGGAACAAGCTGGCATCACAACACTTGGCCATATTGTTGATCCGGTTAACACTTCCATTTTCTCTCAAGCCTGGGAATTGACACTCAACCTCGACATCCCTGTTGAATGGCATCAGGAATGGTCAAGCTACATCGATGCACTCATGGAATATCATATTAGAATTTTTGATAGGAACAATGAACTCATATGGATCTTCTCATGTAATAGATCTAACCTGCAAATATATGAGAATACAAATATACCCAAGAAATAATCAAATCTGAATATAAATAGAAATGCTTCTTTATTGATCAACCCTTAAGGTAGGGCAACACCATAGGTTCACTCCTTAAAGGAAGGAGAACACTCCGCAAGCCATATGCTTGTCCATACAATATTCCTTGACATCTCTCGATGGGGAGTCTCTAGCTTTTATATAGGCCTCATACATATAATACCATGAGTCATTACCATGGTTCCCTCAATACCATCTATCTAATACAATGGGTTTATTACATTATTGTTAACTACTTGTGGTCCCTTACATGATACGAGTTAACCACTTTATTTATTACTATGGCCCATCCCATTATTACATTATTCCCTTGGGTACCTCCCTCTGTACCCCATACAATCTCCCCTAGGTATACTACATTCCACCCCACTTAAACATGTTTCATCCCCAAACATAAGAAGAATACAAATAATAAGGTCTACTCAAAAGAGTAGTCCACTGGTACCATGCACGTGCATCTAGCCATCCAAGAGAAAGGTGAACCCTCAATCTAGTTGGTGCCTCGCTCCCTTGAGATGGAATTTGACCCTTGCAGCTCTTCTGTGTTGATGTGTAGTAGGTGGATCGTCGCCCCTCTCAATCTGTCATGCAGGGGTTGTTGTCTTTATGGCTAATTTGTTGCCATCATGTTGGTTGTTTCCTTGCATGGTGATGTGGGTGGTGATATGCTGAAGTTTTAACCAACGGTGTATCTTTCTTTAATTCACCACCTAAAGGAGCCTGATTAGTATCTGGTACATGTTGTGGCATCTGTTGTTGTTGCTTATCTTCCAATATTACTTCAACCACGGATTCCTCATATTATGTATCCGTACCTGTAAAATTTTTTGCTTTAGCCTCCTTGGACTCTACCTATTTTTCTCATACCTGGTTTGATGTTTGTGTTTTGTTGTCGACCATCAAAAGCTCGTCGTCTAATGTGTCAGTCCCTGGAACATCTTTTGCTTCAGCCTCCGTGGACTCTACCTGTTTATTGATGGAAATATCCTATAATGTAATTTTCTTCTTTTTATATCAGAGCTTTAGGAATTTCTTTTGCACATTAATATTGATAGTACCCACAGATTCCATCCAAGGGTATCCCAAAACAACATCCACATTAGCCATATCTGAAGCATAAAAATCAGAATGCAATACATACTTGTCCATAGAAATCTTCAAATCTTTATAAACTTGCACCTACTCATTATTAACCTGTGTGTGCTCCATTTTTTTAGCTGGAATTTGCGATCTTTTTGCCAAATTAACATTTATAAAATTTTGCTTGCAACTAGGATTTATAGACACAATGATCTTCTCCTTCTGAATATATCCATGAACCTGTAATAAGGAGATACCAGTAGAAAATAACCCCTTACATGTCTCATTCCCCTGTTTTCTAGTATGAGACCATTTGTCCAAAAGGACTTTTTCAAATTCTTCATCTAAAAATTTGAACTGCTGGGTGCCAAGTGGGTAATACCATATGGCAGCCTCTTCTTTCAAAGTAAGCCATAGGAAACTTGTCCAATTTTTCGGATGGTTTTTCTTAAGATCTTTATGAATTCTTCAATAGTAGGACCATTATCTTTCCCTATAAAAACAAGATCTTTGCTAGGTTTTTTGGTTTTTTTCTTTCCAGCATGAGATCATTTGTCCAACAATAGTTTTTCAATTTCATCAGCACTACATAACTTCAGAAACTCACTGTCAAGTGATTGCCACCATATAGCAGCCTCATCTTCCAAATAATACCCTATTTTGTCCTTCCAATACCCTAGAAAGTCACTCTTCTTCTCTTGTATAAATTTTTCAATAGTCGGCCCATCATTTTTTCCTGAAAACATATTGCTAGAAGCTAAGAAGAGGGTTTAAAAAAAATCACTCACTTGGTGAAAATTTAAAATGGCCACAGTTCGGTCAATATTGCTCAAAATCCTTATTATGACATGTTTTCGAAAATGGAACAACCATTCTACATCTACCCATGTGATAGAAATCCCGATCAAGGCACTGGAATTTCCGATTCGTGCTACAACTGTCTCGTCGTCACAAAAATTTCTGAAAAAAGCGCTGATTTTAAATCAGTGATATCTCTCACAATTAGATTCTACAAATGTTGCCCCAAAAGGTACAGATCTGATTTGCAAACTCGTTGCCCCGAAAAATGTCTGCAACACAGCTGATTTTTAAATCAACGATATCTCCCTCATCCGGACTCTAATTCGGCCGATTTTTTTTCCAAATTGGGTATTTTTTCGCGAACAATCTAGATCTGCAATTAGATTCTGCAAATTTTGCACCAAAACATACAGATCTAATCGGCAAACTCACCACCCCGAAAAATGTCTACAACACAGCTGATTTTTAAATTAGCGATATCTCCCTCATCTGGACTCTAATTCAGCCAATTTTTTTTTCAAATTGGGTATTTTTTCGCAAATAACCTAGATCTGCAATTAGATTCTGCAAATGTTGCCGCAGAACTTACAGATCTGATCTGAAAACTTGCCGCCCCAAAAAGTTCCTGCAAAAAAAAAAAATTCTGCGTTGCCCAAGAAAGTGCTTTGATACCCCTTGTAATAGATTTGACCTGCAAATATATGAGAATACAAATATACCCAAGAAATAACCAGATCTAAATATAGATAGAAATGCTTCTTTATTGATCAACCCTTAAGGTAGGGCATCACCATACATTCACTCCTTAAGGAAGGAGAACACTCTACAAGCCATATGCTTGTCCATACAATATTCCTTGACATCTCTCAATGGGGAGTCTCTAGCCTTTATATAGGCCTTATACATACAATACCATTGGTCATTACCATGGTTCCCTCAATACCATCTATCTAATACAATGGGCTTATTACATTATTGTTAACTACTTGTAGTCCCTTACATGATACAGGTTAACCACTTTATTTATTACTATGGCCCATCCCATTATTAGATTATTCCCTTGGGTACCTCCCTCTGTACCCCATACAATCCCCCATAGGTATACTAGATCTCACAACATGGCAGGTACACACCTAAGGATGGATATTCTTTCATATATGTTGATCCTAAACCACTGGATTTGTCTTGGTGGTGGCATCCCATATGGAAACTGAAATGCCCTCCCAAGGCAAAACTATCTATGTGGTGTATCCTACACAACAAAGCACCCACAGGCGACAACCTACGGAAAAAATCTTTCTATGGTCCCTCTTGGTGTGTGTAGGAATGTCGAAGAAAGTATTGACCATCTATTCGTTCACTACCCCATCATCATAGCATTTTGGTGTCATCTATTGCATATGCTCAATATCAGTGCCTAAGGATGGATATTCTTTCATATATGTTGATCATAAACCACTGGATTTGTCCTGGTGGTGGTGTCCCATATGGAAACTAAAATGCCCTCCCAAGGCAAAACTATTTATGTGGTGTATCCTACACAACAAAGCGCCCATAGGTGACAACCTATAGAAAAAATCTTTCTATGGTCCCTCTTGGTGTGCACTGTGTAGGAATGTCGAAGAAAGTATTGACCATCTATTCCTTCATTGCCCTATCATCATAGCATTTTGGCGTCATCTGTTGCATATGCTCAATACCAACATACCCTGGACTAGTTAGAACATCATTGCAGCCCGACAAGCATGGTGGAATTGAGCTATCCCCTCCAAGCTCCGGAACCTCTCTCTGCTCATATGCTAGGGTATTTGGCTTAGTAGGAACTCGATTATCTTTCATGGAAGAGATCCAAACTGGATTGCGGTCACTGCACACATATCTACTCTTTATCATTTGATACATGAGGAAGACCCCAAACAAAACAACAGAACCATCACTGCAGAGACCATTCACAAACCTTCCCCCTAGGCATATTTGATGGATCTGCACAGTTCGATGATTGTTGGGGTGGAGTGATATTATATCTTAATGATGATCAACATTTCAAATTAAAAATGGGCCTTTGAAGAGGCAACAATAACTTTGCAGAGCTTATCAGTCTCAAATACCTTCCTTCTTTCTCAATAGAAAAGGGATGCAAACACCTACAGATTTTTGGAGATTCCAAACTCATCATTAATTGGTTCAATCAGCAATCTACTTGTCACGTGCACACACTGCAGAACCTATCGGATGATGTTCTACTATTAAAATCACAATTTGACTCTATTTCATGTTATCATATTTATAGGGAAAGAAATCTTTCCAATCAACTTTCCAAGGAGGCAGCGCGCCTTCCACGTGGTCACTGGTTGATACAAGAATAGAACAGTTATGCTTTTTACCAATACTTTCACAAGCCATTTGCTGAACAACCTTCACAAGGGGCAGCTTTGCCCTGATTTTGGAGAAGATACTTTCTGAATGATATATATTTACTAAACTATATATTTTTGTTTATCTCTTGTATATTTATCTCAGGTCATCAGGTTATAGCTATGTAACAGACATTTTACTATGCATGTGGCTTGCCACCAGATTTTGATATATGCTTTCTAAGAAGCATTTACAACATGTAATTTTTTAATACATAATGAAAGTTACGAATTTTCCTTTAGGAAAAAAGTATTAGTTTGCAAAGGATTAAAGCAATATAATGAATAAGATAGACCAAGCATTCCTCTTAAAAATGAATTAGCAAACTTATACCTAGTATACTGCTCTAAATCAAAGATATGTGCAAAATAGCTCGCACACATCAATCCAAGCAAGATGGCAAGTATAAACTAATATTAATTCAATATGCAAAAGAAAGTAAACACAATAGCAATAGCATGAAAAGACATCACCTCATAACGTCAAGAGAACACTAGCCAGATAGCCCCAAAAATAAGCTGACACGGGGATTCGGCATTCGTAGGATACGGGGATTCGAGAGTCAGATTCAGACATGTTGACCCCCCAGAACAAGACACATAGGAATCGTTATATATTATTTTATTATATATATATATATATATATATATATATATATATATATTAAAAATTAGATATTTCTTACACAAATTCTCATTAATGATACAAATTCATTGATTTGAAACATAGAAATAGAAAATCTAAAACAACTACAGGTATACAAGCCTCAAGGCAATAGGTAGCCCATGACTCATGAGTCAACAATCCACATAGTCATCATCAGAATCAGCATCAATGTCCTCATCATCATGGTCACCACTGCTCTCCTATGCCTCCTCCTCCTCCCCTGTATCCATAGTCGCCTCTGCATCTGCTGGTGTGGAGGATGACCCCTCTAAAATATCACTGTCATCAAATCTAACAAGCTCTAGCACTGGATCATTGAGATCCAGGTTGGCCAATGCCAACTCAACACTGTTGTCCAGACCCATATCATCAGGAAAGACATCCCACATCTTTGCCTTTCCCCTCAACCACTCTTCCCTCTGCCTTTAAATAAGACGAAGATTGGTGTGCACATACACCATTGTCTTTGCCCTGGATTGCTCAAGCCTGCTCTTCTTCACACTATACAAATTCCAATATGTGCTCCAATTCCTCTCACAACAAGAGGATGAAGTCACCTGAGCGAGGAGCCTCATGGCTAACTACTATACAAATTCCCATATGTGCTCCAATTCCTCTCGCAACAAGAGGATGAAGTCACCCGAGCGAGGAGCCTCATGGCAAACTGCTGAAGAGGAGGGCTTGTTTCCCCATGATTTGCCCACCAAGAATAGGGCTTCTTAGCCCCCTGTCTCTAATCACATCATTTACTACAAATCAACTAGTGACAGTGAAAAACTCTGCAAAGGCATCCTCCACCTCATCAAGGGATGCTCTATCCTGGAAAACCCGCCTGAATGCATCTTTCCTTTCCTGTGAGATTTCACCATCCATGTGAGGAGGGAATCTGCGAGAAGGTCCACCATTCAGCCACTCGTGGTTGTAGTATTCTGGGTTCAATGAGTGAGCCCACAATGTAAAGGTGTGCAATTCTTGTCCCATCTACTGACAAGAATATCCTGTATAGTACCACAAAAGGCGTCTAGTGATGTCTCATACTCGGGGCACTCATTCTGTAGAATAATGCTCCTCACAAACTCAATCATGGAATCTCGTCCCTCATAAACCTCTCCTAGGATGGGTTTGTCTGTATCTGCAAATCGAAGCAAAGAAATGATAGGGTCCACGATCTGAATAATTAGATCTACCCTCTCCCACCAAGCATCATCTAGCACTGTTTCCTTCACTCTTTTAGAGGCTACTTGATCTGTCTTTCTCCAAAAAGACCAAAACTCAAAAATAACCATGGCCCCAAGAGCGGTCTTGACCTCCCTCAACCTCTTCAACATCATGAATGAGGAGGCAAATCGTGTATCAACAATTTTCAACAATGATAGATTGTTGTACTCCTTGTAGATAGTGAGGGCATTTGTATGATTTTGCACAAAGTTACGAATATGTCGTGTATCCTCAATAATGTTACCAATCCAAAGCACATCAGAAGCGATGGATTTCAATGCTGAGTTCAATGAATGGACAATGCAAGGTGTCCAAAACACTTGTGGATATTTAGCTTCCACAATCACGCCAGTAGCCTTGCAAACAGGTGCATTATCTGTAATGATTTGCACACAAGAATCAACACCTACATCTTCAATAACTTTAATAAATAACTCACCCATAAATTGTGCATCCTTGTATTCTCCAAGTGTATCCACTGCTTTCAAGAAAACTGGACCATTCAAGGAAAACACCATGAAGTTGATCATTGGGTGTCGTGTTGGATCTGTCCATCCATCAGAAACAATGGTAACCCCAGATGTTGGCCATGATGCTTTAATAGGCTCAAGCATTTTTTGCACCTCTTTTTTCACCTTCGTCAACAATGTGGTTCTAAGCTTCTCTGAACCAGGAGGCACATACCATGATGGAGACCCATGAGTTAGAGCTTGACACATCTCAATAAATAGAGGTGAGCGTGCAACATTAAATGATATGAAGTTTTGATAGAAAAAGAAGGCAACGCTGAGATCAAGCTCTTCCCGTTTCTCTTTTTGAAAAATCTTGTCCACTGGAGCAAGTGAAATTGCTCTTCTTTTTGCTGCTTGACCCCCAATAGAACTCTCGAATGGAAATTTGGTGGTGTCTTTCCTCAAAAATGGAAGGGGGTCTTCATTCTTGGTTTTTCTTGATTTTGCAGCCACATTTGTCATACCAACAGTGAACTCCTTTTCCATTTTTTTCCTTTTTGTAAAGGAACAACTTTACAAACTCCAATTCCATAACCTGGTAAAGCCAACAAATGGCCTTTCACACAGTAATATGTGCTTTTGAAAGAAATGTTGCAAAAGTTGCATCTCCATTACACATTGCCTCCTCCCTTCACCTTGGTGCTTGTCCCATCCTCTCTTGTGACATATTTCCACAAGGGATATTTCTCAGTGTTGTCTTTAGGTCCTCATCTTCCCTCTACATTACTTGCAGCAGACTCTAATGATATTGGGGGAGGAGGGGCATCTCCAATGGAGACATTCTTCCCCTTCCTTTGCCCCCTAACTACTGCCCTTGATTGAGCCTTGAATACTGTAAAAAAATAAACAAAACATGCACAAATTTGTAAAAAAAAATCATATACAAACTGCTATAATAGAAATGCAAAAAAATAGAGATGAAATGCACTTACCTGGTGCTTGAATCTCCTTTCCGAACACTCCACACCCTTAGGTCCTTGCTCCAAACCCTTAGCTCCTTGCCCACAGCTCAATGTATGCAAAACTGAAAGAGAGAAATGGTAAATGAGTGAAAGAACAACGTCCTTTTATGCCCGCAGGTTTCCCTATTTTGGGATTCGAATCCCAAAATCAGGACACATTGTGTCCTAACGGGACACGTACGGGATTCGAGTGTGTCCCGTTAGGACACGACGTGTCCCATTTTGGGATTCGAATCTCCAACAAATCGTGTCTGATTCATGAGATTCGGACATTGTAGCCTCCTTTCAGCAAATCCGGTTTCATAACCCTAAAGTCTTGATTATATTAAGAAAGTATTTAAGTACAAAATGGCAGAGTTTCCTCAAGCCCAATAGTTCATAACATGATACAATATGAGAGCCCATAGCCTCATTATATAGAGAGTTGGGAGCAAATCCCAAGGAAGAATGCATGTGAGAACTGAACTTGGAGCAAATCCCAAGAAAGATCAAGTCGAGTTCCTAGTGGAGATAATAGAGACACCAAGGCAAATCGAATTCCTCATGTCACACCCAAGGAAAGTCAAATTCTCTATATGGCATAGTAAACATATCCATGAGTGAACCAAAGCAATGAGATAACTCTAGTCAAACCAATTCAAACTCAAACCAAGTGTTGCCACCTCAGATGATGATCCCAAAGATGCTCTGCACAGATCCCAAGAACTGTGTGATCTCCTACAAGTGAAACTCATAATCCTCCACAGTGAAGTGCTAGGTGTACAAGCACTCGAGCTAACAGTGAGAGAAGGCCCCACGAAATCCTCAGTCCAAATATTCCATAGAATATTCCTTTAGTACATGAGTTCCTCTAATAAATTCGATTTTCCACATGTGCAACTGTTGCTTTATCTTTGGGAAAATAGATTTTGTAAAATAATGGTGTATTTATGATGCAGTGTACTAAGTCATCCTCCACATGTCCATTGATTCAACTCTTTCACTTAGGATAATTTCCAAGTCATTTCCATATCATTCTGTCACATGAATAATTAATTTCTCTCTATTTTATTTAATTCTAACTTAATTAAATGCCACAGTTTCCACTAAACTTAAGAAATGTGTGTTTTGAGGGTCCAAAACACAGTATTAACCCCTCAAAGTGTGTCATAGTAGAAAGTTGAGTGTGAGAGGTATAATTTTTATTACTCATACTCCATACAACTTCTCTAGACTACACTTATTACAATTTAAATGCAATTTTATTTGCAATTTTAGAATTGCGGAAAATCTAAAAAATTAAAAAATAACTACCTAGACCTAACGAAATTCCACAAAAAAAATTGTGTGATCTAGCATGGTAATATACATCGACTCTAGACATTAAGATGTGTTAGGGGCTCAACCTTCAAACTGTCACCCTGGCTTTGGGGTAAAAGGTGATTGAAAAAACCCAAAAAATTATCTGCCTCCAAAAAAGAAGAGATAATTAACTAGATAAAAAAAACACTCCAAGATGTACTTGTTTTCTAATCGAGTCCCAACATCTTAGGCCTATTACAGACTCAAAATTCATCATTATTGGTATCACTTATTACAATCCCCGCAAGGTGTGGAATCTGGGTACAAGAAAGATAATGAGAAATAGAAATAGAGTTAAAAAACTATGTTGACTGATGATATCTGATGGTACAAGTGTCCTTTGGATCATCCTTGGGCATGAAGTGTTTCATACATTCATCAGATGCCACTCCAGTGGTCAACAGGATGTATTTTTCCAGGGATGCAAAATCCAAATTCGTTGGCGTAAGGGAGCCAACATAGAGGGGTGTTTGCTTGGAGTTTTTGCAGAGAGTTTGCCACAAGAACAAATTTTCCCTTGGTGATTTGCAGGGCTGAAGGTGTGGTATTTTGGAGAGCTGATTTTATCATATTTGGGGCCTACGCAAGGTTTACCGAGCATCTTCTACATACTCACTAAGACTAGGAGTGTAGGGGACCTTGGACCTACAAATCACGTGGAGATTGGGAGAGGAAATTCGTTGGAGTTGGAGAGGACTTCATTGAGGGAGATTTGGGCATTTTTGCAGCAGTATGATTTTTGTAGCTTCTCTAACAGACTAGTGACAGCAACATGCAGATTTGGGGTCATCGGTGACTTGTGGATATAGCCCAAACACTTTCTAGGTTTTTGTGGGTTTTATGTAGAGAGGCTCCAGTTAATTTCAGTGAATTTTCTGAGAACTTTTGAGAGCCAAAACACAGGGTTGATTGGAACCAGCTGCAACAGTTTTTCCAGGGAGTGCACAGTTTTTTCCAAGGACCTTTCCAACACTTGGATATCATGTATTGACACCTGGGTTTTTCCATAGTTTGCAGTAGCAAGCTCAGGTTCCATTTCTACCACAGATGTACTCATATTTCCAGATTAATTCCATGGCTCAGATTTTTGGCTCTATTTAGTATTTACTGTGTTTACTGATTGTGATTTGTGTCATCAGAATTTTATTTTGTTGTAGCTGATTGCATGCATTTTATATTCACTGATATTTCCTAGTTAGGAATATTACAGAGGCAATTTCTTGGAGCTTTATTGTTGTTGTGTTGGTTCTGATTTTATACTTGTCAAACCTCATTTCATGTGGCAACAATGGAGGCTATATCTACCACAATGGAAGCAAACTAGGTGTGAAATTTCCTCTCTTTTTGCTTTGTAGTTTTGTTAATGGAAATTATCCTATTGCATCTGTAAAACTCACCCTAGATCTAGGTTTGAATATGTAACTCTTGCAGAACCTTTCCTACATAAAATTCTACAGAGATTAACAGCCAACTTAGAACTGCTGTGGCATGCATTTTTCAGTTCAGCTTGCCCCTAAAACATTTTTAAAACAGCCATCTAAATCTGCTCCATTAACCCTATTTGCCCAATCTGGAATCTAGCCACTTGTCTTCCCTTTCGACCACCTTAAATAAAAAGGTAAAAAATCCATCATTTTATTTATGTTTTGTAAATCTAGAAATTACTGTTGAATTCGTTAAAATCAGATTGCTACAAGTCTAAGAAACTCTTTTATTCACATCTATTTTAGACTTAGTTTCTGTTTCATAAATTTGGAATTTATTGCTCTAATTTCGCTTGAAACCACATTTCCATTAAGTCGTAGATGTCCCTTACATTCTATTTGCTTCACGGGAACCATAGTTTGCTTAGGGAAGCCCCCCTTGTGCCAGAGGAGAGCCAGCTTAAAAAGAGGGAAAGCACTACTGAAGTGACAGTGGGTAGTCTTTCTAAGTTGCTCTTGGGGTCTCACCTGTTGATTGGGACTTTTACAGCTCAAGTTAGAACTTGGGCGGTAACAAACCTAATTATGAATAATCAGTCCAAATCGTACTGGCATGAAGTGGCAAAGTTCAACGGAAGATACATGAAGATAGGCCAAAATCCATTCTAGTTTCTTATGGATTTCTAACATTCTGTATGATTCTGATTTCATTAATTGATGCACCATGTGATGACTATCCTTAGCTAACTTGAATAGCATCTCCGATGATTTTCTCCGAGTTTTTCAGGTCCAAGTTTATGCTTGCCGATATTTTCTCCTATATTTTCAATAAATTTCTTTCTGGATCCTCAGCAATATATTCCCCAAAATGATATTTCCAATATTGATTTTACATATATAATTATCACAAATATAAATTCAGAATGGCAGAACCACATCTTAACTAACAAAAACATACATCTTCATTTTTACTGTACCTCATAATGCAATGTCTTAGCTGACACTACATCTCATTCGGTCTAACAATATAGAATGCATCCCACATTGAAACTTACTTATCATGTACTAACAGTTGTCCAGTAATATATCCTCGTTCTGGTCTCTTTCTAAATAATGGAGATTCAGGCCACCCATAAGGCCAACTTTGTACCTCCTTTATCATCTGAAGAAAGGGAAAAACAAACGTTCAACATGGCAGACTAGATACATTCATCAATCCAATGTTCTTACCACACAAGTTGAATAATAAATCTTGAAAATCACACTCATCCTATATGAATAACAAACTATACATAACATGCCTTATATTAGCTATTGATATAATAACATTCAATTTAACTATGCTTTATTACACACTTCAATAGAACCCACAAGAAAAGTATATGCGCAACTGAAAATAGAGAACCAAACTTATTTTCATAATATATAATCCATTTTCACTTAATATTCACATTAATGGAATTTTGAGATCTGAAATTGACATCTAAAAAAATAAAAGTTACAAATTTTTAAAGGAAAATAAATAAAGTTATTTCTTTTATTGTATTTTCAGCTTATCTCCTTATAGCTTTACTCAAATGTCAAGTGTAAACACCAATTACTTACAGAATATCCACTCTACATACTTTTTAGCAGATCCACACCAATAGGTAAACAAAATAAAATTAAAAATAAAATTTTATATATATATTCATGAAAAAATGTGTTTCTTTCAGTTTTTCATGTATTTTCATTTTTTTTGGTGTGTCTACTCAAAAGTATGCATAGTGGGTACTCAGAAGAGGAATTTAATTTCACATCCAACCGGTGTCTAGGCTTAACATTTGAGTAAATCTATAAGCAGATAAGTAAAAAATACAATTAAAAATATATATATATTTTCCCTCCAAAATTATTTACCTTTGAGAATAACATCATCATCTTGAATCTTATCACTTCTTTTAAAGTTGACTTTGCTAGTACATTTTTTGTTTTGAAGCCCACTTTTTACCTCAAAATTTCCCTAACGGTAATCAAACATGGAGAACATACATATGGTTGGAATGCAAGTTGGGGCTAAATGGTTGACCATTCAAATTGATTGATCAATTATATAAAAGCTTCACTAAAGATTTAAATTATTCTCATTAGAGCTATTACTTGCTCAGATGTACCTGGCAGGAAATGAGGACCCCCCATTCCCCAATGAACAAGGCACCAGTCAAACTTTTTTAGAGTTTAAAAGTCTAGCTGGGCAAATCTTGCCCCTTCTTCTCTCTCTTCTTCTATCTTCTCTCTCTATGCAAATTACATACCCCCATGGGGAAATTGACACTAACATGATGAACTTATGCAACAGATTTATATCCTTAGGACCTGGTTAGTAAGAACATCATTGTAGAGTGTTTATTTTACTTGGTTAATTATTTTTTTCTTTTTAGCGATAAATAATTAATTGAAATTTTTCACTTATTCATGAAAAAATGTGTTTCTTTCAGTTTTTCATGTATTTTCATTTTTTTTGGTGTGTCTACTCAAAAGTATGCATAGTGGGTACTCAGAAGAGGAATTTAATTTCACATCCAACCAATGTCTAGACTTAACATTTGAGTAAACCTATAAGGAGATAAGTAAAAAAAACAATTAAAAAATATATATATCTTTTCCCTCCAAAATTATTTACCTTTGAGAATAACATCATCATCTTGAATCTTATCACTTCTTTTAAAGTTGACTTTGCTCGTACATTTTTTGTTTTGAAGCCCACTTTTTACCTCAAAATTCCCCTAACGGTAATAAAACATGGCGAACATACATATGGTTGGAATGCAAGTTGGGGCTAAATGGTTGACCATTCAAATTGATTGATCAATTATATAAAAGCTTCACTAAAGATTTAAATTATTCTCATTAGAGCTATTACTTGCTCAGATGTACCTGGCAAGGAATGAGGACCCCCCATTCCCCAATGAACAAGGCACCAATCAAACTTTTTTAGAGTTTAAAAGTCCAGCTGGGCAATTCTCGCCCCTTCTTCTCTCTCTTCTTCTATCTTCTCTCTCTATGCAAATTACATATCCCCATGGGGAAATTGACACTAGAATGATGAACTTATGTAACAGATTTATATCCTTAGGACCTGGTTAGTAAGAACATCACTGTAGAGTGTTTTTTTTACTTAGTTAATTATTTTTTCTTTTTAGTGATAAATAATTAATTGAAATTTTTCACTTACATCCTTCAAAGCTGGAGTGTGATTTCCAACTAAGCCTTGAGTGTGTTTTCTAAATTAGGGTCAATGTATATTACCATGCTAGGCATTATCCAGACTCTCATGGAATTGCATTATGTATTTCTAGGATTTTTTAATAATTAAGAATTTCCCATAGGATGTAAATTTTTTAATTAAATTTTATGTAATGAATAAAAAAAAGTTACCAACTTAACAAGCATTGTAACCTCAAAATGAGAACTATAGACCAGAAAACCCATATTTTTGCAAAGTGTGAAAAAACACCATGAAAACAAAAGGTATTGATGTTGCATCAACGTTTTTTCTTCTTCTTATTTTTTCGGGTTTGTTGACCACTGGAGTGGCACCTGATGATTATATGAAGACTCCATGCCCAAGGATGATCCAAAAGACACTTGTACCATCAAATATCATCAGTCAACAAAGTTTTTTAATTCTACTTCTATTTTCTCATCATCTTTCTTGTACCCAGATTCCACACCCTGCGGGGAATTGTAATAAATGATACTAGTAATGATAAATTTTGAGTTTGTAATAGGCCTAGGATGTTGAGACATGATCAGCAAACGAGTACACCTTGGAGTGTTTTTTTATCTGGTTAATTATCCCTTCTTTTTTAGAGGCGGATAATTTTCTGGGTTTTTTCACTCACTTTTTACCCCAAAGCCGGGGTGACGGTTTGAAGGTTGAGCCCCTAACACATCTTAGTGTCTAGATTTGATGTATATTGCCATACTAGATCTCACATAAAAATTAGTGGAATTTGGTTAGGTCTAGGTAGTCAATTTTTAATTTTTTAGATTTTCTGCACTGCAGAAATTGCTAATAAAATTGTATTTGTAATGTAATAAGTGAGATCTAGAGAAGTTGTATGGAGTATGAGTGATAAAATTTACACCTCTCACCCTCAACTTTCTACTATGACACATTTTGAGGGGTTAAAATGTGTTTTGAACCCTCAAAAACTACTTTTCCTAAGTTTAGTGGGAAATTTGATAATTAATTAAGCCAAAAATTAAATAAATGGAAAAAAATAAATATCCACACATGCTAAATGTAGTGAAAATGAGGTGGAAAATTATGGAGGAGTTAAAGTGAAATCCCAAGGTGATGTGGATTCCTAAAATCAAGGAAACGACATGTGCTCAAATAAAATCGAATTTCTAGCATTAAATGAAAAAATTGATTACTTGGAAATTCAAATTTGTAAAGTTAATACACATTTGGGAGGATTTGGGAGAATATTTGGTGGATATTTTTATGGGAAATTGTCCCCACATGGGCTACCACCTATCTACACTTGTCATTCCATCATAAAATTCGAATTTGGCACATAAGGGAAGAAGAAAATGATGTCCACTTGCCAAAATTCGATTTTTACACTTGGCATTGGAGCTTCATTCAACAAATTCAAATTTGTCTTTGGAATTGTCACCTCATGCAACTTGTTTAATCACTTCTACATTGGGATCCTCCCAACTCTATATAATAGAGCCATGGGCTCTCCTATTATATCATATTGTCACTAGCTATTGTGCTTGCGGAAATGTTGTTGCCTTGTACACTTTTAAAAATATCAATAAAGACTTTGGAGTTTCATTCATGAGGTGTTTCTCCTTTTCGAATGTGATGAATTGTTGGTCATTGGTATAATTATTTTTACTCATGCTTTGATCTAATTTGTTTTCATATGCTCTTATAGATTTGTTAATGTAGAGCTGTCTTGCATTGACATTTGATTTACAAGTATGCCCTAAGTATAGAATGCTCTAGTTGGTTTCAAATAAATCTCTAGAGTTTTTTATCATTGTTTATTGCTAAATCGATATGGAACTAATTCTTGATTGAAGTTTTGTAGAGGGAACATCTTGTTGGGATCAAAGCAGCAAGTGTTAGGGGAAGTCTTTGGAGAGACCAACCCACTCTTGATACATTCTCAAAGGAACTCTAATTTGTTCTTTGAGCCTTCATAGTCTTATCTTACAAAATGGTTTTGCAGGTGTTTTGGAACATAACTTGTACACAAGCCAAGTACTTCTAAATTTAAATCTCTTTTAAAAAACACCGTACTTCGTTGCTTTCATTTGCTATCTAAGAGCTTGAAGATGGCTAAGAAAAGGCGAGAGTTTACTCAAACTCTTTAACTTATCCCTTTGTAAATTATAATTGTACATAAACATTTCATCTTGCTGATTTTTCCATGAATACTTAATTTATTTTGCAACCATTGTTTGGATTAGTGTTGATAATATCGGTATCAACAAAATATCAGCGAGGGTGCAGAAAACATCTTATCGGAAATATCGGCAACAATATCAGCAAGCATAAAAAAATGCATAATATATTCATTTTTTCAGGTTTTTAAATATATAAAGCAATAACAACATGAAATAAACACATTGGCACATAAATATGAAGAAAGCACTGATATATATGATGTCAAAAAAAAATGATACATCAAAAGCGATACCAAATCCTGCTAATCCCTGATAATTGTCCAATCAAGGACTCAAATGTGGAGAACCAATACAAAATAACATCACATATATAAAAGTATCTCATCATCATGAGTTATATGTAGCAAAACAAATGAAACTAGTAACTATCTATCTGAAATCAGTACCCTCTCCCACTTTTACGAGAAAACATGATGGGTTGTTTGCCAGACCTGCTCCTATCAGTAGAAGACCCTGGCCCTGCCCCTAATGTCAAATAATGAGTGCTAAGTATGGAGTTGTACTCTCCTATATCTATAGCAGATGGTGTTGATGTTGATGCTCCCACAGTCTCCTCCTCCTCTTCCTCTACCTCCTACTCTTCCTCCTCTTGTTGCTCCTCCTCCTCCTCCTCTGCCTCCTGCTCCTCCTCCGAGTCCTCCTCCTCCTTCTACCCCTGTTCTAATGGATCATCTGGCTCTAACCATGAAGGTGACTCCTCCAAGATGGGCTCTTCAGACTCCACCCTCCACTGAGACAATACATCAATATTGTCTAAGGAAATGGCATCTAGATCCATTGGTGTTTCTATTTGCTTCACTTGAAATCAGATATTGTAATGCACATATACTAAATCATTGAGGTGTGCAAACTCGAACCTGTAAGAGTGTCAAAAAAACTAATGAGTCTTGACTCTTGACTCTTGACACTTGAGGGTCATAAATTAAAAATTTTAAATTACAATAAGTGTAATTGCTCAACTGAAGGCTAAAGCTCAAAGTTATACCTGTTGCGCTTTTTTGCGTGTATTTTCTCAAATACACTCCAATTGCGCTCAACCCTAAAAGGCTACATGTTTGACTCAAGATTCTTATGGCCAATTTCTACAAATTTGGTGCCCTTGCACCATAGCTTTGGCACCAAATATCTACAACAAATAAAGAATAAAAAATTCAAAAACTTAAAACATAATTAAACTTTCAAATAAAAGTTACATAATTGAATTTTAAAAATCTAGAATTATAAGTAAGGAAATTCTAAATTGAAAATTCTAATTTCTAATGAGTGATGACTTGTCACTTACGTGGCATGAAGAGGGTCCTTTCCCTAATAGCATCATCAAAGCCAAATAGGCCAACACATTCCTGATAAGATTGTATCTCGTGATTGATTTTGCTACGAAGCTCAGGATCAGGTACCATCCTATGAATACAGGAATGGAGCCCTTCCATCACCTCGCCATCAAAATCAAAGCCGCATTTGTATGAAAATGCGGGGTTGAGGAAGAGTGATGTTGCATGAATGGGTCGATGAAGCATCCCTGTCCACCAACTATCAATGAAATCCCATAACATCATATGCCTATCAAGCCTAACAAAACCCTTGTCTGCATAATAAGAACAAATGGCCTCCTTGGCCCTATCCATGGCCTCATACAAATAAGCCATTGCAGGCTTCTCCCCATCTACCAATCTCAGAACCTTTACTATAGGTTCACTAACTGAGCATGCTTCTTCTACTCCCTGCCAAAACGTGTCAGAGTACACCATTTTTGCAATGGCTCTCCCGTCCTGTCTCCTGTTGTATCTACAATCACGCCACTCATCAAAAAAAACATTTGCTTCAACTCGAACTGGCATCGAAGCAAAGACTGAAGAGTAATAAAGTTTGTGGCAAAACGTGTGATTGTAGGACGCCGCAACTCCTTGTTTCTAGTGAACCTCCTCATGAGGCTAAGAACAAAAGCATGGTTATAAATAAACTTGGGGACGCTCCTAGCCATATCAACCACCTCCTTGATGAAGGAAAGTTTCCCCATATCCTCAAGCAACAAATCAATACATTGTGCTGCACACGGAGTCCAGAACAATCTACAATGCCTCTCCATAGGCATCTTGCCGGCAGACACATAATTAGTTGCATTGTCTGTTATGACTTGCACCACATTTTGCACACCAATCTCCTGAATGAACCCATCTCACAACTCACATATTGTTGTTGCATCTTTGATATGTGTTGATGCATCCACTGATTTAATAAACATGGTACCTGTAGGACAATGTACCAAGAAATTTAGAAGGGTCTTACCCTTCCTATCAGCCCAACCATCAGACATCACTATGCATCCAGAAACTTCCCATGTTTTTTTCAACTCTACCAATCTAGAGTTGATGTCTTGTTTTTCTGCTTGAAGAATTGGCACCCTCAACTCCTCATATGTATCACTTTTGTACCCTGGGCCCACAACAGCAATAGCATCACACATTGGGTGCCAAAATGGATTGGTTTTGATTATGCTAAGAGGTAAGTCGCTCCAGAAAAGACAC
The DNA here is from genome assembly GCA_031772625.1 of Pinus tabuliformis. NCBI lineage: Eukaryota > Viridiplantae > Streptophyta > Pinopsida > Pinales > Pinaceae > Pinus > Pinus tabuliformis. Next base: position 1,236,043,570 of record CM062805.1, on the reverse strand, counting down.
CTCCCCATGACTCTATCTGCTTCTTGCTTCTCCCTTTTTTTAACAATTGATTTTATGTCAAGTTGTGCTCCATGTCCTGTTCGTCGAACAAAAAATAATGACTTCACACTAGTAGTAGCAGGTGATGTTGTGGAGCCCCTCCCACTACTCTTAGCCTCAAAATCAAAAGAAGATATCCCGAAAGACCTACCTGCACGTTTAGCCTTGTTTCTTTTTGCCTCTTCCTTCTTTTTGTCTTTTTCATCAATTGTTTCAAGAGCTTTTTGTATAAGCTCTAGACTAGAAACTGTACAAATCCCAACATCATGTCCAGTGAGTTTAGCCAGATGGTATTTCAATCGCGTAACCCCTTCTATCATCCTGATCCCACACAATTTGCATAATAGATATGCCCAATTTGTCCCACTGTTAGGCTCCCCATACTCCCAAAATGGGTCCAAGGTTTTTGGCATATTTGAATTTTGTAGTGAGTTAACTCAAACCTAGGGCACCAAAAAAAAGATTAAAATTAATAAGTAATTACTAATAACCACCTCATTTTTCAAAATAATTTTTTTGCTACATTATTTGCAATGTGAATTCAATGAAAAATGACAATAAGAGGGTGCATTTGAAAGTTAAAAAAAAATGGAGTTTGTTGTCCAAATATGGAGAAAACCCTTGCATTGGCTCATGGGCATGAAAATCATAGCAAATGGGGAAAAAAAAAGCAAAATGTTTGTAGTGAAAGAGGCAATCAAAAATGACCCTAAATCTATCAAAAAAATCATTAACATAGGGGTTTTTTAGAACATACCTATTAATGGAAGAAATGAAGATTGTCTCACTGTTCTTCAATCTTTGATCAACAAAAAATTCGTTGTTGGTGGCGATAATGGCTATTCAACCCTTGATTCCTCCTTGACAGCAAGCACAATGCTCTCCCCTTCCTTCTCCAACAATCAGAAAACAAAAATGAGGAAAAAAAAACGAAATTCGCCTTTTTTAGCTGCGGCACTGCGTATTTTTACCCGCCCGGTGATAAATTGGGTCGTAGCGTGATATTTTCCCGAAATATCACCGATATTTCAAAAATATCGTGATATTTTCAGGGAGAGAAAATATCGCGATATTTCCTCTCCCAGAAAATATTGCGATCTTTGCGAAAATCAGTGATATTTCGACGATATTATATACAGTGGTTTGGATTGTTTGCTAACTCTTGCGTGGCAGATTTTGAAGATAAACCTCTCGCAACATCTAACAAGTGTTTGCAGGACCTTTGGCAAGTGTTGGGGTTCGATTTCCAAGGATGTCGTGAGCCCTTTTGAGGCTTATTTTGGCCAAGTCAAGTTCACTAGAGGGCTGCCCATTTTCCTCTCTAAGCCATGGGCCTTAGGAGAGACTTCTTTTCTCTTTCTCATGCTAATTCCTCTCCTTCTAAGTTGCTGAAATTTACATGTAAAATTCAGATTTTAAATCTGAGATTTGTTGGTTTTAATAAAAAAGGTTTTCTTAGGCCTCGTTACTTGTGAGTTTTGATCAAGGTTCATAGTTGAAGCATCATATTGTAAACTTTTCCTTTAGGCTTTTTTGAGGCCTAGAGAGAGGTTCCCATCTCTTATTTGTAATACCTAATAAAATTCCAATTTTCTTGTTGGAGCTTGGGTTTCTACCCATGGCATCCCTTCTCCTCATTTAGAGGGAGGACCTTTGTTGGGTGGATTGATTCTCTTTTGCTAGTTTTCTTTTAACTTACATGCATGCTTTAATTGGGAATTAACACAACCTCACTATCACATTTCATTTTTTAAGTTAAAGTTTGTTACAATTTCATTTGAGCTTTGCATTCTCTATTTCATTGTTGTTGTGGAGCTACAAGATTACACTTTGGGCAATTCATCATTTACATGCAAGCATTTTATATTCTTAACAAACTTTGATTCGTTTCCATTTACCTTGGTAAATTGTTTCATGGGCATTTGAATACATGCTTCATTTTTATGCTACGTTGTTATCTTGAATATTAAAGCGATTTATTGTCATTGTCTATTTGAAACAAATTTTACTTTCAAGCAAATTATTTGTATAATTTTAATTCATTTCCAATCAATTGATGAGACACATGCAACACTTGTAAGCTAATTTTATTCCTCCAATTGAAGTTATAATTGCAACTTACGTTAAACACTATTTTATTTTCATTACTTTGAAGCATTGCAAATCAATCTCTCTTTTGGGGAAAAACATACATGCATTTCATCTAGGCATTTTAGTATAGGAAGGCCCGAAGCCTCATTAAAATTTTAGCTCCAACATAAATTGGTTGAAGTAGACATCTTAGGGAATTTCTACTCCTCTATTGACTCCTCATTGTGAGATCCATATCTTTGGGCGAAGGTGAAGCCTAAGGATTGAAGAGTTAAATTGTAATCTTGTTGTAGAGATAATTAATAAAATTAACCAAGAGCACTTCCATTACATTTACTTTACTTGTCTCTTGATAGTTTGAGTTTTCATATGAAAAGTCTATTCCGAAAGCAAGTATTGTAATCCTTTCAAACAAGAGTTTTCTTTTTATGCTTCAAATCTAATTGCATATTGATGTCTTGGTTTAACACTTCATTTTCTTTACATTTCCAAGTTAATTACTAATTTTTGGGTTTTGTATCTTACATATCTTGTGCTAACATTTTTTGTTAACATTCCAGGGTTACTTTGCTTTATCTTTTGAGAGCATTACATTTTACTTTGAGCAAATATATCTTTAAATTGTTAAGAAAATTCCTTATAAGGCACTAGTTTTATGGTTTTTCTCATGTTAATGATTAGCACTGTTATTTCAAGTTGTCCACATCATATTTTCCCATAAATCCTTAAAGATAATCCATTTTCACTATAACACTCTCCTAGAAACTCACATCTTTTAACTTAACTTTTCATTAGGGACCACCCCCCTTAGCTAAACTAGGAGATAGCTCAAATGGAGAGAGTCGGGATTAGTGTAACAGCCCCTTCTCTAAGTTCCTTGCCACCAACCACACCTTGTGGGGTTGAAGGCTTTTTCCCACTAGCTTGTAGGGAGTTGTAGACGGCAGGTGACAACAAGGTTAAAATTCCATTTTATTTTTTTCGCAACGGTATTAAAAACCAAAATTTTTGTGCAATAAACATGAAAAAACACCCTGAAAATGAAAAGTGTTGATGTTGCATCAACACTTTCATCATTTTTTTGGTCTGGGGGAGGGGGTTGAATATTTTTTTAATAATGACATTAAAAACTAAAAAAATTGTACAATAAACATGAAAAAACACGCCAAAATCGAAAGTGTTGTTGCTTCAACTATTTATGGAATAAAATTCCAACATTTTTTAGCAATGGCATTATAAATAATTTATCATGACTTTGAAAAACCTTAAAATTCCAATAAATTTTTATGATAACATAAAAGTTAAAATATCATGACTCCAAAACACTTAAAAATTCCAACAATTTTCAACCATGGCATTAAAGATAAATATCATGACTCTGAAAAACCTTAAAATTTTGACATTTTTCAACCATGGTGTTAAAGATAAAATATCACAACTTCAAATAACCTTAAAATTTCGAGATTTTTCAGCCATGGAATCAAAACCAAATGCCATGTTTAAAAATTCTTTAAATAATAAAAATAAATACCTAAATCAAGGAGTCTTTAAACCAAGAGTAATTTTTTTAAATGCTAAAAGTGTATCTCCTTTAAAGTCTCTGCCTTAATACAACTTCACACATTGCAACGAAAATTTAAAAATCAACCATCAAATTGACACACAGTTAAGGCGGACTTGATCCATTGTAACAAAAACTTAAAAAACAGCTATTGAATTGACGCATAGAGGGGTTGAGTTGCTAGTCGAGCATGGACACAGCCCTGGCCGCCAAAAAAAAAAGATTGATAAATAAATAAAAATTTAAAAAAAAAAAAAAAAGTTTACAAAATTTTTAATGAAGGTAAAAAGAAATAAATCATTAAAAAGAGAGTTTAAAAAAATTAAAAATAATAAAAACTAAACAAAAATTTGGGAAAAAAAAAAAAAATCAATCATATAAAAAATTATAAACAAAAAAATCAAAAATTAGAAAAATTTTAAAAAACAAGAAACAAATTTAAAATAGATAAATAACAAATGAAAAACAAAAAAATAAATCACTAAAAAACATAATTAAAAATAGAAATTAACAAACAAAAAATAAAATTAAAAGGCAAAAATAAAAAACTAAAAAAACAAAAATAATAAAAAATTAAAGTATTAAAAACAATTTAAAAAAAAAATAGTTATAACCAAAAAAAAAAAAAAAAATAATAATAAAAAATTGTCGCCCTGTTGATGGCGGCTCCTTGGCGTCCAGGTGAGACAGGTTGATTCCCATTGCCACTCTAGCCGCCATGCTTGCGGCCCCTTGGCACTTGCGTGGGGCAGGGAGTTGATTCCCAAAATCGACCAGCCACGTGTGGCACATCGTTGTTCGATTCTAGGAATCGACCTGCCGCCCCGCCTGGGCACCAAGGGGCCGCGAGCATAATGGGTGGAGCAGTGTTGGGTGGAGCGGCGCGATGCCCATGACCCTTTGGCACCCAGTGCAGCGACAGGTCTATTACCAAAATCGATCAACCACCCACACACAATTGGTCAATTCTAGGAATCGACCTGTCGTCCCGCCCCAATGCCCAGGGGGTCACTGGCAGGGCGACAAGAGCGATGACATCACTCCACTCACCCTGCCCCCAGCCCCTTAGCGCTAGGGCAACCAAATAAAATTTTAACCATTTTTTTAAATTGCTTTTAATATTTTATTTATTTATTATTTATTTTTTCGATTTTTTTCCAATTTTTTTAATAACTTTTAATGTTATTTAAAAAAAAAAAAAAAAAAAAAAATTTATAAAATGTTTTTTTATTTCTTTTTATATTTTAATATGGTTTTATTTATTATTTATTATTTTTCTGATCTTTTTTAAAATGTGGAATATTTTGTATTTATTTATATTTTTAATTTGTTTTTTTTCTCTCAATCTCTTTTTTTAATAATTATGTTTCTTTTTTTCTTACCTCTTTTTTTCTAACATGTTCGTTAATTTGTTTAGTCCTTTTTCTTTTTTTTTAATCTATTTATTTCAATTTTATGTCTAATTTTTTAATAGAACTTGTAATATTTTTAATATTTTTTTTCAATTTTAGGGGTGGCATGAGCGGGAGGGATCTTAATCAATTCTGATGGAATCATTAATGAAATTTTCTCCAAGGACCTTGGGAATAAGACCAATAACCAAGCAGAAATGTGTGGTCTTTATATGGGCTTGAGCATCGCCAACAACAGAGGCATATCTAAAATCATCATCTTGGGGGACTCCCTTTTAGTCCTTCAATAGATGAGGAACACATCCCCACCAAGAGACAGTACCCTCCATCTCTTGTATCATTGAGTAAAGACTGTTCTCTCAGGCTATTCTAAAGTCTCCTTCTATAAACCAGCGCGAGATTAATGGAGAAGAGGGGTCAATAATCATCCCCTAGTGATTCATGAAGATTTTAATTTTTTCTCAAATTCATTTTGTCCCCCTTAAATTGTCGCCCCTTGTGCCCCTCGTCGCCTCTCCCATCACACTTATCACCCCTCCCCCCATCTCCTTGAATTACCCCGCACCCTTTCACCTCAACCCTCTCCTCCAACATGTTCTCTTCTGGCAGTTATAAGCAATGCATGCTCCCTCTTGGAGCTTGGTGTCATCCTCTCATGGCATCGTCCTAAGGTTCGTTCCTTAGCATTATTGCACTCAAATTGTCAAGGTTCCAAGGAAGCGGAAGTGCCAACTTTTTCAACAAGGATCAAATCACATATCAGCAGTTTGTGTGTCTTGGTCATCTCATTATGCAAGTTATATATTGTAAATGATCTTAGTAAAACCTTGAGTCTATGTAACAACCTAGGTAACCCTATAATTTGATGACGAATTCCATCCTATGAGGTTTTTTAACTTCACTAGTAACCTGTGTTTTTCAATACGGCTAATTAGAAAAGTTTTTTCCCTCCAGCTTAAACCCTCAAAGCTAGGGTAAAATTTATTGTTGAATTATTTGGTGAGTCCTAGTGTTTTTAGTCGAATCTGATGTAAACGTGATTTGAAAATAATTTAAGCTAATTGGCTGAATTATTTTATTACAAATCACTTGGTTTATTAGATCATATTGTGTCGCAGATGGGTTGTGTCTTGAGGATCTAAGCCAAATGTATATTCCATCTTTGAGTCTTGTAAATGAAAAATCTTACGTTATTAAAAGGTTGGAAAAATAATTAAATCCCCTCATGTGTAAATAAATTAGTTTTTCTAGCAAAATAAATCCTAAGCCAGAAAATTAATTAATTAGAGTCAAATTAAATTTTCTTAAGAAAATAAATTCTTCAAATGAAAAAATACGTGGGTCTCAAAAGAATTAATTTTTAAATGTCCTCCACCAAGAGAATATTGTATATTTCAAGAAAATTTGGACCCTTGGACCTTGGTAGTTAAGTCAAAGTCAACATTTTGAGGAAATTAGCTCAAAATAATTAATTTTGAGCTAAATTAAAATGGAACTGAATGATAAATTCGAAAATTCCTCAAAAATAAAAATAAAAAATCAAGGACCAAGATTAAAAGATTTTGAAGTGTTTATCAACGGCCAAGATTATTTTGACAATGATCAAAGAAACTAGCCATTATTTTTCTGTTTGGAGATTTATCTGTAAATTAGAGAGTCAGATGAGTCTCTAGTTATGTTACATGGGAGCGAGAGCGGAAGCGGGGAGCGGGAGCGACCATTTTCAGAAACTCCCGGTTTGGGAGCGAATCCCGGAGCAATTTTTTAAAAATATATATATATATTTTATATTTTTTTATTTTTGATACATATATGTCAACAAAAACATGTAGAATGATGAATTAGACATAAAAAACATAAAAAAAACATAGATTGATGATTGATCATTGAACCATATCACATCAATGATCAATCATCTAGAAATTATAATCTTCATCAACCATGTCCACAAGTTAGTAAAATACATATTACAACTGCAACATATTGAGTCTCGTGAATCATGATTCATCAAATTCAATCTTAAAGTTTCAACTTCAAGCTTTCAAAATTGAAAATTCAATATATAACATTTATCATCATTGATCACCAAAGTTGTACTTGCAAGCTAAGTTTAACCATTACAAGAAGTAATATCTTAGATATTTCTAAGTCCTAACTTCTAACTGTTAACATGAAATGAAATGTTATAAAATGAAACATGAATAATGAAATGAAATGAAACAACTTTAGTCTTTCACAAAGCATCATATTCATAATTCACAATCATTACCAATGAGTTATAATTGCCAACTTCAAACTTCAAATTTTCATTGTCACAGTCATATATTGTTTACAAAAAATATCATTATGATATGAAAGAGTCAAGAGTCAAGGACTCAAAACTCAACAGTTATGAAAACTAAAGTCTAATAGAAACTAGAAAAGACAAGTAAACTATAAATCTACATGTGGCCCTTGCCACGAGAGTCTCCAGGAGTATAAGCAGGTCGTGGTGGTCTTCTAGGAGTCTCCCGCACAGACCGACGACCAGAACTAGAAGGCACATGCCCTCCATGTGAGGGTGTAAATGGAGGTGGCGACAGCAAAGAAACAAGACTCGGACCTCGAGCACTGCTACTGGATGGTGGAGGTGGAGGTGGCATGGCTGCTACAACTGCTTCATCTTCATCCCTTATAAGTTCCTCTTCCAGTTCTTCAAGATGTACAATGCCATCCTCCAAATTTTCATCCTCTGGGTGATTGTCCCAAATTTTATATGTGGGATCCTCATAAGCCCGATCACAGTAATGACTCAACAACTTCAAGTTGTAGTGCACATAAACCAAGCTTTTTGCTCGGTTTTCATTGAGTCTGTTTCTTTTCACATTATGTATGTAGCTGTAGGTGCTCCAACACCTCTCTGCAGAAGAAGTATTTACAACCTGTGAAAGAACTTTTTTTTCCAATTTTGGCAAAAGTCCCTGGCCGCCATATGTTTCCCACCATGTGAGAGAATCAAATCTATCTCTGTCGTCCATTGCATGGAAGTTACCATACAAACCAGTGCCACTGAAGTATTTGCCTATTTCAAGGCGCACAGCTGCACATTCCTCCCTGTCAGGTATCAACTTTTCTAATGCTTGCAAATATCCACTAGTTACCTCTGGATCTAAATGGGGTTTGGTCCTAATCCCACCCCCTAGTGCAGGTTGGCCCAACCAAGATGTAGAGTAGTATTTTGGCGTAAGAATATACGCCAAGCAATGTAGTGGAAGATTAAGTCTATTTCACCGTTTACACACACAATCATGAATCAGTTTGTACAAGTTGGGATCTCTGTTATGAACAATATCTTTTATTTGCCCCAACACGGTATCCATTTGCTCATACACCTCGCCAATCACTGGTTTGTCTGTATCTGCAAACCGAATCGTGTGATAAATGGGCTTGGTGAAATCCAATACTTGCCTCACACTTGTCCAAAACTGACCATCAAGAGCGGCCTCCTACACCAGTTCAAAACCTTCCCTGTCAGCTGCATTATAGCCCTTTCCTTTAATACCTGCCAATGTGGACTTGATACCATGCTAGCCAATGACTCTCTTACCTTCAAAAGACACCTGAAGGTGAGGTAATAGCTACCAAATCTGGTCTTCGCAATCTTCAACAACTCCAATCTCGAGTGATTGCAGAAAAGGCCATGGGTATTGCTATGATTTATAATAAATTTTATCATTTGTTTGCCTTTCTTGTACAAATCACCAATCCATTGGTATTGTGCTTTTTTGTTCTTGACAACATCATGCATCAGAAGGTTCAATGTGTGAACCAAACATCCAGACCAAAATATGTTGGGGTATTTATCCTCAATAATTGCTCCCACTGCCTTACAATTAGCAGCATTATCAGTGATGACTTGGATGACATTGTATGGCCCAATACGGTCAATTGTTTCAAGTAATGCTTTTGCAATGTTGATGGCGGTCCTGAACTTGTCTGAGTAATCATGTGCAATTAGAAAGATGGCACCACTAACAGACACAGCAAGAACATTTATCAATGGCTTGCCTTTTACATTTGTCCATCCATCAGATATAATGGACACCCCATGGTCAGTCCAAGAACTTGTCATTCTATTCAAAGAATGTGATATTTTTGCTTTTTCATGATCAAGTCCAACAGTTCTTGCCTTGTCATACCCAGGGCTCTTGTATCCTTTAGGTGCATCATTTATGGCAAAAACCATTTCGTGCCAATAAGGTGAGCGAAGAACATTGAATGGTATCCCACATGCATAGAGAAACCTGTAAACCTTTGAATCCACATCATTCCTACACCCCTCATCAAGGAAATCTGATATGGTTCTACGCCTTAAAGATGATGACCCTGTGCCTCCATATCCATTGCCTTGGGAGGATGTTGAAGGAGTTCTTTGTGCTTGTAGTTGTGAGCTTGGTTCAAAGAAACCCCTTGATTTTTTTGATTTGTATTGGGCTTCCTCCTCTTCCCTTATGTATTTGGCTCTATCCGCTGTTGACACCGCTGGACAAGTTTTGATTCCTATTTGTTTGTCTCCATCCCATGGTCTTTTCCCGCAGAGGTGTTTTCTAGCACGGATGTATGAACCTGTGTAATCATTGTTACAATGGGGGCAATGAAATTTAGTGGTTCCACCCCCTCTCCCTGTTTCAGCCCTGTTAACATATTTCCACAATGGGGTTTGGTCTTGTTTAGTTTTTTGAGAGTCATGTTCACCCTCTTCCAGCTCCTCCTCACCAAGGTTTTCATCAATTCGACTTTCTCCAGCTTCTTCATCCCCCTCTTCATTTTGGCCCCTCCGTTTCCTACTCTCCAACACCATAATAACCATAAAAGGGACCAAGAAGAGGAAAATGCCAAGAAATATAGCCAGGTCCATGGTGTTTGATATTTGTAGGCTTTTGAATCTGCTAATAAATTTAATTTATTTAGATTAATTAATTTAATTTATTAATTTAATTTAGATTCATGATTTTTAAACTAAATAAAATTAATAAACTAAATAAACTAGATTAAACTAACTAAATTACTACCTAACTAAATTAAACTAACTAAACTAACTAAATAACTAAGTTACTTACCTCTTTGCAGGCTTGCTCCTTGCTCCTCGGCGCTTGCTCCTCGCTCTCCTCGCTCCTTTGCTCTTGCTCTCCAGCTCTAACTCAACTCATTCAAGTGATAATGAAATATTTTTAGCCCCATTGGGCTTTTAATGCAAATTATTTTATTTTTTTTTAATTTGATTTTTTTCGGGTCCACGGATTTTTTTCCTGCCGGATCGCTCCCAGCGCCGCTCGATTCACTCCCGGAGCGAAAATTTATAGCTCAGGAGTGGTCGGGAGCGATCGCTCCCCGATCGCTCCCGGGCTATAATTTTCGCTCCAGGAGCAATGGGAGCGACGCTCCCGACAGTGGTTCCTAAATTGGCAGTGAGCGAAAAAAAAAATTCGAGAGCGCGCTCCCGAGCCACTCCCACCCAGAGCGCAGATTGGGAGCGGGTTCGGGGGGGGGGGCTCCCCCGCAACATAGGTCTCTAGTCATCTTCCTCTCTAACTAAAAAATTGTTGCTGAAGCATTTTGTAAACTATTCTCCTGCTAGGAACTATTTTTTCTACTATAATAAAAGACTTTTGGGTGCAACTTGAGGTGTTCTTGTTTGTTGATTTGTAATATGTATTGACTACGGGCTTCCTATGTGGTGTTTTATATTATTATTTTGAGATAATACATAGTGTTTGCAGGTAGTTAATCCCTGGTCTCCAAGTTCATAGACTGTGGGCAAGGGTTACTTTGGTTGGATCCTTGGTTTTTATATGGTGGATTGAGTCTTTGCTAGGGTTATAGCGAGCATGAATTTTTCTAAAGCATTTTAGCCATTCTTTCAAGGAAAAAAAATTCATAAAACAATATTTTTCTCAAAATCTATTTTAAAACCCATGTATATTTTGTAAAATAATTTTGTAATTTTAATTGTAAATTATTTTTCTAACTTGAGTTGGGGTTTTTAGATGCATTTTGTATATATTTGGCGTTTGGGTGTTGTAAATTTTATTTTTGCAAGTTAAATCAAGGAGTTAAGTGGAAGAAGAGCTAGATCTAGGCCCTTGAGGGTAAGATGTAGTCTCTTGGAATTTTTAGCAGGGTTTCCACAAAAGAATTTTTACAAAATCAAAGAGTTGAAGCATAAAAAAATTGGCGCAAGGGTTTCAATCTTTTCAGGGCTTCTAGCCCCGGTTCTTCCCTCCTAGGCCTTAGCATCCCTCCTTCTACCCTCTGTGTCTTAGTTTCTAGCTCTCCCAGGGCTAGTCGTGATCCTTAGTCGCTGCGGCTTCCCTTCCTTACCCTAGCCGCAGGCCCTAGATGCCTTGCGGCTCCATCTTCAGCCTTTCGTCCTCCTCTGTGAGGCCTACTCGTCCCTCCATCCAGCCTTCTCATCCTCTACTCCTTCTCCTCTCAGCCTCCTCTCCCACCTTTCTCTAAGTCGCAACCCTCTAAGGGTTTGCATCCCTTCCTTTTGTGGCCCTTAGGCCCTAGGCCATAAGCCTTAGGCCTTTTCTTAAGCCTCTAAACCCTCCATACCCCCAATGCTAGCCTCATTGGGCATAGTGTTGCCTCTTTGAGGCATTATTCTTCATCCTTAGGCCCTGATCTATATTCTTAGCCCCTTTTTCCCCACAATTTTGTCTCACTTAGCCTTGTTCTCTATTTCCTTGGCCTCTTTTGCCCTAAATTGACCTAAAACCCTAATCTGAAGTTTTAAGGTTAAATATTTGGCAGTTTTGCAGGTTTAAGGTCTCAAAATTCATATTTTTCAAGCGGCAACGTGATCCCAAAATTTCAACAAATTTCAACGATGGGATATTTAGGGTCTTGGGCCTAGGACGTGACCTCTAAACCCTTGTTTTACTTCAATTTTATTATAGCAGTCAAATCATTAATATCTAAGCCCTAAAATCACATTTTAAATGGTCAAAATCACATAGAATTGTAAAATCTCAATTTTCATAAGTTTTGGCCACTTGGGCATCTCTAATTTGACCTATATCTAACATTTTAGCTTGTTGGAATTTACTGCATAACTGTAAAATTCAGGTCTGAAATATTTCTGAAGCATATACTTAATAAAAATCAAAAAAATTGAATTTTCAGTTTCCAGAAATTTTTTACTATTTTTAGGCATTTTGGGCATCATCTCTAGTATTTTTAGCTTGTTGATCTGTCATTGTTTCACTGTTGTAATAACATATCAGTTCTGAAATTCGCTGAATCACACTTCCTAAAAGCCCTAAAAACTGAAATTTTTGTGTTCTAGTGCATTTTTACTATTTTTTGGCATATTGACCATCTATTTTTGGCATCTTTAGCTTGTTTATTTGTGGTTGTTTACTGATGTAAACTAAACAATCAAATCTGAAATATCACTCAATACACCATCACAAAGTGGGCTAAATAAGTTAAGTTACATCTGTTGGTCATTGAGAATTTTTATGTTTTATGTGTATGGCAAATTTCATGATTTGAAGTGGTTTCCTCACTGTTGTTATAACAATGATAAACTCTGAATTTTTACTGCTGATATAAATTGTCATAGGTCTAAAATTGGCTAATCTCATCTTTGCATTTAGAATCCGACATTGATCTTGTTGATTGGCATAATATCTTGTGTTAATAATCAATGGTGGATAAGTTGGTTACTTGAAATTTACACTTATATCACTTAGCACTCATATTGTTTAAGATTGTATCACAACATTGTTAAGTACTCTTGCATTAAAACAAGTTTCACATAAGTACTTAACTGTAGATAATCTCATCCATAATCTCTTGCATAAGCATACTAGATTTAGATTGCATTAATAATTTACCTCCTAGCATAAACTAGGTTGATAGAGATATAGGGCAACCCTTCTCACTTAGCTTGAGGGGCCTCAGCAACTCTTCGGTGGTTAACACGGTGACCTTGCAGTCATCAAAGCCACAGTCTCTGCAGCGCCAGAGGCATCGAATGATAGGAGCACAACAGAAGGTATCGTTAATCAGGCCCTAGCCTACTTCCTGTTGGTCTCCTTCCCACAACCTACTTTGGAGCCCAGCTTCAAAATAGTTAAAGGAAGGTTACATCTAGATTAGACATTTAACTAAAAATAACCAAGATCTCTGCATCACACATAGGTCATAGGTTTGCGTATCATTCAGGTTAGTCAATCATTTTAAGCAGCGAGTGTCCATCCGGTCATTTGGTTCCAATTTACAATAAGCAAGAATTTGTGACTCTACTAAGGCACTGGTCTCATACTTTAAACCTAATCTAATTAATAATCTTGCTTGAATTTAACCATTTGGCTAGGCCACTCGTCCGTATCTCCCACACAAGTTGGTTTCCAACTTGTTTCCCTTCACCTCATTCCATAGGGACTACCCCGCATAGCCTGTTGTTGAGAGATAGCTAGAACGTAGTGGGCGGGGATCAAAGTGACAGCCCCCAACCCGAGCGTTGTCGCGGTGCTTGTTAATCCAGGCGACAATAGACACGATCCTCACTGCTTCATGCGCGTGATTAGGCTGTGCTCAGATCAATGCCTTAATGGTTTGCATGGAAAGTGGTTCGAGAGCGTGTTGAAGGATGTTGTTCAGAGGAAGACTTGACCTTCCCGCATGTCAACTCGCACAACTATGGGAATTTTCATCTGCCCGAAACGTTTGGATCAAATTTGGGCTCCTTGGGCAAATGATTATCATGAGTGGGTTATTAATGCGTTATTGTAGCGCTTCAAAAGGAATGGGGTTATAAATGGGTTGGTTGACTTAGTTTCCTGTCATTTTGTGTAGTTCATATTTCTATGGTTTATAGATACATCTCTCTGGTGGTGTTGGAAATTTAAGACATCTTCTCAGTGGAGGATTTCACATTCTAGAGACAGAAGGGGACTACTAGATGTTAAATTCTTTGACCCTATCTCCACAATTGGGCGATTATATTTACCTATTGTAAACTATAGAAAGCACTGGGGACAACGAGCTATTTGGAAAGAGGGTTTTGGTTCATATCTGCAGACTTTCTTCAGCTCTACACTGAGGTAATTGGTAAGACAAGTTATTTCTCTTATATTTCTTCGAACAGAAATATAGAGTGGCAATTCTACACTAGCGGGCTCCTTCTATTTATTTTTGTTTCAGCACGATCAGTCCCCTTTCTCTATCTTTGTGTTTCAAAGTTTGATTGTTACAGCCTTTCCTAGTAGGTCACTGGGAAATTTTTCCATCCTCTCACACGGTTCTCCAATGGATACCAGCCTGAATTCTTTTGACTCCACGGACTCAGTTTGCACCCAATGCAAGCATGCACACGAGGTCTTGAATTCTAAAATCTATGACTTAAACGTTTGGTACTACCGACAAAGGTCCGCAAAGGCGATTTATGGGAGTATATCGGGTCCCTACAGCAGAAGGTTTCAACACTAGAAGATGAAATTGATGTTCTTCGTAGCATTCTCAATGAACTCGGTCTGCAACATCCTCAGCCAGTATAGCCAGAAATCAGTCAGCCTCAAGGGCTAGATCTCAACAGCATGTTTCTCCACATTCATAGGATTTTGAAATGCAATGTTTTACATGTATTAGATTACTCTTACAGTTTTTTAGCATGTACTCTTCATGGCTTGTTATAGTTGTGTCAACTTTTGGGAATTTTGCTCATGTAACTTGGGAATGGATCATAGTTGTAGGTGGCTTTTTTGGAGTATCAGAGGTTGTAGAAACAATGTAAATTCCCCGAGTTTCAGCCCATCTGGGCGTAGATTTAATTCTGAAGCTACTCATTCCTATTAAAAAAATTAATTTTTTTTTTTTTTTTTGAAATGTTTTGTTTTTTTTAATAGTTTAAGTTATAAATATATATATATATATAATTTTCTTACTCATTTTTTTAAATAAATTTGATTTTGAATTATTTTATATTGTTTTAAAAAAAAATTAACTTTTTTCCCTTTGTTTTAAATGTTTTTGATCTTTTGTAATGTTCCAAATGAGAAAAATTTGGAACAAGCTCAAATTTTTAACACAAAAAAACTCTAGATACAAATTTGATTCATAAACAAAAGATTGCCATGTAAAAATAAACAAATAGAGCACTGCAATCTCACAACACAATGAATAAGAAAACTCTTAGCTTTATTATATTAGAAAACTAGGGTTTTACATGCACATACAGTTGAGATAATTTGGCCTCATACAGATCTACAACAATGCCACAAATCGGCCTCCAAACAACAAAAACAATACACTGCAACATGTGAACCCTGAATAGATTCACCAAGGGAAGAGATGGGTGCTCGCACACTCTAACTGAATCACCCAAGGGTTTCCGTCTTGGGGCTACTACTGGAGTAGAGAATCGGGATCTCAACCTCTCATACAAGAAATAATACTCAATCCAAGATGTCTTCCAATGGCCTCCTCCTCTTTTATAGATCTGATGGACCCCTCTAGAATCTTCTATTTTATTATTATTTTAATCATGGAGCACTTTTCCCTCTTTTATTTTAATTAAAATATTCTTTTTAATGCGGGAAAAGGGTAAATTGGCCACCATGTCTCCTCAGGTCACTGAAACTCCCATCCAAAAGTCCCATCATGTAGATCTTCTCATTCTGGTTCCAACGAGCTATTACGCTGAGGTGTTCCATCAATTAATCTCCCTGGAATGCCACCTCGAGCATAATTAATTAAGTTATGCCCAATAATAATGTTGATTTTTGAAAGTTGTCGGAATGCAACGGAACGAAAGGAAAATTGTGCTGATGATGGAATATGCCAAGCGAATGCCATCAAATCCCATAAAAACTCCTCAAAACTCCATCAAGACCCCAGAGGACATAAACCTACTCCATTGACCTAGCCATCCCCTGTCCTCGAAATCCACCCTCGCTGTACTATGAAGAAGAATCAAAATGGGGACATGATAGTCCTCCCGCCCCAAGATTGTTTGCCCTCAAGCAATCCAAATTTGTGGACCAATCTAGTGGTCCAACACCACTAAGACCCAATGCCCAGATCCCATACGAACCACTGGTCCACGTCACGTCTCCAAGCCATCGAAACATGACTGGATCCTCCAATACCTGGATCCCATGTCCATCTCTGACTCAACTTGTTGCCAGTAGATCCACCTAATCCTAATGCCACCAAGAAGGAGCGTTAATGCTACATGACTCCTACTGTGTTGTAGCTCCGACTATGAATTCTACCCTACCAACTATGTACCAGCTCATCGCCTCTCTCCAATCCAATCCTTAGCATACCCCAAGGCCAGTCTCACCATACTAATGTTGCGTTGAGATACTGATGAGTGGCCAACCCACATTCTGCTGTCGACTGGAGCATGTAATATATCCTCCACCTCAAAGGGATCCTATAGTACACTGCTCCCGACTAAGAATGATACTCCATCAATAAGATACCAACTCATGATCTCCTGCCAATCTAAGTCATGGACTCCTGTGTAAGGAACAAGTCTACTATGTTGATGCTGGTCCATGCTCAACTCATGTTGCCCTATCTGGTTGGTTAGCAATATCCATCGAGAAAGTCCTGCCTCTCTCCCTATAATGGGTACAAGTAGCCAAACTGTGTTGCAAGCCCTATCTATGTACTCCTGGAGAGGGCTGCTGCCTGAAAATGTTGCAGCTCAGCTAGCTGCCACTACACCTGTTTGCACCTCATCAATGGGTAGACCCAAAGATGGATGCATTGCCATCTCCCTCGCCTGATAGGAAACTCCACGCTCTTCCAATCCACCAATCTCCTGCCAAACTATCTTGTCATACTCCAACATCTCCTGAGGACAAGTGTCAGCGAACATCATCACCCTGCCAGTTGTCTGTACATCTATCTTCTCCTCATCAACGACTGACCCCAAGGGTGGCTGCTCATCCTCCATCATCACGGGTTCAATATGAACCTCCAACTAGCTCTCCCAAAAAAGCTCATCATGCATATTGTGCGCCTCATCCTCCTCAATTGACTTACGCTCCATCATATGTTGCTCATGTTGACTCATCACTGGTGACCCACTATCATGAATGTCTCCCCTAGGACCCACGGACTTGAATCTGGCCTGATGTCAATGACTCACCATGACTCATGCTCCTTTACGTGCTCTCTATGCTGAATCATCAACTGCTCATCTGCTCCTTGATCTCTTTCCCACATGGGAACAATCAATTGCTCCTCGTACTCCTCTACCACACATGGATGCATATCTAGGCTACTATCATCAACTCCATATCACTGCTCGTGCTCCTCTAAGGTATCATTGTATGAACCCATGGACTCGTCCAATGAAGAGTCCTCATCCTGACAGACATAAAGAATATCTCCTTGCTCTACCATTGTCATCTCCTCAGTGTCACTCAAGCATGAGTGGTCAAGTCCCCAAGGTCCTTTGCAGATGAAGCAAAGTCCCTTCCTCCTCATCTCATTCTTGCTGCATGAGCCCCCAAACCTGAGCTGCTCCTCCCTGGTCAATTGTCTCCTGAACAGCCCAATGTTCTGCTCAACCAACCTCTTAGCTAGACCATAAGCAACAGGTGAGACCAATTGCTCTCTCCTCCAAACAGATAACAATCGAGACTGCAACTCCCGACAAATGGCATCACAACCTCTCATACATGAGGACAAGATGGACTGCATGTGGGTTATAACTCTATCAAGATGATGTTTCCTAATGCTAAAGAAGCATTGGAACATCTGTAAGATCAAATCGTCACACTCCAGATCAAACAGGATCTCATAAGTCCTAGTCATGGCCATGCCTCCTAGAATATCAAGCTTCTTCCCAAAGGTAGAGCCTACACTATTGTCCAAGTCCTGGAAAGTCTCTATTATCAGTCTGAAAACTCTCCTCATAACATCATCATTGTAAAGAGCTATACGGGCGGTTAGTCTCATAATGTTGCTGAGACAAGATACAACTGGAAATCTAACCCCTTCACAAGGTTCCTCCAAGAACTTTTGTTGTATGAGAGCAAACATAGCTGGTTTTAGAGCCCATATTAGTTTCTTCCCTTCTAACTGGCTCACTTTGGAAAGGAGGGCATCTAGTTCATCAAGTTTGAAAAGAACTTTCCATGTGACCCTCATGTGCTTCAAATCTGTCCCAAGAGCATAAATCTTGTGTCCTATTTCTTGCCCCTCTTGCACATCCTTTGGTTGTTCTTTCTAAAGAATGGCATGGACTCTTTTTGAAAAAGGTTTGTTATTTGTTTTTGTTGGTTTGTTAGGAGAGTTTACAAAGGCATCAGAAATGTTTTAGTCCAATGAAGTCAAGTGCATCTCACACAGCCTGGACTGATAGCTCAATAGAAGTACCCAATAGTAGCTAACTCAATACATAGACCTCACATTCAGTTTCATAGCACCTTCATAGCACCAATGATACATTCAAAATTAAATAAGCAGCCATAACATTACTTGAGATATACAACACAGTGACAAAGAGAACCTGATAAATTTAGCTCAGAAATGTCCAGCACTATGGTCTGTCCCAAAAATGCACAAATTGGGCCTCTCCTTTGATTCAAGAAAGCCTGAAGACTACTACAAAATCAACTTCCGGCAATTTTGGAAATGACAGATTCAAAGGCAAGATTTTGAATTGAGAATCCTCCGAATATGGCACTTGGATATACTGGTGGCCTCGTCAATTGAAACTTTGTAGAATACTTCTTCTGCTACAGCCAATATCCTCTCAGCTTCTGATTTATGCTCCCTTCTTTGACTCAGCTTCCCAGCGTAATAGCTCTGCCTCCTCCTGGTGTGTAGCTCAGCAAACAGTTCGTTGAATGACAGTCCTCTTCAAGATGAGAGCAGCAATATATATATATTCTCTCTTCCCAAATGCACAAGTATGCCCAGAAAACCACACACATGAACAACTCATTTCCTAATAGAAATCAGTCAACAATGAGAATTCGTGGTCCTTGAGTTAGACCAGCTAGGAAGAAGAGGGAACAACCAGTGAAAAGTAGAGAGGCTAGCTTCGCCAAGGCTCAGATAATACTCTTCTCCTTCTCCTCTGTTTCTCACCCACAAACCTAGAACATCTTGTCCAGCAGGAGAAACAACAACTTGGCCCTTTACTGGTTAAATCCCTCTTCTTTCCACAAAAAATTTGACCCACCAACTATAGCATTGTATGGCTCTGTTTTTATTTTTAATTTTTTTATGGCAAAATCAACCCAAACTTGGCTTGGAAATATACCAGCAAGCCTTCAGCCAGAAGATAAGGCACAATTTCACCCCCAGTTAATTGGCATGTTGTCCCAGAATGTACACAGAGGTGACCAGTCACATCTAGCAAAGAGTTTTGGCATCAATCTATTAACCGGACTTCATATTTCTTGTATAGCAACCACAATAATCAACATCTCATCCTAAATTTTGGGGAAAGAATGACACCTCCAATACCCATCACGCAACCCAGTGATTAACTCAGATATTCGTCACTGATAAACAACTTTCAATATTATCACAGTTGTTGAGCCACACATCCCTCTTTTAATCACTAATACGCTAAAATTTTTGGCTCATTTAGGCAGATTTAAATGTTGGTCTTTTTTTCTGAGTCACTACCAGATTTAGAAACATTCCACCCCGAGAAAATTTCGACCCCTCATTCCTTACGATCTCAGAGTTATGCAAAACACATGACCATCTAGATTGCATCCATTCATTTGTGGAACAAGTCAATTGCGCATTCACGAGCATGTACTCTTCTCTGTTGTCACCGCATTCCCAAGCGCACACCAACGGTTTCCACGTGCTATTCACTTGTCGTCACCGCATTTCCAAGAGCTCACCAATCCGAGTGTTATTCAAGTGCAGATATTTCTTCAACAGTGTATTCAATCCTCGGTTTCACTTCAACGCAGGGTATGATTTCGATCATACTTCCTAGGTGTGTGGATCTGATCCATCGACTCCCAAAAAAAAAAATTACGTGTTACTCTACCACAATGTTCAACTTCACCATCGCATTCCCAAGTTGCAAACATAGACAAACCGAGTTGTAGATAAGTAGTCGGCTCCCACCTATATTTCACGAGATTTGGCAATTTACTTGATCCCTTGGCGACGGAGAACCCACAGCTGCAGATATCTCCGGCATCAGTTGCACGTAATTATAATTTTTTGACCACGTACCATGATTGGTCAACTAAAAAATCGGCTTGGCCCTTTTCAAATATAATTCCGACTCTGGATCTGCTCAGATCCGTGGATAACCAGAACATATAACGCCATAGAGTGACTCACCACTATATGAGTCAATGGCTCTGGAAATTTCGGTCTCACTGATGGGGCACAACCCCTCCTTCGTTATGAATGACGGCTGAAAGAAGAAGTGGCTCTCCATGGTTTGTATCAGTGGTACTCGATCAACAATTGCTACTTGTTTAAAGAATTAATTTCGCTTCCCCTGCAGTTTCACAGAGTCGAGGGTCCTACGAATCTGTAGTTGTATAATAAATTCGACCCAAAGTCACCGCATTGTTTACTTGGCTTGCTGAGCAGCTCGGTCTTCAAATATGAATGCCCTAGGTCTCCCGATAATGAAGATCCTCGGCTTCTCATTAAAGTGGAAAACTCATCCGGTTCAACAAGTCACAAGTGGTCACTTTGCCTCTCTTGCAGAAACTCTTCAAAGAGCAATCTTGGCAATGGAGCAATGATGCCAACTACAAAATTTTTGGCTCAAAAATTGATCTGAGATGAATGCTCAAGCTGGTAGGAACACCAGCTTTGATACCATTGTAATGTTCCAAATGAGAAAAATTTGGAACAAGCTCGAATTTTAACACAAAAAAACTCCAGATACAAATTTGATTCATAAACTGAAGATTGCCATGTAAAAATAAACAAATAGAGCACTGCAATCTCACAACACAATAAATAAGAAAACTCTCAGCTTTATTATATTAGATAATTGGGGTTTTACATGCACATACAACCCATACATCTGAGATAGTCTAGCCTCATACAGATCTACAACAATGCCAAAAATCAGCCTCCAGAGTCCAAACAACTAAAAACAATACATTGCAACCTGTGAACCCTGAATGGATTCACCAAGGGAAGAGATGGGTGCTCGCCCACTCTCACTGAATCACCCAACAGTTTCTGTCCTAGGGCTATTGCTAGAGTAGAGAACTGGGTTCTCAACCTCTCATACAAGAAAAAATACTCAATCCAAGATGGCCTCCAATGGCCTCCTCCTCCTTTTTTATAGATCTGATGGACGCCTCTAGAATCTTCTATTTTATTATTATTTTAATCATAGAGCACTTTTCCCTCTTTTATTTTAATTAAAATATTCTTTTTAATGCGGGAAAAGGGTAAATTGGCCACCATGTCTCCTCAAGTCACTGAAACTCCCATTCAAGAGTCTCATCATGTAGATCTTCTCGTTCTGGTACCACCAGATCAAGTTAAGGGATTAGGACATCCCGAAGACAGCTTTGTGGTGCCACTATGGGCACTTTAAATTTCTGTACATGCCATTTGGGTTGACCAACGCTCCAGCCACATTCCAATCTTGCATGAACCATGTTTTCTGGGGACAACTGAGGAGGTTCGTGCTAGTGTTCTTCGATGACATCCTGATCTATATCCGGACGTGGGAGAAGCACCTCCAACACTTTGAGGAGTTGTTGTGCATTCTGGAGGAACAACAATTTTATACACAGAGAGGTTTGCAATGGTGCGAGAGGCAGGGAGTTGTTGCAGCAGCACAGAGGCAATAGAGGAAGCACTTGATAGCGGCAGAGGGAGCTTCAGCATCGGGAGTGTTTCTAGCCTGACAAGGATGTCAGTAGTTGCGTGGATCAGTTACTTACTTTTCAGTAACTGAGTTGCAGTGCAGTAGCCGTTGGCAATAGCACGATGCAGCATGATGAGAACGGGTTGCAGTGCAGATGAAGTGTTAGGAGAAAGGACCAGCAGCAGCATGGATGCAGAGGGAGTTGTCGTATGGATGTAGCAGTGGCAGTGGCAGGGCCATGGGCAGCAGTACAGGATGCATAAAGTGCAGAGGATGTTGGGTGGGGAGGCTTAGCATTAGCACAGGTATCGATGTCATATAATCAGAGTGATTCTCAGTGTGGAGTATTACTAGAGCACAGTCCTCGCTAAGAGGGAGTGTTGATTTGGGATAGCATCAGATGTGCTCTAGCCACGAAAATTGGTGGAGAGGCTAAAGCACATGAGATCTCCAAGACCCTGAAATGGTTTGGGCAGCTTCTTCCCGATTTAGGAGATATTAAAATAATTAATATTTTTAATTGAGTTCCTAAGTCTAAACTTAGGAAAAATAAAATATTAAAGGGTATTAATATAAAACTGGGTTAGAAGGTTCCAAAAGACATGGATCAAGCCAAATCTAATCTTAGCCATTGATTAGAGACGTAATCTCGGTTGTTGAAAGACCAACAGGAAAAGTAGAAGAGGAAGCTTGAGGGTCAGTTGGAGAACACACCAAAGTGATCAGTGATTCAATTTACTAGAGCGGGGTTTGCTAAGTAAAGTTGAATCAGTGATCAATTTGCACTAAGGGGCAATGAGTACTGGACAGAGAGGCAGAGATAGTGCCAAGATACCAGTGCAGAGGCAGACATAGAAGCCAAAGTAGGCCACGCAAAGCCCAACAAAGACAACGCAGAGCCAGAAGGGCCTACATCATGCACGTAGAGGGCAGCAGGAGTGGCGCAGAAGGTTGTAGAGGCTACGCAGTGCCTCGGAAGGCTAACGCAAAGGCCAGGAGGGCTGACGCAGTGCTTCAATTGTGTTGGACAGGGTTTCATGTGGCAGATTTTCTGAATATCTACTTCCAAATAGAGAGGTATTACTGCCGGTTATTTTTCTTTGGCAGGTGAGCCAGTTTGGCACCCAGTTGTACTCAAGGATAGACTGCATAATAAAATAAACCCTCATAGTTGTTGCACTGGTTTTCCTGCATTGGGTTTTTCCGGGCACAAATTGTCCAAAAATAACATGTCACTTATGTGTTTGCTATTTCTTTCAGTTGTTGATCTATAGATGGTTGAGATTATATAGTGTTTATTTCGTTGTTTATATGTTTAAATAACTTGTTTGTAATTAACAAGTAGGAGAAATAAACCAGAAGGATACAAATAAAAATTCTAACGGATAGACTTAGAAATTCCAACAAAAAGCTCGATGAAGGAACAGTCGTGGAGCAGCAAGAATGAACATCTCAGTGGTAAAGTAGTAATTGTTTCAATGGTTCAGCGTAATGATGATCTCAGCAGTGAGAACGAAGAGGGTTGATGTCTTGGTCTTAACGTGGCATAGTAGGTCAAGCGTTATGGTCTTGGTATTCGTCAAACGGAATCTCTATAAGAAGAATTTTGTGCAGGTTTTCCTCCCAAAAAGGGAGAGGCTTTTGCCCTAGCAAAAAGCCAACATTGTGTGTTCTTGTCTCTTTATTTTGGTAGCTATTTGATGAAGTAAGCAATACACACACTAATGATATCAAGAAAGGATTGTGCTAATATGCTAAAGATAAAATACCTCACAAATAGTTATCATGCTAAGAAGAATCTCATTAACTATAATTGCCCCAAATTCTTCAACATGGTATCAGAGCCAGGTTTTGAAGTCAAAGGAAGGGCAGCAAAGGGACATTCAAGAATCAAGTCTCAAAAACATTCAAAGATCAAGTCTCAAAGACATTCAAGGATCAAGCTTCAAGAAGGGCATCAAAGCAAGGTTGAAGAGCTTTGTCAAGATTGAAGAATTAGTCTACAACATCAAGAAAATTTGTCTCCATGTTGGGTACTGTTTTGTCTTATTTTTATTTATTTCTCTCATGTTGTCGATTGGCTAAATCATTATTTTCGAAGAGTATTTGTTACTTGTTTGTTTTAATAGGATTGAAATAGCATTAATGAGAGTTTAATTAAGATTTGTATGTTGCAGGATTAAAACCGGTTTGATTATACTTTGGGACGTGCCTGCACCATTTTATGTCTTCCTACACTATGAAGGATTCCTGAACTACATTCACATTCATGCACTATGAGTCCAATGATTCTGCGTTGCTGTCTTAATTGCTTCACCAGAACATCCTTTATTTTATTGAAGGTTCTTTTATCATGAATTGTATCTTCGGTGATGAAGTGATTTGGGCAGTAATATATCTGTGTATTGTTAGTTTGAAATAAGAAGTCAAAGAGGCTTGCAATGGAAATTACTTGAATGCAACAAGTTCTCTTTGCCAATCTCTAATGGTTATGATCGTAATATTCGTTCAAAGTTAGTTTCATGTGTGATCAGAAAGATGGTCTTAGTGCAGGTATCGGACCCATCGAGCCTCAAGTCTCTTGAACGCTCTTTCGATCTTTTTCCTTCCCTTCATGGTGATCCTTGACCTCCCGATCAACGCAGTCAACGAACAAGAATTTCCTGTAAGGTGCGAGTCCGATAGAAATGGGGTGAAAAGAATAATGGTTCCCCTTTGCCTATCGGCAGCTGCCATTAGTGGCATGGTATACATGGAACCGAAGCATCATGATCCAACCAAGCGACATGATTTATTTAAGATGCGTTTTGCTTGATGGAAATGGTACACGGAAGGTTGCATTAATGGAATGTGGATTTGAGTCAACGAGTACGTATTATCTAAATCCAGAAAAGCGCAGCCACATCAACGCTGGCGTCAACGCAATGCAATGTCCACATCTACGCCAAGTGGTTATGATGCAGCATTGCACCCATCCTACGTGGAGTCCAGCAACAGCACCGTTCCCAGAAAAGAGGAACGATTCGCTAGAATCATCCCTGTTTTGACATTCAATTGCAAACTAATTTTATTCATGGCAAATTGTTATGATCGATGATCTGTCTCTTGTGTTTTAAATTGGCTAAATAAGAGTGTTGAAGTTTCTAAGTCTACCAGTTAGAAACCCTCCATGCACTTTATCTTATTTATTCCTACCTACTTGTTATGTTACTTAACAAGTTATTTATAATGTAAATACTGAAAATAAACACTAGTGCATGCTCAACATATTATAGATCAACAACTAAAGGAAACAGAAACAATCACACCAAATGACACCGTTATTTTTGCACCAATGTCCCTGGAAAAACCCAATGTGGGAAAATCAGTGCATCTATCTGAGGGTTTTCTTATTAAGCAATATCAGAGTACAATCTAGGTGCCAAAACCGGCCTACCCAACAGAGAATTTCCTTGGTAGTAATACCTCTCAGTTTGAGACAAATTTCCTGGCTGAAACCCCGGATAATCCTTCCAGCAACTCTTCAGCTCCAATTTGCCCCAAAAACCCCAGCATCTGCCTTTCTGGACTACAACTGCCCCTCTCTGCCCAATGTTGGCCCTGCGTCACCCTGAATGGGTCTGTGTCAGCTTTAGGAGGCCCTGCATCAACCTTCTGGCCCTCTACGTCAGGGACGCTGGCCTCTTTGAGGCTCTGCGTGGCCTTGCGTGAGCTCTGGCTGCTACTGCATCACTCTCCCTGGCTACTGCACTGCTCTCCCGGTACTATCTCTGCCTCTCTATCTCTTTGTATCCAATGCCCCTCAGTTGCAACTCTAATCACTCATTCTATCTCTCTTAGCAAACCCCGCTCTAGAGAATAGAATGATTGATCACTCTGGTGTGTTCTCCAAGTGACCCTCAAGCCTCCTCTTATACTTTTCTCGTTGACATAACAATGGCCGAGATTAAGTCCCTAAGCGACGGCTAAGATTAGATCTGGCTTGATCCATGTCTTTTGGACTATTCTAACACAGTTTTATATTAATCCAATCCACATTAATATTTTAATTTTCCTAAGTTTAGACTTAGGAACTCCATTAAAAATATTAATTATTTTAATCTCCTGAACTGTTTAAAATCTACCCAAACCTTTTCTGGGTACTGGAGATCTCATGTGCCCCAACCTCTCCACCAAATTTCGTGGCTAGAGCACATCCGATGCTACCCCAAATCAACACTCACTCTTAGCGAGGAATGTGCTCTAGTAATACTCCTCACTGAGTATTACTCTAATCATTTGACATCAGTCCCTATGCTGATGCTGGGCCTGCTGCCCACCATCCTCTGCATTGTTGTATCCTGTACTGTTGCCCACCATCCTCTGCACTGTTGTATCCTGTACTGCTGCCCATGGTTCTGCCACTGCCACTGCTACATCTGTATGACAGCTCCCTCTGCATCCGTGTTGTTGCTGGTCCTTTCTCCTAGCACTGCATCCGCACTGCACCTCCTCTCATCATGTTGCATCGTGCTGCCCACTGTTGCACTGCAACTCAGTTACTGAGAAGTAAGTAACTGATCTCCCAACTCTGACCTCCTTGTTGGGCTAAAGACCCTCCTAATGTTGAAGCTCCCTCTGCCACTGACAAGTGCTCCCTCTCTGACCTCTGCGTTGCTGCAACAACTCCCTGCATCTCGCACCGTTGCACACCTCTCTGTGCCATCCTGCACTAGTGCAACACTCCTGTGCCTCTCGCAACACTGCAGCCTGCTAGCCTCACGCTGTCTCGGGACTCCTGTATTGTAGCTCTCTCTGCCGCTCCATCCGCATCCATATCTACCCACATCAGCCAATCCTACTACTCCTCTTCGGGGCTCCTGTAGCAAAGTCTAATCCAAGAGGCTGGGTACCTCGAGGATCCTGCCCCTCATCGCCTATAGTCCATCTAACTACAGCTCGATGTCTCCCTAGTTCCGCTGAAGTGGTGCATGTGCACTCATGGCACAGTCATCATCTGTCAAAACTTCCTTCTCTGCCTTAGTCTCGGAAGACTCTCCCTTACTCTTCTTCCTTGGACACTGGGTCGCATAATGACCAAGCTCCCTACAGTGGAAGCACTTGATCTTGGAGAGATCCTTCTTCCGCTTTCCCTGCTTTCCCTCAGATGCTAGGGCAACATCTTCCTCCTCCTACTTGACTTTAATCCCCTTGTTGTTGCTACCCATCTTCGACTATCGTCTGATCTCTTCTTCGTGAAGAGCAGCCCACATCTCATCCCAAGGTGGAAGTGTCCCTCTACCCAGTATACTCTAGACAAAAACCTCCCAATCTTCTGAGACTGCATTCAGGGCCGGCCTCACCATCAATTCCTGATCCGGCGTGGCTTCTATAGCAGTCAACTGATCTCGGCTCTCATTCAGTCTTCCGAGGAAGGTGTCAATCGGTTCTCCCTTCGTCATCTGATATGACTTCAACTGATTCTCTAGTAACATTCTTTTCTGCACAAAAGTATGTTGGTACAATTTCTTGAGGGCCTCCCACATCTCATATGTCGTTTCCTTCTCGGCAATATGTGGTACTACATGGTCCTTGACCCCGTCAAGCATGATGCTCTTGACCCTCACCATTGCCTCCTCGTACTTGTTATCATTGGGGTCGACTGGGATAGCTATAACCTTTAAGGCGAAGTTCTTGACACGATTTCTGTCAAATACGGATAAGATTCTGGCCTTCCAAATTGCGAAGTTTGATGCTCTTTCCAGTCTATCCTGGTCTCTTACTCCGTCTAGTGCCATGATGCTCTTCTACTTCCCTCCTGAAAGTTCTCAATCTAACTCCCTCCGAGTCTCGATTTCCTCCTAGAAATCCTTTTGCCGATGTTGAGATGCCCCCTACTCTGATCGTCTGTGCAACCACACCATGGATCCGAGTTTCTCTATTAGAAACTCTCAGTAGCAACTCCTTCCTCTTGGCCTTGCCCTATCAGGTACCGTTCTGGCTATAGTACCTCACCAGCTCCACTCTGCAATCTCCCCGCAGCCTTCTAAACCCCAGCAACCTGAAGGTGAGAGCTCCTAGGCTCTGCGCAATCCCGTCAACAGCAACCCAGCCTCAGCCAACTGCATCAACCCTCCTAGCTTCTGCGTGAGGCCCCCTTTGCCTTCCTTAACCTTTGCACTACCTCTTCCTGGCTCACCCTTGATGACGCAGGCATTGTGTCTCCCTTCCCTTGTTGCTGCTCTGCTAGAAACAGCATCTGTCACCTCGAAATAGTTGTTTTCTGCTGCTATTGCTCCGCTCGGCTGATGTCCTTAGTCCTCCTGTGATCTGCAATCACCCTCTGATACAATGTTGAAGTTTCTAAGTCTACCAGTTAGAAACCCTCCATGCACTTTATCTGATTTATTCCTACCTACTTGTTCTGTTACTTAACAAGTTATTTACAATGCAAATACTAAAAATAAACACTAGTGCATGCTCAACATATTACAGATCAACAATTGAAGGAAACAGAAACAATCACACCAAATGACACCGTTAATTTTGGACCAATGTCCCGGGAAAAACCCAATGTGGGAAAATCGGTGCAACTATCTGAGGGTTTTCTTATTAATCAATATCAGAGTATAATCTGGGTGCCAAAACCAACCTACCCAATAGAGAATTTCCTTGGCAGTAATACCTCTCAGTTTGAGACAAATTTCCTGGCTGAAACCCCCGATAATCCTTCTAGTAGCTCCTCAGCTCTAATTTGCCCCAGAAACCCCAGCGTCTACCTTTCTGGACTGCAACAGCCCCTCCCTGCCCAGCGCTGGCCCTGCGTCACCCTGAATGCGTCTACGTCAGCCTTAGGAGGCCCTGCGCAACCTTCTGGCCCTCTGCGTCAACAACACTGGCCTCTCTAAGGCTCTGCGCAGCTCCCAGCTGCCTCTGCGCAGCTCTCGGCTGCCTTTGCATGGCCATGCGTGAGCTTTGGCTTCCACTGCGTCACTCTCCCCGACTACTGCGCTGGTCTTCCGGCACTATCTCTGCCTCTCTGTATCTCTGCACTCAATGCCCCTCAGCTGCAACTCTGATCACTGATTCTATCTCTCTTAGCAAACCCCGCTCTAGAGAATAAAATAACTAATCACTCTGGTGTGTTCTCCAAGTGACCCTCAAGCCTTCTCTTATACGTTTCTCATTGACATATCAACGACCGAGATTAAGTCCCTAATCAACGGCTAAGATTAGATCTAGCTTGATCCATGTCTTTTGAACCATTCTTAACACAATTTTATATTAATCCACATTAATATTTTAATTTCCCTGAGTTTAGACTTAGGGACTCCATTAAAAATATTAATTATTTTAATATCTCTTGAACTGTTTATAATCTGCCCAAACCCTTTTTGGGTATTGGAGATCTCGTGTGCCCCAACCTCTCCACCAAATTTCGTGGCTAGAGTACATTCAATGCTACCCCAAATCAACAAAGAGTCCCAAATTGTAATATGATGCATATATAATAGATTGCCTAGAGCGGCAACTAGTTAGCTTAATTAGTCAGCTAATCGATCAAGAGAGCTTTAGAGACAGGTACAGGGGCTGAAGGAAGCGCAGAAGGGAGGAGAAGTTTTCCTAATGTAGTAGCACGCGGATTCTAGTTGTGGATCGCTTCTCCTGCTTGCTGGAGTTAAGCCGATGTCTGCATCATGTAAAAGATTGTTTTCAAGAGTTAATTGAAGTGATTTTTATCCATGAACTGTCTATTTATTTTTTGCATCTAATGGTGTTAATTTCTGTGTGAACCAGGCACTCAAAGAGGGTGCGAGCTCGCTAGGTTGGCTGCTAGACCAGCTCAACACCACTCTCATCTTTTAAAATAAATAGCATTTCAATTCTTATTTGCTATGTGAATTTTATGTGAATTTTATTTGTTTATTTACAGTTTCTATCTGCCTTCAATTGATGTTATCTAATTTGTTGCAGATGTTTTATTTCCAGTTCTAGAATTAATTTGATTTGCTGCAATCTTTTATTCTCAGTTTTAAAGTTAATTTGTTGCAAGTTGTTCCTCTACACACTATTTCATTTGTTGCGTAGTTAATTATATTTGCACTTGAAATATTTTAAATAACAATTGCATCCTCTGGATTATCCGAACTTACAATATTGGCTTATGTTGCAACATCCTGCCTTTACAAGTTTTAATAAGAATCCTCTGCTCTAGTCGAGAATCAATGGGTTTGTGCTTTGATCGGTTTCACGTTATGCATTTGAATAATTATGAAATGGTGAAATCATTTAATCATTAACTCGTGCATCATTAAGCAGCGATCACATATAAGTTTATATTATCTAAAGTTGTGATTCTTATAACGCAAAGCCAACATGTATAAAAGGGAAATTACACTATGATAATGTTTAATTGCTATTGTAGTTGCCCTTTAACTTCTAGGCAATTCTACATGATTCATTTTCAGGGACAAGGAAGGCGAGAGATTCATATTAATTTAATTTCTTTCATAAGTTATTTACACAGTAGATTTACTTGCCGATGCTTTCAAGTTAATTTCACACAGAATTAGTACAGGCAGAATGATTTTGAATTGCTTTTGAATTCCTTCCAGCATTTACAGTGTCTCGATATTGTGTGGACACTATTTGGTTTCCAATTATGATTTTCTTTCTGAATTTCCTTTCGCATTGTTAATTGTCTTTTATTTCCCGCATGATTTAATTGTTTGGATTGGTGTTTCTCGAATTCTCTTTTAGTGCAGGATTTCATTTATTGATGAGATTAATACGCAAGATAGACTAGCATTTGTTTTGCAGGTTGCCAAGGGCTTTCTCTGGCATTTCCAGTGTTGCGTCTCGAAGTTCACGAACTATCCGGATTGACAAATTAAATTTTGGTACATTTATAGACCCTATACTACACCCAACATTTTGGCGCCGTTGCCGAGGAGGCGCTCAGGGGATTGACCTTGGTGATCTGCCGCATTTGTTTTTTTCCTTCACCTAGTTTCTCTTGCAATTTTATGTTCTTTGAATTTATTTCTTTCTTGCACTGTTTCTTTAAGGTTTCTAATTTTATCTGATGTTGAAAGAACAACCCACCCTACATATATATATATATATACACCATTCATGTGCTAACGAATGTACCAGTTGGCTTGTTAAAAACAGGAAAATGGTATTTTGAGGAATCATCTAATGAGGAATTTTTATGCTGCTACAGAGACATACAATTCATCCGATGAAGAATTAACAATTGAAAATTTTAATATTTTGATTAAACATAAAAATGATATTATTAAATCTTTGATTTCGAAATTGGATGATTTGCAGGAAGAGTGGGAGCAGGATGAAAACCCACCACTTATCTTTTGCGCCAACTGTAGAAAGAAACACCTCCTTGGAAAGTGTCCACTTAGTAGCCTGAAAATTTGCAAAATTTGTGAAGAGGATCATCTAACGAAACATTGCCCAGCACTACCAAGATTACTGTAGATACTTAGGAAATCAAGTAAGGAATCAAATCGACTACCAGGTATAACTCAAAACCCATCACCATTTGATACTTGGAATAATGTTTATCATCCTGAGCAGGTTCCTCAACATGTTTATAATCCTGCAGTTTCATGGCAAACTTTTAATCCTCCTCCAATCGAATATCCTACTTCATGGTCGCAGTGGCCCTCTCCTTGGCCCTCATCCTCGAGCCAGATATCACCATGGCCTCAAGAATCGTTTGGATCCTTATCTCTAGGGCAATCTCCCATGCAAATTCAATCATATGAGCACCAACAACAACCACAATTTATTTCCAATGCACCATTAAGTTATCCTCCTCCATGGTCCCAACCGCATGTGCAACCTTACCCTAGCCTTAATCCATACCCTACCCCTTATCCTGATCCTTACCTTACTCCTTATCCTTACCCATACCCTAGCTCTCATTCAAACCCTAATCCTAGTCCATACCCTTATCCATACCCTAGACCTAACCCTAGTCCAAACCCTAATCCCAATCCAAACCCAAGCCTTAGTCCAAGCATTAACCAAAACCCTAGCCCAAACCAGGTGGAACAGCAGTTTCGAACACCTATTCTTCCCATTGAACAAAATGCTACATCTTCCACGTTTGGAAAGGGAATGAATTTGGAAACTTCCCCCATTAGTGTTGAACATTCACCCCAAGAAGTTATCATTCAAAGACCACCAGAGGAGAAATCTTTCATTGGAACTTGTTCTGAAAATGTTGTTGAAACTCGAAACCCTAGAATCTCTCTCAACCATTCTTATCAATCTGAAAATCAAATATTTGAGCCTGAACTTGAGGGATTTGTCTTTTGTCTTTCACCAGATTCTTTGTGCCTCCAGGAGAGTGACTATCAAACTGTGGAAGACTTGCATCAGTTGGAGAATCATACATATGTGGATTCCATTGAATCCTGGTTTCGAGCAGTCATCAAGCCACCTTATTTCCTCATCATTCGGAAACTCTTGGTACCATGTCAATTGAAGCAATTGGTTTCTCATGCTTTGGTATGTCTTGAAGTCTATTCTTTAAAACTAAGTGTGAGTATAATCAACATTTTGTTACGCACATGGCTTCATTGGAAGTATGCCTTCACTTAAAGGTGATATTTCTTTCTTTAAAAATAGGGTAGGGTAATATGAGAATAATGAATAAAGATGTTTAACAACACTCTTGAACTTGTGATTCCCTAAAAGCACAACTTTTTGAAATTTCTATTATCATGCACTCTCATGGTAAGACTTGTCAAAAGAAATTTACACTTAATACCTCATATTTTAAAGTGACTTTGATTATGGATTAACATGTCAGTCAAGGATATTGTTTTAAGTTACATGTAATACTTTTTCCTATTCTAACAAACTATCATCCAAAAAATCTTTTCAAATTCCTCTTCGAAGGGACCGGTGAAAAACCTCCTATGGTGGACCATGCCTACAAAACTCTAATAAGCTTTCATAAAGAACCCTGACATGATCAACTCAAGGAATATTTTTGGTCATTATCCGAGATGTTTTTTAAATAAGTTCTTAGGGTAGCATGACCAACCAGTAAAGAATAGTAATTAAAAACTTTTCATGCCATCCTACACTCTTAAAGAGTAGATTTGCTTCCCCAACTATTAAGTAATCCATCTAAAGTTAATCATAATCAAAGTTTTTTCCTAAAAAAAAATATAAACAAATTAATTGAGGGATAGGAGGTCTCATTGAGAACCGACCTACTATGATCATGGGTCCTAAGGAGAATGACATTACCGCACTGGTCACCGAGCCAGGGTAATGTCTTTCAGTTGAAAAACTGGAAGATGAGAGGTCTCATCGCGAGCCAGCTTGTTCATTCTTCTTAGCTCTTGTGACTGGCACTGTCGATAGCTAGTTAACAAGCCAGGACAACGGCGTTCTATTAATTTCTAAAAAGAGAAAAAGTAAGATGTTCTTAAACGACTCTGAATCTATATCTAATAGGTGGGACAAAAGAATTTCATAAGGTTAAAAGGTATCCCTATCGAGGCTATAGATGCATGTTGGCTATAGATGCCTGCTGGCAACAGGGCCACGTCTGTGGTATTAAAGTTAACTCTACACTATAATTTACTTGGTTGCTTTTGCTTTCCCTGAACTCATTATCAATCTCTTTGAGAATGGCTTTAAAATCCTTTTGTTGTTATACCTTGGAGTTATATCTTTTTGGAATGATTTTTATGGACGTGGGACCCTTAGTGCAGGTAATTTACTGTGCCCAGACAAGAGGAGCTTCAAATATACATGGATAATGGTAGAATGGTCACTGTGGGAAGGTATTACTATGTCTACTTTTAACACCATGTCATTTAAATCATGTCACTCATATTCACAATGACGATTTTAACGTGTAACTTCTGATAAGGGATGCCTACAAGATATTTTTTTGGAAATTTTAAAAGTTAGCTATTTTATTCAAGTAATAACACCATCCGTGCAATTTAGTTTTTTATGGCAGTTTTCGTTTTAGGTTTTCTTGAAATCAGTCTAAGCAAATAAAGAGTCCAGCATACACTCTGTTTTTAGAGTATGCTTTAACTAGCGCAGGAAGTGTGATCACACAAAATTATAGGAACATCATTTTGAATACCTACAAATGTTCCTAATTTTGTTTTTTTGCGAGGAAGTAACAGTAGCGGATTTCCTTGCATGAGGACATTCAAGATGGTCAACATGGGGGGATGTTGGGTCTCTGTTTTGTCTTATTTTTATTTATTTCTCTCATGTTGTCGATTGGCTAAATGATTATTTTTGAAGAGTATTTGTTACTTCTTTGTTTTAATAGGATTAAAATAGCATTAATAAGAGTTTAATTAAGGTTTGTATGTTGCAGGATTAAAACCAGTTTGATTATACTTTGGGACGTGCCTGCACCATTGCATTTACATGCCTGCACCATTGCATTTACCTGCCTGCACCATTTTATGTCTTCCTGCACTATGAAGGATTCCTGAACTACATTCACGTTCCTGCACTATGAGTCCAATGATTTTGCGTTGTTGCTCTTAATTGCTTCACCAAAACATCCTTTATTTTATTGAAGTTTCTTTTATCATGAATTGTATCTTTGGTGATGAAGTGATTTGGGCAGTAATATATCTGTGTATTGTTAGTTTGAAATAAGAAGTCAAAGAGGCTTGCAATGGAAATTACTTGAATGCAACAAGTTCTCTTTGCCAATCTCTAATGGCTATGATTGTAAGATTCATTCAGAGGTAGTTTCAGGCATGATCAGAAAGATGGTTTTAGTTCAAGTATCGAACCCATCGAGCCTCAAGTCTCTTAAACGCTCCTTCGATCTTTTTGCTTCCCTTCATAGCGATCCTTGACCTCCCGATCAACACAATCAACGAACAAGAATTTTCTGTAACGTGTGAGTCCAATAGAAATGGGGTGAAAAGAATAATGGTTCCCATTTGCCTGTTGTCAGCCGCCACTAGTGGCATGGTATACATGAAACCGAAGCATCATGATCCAACCAAGCGACATGATTTATTTAAGAGGTGTTTTGCTTGATGGAAATGGTACACAGAAGGCCGCATTATTGGAATGTGGATTTGAGTCAACAAGTACGTATTATCTAAATCCGGAAAAGTGCAGACACATCAACGCTAGAGTCAACGCAATGCCATGTCCACATCTACGCCAAGTGGTTATGATGCAGCATTGCACCCATCCTACATGGAGTCCAGCAACAGCACCATTCCAAGAAAAGAGGAATGATTCGCCAGAATCATCCCTGTTTCGACATTCAGTTGCAAACTAATTTTATTCACAACAAATTGTTATGATCGATGATCTACCTCTTGTGTTTTTAATTGGCTAATTAAGAGTCCCAAATTGTAATCTGATGCATATATAATAGATTGCCTGGAGCGGCAAGGGGTTAGCTTAATTAGTCAGCTAATCGATCAAGAGAGCTTTAGAGACAGGCACAAGGACTGAAGGAAGCGCAGAAGGGAGGAGAAGTTGTCCCAATGTAGCAGCACACGGATTCTAGTTGTGGATCGCTTCTCCTGCTTGTTGGAGTTAAGCCGATGTCTGCATCATGTAAAAGATTGTTTTCAGGAGTTAATTGAAGCAATTTTTATCCATGAACTGTCTATTTATTTTCTGCATCTAATGGTGTTAATTTCTGTGTGAACCAGGCACTCAAAGAGGGTGCGAGCTGGCTGCGTTGGCCGCCAGACCAGCTCGACATCGCTCTCATCTTTTAAACTAAATAGCATTTCAATTCATATTTGTTGTGTTAATTTTATTTGTGTATTTACAGTTTCTTTCTGTCTTCAATTGATGTTATCTAATTTGCTGCAGATGTTTTATTTCTAGTTCTAGAATTAATTCGATTTGCTGCAATCTTTTATTCTCAGTGTTAAAGTTAATTTGTGGCAATTTGTTCCTCTACACACTATTTCATTTGTTACATTGTTAATTATATTTGCACTTTAAATATTTTAAATAGCAA
Organism: Pinus tabuliformis; assembly: GCA_031772625.1. Taxonomy (NCBI): domain Eukaryota; kingdom Viridiplantae; phylum Streptophyta; class Pinopsida; order Pinales; family Pinaceae; genus Pinus; species Pinus tabuliformis. The sequence goes on along the minus strand of CM062805.1, from coordinate 1,236,007,637 downwards.
TTGCATCCTCCAGATTATCTGAATTTACAATATTGGCTTATGCTGCAACATCCTGCCTTTACAAGTTTTAATAAGAATCCTCTGCTCTAGTCGAGAATCAACGGGTTTGTGCTTTGATCAGTTTCACGTTATGCACTTGAATAATTATGAAATGGTGAAATCATTTAATCATTAATTGGTGCATCATTAAGCAACGATCACATATAAGTTTATACTATCTAAAGTTGTGATTCTTATCACGCAAAGCCAACATGTATAAAAGGGAAATTGCACTATGATATTCTCTAATTGCTATTGTAGTTGCCCTTTAAATTCTGCACAATTCTACATGATTAATTTTTAGGGACAAGGAAGGCGAGAGATTCATATTAATTTAATTTCTTTCATAAGTTATTTACGCAATAGATTTACTTGCAGATGCTTTCAAGTTAATTTCACACAAAATTAGTAAAGGCAGAATGATTTTGAATTGCTTTTGAATTCCTTCCAACATTTACAGTCTCTCGATATTGTGTGGACACTGTTTGGTTTCTAGTTATGATTTTCTTTCTGAATTTCCTTTCGCATTATTAATTTCCTTTTATTTCCTGCATGATTTAATTGGTTGGATTAGTGTTTCTCGAATTCTCTTTTAGTGCAAGATTTCATTTATCGATGAGAGTAATACGGAAGATAGACTAGCATTTGTTTTGCAGGTTGCCAGGGGCTTTCTCTGGCATTTCCAGTGCTGCGTCTCGAAGTTCACGAACTATCCGGATTGACAAATTATATGTTGGTACATTTATAGACCCTATACTGCACCCAACGCTCCATATTCATCATCAGAAGGCCACCAAGACCCATCAAGTTGTATACAAATCAAGGTAACTCAAAGGAGCTCAAAAACAAGGATCACATCATCTTGGAATAGGTTGAAATCTTAGAAGCAGTCCTCATCTATACTACAAAAGAAGGTAAAGCATATTGAAGGCAAGAAGGCATTATCATCTTCAAGGATATAAAATCAAGCAAGGATCATCTCCTTGCCCTAGAAGAAGATCATCCGAGGAAGCAGCAAATCATCCTCATCAAAAGGAGAAACCTCTTCTATTGAGGAAAGACTCTTTCATTCAAAAGAAGGTCATCAAAGAAGAAGAACTAGTATATCTTCTTCAACCATCATCGAAGCAATCAAGGTGAAGATTTCATATTCACATGACAAGCAAGTATCTTTTCAATTTATAAAATTGGTTAAATGACTTCACGAATTGCACGGACATCTATAGGTTGATGGGTCATCAAGATTCCTTGCATGTAGAAGAAGGATATACATAGTCCTATAAGTAGTTGAAGTCATTAAACATATCAAAATGTCTCCTCTGAATTTATGGAAAGGGATATTTATGAAAGATCCCCTCACATAGCATTATTGGAGACATCAAAGTGATGTAGATGATAAAATCACTCTCTTAAGGTGTAATGAAGAAGGTCACATGAAATATGATCTAAATGAAAGTAAAAGGTATCAAAGGATGTAGGATATCTTCATAAGGTCTTATATACAAGATCTAGGAAGGAAGATAACCATCATTGATCTATAAGGCACTAACAAGGTAACAAGTATCCATGGGATAAGGAAGTTATCTCATTCAACAACTTATGGTCTCTATGCTAAATAGAGAAAGACAAGTTGATGGCAAAAATATTGAAGGTTAAAGGACTAAAACATGTGCAGAAAGGAAAGGCAAGTTTGGTCCTCAAGCAAGACAGAATAAGTATAGCTAAGATTCAATGCTATGGAAAGATTTTGGAAGCTCATATCACGAGATAGATGGAGGAAGCTAAAGAAAAGGGCCACGGAAAGAGGGAGAAACAGATGTCTACTATGATTAGGATAGTATCCCTCACAAAAGGATTCTAACATAAGCTTATGTAATAAGATACGACAATGATAATAAGATGCATCACGGCATCATGGAAGCATTAGAAACAAGAGCTCGCGACACCACCATGGGAATCATGAAGGACAAAATCCATGGCAGACAAACATGTAGGATATGGCTATTGAGAATCTCAATGGACATTGCAGGAAAGGAAGAAGCCATCCAGGACAAGGCTCATCGTACATCAAGTCAATAAGGAAACAGTTGCCAGACGGGGATACACAAAGATCCTCAAGATACTCTTATACAATCCTCATTGAAGGGTTCACTAACCTAGAGGAAAAAAAAGTGTTTCACCAAGAACTCCAACTTGTGGAATTCATAGATGATGTTATGGTGACATAATAGAAGAAGCAGATCAAGGGGTTGAAGACACTTCAATCAAGGAAGTTGTTGAAAGAAACCTAGATGACCTAAAGGTAAAATAAGGTATGTATGCTTATGTTTAATATTATAATGTCATGTCACAGGGTTCCAAGTAACATGGATCATTACTTCTATCTTGAGAAGCATGGTCAAGAGAAAAAGGATCTCCTCCTCTTAAAGAAGGCATAAGACACACTAGATGAAATCAACATAGTATGTCCTCATATGAAGTATGAGGTGGTTGACCACAATTAAGAAACTATGATTAAATGCACCTGGGAATGGAACCTGTGGAGAAGGAAGAGATCGTGAGATATGCAACCATAATGAAGGCAATCAACATCCAAAAGACTAAAGAGACTTGACTAGGAAATCTCCCGGAAAGTTATGAAGACTCTAATGTCAAAGATGAAAACCCTTGACAATAGATATCCTTGGGAGATGTGTCAACATGAATGCAGGATGATGATAACTATAAGAAGATGTCATGATGAAGAGCCATCTCGTAAGGTACGACTTGATTTAATATGTTTTGATTTCATGAAAAATATCTGGACAAGTTCAAGCAGGCCTACTCAGACAAGAGTTGTAAATACAAGTACAACTAACATTCATGTGGAAAATAGAAAAAGCATGATGAAGAAGTAGCCATATGACAAAGGTTTCAGATATGAAGAAGGCCACCTTCCAGGAAGAAAAGAATGACATGACGAACTAAGGAGGAAAGTGATCAATGGTTGATGCCCTACAAGGAAGAAGCTCAACTGAATTTCATGACATCAAGGAGAGAAGTTGATCAAGCAGCTGAGGGACCCACAAAGAAGAAGTTGTTGATGTATTGAAGGGTCCCTAGCTAAGAGGGAGCTCTGACAAGTTGTTGATTAAAAGGGAGCTTGGTCAAGTTTTTTATCAGAGGAAACTTGGGCATATCTTCCCCTGTTGAGAGGGAGGGATAGACAACCTTCTTGTCTTCACTTTGGAAGAAAGAATGGAAGATTGGGTAATCATTTGGCATCTGATGCTTTTTGAGGATGTGTAGGGCATCCAAGACAAGAGTAGGCAAGAGGATAGATATTCTTTGAGAGTTGGGAACCCAAAATAAGAATAGTCCTAGAAGGTCATACTCAGTGAACACCCAGGCGAGTATTTACCTTGAGAGACAATGATGAAGGTGTCTATAATCATTGGTCTCACCAACATTGTGCTCTGATATAATAAGAGATAGAGATGTCAATCAAGGCCTTGCTATGGAAACAATGTTGGTATGATGCTATATAGATGGGTTACCAATCTGATTCTTCTTACGAGAAATTCTTCAAATTGAGAATGACCAAGTACCATCATGAATACCTCCCTAGTTAAGAGGGAGTGTTGGAAAAAATGTAACTAGGTTTGGTCTTCATGACATTGTATTATGATTTTTGTAAAACAAGAAAATGAATTTATTCCTTGTTGCATGGGTTTCATGAGCAAGAAGTTTATTTATTTAGTGGCTCCCATTGACAGCTTTAGGATTTATTTTAAAGAGTCAATGTCATGCTCTTCTTGAGCCTATGTGTAATGTATAAACGTCTATATAAAGGTCTAAAACAACCCTCCAAGTCAAGTACAATCCTCCTGGAGACATTAGCCAACAAAAAGATGAAGAAGAGCAGCGATGTTGGCCTCAAAATATATATTAATGTCAAGTAGGCTCAAATAATAGACACATCCTTTCACTATGACATGTCGACTTATTTAGGGAGACAGAACCACTATAAATACCCTGTTGAGGTCACCACAGGAAACATAGAAAAATTTGGACAAGTCTCTGTAATTTCGGATGGGTGCAGGCAGCTCAGAATCTCGGACAAGGTATAGTGGTACAGGACACTCGGATAAGGGCAACAGTTCAGCATTTCGTATGGAGGAGGATTACTATAGCTTTCGAATGAGTATCACAATGATATCTTCACATATATCCCTGATGTCTCGGCCTAGTTAAAAGGTCACAACCATACAGTCTCAGCATAGTTGCAGCAGACCTCATGCAAGGAGGGCATAGCTATAGTCTTGGTGAAGAGCACAGTGCAGAAGTATACACAATATTATCTCAACATACATAGTCATGATGCAATCATGATCTCGGTGGTATTCCAATGAAGATATTAGTGGTGCAACTATGATACAACAGTGATCTCAGTGCAACTCTCATTCATGTATATAAAGATCTCATTGTGATGTTGAAAAGCTCAATGAAGGAATAGTCATGGAGCAGCAAGAATGAAGATCTCAGTGGTAAAGTAGTAATGGCTTCAATGGTGAAACATAATGATTATCTCAGCAGTGACAACGAAGAGGGTTGATGTCTTGGTCTTGGAGTGGCATAGAAGGTCAAGGGTCATAGTCTTGGTATTCGTCAATTGGATCTCTATAAGAAGAATTTTGTGTCGGTTTTCCTTTGCAAGAGGGAGAGGTTTTGGCCCTGGCAGAAAGCCAACATCATGTGTTCTTGTATTTTTGTTTTGGTAGCTATTTGATGAAGTAAGAAATACACACACTAATGATTTCAAGAAAAGATTGTGCTAATATGATAAAGATAAAATACCTCACAAATAGTAATCATGCTAAGAAGAATCTCATTAACTATAATTGCCCCAGATTCTTCAACATGGTATCAGAGCCAGGTTCTGAAGTCAAAGGAAGGGCAACAAAGGGACATTCAAGAATCAAGTCTCAAAAACATTCAAAGATCAAGTCTCAAAGACATTCAAGGATCAAGCTTCAAGAAGGGCATCAAAGCAACATTGAAGAGCTTTATCAAGATTGAAAAATTAGTCTACAACAACATGTTGGAATTTCTAAGTTTAACCTATTAGAAATTCTTGTTGTACTATCTTATTTATTTCTTCCTACTTGTTCAATTACTTAACAAGTTATTTACCATGTAAATACTGAAAATAAATACAAGTACAGTATCAACACATACAGATCATCAACTGAAATTAAACAAGCACACAAGTGACACCGTTGTTTTTGGACTAATGTCCCCGGAAAAACCCAATGCGGGAAAACCGGTGCAGCTATTCAAAGGGTTTTATTATTATGCAGTTTCAGAATACAACCTGGGTGCCAAAAATGGCTCACCCAACAAAGAATGCCCTCGGCAGTAGTACCTCTCAGTGACGGGAAAACTGTTGCAGCTATTCAAAGGGTTTTATTATTATGCAGTTTCAGAATACAACTTGGGTGCCAGAAATGGCTCACCCAACAAAGAATGCCCTCAGCAGTAGTACCTCTCAGTGGGAGACATATTCTGGCTAAAACACCGAATGAACGATCCCACAGCAACAATGCAGCTTCTGCTACTCTGCGTCACTCTGATAGGGACTGCGTCACCCTATCCAGCTCTCCAGCTCTCAGTCTGTCCCATGAAATGCTCCCAGCGCTACCTCTAGGCCCTGCGTTAGCCTCTCTGGCCCAGCATCAGCCTCTCTAGGCTCTAAGTCAGCTTTTGGAGCCTCTACGTCAGCCCCTAGACCCTCTGCGTCTCACACACTGGCCCTCTCTAGTTCTACGCAGCTCCTGGCTGCCTCTGCGTAGCCTCTCGCTGGCTCTACGTCCCTCTCCCGGCTCTACGTTGATCCTCCTGGTACTAACTCTGCCTCTCTGTTATGTATTCACTGCCCCTCAATTGCAACTCTAATCACTCACTCAATTTTCTCAGCAATCCCTACCCCAGAAAATCGAGTTCTTGATCTCTCTCAGTGTGTTCTCCAACTGACCCTCAAGCCTCCTCTTATACTTTTCTCGTTGGTCTATCAATGGCCGGGATTAAATCTCTAATCAACGGCTTAGATTAGATTTGGCTTCATCCATGACTTTTGGACCCTTCTAACCCAATTTTATATTAATACCCATTAATATTTTATTTCTCCTACATTTAGACTTAGGAACTCCATTAAAAATTTAATTATTTTAATATCTCCCAAACCAGTTAGAATCTGTCCAAACCATTTTTGGGTCTTGGAGATCTCATGTGCTTTAGCCTCTCCACCAATTTTCATGGCTAGAGCACATCTGATGCTACCCCAAATCAACACTCCCTCTTAGCAAGGATTGTGCTCTAGTAATACTCCTTACTGGGTATCACCCTGATCATCCACCATCAGTCCCTATGTTGTTGCTAAGCCTCCCCGCCCAGCATCCTCTGCACTGCTACATCATGTACTACTGCCCATGACCCTGCCACTGCCACTGCTACATCTGTACGGTAGCACCCTCTGCATCTGTGCTACTACCCATGGCCCTGCCACTGCCACTGTTGCATCTACACTGCATCCCCTTCTCCTCACGCTGCATCATGCTGCCCATAGCACTGCCACTGCTAACTGCTGCACTGCAACCCAGTTACTAAGAAGGAAGTAACTGATCCACCCAACTCTGACATCCCTGTCAGGCTATAGACTCTCGTAATGTTGAAGCTCCCTCTGACGCTAACAAGTGCTCCCTCTACTGACCTCTGCGTTGCTGCAACAACTTCATGCATCTCACACCGTTGCACACCTCTTCATGCCATCCCGCACTGGTGCAATATTCTCGTGCTTCTCACACTGTTGCATCCTGCTAGCCTCTGCGTTGTCCTAAGACTCCTGCATCGTAGCACTCGTTGTCACTTCATTCACATCCGTCTCAACTCTCTACTAACATCTACCAATCTTGCTACTCCTCTTCAGGGCTGCTGTAGCAAGGTATAATCCAAGAGGTTGGGTACCTCAAGGATTCTGCCCCTCATCACCTATAGTCCTCTTGACTATAGCTCGATGTCTCCCCACTTCTTCTTAAGTGGCACATGAGCACTCATGGCACAATCGTCATTAATATCCACTTCTTTCTTCGCCCTCTCTGGCGCTGCCTTAGTCTCAGAGGCCTCTCCCTTGCTCTTCTTCCTAGGACACTGGTTCGCATAGTGACCCAATTCCCCACAATGAAAGCACTTAACCTTGGAGAGGTCCTTCTTCTTCCTCTTTTCCTACTTTCTCGCAGATGCAAGAGCCGCATCTTCTTCTTCCTCCTTGATTCTAACCCCTTTTCCACTACCTCCTGCCTTGGTCACCTGTCTGATCTCTTCTTGACGAAGAGTCGCCCACAGTTCCTCCCAATCTGGAAGGCTCGACCTACCCAGTATGCTCTGGACAAATACCTCCCAATCCTCTGAGACTGCGTTTAATGCGGTCCTCACCATCAGTTCCTGATCTGGCGTGGCCCCTATAGAAGTTAGCTGATCACGGATCTCCTTCAATCCACCGAGGAAGACATCTATCTGCTCTCCCTTCTACATCTGGTATGACCGCAGTTGATTTTCAAGTAACATCTTCCTCTGCACGGAAGTGTGCTGGTACAATTTCTTCAGGGCTTCCCACATCTCATTTGTCGTGTCCTTCTCAGCAATATGTGGCACCACATGATCCTTGACCCCATCAAGGATGATGCACTTTGCCCTGGCCATTGCCTCCTCGTACTTCTCATTTTCAGCTGGGTCAACTGGGATCGCTATCGTTTTCAAGGCGAAGTGCTTGATGCAATACCTGTCTAGAATGGACAAGATCCTAGCCTTCCAGACTATGAAGTTGGAAGCTCCATCCAGTCTATCCTGATCTCTCAGCCCATTCACTGCCATCTTGCTGCTCTTCTTCCAACTCCTCTGAGTCTCTTTACTTCCCTCCTGGAAGTCCTCGGTTCGACTCCCTCTGAGTCTCGATTTCCTTTCTGGAAATCCCTCCTCCTTGGTCTTGCCCTGTTAGGTACTATTCTGACCACAGTACCCCACCAGCTTCACTCTGCAAGTTATCTACAGCCTCCTATACCCAAGCAACTTGAAGGACTGAGCCTCTAGGCTTTGCGCAATCCTGGCACCGACAAAATCTACACCTCTTGGCCACAGCATCAAACCTTCCTGGTTGAGAAAGATGATCGGGCACTGCGTAGGTCAGGTCTGCTCCTCTCTGCCACTGCGTTGATCCTCCTCCTGGCTCGAACTGATGATGCAGGCACTCTGCGTCACCCCTTCCTTGCTACTTTCTGCTAGGAACAACTTTTGTCACTCAGGACAATTGTTTTCTGCTACTACTGCTCTGCTCAGTTGATGCCTTCAGTTATCCTGTGATCTGCAACCACGCTTTGATACCATGTTGGAATTTCTAAGTTTAACCTGTTAGAAATTCTTCCTGTACTATCTGATTTATTTCTTCCTACTTGTTCAATTACTTAATAAGTTATTTACCATGTAAATACTACAAATAAATACAAGTACAGTATCAAAACATACAGATCATCAACTGAAAGTAAACAAGCACACAAGTGACACTGTTGTTTTTGGACTAATGTCCCCAACAAAACCCAATGCAGGAAAATCCGCACAGCTATTCAAAGGGTTTTATTATTATGCCGTTTCAAAATACAACCTGGGTGCCAAAAATGGCTCACCCAACAGAGAATGCTCTCGACAGTAGTACCTCTCAATGGGAGACAGAAATTCCGGCTAAAACACCAGATGAATGATCCCACAGCAACAATGCAGCTTATGTTGCTCTGCGTTTCTCTAAAAGGGATTGTGTCACCCTATCCGACTCTCCAGCTCTCAGTCTGTCCCACGAAATGCTCCCAGTGCTGCCTCTAGGCCTTGCGTTAGCCTCTCTGGCCCAGCATCAGCCTCTCTGGGCTCTGCGTTAGCTTCTGGAGCCTCTGCGTCAGCCCCTGGACCCTCTGCGTCTCACACGCTGGCCCTCTCTGGCTCTGCACAGCTCCTGGCTGCCTCTGTGTGGCCTCTAGCTAGCTCTACGTCCCTCTCCCGGCTCTGCACTGATCCTCCTGGTACTAACTCTGCCTCTCTGCTATGTATTCATTGCCCCTCAGCTGCAACTTTGATCACTCACTCAATTTCCTCGGCAAACCCTACCCCAGAAAATTGAGTTCTTGATCTCTCTCGGTGTGTTCTCCAACTGACCCTCAAGCCTCCTCTTATACTTTTCTCGTTGGTCCATTAATGGCCGAGATTAAATCTCTAATCAACAGCCAAGATTAGATTTGGCTTGATCCATGACTTTTGGATCCTTCTAACCTACTTTTACATTAATATCTTATTTTTCCCAAGTTTAGACTTAAGAACTCCATTAAAAATATTAATTATTTTAATATCTCCCAAGTCGGTTAGAATCTGCCCAAACCATTTCTGGGTCTTGGAGATCTCATGTGCGTTAGCCTCTCCACCAATTTTCATGGCTAGAGCACATCCGATGCTACCCCAAATCAACACAGCAGTCTACAACAGCAAGAACATTTGTCTCCACAGTCATCATGAGAAGGCCACCAAGACCCTCATCAAGTGGTATACAAATAAAGGTAACTCAAAGGAGCTTAAAAACAAGGATCACATCATCTTGGAACAGGTTGAAATCTTAGAAGCAGTCCTCATCTATACTATAAAAGAAGGCAAAGCTTATTGAAGGCAAGAAGGCATTATCATCTTCATGGATATAAAATCAAGCAAGGATCATCTCCTTGCCCTAGAAGAAAATCACCCGAGGAAGCAGCAAATCATCCTCATCGAAAGGAGCAACCTCTTCTATTGAGGAAAGACTCTCTCATTCAAAAGAAAGTCATCCAAGAAGAAGAACTAGTATATCTTCTTCAACCATCATCAAAGCAATCAAGGTGAAGATTTCATCTTCACATGACAAGTAAGTATCTTTTCAATTTATAAATTTGGTTAAATGACTTCATGAATTGCAAGGACATCTATAGGTTGATGGGTCATCAAGATTCCTTGCATGGAGAAGAAGGATATACATAGTCCTATAAGTAGTTGAAGTCATTAAACATATCAAAAGGTCTCCTCTAAATTTATGGAAAGGGATATTTATGAAAGATCCCCTCACATAGCAATATTGGAGACATCAAAGTGATGTAGATGATAAACTCTTTCTCTTAAGGTGCAATGAAGAAGGTCACATGAAAGTAAAAGGTATCAAAAGATGTAGGATATCTTAATAAGTTCTAATATACAAGATCTAGGAAGGAAGATAACCATCATTGATCTATAATTGTTAAAATTGGCAACTAGGACCAAACTCCACATGGGTCATCTTATTTATGACAGCTAATATTTTTATTAGATTCCTCTCTTAGAGAGGTGTAGGATAGATCTAAAGATCATCCGATTCTGACATGTACAAATGAAGTTATGAATTTATTTTGATTATGGACAAATTGTCAAGGTCAACAAGCAAACTCATGTAGGCTCAAAATCCCAATAGTCACATCTATTCATCCTCAATGTTAGCCTATAAATACATGATGCCTCATCCTCATTTGGACACACTTCACTCTCTCATTTTCTCTCTTCTACATTAATTGGGTACGAAAATCAAAAGTTGCTCTCCACACGTGCGAAGGGAAGGAAGAGTTTTTCTGTTTCAGCGTTGACCGTATTTGACGGAAAATTTCAGAGGCTATTTTCACTGCCTTGACCAAGCGTTGACCTGTTTTTGGTGTGATTTTGGGTGGAGGAATTTTGTCCTAGCAGGCCGCATACCTGGACACAAGAACCGAGGCAATCTAACCTCCTGTTTGACCAACGTTCACTGTACTAGGGCTGGCCGCAAGGTTGACTTTTGTTGACCAGTTTTGACTAGACTTTTTCAAACTGTTTTGGGCTTATTAGACTTGATGTTGGAGCCCAAAGTTGACTGGGTTTGACTGAGTTGAATTGAGGAAGAAATCTACCCTATTGACCAGCGTTGACTTTTCTGGTTAGGGCTCTTTTGCTGTTGTTATAAATTATCAGAATTTGTAAATTATATTATCTCTCTCTGCTGAACTATTGAAGACTAAACGATGATTTGATCAAGGGTTTCCCCACATTGGGGTTTGTCCCTGGCTGGTGCCACATCTTGTGTCCTCTTGTCTTGGCTTGTCTTCTACTATTTATGTTTATGTTCTATCAGCGATTTACTTACATGTTTATGTGATAGCTAAATTGAAATTGATATTGGGCTCATAAATAAATTGAAGTGAAATTGCACTAAAGCATAGAACATACCATTGTTGCCTAAAATTAACATGGTATCAAAGCTGAGGTGAAAACAAAGCCCAAGCAAGAGTGAAAGAGAAAACACTAAAGGCAGTTGGACAAGGACAAAAGACTCAATGGGTTCCTCATCCTACTTCCCCGCTGAAGACCAACCTCCATGATAAATTTGGCTATCATGAATGGAAGATGTCTCTTGATTTGACCTTGGAAAAGACTGAAGTTATGGATTATGTGCAGGAAAAATCCCTAAGCCTCCTTTAAATGCACCGGCTGCTGCAAAGACCAAGTACAATAAGGCTGAAGTCAAAGCGAAAAAGATTATCAGGGATTCCATTGACAAGCATCCGATGGCCTATATCTCTGAATCGAAGACCTCCAAGGAGATATACAACAGGTTAGTCGGCATGTTCAAGGTTAGTAATGCTAATCAAATTCTCTTTCTCAAGAATAAGTTGACAGATATTAAGAAGGGCAAGGATGAGGTAATTCAATTCTATTTCTTGAGGATTACTGAGATCAAGAATGATCTACTCTCGATTGGAGAAGTCATTCCTGACAAGGAACTTATTCTCACCACCCTTGGAGGACTCCGACCTGAGTGGTATGTATTTAGAACCACTATACTCAACAATGATCGAATTCCAAGGTTTGAAGAATTGATGTTGAGATGCTTTCAAGAAGAAACAAGAATGGTGGAGCAAGAAATGCCTTCTAATAGAATCAACCTCACTGCATTCTCCGCTCATGCCAAAAGGAGGAATCATGCAGGGTCGAAAGGTCATTTCCATGGAAAGCCTCGATCTAAGGGAGGAAGGAAGTGCAGGTGCTTTGTTTGCAATAAGTTTGGCCACTGTGCAAGAGAGTGTCCTAATAAAAGGGATACACCTCGAGATGATGACTATCATAACAACTCTATGGGCAACTTCAACAACAACAACAACGATCAAAAGAATGGCAGGTCCAATGGAAAAGGAAAAAGGAATGCGGGACATCAAGGAAATGGTCGACCCTCCAAGAAATCAAGAAACTCCAAGTACGATGAATCCAATGTTGTTAACAATAAGCAAAAAGAGTACTATCTTATATCGGCCCTCTCCATTGCCTCTCCTCCAAACACTTTGGGAAATTGGCTGATTGATAGTGGTGCCTCAAGGAAATTCACCGGATATAAGGAAGCCCTCTATAATCTGATAAAAAAGGAGACAAACTTGGCAATCATCCTTGGAGACGATGCCACCTATCCTGTGAAGGAGTAGGGAATGTTACCCATCAATTGAATCAAGGTAACACTATTCATTTGCAAGAAGTATTATATATACCCGATCTCAAGAAGAACCTGGTGTCCATTTCAGCAATGGAAGATAAATAATTCAAGGTGGCTTTTATCGATGGAAAGGTACGTGTTTGGAAAATAAATTTCAAGGATGCTTTTACTCTTGGGTTCAAGATGACAGTTTGTATCAAGTTGGAGGAAGTCCATTGGAAGCCATGTCTTGCGACACATCTCTACAATCTGAACTATGGCACCGGAGGTTCGCCCATCTTCATTATAAGGCCCTACCTGATGTGAGACAGATAGTGACAAGTATGCCCGAGTTCAAAGTAGAGCATGAAGGTGTATGTCTAGGATGTGCCGAAGGAAAACTTACAAGGGGGCCATTCCCCTCAAGTAATAACAAGACCACAAACATTTTGCAATTGATCCACTCTGACATATCTGGTATGATGCTCGTAAACTCCTTAGGAGGATACTTATATTATCTCACCTTTGTGGATGATTATTCTCGCAAGACCTGGATCTACTTCTTGAAGAAGAAGGATGAAGTGTTCACCTAGTTCCGACATTTCAAAGCCTTGATCGAAAACCAATTCGGGAAGAAAATCAAGATATTGAGGACTGATAATGGGACCGAGTATGAATCCAACGAATTCCAAGATTATTGCAGAGAAGTCGGCATTAAGAGGGAGACTACAACACCATACACTCCCAAGTAGAATGGTGTGGCTGAAAGGAAGAATCGCTCTATTGTAGAAGTTGTCTATTCCATGCTTCATGATCAAGGCCTTCCGAAGTTTCTATGGGGTGAAGTTGCAAACACTGTCGTGTATATTCAAAATCGATGCCCTCATCAAGCATTGGACTCCAAGGCTCCCGAAGAAATCTTCACTAGTAAGAAACCCGATGTCTCACATTTTAGAATTTTTGGAAGCCTCGTATATTTTCATGTGCCGAAAGAGAAAAGAAGCAAATTGGGTGCATTTGGGAAAAAAGGAAAATTCTAAGGGATATAGAATTTATGTGGCTGGTCAAAAGGAAGTTGAGATAAGTCATGATGACACCTTCGACGAAGATATGGCCCCCAGGAAGATCAACAAGCTTCCCATCCTAAGGAAGGACAAAGAAGATGACACAGGAAATCAGGGTGAAAAAGAGGACGAAACGATGCCTGATGTTGATGAAACTATGGATCCTATTGATCCACTCCCTCATGAGCCTTCCTCCTCCAACAGGAGACCCTCATGGCTTAGGGAGACTCTCGAAGATGTTGAGAGGCACATTGCACAAAGGGGGACTTTCCGTGAAAGCAAGAAGTTGAACAGGTACCAAGGATATTTGACCGCCATGAGCACTATCATTCAAAATGAGCCTTCATCATTCGAAGAAGTTGTGAAGCAACAAGTATGGAAGGATGCTATGAATGAAGAATACGAGTCAATTATGAAGAATGATGTCTGGGATGTGGTCCCTAGACCCCAGGACAAATCGATTGTCACTTCTAAGTGGCTCTACAAAATCAAGCATGGAGCTGATGGAAGTGCAGAAAAGTTCAAGGCTCGCTTTGTTGCTCGAGGCTTCTCTCAAAAGGAAGGTGTAGATTACGATGATATATGCACCTGTTGCCTGATACACCACCATCCACTCGATCATAACCCTTGTTGCCTCGCAAGGATGGAACCTAAATCAGATGGATGTCAAGACCACCTTCTTGCATGGTTCAATCAAAGAGGAAATCTAGTGGAACAACCCGAGGGGTTTGAATTTCATGATCGGGAATCTCATGTATGCATGTTGAAGAAAGCTCTATATGGATTGAAGCAAGCACCCCGGGCTTGCTATGAGAGGATCGATAGCTATCTAATGAAGCTGGGATTCACTTGACATGAAGTCGATCCAAACCTTTACTTTAAGGTTGAAAATGATAAACCTCTCATTCTGGTACTTTAAGTGGATAACCTCTTTCTAACAGGTGCAGACCCTCTCATTCACAAATGTAAGAGGGAGTTGGCTTCTGAATTTGAGATGAAGGACCTAGGACTGATGCACTATTTCCTAGGGTTGGAGGTCTAGCAAAAAGACAAGTGAAATTTTCCTCTCTCAAGGAAAATATGTTGCGAAGATATTGGAAAGATTTGGAATGGTGGACTACAAGCCTGTGACTACTCCAATGGAACTTAACTTTAAGAAGTTATGTGGTAGTGCTACTGGACCTAAATTGGGAAATGCTTTTGAGTATCGTCAACTCATAGGAGCACTAATGTTCTTGGTGAACTCTCATTTGGACATATGTTTTCCAGTTAACACATTGAGCCAATATATGGTTGAGCCTCATCATATACATTGGACTGCCGCCAAGAATCTTTTGAGACATCTTCGGGGCACAATCACTCATGGACTGAGATACACTGCCGGAAATATGAGGTTGTATGGTTATTCTGACGCTGATTGTGCTAGCAATGTGGTGGATCGCAAGAGCACTTCTGGATGATGTTTTTCTTTGGGTTCTGCTTTGATATCCTGGATGAGCAAGAAGCAGAAATGGGTTACCTTGAGCACCGTCGAGGCCAAATACATAGCTGCTAGTATGGCCTCCTGTGAAGTTGTCTGGTTGAGGAAAATCTTCAGTGAGCTGTTTGGACATGTGATGTATACCACCGTGATCTTCTGTGACAACCAGAGTGGGATACGATTATCAGAGAATCCCTTGTTTCATGATCGCTCCAAGCACATAGATATCATGTACCACTTTATCCGAGATATGGTACAACGAGGAGCAATAAGGCTACATCACATTGAGACTGATGAGCAGGTCACCGATATTCTGACAAAGCCCCTGGGGAAGGTCAAATTCTTGGCCTTTCGAGAATGACTTGGAGTCGTGGAGAGACCCTCTTATGAGGGTCCTATATGAGATGAACATTGAGTTCTGGGAGCTCCCGGGGGGCTTGGGGTACTTCTTGGAGCGATGAGCAACCATAGGATGAGTGGTTTAGCGTTACCCTAGTGTTTGTTGTGTAAAGGGTGAGTGGTTCATCCTTCCCCTGTGATACCCCTTGGCAACATGTGAGCAAGATGAGTGGTTCATCCTTATCCTACCTAGACATCCTACCCATGCATTCTGGGAGTCATCGGAAGTACCTCTCATCTGGCCAATGAGTAGGGAAATGAGGATAGGGACCATAGTACTACTGATGGATGCATCGTGTACTACCGTACTCCCTATGCTAGGATGTCCGATATTGATCTAGGATCAATGGGAACTAACTTCGGGTCAGTAAGAGTGGTATGAGACACACTCTTTTGATTGGCACTGACTTCGGGCCAGTAGAGAACGGTATGATACATTCTCAATCACTTCTTCTTCTTCATAGTTCAGCAAAGGAGTGCAGAGCAGTGCATGGATGGCAAAGATAGTACAAATTGGCAGATGGATTAGCAGGTGGAGTTCTCCCTAGTTGAGAGGGAGTGTTAAAGTTGGCAACTAGGGCCAAACTCCAAATGGGTCATCTTATTTATGGCAGCTAATATTTTTATTAGATTCCTCTCTGAGAGGTGTGTCGGATTGATCTAAAGATCATCCGATTCTGACATGTATAAATGAAGTTATGAATTTATTTTGATTATGGACAAATTGTCAAGGTCGGCCAGCAAATTCATGTAGGCTCAGAAACCCAATAGTCACGTCTATTCATCCTCAACGTTAGCCTATAAATACATGATGCCTCATCCTCATTTGGACACACTTCACTCTCTCATCTTCTTTCTTCTACTTTGATTGGGTACGAAAATCAGAAGCTGCTCTCCACATGTGCAAAGGGAAGGAAGGTTTTTTTTGTTTCAGCATTGACCAGATTTTACCGAAAATTTCCGAGGATGTTTGACTATGTTAACCAAACCATTGACATGTTTTTGGTTCGATTTTGGTGGAGGAATTCTATCCTAGCAGGCCATAGATCTGGTCACAAGAACCGAGGCAATCTGACCTCCTATTTGACTAGCGTTGACTGTCCTAAGGTTGGCTGCAAGGTTAACTTTTGTTGACCAGTTTTGACTGGACTTTTTCGGACTGTTTTGGGCCGATTAGACTTGTTGTTGGAGGCCGAATTTGACTGATTTGACCGAGCTGAATTGAGCAAGAAATCTACCCTATTGACCAGCGTTGATGATTCTGGTTAGGGCTCTTTTGTTGTTATCAGAATTTGTAAATTGTACTATCTCTCTCTGCTGAACTATTGAAGACTAAAAGAAGATTATGATAAAGGGTTTCCCCACATTTGGGTTTGTCCCTGGCTGGTGCCACATCTTGTATCCTCTTGTCTTGGCTTGTCTTCTATTGTTTATGTTCTATCAGCATTTTACTTACATGTTTATGTGATTGCTAAATTGAAATTGATATTGGGCTCATAAAGAAATTGAAGTAAAATTGCTCTAAAGCATAGAACATACCATTGTTGCCTAAAATTAACAATAATGCACTAAAAAGGTAACAAGTATCCATGGGATAAGGAAGTTACCTCATTCAAAAACTTATGGTATCTATGCTAAATAGAGAAAGACATGTTGATGAAAAAAATATTGAAGGTTAAAGGACTAAAATATGCGCAAAAAGGAAAGGCAAGTTTGGTCCTCAAGGAAGACAGATAAGTATAGCTAAGATTCAATGATATGGAAAGATTTTGGAAGCTCATATCACCAAATAGATGGAGGACGCTGAATAAAAGGGCCACGGAAAAAGGGAGTAACAGATCTCTACTATGATTAGGATAGTATCCCTCACAAAAGGATCCTATTAGAAGCTTATGTTATAAGATATGACAATGATAATAAGATGCATCGTGGCATCATGGAAGCATTAGAATCAAGAGCTCGCAACATCACCATGGGAATCATGAAGGACAAAATCCATGGCAGACAAACATGTACGATATGGCTCTTGAGAATCTCAATGGACATTACAGGAAAGAAGTCATCCAGGACAAGGCTCATCATACATCAAGTCAAAAAGGAAACGTTTGCCAGACGGGGATATACAAAGATCCTCAAGATACTCTTATAGAATCCTCATTGAAGGGTTCACTAATCTAGAGGAAAAGAAAGTGTTTCATCAAGAACTCCAACTTGTGGAATTCATAGATGATATTATGGTGACATAAGAGAAGAAGCAAATCAAGGGGTTGAAGACACTTCAATCAAGGACGCTGTTGAAAGAAGCCTAGATGACCTAAAGGTAAAATAAGGTATGTATGCTTATGTTTAATATTATAATGTCATGTCACGTGGTTGCACGTAACATCGATCATTACTTCTATCTTGAGAAGCATGATCAAGAGAAAAAGGATATCCTCCTCTAAAAGAAGGCATAACACACACTCGATGAAATCAACATAGTATGTCCTCATATGAAGTATGAGGTGGTTGACCACAATTAAGAAACTTTGATTAAAAGCACCTGGGAATGGAATGTGTGGAGAAGGAAGAGATCGTGAGATATGCAACCCTAATGAAGGCAATCAACATCCAAAAGACTAAAGAGACTTGACTAGGAAATTTCCCGGAAAGTTATGACGACTCTGATGGAAAAGATGAAGACCCTTAACAATAGATATCCTTGGGAGATGTGTCAACATGAATGTAGGATGATAATAACTACAAGAAGATGTCATGATAAAGAGCCATCTCGTAAGGTATGACTTTATTTAATATTTCTTGATTTCTTGAAAAATATTTGGATAAGTTCATGCAGGGCTACTCAGATAAGAGTTGTAAATACAAGTACAACTAACATTCATGTGAAGGATAGAAAAAGCATGATGAAGAAGTAGCCATATGACAAAGGTTCCAGATATGAAGAAGGCCACTTTCCAGGATAAAGGAATGACATGACGAACTAAGGAGGAAAGTGATCGATGGCTGATGCCCAACAAGGAAGAAGCTCAACTAAATTTCATGACATCAAGGAGGGAAGTTGAAAAAGCAGCTAAAGGACCCACGACGAAGAAGTTGTTGATGTATAGAAGCATCCCTAGCTAAGAGGGAGCTCTGACAAGTTCCTGATTAAAAGGGAGCTTGGGCAAGTTTCTGATCAGAGGAAACTTGGGCATATCTTCCCTTGTTGAGAGGCAGAGATAGACACAACATTCTTGTCTTCACTTTGGAAGAAAGAATGGAGGATTGGGTAATCATTTGGCATCCAATGCTCTTTGAGGATGTGTAGAGCATCCAAGACAAGAGTAGGCAAGAGGACTGATATTCTTTGAGGGTTGGGAACCCAAGATAAGAATAGTCCTAGAAGGTCATACTCAGTTAACACCTGGGTGGGTATGTACCTTGAGAGACAATGATGAAGGTGTCTATAATCATTAGTCTCGCCAACATTGTGCTATGATCTAATAAGAGATAGAGCTGTCAGTCAAGGCCTTTTTGTGGAAACAATGTTGGTTACTATGATTCTATACAGATGGGTTACCAATTTGATTCTTCTTATGAGAAATTCTTCAAATTGAGAATGACCAAGTACCATCATGAATACCTCCCTAGTTAAGAGGGAGTGTTGGAAAAAGTGTAACTAGGTTCGGTCTTCATGACATTGTATTATGATTTTTGTAAAACAAGAAAATGAATTTATTCCTTGCTGCATGGGTTTCATGAGCAAGAAGTTTATTTATTTAGTGGCTCCCATTGAGAGCCTTAGGATTTAGTTTAAAGAGTCAATGTCATGCTCTTCTTGAGCCTATGTGTAATGTATAAAAGTCTATATAAAGGTCTAGAACAACCCTCCAAGACAAGCACAATCCTCCTGAAGACATCAACCAACAAAACGATGAAGAAGAGCAGCTATGTCGGCCTCAAAATATATATTAATGTCAAGTCGGCTCAAATAATAGACACATCCTTTCACTGTGACATGTTGGCTTATTTAGGGAGACAGAACCACTATAAATACCCCGTTGAGGTCACCACAAGAAACACAAAAAAATTCGGACAAGTCTCTATAATTTCGGATGGGTGCAGGCAGCTCAGAATCTCGGACAAGGTACAGTGGTACAAGACACTCAGATAAGGGCAACAGTTCAGCATTTCGTATGGAGGAGGATTACTATAGCTTTCGAATGAGTATCACAGTGATATCTTCGCATATATCCCTAATGTCTCAGCCTAGTTAAAAGGTCACAACCATACAGTCTCAACATAGTTGCAACAGACCTCGGTGCAAGGAGGGCATAGCTATAGTCTTGGTGAAGAGCACAGTGCAGAAGTATACACAGTCATAGTCTCAGCATACATAATCTTATCTCAGCATACACAATCATGATGCAATCATGATCTCGGTGGTATTCCAATGAAGATATCATTGGTGCAACTATGATACAACAATGATCTAAGTGCAACTCTCAATTATGTATATAAATATTAAAGATCTCATTGTGATGTTGAAAAGCTTGATGAAGGAACAGTCATGGAGCAGCTAGAATGAAGATCTCAATGGTAAAGTAGTAATGGCTTCAATGGTGCAGCATAATGATGATCTCAACAGTGACAACAAAGAGGGTTGATGTCTTGGTCTTGGAGTGGCATAGTAGGTCAAGGGTCATGGTCTTGGTATTCGTCAATTGGAATCTCTATAAGAAGAATTTTGTGTGGGTTTTCCTCTCCAAGAGGGAGAGGTTTTGGCCCTGGCAGAAAGCCAACATCATGTGTTCTTGTCTCTTTGTTTTGGTAGCTATTTGATGAAGTAAGAAATACACACACTAATGATATCAAGAAAAGATTGTGCTAATAAGCTAAAGATAAAATACCTCACAAATAGTTATCATGCTAAGAAGAATCTCATTAACTATAATTGCCCCAGATTCTTCAACAGTACAATCATGACCAAACTTGGCCCCGACGATCTTGTGTGAACCTAGCTTTTGTATGATTCAGAGATTAGCTTTTAGAGTTTCTCAATTTGATACCATGTTAATTTTCCTACAAACCTAGCACCTGGCAGTTTATTGACCTAGCAAATCACAGATCTACTAAATAAATGCACAACTAGATTCTTAATATAACATTCAGCAGAAGCAAAATATTCACACCAATCAAAATCGCAAGAATAGAATTTGCCCAATCAATAGTTCTTCATTAATAACTTAACCTGAACGTACTTGGACTCTAGTCATGGGATAATGGCCCAACTGAGGAATTTTCATATAGAGCAATAAACCTGCAATTAGCCACCCGATCAAGCCCTAGATATATCATTTGATCTTCCTTGAATGATCTAGATTTGACTCCCTTACTACTCCTTGCACCTTCCTCAAACCTGGCACACTCAGTGGAAGTCCTCTACCCTGACACCGAGATGTCTTTCTCTCAGTGTTGTGTCATTGTATGGTGTGTCTTCTCCTCGCCTTAGCCTTGCTTTTATAACTTCACATTGAGCTAAATTCCTCACCCTAATCTCCAAAGTGATTGACAGCCAAGATTAGATTTCGCTTCACTTGAGATCAAGAGCTAATATTAATCACTAAAGTAATTATCTCACCTTTCCTTGCTTTACTTTAGCTCAACTATCCAACATAATAATTATGTGCTTTTCTAAGTTAAAAACTTAGGCTAAGTTACAAAAGAAAATTTCTCACACTAAAGAAAGTGTCCTGAGGAAATCTATGGGTGACTTCTTGCACGCCTAGATAACGAGGCCTATGTAGAAGTACCTGCCCGAGATACAAATTTCAACATACTAGAAATCCAAAACCACAAATGCTTTTTGAAGAATTTTCTAAGAACAATGGCTTTGGAATACGATGACATAACATTGTGACAAGAAAGGTGAGTTTTTTGTTGCAGGCTTTTCCTAAATAGTTGTAGTGCAATTTTCAGCACCAAACTCAATGGCTTGAATGGCCAATCGCAGACACTCCTTTGGTTTGTTTACAAACACCTCATCCAGTTCATGTAGATCAGCAAATTCATACAACGTCATACAAACATCAATTCAAGCTGAATGAAAGTTGATAATCACACAATTTTCATCCAGCCTCATCAATATCACACCATTTTTCCTTGTAGAGATAAGATTGTTGGCTTTAATAGACATCAGCAAACATATAAACAGTAACACATATATGAACTAAGGGACACTAGGAGTATATGGTCAAGAAACCCTCGGAGGGAAAAATCTGTTATATTAAATCATCTCATTTATATTTCTATTGTAAAAAAGGTCCCTTTATATAACTATAGGTGACCATGACAACTATGTCAGAATTGGACATTTAGTTCAACCATCTCCATAAGTATCTCCTTACCATGTATCTCTCAACCAAATATTCTTCCCTGGCATCTCCCATTTCTCTCCATCTCTAATTATGACATATACTTCTAGAATTGGTCTTTATCATTGCAAACCATCATATAATTTATTTATTAAACATCACAAGTAGGAGTTAATCCTTCACCATCATGTCAAGCATGGAATTATTTCCAGGTATCTCATCAAATGGAAGAACCTATACATGGTTAACAGTTTATGAAACATCATCTAGAATTGCAAGCTTTGAGGACAAAGCTTTTGAAGGTGGGAAGCACATTGTGTTACTCTCCCAATAATTTATGACTTGCCTAATAATCTTTCCTTGTACTCAGTTATTTCCGCTAATAATGTAAGTGAGTGGATCAAGTACCATACCCCTCAAATGCTTCTATTCAAGAACTCACTCTTATTACCAATACTCTTTTAGTACTCACAAGTAATTACTTTCTTCTTGTCCACTCCTTCATGTGTCAACGGAAGAAAGTGCATGAGATAACTACCTCTTCCATAAATAAGTAATGGTAGGAATACGGAAGACATCAAAGAATCTTGTGATGTTATATTCCAAAGCTTCCACCTTAAAGCAATATTGCAATAAGAGTCTACTTTTCTAATATGTTTATTTCATGTGAGTCTAAGATTGCATAAAATATCATTACACCTGCTATTATTGAATCTTAACATTGTTTCCCACAAGTTAGATAAATTTATTCCCAATCATTTATACTTCCTTTTGTTCTCTCTACATTGCAATTTATTGTTAATGTAGCTCTAGCAAAGAAACTTTGGGAAAGACACAAAAATAAAATAAATAACATTTCACATCCTAAAGATGAACCATCGTTGCTGGTTTGAAACGTTGATCGGAAAGAAACCTAATGCGATGTATCCGGAAGATAATCTACATAATGATGAAACTCGCAGAAACTTCAAAGACAAAGACAAAAAAAAACTTGCCTAAAATTATGTGCATGCACTCTAGATTCTACAATTACATAACTTTTACCTGTAACTTTGCATCTTGCCACAAGGAGAATGGGTGAGCCTCTCTTGATGAAGAATTAAGATAAATGAAGACTGGGCCAAAAACCTTTTGCCACGCTTCTCCAGAACGAAACTTAGGACACAGCTCTTCACCCGCATAATGAGCACTATGAAACATCTGCATTTTCAATTCAACTTTAAAATAGACAATAAAAACAGAAACTTCTCCTGCTTATGCTAAAGTGGAACACTATATCTTAAATTTTAAGTAGAGTAAACCAAATTTTCTTGGAACTTTCCTGCCATGGACATGTAGCTCATGATGTTGTTTAGTGGCTGAAGATTTTAATGAATGAGAATTACTCATAAAATAGTTCAACATCCTTTCTATGACTGCAGTAATGAAAACCTGAAATAGCATTTAATCAAAGGCAAAACATAAAAACCATTTAATCATAGATACTCTGTCAGCAGTTTTTTTTCACAGGTCACAAACTGCAGACAGAGAAATATATAGCATCAAAACCTATGATCAAGAATTCTATAGCGTATCTTCTTCATGTCAGATGCACAACAAACCTCAAAAAAAATGTTGTATATGAGCATCTCAAATAATACGATATTGCACAAGCATTCAAGTGGAGATATTAGTCTATGGTAAATTGATGCACGAGATATGTAAATTGCTAAGCATAGGAAGACCAAGCTTGGGCTTATTCATGTTGTTGATTGCTGAGTTGTACTTAGCAGATGTTGTGAAGACTCCATAGCCCATGACACAGTACACCAAAAAAAAATTGAAGTTCAGAAGTGAGCAGAGCATTCCAGCCCCTTTCTTTCTCTTTTGTCATCATTCTCTCAGTGCTCAGATTCCGCTACTCTGCGGGGATATTGTATAAATGTCACTAGCATGATGAGTAAAGCTATATCACAGAACTAGGATGGTTGAGACTCGGTCAACTAGCCACCACACCTTGGAGTGTTTTTTTTTTACTTGGTTAATATTCTCGCTTTTCAGCAGCGAATAATTGACTCGGTTTTTTCACTTACCGCATACCCCAAAGCCGGGGTGATGGCTTGAAGATCATGCCATAAGTCCATCTTAGCGTCTAGGGTCGATGTATATTACCATGCTAGGTCGTCTCTGAAATTTCGTGGAATTTGACTAAACCTAGATAGGAAATTTTAAATTCGATGTATATTACCATGCTAGGTCGTCTCTGAAATTTCGTGGAATTTGACTAAGTCTAAATAGGAAATTTTAAATTAAAAATTTCCCGCAGGATATGAATTTTTAATTAATTTTTATGTAAATTATAATAAAGTGATGCCTGAAGATGTTGAGGGTGTATGAATAATCAAAATTAGACGTCTCCACCTCGACATTCTTCTAGGACACACTTTGAGAGGGAAAAAAATCACTTGTAAACCCTCAAAACACACTTTTCTTAAGTCTAGTGGGAAAATCAAGAATAAATTGAAAATAAATTAATAAGTGGACAAAAGTAATAATTATTTCCACATCCCAAATGAGGTGGAAATGAGTTGGAAAATCAACTCAAGCCAAAATCAAGTCAAAGGACAAGTTTGATAGTGATTGGGCACCCACATAATCAAGAAATTATTACACTTCATCAAGTTGAATTTGTGGGCAAGATTTGGAGCCCGAATTTCCCATGTGGCGAGTCAAATATCTCAATGAAAATCGACACATGTTTGAAGATATTTTATGGGATTTTAATTGAGAGAGTTATGGAGGTATGTCTCCATTATAACCTACTCCATCATAGACTTGTACGCAAAGCTCTTCAGTCCAACTACCAAAAGGATCTACACACAGCATCCACAGCAGATACACAAAGCAATTTGAGGGCAGTTCGTTGGTTTGATTTCAGAGGTGTCACCACTTGTATTGATGGTTGAGAATTCATTGAGTGTGTCTCCCTTACCACCTGTTGACCACTAGAGTGGCACCTGATGATTATATCAAGACTCCATGCCCAAGAATGATCCAAATGTGAAAATTTCTGAATCTAACACATCAGAAACCCCTATTGCAATATCTGGTTTATTATCTCCTACTTGTTCTTTACATTAACAAGTTATTTAATAATGTAAACATCAAAATAAACACAATTGCAGCCTTCGCAACTATACAAATCAACAACTGAAATAAATTGAGACAACACAATGGACACCGTTATTTTTGGACAATCGTCCCCGGAAAAACCCAATGCAGGAAAACAGTGCAGCGTATATGAGGGTTTTATTATTACGCAGATTTCTGAATACAACTAGGGTGCCAAAAATGGCTCACCCTTTAGAGAATATCCTTGGCAACAATACCTCTATTTGGAGACAGATATTCTGGCTAATCAACAACCGGATAAACAATCCCACAATGACTCCGGTTGTTCCTTGTGCTGGACAGCGAAAGCTGCTCCACGCACTCCTCTGGAACTGCATCACCCTCTCTGGAACTGTGTCACCCTCTCTGGCTCTGCATCACCCAATCAGCTCTCAGTGTGTCACACTGAATCACCTCAGTGCAGCCTTTGAAGCTCTCTGAGTCTCCTGCGTCAGCCA
This sequence comes from Pinus tabuliformis, assembly GCA_031772625.1. NCBI lineage: Eukaryota > Viridiplantae > Streptophyta > Pinopsida > Pinales > Pinaceae > Pinus > Pinus tabuliformis. Next base: position 1,235,982,132 of record CM062805.1, on the reverse strand, counting down.
TTACTGCCTCTGCGTCAACTTCTTTGGCCCTCAGTGTCCTCTACGTTGGCCTCCTTAGCCTCTGCATCAACCCTTGCTGCCTCTGCGTCAGCACTCCTAGGCTCTATGCTACCTCTTCCGACACTCTATTGCCTCTCTAATATGTATTCTTCAGCCTCTTGTTGACCTACCCCTCGCTGCAACTGATCACTCACTCGATTTCCTCAACAAACCTTGCCCCAGAAAATCGAATTCTTGATCTCACTTGGTGTATCTCCAACTGACCCTTAAGCCTCCTCTTATACTTTGCTTGTTGACGATTCAACGGCCGAGATTAAGTCCCTAATCAATAGCTAAGATTAGAGCTGGTTTGATCCTTGTTATTTAGAACTTTCTCACCCATTTTATATTGATACACATTAATATATTAATTTTCCTAAGTTTAGACTTAGGAACCCCATTAAAAATATCAATTATTGTAATATCTCTTCATCCGAGTGGAATTTCTCCAAATGATTTCTAGTCTTGGAGGTCTCATGTGCCTTAGCCTCTCCACCAATTTTCATGGCCAGAGCACATCCGATGCTACCAAAAATCAACACTCCCTCTTAGCGAGGAATGTGCTCTAGTAATACCCCACCATAGAAGCATCACACTGATCCTCCACATCGGTACCTGTGTCGATGCTTGGCATACTGACTCACATCCACTACACTATTCCTTCCTATATTGTTGCCCATGACACTGCCACTGCCACTGCTACATCTGTACTACAACTCCCTCTCAAAACGTTGCATCATGTTGCCCATAACACTGTCACTGCTAACTGTTGCACTGCAACTCAGTTACCGAGAAGTAACTAACTTCACGCAAACACTGACATCCTGGTCAGTGTGGAATCCTCGTGATGCTGAAGCTACCTCTGCTGCTATCCTGTGCACCATCTGTTGCCACTGTGCTGTTGCAAACACTTATGTACCTCTCGCACTGCTGCAACCTCCACTTGGATGTCTTAGATTTCTGCACTCTAGCCCTGCCTTGCTACTCCATCACACTTTGCTCCACCCAACACCTGTCATCATGCTACTGTCGTTAAGGGCTCTCGTAGTCGGATGTGATCCAAGAGTTTGGGCACCTCAAGGATCCTGCCCATAGCATGTAGTCCCCCTGACTACAACTTGATGTCTCCCCACCTCTTCTCTAGAGGTGCATGAGCACTCATGGCACAATCATCATCAGTCTCGACATCCTTCTCCGCCTTTGCTGGAGCTGCCTTCGAGTCGGAAGCTTCTCCCTTGCCTTTCTTCCTGGGGCACTGAGATGCATAATGTCCCAACTCCCCACAGTTGAAGCACTTGACCGTGGAGATGTCCTTCTTCCTCTTTCCTTGCTGTCCCGCAGATGTTAGAGCCGCATCCTCCTCCTCCTCTTTCTGGACTCGAACTCCCTTACCGCTACTCCCTGCCTTGGTCCACCTCTTGGTCTCTTCCTGTCGAAGAGCTGCCTACATCTCCGCCCAACTGGGAAGAGTCGCTCTGCCCAAAATACTTTGGACAAACGTCTCTTAATCCTCAAAGACTGCATTCAAAGCAGTCCTGACCATAAACTCTGGATCCGGTGTAGACCCTACAAAAGTAAGCTGGTCACGAATTCCTTGCAACCTAAGGAGGAAGTGATCGATCTCCTTTCCAATCCTGCATCTAATATGTCCTCAGTTGATTCTCCAATAGCATCTTCCTCTGCATGGAAGAGCCCTAGTATAAGGTGGGCAGGGCCTCCCACATCTCCCTTGATGTGTTCTTCTCAGCAATGTGTGGTATGTCATGATCTTTGACCCCGTCTAGGATCATGAATTTCGCCTTCGCCTCGGCCTCCTCATACTTCTCATTAGCATTAGGGTCAACTGGGATAGCTACAGTTTTCAAGGCATAGTCCTTGATGCGATGCTTATCCTTGATTGCCAAGATCCTGGCCTTCCAGATGACAAAATTGGAAGCCCCGTCCAATCTATCCTAATCCCTCAATCCATTTATTGTCATCCCTGCTCCTCTTCTAGACTCCCTCTGAGTCTCGACTTCCCTCATGAAAATCCTTTGGCTAACTGTCGAACCACTCATCTCCAATAATCCTTTGTCATTGCAACTCGGATTTGGATTTCTTGGCTAGAAATCAGTTGAGGTAGTGCTTCCCTCTACCTTGGTTTAGTCTCTTTAGACACTGTTCTGCACTGACAGAAACAGTGTCCTGCCAGCTCCTCAAATCACAATCTACATAGCTCCCTTAGCCCCGGCAACTGAAGAATCTAAGCCCTTCAGGCTCCGCGCAATCACAACTTAAGCTAGAGCAACTCCCTGGCCAACTGCGTCAATCCTACCTAACTGAGAAGGATGACGTGGCTCTGCGTGAGCCTGTTTTGCCCCTCTCTTCCTCTATGTTGGCCCTTCTCCTAGCTCAGAATGCTGACGCAAGCCCTGTGTGAGCATCTGTGTCACCCTCCTTGCACTGTGTCACTCCTCCTCTTGCCATGATCCGAATTGGATCCATAAAGAATGATAAACAGAGCCATGGTTGTACCAGGTCGGGACAGACCTCAAAGAAATTACAACAGCGATCAAAAACACCTCTAAACCAATGGCAATGGCAGCCAGCATGGAACGACGAGGACCTCAGTCAAAGGGCGTTGACTGAGGCCCATGGAGGCTACGCGGGAGGCGAAATTAGCCCCTGGGAGGCCTGGATCGAGAAACAGAGGAAGTTTTTGACGCGCGATTAGCGGCATTGCTGGGTGAAAACCCTCAAAATGGGGAAGCCCCGAGCACTCAGTCGCGTGGGAGCAGGGAGAACTGTGGAAAAAAACGCTAAGCGCAAAAGGCAGGACCCGCTCCAAAACTGGCGGTATTGATCAGCAGCATCCATGGGCAGTAAGTAGTTTTGACAGAAACGGAGCGATTCTACTCAGCGGTCGACGCATGGCAAGCAAAGGAGAGAGAAAACTACCGCTCATCGTGCGCTAACGATCAAGCTAGTCAACCGCGCGGGATGAGCGAACGGCATCGAATCTGAGGGCTCCAGATGTAACGGCTGAGATCGCACCCAATGGGGAAGACAGAATTGATGGGGGATTAAGCCGCGATATGAAAGAATTTGAACTCTGGATTGACCGCCACGGTGGCAAAAGACTCATTCCACGATGTAAACGAAGAAATGAACCGACGACGCAGGCTGGCGCAATTCGCAGGAGGACAAGTGGCCATCCCTGTGAGCCTAATGATGACGCTGGGAACAGGGAACTCCAAGCGCAGCTGCAGGCAGGCAAATCGACGGAAGTGGAAGAGGAAGCCAACCGCCATGAGCTCGAATGGTTTAAAGTCATGAACAGAGAACAGAGAGAAAAAAACGGAAGAGTCGGGAACCCAGAGAGGAACACCAAAGACAGAAGACAGAGAAGAGAAAGAATCAGTGAAGCAAAAAGCAGTAAGAAGACAGAGGGCCGAGCTGACCAAAGGTAGCATCGAGCACCAGAGAGCTTGAGAGATTCAAGCCATCCCTGAGAGGATCTGTCAAACCAGAGAGGTCAAAGAGCTGGTAAAGAAGAGAGTCTATGTACTCCAATGGTTTGGGGAATCCAAGAACCACCCTACCAAGCCAATCTGTTTCAGGAGACTCATATTGAGCTCCTTCATTGTAATTCTCTGCTTCAAGACACAATAAAAAGAAGGCCACCACTGAGAGCTGGACCAGAGATGTAGCCCTGGAGGATAGGGTGAACTCCTTATTAATTTTTTGTGTTCTTGTCTTTGCATACTATATTTCTCTGATGTTTTCCATTTCAAGCGTCTGTGTATTTGCAATCTGATCGATCTATTGCTTAAATAACATAGACACATACACCAACATATGAGTCTATAATACCTTCATTTAATAAATTCTTAACTGAGATCACTCATAGGGTGATTATCAGATCAAGTGGTATCAGAGCTTTAGGCTGTAAGTTTAGACAAGCTTATGTTGGTTTAGCTGTTGAATGCTCACTAGATCAAAGCTCAAATTAGGAGAATGAGAGTTGGTCGAAACTAATCCTGAAATTGGGAGAGTCTATCCTCGGAAGACAATGTCAAAGGAAGGTTCTGTGGGGCCAAACCCTCAATTCATAGAGAATTTCCTAGCTATAAAGTCTATGGTAGAAGAAATGTTTAAGGACTTTAGAAAGCATAAGGATGAAGATTCATCAGATTCTAAACAAGATAAAGAAGAAGATGAGTCTCATTCCCATGACCACTCAAAAGGAAAATGGAAAGAGGAAAACTTTCTCACACCTCCTAATAGCCCTGTGCATAATAAGAAAGCATCTTTGATTAAGCTAGATGTTAAATTTGACTTGCCTATATATGATGGAAAGCTAAATGCTGAAAAGTTGAACAATTCGATTAGACAAATTGATGTGTATTGTAGAGTACAGAACATCGATTTAGACGAGCAAAATTCAGCTGGCAAGCCTAAGCCTAGGAGGCACTGCCTTAGTTTGGTGGGAAGGCAGAACCCAAGCTGACATGAAAAGACATGGTAAGACCATCTCTGTCTAGAGTGACTTTGTTTCTGCAATTAAGAAGTAGTTCTATCCATTGGCCTACATGCAACAAGCCATGATGAGTTGGCAAACTCTTCGGCAGTTGAAAGGGCAAAGTGTGCAAGGGTACACTCAAGAATTTAGAAAGAGAGCATTGATTCTAGGGATCTCATTAGACTCACTAGAGACTCTTTTGAAGTACATTGGTGGTCTACACAGCTACATGAGGCATACCATCCTCATGTTTAATCCCACTAGTATAGATGAGGTGTCTGTACAAGCTACTCATCTAGAGGCTAGAGGAAAGAATGGAAATCCAGAAGTTGGGGGACCATCCCAACCCACTGCAAGCAAGAGCAAGGAGAAAAGAAAGCAGAAGTGGAAAGCAAGGAAGGCTAACACTGCACAAAAAGGCAAAGCTTCATGCACTCACTGTAAAAAGGATGGGCATGATGATGAGCACTGTTGGATTCTGCATCCAGAGCTGAGACCTAAGAAGTCCGAGGGCAAGAAGAAGAAGATTGTTGCAGCTATTCAGAAAGATTTGGGGTCAAACTCGGGAGATGAAACAATCATTGCAGCCACAGGTATAAAAGGTAAGAATTCTAAAGCATCTACTAGTAATTCTGCTCAATCTATTATTGATGAAGAACACGAGAGAAAAAGACATGAGCTTTTCCATATTCAAGTTATTTCCAAACATCAAAAGATTGATATTTTGTTTGATAGTGGCTCACAAGTAAATTTGATTTCTGAAGCAATTGTAAAGAAATTGGGATTAGCAACTACACCTCACAAGAAACCATACCCATTAAGATAGTTGAATGATAAAGCACAACTACAAGTGACTAGACAATGCAAACTCAAGTTTTCTTTTGGGTCAACATTTGTAGATGAGGTTGAGTTAGACATAATTCCTTTGGATATATGTGGAATTGTTTTAGGAAGTCCTTACTTGTATGATAGAAAAGCTATTTTCTATAGAGCTGAGAAAAAGTATCTACTTGTTAAAGATGGAATCGAATACTTTGTAAGAGCTCATAAGCTCAAGAATGATTATACTCTCATAAACTCAGGGCAGATGAAAAGAATGATAAATTCATGCAAATAATTCTTACTAATGGTTGTAAAGGAAAAAAAACCTGATAAAACCAATGCATTTGAGGGCTGTAATGCTAAGCAGCAAGCTGATATAGAAAAGATTGTTTCAGAGTATGAAGTCCTATTTCAAGAACCTAAAGATCTACCACCCAAAAAGGAAATAGTACATGATATTATTTTGCAGCAAGATGTTCCATTGCCTAACATTGGAATGTACAGGCTGTCTGCTTTAGAGAATGCTGAAATCAAGAAGCAGGTGCAGGAGTTGCTCGAGAAGGGGTTCATCAGGCCTAGCACATCACCATGTGGGTCACCAATCGTTTTGGTGAGAAAGAAAGATGGCTCGTGGAGAATGTGCATTGACTACCGAGCACTGAATAATATAACAATCAAAAATCGTTATCCCCTTCCTCGCATAGATGATCTTTTAGATCAATTAAAGGAAGCTGTTTATTTCACCAAACTGGATTTGCACAATGGATACCATCAAGTCAGAGTTGCAGAGCAAGATGCATGGAAGACTGCTTTCAAAACAAAGCAGGGATTGTATGAGTGGTTGGTTATGCCTTTTGGCTTGACCAATGCCCCTGCTACTTTCACGAGACTAATGAATGATGTACTCAGACCTTTTCTTGATGATTTCGTTATTGTGTATCTGGATGACATTCTGATTTTTAGTAAAACGTGAGAAGAACACTTAAAAAAAGTTAAGCAGACATTAGATGTTTTGAAAAGAGAAAAACTTTATGTTAAACTTTCAAAATGTGAATTTGGCAAAACATCTCTAAATTATTTGGGTCATATAGTAGGGGGTGGTGAATTGAAAATAGATCCCTCTAAAGTGGCAGTTATTGTAAACTGGCCTAAACCCAAGTCTGCTACAAAAGTGAGAAGCTTCTTAGGAGCAGCACAATATTGGAGGAAGTTCATCTCTAACTTTTCCTCAATTGCAGCTCCCTTACATACTTTGACAGGATTGAACAAGGTGTTTCAGTGGGGAGGCAAACATCAGAAAGCCTTCGACACCTTGAAAGAAAAGATTAGTACAGCGCCTATACTAGTACTACCTGATCTACAAAGACCATTTGAGATCCAAACAGATGCCAGTGACTATGCCATGGCAGCAGTGTTGACACAGCATGGTAAACCCATATGTTATCATCCTAAGACTTTTAATCCTACAATAGTTAACTATCCTACATATGATAAAGAATTGTATGCATTAGTTCAGAGTGTGAAAAAGTGGAAACATTACTTAATGGGCAAAGAGACAGTAATACATACTAATCATCAACCACTTCAATATCTACACTCCCAAACTAAGTTGTAGCAATCAAGACATTACAGGTGGATGGGTTTTCTACAACAGTTTCATTTGGTCATCGGATATAAAAAGGGCATACATAACAAAGTTGCAGACATGTTATCTAAACCTATTATAAATGCATCTACTATACTTAAGCATAACTCTGTACTACATGAAAGCTACATTGAACAATATGCTCAAGATATAGATTTTAAAGATGTATATGCAACTTTGAGTCAAGGCAGAAAGGTAGAAGAATTGGATTATCATATAAAGAACCGACTCTTATATCATTGTGAGAAACTCTGCATTCCACAAACTGAGAGAGTAAAGATAATTAGAGAGGCACACACTTCTCTGATATCAGGTCACTTTGGGGTAAGTAAAACAGTTGCACCGCTGCAAAGATTTTGTTGTTGGCCAAAAATGAATGAGACAATTTCTAGATATGTAAGAGGGTGTACTATGTGTGCTAAAAGCAAGCCCAGCAATAGAAAACTAGGCTTGTACACTCCCTTACCAGTTCCTTCTCACCCTTGGGAAAGTGTTTCCATGGATTTTGTTGGAGGACTGCCTAAATCTAGGAAATGTCACGATTATCTGTATGTGGTTGTGGACAGGCTCAGCAAAATATGTATTTTGATACCTTGTAATAAATAGATTACAGCTGAACAAACTGCAAAACTGTTCTTTGAACATGTATGGGTTCATTTCGGATTACCCACTTCTATTGTATCTGATCAAGACACCCGATTTGTGGGGAAGTTTTGGTCCAGTCTATGGGCGGTGATGGACACCCAACTGAAGAAAAGCACAGCTTTTCATCCACAAATCGATGGCCAGACAGAAGTAGTTAACAGGACAGTGATCCAATTACTCAGAGGATATTGCAGCAAACATCCTAAGCTTTGGGATGAACACTTATGTTATGTGCAGCATGCTTACAACAGAGCAAAACACTCTTCTACACAGAGATCTCCTTTTGAATCCTATTTTGGTTTCATACCAAGGTCTCCCTTCGATTTTGTCTTTGGTAAAGATACCACAGTTGATGGACACAGTGATGTGGACAAGGCAACTAGGTTCATTGAACAGATCCAGGAGATCCACTAGGCAATACAGGAACAGCTAGAAAAGAGCCAAGCCAGATACAAGGCAAGGGATGACAAGCATCAGATGGAGCATAGTTTTCAAGTTGGAGACCAGGTCTGGCTATATATCAGCAAGGACAGAATGCAAGGTGAAGGTAAAACGCTAAAGCCTATCAGGTATGGACCTTTTAGGATACTTGAGAAGATTGGTGAAAACGCTTTTCACCTTGATCTACCAACTTACATGCACATCTACTCAGTCGTAAATGCAGATTTCTTGAGACTATTTGAACCTTCAATGATTGAGGATCCTGAAGAGCAAAGTCAATTGCCTTCTATTGATGACCTACTACTTGAATATCTGAATGAATTGCAGGAAGACACAGTCTTGGACAGGAAGGTGAAGACAACGCGCAGGGGAGATGCTGAGTACCTCAGAATTGGACTCAAAAGTTCGAAGCCGAGCAATGCAAAGTGGATTGAGATTGGGCAAGTGAGACAACAGTACCCTCACTTAGTCGATGCTTGAAAGAAAACCAACTTTTGGTGGTCCAAAGGCTTTTTAGTGGGAAGGTTGTGATCCGAATTGAATCCATAAAGAATGATAAACAGAGCCATGGTTGTACCAGGTCGGGACAGAGTTCAAAGAAATTACAACAGCGATCAAAAACACCTCTAAACTAGTGGCAATGGCAGCCAGCGTGGAACGACGAGGACCTCGATCAAAGTGCGCTAACCGAGCCCCATGGAGGCTGCGCGGGAGGCGAAATTAGCCCCTGGGAGGCCCAGATCGGGAAACAGAGGAGGTTTTTGATGCGCGATTATCGCTTAGGGAAGCCCCGAGCACTCAATGGCGTGGGAGCAAGGAAAACCGTGGGGAAAAAGGCTAAGCGCAAAAGGCGGGACCCGCTCCAAAACCGGCGGTATTGATAGGGGGCATCCATGGGCGGTAAGCAGTTTTGACAGAAAAGGAGCGATTCCACTCAACGCCCAACGTATGGCAAGCGAAGGAGAGAGAAAACCGCTGCTCATCGCGTGCTAACGGTCGAGCTAGTCAACTGTGAGGGACGAGCGAACGGCGTCGGATCTGGGGGCTCCAGATCTAACGGCTGAGATCACGCCCAATGGAGAAGACGGAATTGATGGGGGATTAAGCCGCGATATGAAAGAATTTGAAGTCCGGATTGACCGCCACGGTGGCAAAAGACTCATTCCACGACGTAAACGAAGAAATGAACCGACGACGCAGGTTGGCGCAGTTCGCAGGAGGACAAGTGGCCATCCCTGTGAGCTTGATGATAACGCTGGGAACAAGGAACTCCAAGCGCAACTGCAGGCAGGCAAATCGACGAAAGTGGAAGAGGAAGCGAACCGCCATGAGATCGAATGGTTTAAAGTCATGAACAGAGAACAGAGAGAAAAAGAAACGGAAGAGTCGGGAACCTAGAGAGGAACACCGAAGACAGAAGACAGAGAAGAGAAAGAATCAGTGAAGCAAAAAGCAGTAAGAAGATAGAGGGCCAAGCTGACCAAAGGCAGCGTCGAGCACCAAAGAGCTTGAGAGATTCAAGCCATCCCTGAGAGGATCTGTCAGACCAGAGAGGTCAAAGAGCTGGTAGAGAAGAGAGTCTGTGTACTCCAGTGGTTTGGGGAATCCAAGAACCACCCTGCCAAGCCAATCTGTTTCAGGAGACTCATATTGAGCTCCTTCATTGTAATTCTCTGCTTCAAGACACAATAAAAAGAAGGCCACCACTGAGAGCTGGACCGGAGATGTAGCCCTGGAGGATAGGGTGAACTCCTTATTAATTTCTTGTGTTCTTGTCTTTGCTTACTGTATTTCTCTGTTGTTTTCCATTTCAAGTGTCTGTGTATTTGCAATCTGATCGATCCGTTGCTTAAATAACATAGACACACACACCAACATATGAGTCTGTAATACCTTCATTTAATAAATTCTTAACTGAGATCACTCATAGGGTGATTATCAGATCATGCCTCTTCAACTCTGGAACAGTACTGTCTCTCGAGACAACTGCTTCTCTACTTCAAATGCTCAAATTTCTTCGATTGGTGTCTTTAGTCCTCTTTGATCTACAATCGCTCTGATACCATGTGAAAAATTTTGGATCTAATACATAAGAAACCCCTACTGAAATATCTGGTTTAATATCTCCTATTTGTTCTTTACAGTAACAAGTTATTTAATAATATAAACATTGAAATAAACACAACTGCAGCCTTCAAAACTATACAGATCAACAACTTAAAAAAATTGAGACAACACAAGGGATACCATTATTTTTGGGCAATCGTCCCTGGAAAAACCCAATGCAGGAAAACTGGTGCAACATATATGAGGGTTTTATTATTAAGCAGATTTATAAATACAGCTAGGGTGCCAGAAGTGGCTCACCCTTCAGAGAATATCCTTGGTAGCAATACCTCTATTCGGAGGCAGATATTCCGGCTAATCAACAACCGGATGAACAATCCCACAGTGACTCGGATCGTTCCTTGTGCTAGACAACGAAAACTACTCCACACACTCCTCTGGAACTGCGTCACCCTCTCTGGAACTGCATCACCCTCTCTGCCTGTGTCACCCAATCATCTCTCAGTCTGTCCCACTGAATCACCTCAGTGCTGCCTCTGAAGCTCTTTGTCTCTTGTGTCAGCGACTACGACCTCTTCGTCAGCTTCTTTGGCCCTATGCGTCCTCTGCGCTGGCCTCCATAGCCTCTGCATCAACCCTCCTAGGCTCTGCGCTATCTCTCTAATATGTATTCTTCAGCGTCTTGATGAACTATCCCTCGCTGCAACTAATCACTCACTCAATTTCCTCAGCAAACCCTACCCCAGAAAATCGAATTCTTGATCTCACTTGCTGTATCTCCAACTGACCCTCAAGCCTCCTCTTATACTTTTCTTGTTGACGATTCAATGGCCGAGATTAAGTCCCTAATCAACAGCTAAGATTAGATTTGACTTGATCCTCGTTATTTAGAACTTTCTCACCCATTTTTTATTAATACACATTAATATTTTAATTTTCCTAAGTTTAAACTTAGGAACCCAATTAAAAATATTAATTATTTTAATATCTACTCATCCAGATGGAATTTCTCCAAACAGTTTCTAGGTCTTGGAGATCTCATGTGGCTTAGCCTCTCCACCAATTTTCATGGCTAGAGCACATCTGATGCTACCAAAAATCAACTCCAACGGACACCTGTACCATCAAATATCATTGGTCAATAGAGTTTTTTAACTCTACTTCTATTTCTCATCATATTTCTTGTACCCAGATTCCACACCCTGTGGGGAATTGTAATAAGTGATAATAGCAATGATGAGTTTTGAGTCTTTAATAGGCTTAGGATGTTGAAACTTGATCAGCAAACTAGTACACCTTGGAGTGTTTTTTTTATCTGGTTAATTATCCCTTCTTTTTTAGAGGTGGATAATTTTCTAGGTTTTTTTCACTCACTTTTTACCCCAAAGTCGAAGTGCCCCTAACACATCTTAGTGTCTAGAGTCAATGCATATTACCATACTAGATCACACAAAAAAATCTGTGGAATTTTGTTTGATCTAGGTAATCATTTTTTAATTTTTTAGATTTTCAGATTTGCGAAAATTGCAAATAAAATTGTATTTGAATTGTAATAAGTGTATTCTAGAGAAGTTGTATGGGATATGAGTAATAAAAATTACACCTCTCACCCTTAACTTTCTACTATGACACACTTTGAGTGGTTAATAATGTGTTTTGGACCCTCAAAACCCACATTTCCTAAGTTTAGTGGAAATTGTGGCATTTAATTAGGCTAGAATTAAATAAAATAGAGAGAAATAAATTATTCCATGTGACAGAATGACGTGGAAATGACTTGAAAATTATCCTAAGTCAAAGAGTTGATTCAACGGACATGTGGAGGATGATTGAGCACACTGCATCATAAATACACCATTATTTCACAAAAATCGAATTTCTCAGAGATAAAGCAGCAGTTACACGTGGAAAATTGAATTTATTAGAGAAACTCATGCACAAAAGGAATATTCTATGGAATATTTGGACTGAGGATTTCATGGGGCCTTCTCTCACTATTAGCTCGAGTGCTTCTACACTTAGCACTTCACTATGGAGGATTACGAGTTTCACTTGGAGGAGATCACGCAGTTCCTTGAATCTATGCAGAGCATCTTTGGGATCATCATCTGAGGTGGCAACACTTGGTCTGAGTTTGATTTGGTTTCACTGGAGTTATGTCATTGCTTCGGTTCAGTCATGGATATGTTTACTATGCCATATAGAGAAATCGATTTTCCTTGGGTGCTACATGAGGAATTCTATTTGCCTTGGTGTCTCTATCATCTCCACTTGGAACTCGACTTGCTCTTTCTTGGGATGTCATGTCCCTTCTCAAACACATTTGTAACAGGTTGTCTCTACACATTTTTGCACAATTTTGGCTAAGGAAAAGAACCCATCATTTTCAACTTAGGGACTTAGGAGAGATTTCGACATAATTTGGTTGCTACTGGAAGGTGGGGGCCACCCACGTGGGAATTCGAACTAGGCCATTCGAATGGCTTGGAGGGAATTTGAAAGGTTGAATGGAGGGGCCCACATGAAGCAAGGAAGGCCCATGAAGATAAAAAGAGGAAGCTCTCATTTGCATTCATTCATTCACCTTGCAAATCAAATTTACTTGATTATTCGCTCTGCTGCTTACCCGAGTAAACAAGATGTTTAGCCACGAATCTCTCAAGTGGGAGATTCAACCTTACCTTCGGGCGACCTTGAGTGCCCGCCCTAAGAAGGCAGTTCCATCAGCGTTTTCAGGAGATCCAGGGGTTTGTTACAACACTACCATTCAGCCACACATAGGAAATGAGTATTTTTGGGCCTCCAGGAGAATAGGCAGGAGTTTGAGCCACAACAAATCAATCATTTGCCGGGAGAGTTAAGGGATCTGAAGGACAACATTAGACCAACATTTCTTGAGAGTTTTGGAGCCAGCAGAGCCAGCGACAGAGCAGTTCGAATTCCAGGCCTAGGGGATAGCGCAGAGGCGCAGTCTAGCATTTTTGTGGATCTTGGGAGCAAGTGCTACAGCTCGGAAACTCATCCGGGAAGTCAGGGAATTTGTAGTAGGGATCAGCCCAGTGCTTTTGGACATTTTCCAGGAGGATTTACAGTCAGAATCGAGGAGGTTGAGCTTTGCATTTGCAACTGAAGCGGGGCTCCTTGGGGTTCGAATTTCAGAAGTCTGAACCAGCTAAATTCCATCATGGGTTTTTCTGGGTTTATGCCAAGGAGTCAGGAGCTCGAATCTTATAATTTTCTGAGTACGGGAAGTGGTGTTTCTAGTCATTTGAAGTCAGCAGAAAGGGATGTTGTCTGGGCAGCGTAGTGCAAATTGGTGCATTAGTTGTAGCAACCATCAGTTCAGCTATTGCTCACCTGAGTTTGGTCATGCTTGTCCATTGAGACAAGCCCAGGTGCACCACTCTATTTTCTATTGTATTTTGCCCTCAAAGAAGTAATAAAATGGCTCAGCAGTTCATTATTTCCAGCGTTTCCATGGCTGCTTAGTATTTCGTTTTTTATATTTGTTGAACTGATTGTATGCTTGTATATCACTTGTATTCCTACTTAAGAACATTACAGTGGTATCAGAGCCTAGTTCTTGGCTCAGCTATGGGGATTTTCTCCTATGAGAGAAGGGGACCAGCAAAACATCACATACAGAGGGCAGATGTACCGTAGCAGAAAAAGTGAGTTGGAGATTACTCCAAACATGGAGGACATGGTGGAACCCAAGAGCAGGGAAGAGATGGCGTTTGACAGCCTCCTAAAGGCCTTGAATGACTTAGCCAAGGGCCAAAAAGAGATTCTGGAGGAGATAAAGCTGCAGAACCGAGAGAGGACCACTCCTAGAGGTTTTCTATTTGGGGAAAATTTTGGAGTCTCCCGACCATTCAATCACCCCTCACCAGCGACACAACACCCATCAGCTAGTGGGCCAACTCAAGCCACACTTCCCTCTTTCGTACCAGTGGCACAAATCAAATCAACAAGGGGTGAAGACCCCACACAGATGAGAGATCATTTCAGAGAGTAGCAATCTATGGATGCAAACTTCAGGGAGGCACTCTCTTTCAGAGATTTCTGCAAGCTCAAGCAGAGTGAGAAGAACAAGGGCTATGGAGGACATGGTACACAGAGCTATGAGCTACAAAGGACCATAGGGAGGATGTACTTCCCTACTTTCGATGGCACTGCCAAGTGCACTGCTAGGGCTTAGGTTGAGAATATGGACACCTACTTCCAGCTCAACTAGATGACTGAACAGGAAGCCATCAAGATGGCCACGCTACACATGGAGGGGAAAGCCCATGACTGGTGGTTTCATGGCTTGGCCACCCTGGGGCATGCCAATGTGGCTTCTTATGAGGATTTCACCAGGAGGGTGGTGGAATGTTTTGACCAGAGGGATCCGGAGGCCCATTTAAGGGAGTTGACCCAACTGCGCCAGACAAGTAACCCAGAGCAGTATATTTGGAACTTTCTGCGAGTGTTAGTGATGGTTCCGAACCTATCAGAGGCTCGGGGGGTATACACCTTCATTAAGGGCTTACTTGAGCCCTTGCGTGGACTGGTGAAGTCACGCAGACCCTCCACGTTGCAAGAGCCAATTTTGTGCACTAGAGATCTACAGGGGGCCATCCCCAAGACTAGAGTGCCTTTTCTAGCACGGACCCCTTTTCCACACAAGGGGCGTGACACTCCACCTTAGAGGACCACACAGGGGTGGGGGCAGCTAAATGATGAGAAACGGAAGGACCTCAGGAGGAGGAAGGTGTGCTTCACATGGAGGGAGCCATGGGCACCAGGCCATCAGTGCATTGTCGGCAAAGCACATTATATTGAGGTCTTTTCAGACAGTGATCAGGAGCAGGAGTGTGGTGTGGGAGATGGTGAGAGTCCGGCAGATAGGGGGCCACCACCACCACCTCTACATGGAGGGGTTTCCTTTGCCCCATCTGGGGGAGTCCTTGCTTCTTTATGCGAGGTTCCCAAATTCTTGACATTGAGGATCAGAGGCACCATACAAGGACAGCGGGTGTCAGTGCTAGTTGACAATGGAGCTACCCACAACTTCATAGATGCCCAGTTGGTTCAGAGGAGGGGCCTCACCACCACTGAGTTCGAGGGCTTTTCAGTCCCAGTACCGGGTGATCATATGATGCAGTGCACTCGTTATATGCCTGCTTTGATAGTAGTTATGGGTAACTACTCGATGACAGACCACTTCTTTATGGTCGATGAGCCAGGCACAACCGTGGTGATGGGTGTCCAGTGGCTTTACTCCCTTGGGCGAGTCACTACAGATTGGAAGAAACTAGAGTTGGAGTTTACCGGGCCAGATGGCAAACCAATAGTTCTCAAAGGCATGCATTCCTATCCACCACAGATAGTCTTGGCCGACAGGATGGAGGCAGATCTGCGACATGGGGACATCGCATGGGCAGTGGAGCTAAGGATTTCCGAGGTTGGGGGAGGGGCCCAGCCAGCACCACCAGACATACTGGCCTTGTTGGACAAATATGCAGTGGTGTTTGGGGACATTCCACCAGGGCAACCGCTAGACAGGGGATTCGAGCATACTATTGAGTTGGAGCCATGTGCAGACGGTGATCACTACCCCTTATGGGCATCTTGAGGCCTATAAGCATGAGATAGAGAGGGCCATTCAAGAGTTGTTGGCATTGGGCCATATTAGGCCAAGTTCCAGTCCCTTCGCTTCTTCAGTAGTACTGGTGAAGAAGAAGGATGGGACCTTACGCATGTGCATTGACTACCGGGCCCTCAACCGGAAGACATTGAAGAACAGGTACCCCATCCCCCACATAGATGAGTTGATGGATGAGCTTAGAGGAGCCAAGTACTTCTCTAAGATCAATCTGCATTCAGGGTACCATCAGATCAGGGTGAGGGATTAGGACATCCCTAAGACAACTTTCCGGTGTCACTATGGCACTTTGAGTTCCTGGTCATGCCATTTGGGCTGACTAATGCTCCGGCCACTTTCCAAGCATGCATGAACCATGTCTTCTGAGGACAATTGAGGAGGTTTGTGCTAGTTTTCTACGATGATATTTTGATTAACAATCGGACATGGGAGGAGCATCTCCAGCACTTGGAGAAGGTTCTACGTATGCTAGAGGAGCAGCAGTTTTATGCCAAACTATCCAAGTGCGAGTTTGGCTTGACAGAGATGCTCTACTTAGGGCATATCATCGGTGTTGATGGGATGAAGGTCCATGAGGAGAAGACATGGGCCATCTGGGACTGGCCGAACCACGAGATGTGATAGCGCTGAGGGGTTTATTGGGCATTTGCACCTATTACAAGAAGTTTGTCAAGGGGTTTTCACAGCTGGCAGCACCCTTAACAGATTTCACCAAGAGAGGGGCCTTCACATGGACTGATGGAGCTCCAGTAGCCTTTGATCGCCTCAAGGAGGTGATGAGCAGTTGCCCGGTCTTAGCACTTCCCAAATTTTCCCAGCCCTTCACCATGGAGTGTGATGCATTCAGGGACGGAGTTGGAGCAGTTTTATCACAAGATGGGCATCCCATTGTTTTCAAGAGTCAAAAGGTCCTACCACATGAGCAGTCATATTCCATATATGACAAGGAGATGTTGGCCATCATGCATGCATTGGCCAAATTTCGACAGTACCTGGTAGGCAACAGGTTTCGGGTGAAGACTGATCACAACAGTCTTCGTCACTTCATGGAGCAGCAGGGACTCAATCACAGGCAGCAAAGATGGGTCAGCAAGGTGCATGCCTATGACTTCGATATAGAGTATGTGCAGGGAAAGCACAATGTGGTGGCCGATGCTCTATCTCGGAGACCAACTGGTCTATCACTCATGAGAATCTGCCATGATTGGAAGGACTGTCATGTCCCTTCTCAAACACATTTGTAACAACGTGTCTCTACACATTTTTGCACAATTTTGGCAAAGGAAAAGAATCTAGCATTTTCGACTTAGGGACTTCGGAGAGATTTCGACTTAATTTGGTTGTTAATGGAAGGTGGGGGCCACCCACGTGGGAATTTGAACTAGGCCATTCCAATGGCTTGGAGGGAATTCAAAAAGCTGAATGGAGGGGCCAACATGAGGCAAGGAAGGCATATGAAGATAAAAGGAGGAGGAAGCTCTCATTTGCATTCATTCATTCACCGTGCAAATCGAATTTACTTGATTGTTCGCTCTGTTGCTTAGCCAAGTACTGGTTGTTTAGCCACGAATCTCTCAAGCGGGAGATTCAACCTTACCTTCGAGGGACCTCGAGTGCCTGCCCTAGGAAGGCAGTTCCATCAGCGTTTTCAGGAGATCCAGGAGTTTGTTACAGCACTATCATTCAGCCACACACAGGAAATGCGTATTTCTAGGCCACCAAGAGAATACGCAAGAGTTTGACCCACAACAAATCAATCATTTCCTGGGAGAGCTAAGGGATCTAAAGGACAACATTAGGCCAACATTTCTTGAGAGTTTTGGAGCCAGCAACCCAGTAGTTCGAATTCCAGGCCTGGGGGAGAGCACAGAAGGCCAGTATAGCGTTTTCATGGGTCTTGGGGGCAAGTGCTACAACCCGGAAACTCATCCGGGAAGTCAGGGAATTTGTAGTAGGGATCAGCCCAACACTTTTGGACATTTTCCAGGAGGCTTTACAGTCAAAATCCAGCAGGCCGAGTTTTGCAATTGCAACTAAAGTGGGGCTCCTTGGGAGTCGAATTTCAGAAGTATGAACCAGCTGAATTCCTTCGTGGGTTTTTCTGGGTTTAGGCCAGGGAGTCAAGGGCTCGAATCTCATAATTTTCTAAGCACGGGAAGTGGTGTTTCCATTCATTCGAAGTCAACAGAAAGGGCAGTTTTCTAGGCAACGCAATGTAGATTGGTGCAGCAGTTGTAGCAGCCATCAGTTCAGCTATTGCTCACCTGGGTTTGGTCATGCTTGTCCATTGAAACAAACCCAAGTGCACTACTCTATTTTCTATTGTATTTTTCCCTGAAAGAATTAATAAAATGGCTCAACAGTTCATTATTTCTAGCATTTCCATGGGTGCTTAGTATCTATTTCATTTTTATATTTGCTAAAATGATTCTATGCTTGTATATCACTTATATTCCTACTTAGGAACATTACATGGGGTTTGCTCCAATTTCAGTTCTCACATGCATTCTTGGGATTTGCTCCCAACTCTCTATATAATGAGGTTATGGACTCTCATATGGTATGATGTTATGAGCTATTGGGCTTGATGAAACTCTGACATTTTGTACTTGCAACTTTTCTTAATATAATCAAGACTTTGGGGCTATCTGGGTGGTGTTCTCTTGGCTTTTATGAGGTGATGTCCTTTCATGCTATTGCTATTATGTTTAATTTCTTTTGCATATTGAATTAATATTAGTTTATACTTGTCATCTTGCTTGGATGGATATGTGCAAGCTATCTTGCATATATCATTGATTTAAAGTAGTATTCTAGGGATAAGCTTGCCAGTTTATTTTAGAAGGAATGCTTGGTCTATCTTATTCATTATTTTTCTCTAATCATTTGCAAAATAATACTTGTTCAAGTGTATAGGAAAAATATTTTGTATTGTGTGCAAAAATCCATCTAGAAGTGGGAAAATTCTCAATTAGATCAGCTCACTCCTAGATTCAAGGTGACCTAAGACTCAACCATTTTTTGCTCCAAGTCTTCCATGCAACGAAGAACAAGGGCAAGTTTTCTTTCTCTATAGCTACTTGATCATTCCATTTAAACTTAAGATACTTCTTTGATTCTAGCTCTTTCAAAGTTATATCTAGCTATTTCAAAGAGCCAAGTTATGGTTAGTCAAAGAGGAGAGCATGCTCATACGCTTTGTCCTAGCCTCTTGTAGATTATTTTGTAACATATTTTGTAGTTTTCTTGAGCTAATATTTGTTGTGTTGTTGTAGCCATTTCTAACATGTTCTCTTGCAGCTACTTGTGGAATTCATCATTAAAAAACTACTTACAAGTTTGCATGCAGGACCTTGGGGCTCAAATTTAGTGACTACTTCCACCTTTAGGCCATGTTTTTCTTGAGGGAAGCCGAGTTCTTTTGGCCATCTCTTTCTCTCTCTTGGT
The DNA here is from genome assembly GCA_031772625.1 of Pinus tabuliformis. Taxonomy (NCBI): domain Eukaryota; kingdom Viridiplantae; phylum Streptophyta; class Pinopsida; order Pinales; family Pinaceae; genus Pinus; species Pinus tabuliformis. The sequence goes on along the minus strand of CM062805.1, from coordinate 1,235,962,875 downwards.
CGTGGCCATAGAGGAGGCTTATCCTCTCTTCTCCTTCTTCAAAATCTGAATTTTGTTGAGCCTATTTGGGCCTCAAATTGCAGAAATTTTCAGCTTGGAAAGGTCTATGGTTTGAAGCCAAATTGTTAAGATTTTCCTTGGATTTTAGAGAAAACTTCATTGTCTTTTCCTTCTTGTAACAATAAAATTTTTGAATTTGGGGGTGTGGGTTTTACCCATTGGTATCCCTATCTCTCAAGCAGCTTGGTGGCTTTATCTTTCATCTATTTCATTTGCATGCATCTCATTTAATTGGGGAATTAGCACAATCATGCATTACACTCAATCCGCATATGTTTTAGTTTGATTTACTACATGTTTCAAGTCCATAACAAGTTCAGATTTTTTTTGCATGAAAACACTTTTTACTTGATCTTATTTGGCTTGAACATAATTTACTTATGTTTCACCATTAAACAAATCTTACATGCATCAAGTATTTGGGCAAATTTTCTCTATAAAGTAACATTATTTTTCATGTCAAGCAAGTACATTTCAATTTGAAGTTAATTTTCATTGTTTAGTTAATTTACTCACATGCCCCAAGCATCACTAAAACTTACCTCCAACTTTAGTTAGTTGAATAGACCTTTTAGGGACCCTCTACCTCTATTGACTCCTCATTGTGAGATCCAAATCTTTGGGCAAGGATGAGGTCTAAGGACTAGAGTTCAATTGTAACTTTGCTTTAGTGCTAGTTAATAAAATAAACCAAGAACACTATTTCATCACATTTACTTTACTTGCAAAGTTCTTAAATTTCTTGCTATCTTGATGGTTAAAAGTCTCACATGCAAATCTTATGTCAAGAAGCATTTTGGATGCAAGCATTGTAATCTCTTAATTTTGCAACAAGTTTAGTTTAACTTTCTTGTGCTTGGAAATTGGTTTACCCTTGAAGCTTAATTACATATTGCCATTTTGATGGTCATTGATCTCACTTTCAAGTACTCTTATTTTGTTGCAAACTTAATTGCATGTTGTCATCTTGGTCTAACATTTGAGTTCTTTTTATCATCTCATTCTCATAAGTAGATTTCTAATTGTATCCTTTTGAGCAAGATATTTCACATGCTTTGATTTATAAACTTGTTCATCTTAAAAGCATTTATAATATCTTGTGCTAACAGTGTATTGTTTCACTTTTCAGGATTACTTTAGCTTTCCATTTGAAAGCATTTCACTTCATTTTAAGCAAATACAATTTCATTTCTTAAGAGCAATACTTTGAAAGCACTAGTTGTTTATATATTTCATGCTTATCTTATGTATTGATGATTATTGCTCATATCAATTTTTTCTTATAAATCTTAAAAAGTAATCTATTTGACTTTTAACAACTCTCCTAAAAACTCACATCTTTAACTTAATTTTCCTTTAGGGACCACCCCCTTAGCTAACCTAGGAGATAGCTTAAACGGAGAGAGTCGGGATTAGTGTGACAACCCTTTCTCTGAGTTCACTGCCAACAACCACACCTTGTGGGGTTAAAGGCTTTTCTCACTAACCTGTAGGTAGGTGTAAGCGGCGGGAGCAACAATTTTGGCGTCGTTGCTGGGGACAAGCTTTCTTATACCTGGGAAATCAACTAACCTTTTGGTTTTAGCATATTTGAACTTTAGATTTAGATTCTTGGGCAAGTGGCGACTCCACTCAACCCAAATTTCACAAGAGTCCCTACTAGGAGAAATTCAAGTGGTCTAGTTAGCCCCTCTCCTAATCCTGAAAGGGTTTTTAGAGAGAGGTTGAATAGACTTTCTCATAGTAGAGCTCTTGCTAGTCTTGAGAAAGAGGCTATTTTTAATATTCATTTGTTTTTTCAAGAACAAGTAGAGCCTAACATCATGAATGATCTTTTTGTTCCTTGTGACCTCACTAACATAAATGGCTATCCTCAAAATATCCATGACAAGGCTATTGAAAAGTTGTCTTCATTTCAAGGTAACAATGTCATTAGTGCTACATCACATGTGAAAAACTTCAATGTTTGTATCTTTAAATAGTGTAACACTACTAATTATGAGGATGTGAAGATGAGACTTTTTGTTTTATCTTTAGAAGAGGATGCTCTTGATTGGCTCATTGAGCAACCTGCTAATTCATATAACTCTTTACAAGCCATTCTAATTGCATTTTTAGATAAGTTTGGAGAGAAGGAAAATAGGCATTTGATCAATACCATTAGAAACATGAGGAAAAATGAGAATGAAACCATGGAGGAGTTTAACAAGAGATTCAATGAATTAGTAAAAAGCATGCCTGCTACTGTTAAACCTCCTAATGAATTCCTTTTATGCTCATATCTAGATGCTTTTGGGGTTGACAATACCTATGAGTTGAGGAGGAAGGAGCCTATGAATCTAAGTGTAGCTCAATCTGAAGCGTCGAAGATAGAAAAGGCTAGAAAGCAATCAGGAAAATCTGAAATTCTTAGTTTCAATAGAGGGCCATCAAAATGATTCCAAAGGCAAGGTCAAGGAAGAGACTACACATGATCATATTAAAGAATTAATTCAACTCATCAAGAGCATGGAAGAAAATCACATTAAAGAAATGCAAGCCATCCAAAATACGTTGGTGGCCATGGAAAGATCACAAGTGCAAAGATTCCAACCTAGGCCAAATGATAGATGGAAAAAGAATAAAGGCCCTCCACAAGATTATAGGCCTCCTAATCCATTGGAATCCACCAACATGGTAGATCAAATTCCCCCTTTTTGTAGGCCATGTAATGAGTTCCATGAAGAGGCCACATGCCCATATGTGAAGAGAATCATGGAAAGTGGCATGTTAGGAGATGAACATGTAGGGACAAGTGGTTAAATCAATATGTTATCCATGGAAGATCAGGTATACACCATTGAGAGAAATCAAGAGATTGACCATAGGCCTAATAATCTTGGGGTTGACAATATGATTGTAAATTTTGACAAAGTCATTGAGATTTTTGGGGAAAAGTCTACATTGGACAAATTTTTGCTACGGGAAAACACAAAAGGATGACTTATTAGAGAAGAGATATTCAAGAACCGGAATAATCACAAAAAAAATTCTCCTCCTACTTCAGAATTAAACTTTGACTTGGGAAATTGGGTGAATAATGCAAAGGTTTCTATTCCAGTGACAGAACTTTCAAAGATACCATCTCAAAGGCCCAAGTTACGAAGTGCCATTCAAGTTACTCAAAGGGAAGAAAAGCCTAGTGACGAACCAGAAGATGAGGAAATTGTATTGAAAAATATGAATTGTTATGTGGGGAATGAAGATCATCTACCATTTTATGTTTCTTTGATAGTGAATGATCACCTTTTACACAATGGCATGCTTGATTCAGGGGCTTCATCAAAGATAATGACCAAGAAAGTCATGGAGCAACTGAATTTAAGGGTATATAGGCCCTATCACAACATATCTTCAATGAATTCTAAAAGAATTGAAGTGTGTAGGATTATTAAAGATTTACAGGTTTTCCTAGCTGCATACCTAGATGATGTTGATTTCGGGTAGCATCGAATGTGCTCTAGCCACGAAAATTGGTGGAGAGGCTAAGGCACATGAGATCTCCAATAACCAGAAATGATTTGGGCAGATTCTAAACAGTTTGGGAGATATTAAAATAATTAATATTTTTAATGGAGTCCCTAACTCTAAACTTAGAGAAAATAAAATATTAATGTGAATTAATATAACACTGTGTTAGAAGGGTCCAAAAGTCATGGATCAAGCTAGAATTAATCTTAGTCATTGATTAAGGACTTAATCTCAGTCGTTGAATTGTCAACGAGAAAAGTATAAAAGGAGGCTTGAGGGTCACTTGGAGAATACATCGAGTTGATCAAGATTTTGATTTTTTGGGGCAGGGTTTGCTGAGGAAGTCGAAAGAGTGATCAGAGTTGCAGTTGAAGGGTGGTGAATACAAAAACAGAGAGGCAAAGATAGTACCAGGAGGATCAGTGCAGAAGCCGGGAGCGAGAGACGCAGAGCCAGCTAGAGGTTCACACAGAACTAGCCAAGAATCACGCAGAGCCAGCCAGGAGCTATGCAGTGCCTCAGAGAGCCAGCGTGGGTGGCACAGAGGCTCTAAGGGTTGACACAGTGCCTCCAGAGGCTAACACAGGGCAAGCTAGGGTGACGTTGGGTAGACGCTAGGCCAGAAAGGGCTGACGCAGTCCCTAGAGGCTGACGCTGGGGTTTTCGTGGGGTAGATTGTAGCTGGGAGCTATCGGAGTATTAATCCGGGGTTTCAACTAGAACATTTGTCTCCGACTGAGAGGTACTACTGCCGAGATTATTCTCTGTTGGGTGAGTCGGTTTTGGCACCCAGATTGTATTCTGAAACTGCTTAATAATTAAAACCCTCAGATAGTTGCACCGGTTTTCCCACATTGGGTTTTTCCGGTGACATTAGTCCAAAAACAACAGTGTCACTTGTGTGCTTGTTTTGTTTTCTTTAGTTGATGATCTGTAACGTGTTGAGCATGTACTTGTATTTATTTTCAGTATTTACATGGTAAATAACTTGTTAATTAATCAAGACAAGTAAGCAGAAATAAATCAAAAAAGTACATGAAGGGTTTCTAACAGTTAGACTTAGAAATTCCAACATGGTATCAGAGGGTGGTGGCAGATCAGAAGAGAACTGAGGACATCAGCCGAGCAAAGTAGTAGCAGCAAAAAATAGCTATCCTGAGTGACAGAAGTTTTTCCTAGCAGAAGAGAAGCAGCAAGGAAGGGTTGACACAGTGCCTACGTCATCAAGTTTGAGTCGGGAAGAGGATCAACACAGTGGCAGAGGGGAGCAGACTCGACCTACGCAGTGCCCAGTCATCTTTCTCATTCAGGAAGGATGGACGCCCGTGGCCAGGAGGTGCGGATTTTGCTGGTGTCGGGATTGCGTAGAGCCTAGAAGCTCTAAACCTTCGATTTGTTGGAGCTTAGGAGGTTGTGGATAAGTTGCAGAGTGAGGCTAGTGGGGTACTGTAGTCAGAACAATACCTAACAGGGCAAGACCAAGGAGGAGGGAGTTTCTACTGACGATTTCTAGCCAAGAAATCTGGATCAGTGGTACAGCTGCACTAACAATCGAAGTGGGGGCATCTCGACATTGGCAGAAGGGTTTCCAGGAGGGAAATCAAAGCTCAGAGGGAGTCACACCAAGAACTACCAGGAGGGAAGTAGGGAAGCAACGAGATGGCAGTGAACGGGGTAAGAGACCAGGACAAACTAGACAGAACCTCAAACTTTGTAGTTTGGAAGGCTAGAATCTTATCTGTTCTAGACATGAACTGTCTCAAGCAATTCGCCTTGAGGTCAATAGTGCTCCCATTTGACCCGGCTGATAACGATAAGTACGAGGATGCAATGGTGAGGGCTAAGAGCATCATCCTTGACGGGGTCAAGGACCATGTAGTACCACACATTGCCGAGAAGAATACAGCAAATGAGATGTGGGAGGCCCTAAAGAAGTTGTATCAGCATACTTCCGTGCAGAGGAAGATGCTACTAGAAAATCAATTGCGGTCATACCAGATGCAGAAGGGAAAACAAATAGACACCTTCCTCGGTAGATTGAAGGAGATCCGGGATCAACTGACTTCCATAGGGGCCATGCCAGATCAAGAATTGATGGTGAGAACAACCTTGAATGCAGTCTCAGAAGACTGGAAGGTGTTTGTCCAAAGCATACTGGGCAGGGCGACCCTTCCAGATTGGGAGGAAATGTGGGCAGCTCTTCACCAAGAAGAGATCAGAAGGCTAAGCAAGGTGGGAAGCAGCGACAAGGGGGTCAGAATCAAGGAGGAGGAGGAGGTGGATGATGCCATAGCATCTGAGGGAAAGCTGGAGAAACGAAAGAAGAAGGACCACTCCAAGGTCAAATGCTTCCACTATGGGGAACTGGGTCATTATGCGACCCAGTGTCCAAGGAAGAAGAGCAAGGGAGAGGCTTCCAAGACCAAGGCTACGCTAGCAAGGGCAAAGAAGGAAGTGGAGACATATGATGACTGTGCCATGAGTGCTCACACGCCACTTGAGAGGAAGTGGGGAGACATCGAGTTGTAGTCAGATGGACTACAGGTGATGGGGGGCAAGATCCTCGAGGTACCTAGCCTCTTGGATTATACCTTGCTACGAGAGCCCCGAAGAGGAGGAGCAATACTAGCGGATGTCAGTAGAGACAGATGCAGATGGAGCGACAGAGTGAGCTACAATGCAGGATTCCCAGAGCAACGTGAGGCAGCAGTCCGAGATGCATGGAGTTGTTGCAGCAACGCAGAGGTCAGAGAAGGGGCACTTGTCAGCGACAGAGGGAGTTTCAGCGTCGAGGGTGTCTCTAGCCTAACAGAGATGTCAAAGTTGGGACATCAATTACTTACTTCTCAGTAACTGAGTTGTAGCGCAGCAGTTAGCAGTGGTAGTGCTATGGGCAGCACGATGCAGCATGATGAGAGGGGTTGCCGTACAGATACAGCAGTGGCAGTGGCAGGGCCATGGGTAGCAGTACATGATGGAGCAGTGCAGAGGATGTTGGGCAGCAGGCCTAACATCAGCACAGGGACTGATGCCGGATGATCACGGTGATGCTCAGTGAGGAGTATTACTAGGGCACAGTCCTCGCTAAGAGGGAGTGTTGATTTGGGGTAGCATCGAGTGTTCTCTAGCCACGAAAATTAGTGGAGAGGCTAAGGCACATGAGATCTCCAATACCCAGAAATAGTTTGGGCAGATTCTAAACAGTTTGGGAGATATTAAAAACAATTTAATATTTTTAATGGAGTCTCTAAGTCTAAACTTAGGGAAAATAAAATATTAATGTGAATTAATATAAAACTATTAGAAGGGTCAAAAAGTCATGGATCAAGCCAGAATTAATCTTAGCCTTCGATTAGGAACTTCATCTCGGTCATTGAATTGTCAACGAGAAAAGTATAAAAGGAGGCTTGAGGATCACTTGAAGAATACACCGAGTTGATCAATATTTCGATTTTCTGGGGCAGGGTTTGCTGAGGAAGTCGAAAGAGTGATCAAATTTGCAGCTGAGAGGCAGTGAATACAGATGCAGAGAGGTAGAGAGAGTACCAGGAGGATCAGCGCAGAAGCCGGGAGAGAGGGACACAGAGCCAGCTAGAGATTCACACAAAGCTAGCCAGGGCTCACGCAGAGCCAACCAAGAGTTGCGCAGTGCCTCAGAGAGCCAGCGTGGGTGACACAGAGGCGAGCTGATGCAGTGCCTCCAGAGGCTGACGCAAGGCAAGCTAGGGTGAAGCTGGGCAGACGTTGGGCCAGAAAGGGCTGACGCAGTCCCTAGAGGCTAACGTTGGGGTTTTCGTGGGGCAGATTGGAGCTGGGAGCTGTCAGAGTGTTTATCCGGGGTTTCAGCCGGAACATCTATCTCCGACTAAGAGGTACTACTATCAAGATTATTCTCTGTTGGGTGAGCTGGTTTTGGCACCCAAATTGTATTCTGAAACTGCTTAATAATTAAAACCCTCAGATAGTTGCACCAATTTTCCCGCATTGGGTTTTTCCAGGGACATTGGTCCAAAAACAACGGTGTCACTTGTGTGTTTGTTTTGTTTCCTTTAGTTGATGATCTGTAACGTGTTGAGCATGTACTTGTATTTATTTTTAGTATTTACATGGTAAATAACTTGTTAATTAATCAAGACAAGTAGGCAGAAATAAATCAGAAAAGTACATGAAGGGTTTCTAACAATTAGACTTAGAAATTCCAACAAATAGAATAATGACTATGGATATTGTTGTGATAGATGTTCTTGATTCATGGGGAATGCTTCTATCAAGAAAATGGGCATCAGATTTAGGTAGTAGCCTTCAAATGGACTTATCAGAAGCCACCATCCCCATTTCTGATAATACCTTTGACAAAGTTGATCGGGAGTTAGAGAAAAGATATCATGTTGAGGATCCAAGGAAACCTAACAATGAGATTATCTATAGATCATGCCAGACAGGAAGTGATGTAGCGTTGATAAATTTTCTTCCCACTAATAGAACAGATTCAAAACGAAGAAATTGTGCGTAGCTCAAAAAGCTTGGGTACTTCAAATCTTCCATCAAAACATTTTCAAGACAACGCAGTAGGATTGACAGTAATTGCATCATCATCACCATCGCAACTAACCAAGAAGAAAAGAAAAAAGATATAAAAAATGAACCACCAGTTTTGAGCAAAATCAAACCTCAACGCATCGATAGTCGAAAAAGGAAAAGGAAGAGGTTTGGTATATATGATGGCCACAAACTGATTAACATTGGGGCAAGTCATAGTCCCAAGATAGTCAGAATTGGACAAGGCACATCAAAGAAGGAACCTATGGATTTGCTTATGAGTAGGCAGGTTCTCAAGATGGATTTCACCGAAGACATCTGATGCCATGGGGCATCTTTTTGTATCATATTTCTAACCTTATCTCTTGTCATTTTTGTTTAATTATTTTTATGTCATGAATAAATTATCATTTATGCTCTTAGAATAAATTTCAATTTCTTCATTTCAGTACTTGATTTTGTTTGATGATATTTTGAATGGATACTGTTGATATATGTCTTTTGTCGGTGGATGTAGATTCCAAGTTCTTGCACACTATCACTTCATATCTAGCATGCATCCCCATATGGACCCAAATGTTGACCACTGGAGTGGCACCTGATGATTATATGAAGACTCCATGCCCAAGGATGATCCAAAGGACACTTGTATCATCAGATATAATCGGTCAACAGAGTTTCTTAACTCTACTTCGAATTTTCATCATCTTTCTTGTACCCAGGTTCCACAACCTGTGGGGAATTGCAATAAGTGATACTAGTAATGATGAGTTTTGAGTCTGTAACAGGCATAGGATGTTGGGACTCGATCAGCAAATGAGTACACCTTGGGGTGTTTTCTTTTATCTTGTTAATTATCCCATCTTTTTTAAAGGCAGATAATTTTCTACGTTTTTTCACTCACTTTTTACCCCAAAGTCGGGGCGATGGTTTCAAGGTTGAGCCCCTAACACATCTTAATATCTAGAGTCGATGAATATTACCATACAAGATCACACAAAAATTCGTGGAATTTTCTTAGGTCTAAGTAGTCATTTTTTAATTTTATAGATTTTTCGCACTGCGGAAATTGCAAATAATATTGTATTTGAATTGTAATAAGTGTAGTCTAGAGAAGTTGTATGGGGTATGAGTAATCAAAATTACACCTATCACCCTCAACTTTCTACTATGACACACTTTGAGGGGTTAATAATGTGTTTTGGACCCTCAAAATCCACATTTCCTAAGTTTAGTGGAAATTGTGGCATTTAATTAGGCTAGAATTAAATAAAATGGATAGAAATAAATTATTCCATGTGACAGAATGACGTGGAAATGACTTGGAAATTATTTTAAGCCAAAAAGTTGAGTCAAAGGACATGTGGATGATGACTAAGCACATTGCATCATAAATACACCATTATTTCATTAAAAACGAATTTCCCAGAGATAAAACAACAGTTGCACATGTCGAAAATCGAATTTATTAGAGGAGCCCATGCACTAAAGGAATATTCTATGGAATATTTGGACTAAGGATTTCATGGGGCGTTCTCTCACTGTTAGGTCGAGTGCTTCTACACTTAGCACTTCACTATGGAGGATTACGAGTTTCACTTGGAGGAGATCACACAGTTCCTGGGATCTGCGCAGAGCATCTTTGGGATCATCATCTGAGGTGGCAACACTTGGTCCAAGTTTGATTTGGTTTGACTCGAGTTATCTCATTTCTTTGGTTCACTCAGGGATATGTTTACTATGGCATTTAGAGAAATCAATTTTCCTTGGTTGCCACATGAGGAATTCGATTTGTCTTGGTACAAAATCATCCCCACTTGGAACTCGACTTGCTCTTTCTTGGGATTTGCTCCAAGTTTAGTCCTCACATGCATTCTTCCTTGGGATTTGTTGCCAACTTTTTATATAATGAGGTTATGGGCTCTCATATGGTATCATGTTATGAGCTATTGGGGTTGAAGAAACTTTGTCATTTTGTATTTGCACATTTTCTTAATATAATCAAGACTTTGGGACTATCTGGCTAGTGTTCTCTTAGTGTTATGACGTGATGTTCTTTCATGCTATTGCTATTGTGTTTAATTTCTTTTGCATATTGATTTAATATTAGTTTATACTTGTCGTCTTGCTTATATTGATATGTGCAAGTTATTTTGCATATATCATTGATTTAGAGTAGTATTCTAGGGATTAGTTTGCCAATTCATTTTCGGAAGAATGTTTAGTCTATCTTATTCATTATATTTCTCTAATCCTTTGTAAAATAATACTTGTTCAAGTCTATAGGAAAGATCTTTTGTATTGTGTGCAAAAATCTATCTGGAAGTGGGAGAAATCTCAATTAGATCAACTCACTCCTAGAGTCAAAGCGATCCAAGACTCAGCCATTTTTTCGCTCTAAATCTTCCATCTAACGAAATACAAGGGAGAGTTTTCTTACTCTATAGCTACTTGATCATCCATTTACATTTAAAATACTTATTTGATTCTAGCACTTTCAAAGTTATAATTGGCTATTTCAAAGAACCAAGTTATGGCTAGTCGAAGAGAAGAGTTTGCTCATACTCTTTGGCTTAGTGTCTTGTAGATTATTTTGTAACATATTTTGTAGTTTTCATGAACTAATATTTGTTGCGTTGTTGTATCCATTTCTATCATGTTCTCTTGCAGCTACTTGCGGGATTCATCATCAAAAAACTACTTACAAGTTTGCATGCAACACCTTGGGGCTAGAATTTAGTGACTACTTCCACCTTTAGGCCATGTTCTTCCTGAGGGAGGCCGAGTTCTTTTGGTCATCTCTTTCTCTTTCTTAGTCGTGGCCATAGAAAGGGCTTACCCTCTCTTCTCCTTCTTCAAAATCTAAATTTTGTTGAGCCTATTTGGGCCTCAAATTGCAAAAAGTTTTAGCTTGGAAACGTCTATGGTTTGAAGTCAAATTGTTAAAACTTTCATTGGATTTTAGAGAAAACTTCATTTCATTTTCCTCCTTATAATATCTAATATAATTTCTGATTTTGGGAGCGTGGGTGTTACCCATTGTTATCCCATCTCTCCACTTGGCAGCTTGATCTTTGATCTATTTTATTTGCATGCATCTCATTTAATTGGAGAATTAGCACAATCATGCATTACACTCATTACGCATCTGTTTTAGTTTGATTTACTACATGTTTTAAGTACATAACAAGTTCAGCTTTTTTTGCATAAAAGCAGCGTTTACTTGATCTTATTTGGCTTGAACATAGTTCCAAGTTTACTTATGTTTCACCATTAAACAAATCTTACATGCATCAAGTATTTGGGCAAATTTTCTCCATAAAGTAAGTGTTATGCTCTTGACCTGCAAGAAGATACCAAAATACCAAATATGCGAAGAAATATACCCAGAATACAGAACAATAAGAAATAACAAGAAGTATTTTATTATTCAGAAAGGAAAGCAATGTTCACTTGCCTCTTCGAGGGGGCAACCTCCAATAGCGCTGGGCTCAATTACAAAATAAGACACGATGCTCCTCGAGGGGAGTCTCTATCCTTTATATAGGATTCATAGATGCAATACCATGGGTCAATACCATGGTTCTTATTAATGCCATCTATCTAATACCATGGCCCATTTCCAACTAATTGTGGTCCCTTCTTTAAATGCAGGTCAACCACTTACAATTATTAATATGGGCTTTATTGACTCTATACTTAACTATAACTATGACTCAACCCTATTACATAAATAAGGGGGTTAGGGTTGGACCCTAACATGCCGTCCTCCATAAAAATAGCCTTGTCCTCAAGGTTGAAGCTGCGGAAACTGCTGAAGGACAATGGTTGGTTCCCAGATCACATCTTTTGGAGATGTGTCTTTCCACTTGACAAGGACTTCCTTGATCGTGCAGCCGCGCAGGTGTCATTCTCACATGTCAAGACCCTGTTCAAGTTGGAGCCAGATTGAACCTTCTTCATCCAATTCCAGTACACTGGTTTGAATTCGGCAATGGTTCCCAATCACTTTCTTGAGGCATGAGAAATGGAAGACTGGATAGATTTTTGTCGTGGGTGGCAAAGCTAGCTTGTAGGCTACTTCTCCGATGCGCTGAAGTACTTGATACAGTCCGTAGAATTTTGGAGATAATTTCTGACAACCCTTGTCTTTGAGTGATGTTTGCTTATATGGTTGCAACCTCAAAAATACCTAATCCCCTTCTTAAAATTTGTGTTTTGAACGATGTTGATCTGCTTGTTGCTTCATGTGGTTTTGAGCTTGATGGAGATTTTCTCTGAGGTGGGCCAGCATGGTTGTGCGGTTCTGTAGGAGTTGATCCACTGCTTGTACCTTCGAGCATCCCTAGATATAAGAAGTAGGTGAAGGAGGGAGTTGACCATAAACTGCTTCATATGGAGTCATTTTGGTGGTGGCATGATAGTTAGTGTTATACCACCATTCCGCTAGAGGTAACCACTGTACCCATAGATGTTGCTATTCTGAAGTGAAACACCTAAGGTAGGTCTCCAGACATTTGTTGACTACTTCAGTTTGACCATCAGTTTGGGGATGATAGGAACTATTGAGTTGTAGTTGGGTACCTTGTAGCCTGAAGAGTTCCTGTCAAAAGTTACTGGTGAAAATCGGATCACGATGAGACACAATGAAAGTGGGCATGCCATGCAATTTGAAGATCTGGTCCATGAAAGATTGAGCCACCAAAACCGGTGTAAAAGGGTGGGGTAGGGTGCAAAAATGAGCATACTTAGAAAGTCTGTCCACAACCACCATGATGACTGACTTGTTGCCTGAATTTGGAAGACCCGTAATGAAGTCCATAGAAACCTCCATCCAAATTGAGGCCAGGATGGGCAATGGCTGTAATGTGCCTGGGGATTTGACTGTTTCTCCTTTGTGGCGTTGACATACGTCACACTCAGCTACAAAAGTAAGAATGTCCTTTTTCATGCCTGTCCAAAAGAATGAACGTTGAGTGCGAGCATAAGTCTTTTGAAAAACTAAATGGCCTGCAGTGGGAGATGAGTGCAACTCCGCCAAAATGCGACTTTTGAGGGTGGATGTTGGTGATATCACGACTCTGTCCTTGTAGCAAAGAATCTCATCCTACCAAGAGTAGCCTGTTGTGGAATTTGGATCCACTTGCAATTTATTAATGAGTTGGGAGAGCAAAGGATGTGAAAACCATTCCTTGTGAGCCTCTTCAATCCATTCTGGAATGAGAAGGGAGATTGCGAGCAGGGTGCTTTCCTCCTCAAATTGGCGTGATAAAGCATCTGCTATGACATTTTCGCGCCCTTTCTTGTAAATTATCTCATAATCATATCCCAACATTTTGGCGAGCCATTTATTTTGTTGTGGCAAGGATAGGTGTTGCTCCAAAAAATATTTAAGGCTTTGATGATCTGTGTGGATTTGGAAACGCCACCCCAATAAGTATGGTCGCCAGGTATCTACTGCATGTAAGATGGTCATCATCTCCTTCTCATAGGTAGATTGTCCTAGATTTGTCCCACTTAGTTGTTGGCTAGTGAAGGCCAAGGGTCGACCTTCCTGCATTAAGAACGCCCCAATACGCGTACCTAAAGCATCACATTCAATCACAAAAGATTTGGTGAAGTCGGGTAGTGCTAATACGAGAGTGGAACACATGGCATGTTTGAGAGCTATAAATGCCTGTTGCGCTTCATCATTCCAAAGAAATGAATTTTTCTTGAGAAGGTGAGTGAGGGGTCTAGCAATGCAACCATAATTGCGGACAAATTTGCGATAGTAGCCCGTGAGACCCAAAAATCCTCTCAAGCTCTTCAAGGTCTTTGGTTGAGGCCAATCCTGCATTGCTTGGATCTTTTTGGGGTCCACCCTGACACCTTCACGCCCCACAATGTGGCCCAAATACTCGACTTCTTCCATGCCAAAAAAGCACCTGGACATCTTGACAAACAATTTATACTTCCGGAGCAGTTGCAAGAGCAGATCTACTTGTTGAAGATGTGTGGCCCAGGGGCGGCTGTAGATGAGGATGTCATCAAAGAAAACAAGGACAAATTTTCTGAAATATGGTTTGAGCAGGTGGTTCATGAGGCTCTGAAAAGTGGATGGGGCATTACAAATACCAAATGGCATGACCAGGAATTCATAATGGCCTTCATGAATTCGGAAAGCAGTCTTTGGAATGTCTACTTCTTTCATGCGAATTTGGTGATAGCCCGAGCGAAGGTCGAGCTTAGTAAAGAATTGAGCCCCATTTAGTTCATCCAGCAAATCATCGACAACCGGGATGGGAACTTTATCTTTGACCATCAGCTTGTTGCGAGCCCTGAAGTCTAGACACATACGCCATTCCCCATCTTTCTTGAGCACCATGACCACAGGCAATGAATAAGGACTAATGCTAGGACAAATGACGCCTGCTTCTAGGAATTCCTTGATGATTTTTTCAATTTCATTCTTTTGGGCGAACGGATATCTATATGGGCGCACATTTGGTGGTTGGGCTCTTGGGACCAAAGTAATGCTATGATCATGTTCCCCTCTCGAGCGTGGAAGCTCATGAGGCTTGTCAAAGACCGGCAGATGGTTGTTTAAGATTTGTTGCATCTCAAGATGAATATGAAGAGAAGCTGGTTCGAAGGCTTGGATGGCATTAAATTGAGCTATAACTCCATGGTGGCCCTTTTTTAACAATTTTTCCATCCTATGCGAGTTGATGATAGAGGGAGCACCCGCCTGGAGTCCACGGAGGGTATGTGTGTGGTTGTTCTGCTTAAAGCTCATATATAACTCCTGGAAATCCATTATGATTGGGCCGAGTATGTGGAGCCATTCAGCACCCAAGACAATGTCACATCCTCCCATGTGTATGGCAAACATGTGGGTCTTTAGCTGATAATCCCCCATTTGAAGTTTGACATTTTCACAGCGGCCTTCACATTTCATTGTCCCCCATCAGCAATTTGGACCTGGAAGTTAGTGACTGCTCTAACAAAACAATGCACTGCTTCAGCGATTCTTTGATGGATAAAGTTATGCGTACTGCCACTATCAATCGAGACTACTACAGGGCGATGCATGATAAAACCTCTGATTTTGAGAGTTTGGGGAGAAGAAATCCCTGCCAAAGCATGAAGCGAGATAACTGGTTCGTCAGGTGTAGCTGGGAGCGCATTGTCCGGCTGGTTGTCCTCATCTTCCTCCTCTGGTTCCTCAAATGGTGGGGCTTCCTCCGATGAACTGTGATCAGTAGCATCAATTTGAAAGAATTTGGGTTCCTTGCATTTATGCCCCAGGGAGTATTTCTCATCACAGTAGTAACACAATCCTTGCTTTCTTCTTTCCGCCATTTCCGTTGGTGACACCTTTTGAACTTTAAGTGTTTGGGTGGTGCTTGGAGCCTGGGTGGGGCAACCCTTGGCTATGAAATTTGGACGAGTCGACTGGGCTGCTAACGCGCGTTCTACTTCACAAGCTATCTTGCAAGCATCCAGCCATGAGATTGGGTGTTGCAGTCGGACGTGGGCTTGTATGGCTTCTTTGAGACCACTGACAAAACATTCCAAGTAGAACTCATCTCGTAGACCTCCTGTGCGAAAGGCTAAGGCTTCAAACACTGTAATATATTCTTGCATTGTTCCTGTCTGTCGGAGCTTAGTAAGACGACCCAAAAAATTAGATTCATGGTCGAAGCAATCCGTAAGGGCTTTTGAGAATACCTGCCAAGTCAAGGGATTTCCATAGCAACGTTGATGCCACTACCACCATTGCCATCTTTCGTTGTCCAAGTACATGCTACCCACACTTAGCTGAGTCGCATAATCTCTGATGTGATTCAATGTGAAATATTGCTCCATTTGTGCTAGCCATGTGGCCGAATGAGAGCCATCAAATTTATACATGTCCAGCTTGGGTGGTCACGATTGGGACTGTTGGTGGTTTCCAAAGAGGTGAAGAGAATGGCTAGACTCGCCCTCAATGTTTTCATTAAAAGCATATGCCTCCGATTGTTCCCCCGACTTGCCCTTTGTCATTGTGTCAGCTAAGGTCTAGATCGTCTTCAGTAATGTGTCCAACTTTTGTTCAAGGGTGTCGATCTTCTCATTGGCCATAGCTTGAGCTCTGGTTTGTACCATGCACCGATCCGGTGCACTTGTCGTTACTGCGAAAAAAATAAAATTTGGGACCACCCGAAATTTTGACGCTAACAAGTGAATGGTACCACCTTGCTCAACTCGTCGACCTGATTCTTATGGGCTAAGTCTCCTATAAGCGTCCCGAGAGGGTCTCAGAAAAAGAGTTTTAGTCCTCGCTTAGGAATACCGCAGTAGCCGAATCCCAAAAAAGTAAATTCTGCCCAATGTCTTGCGAGAATCACACCCAGGTATAGGGGCCCAAACAAATAGTCAGATCTGTCGGCTAACCCTCAACTGCAAAGTCTGAGTAGGAATGTGGCAGTGATCAAACCCCTGCTGCTAGATCTGAATGGTGGATCTGATTATGGCAACGACTAGATCTGAATAGCGGATCTGATAGATCTTATTGTCGGATCTGATAGATCTGAATGGCGGATCTGAGAGATCTGAATAGCGAAACTGATTGTTGCAGCTGCAACAGAACCCCACCTGCTAGATTTGATCTGGCAAAGATGATGCGTGATCTAGAGAGAGACAAGGGAACTATGGTCTCAAGGAGTGTCAGGTGCTACAGATCGCAATATACATAAGGGTCTGACAGTAGTACTCGACCCAATCTTTCACAGCACTAACCAAGGAGGATCAACCGTACCCCTAGCCGTACAACCCGACTACCCTATTGTACGCGCGAGTAATCCCCTCGAGTGTTGTTCTCGGCGTACTGTAGCAACAAGACGGCCGACAGTTTATCTATGGCAAGGTTTCAAGAGAGCCTAGGGGGCTTCCTATATACCCAGAGGGTACTTGGAAGACAGTCAATGTGCGGTTCTGTCTAATGCGCTACTACTCGAAGGGGTACCCACAGGGGTTACAAGGGAGTCCAACAAGCGTGACCACCTCTTGTATTTCCTGCATGCATGCCTCCCCAATTCCGCAGGTTTATGAGCTCAACGACAGATACCGTGGTTTAAAGACGTCGGAACACGTCTCTAGCCAAGAAAAAAAATTGCTAAAAATGGAGATCCCACCAACCCTAGAAAGTGCTCTGATAGCACTTGTTATGCTCTTGACCTGCGAGAAGATACCAGAATACCAAATATGCGAAGAAATATACCCAAAACACAGAACAATAAGAAATAACAGCAAGTATTTTATTATTCAGAAAGGAAAGCAATGTTCACTTGCCTCTTCGAGGGGGCAACCTCCAATAGAGTTGGGCTCAATTACAAAATAAGACATGATGCTCCTCGAGGGGAGTCTCTATCCTTTATATAGGATTCATACATGCAATACCATGGGTCAATACCATGGTTCTTATTAATACCATCCATCTAATAGCATGGCCCATTTGCAACTAATTGTGGTCCCTTCTTTAAATGCAGGTCAACCACTTACAATTATTAATATGGGCTTTATTGACTCCTTATTTAACTATAACTATGACTTGACCCTATTACATAAATAAGGGGGTTAGGGTTGGACCCTAACAGTAAGATTCTATTTCATGTCAAGCAAGTACATTTCAAGTTGAATTTAATTTTCATTATTTGGTAAATTTACTTACATGCCCCAAGCATCACTAAAACTTACCCCCAACTTAAGTTGGTTGAATAGACATTTTAGGAACCCTCTACCTCTATTGACTCCTAACTATGAGATCCAAATCTTTGAGCGAGGGTGAGGTCTGAGGACTAGAGTTCAATTGTAACTTTGCTTTAATGCTAGCTAATAAAATAAACCAATAACATTATTTCATCATATTTGTTTTACTTGCAAAGTTCTTAAATTTCTTGCTATCTTGATGGTGAAAAGTCTCACATGCAAATATTATGTCAAGAAGCATTTTGCATGCAAGCATCGTAATCTCTTAATTTTGCAACAAGTTTAGTTCACCTTTCTTGCGCTGAAGCTTAATTACATATTTCCATTTTGATGGTCATTGATCTCACTTTCAAGTACTCTTATATTGTTGCAAATTTAATTGCATGTTGGTATCTTGGTCTAACATTTGAGTTCTTTTTATCATCTCATTCTCATAAGTAGATTTCTAATTGTATCATTTTGAGCAAGATAGTTTTACATGCTTTGATTTATAAACTTGTTCATCTTAAAAGCATTTATAATACCTTGTGCTAACAGTTTATTGTTTCACTTATCAGCATTACTTTGGCTTTCCATTTGAAAGCATTTCACTTCATTTTAAGAAAACACAATTTCATTTATTAAGAGAAATACTTTGAAGGCACTAGTTGTTTATATGTTTCATGCTTATCTTATGTATTGATGGTTATTGCTCATATCAGTTTTTGCTTATAAATATTAAAAAGTAATCTATTTGACTTTTAACAACTCTCCTAGAAACTCACATATTTAACTTAATTTTACTTTAGAGACTGTTACCGCTCAAACCAGCAGGGGACCTAAAGGGGTTTCCTAAGAGGGAAACTGCTAGGTCAAGGGCAACGGTGGAGGCTTAGCCCACTGTCACCACAGCTAAGTCTCCCTGCTCTTTACGAACTTTCACCAATGGGAGGAGTCCCGGTAGTGTAGGGATCACTTTGTAAAGTAGATGTCAATGGATAGGTGAGAAGTGACCCTGAAAACCCTTTCCCAAGGATGGAGTGAAGAATGGAACTTACTTGCTCTTTAAGCAAGGGACTTGGTCCACCAAGGGTAAGGGGTGAGGATTGGAGGGTTGAGGGAGAAAGGATAAGCTTATAGATGAGTTTCTCAATCCCTATAATCCTTGGAAACTTGGATTCCCAAATGGTCCTTGACAAATAGTCTTTATTGAGAAGTGGGACCACACAGGACCAAATAGACCCAACGCAGGTTCGGGGCCGGAATGCACCAACCAATGATGTTCCTATTCTGGACAAGGTGAGGGGAAAGGACCAAACAAGAATATTTACTTTGAAAGCTTGAATTGATCCTATTGATGTCTAGCCTTGGGGATGCCTAGGAAAAATTCGATGCTAGAGCTAGGGCTTGGGATTCTGGGAGATTCCATCGTTAGAATTGCCTCAAATTTGGAGAAGAGGGAGGGGACCCACCTGTGCAGTGGCTTGTAGGAGATCGAAGTTTTTCCTTGGGTCAATTCTCGAAAAATATGGTTCCCTAAGTGACCTAATGGGGCTAGACTTGGGAAAAAATGGGAAAATGGTAAATACTTTTGTATTATTTATTGAGCTTCATTGCTCATTGTAAATCAATTTCAATCCATTCATTGATTAAGGTGAAGACAAAGCCCAAGCAAGAACAAGAGCAAGAGCAATCACCGAAGGCTGTTAAAGCTATCTTAAGAAGTCATGGGGTCCTCAGCACACTTCCCTGCTGAAGACAAACTCCGTGAGAAATCTGATTATCACAGATGGAATATGTCTCTCGTTCTAACATTAGAAGAGCAGGAAGTGTTGGACCATGAGAGAGGTAGGATTGTTGAGCCTCCATCAAATGCATCCGCTGCTGCTAGGAACAAATGGACCAAGGGAGAAGTCAAAGCAAGAAAGATCATCTGGGACTCTATCGACAAGCGCCTGGCGCCTTATGTTTCCGAGCTGACCACCTCCAAGGAAATCTACTATAGACTAGTGAGTTTATTTAAAGTTAATGATGCAAATCAATTTTTGTTCCTTATAAATAAGCTGAAGGAAATTAAGAAGGGCAAAGATGAGAGAATGCAAGCATATTTCTTGAGGATCACTGAGATCAAGAACGATCTCCTATTTATTGGGGAAGTAATTCCTAACAGGGAAATGACACTCACAACTCTTGGAGGACTGCCACCGAAATGGTATATATTCATGACTACTCTTCTCAACAATAATTTAATTCCTGGATTTGAGGAATTGATGGCCAGATGCATTCAAGAAAAAACAAGGATGGAAGAGCAAGAAATGCTCGTACTTAAAAGTCATCCCTCTGCCTTTTCTTCTCATGCTAAAAGAAGAAACAATTCCGGGGCTAAATTCAAACAAAAGGCTGGACCGAAGGGTGGAAGAAAAGGACAATGTTACAATTGCAATAAAATGGGCCACTATGCGAGGGAGTGCCCTGATAAAAGGGACTCACACCATGACGATGATCAAAATTACTCTCAAGGCAATCAAAGGAATGGCAAGTCCAATGGCAGAGGTAAAAGAAGGACACTTGATGATGCTGAAGGACACATTGCACCCAGAGGAACCTTCCGGGAAGTGAGAGGCCGAACAGGTATCAGGGATACCTGACCATCATGAGCACGATCATCCAAAATGAGCCTTCGTCATTCACGGACGCTATGCTATGACCGAGGAATATGAGTCCATCATGAAAATCAATGTTTGGGATGTGGTCCCCAGACCCCAGGACAAAGCAGTTGTCACTTTGAAATGGCTTTACAAGATAAAGCATGCAGTTGATGGAAGTGCGGAAAAGTATAAGGCTCGTTTTGTCGCTCGTGGCTTCTCTCAGAAGGAAGGTATAGACTATGACGAGATATTTGCACCTGTTGCCCGATATACCACCATCTGCTTGATCATAGCCCTTGCTGCTTTGCAAGGATGGAACCTACATCAAATGGATGTCAAGACTGCGTTCTTGCATGGTTCAATCAAAGAGGAAGTCTATGTGGAGCAACCTGAAGGATTTGAGATTCATGATCGAGAATCTCATGTGTGCGGGTTGAAGAAGGCCCTCTATGGGCTGAAGCAAGCACCCCGAGCGTGGTATGAAAGGATCGATAGCTACTTGATGAAGCTGGGATTCACTAGGAGTGAAGCCGACCCTAACCTTTACTTTAAGGTTGAAGATGACAGTCCTCTCATACTAGTGTTCTAAGTTGACGACCTCTTTCTAAGAGGGGCAGACCCTCTCATTCACAAATGTAAGAGGGAGTTGGCTTCTGAGTTTGAGATGAAGGACCTAGGACTGATGCACTATTTCCTAGGACTAAAAGTATGGTAGAAGCCAGGGGAGATTTTCTTATCTCAAGGAAAATATGTGGTGAAGATATTGGAGAGATTCGGTATGGTGGACTGCAAGCCCGTAACTACCCCGATGGAGCTTGACTTCAAGAAGTTAAGAGGTAGTACTGCCGGACCCGTTTTATGAAATGCTACAAAGTATCATCAACTCATCGAAGCATTGATGTTCTTGGTGAACTCTCGTCCGGATATATGCTTTGCAGTCAACACGTTGAGTCAACATATTGTTGAGCCTCACCATACACATTGGATTGGTGCCAAGAATCTGTTGAGATATCTTCGTGGCACAATCACTCATGGGTTGAGATACACTGCCAGAGATGTGAGACTACTTGGATATACCAATGTTGATTGGGCAGGCAGTGTGGTGGACCGAAAGAGCACTTCTGGGTGTTGTTTCTCTTTGGGATTTGCCTCGATATCATGGATGAGCAAGAAGCAAAAGTCGGTGGCTTTGAGCACCGCCGAGGCAGAGTACATTGCTGCTAGTATGGCCTCTTGCAAGGCAGTCTAGTTGCAAAAGCTCTTCAGTGAGCTGTTTGGATTTACATTGGATACCACCGTGATCTTGTCTGACAACCAGAGCGGGAGTCGTTTATCAGAAAACCCCGTATTTCATGATCGCTCCAAGCATATCGATATCAGGTACCACTATATTCGAGATATGGTGAAGCGGGGAGCAATAAGGCTCCAACATATCAATACAGATGAACAAGTCACCGACATTTTGACGAAGCCCCTAGGAAAGGTCAAATTCTTGACTTTCCGAGAACGACTTGGTGTCGTTCAGAGACCCTCTTATGAGGGTCGAGTATGATGTATTGAGCTCTGGGAGCTCCAGGGGGCACGGGGTACTTCTTGGAGCGACATGTGACCACAGGGCGACTCACCATCCCCTAGTGGTGCACTATGTACAGGGTGAAAGGTTCAACCTTCCCCTGTGACACCCCGTGGCGACTGTGGAACAGGATGATTAGTTCTCTTGTGGGCCAGGATGATTAGTTCTCCGTGGTGATTGTGGAACAGGATGATTAGTTCTCCTGTGGGCCAGGATGATTAGTTCTCCGTGGTGTCTATTGGACAGGATGATTCGTTCTCCTGTGGACAAGATGATTAGTTCTCTTGTCGAGGCATCCTACTCATGAAGTCTGGGACTCATGGGAAGTACCTCTCATCAGATCAATGAGCAGGGAAATGAGGTTAGGGACCATAGTAGTACTATCGATGGATGCATCGTTGTATCTACCGTACTCCCTATGCTAGGATGACCTCCATTGATCTGGGATCAATGATACTGATATGGGATCAGTGAGAGTGTTATGACACACTCTGAGACTGACTTCGGGTCAGTGGAGGATGGTATGATACATCCTCGATCATTTCTTCTTCTTCATAGTTCGAGCAGAGCAGAGCAGGACCAAGCTGTGTAGGGCAGTGCATTTGATGGTTGGGATAGTAGCGACGGTCAAACGGATTGCAGATGGAGTTCTCCCTAGTTGAGAGGGACTGTTAAATTTGGCAAGTAGGGCCAAACTCCATGTGGGTCACCTTATTTATGGTTTCTGATATTTTACCTAGGTTCCTCTTGTCGAGAGGTGTAGGATTGATCTAAAGATCATCCGATTCCGACAAGTATTTATGGAGATATGAATTTATTTCTAATTACTTGACAAATTGTCAAGGTCGGCCAGCAACTAAGTGTGTGGCACACATGCCCAGCGTTTCATATAAATAGAAGAGAGGTTGAGTCATTTGCAACTCATCTCATCACTCATCTTCTCTCTCTCCTACGCATTAGATGAGCCTCTCTCTCTCACACGTGTGGCTGAAGAAGGAAGACGCAGATTTCTGGTTAGGGCAACATTGACTTGGGTTGACCTAGCTGCAGGTGGGCAGATTGGATAGTGTTGACCAGCGTGGAGGCTTTCTTGACTGCAGATTGGGTTGGGCAACCTCTCCTAGGCTAGCCGCAGTTCTGTTCAGCAACTTTGACTAGGTTTGACCACCCCTTTGACTAGCGTTGACTGTCAAGGAGCTATTGCAGGTTTGACCAGACTTTGACCAAGTGTTGACTGCTGTTTGACTAAGATTTGTGGACTGTTTTGGGCTGCTAAAGACAGTTGTTGAAGACCAAGTTCTTCAAGTTGACTAGAAGTCAATT
Source organism: Pinus tabuliformis (assembly GCA_031772625.1). NCBI lineage: Eukaryota > Viridiplantae > Streptophyta > Pinopsida > Pinales > Pinaceae > Pinus > Pinus tabuliformis. The sequence continues at coordinate 1,235,939,511 of CM062805.1, read as the reverse complement.
CGAGGCTGTTTTGATCAAGTTTGACTGCACTGATTTAGGACTTTCTGCTGCCGTTATAAAATTACAGAATTCTGCATTGTACTATTTCTCTCTGTTGAACTATTGAAGATAAAAGAAGATTTGATCAAAGGGTTTCCCCGCATTGGGGTTTGTCCCTGGCTAGCCGCCACATCTTGTGTCTCTTGTCTTGGCTTGTTTTCTGTCGATCTTTTAATGTTCTATCTGCATTTTACTTTATGTTTATGTGATCGCTAATCTGTGGCTAATAAGAAGAAAAGAAGTAAACTGCTCTAAGCATAGAACATACCATAATTTAACATAGTTAGAGGACAAGGGGTATGATGTACACTTCGTGGGGAAGAAAGTGTATGTCAAACACTCTAGCTGGAAGAAGGTGAGACAGATTGGAACTCGAAGCAATAGGTTACACAGGTTGCAGCTTGATTCTCCAACAATATTGATAGATGGTGAGAATAGCAGTGGGAAGAAGCTAAACGAACTATGGCACATGAGGATGAGACATTTACAGCATGGAGCACTTAGGATGCTCAGAGAAATTGTAATAGGAGTTCCAGTTCTCAGCACAGAGCACGATGATGTGTGTAGAGGATGCATACTTGGGAAATACGCAAAGGCAACATTTCCTAGAAGTGTTAGCAGAGCAAATGGCATGTTGGGATTGATACACTAAGATATTTGCAGCCCTATGTCTGCTAGAGCTCTTAGCGATGGTGAATATTTCATCACCTTTATCGATGATCATTCCAAGAAGACCTAGATATATTTCTTAAAGACCAAAGATGAGGTCTTTGATTGGTTCAGAGAATTCAAAGCTCTCGTAGAGAATGCGACAGGGAAAAAGATCAAGGTGCTATATTCAAATAATGGTGGAGAATACACAGATAAAGACTTCACAGACTTCTGCGTGAAGGAAGGCATCAAAAGAGAATGGACAACTCCATATAATCCTCAATAGAATGGAGTAGTGGAGCGAAAGAACAGAACAATAGTTGGGGCTGCAAAGGCTATGCTGTATGACCAGGATTGGCAAAGGCATGCAACACAGCGGTGTACATTCAAAACAGAACACCTCATAGAGCATTGGGGAAGAAAATGCCAGAGGGGGTCTTCATAGGAAAGAAGCTTGAAGTAAGTCATTTGAGGATATTCGGGAGTGTGGCTTACTGCCACATACCAGATGAAAAGCGCAGTAAATTGGATCAGACTACAGAGAAGGGGTTCCTTGTAGGGTATAGCAAGACCTCAAAGGCATACAGGATCTACATTCCTAGCAACAGGAAGATTGTAGTAAGGCAAGATGTAAAATTCATGGAAGACAGAGCTTTCAGAAGATCTGGAGAAATGCCTGTAAGTGATCAATCAGCAAAAGTTTTGTTAGTCCAACAGTAGGGACAGCGAGTGGGACAAGCAGGAGGACAGTCACAAGGATCGAGTACCAAGACCAGTACCATTATCTCCTCAAGGGAAGGAGATCCAGGGAGTTCTCAGTAGACATATCAATAGGAACACGAGGAGGAACTGATTGAACCTCCCACCACCAATGGTAGAGCCAGTAGAGAAGTGCATCAGACCTTGAGGGACGCAGAGGAGTTTGTTGAAGCTCCTAGGACAGACAAGAGATAGCACAGACAGCCTGATAGATATCAAGCATTGGTAGTTCAGGTTACAGAACCCTCCAGCTTTCACGAAGCCGCACAACATCAGGTGTGGGTGGATGCCATGGTAGAAGAATACAGTTTTATCATGACAAATGATGCCTGGGAGGTAGTGCCTAGACCAAAAGACAGATCAGTTGTAGGTTCCAGATGGATCTACAAGATCAAGTACGCTGCAGATGGTAGTGTAGAGAAGTACAAGGCTAGATTCGTGGCAAAGGGGTATGCATAGAAGGAAGGGATAGACTACGAGGAGACCTTCGCCCCAGTTGCCAGATATACCTCTATCAAATCTGTTATATCCCTAGTAGCGCAGTTGGGATGGGAGATTCCCCAAACGGACGTCAAGACAGCATTCTTGAACGAGGTGATAGAAGAAGAGGTGTATATAGAGTAGCCTGAAGGCTTCGAAACTCATGAGAAGCACACTCATGTGTGCAGGTTAAAGAAAGCCCTATATGGGCTCAAACAGGGACCCAGGGCATGGTATGGTTGAATTAACAATTATTTGCAATAGTTGGGATTCATCAAGAGTGATGCAGATCCCAATATCTACCACTTGATGGTGGAGAATGAGCCTCTCATTCTAGTTTTGTATGTAGATGACTTGTTTTTGACAAGATCATCAAGGCTTATAAAGGACTTCAAAAGGAACCTTGAAGCAGCATTCGACATGAAGGATATGGCGTTGATGCAGTACTTTATAGGATTTGAAGTATGGCAGAAGAATGGGGAGATCTTCCTTGGGCAAGGGAGATATGCTACAGATATTCTGAAGAGATTCAAAATGCAAGATTGTCGACCCATGGTGACGCCCATGGTCACCAATTGGAAGAAGATAGATGCATCAGGGGACAAGGAACTCGACCCCACCTTGTACATACAGCTCATTGGATCACTCATGTATCTAGTTAACACTAGGGCAGACATTTGTTTCGCTACCAATACTCTTAGTCAATTCATGGTAAAACCAAAAGGGGTACATTGGGAAGTAGCTACGCACATTCTTAGATATGTGCGTGGAACAGTCAAATATGGGTTGAAATATACTCAAGGAGATGATGTCAGATTATGTGGATTCACAGATGTAGATTGAGCAGCTAGTTTAGTGGACAGGAAAAGTACATCTGGGTATTGCTTCAGTTTTGGATCAGGGATGGTCTTTTGGTGCAACAGGAAGTAGAAGTCAGTAGCATGCAGCTCAGCAGAAGTTGAATATATGGCAGCCAACATATCTACGTGAGGAGCTATATGGCTTAGGAAGTTTCTCATGAGCTTGTTCAGGAAGAAGATGGGAGCGACCAGTGTTTACTATGATAATCAGAGTTGCATAAAACACTCTGAGAATCCAGTATTTCATGATAGGTCAAAGCACATTGATATCAGGTGTCATTTCATCAGAGGTTGCATTTAGCGTGGAGCAGTCCAGCTGCAATATGTTCCCACAAGAGATCAGGTAGCATACATACTCACAAAATCTCAAGGGAGAGCTAAGTTCATCCAGTTCAGGGAACAGATGGGTATGGTGTAGAACTCGTTTCAGTAGCAGAAACAGATGGATTCTTAGTTGCAGCAACAGCAGATGAGAGGGATTTGCAGTGCAGATGTAGTAGTTGCCAGCACTACAGCAAGGTTAGCAGCAGCACAGATGCAACACATATTACAGTTGCACAGTAGTTGGTGGGCAGCAGCAACCAAACATTAGCAGCGTCACAAGAGATGATGCAGAGACAGGGTGTTGCTACAGGGGGCAGCAGCACTAGAACACATTCCTCGCTAAGAGGGAGTGTTAGTTTTTGTAGCATTGGATGCGTTCTAACCACGATATTTTGTGGAGAGGCTAGAATACATGAGATCTCCAAAACCCAGAAATCGTTTATGGAAATTCCACCTAGAGACGATTTAATTAGATTATTAGACATTTTTTAAATATTTCCTAAGTCTAAACTTAGGGAATATGATCAGTATTAATTAAGTCATGGTGTGAATGTTCTAGAAACTCACACGGATCGACAGGGAAATAATCTGAGCCATCGATTATGTTTTAATCTTGGTTGTTGGTGCTCCAACAGAAGATTATAAGAAGAAGTCAATGGGTAGATGGAGGACACACCAGTGCAATTACTCAATTTCCCAAACAGATTGATTTTCTTAGTGGTTGAAGTTCAGCAGAGGAGATAAAGTCAAAGGGTGAGTTGCAGGGGAAAGAGAGAGGGTATCAGCAATGGTCTGGGAGGTGCAGGACAAATTCAGGAAGAGACAGCATGAGGAGAGATGCAGTCCACTAGAGCACTACACAGTCACTGCGCAGAGGGTGACGCAGAGACAGGCGTATGGGAAGAGGGTCCATCTCGTGAAAATTTGGATGCCCAAATTCCTACTACAACAACTGATTACGTTTCTCCTATTTGTTAATTACTGGACCAAATTATTTATTGTTTCCTACAATAAACATTGAAACGAATAAACTGCATCCTTCACCATTTAAATAAAATACAGAAACAAGAAACTGAACAAGAAAGAAATATACAACACATATACACATTTATTTTTGGACAAATGTCCCCGAAAAAACCCAACGCGGGAAAACTGGTGCAACAGTTCTGAGGGTTTTATTATTATGCAGTAGTAATTTATGAATACAATCTCTGGATGCCTTCCTGGCAATCCAGTTACAAAGAATATCACCGATAGAGAGATAAGTGAGGTTACCTCACACTATCACTCGTAAGATCCAGCCACTGAATGAACTGCCGCTCGCTGCCTCTACACAGTCACTGCATCAACCCAGTGTCACCCCTTCAGCAGATCGATTTGCCTTTGAGATTCTGAATTCTACTCTCCTGGTCTCACACCTCGGCTTCCAGCTACAGAAATCGATCTCCCTAGCAAATTTTCGGACTTCCTTAAGGCTCTGCACTACCTCTGCATCAACCTACCTTGTGTTGAAGAAAGTGTAACTAGGTTCGGTCTTCATAAATGTACTTTTGATATTTGTATTTATTCAAGAAAAGAAATATTATTTTTTTATATTGATCAATGAGTTTCTTGCTCATTGAAATAGGTCTAGCACATGTCAAAGTGCTATAGGTGAGTCAAAGAGTCAAAAGAAAATGTTGAAGACCTTGTGGGGATGTTACACCATGTACATATTTGTATAAGAGTCAAATAATATCCCTCCAAGCAAAGACAAGTCCTCTGCATGCAATGACATCATCAAAGGAGCAAAAATGATGAAGGAAACTCAAGTCGGCCTATAGTCATCATGTTAGCCTCAAGTCGGCCTAAAGGAGGTACCGTCCTCTATATATAGAGGTTGTCCACTCCCTCAAATGACAAGCAATCCACCTCTGAAATCAATGAGCAAGGAAGACCGAGAAAAGGGTGAAAAAGGACGAGTATAAGGAGCCTCTAGTGCAGCGAAGAAGGAGAAGTCATCACCGAAGGTTGGAGCACTACTTCAAGGGTAAAACACAGTCACACGTGCAAGAAAAGGAGGCATCTATGCAGACATAACAGCGACAACATAACAGTCTCATACTTCTCATTGTTTGGGCTTGAAACTTAGGCCTATAAGGCCTCCCACTAGAGCAAAGAAGAGACTCTCTCAATCGAAGAAGAAAGGAATCAAATACTCAAGGAAACCTCCCATGCGTGCGAGAATTTAGGGTTGCAGGACAGTCATATCAAGTCTAAAACTACACCTTGAAGAAGGAGCTCAGTTGGTCAAGAGGAAGGAAGGAATCATCACAAGTAAAGGGTCTCACTAAAGATCAAGGATAAGTGTCTCTTCTAAAGCAAGTACAACAAGGACTATCAACAATTGTAAGAAGAACGAAATGCTGAAAGAAGGAGGACGAAGTGCCGAGGAAAAAAGTGCATGAAGGAGGAAGGACTTGACTTGTGCTTGGAGGATATTCTTGTCAAGGGTCTAGGGTTTGGCATTAATCAATAGAAGCTTCAATAAGGGAAATTTACAAAAGGGTTTTCCTCTCTAAGAGAAAGACTTTTTGCCCTGATAGTGAGCCAACATCTTGAGTTCTTGTTTCTTGTGTTTTGTAGCAGTTTTGAAGTAAACACTTACACTAATAATAAGAGAAGAAGATAAAGCTAACAAAGATAAATTGTAAAAGTGCTTCACAAATTGTTATCAAATCTAGAAGAATCCTACTATACATAATTTCCCTTGATTCTTCAACATGGTTTCAGAGCTAAGGTGACACATCAAGGAAAGGGCATCTCAAGGACACTCATAAGGTGACTCATCTAAGAATGAAATCTCAAGAACATCTACAAGCTTGAAGCATCAAGACAAGAAGTCTCAATCACATCAAGGACAAGAAGGTCTATTATCTACTATTCATCAAGGAAGACTACAAAACAAGAAGAAAAGCCTTATATAAAGGCACCTACAAGAAGAGCAAATCAAAGAGGGACCTACATCAAGCAAGTCCATTTGGAGAAAGCAACTTGAAGAACATCAAGATCGAAGGAAGGCAAGCCATCAGAAGAAAGCAAGTCCACTACATCTCAAACTCTATTAAGTAAGTATATGTCCCCTTTTGAATATACATCAATGTCTTTTTGCAAGGAAAGCAACAAATTGGTTGGGACCAATAACTTCCTTGCAAGAAAAAGAGGACTGATTTACTTCTCAAAGAGGATGAACTTCTACGGTTCTGCCTCACATCAAAGGGAATATCACTATCCCCGCTAAGGAACAAACTCAAGCCTTAGCCAAGTACAATAAGGATGAGACAATAGCTCAAAGGATTCTAATAGAATCTATCAAGGACTCTCTCATTCCTTATATCTCTAAATTTGAAACATCAAAACAAATCTATGACAAGCTAATAGAGCTATTCCCAGTAAGCATGACTGGAGAAGTGATATCTCTACGAAATGAATTGTACAAGATGAAGATATCAAACGAAGGAATAGCTCCCAACTTCATGAAGATCTCTGAGATGAGGGATCAACTTCAAGAGTTGGGAGAAGTCATGTCTGACAGAAAAATGACAACTGTAGTACTCAATGCTCTACTTGAGGATTGGGGAAACTTCATATCAAGCATATATGCCAAGAAGGAAGCTACCCCACTAAGTGAACTATGGTCTCTATGCAAGATAGAGGAAACTAGACTCAAAGCAAAAGATGATGTGGGATCAAAGGAGCAAGCATTTGCTACCATGACCAAGAGAAAGGGAAAATTTGGAAAATTTAGTCCAAGAAGATCAAGCAATAGAGAAATGTCCAAAGTCCAATGCTTTGGATACCAAGAATATGGACACTTCAAAAGGGATTGTCCTAAACTTAAAAAGGACAACAACAACAAGAGAAAAAGGGAAGAAGCTCATGTAACTCAAGAAGTGAAAGAAGAAGACAAGAAGCAGAAAAAGGAAGATCCTCCAGATCTCTACTATGACTAAGCCAACCTCTTTACTTAAAGTCTTCTTTCAAAGTTTTTGAGTAGTATAGGAGCATATAGAAATAGAATAGATTGCATGGTTAAAGATATCTTCTAGAATATAGGAGCATGGTGTAGATATAGCTCAAAATATTCATATAGAAGGAGCATACCTATTGTAGGACCTCATCCACAATGAAAGAATAATTGATCATGATTAAAATTCTTAGAAGGCCTCCATCATCAAAGCAAGAAACATTTGCAAAATAAGAGTCTTCAAGATCCTCTAATAGAATCTTCAAAAGAAGGTTCATACATAAGGGTAGATGTCTCGTTGGGAGTCCCATTTATGGGATTCAAGAAAGGATGATGTGCAGGCAAGAGAAGATGAAGCAAGAAAGGCTACACCAATCAAGGAGAACTATCAAATGAAGCCGAGATGATTAAAGCGAATCAAGATGAGGCACGTATGCATCAAAGTTTTAAGTCATGTCATCATATACATTGGGTCATGGGAAAAGTTCTAGAAGCATGATCAAGAATAAAAGGATCTCTTTCACCAATGATATGCTCAAAGGCATGTACTACAATGCAATAAAGGTTGACATGAAGAAGTGCTCTCATAAGGAGTATAAGGTGGTTGACTAATCAATCTAAGAAGCAAATGAAGAAAGAGATCAAGCATGTGAAGAACACCGTGGTCAAAAAGAATCACTATCTGACAACATTCATTAACATTTCCTAAAAGAAGGCATGACAACTCTGACAAAGGAAGAAAAAGATCAAAGGACTCTTGACACCTATGAAGGCCTTGGAGATAGTAAGGTGCAGATAACTGATTCAACTCTACAAAGATGTCATGATGAAGAAGCTATCCAGCAAAAGCACCATTTGATGTTGAAACAATATAGGATGAAGTCATGAAGGGCTACTGAATCAAAGTATGGGAACAAGCAAGTACAACTAAGCATCCCTGTGATAAGTATTCTGAAGCATAGACAAGATGACAAAGGAGTAGCCAGATGACAAACGGACCTGATATATATTAAGAAGGCCACTTTCCACGAAGGGAGAAATGACATGAAAAATCAGGAAGGAAAGTGATCGATGGTCGGTGTCGTACCAAGAAGAAGTTCAAACAAAGACTTCATGACATCGAAGGAAAGAAAGAGATCAAGCAGTTGAAGGACCCACAAAGAAGAAGTTTTTGATGAATGGACAAGTCCCTCGCTAAGAGGGAGTTCTAACAAGTTCCTCAATTAAGAGGAAGAGATAGACACAACATTCTTGTCTTCACTTGGGAAGAAAGAATGGGAGGATTGGGTAATCATCTGGCATCTGATGCTCTTTGAGGATGTGTAGGGCATCCAAGACAAGAGTAGGCAAGAGGACCGATATTCTTTGAGGGTTGGGAACCCAAGACAAGAATAGTCCTAGAAGGTCATACTCAGTGAACACCCGGGTGGGTATGTACCTTGAGAGACAATGACTAAGGTGTCTATAAGTCATTGGTCTCGCCAACATTGTGCTCTGATCTTATGAGAGATAGAGTTGTTAGTCAAGGCCTTGCTATGAACAATGTTGGTTACTATGATGCTATAACAGATGGATTGCCAATCCGGTTTCTCTTATGTGAATTCTTCAAGATTGAAAAATAGCCAAACACCTTGTAATGATTTATGAATACCTCCCTAGTTAAGAGGGAGTGTTGAAGAAAGTGTAACTAGGTTCAGTCTTCATAAATGTACTTTTGATATTTGTATTTATTCAAGAAAAGAAATATTATTTTTGTTATATTTATCAATGAGTTTCTTGCTCATTGAAATAGGTCTAGCACATGTCAAAGTGCTATAGGTGAGTCAAAGAGTCAAAAGAAAATGTTGAAGACCCTTAAGGGCATGTTACACCATGTACATATTTGTATAAGAGTCAAAGAATATCCCTCCAAGCAAAGACAAGTCCTCTCCATGCAACGACATCATCAAAGGAGCAAAAATGATGAAGGAAACTCAAGTCGGCCTACAATCATCATGTCGGCCTAAAGGAGGGACAGTCCTCTATATATAGAGGTTGTCCACTCCCTCAAACAACAAGCAATCCACCTCTGAAATCAGCGAGCAAGGAAGACTGAGAAAAGGGTGAAAAAGGACGAGTATAAGGAGCCTCTAGTGCAGCGAAGAAGGAGAAGTCATCACCGAAGGTTGGAGGACTGTTTCTAGGGTAAAACACAGTCACACGTGTGAGAAAAGGAGGCATCTCTGCGGTCATAACAGCAGCAACGTAACAGTCTCATACTTCTCATTGTTTGGGCTGAAAATTGGGCTGAAAATTACGCCTATAAGGCCTCCCACTAGGGCGAAGAAGAGACTCTCAATTGAAGAAGAAAGGAACCAAATACTCAAGGAAACCTCCAACGCGTGCGAGAATTTAGGGTTGCAAGACAGTCATATCAAGTTTGCAACTACACCTTGAAGAAGGAGCTCGGTTGATCAAGAGGAAGGAAGGAATCATCACAAGTAAAGGGTCTCACTAAAGATCAAGGGTAAGTGTCTCTTCTAGAGCAAGTGCAACAAGGACTATCAACAGTTGTAGGAAGAACGAAATGCCAAAAGAAGGTGGACGAAGTGTCGAGGAATGAAGTACAGGGAGGAGAAAGGACTTAACTTGTGCTTGGAGGATATTCATGTCCAAGGATCTAAGGTTTGGTATTGATCAATAGAAGATCCAATAAGAGAAATTTACGAAAGGGTTTTCCTCTCTAAGAGAGAGAAGTTTTGCCCTCACAGAAAGCCAACATCTTGTGTTCTTGTTTCTTGTGTTTTGATAGCAGTTTGATGAAGTAAACACTCACACTAATAGTAAGAGAAGAAGATCAAGCTAACAAAGATAAATTGTAAAAGTGCTTCACAAATTGTTATCAAATCTAAAAGAATCCTACTATACATAATTTCCCTTGATTCTTCAAAACGTTGCCTCTGCATGGTCCTGCGTCAGCCTTTTCTGGCTCTATGCTGCCTCTCCCATATCTCTCTCTGCCTCCTCTGCTGAGTATTCTCCAACCAGGAAAGATTTCCCTTCAAATACTACGCCTGGCCCTCACTGCAAAAGATCACTATCAAAAATCTCTGTGGTAGCTGCTCTGCTTCAGAAAATCAAACTTCTGATCTCCCCTTTGTCTGTTCTCCAAGTGCCCCTCAGGCCTCTTCTTATATCTTTCTGTTGGACAACCAATGGCCTAGATTAAGTTCTAATCAATAGCTTAGATCATTTTGTCTTGATCCTTGTCTTCTTCTAGAGGTTACACCCACAGTTAGATGAATACCCTTTAATTATTTTAATTTCCTAAGTTTAGGCTTAGGCACCCATTAAAAATAATATTATTTTAATAAAATTGTCTCCAGGTAGAATTTTCCAAAACAGTTTCTGGGTATTGGAGAATGCATGTGTCTAAGCCTCCCTACAAATATTGAGACTTAGAACACATCCAATGCTACCAAAAATCAACACATCTCGGGGTCAGGGAGTTACTGTGGAGAGTGAGAAATTTTTCTCTCAATATTTTTCCTCTGCTTTGCTGTCCAAATTCTTATACTTGAATTACGGCGGAAGAATTAATAAAGAAACCCTCATCTACAGCATTGGTTTTCCCACATTGGGTTTTTCTAGGGACAATTGTCCAAATATAATTGTGTCAATATCTTTATGTGCGCTAGAATTTCTTTAATTTTTCAGCATTTATTTTTTCTCCCGCAATATTTGTTTTATGAAGGCTGCAGTGTATATGTTTCAATATTTGTCGTAGGAAACTACAAATATTTTGTTTAATTAATTTAACAAATAGAAGAAATATTATCAGTTGCTGTAGTAGGATTCTGGGTTTCGTAATTTTCACAGATAATGTCTGACAAAGAGATGACTACCATAGTGCTCAATGCACTACTAGAAGAATGGGGCAACTTCACATCAAGTATCTATGGGAAGAAGGAAGCTACTCCATTCAATGATCTATGGTCACTATGCAAAATTGAAGAAACCAGGTTGAAGGCAAAATCTGATGTAGGATCAAATGAACAAACTCAAGCATATGCTGCTATGACAAAAAGAAAAGGGAAGTTTGGGAAATTTGGTCCTCATAAAAGAAAGAAGAATATGGCAAAGGTTCAATGCTACAGATGTCAAGAATATGGGCACTACAAGAGAGATTGTCCTAAACTCAAGAAGGACAACATCAAAAGAGGAAGAGAAGAAGCCAATATCAGTAAAGAAGTGGACGAAGTTGAAAAGAAGAAATCCAAGGAGGAAGTAAAAGATCTCTACTATGATTGAAATAGTCTTCCTCACCTAGTTCTTTTCAAGTTTTCTATTGTATGGGTACCATGATTGGAATCACTAAGAAGCATGATAGGATGAATCATGGCATCATAGAAGCATACGATTGATAGCAAGAGCTCATAGAGAAGCATGAAGAACAGCTGAAATAGAAGTCTATGGCAGTCACCCATAGAAGGATGTAGCTCTTAGTAACCTCATTAGAAGCATAAGTAGTACTTATGGGAAGAAGAAAAGTCATCTAGTATAAAGTTCATCATACATCATTCAAGAGGAGCATTTGCTGGAAAAGGATGATCAAGATCCTCCGTTGGAATCTTCATTGGAAGATTCACCTATTGGAAGAAGCAAGTGTCTCGCCGAGAATTCCACCTTGTATGGATTCATGGAATGATGGTATGATGTCATAAGAAGTGAAGCGGGTTAAGGAAATTGAAGTTCTTTCAATCAAGTAAGTTGTTGAAGGAAGTCTAGATGACCTAAAGGAAGAAACTGAGGTATGTATGCTTGTATTTAATAAAATAGAGTCATGGCATCTAGTTGCAGGTAGCAAGATAAGTGCTCTACCTCATGAGCATAATCAAAAGAAAGGATCTGCTCCTTTGGAAGGATGCATGAAGGCATGGTTCACACATTGACTAGATGAAATCAACATAATATGTCCTCATATGAAATATGAGGTGATTGAAGGAACTATGATTGGAATTTCTTGGAAGAAATGTGTAAGGGAGAAATCATGGAAAAATGCAACTATGGAGAAGGAAATCAACATCCAAGGACTAAAATATTTGGCTATTTTATCTCCATGGGAAAGATATGAGGATCCTGATAAAGTCTAAAAAAGAAAGAGACCCTTGACATTGTATATTTTTTTGGAGATGTGTCAATATATATGCAGGATGTTGATGCAAACAAGGAGATGTCATGATGAAAGACCATCACAAAGGTAATTTTGGTTTAATATTCATTTTCTATTTCTGAACAATATCTGGATGGGCTAATGCAGGGCTACCAAGGAAAGAGTTGTAGATGTCATCTACAACTAATATTCATGTGATAGGATGAAAGATCCTGAAGGAATCATGACATGAAGAAGGTAGCAAGGCATGAAGGAAGGCCAGATATGGACTAATGGATCACTTTCCAATGAAAAGAAGGATGACATGACTAACATAATTCCTAAATGAAAGTGATGGATGGTTTGTGCCCTACAAGAAGTACCAAAAAGATGTAGGCTCCATATCAAAGAAGAAACTCATGACATCGAAGGAAGAATTTCTACAAGCAGTTGTTTGTCCCATGATCTCCACCTAAAGAGCTGCTAGAAGCAAAACCGAGTCAAGAGGGAGCTTGGGTGCATTCCTTTTATAGGAATGTGTACATTGCTTCATTGGAATGAGTATATCCTCCCTAATTAAGAGGGAGAGATAGACACATCATTCTTGTCTTCACTTGGGAAGATAGAATGGAGGATTGGGTAAGCATCTCACATCCGATACTCTTTTTGAATGTGATAGGGCATCCAAAACAAGAGTAGTTGTAGAGGACCAATATTCTTTGAGGACTGGGAATCCAAGATAAGAATAGTCATGGTGGAAAATACTCTGAGAGAACCCAGGTGGGGTATGTTTCGAGAGAGACAATGATGAGGGTGTCTATATATCATTGGTCTCGCCAACATTGTGCTCTGATCTTGTGGAGAGATAGAGCGGTTAGTCAAAGCCTTGCTATGAGACAATGATAGATGGTATGATGTTATACAGATGGGTTACCAATCCGACTCTTCTTATGAGAATTCTTCAGATTGAGAATGTCCAAGTACCTTGTATGAATTATGAATACCTCCCTAGTTAAGAGGGAGTGTTGAAATATGTAACTAGGTTCGGTCTTCATAATGACATATGTAAAGTTGATTTTATGTATTCAATGAAAAGAGAAAAATAAATCTATTATTATTGTGCTTGAGGCATGGGTTTCATGCTCGATGGAAATTTATTTTAGGTCAAGCTCCCATTGAGAGCTTCTAAGATTTGTCATAGAGTCAATAAAGTCAAAAGAGTCATTTTCACGTATGAATAACCTTTCTTAGGCATGCTACATATTGTAAGAAAATTATTTGAGTCAAATTAGAGTCAAAATACCCTCTAAGGCCATGTCAAACATGCAAGCATCAAGTCGGCCTCATGAAGCAACAAGACGGCCTAAGGACATGTCAAGTCAGCCTAATAAGAGGCTCAAGAAAGCCTATATATAAGGCACTCGGCTTCATTTGGAGACACTTCACTCTCACACACAAGTTTGATGATAAGGACAAGAAGAAGTGCGAAAAAGAAGAAGAAAAAGAAAGGAGGAAAAGTCGAGCTATTTTGGATTTGTTTTTGGGCTACTTCTCTCCACATGTGCAAAGGAATTAGGGCACATAATGCCGCAGTGAAACCAAGTTGCAGAAGTGAAGTTAGAAGAGTTGTTTTGGAAGCCGAGTTCTCTAAGAGAGAAAATCTACCCAAGCAAAGAAGAGAAGTTGCAGTTTCTAGGCAAGTCAAAGTTGCAGTCGAAGTTGTAGTTTCTAGGGTAGTTGAAGTTGCAATTTCTGGACAAGTCGAAGTTTAGTCTTTGGGCAAGTCAAGGTTGCAGTTGCAGTTGCAGAGTAGGTCGAAGTTGCTGAAAGGAGAAGCTATTTAAAGAGGACGCATTGACTTGGTCTTGGAGGGGTTCTTGGTCAAGGCTCTAGGTCTTGGAATTTGTCAGTTGAAGATTCTATACGAAGAAGAATTCTGGTGGTTTTTCCTCTCAAGTTGGAGAGGTTTTGGCCCTCGCTGATCTTCTACATCTTGTTTACTTTGTCTCATTGTTCTTTATGGTTTGGTAGTTGTTTGATGAAGAAAACACTAATAAGAAACACGCGAAGAAGAATCTAATTAAGAAAAGTAAAAATACATCACAAACAGTTATCATAATAAGAGAAATCACCTACACTTGCTGCCCCTACATTTCTCAACACCAGCGACTGTAACCCAAAATCCTAAAATCAGATGCGAGCCTCAGACCCTGTAATTTCGGACCCTTGCGAACTTCTTTGGTCGTCCCAGCCTCAGACCTGTGCGAACCAATCAATGAGGAAGAGAAGAAAAAGATATTTGGTGATGTCCAAATGAGATTGAGGTCACTTGTATTTATAGGCTTCCAAGGGTGACCAATTTACCATTAGGGCCGGCCTATCCAAATGTGCATATGTGGATTTTTCTTCATAAGTACACTTTTCCTTGTCCAAATTTGATGATCTTTAGGTCAATTTTGGTCCTCTTGAAAAGAAGAATTCAATGCAATCATCATCTCCATCAAATGAGCTATCCAAAGTGAAATCTGACCCTAGTTGCATAATTTAACAATAACTGACAATGCAACAGTGTGTAGAAGAGTAGGCCTAATTATTGAAGGCAAATATCAGTGCATCTTTTGGACCCCTTGTGTTGTACATTCATTAAACCTCATGTTGAGCAAGATGGGGAAGCAAATTGAGTGGATTTGAGTTATTTTTGAAGAGGCAAAAGAAATTCAAGCCTTCATCATAAACCACCACATGTCTCGAAGCATTTACAGGGAATTTGAGAAGTTGGAGCTCCTTAGGGTACCTAAACTTTAAAGTTTATTTCATAAATTGTAATTTCTATGACTCAAAATTCAAATATGTAAATTGGATTCTCAAATGTTATGATTCATGAATCATAATAGTTATTCAATCAAATTATGATTTTTAATTGATTGAAACATTGGCAATTTGACACTTGCAGGTTGCCGAGACTCGTTTTGCTTCTCACATCACAGTCTTAACAAGGCTTATGCAAGTGAAAGAAGCATTGCAATCAATGGTATGCAGTTCCCTTTGGAATCAATGGAGGCAATTCCAATTTGAAAGAGCACAAGCAGTGAAAAGGTTGGTTGTTGATGATGAATGGTGGGATAGGGTGAAGTACCTCTTGGCAGTTACTAAGCCAATTGTGGATTTGTTCCGCTTGTTTGACACAAATATGCCTAATTTGGGAGAAGTGTATGAGGACATTGATTCCATGATAGAGAAGATAAGGGTGGTTATAAAGGCCAAAGAGAAGGACCCAAATGTCCACCCCATTGCACAATTTGGCCTATGCAATGAATCCAGAATATTATGTAGTAGAGTTGCCAAGTGATCCAAAAAGAACCGCACCAAACAAACACCCAAAAGTCTCACAAAGATTTAAAAAGCTTTTAGAAAGTTTTTTGTAGATCTTGAAATTGGGATTCGAATTCGTTCAAAGTTTGTTCATTTTGTGGGATCAGAGGGTTGAGGTGTTGATATTGATTGTATGTGGGACAAGACCAGATTAAGTCTAGACTCCAATTGATTCGTGGAACTACTATGGTGGGGAGCTTCCACATATCCAAAAATTGGCCATCAGGATCTTGTCACAGGTTGCTAGTTCCTCTTCAACAAAAAAGAACTGGAGTACATATGGCATCATCCATTCAGTGAAGCAAAACAAATTGGGTTCCAAGAAGGCTGAGGAACTAGTGTATGTTCATTCGAACCTTTGCCTTCTGTCACACAAGAGAGACGAATACAAATTTGGGCCCACCAAACTATGAGATGTGGAACCAGAGTTGCCTGACTTGCATATGACATTGAATGTCAGGTCTTATATGATTTTGTTTGATGAGGAGGCACCAGTATTTGGATCTTCAAGTGGACATGGCAGCAATGCTCCCACTCCTGAATAGGATGTGATTCTTAGTGACATGAATGAAGACATATTTGATGATATGTAAATGTAATTTATGATGGTGTTTTAAACTTTTGAACAATGAATATTGAATACCATAATATGCCATATGAATTATGAATAATGATAGTAGACTGCCAGTCATAGTTCATTTTGTACTTTGTACTATGTAGTAAACATTATTAATTTTGATGATGTTGTAACTTGTCATGTTGGTAATTGAAATTTGAAACAGAAACTTGATGATATGTTGAATCATGAATGTTATAATAATCATTAATGATGATGACAATGTTTATGCTGAATTGATGATGATGATAGATGATAAATGATTATGTATTTTTAGATATAGAATCTAGATTCTAAAAAATGAATGTTAATATGAAATTTTTATATTTTACATGTGTGTGTGTGGTTTCCTTGCCGTATCGTTTCTAGATTTTTTGAAAATTTGTCGTATCCATTCCAAACCATGCATCCGTATCCGTTTCAGTGCAACTTAGCTGGTCACCCTATGTTCATTTCTCATTATAACATAATGTCATAATGGTGTAGGCATTGAGGGAATATAAGTACACTTCATCACAGGATTCGCTCAATCTACACAAATTCACACGGGTCTTTCTCGGAAGATGGATTGGTTTGATAATTGACTTAAGCCTATTTCCTCCTGATTATTCAACTCCTAGTTGCCTTAATGTCGTACCAAAACTCAGAGTAGTCTTGAGGCAATCCAGCCATTTTAATTTATCATGGCATGAACTTCTCAGTGCTCGCTACTGCATTATCTAACAAAATAGATGAAACAAATTTCAAATTTTAAAATTGGAAAAATAAGAATTATATCGATGATTAACCTATATAGTTTCCACAAAATATCAGTAATAAATAGGTAAAGTCATATATCACCACTACAGTTTCAATGGTACAAATAAAAAATGATGTCATATAGAGTTATGAAATATAATTATATCAACAGCATGCAAAGTGAAATCCAGAATAAAACAGTGATGGAAACCATAAAATTGCATCCATAGACAAAAATCAAAAATGAATTCATTGTTGGATGCTTACTGCAAGCGATGTTGGCCCAACATGAGATGTCAAGTTTTGTTTTATTGGACCTCCATTACGAAATTCATCGCTAGGAGTGATGACCCAGAACCCAACCATGGGATCAAAGCTGATCCATCCATGGACTCTGTTCTCCCTATTGTCACATGAGTACTGGTACTTATCATCTACCTGCATATAAAATATTATTAAAAGAAATTTTCAGGTCTCAGCATCTAAAAAAGCCACTTTAATGTTACCAAGTTACATCCTAGCTTCTGTCCTCCATTAGGAACAAGAGAAAAGAACACATGGAACAAGAGATTATAGCAACATTAAAAAACAACATAAGACTGATCTCCATAGATTCATTCTTTCTTTATATTTTATCAGTATAGCCTCCACAGATAGCCTATCCATTTCATGGAAAAACAGGAATCGCAAATCTGGATGCTCAATTCTCTAAGAATGCATAAAAGTGTAATCAAAATCTTATTTGGAGCAAACTAGAATTACTGAGCAAGAAAATGACTTGCTGAAACTATAGATAGATATACATAATAACACCAACACCATCATCAAACTACACTAGTTTCAATACGAGACTAAGGAATCACATCAATAATGAGTATATAACAAATCCAAGATATAGAGAGTGATATTCTGTGAAAAACAGAGATTAGTCATAGATAGATTCACGACATGAAGAGAAAAAAATACAATAAATACAAAGGAAGTTGTAAAAGAAGAAGAATGTTTCAGAAGCTCAACAAACTCAAACACAAAGAGATTGGAGATGGAGTAGTGGGAAACCCTTCTACATATATGTGGAAAAGGATATTTATGACCTTCTAAGACACACCTCCAATGTTACCTCATGCTTGAACAATGGGTGGGAAGTTGGGGATTCTGAAGCACATTGGTTTAGGAGGTGTCAGTCCATTTGGAAACCAGGGTTCTTTCAAGCACAAAGTGTGGTGAGGGCTTATGCTTCACCAAGGCTTGACTGTCAAGATCAGAATTGGTGTTACAAATGTTGCATGCATGATGTGTCTAATGTCCCCAAGGA
This sequence comes from Pinus tabuliformis, assembly GCA_031772625.1. Classification (NCBI taxonomy): domain Eukaryota; kingdom Viridiplantae; phylum Streptophyta; class Pinopsida; order Pinales; family Pinaceae; genus Pinus; species Pinus tabuliformis. The sequence continues at coordinate 1,235,921,220 of CM062805.1, read as the reverse complement.
ATTAATTGGCCCAAGGGACGAAATAGCCTATCAATCTCCATAGGCTATAGTCCTCAATAAAGGGGAAAACCCCAAAATACCCCAGGTTGGGGATGTAGAAATGTAACTAGGTTTGATCTTCATAATGACATGTGAAATTGTGATTTTATGTAATTGATGAAAAGAAGAAAAAAAAATTATCATTGTAGTGCTTGTCTCATGGGTTTCATGAGCAAGGAATTTTATTTTAGTAGTGGCTCCCATTGTGAGCGTTTAGGATTTGAAAGTCAATTTGAGTCTATGTCATGTATGAAGGACCCTTCTTGGGCATATTACACCTATGTATGAGTCAATAGAAATTTCAAGTAGCCCTCCAAGACGAGCACTAAGCATCCCTCTTCAAGTCACCTTCAAATGGAATTAATTAACTCCTTCAAAGAGTCATGTCGGCTCACCCTATTCATGTTGGCTTATTATAGAGGCAAACCACTATAAATAGGGCTGTCGGAATTTCATTTAGACACAAGGATTTTTCAGTGATCAAGTCTGAAATGCGAGGTACAGAAAACCAATTCGAAGGTGATCAAGAAAGAGCCTAAGGATCAGCAAAGGGAGAAGTCTTAGGTCTTTTTTTTTGGGTATTGTAGTTGTCACTTGTGCAAAGAAAGAAGTAACCATTTGCTACAGCAAGTCCGAGCTTCAGAGGCAACCAGATTAAAGTCATAAGGAAGGTCGAGTTGCCAAAGAAGTATCCTCCACCTCAAGCGAAGGAGATTAAGGACTGTCATCTACACATGCAAGGGTTCTGATTTAGGGCCGAAATGTTGCAGGCCTGAAACAGAGGAAAGAAAGCCTAGATCTGAAAGGAAGTTGAAGCAGAAGGAAGGAGCAGGCAGTTGACCATCGTTGATTCAATAGGGAAAGATAGGAAGCTTGGTATGTTGGTCTAGGAGAGGTCTAATAGGTCAAGGGTCTTGGTCTTGGTATTCGTCAATTGGAATCTCTATAAGAAGAAGAATTTGTTCGGATTTTCATCTCAAATAGTGAGAGATTTTGGCCCTGGATGATAACCTATATTCTGTGTCTCTTGTCTATTTATGGTTTATGCATTGGTAGTTGTTTGATGAAGAAGAACACTAATAACTTAAGTAAAAGAAGTTATGAATCTAAAGAAGTAAAAAGCACTCACAGGCAGTTACTAAAAGAAGAGAAAACACATAATAACTATGCCCTAGATTTCTCAACATCGTATTAGAGCTAAGGTGACTAAGTTAAGGAAGGGCATCTTATCAAGGGACACTCAAGGATCAAATCTCAAGGAAGGCACCAAAGACAAGATCATCTTGAAGTCAAAGGAAGCATCATAACCCAAGATCAAAGAAGTCTACAAAGAAGTATTGGGATCATCATCAAGAAGGAGAAGGCCAAAACCCTACATGTTTTGAAGTATATTCATCAAAAGGAAGCTAGAGGCGTTGTCATCAAGACTCTAAGGCGATCTCTCTCAAACAAGATCCCTACCATTGAAGAGATCATCATCATCAAAAGATCCAAGGGATCTCCCTCTCTGTGGGATCAAGGATCATTATTGAAGAAAAACTATCTTCATCAACAAAAAAAAACTTTTCTATCCTCTATATCATCATCAACATCAAGGAAGCAGCAAGAAGAATGAGCATTCTATCAAGTTAGTATATCTATCAAAATGTCTCTTTGCAAGGAAAGCAATAAATTGGTTAGGTCTTCAAACTATCTTGCATGGAAAAAAGGACTGATCTGAATCTTATTGAAAATGAGGTTATGGAACATGTCAAAGGTTCTATCACTAAACAAAGAGAGGAAGATGCTCAAGCTCTTGCCAAGTATATGAAAGGGGAAGTTATGGCTCAGAGGATTCTCATAGAATCCATCAAGGATCCCCTCATCCCATATGTATCTAAACACGAAACTTCAAAAGAAATCTATGACAAATTGGTAGAGTTGTATTCCGTACGCACTATTGGAGAAGTCATCTCATTAAAGCAAGAACTCTACGAGTTGAAGATGTCTAGGGAAGATGGAATAGCCCCATATTTTGTGAGGATAGCTAAGATTCAGAATCAACTACAAGATCTGGGAGAATTCGTGTCTGATAGTGAAATGACTACAGTTGTATTAAATGCACTATCAGAGGAGTGGGGTAACTTCACTTCAAGTATTTATGGGAATAAAGAAGCTACTCCATTCCAGGATCTATGGTCATTATGCAAGATTGAAGAATCTAGACTAAAGGCCAAATCTGATGTGTGAGCAGGTGAGCAAAGTCAAGCTTATGCTACAATGACAAGAAGAAAAAGGAAAATTTGGAAAGTATGGTTCTTGGAAAAAGAAAAGGGACATGTCTAAAATTCAATGCTATGGGTGTCAAGAATATGGACACTACAAAAGAGATTGTCTTAAGATCAAGAATGACAATAACAAAAGAAGAGACGAAGCTCATATCACTGAAGAAGTGGAGGAAGTTGAAAAGAAGAAGTCCAAGATAGAGGAAGTAAGAGATCTCTACTATGACTGAGATAGTCTTCCACACCTAAGTTCTTTTCAAATTCCTAAGTCTTTTGTTGTAAGATATGGCTATCATAATTCACTCAATGGGATGCATCAAGGCATCATAGAAGCATTGAAAGAAAGAGCTCAGGACATCATCATAGAGAAGCATGAAAGATGGTTAGAATCTATGGAAGTCAAGGATATAGCTCTTAGGAATCTCATTGGAACATTAGTGGCAGGGTCATCTAATACAAGATTTATCATACATCTGTCAAAAGGAAATATCTGTTGATGGGGATACTCTAGATCCTCATGATTTTCTGACGGAATTTTCATCGAAAGGTTCACTGATCAAGAGAGGAAGCAAGTGTTTCATCAAGAATTCCAAACTTGTGGAATTCATGGGATGATGATATGATGACATAAAAGAAGATCAAGGAATTGAAGCTCTTTCAATCAAGGAAGTTGTTGCAGGAAGTTTGGATGACCCAAGGAAAAATGAGGTATGTATGCTTACATTTGATATTGTGGAAGTCATGTCATATGGTTGCAGGTAACATGGATCAATGCTCTATCTTGAGAGCATAATCACAAGGAAGGATCTCCTCCTTCAAAGGGATGCAGGAATGCATGGGTCACACATTCACTAGATGAAATCAACATATGTCCTCATATGAAGAATGAGGTGGTTGACTGCAATTGAGGAACTCTGATGTGGTTGACTGCAATTGAGGAACTCTGATTGGAAGCTCCTGGGAATGAAATGTGTGAAGAAAGGAAGAGATCATGGAATATGCAACCATGGTAAAGGCAACCAACATCTGAAAGACCAAGAATATTTGACTAGGATATCTCCATGGAAGATATGAAGACTCTGATGAAGTCTGAAAAACAAAGAGACCTTTAACAATATATATATCTTTGGGAGATGTGTCGATATGTATGCAGGATGCTGATGCAAACTAGAAGATGTCATGATAAGAGACCATCACAAAGGTAATGTTGTTTTTAATGTTCATTCCTTTATTTTTGATCAAATATCTTGATGGGTTTATGCAGGGTTGCCAAGGGAAGATCAATGGATGTCTTCCACCACCAATGCACACGTAGTAGGATGAAAGATCCTTAAGTAAACATGGCATGAAGAAAGGCTAGATATAGACTGATGGATCACTTTTCGATGATGACATGGCTAACTCATGGCTGAAAGTGATGGATGGTCTGTGCCCTAAGAAGAAGTCCCAAACTATGAAGACTCCTGAATGACAAAAAGAAGTTCATGACGTCGTGAGGAGGAGTTATTCAAGCAACTGGTCGTCCCATTATCTCCACCTGAGGAGCTGTTGTAGGTCCCTAATTAAGAGGGAATCTAGAAACAAGTTTCTTAATTCGAAGAAACTTGGAAATTCCTAAGCCAAGAGGGAGCTTAGGTACATTCCTTCTGTAGGAATGAGTACATTCCTTTCTTGAAATAGATATGTCCTCCCTAATTAAGAGGGAGAGATAGACACATCATTCTTGTCTTCACTTGGGAAGACAAAATGGAGAGTTGGGTAAACATCTGGCATCTGATACTCTTTGAGGATGAGTTAGGGCATCCAAGATACCCTTTCCCCAACAATGTTCCTCTCCTAAAGCACCAAGACCTTCTCTCAAAAATCTGAACTGTTATTTCTGTGATTAGCCCTAAACAAATCCTCATTGTCCCTTCATCGCTTCTCTGAGTTCCATCTAAACTTGTCTCTTTTCTGTGATCCAAATTTCAGAGAGATCCGAGCTTGACTGACTGTGTTAATATGAAGACCCTTCACACATATATATAGTGGTTTGACCATATAAAGCCGACATGACCTCAAGCAAGGATGTGTCTCTAATTAAGTGAGTCGACATGTGTCATATTCTTCATCTTTAGGCCGACTTGAAGAGGAGAACTAGTGCTTGTCTTTGGAGGGCTTCATGACAATTCTATAGACTCATATACATTCATTATATGCCCAAGAAGGGTTCTTCATACATGACATTGACTCTTTTTTACTTTAATGACAAATCCTAAAGGCTCTCAATGGGAGCCATCTAAAAGTAAAATCTCTTGCTCATGAAACCCATGAAGCAAGGATTACAATAATAATTTTATTTTTCTTCTTTTCATCATTTACAAAAATCACAATTACGTGTCATTACGAAGACCGAACCTAGTTACACTTTTCAACATTGCAAACTGATAATATTTGTTGTTATTTTTTTACAGCTCATTGGTAGATAGATTGTGGCACTAAGGCACCACAATTACAGGAATTCACCATTAGAGTTTTGAGTCAACCCTGCAATGCTTCTTCTTGTGAGCCCAATTGGTCAGTGTTTGAGCACATCCACAGCAAAAAGAGAAACAAGTTGGCGCATGAGAGGTTGGAGAAGTTGGTTTTCATCTACTACAACCTTCGAATGCTCACAAAACCAGTGCAACCAAAGGATACAGATCCAATTTTATTGGATACTATTGATTTAGAGTCTGATTAGGTTGTGGAGGAGGAGTCCCCCGATTTGAGTTGGCTTAATGAAGAGACTAAGGATCTCTCTAGTTTGCCATCTCAAATGGAGACTCCAAATGCACCTGCCTCACAGTTGCTTCAGCCTTCCGATTTTAGCACTAGCTCCATGAGGGCTAATTGTAGGCATAGTCATCCATGAGTGATGGGACTCAAGATTGTTATGAGACAATCATTTATCATTTATGACATGTATTTGAATTTTGAAATTGCTGACATTTTTTATTTTAATTATGGAATCATTATTCCTTTTCTTATTTAGTATCTAAATGTTTTGCTTACAAAAATTGAATATGTTATGTTGTACTTTTATAGATATAAGATGATGTTATGAATTATTGCATATATTGTGACTTTTATAGCTTATAAGGATTGGAATTGTCAATAGTTTCTTTTTTGTGCTTAAAATTTACCATATTTTTGTTTTTTTGTATTTTGATGAGTCGTATAGGGGTCGTTCCCGAGTCTTATACGAGTCGATGAGTCAATAGCCAAACTAGTCTTATACGAATACGAGTTGTACAACATTGGTCTTCCATGATAATCTAATCAAATCATTTAACTTGCTAATTTAACCAAGTTGCTAGGCCATTCGATTGTGTCTCCCAGACTTGTTGATCACCAACAAGTCTCTCATCTTCACATTTCATAGGGGCTACCCCCTATTGACCACTACGTGTCAACTACCCGTAGCAATACAACCCCTTTTTCGAAAAGGGATAGCGCTTGATCGACGTGTCTGTGCCATTCGACTATCATCATCAGCGCGATCGTGTTATGTTGTAAACTCAGTCTGCATGTGTAGATTGTAAATAATCTTAGCAGATCTGTGTCATGTATGTACTTGCCTAGGTAAACCTAATCTTCTAGTGATGATCTACGTTCTGAAAGGTTTTTTATCTCACCAACCCATGGTCGACAGAATTTTCCTTCAGCCTAACCCCAAAGCCAAAATGGATTTTGTCATTAGAATCTTAGGGGAATCCTAGTGTGCTTCGAGTCTATGTGAAAGTTATTTGGAAATAATCCTAACTATTTGGTTAGGTTATTTCAAATTGCTTGATCTGCTAGATTATATTTGTGTCGCAAAACTGGGTGGTTTATGAGGGTCTATGTCAAATGGGTCCTTGAGATGTAAAATTGTAAAAGTCATGATGTAAAGTGTCTTGAAAGTTAGAAAATAATTAATCCCCTCATGGGTCCTAAGTCCTAGGTAAAATTCCCAAAGGCTAAGTTGAAGGTCCAATAAAAATAATAAAATAAAATAAAATTTTAAAATAATAAACTAAAAAATAATTAAAAATAAAAAATAAAAAATAAAATAAAATAAATTAAAAAATTGAAAAATAAAATAAAATAATAATAAGTCAATTTTTTGAGAAAATAAATGAAAGATTTTAATTTTTTAATATATTTAAAATTTCAACTGGTGAGATTAAAAGAGATTTTGATTCTCATCGACGGTTGAGATCACTTTGACATGGATCACTCGAACTAGCCGTTGGGAAATTTTCCTTTAAATAGGGTGTCGGGTCATTTGAGATCATTCGATCTTAGAGTCGTGTGCTAAAGAAAGCTCTCTTATAGTCGTTTTTTGTGCAATAAAGAAAGAATTTGGGGTTGAAATCTCGCTGGTGTTACTCTTCTGGAAATGTTGTAAGATGTTTTATTTCTATGCATGATTTTAATTTCAACCATTCATGATAGCTTTATGAAGAGTGATTATAAACACAGGTATCTTGTTTAGTCGCTAGGGTTTGAATGGTAGTTAAATTTCTGAATATGATGGCAGGGATCTCCATTAGATCTGGATTTTAGTATCGTTTTCTCCCTCTTTGTTAATAGTTGAATCAAGTTGTGCAGGAAATCCTTTTTTTTTAGATTACTGGGTGTTCAGGGAAGTTCTCGGCTGAACCAACCAACTCCGAGATTGCATTTTCTGAAGAGCCCAGCTAGTTTTGATCCCGTGCTTATCATTAGAATTTCTGTTGCGGATGCATGAAGGGTTTTTTGAAGCACCTCACATTAAATTTAAAATTCTGAAAATATTTCTATGGCATATTAACAAATCTGGCTAGTTAGAGCCTCTAAATTGTGAATACTGTAATTATTTAGATGGTTTTAGTGTTTTTTAATTTTGTTTCTTACACATTTTACTTCTGGGTGTTCGGTTTTTGCAGGTTGCAAGTCAGAAGAAAACATTTTGTCCAAAGCCAGATTTAGGCCCTAGAGGGTAAGATCTGGCCTCAGGATCAACTCTGGCAGGATATTTACTTTAGATTTGTAAATTGTTCTTGTGGGGTTTTCATCATGCAGATCTTAAGTAGGAAAGTTTAAATTTTTTACAATTTCTGAGGAAATTCAAGGGTTTTCTGCTGTTGCCTAGGGGTTTATTTTTCGCAGAAGGATTTCGAAATTTATTTTAGGTGTACATTGTTCAAACCTCCAGATCTGCATCCTTCAAGCTGCAGCACTGACCATCAAATCCTTCATTCTCATGTTGCCGCATTTCCTTCTAGCATTCTCAACCACCACACAAATTTCAATCAGCTGCTCATTCACGCTGTTGTACCTGCATTTTTATTTTTTTTTAAAACCCCACATCGAACTCGTCTCACCACGCTGCTGCGGCTTCATTGTAGATCCACGCTGCCTCTCTGCCTGATCGAAGCCTTCTCCAATGTTTTTTGCTCTCGCTCCGTCTGCCCGCGTATTCCATTCCTGTCCGCTGCACCCTTCTGCCATCCTCACGCTGGCCATCCCACATTCCACGCAATCCTTTGCTAAGCTGAGTCGCCATTCCTGCGTTTTTCCACGCTGCCAAACCCCTTCATTCTGCGTTTTTCCCTTGGCTACGTCCGTTCCATCACCACGCATATCCCTTCCCTTGCTGCAACCATATTTCTCCAATATCTTCGACCTGCAAAACTCCTTCAACCGTCATTGCCAAGTTACCTCCACGCAAACCTGTAGCTGCACACTAAAACACGTTTTCATCTTTTGTATATTAGATAGGGTTGGCATGATTAGAGTTTTAGGTTAGCGTATTATGTTTTTGTTTGTTTAGATTAGATTTCAATTTTATTTAAGTTAGATTTTAGCATTTAGATTTTAACAAATAAACAAATAAAAGATTTTAATTTCGATTTTTTACATTATTTTGTTAAGTTAGGATAACTTATAATGAAAAAATCATAAAAAAGTTTCTTTTTTTTTAGGTTTTAAATTTGAGTTTTTAGAATTTAGATTTTATAAATTTTCCCTTTTGTGTATATATATATATATATATATATATATATATATATATATATATATATATATATACATACATATATATATATAAGGTGTTAGCTTTAGATTTAGATTTATTTTTTACAAAAAATATAAAAAATCCCAAAAGCATAAAAAGTTAATCTTTAAGCTTTTATTTAGAATTTTGTTTTATAGTTTAGATTTTTATTTAGATTTAAATTTTATTTATTTAGACTTTAGTTTTGTTTTATTTTAATCTTAGAATTTTATAAAAATATATAAATATATAAAAAAAAATTGAAAAGATTAACTAAAAATTGAAAATTCGTTTTGGTGTCTTTCGTGGTATCTATGTTCCACTTCTCTATAGTTAAATGCGCTTAAATGTTTATTTAAATATTAGCTATTGAAAAGTGGTGAATCATTTTGTGAGCTAGTTAGCATTTAAATTTCGTGGTTGCTTAAAGTATTTGATCTTTTGAAATTTAATTGCTAGAACATTGCGCATCTATTGAATATTTTGCATCTGGTAAAATTAATCATTGCTTGGATTATATAATGCTTGTTACATATTGGAAATTTTGTAAATATTTTCAAGCAATCGTTAAATTACTTCATAAGCAGCAGCAGCTAATTAATTACTTGGTTTTCATTGACTCCATAAGGCACTGATCTTAAGCATTTAAATATCTAATCAAATTCTAAAACCGATCAAGTGCTTGTTTCCCCCTTGCTGTGTCTCCCAACCCAACTGGTTCCCAGTTGGTCTTCCTTTTTCCCATAAGGTCTACCCCCCTTAGCCTGCTATAGGGAGACGGCTTAAACGGAGAGATCGAGGATCAGGGTGACAACCCCCGGTCTGAGCATTGTCGCGCTGCCTAGACAATCTGTGCGACAAGATTTTTTGGCGCCGTTGCCGGGGATAGAGTTTTTCTGTCTCTAGCGTTTCAACGGCGTTTCATCTTCATTCTTCTCTCTCATCTGGAATCTGGAATCTTTTCATTTGAGCCGGCAAGGTCAACATTTTTTGGCATCATCTCATCTTTTCCGCCATTCATTAGCCTGTCAAACGGCCAACATTCTTTGGCGTCATTTGATCTTTTTATCACCTTATCTTTCGTCATATCAGCAACTACTCTTCAGTTTGTTTCTTGTTTGGGTGGCAACTCCATCCCTCATATCTGCTTGTTTGTTGCTTTTTGGATCCTAGAATTAGATTCATTGTTCAAGTGGTGACTCCACTTCTTTCATCTCTTGATTTTCTTGAGCAGAGATCTCTTTCTATCATCCATTTGGTCCCTCATTATTCATCATGGATTATTCGTTTACCCCATGTCATTTTATTGATGTTCTCCATGATGTTCCAGAAGTGGCCATTTCTAAATTACCTTTGTTCTCGGGTGGTGATTCAGTCGCTGTTAGAAAGCATTTATGCAAGTTTACTCGTATAATGATCATATATTGTAGATCTCCTCAGTATGATCATGAAGATGTCAAAATGCGTCTATTTGTCCTTTAGAGGATGATGCTTTGAATTGGTTTAATAATTGTCCTGAAAATTCTTTTGCTTCTTTATAAGACATTGTCAATGCTTTTAAAGATAGATATGGTTATCAAGATAGCTCGCCTTGTGCCCCTAAAATTGTGCAAAAGAATGAAAGTAATCTTATGAAAGGTCCAGTTGTCGATGAAAGATTTCAAGACAATTCTTCATATCAGAATGTGCCATCCACCTGTACCATTGCTGATCAAATCCATGATAGTGGAAAAGCAGGGACATATTGTAAAATCAATGTCAACAATGAAAGGGAAAATCAGAAGCAAATTATACAAGAACTAATGCGGCTGGTAAAAAATATGGAGATCAATCAAACTAATTACGCCAATGATATGAGAACTTTATGCACCCACCTGGAAAAACGTGATAAGGAGATGGAAATCATGAAAATTAAACACTCTGATCACGTAACTAACATGCAAAGTCAGCATGCTAAGGAAATTGAGACCATGAAAGCTAATCATGACAGGGAAATTAATTTTATGCAAAGCAAGTTATCAGGCTTAGAGGAAAATATGACAATCATGGAACTCAATCATTCAAATCAAGTGACTGCCAGGGAAGCAAGTTTTCAGGAAGAAATAAGTGCTATTCAGAACAAGTTGTCAACTATGGATGATGAAATGACCATCATGAGATTCGATTATAATAATCAGTTGGCTACCCTGCAAGCAAATCATAAGAAAGAGATAAACTTTATGCAACATTGCTGGATGACCATAAAGGCAAAGGACGACAAAGTAATAAAAGATATGGAAGCCAGTCAAATATGTCTTCAGAATAAGTTACTGACCATGGAAGAAGACCATGCCAGGGAAATCAGTGCTATGAAGGTTGAACACTCTAGTCAGATGGATGCCATTAAAATACAGGTTCAGAAATTTCAACAGCGGTCGGAGGATGAAAGAAACCAGGGAACGTCAATAGATCAAAAGCCTCCTTATCTGCTGCAACAAGCTCCATCTTATTATGAGGTCCTTTGTTCCATTGAAAAGTGGCTAATTGAAGGTGACCTGGATAAAAGGGAAATTAATAATCAGGTTGATGCTCACACAGTTAATCCACGAGTCATAGAAGATCAAGTTATAACTCATGACACCTGTGAGACTGATCCATCATCCTTGATAGAGCAAATGCAGAATGAAGAAAGACATGTCATACATATCTTACATACTTCATTTGAGAGCTTTGAAATGGAAAGTTCCACGTCATCAGTGATATAGCCTGCCACAAAGAAAAAACGCAAAAGAAAGAGAATGAGAAAAAGATTTGATGCATCAGATGGCCGCGAGCAACTTGATTTTCAGATAGGAAAAATTCCTACTGTATGCAGAATTGGACATGGCACATCCCAGAAGCAGCCGACAGATTTGCCTGAAAGCAGGCAAATGCACAGTATACACTGTATTGAACACATCTGATGCCATTGGGCATCCTCTTTATTTCTAACCCTACTCCTTGGTTTTTCAGCATTTTCATTTCTGTTTTAGGATTAGATTTACTTTGCATGTTACTAGATAGTTAATAAATGAAGAGCTTATATCGTCCCTGTGCTTAATGTTATGTGATGATTTTGGATGGACGCTACTTATGTTTTGTTGTGTGTTGCGTGGATGCAGATTCTGGATTCTCACATTCCTACAATGCAGGAACGTGTCCCCAAGTAGAGCCAGATGTTGACCACTACATGTCAACTACCCATAGCAGTACACCCCCTTTGTTCGTAAAAGGGATAGCGCTTGATCGACGTGTCCGTACCATTCGACTATCATCATCAGCCCGATCGTGTTATGTTGTAAACCTAGTCTGCATGTGTAAATTGTAAATAATCTTAGCAGATCTATATCATGTATGTATTTGCCTAGGTAAACCTAATCTTCTAGTGATGATCTACATTCCGGAAGGTTTTTTGTCTCACCGACCCATGGTCGGCAGAGTTTTCCTTCGGCCTAACCCCAAAGCTGGAATCGATTTTGTCATTAGAATCTCAGAGGAATCCTAGTGTGCTTCGAGTCTATGTAAAAGTTATTTGGAAATAATCCTAACTATTTGGTTAGGTTATTACAAATTGCTTGATCTGCTAGATTATATTTGTGTCGCAGAACTAGGTGGTTTATGAGGGTCTATGTCAAATGGGTTTTCCCCCTTGAGATGTAAAATTGTAAAAGTCATGATGTAAAGTGTCTTAAGGGTTAGAAAATAATTAATCCCTTCATGGGTCCTAAGTCCTAGGTAAGATTCCCAAAGGCTAAGTTTGAGGGTCCAATAAAAATAATAAAAAAATTAAAAATTAAAAATTAAAAAATAAAAAATAAAATAAAATAAATAAATAAATTGAAAAGTAAAATAAAATAATAATAAGTCAAAGTTTTGAGAAAATAAATGCAAGATTTTAATTTTTTAATATATTTAAAATTTCGACGTATGAGATTAAAAGAGATTTTGATCCTTATCGATGGTCGAGATCACTTTGACATCGATCACTCGAACTATCCGTTGGGAAATTTTCCTTTAAATAGGGTGTCAGGGGTCATTTGAGATCATTCGATCTTAGAGTCGTGTCCTAAAAAAAGCTCTCTTGTAGTCATTTTTTGTGCAATAAAGAAAGACTTTGGGGTTGAAATCTTGTTGGTGTTACTCTTCCGAAAATGCTATAAGATGTTTTATTTCCATGTATGATTTTAATTTCAGCCATTGATGATAGCTTTATGAAGAGTGATTTTAAACACAGATATCTTGTTTAGTCATTAGGGTTTGAATGGTAATTAAATTTCTAAATATGATGGCAGGTATCTCCATTAGATCTGGATTTTAGTATCGTTTTCTCCCTCTTTGTTAATGGTTGAATTAAGCTGCACAAGAAATCCTTTTTTTGAGATTACTGGGTGTTTAGGGAAGTTCTCAGCTGAACCAGCCAACTCCCAGATTGCATTTTCTAAAGAGCCCAGTGAGTTTTGATCCCGGGCTTATCATTAGAATTTTTGTTGCGGATGCATGAAGGGTTTTCTGAAGCACCTCACATTAAATTTAAAATTCTGAAAATATTTTTGTGGCATATTGACAAATCTGGCTAGTTAGAGCCTCTAAACTGTGAATACTGTAATTATTTAGATGGTTTTAGTGTTTTTTAATTTTGTTTCTTGCACATTTTACTTCTGGGTGTTCGGTTTTTGCAGGTTGCAGGTTGGAAGAAAACATTTTGTCTGAAGCCAGATCTAGGCCCTGGAGAGTAAGATCTGGCCTCAGGATCAGCTCTAGCAGGAATATTTACTTTAGATCTGTAAATCGTTCTTGTCGGGTTTTCATCATGCAGATCTTAAGTAGGAAAGTTAAAAAAGTTTACAATTTCTGAGGAAATTCAAGGGTTTTCTGCTGTTGCCTTGGGGGTTTCTTTTTTGCAGAAGAATTTCGAAATTTGTTTTAGGTGTGCACTGTTCAAACCTCCAGATCTGCATCCTTCAAGCTGCATCACTGGCCATCAAATCCTTCATTCTCATGCTGCCGCATTTCCTTCTGGCATTCTCAGCCACCACACAAATTTCAATCAGCGGCTCATTCACGCTGTTGTGCCTGCATTTTTATTTTTTTTAAAAACCCCGCATCGAACTCATCTCACCACGTTGTTGCGGCTTCATTGCAGCTCCACGCTGCCTCTCTACCTGATCGAAGCCTTCTCCAATGTTTTCTGCTCTCGCTCCCTCTGCCCGCGTATTCCATTCCTGTCCGCTGCACCCTTCTGCCATCCTCACGCTGGCCATCCCACGTTCCACGTAGTCCTTCGCTGAGTTGAGTCTCCATTCCTGCGTTTTTCCACGCTGCCAAACCCCTTCATTCTGCGTTTTTCCCTTGGCTGCATCCATTCCATCACCACGCATATCCCTTCCCTTGCTGCAGCCATATTTCTCCAATATCTTCAGCCTGCAAAACTCCTTCAACCGTCGTTGCCAAGTTACCTCCAGGCAAACCTGCAGCTACACACTAAAACGCGTTTTCATCTTTTGTATATTCGATAGGGTTGGCATGATTAGAGTCTTAGGTTGGCGTATTATGTTTTTGTTTGTTTAGATTAGATTTCACTTTTATTTAAGTTAGATTTTAGCATTTAGACTTTAACAAATAAAAGATTTTAATTTCGATTTTTCACATTATTTTGTTAAGTTAGGATAACTTATAATGAAAAAATCATAAAAAAGTTTCATTTTTTTAGGTTTTAGATTTGAGTTTTTAGAATTTAGATTTTATAAATTTTCCCTTTTGTATATATATATATATATATATATATATATGATAAGGTGTTAGCTTTAGATTAAGATTTATTTTTTATAAAAAAAATAAAAAATATAAAAAATCCCAAAAGCATAAAAGTTAATCTTGTTAGGATATTCCGACACATAGGATATAGTTAAGTTCAACTTGGTCTAGTATAGAGTTAGGTTAGAGTTAGGTAAAGTGTGTTTCTTTACCGTTGTACATTTTGTAACTTACAATCCGACGGTCACGATATGTAGTGATCCGACGGTTCACTCTCACCTCGGTATTACCGACACTTGATCCGTGGCTTGACACCCGATTGGTCCATGAGTTCTATTTAAAGCGCATGGAGGGTCATTGTTCGGGTAATCCATGCATGAGAGAAGCTTATGTAAATTTTCATTCTTTGATTAATAAATTGCCTGTAGTACCCACGTTGGGACAGGCCGTGGACTGTTTCCCTCCTTGCACTCTGAGGGTTTTAACCACGTCAAAAATACTGGTGTATTGATTTGAGATCTGGTTGTGAGCGGTGTCCTTTTGGTATTCTTTCTGTGGAACTTACCCTGTAAATTCCTACATGGTATCAGAGCTATTTGAGGGCCGCGTCCGTTGGTGATCCAAATCTGAAGCCGGTAGAACTGCATGCGACTGTCGTTTCCTAGATCTGCTGTTTCTGACTGCTTTCGGGCCGAGAGGACTGCTCTGTTGCGTTTGGAGCATCTGTTCCAGTGAGGAACCCCTTTCGTTTCACGCGAAAAGGTTTCCGGTAGCCCTAGCTGCGTCATTTTTCAGATCGGGAGGTATACAGTGTTTTTTTTGCAGTTTACTGTTATTTTCTCTCTGCTTATTTCGGTCTCAGTTTATTTAGCCTTTTTTTTAACCGGATCTATACCTTTCATTTCTGCGTATGCTCTTTGCCCTGCGACTCTGTGCGATCTGGGCAAATCAGAAACAGAAAGGAAGGATTTTTCTCATGCGTATGCTCTTTTCCCTGCACCTTAGTGTGATCTCGGAAAATCAGAAACATTGAGAAAAACATTTAGTTTTTCGGCTAAAGCTAACTTTGAGATTTTTTTAAAATTTCTAGTTTTTTGGCTAAAGCTAACTTCGAGCCGCAAGGTTCGTTTTTCTTTGCATATTCGTGTTGGGTTTTGTGTTTTGTGTTTTGTAGGGAAAAAGAGCTTTCTCAAGGCAAGCACGCAAACCGAGGCCCCCCCCCCCTCTCTCTCTCTCTCTCAAATTTTTTGTATAGATCAATTGGTTCAAAGCTATTTTAAGAGAGTAGAGGTCTTGGGTTCAAGTCTCCATTTTGTGGGGGCGGATTTTTTCATTCGCGCACTTTGCCGGCTACTTCAACAATTATTTTTCAAAAAGCCATAACTTCTTCATCCGGAAGCCTTTTTCAGAGCCGTTTTTTTTAAAACCGCCTATTTTTTCGAGATCTATCCATTGGAACACCTACTTTCAGCATCTTCAGCTTCAGTTTTTTTAAAAATGGAAAGCCCATGCCAAGTCATTCTTGACAGCACTAACTACTTCCAATGGGTAGCCTACATCGAAGATTTACTTAGAAGTAAAGGTCTCTTCAGAATAGCCACAGACCAAGAGAAGAAACCAAAAGATGAAGACAAGGCGGCAAAATGGGAAAATAGACAAGATCAAGCACGTGGTTTGATAGGGATGTCTATTTCTCCTGATCTTAGATTCCACATTGCGGAACTTGAGACTCCTCATGAAGCATTAGAAAAACTTGCTAAAGTTTTTGGGATTAAAAATGAAATTAGAGCCCATCAACTTGAAAATGAACTGCTTACTTTGGATCCTAATAATTTTTCTTGCATTGAAGATTTCTTGTCCAAATTCAAGAACCTTAGATATCTTCTGGAAGGTGTTAAAGTTAAGAAAGACGATGGTAACTTTATTTATTCCATCCTTACTAAGTTGGGACCAGCCTACTCTGTATTTGTTTCCACTTTCCATTCTACAAGAGAAGCTTTCATTTGTCAAGGACAAGACTACAAGCCCCCTTCCTTTGACTCCTTTTGTGATTCCTTAATAAGAGAACAAGAAAAACTCTTACACCTTGGTCTTCTTAATCTTGGAAACTCTTCCACGAAAGCATTAGCCGCCCAGCAGCAACCAAATTCAAAGAATCCTAAGAAGTCATATCCTCAAAAGAATGGTCCTAAACCATTTCAGCCGCAAAATGATAAGACCAATAAAAACAAATGGAAGAAGACTGATAGACATTGTAACTTTTGTAATCGAGATGGCCACTTAGAATCTAAATGCTTTAAGAAGATGGAAGCCTTGGAAGCCGCAATGAAGAAACATAACATCCATGTGGAGCCTACTTCAACTTCAACTTCCGGAATGGCACTTTCTGCATGTCATTGTCAATCATCTCAGTCTGGTTATGCATTAAATGTATCTTCTTCTTCTTCTCATTCTCATGAGTGGCTCATTGATTCTGGAGCCTCTTGTCACATGGCCAAAAACCAAGCCATGTTTTCTTCTTTAAATGATTGTAACACCAAAAATATATATATTGGTGATGATAGATCTCTTAATGTTGTAGGGACTGGAACTGTTCATCTAGACAATGGTCAGTTTAATGATGTATTATGTGTTCCAACCTTATCCTGCAACCTTCTATCTGTCTATCAGATAACTCATTCAGGTGAAGGTAAAATTGTTGAATTTTCACCTCATGATGTTGTAATCAAGGATCTAAAAGATCCTAAACAGATTCTAGCTACTGGTCTTGCTGATGATTCCAAAAGGTTGTATAAGTTTCACAACTTTGGGTCATCCAATCTTCCCTCAGTATTTGTTGCTCATAATGATGAAGTGAGCAAACTTTGGCATGAGCGATTTGGTCACTTAAACTATCGCTCCCTTCAGCATCTATGTAAAGAAAATATGGTGACAGGTCTTCCTATGGTATCTTGCAGAGATGGTGTTTGTTCCGGATGTGTACTCGGAAAACATCATCGGGACAGTTTTGACAAACGTGCCTCTTGGCACGCCTCAGCCCCTTTACAGCTTGTGCACAGTGATTTATGTGGTCCTCTTCCTGTTGCTTCATTCTCTGGCTGCAAGTACTTCTTAACTTTCATTGATGATTTCTCCAGACGCACTTGGGTATACTTCTTAAAACTCAAGAGCGAAGTATTTACCACTTTTTTGGCCTTCAAAGCATTTGTTGAAAAACAATCTGGACATCAAATTCTTAAGCTAAGAACTGATAATGGTGGAGAATATGTTAAAAACACATTCATCAACTTTTGCACCGAAAATGGAATTCAAATGCAACATACTGTTCCATACACTCCACAACAAAATGGTGTAGCTGAAAGGAAAAATCGCACCTTAAAGGAAATGGCTAATTGTATGCTGCAATCTAAAGGACTCAGTCTTAGTTTTTGGGCCGAAGCAATTAATTGTGCAAATTATATAATCAATCGCACTCCTACTAAGGTTCTAGAGAATATCACTCCAGAAGAAGCTTGGAGTTCCATTAAACCAGATGTAAGTCACTTTCGTGTGTTTGGAAGTGAAGCATGGGCCCATATTCCAGATGAAAAGCATAAAGCTTTAGAACCTAAAGTGAGAAATGTACTTTTGTTGGATATTCTGAAGATGTAAAAGGTTATAGACTTATTCCATTTAAGTCCAAAAATGTTATCATTAGAAGAGATGTAAAATTTGATGAAAATAAATCGGCCTGCGAGCCTAGTCCGGCGGATGTGCCACCTCTTCCTATCTCTTCTATCTTTGAAAACATTTCTTCTTCAGATGATGAAAGCGAGGATGATAATCCTCCCCCACCTTCTCAGGATCCTCAACTTCCAAGATGGGTCCGTGCTACTCGGGATGCAGCAGGTGATCTTGCCGGTGATCCTACAGATCAGCGACGTACACGTTCTCAGTTTGAAAGAGCCTCTTCTTTACTGGCTCAAGCTCCAGTAAATCATGATCCTGACACTTTTGCAGAAGCTTCAGGCCATCCACATTGGGAAGCAGCTATGAATGAAGAATATCATTCATTGATGACAAATGATACATGGGATCTTGTTCCTCTACCAAAGGGACGCAAACTTGTTAGATGTAAATGGGTTTACAGAACCAAGTATGGACCAGATGGGAAAGTTGATAAACATAAAGCTCGTCTCGTTGCTAAGGGCTTTTCACAGGTTGAAGGCATTGACTACACTGAAACCTTTCTCCTGTTGCCAAAATGAACTCTATCCGCCTTGTTCTTTCCCTTGCTGCCTCTTTAAAATGGGAAGTCCATCAGATGGATGTTAAATCTGCCTTCTTGCATGGGGACTTGCAGGAAGAAATCTATATGGAACAACCCATTGGCTTCATACAAACAGACTCCAGCCTTGTTTGTCGACTTAAGAAATCCCTTTATGGCCTCAAGCAAGCTCCTCGGGCTTGGTATGCCAAAATGGATAGCTTTCTTTTAGAATCTGGCTTTTCTAGGTGTCATTCTGACAATACTGTCTACACCAAGAAAGTGGGCAACTCTCTTATCATCCTTGTTCTTTATGTTGATGATCTTATTCTTACTGGTAGTGATCCCAACCTTATAAACCATGTGAAGTCCAGCCTTAAAAAGAAATTTGAAATGACAGACTTAGGACATTTACACTATTTTCTCGGTCTTCAAGTCTTGCAATCCCAAGAGGGTATTTTCCTTTCCCAGTCCAAGTATGCTTGTGATATTCTTCGTCATTTTCACATGGAAGACTGTAAGCCAGCCCCTTCTCCCTTTCAGTCTGGAGTCAAACTTTCAGTCTCTTGTACTTCTCCTGAAGTTGATGCTACCTTATACCGTCAACTTGTCGGAAAACTCTTGTATTTAACCCATACTCGTCCTGATCTTTCCTTTGTTGTTGGCCTTGTTGCTCGTTTTATGCAAAACCCCCGTGAAAGTCATTGGAAAGCAGCTAAAAGAATACTTCGTTATGTTCGAGGTACAGTACAGTTTGGGATTCATTACAGTGCCAAAGCAGCTCCTCTGTTAGTTGGTTTCACTGATTCTGATTGGGCTGGTGACCCTGATGATCGGAAGTCTACTGCCGGTTATGTCTTCACTCTTGGTTCAGGACCTATTACATGGGCTTGTAAGAAACAGGCTGCCATTTCTCTTTCGTCAGCAGAAGCAGAGTATCGTGGTGCCGTGGAAGCTAGTAAGGAAGCCTTGTGGCTTCGTCAGATCCTATCAGAGTTTGGCTTTGAGCAGCAGCATCCAACCACACTTTGGTGTGATAATCAAAGTGCCATTCAGCTATGCAAAGATCCAGTCCAGCATCAGCGCAGCAAACACATTGAACTACACATGCACTTCATCAGAAAGCTCATTCATGACCATGTTCTTGAAGTGCAATATTGTCCAACAGATGATCAGGTTGCAGACATCTTCACAAAGGCTCTCACAGAGGCGAAGTTCACTAAACTTCGATATATGCTTGGAGTTCAGGAAGTTGTCACTAAGGGGGGATAGGCTCTAGTGCCTCCTTCCTTCTCCTATTGTGTCATATTTGTAAATCCTTCAATCCTATCCCAAGTTGTTCTTAAGGGGGGATGTTAGGATATTCCGACACATAGGATATAGTTAAGTTCAACTTGGTCTAGTATAGAGTTAGGTTAGAGTTAGGTAAAGTGTGTTTCTTTACCGTTGTACATTTTGTAACTTACAATCCGACGGTCACGATATGTAGTGATCCGACGGTTCACTCTCACCTCGGTATTACCGACACTTGATCCGTGGCTTGACACCCGATTGGTCCATGAGTTCTATTTAAAGCGCATGGAGGGTCATTGTTCGGGTAATCCGTGCATGAGAGAAGCTTATGTAAATTTTCATTCTTTGATTAATAAATTGCCTGTAGTACCCACGTTGGGACAGGCCGTGGACTGTTTCCCTCCTTGCACTCTGAGGGTTTTAACCACGTCAAAAATACTGGTGTATTGATTTGAGATCTGGTTGTGAGCGGTGTCCTTTTGGTATTCTTTCTGTGGAACTTACCCTGTAAATTCCTACAAATCTTTAGGCTTTTATTTAGAATTTTGTTTTATAGTTTAGATTTTTATTTAGATTTAAATTTTATTTATTTAGACTTTAGTTTTGTTTTATTTTAATCTTAGAATTTTATAAAAATTAAAAGAAAATTTGAAAAGATTAACTAAAAATTGAAAATTGTTTTGGTGTCTTTCGTGGTATCTATGTTCCACTTCTCTATAGTTAAATGTGCTTAAATGTTTATTTAAAGATTAGCTATTGAAAAGTGGTGAATCATTTTGTGAGCTGGTTAGCATTTAAATTTCATGGTTGCTTAAAATATTTGATCTTTTGAAATTTAATTGCTAGAGCATTGCGCATCTATTGAATATTTTGCACCTGGTAAAATTAATCATTGCTTGGATTATATAATTCTCGTTACATGTTGGAAATTTTGTAAATATTTTCAGGCAATCGTTAAATTACTTCATAAGCAGCAACAGCTAATTAATTACTTGGTTTTCATTGACTCCATAAGGCACTGGTCTTAAGCATTTAAAGATCTAATCAAATTCTAAAATCGATCAAGCGCTTGTTTCCCCCTGTTGTGTCTCCCAACCCAGCTGGTTCCCAGTTGGTCTTCCTTTTTCCCATAGGGTCTACCCCCGTTAGCCTGCTATAGGGAGACGGCTTAAACGGAGAGATCAGGGATCAGGGTGACAGCCCCTGGTCTGAGCGTTGTCGCACTGCCTAGACAATCTGTGCGACAACACCCCCCATAGTTTGTTCTAGGGAGACAACTAGAACATAGAGGGTCGGGATTAGAGTGACAACCCCCACCCTGAGCGTTGTCGCATATTCCCAATACAATTTGGGCAACAAGAAGTCTAATTTGACACCTGTGAACTAAACTTGAGAATATCAGTCAACATCCCAGGGGGAGAGGTTGAGAGGATGCACATTGCCTTATCATTATATGGTCTAGAATACTCTAAGAATACCTTTGTCTTTGCCCCAACCCAGTAGTGCAACAAAAGTATGAGATGTTGATCCTAGTAATCTCATGGCAGGGTGAGGCATGCAAGAACCAAGATCTATGGCCAAATATTTCTCTAATGGAGAGGGCTAGGCATCTTATGTCACAATAACTACATGGGTATTTTCCTAGAAAATTTCTACATGGAGATTTTTAAGAAGAAATGTACATGAAACACCCAAAAGGTTTTTTAGTGAAGGAAAAGGAGCTAGCTTGCAAGTTGAAAAATTCCATGTATAGATTAAAACAATCTTCAAGAATGTGGTACCAAAAGTTTGATACTTATATGTTAGAAGTTGGTTTATCATAGCAAAGTTGATCACTATCTGTATTCCAAGCTAATTAGTGATCATTTTATTTATGTGGTCTTCCATGTTTATGATATGATGTGGATTGGAAATAATCAAAAAATTATCAAGGATGTCAAAAATCAATTGTCTTCTAAATTTGATATGAAAGATCTTAGTGCTGCACATTTTATTTTGGGTATGGCAATTAAAAGAGAGTGCAAACAGGAAACTCTAGTCGAATCAAAGTAAATATGTTGAGACAATATTGAGAGATTTACTATGCAAGAATGTCAACTAGTCAAAATCTCTAAGCCTATAGGTGTAAAGTTGTTTGCAAATCAGTGTGCAAAGGACACAAAAAGAGGTAGAGGACATATCTTGTGTTCCCTATGCTAGTGTTGTTGGAATTATGATGTAGGCTATGGTCTATACTAGACCAACATGAAGTGGGATATTTGAGTAGGTATTTTCAAAAATAAGGAAAGAACATTAGACATAGGTAAAGAGGGTCTTTAGATATTTGTGTGGCAATTCAAATTATGGAATCTGCTACCAAGGAAGACCTGGACCTCATAGAGAAATAAGCGGGATTTGTTGATACGAACTAAGCTAGAGATATTGGTCGTAGAAGGTCTACAAGTGATCACATTTTTAACCTATTTAGTAAAGCAATCAATTGGATGAGAAAGAGGCATGTCATAGTTGCATTGTCAACTAAAGAAACTCAATACACGGAAACTACTCATAGAACTAGGGAAGCAGTATGGTTGCAAAGTGATCAAGCATTGGTTTTGTTTAAAAAACAACGAGGATAGGTTGTGATAGCTCAACTATAATTTTCTAACCAAGAACCTTACTTATCGTTCCAAGACAAAGCATAATTGTCTAAAATGTGGTGAGCAAAGACTTCTGACTTGCGCCTTAGCCAGTGAAGACCTTGAATTGTCCTCATGAGTTAGACCGCAGTTAGGATGAGTTATTTCCAATTTACTGGAATAATCATCAAGTCATCATGCATAGCGTTGAAGCTTCAGTTAAAGAGGAGTATTCATCAGTTTGACTACAGAACGAGGTGGCAGTTACAGTTCAGTTAGAGCAAGAGAACAAGATAATACTCAAGTTTTGATTGGAGAGAGAATGGGTTAATACTCAAGTGTTGATTGGAATAAGGATGAGAAGAACTCTCAGTAAACTCCAAGCATTGATTAGAGCAAGGACGAGAAGAACTCTCAGTTAATTCTCAATAAGAACTTGAGTTCTAAATTTGGAACTGGGCCTCCTTGCATGTTCGAATTGGGCCTATAAAGGAAGGACAAAGACTTGGACCTCATAGAGAAATAAGCGGGATTTGTTGATACGAACTAAGCTAGAGATATTGGTCGTAGAAGGTCTACAAGTGATCACATTTTTAACCTATTTAGTAAAGCAATCAATTGGATGAGAAAGAGGCATGTCATAGTTGCATTGTCAACTAAAGAAACTCAATACACGGAAACTACTCATAGAACTAGGGAAGCAGTATGGTTGCAAAGTGATCAAGCATTGGTTTTGTTTAAAAAACAACGAGGATAGGTTGTGATAGCTCAACTATAATTTTCTAACCAAGAACCTTGCTTATCATTCCAAGACAAAGCATAATTGTCTAAAATGTGGTGAGCAAAGACTTCTGACTTGCGCCTTAGCCAGTGAAGACCTTGAATTGTCCTCATGAGTTAGACCGCAGTTAGGATGAGTTATTTCCAATTTACTGGAAGAATCATCAAGTCAGCATGCATAGCGTTGAAGCTTCAGTTAAAGAGGAGTATTCATCAGTTTGACTACAGAACGAGGTGGCAGTTACAGTTCAGTTAGAGCAAGAGAACAAGATAATACTCAAGTTTTGATTGGAGAGAGAATGGGTTAATACTCAAGTGTTGATTGGAATAAGGATGAGAAGAACTCTCAGTAAACTCCAAGCATTGATTAGAGCAAGGACGAGAAGAACTCTCAGTTAATTCTCAATAAGAACTTGAGTTCTAAATTTGGAACTGGGCCTCCTTGCATGTTCGAATTGGGCCTATAAAGGAAGGACAAAGGCAAAAGAAAATTCACAATTGCTTTGTGCACGAAGGATTGTGACAAGGCAGAGCTCATGAGTTAGAGTGAGAGCCTTGATTGTGGAACGCAGGAATTGTGTCCTAAAGAATAGGAGCACAAGAGCGCTAGGATCTAGGAGAATTGGTTGTGCGCAAGTTGTGTGAAGTTGGGCTCCTAAAAAATAGGAGCTGAAGTGCGCTAGAAAATAGGGCCAGAAATGCGCGTAAGGATTAAGAAGGCCTAAGTGCACAAGAAAGGAGGAGCAGAATCGAAGCAAGACAACAGGGTTTGCAGAGCAAGTCAAGGAAGCAGAAAATGATCAATTAAGTGTAGGAATAGAGATCAAGTAGTGATCAAGGAAGGCCAAGGTCAATTGTATCAGTTGAGATTTGTGTCAGAAGCAGAACACTTTCTCAAGAGAGACATATTGCTTTGTAATAGATTCAATTGCTCCAAGAACAATCAATAAAATATCCACATCAAGTAAGCAAGTTTCCCTGTTGTGTTTCCTTAGAAAATAAGTGTGTAAAATTGTGCATGTGTTTTTATCTCTGTGTTTTTATTCCACTGCATAAGAATTGTTAAGAAACTTTGTATCTTGTTGAAAGTAAACTAGTTTCAGTTTCCAGATATTCATCTAAGTAGTTGCAGAGTTTCATGGAAATTTAACAATATTAAAGTGCAATATTATTTTGTTGGAAACATGGTTGAACACAATAAAGTGTTGTTGAAGAAGGTTGATACCTTGAAAAATGTTGCATACTCACTGAAAAAAGTATTAGTATTAAGAGGCTTTATGGGTGTAGACAATTAATGGCCATTACTTCCATAAATATGTGATCTTATAAACACTAGGCCCAATTGTTTCGAAAAGAAAACAAGTGGGAGAAAAATGGAGATGTTATATTGTTGCATGTAGCTTGCGCATTCATGCACGAGGTGTCAGTGGTAGCGTGTGGACTGTGCACTCATCCATGAGTGTTAGTTTTTTCAGACAATGATTTTCAGCCCATTAATATATCATCCTGGTTAAGGGAATAGGGTTGTAATCTAATGTGGGTTAGTGTATTAAATTTATGGATGCCATGAAATATCTAAATATTCTATTGTGAATGGTGAAGTGAATACAATGAAGGATATAAAGGTGTGGCCCCAGTTTTGCTAGTTTTCCTAGTTAAAACAATGAAGGATATAGAGGTGTGCCATTGTTGTTCTTTCTATTTTGCTTAAGAATCCATATGCATTGCCTCCTCTATCACTTGGATGCTTCAGAGGAGCACATGGTGATTTTGAGTGTGAATTGACTTGAGAGAACTCAAGCAAGTGGAGCTCCAACCTTCCTAGGGCACCTCCCTCTTATATTGTATCACTGTAATCATTTTTTATGGTCGATGAAAAGTTATGTGATTGCTATTACAGACTTCAAACTTACTAGTTTTTAATTACAGCAGTGATATTTCTCAGATCTACAACTTGTTAATGGATTGATCCAAAACTCAAATATGATGTGTCTCTTTCCCTGATCTATCTTTCTACTATAGTTTTCTTTGGAAAAACAAAGTTTTGATTGGTGTTTTGTAAGTTGTATAGTTTTGGAATTACGTTGAATTTCAGAAATTAGATCTGCATATCATGAATTGATCTTTTGACAAGTTGTGCAACCATCATTTCCTATATCAAGGATATCACGTCCTACATAATCTTGGCCTAAAACTTATTTTGGGTATAACTATTATGCAGTGGTTGTCATTGCTCAAAAAGTTGCAGTGTAGAAATTCATTCTGCTGAATCTGCCAAGCAATGATTGAGATTGGACTGCTGGGAAGATTCAAAGGCCTTAGGGCATCACACATCATGAAGAGAAGTTTGTTGAGTCAATTAAAAGATTTGATGTTCTAGAATCAAAAGTGGGCATAGAGGTAATGTCCTAGATCCAAATTGGGCAAAAGATAGCTCATTGGAATCCTCATGAAGTGGTCCACCTCAATGTTGCACGAAGCGGGAGCGAAGCGGAAGCGTCATTTTCTAAAAATCTAGGAAGCGAAGCGTCCGCGGAAGCGTCTGCTATATATATATATATTTTTTTTTATTTTTTTGCATTTATACTCAAAACAAACATCCCAAATACCAAATTAATTGTAGAAGACATGAAAACATGCATATTTTTGCATAAATCAAGATAGATATGGCATCCATGATTCCATTGTAGTTACTAGTATGTACAACAATCATCTATATTCTAGCTATTACAAACATACATCAAATTTTTAAGCATATTATAAAACATAAAACATTTAAGCATATTATAAAACATAAAACATAGAGCATATTATGATTTATCTAGCAAGTGAGCAACTGTCAACATTTGTCATGTCCAAAATTCAAATAATAATGTTTACAAAATATGTCACTTGGTCACCGCCAAGCCAAAAAGGTTCAAAATTCAAATTCACAAGTCTACAAGTCTAATGAGTAATCTATGACAAAAAGAAGTAGATTGTGAATATATCTACTAATCTCTCCTCCTTCCACCACGAATAGAACGTGATGGCGGGCCTCCACGTGGTGGCAATGAAGAAGATGGTCCCTGTGTAAGTCGTGGCACTGGAACTGATGAAGAAGAACCCCCTGCTGTTGGTGTTGAACCATGGAACCTAGGAACCAAGGGACCAGATGGGGGTGGGGGTGGTGGCATATCAACACGGTCATCATCATCCTAGAATCGCTCAAAAAATTCATGCAAAAAAAAAAAAACACTAGTTAACAAAAAAATTAAAAACATGAATTAGAGAAATGCTTTATAAGGGAAAATTGGAAAATTCATACCACAATGGACATACCTGGATAAGAGCATCCTCTAATTGCTCTAGTCGCAACACTCCATCCTCCAAATTGGGCTCCTCTGGATTCTTGTCCCAAATCAACAAGTCTTTATTAGACTTTGCATCTTCACAGTAATGGGACAACAATCGCAAGTTGTAATGAACATAAACCAAGCTCTCTACCCGGTCTAAATTCAACCTGTTCCTTTTAACACTGTGGATGAAAGAATAAGAGCTCCAACACCTCTCTGCAGAAGAAGTGTTTACCACCTGTGATAGCACCCGCAATGCCAAACTCTGTAGAAGTGGAGTACCCCCTCCATGCATGTTCCACCACTCAAGAGCAGAAAAATGCTCTCGATCTTGAATTGCATGCATGCTCCCAAATGGACCAGTGTTGAGCGTATAGTTGCTCACCTGTCTCCGTACCAATGCAGCCTCCTCATCATCAGGGATTAATCTACTCAATGCAGCCATATATTTTTCGTGAACCTCTCTATCTTGGTGTGGTTTTTTCATGCTTCCCCCCCCAGGTGCTGGTGTTGAAAGCCATGATGGATGATAGTATTTAGGTGTCAAAACATATGCTAATGCATGCAATGGAATATTTAGCATTTCCCATCGGTTTGCACCTCTACACGAATATAATTGTACAAGGTGGTATCTCTAGGCTCAACAATGTCTTTAATCTGCCCCAACATGCTATCCATTTGCTCATACACCTCCCCAATTACTGGTCGATCTGAATCTGCAAACTTGATCATGTAATAAATTGGTTTGGTGAATTGCAAAACATATTTAACCTGTGACCAAAAGTAACTGTCAAGAACAGTGTCCTTGACTACATTAGCACCATCTGTGTCAGTGTTAATTTCATCCCATGTTTCAGCACACACCAGATTAGTTAAAGCTTGTCTCACCCTCACTAGCCGCCTAAAGGTGAGGTAATAACTAGCAAATCTTGTCTTTGCAATTTTAAGCAATTGCAACTTGGAGTAAGTGCCATAGAAGTAGTTTACCCTTGTATGCCCTGTGATGAATTTAATGAGCTGCTTCCCTTTCCTGTAAACCTCAGCAATCCACCCACAATCTTTGTGTTTCACAATATCATGCATCAAAAGGTTCAATGTGTGAACCAGGCACCCAAACCAAAAGATGTGTGGATGAGTACGCTCAATAATTTTTCCTGCTGCCTTACAATTTGCTGCATTATCTGTGATCACTTGAACCACATTATTCGGACCAACATCTTTGATTGATTTCAATAGGAGATCTGCAATGTTTTGTGCAGTTGCACTGATGGAGGAGGAGTCATGACATGCAATAAATACTGCACCACTAGAAGAAACACCAAGAACATTTATCAAATGTTGGTTTCTAATATTTGTCCACCCATCTGATACAATGGATACCCCAGAATCCACCCACTCATGTGTAAAACATGTCAAAGCTCTTTGAACCTTAGCTTTTTCTCTTTCTAATAACACTGTTCTAGCTTTCTCATAGTTGGGGGCCTTGTATCCTTTTGGGGCTTCATTGATGGCCTTTACCATGTCATGCCAATAGGGAGAGCGAAGCACATTGAATGGTACACCGCAAGCACAAAGAAAACGGACTATCTTTCCATCCACATCATCCCTCCCAGCAACATTAAGGAAATCCCCTATTGTTCTTCTACCTCCAGAGATTGCAGAAGTACCATGAGGAGATGGGCAACTACCAAATTTAGAGGTTGCACTTGATTCAGAATGAGTTTTTTGTTTCTTGTTTTTTTGTTGTGCAGCCATCTCTATTTGGATGTATTTTCTTCTTTCTTCAGTTGAAATGTTTGGGCAAATTTGTACCCCCACAGAACCCTTTTTTTCATCACTGTCCAGCACCCCACAAAGATGCCTCCTCAGACGGGTATATGAACCCGTATATGGTTTTCCTCCATGACAACCATGAGGGCACACAAATTTGTAAGATCCACCACCCTTTCCCCCATCAAGTTTGGTCACATAGTTCCACAAGGGTGTTGATGTACCTTTCCCATCTTGTGCTTCAGTGTCCCCTTCAAGTTCATCCCCTTCCTCTTCAAACCCTTCCTCCTCATCATACATTGGGTCACTACTATTAGGACCAAGTTCATCCCCTTCCTCTTCCCCTCTATTCCTCTGCCTCACCCTTGCCATCATTAAAACCAAGAGTGGAATGATACATAGAAGCCAAAAGAACACCATCTTGGAATATGGATATAGGTGGTGGACAACCTGTAAATAAAGGAGCAAGTAGAAACAATGGGAAAGAGTAGGAGAGGGAGGAGAAAAATACAATTTTTTTTTCAAAAAAACAAGGGAGTTTGGGGTTTGAACTTACCTCTTTAGCTCTTGTAGATGAAGTCCTCCAAGCTCTTGCTCCAAGCTCCTCCTCCTTCTCCTAGCTCCTCCTTCTTCACTCCTCCAAGCTCTCCTCTCTTCTCCTCTCCTTTCCTCTCTTCTCTTCTCCTCTCCTCTCTTCTCTTCTCCAACTCTCATAAACTCAAAGTGAGAAAATGAGGAATGAATGGGAGCTTTATGCTTTTCACTCCTCACCTAAACTCACCCTAAACTCACCCTAACCCACCCCCTCATTGCAAGTTAAGTTAACTTTTAAAAAAAATTTAAGTTTAAAACCGAGCCCGCGCGGAAATTTCCGGAAGCGCTCCGAAGCGCTCGTGAAGCGTGCGCTTCCGGGCCCGAAGCGTGGTGCTTCCGGAGGCCCGAAGCGCCCTCCGAAGCGCGGATCGGGGGCAACGCAACCCAAAAACCAGGAATCGTTTTAAAAATTCGGAATCGCGCTTCATGAAAACTGGAATCGCGCTTCGGCTGGAGGTTCCGGAACGCTTCCGTACGGGACGCGATTCCGGCCTAGGATCCCGGGGGGGGCGCTTCCTGCAACTATGGTCCACCTACCTCAAGCAAAACATTAGACTAATCTTGTAGGGCTTTTTCTCCACAAGGCAGTTTTTGGAACTGGTCAAACGTGCTCTTAGCTCACACATGGGAGTCAAAGAAAGGTCAAACTAGCTATTGGAGCCACCTAAGCTAGTCGTTGGGCTACTATTCCTCTCATTTAACTCAATCAAGGTTAAATCAAGCTCACATGTGGGAATCAAAGGCCCCAGCGTTGCCTCTCCAAACCAAGTCGAGCCTCTTGTGCGTTAATTTTTTGTTAACACAGAAAATTATTTTTTATAAAATGACTTACTCCAAATTACAAGTCAAATAATATTATTTTAGGAAAGAGACAAACTAGCCATTATCTAACTGTTATCTAGTTGTTACAAGAAAATTTATGTAAGGCTAAATCCTCCTCCCATTAGATGTGGTTGTTGAATTGTGATATCACTCATGCCATATTAATAAAATTATTTTCCAAGTGCAAACCTTTGTGTGGATTGATTTTTCTATGCTTTCTCTTCTTAGATTTTATGGTATAATTGTGCTTGAAAGAATAGACACAAGTACTTTTGGATTCCTACAAGGCCACTAGGTTGATCCATCGAGGGGCAACGAGTCACATGGAGAGCGGGAACAAGGTGATAGACCTCATCTCACCCATGTTGGTATCAAGTGTTAATTGAACCCAAGTGTTGGACACACCCCTGTAGGGGGTTCCTTCAATGAGGGTTAGATTGCATTATGTGCCATAGTTGAGCTGGGGATTGGAGACATCTCCACAAGGGAGACCTTTCTAGTAGAATCCAAAGGCTTAAACAACTATTCTAGACTATATTGGGTATGATAGTCGCTAGACTCCAACCCCATTCTCCATTCCAATCTACATAGCTGACTTTGAGTGGGTTGTGATCGCAATCCAGCATATTGGAAGGTAAATAAGGACAAGGTAAACCTCACTACAACAACCATCTAGTAAAAAACCTTCAGTGTCTTTTTTTATATTTTTTGTTCTATAAAAATAGAAAATACAAAAAATATTTTCTTTTCTTTTTCCTAGCTTGTGCTTGAAATTTTATCTTACTAGCTAGTAGATCTTTGGAGTTTTATGTTGATTTTTCATGACTTCCTAATCTGATAATTACTTTCCAATGATTCTTTAACCAATCCATCTCCTGTCACATTCATCATTAAGCAATTATACATAGAAAATTTCAACAGCAAAACAAAATGACAATAGGATCATGAAGAGACAGCCAGACACTAGAGACACATTTTTTTCCCTAGGAAAACCTTAACTAGGGAAAAACCCAGCAACCTTTTTTTGGGAGAAATTAATATTATTACATTTCTCAAAATTACAATCTGATTTTGCCCACTCAAAATATGTCAGACTAACCACAAAATTTAATAGGTCAAACCTGGTCAAGCAGACCACTTTTTCGGCCTCCTGCAACTCCTCTGAAATTCGGACAACTCTGGTTAATTGGACCGAATTTCAGCCTCTTGCAACTCCCTCAGAAACCCTAGTCAACTGCAATCAAACTGCCCAGAAACAAATTCAGTCAACTACCCAGAATTTCGGTCAAATGCCTCAGTCAACTTTGTTGGTCTTAACTCTTTCTTTCCTTCGCACGTGTGGACAGAAAACAGAAGAATAGATGATCTGAGTTGCTTGCCAAATGTGAGAGGTCGAAAGCCGTTTAGGGTGCCCGTATAGGTGTGTCTTTATGGCTGGGCCAATTTTACATTTGAAGGAAAATTTTAAATATTAAATTTCTTCCTTTCCATTTTTTCTTTTAGGGCCAACTTGTATAGTAAGGAATACCGATCGCAGCTACCAAGATTCAACATTTTAGCACTAGATCTATTTTATATACAAAGATATTTTGCCGTTCAATTTTACACATTTATATTTATATTTCACGAGGGTATTGTGAAGTATTTTGCAAATATGCACTTTACTATAGAAAAAATCTACAACAGATCTAACAAAATCCTCGTACAAAGAGGCTTACCCAATAACCCTTTGTTTTATTCCAGAGTTAATTTAATAGCATATAATACATTTTTTTCTGGAGCTGAAATATACATATTTCAACTATTATAACGTCAATTTGCTTGCTGGAAAATTTTATGGGTTTTCACCCAATGGGGGAAGGATTTGACCCCTGTTTGCTGCAAGTAGTTTCCAAATTGCCAAAAACTCCAATTACACTTACAAAATTGAAGTTTGGGATATATTATTTGTGATTAACTTGCTACCCAAACTTCCTACCCACAAATCAATAGATTGTGTGTGATTTCACAATTGTCGGTGACTTCATTAGGTATATTAGCTTGATGGTTCTTTGCATTTTTTGACAATATTAAGTTCATGGTTTTCTACATTTTTTGAGAATATTAGTTTCATGGTTTTCTGCATTTTTTGACAATTTTGCAAGTCTGAAAGTACAAAATAACAAGGAATTTGCCTACTTACAGGCACTTATCCAAGGGAAAGGTAAGTATTTATCACTCATTCTTTAGTTGATAATTAAAGTTTTGAATGATTTTTGTTTGCTATTCTACATTACTTCTGCAGTGAATTTCACTTCCAGATTAGTAAATTATTAAATAATTAACTCCTATCTGCAATTTACAAGTCAATACTAGTCATTGGACTATTAAATTAGGTGAAGTCACTTGTGTGTGTTGGGGAAGCTTTCCGTAACTTTTTAGTAAGAGTTGGGATTAAATAGCGGGGACTTGTGCCAAGGTGACAGTGGGCACTTGTCCTCTCTGGTCCCACCTTAGTGCCTCAGGGGACCTTGCCAGGACCACTAAATTGATTGGGAACAGGAACCAGATATGATTGATAGATTAGAGACATTATACTGGCAACAATGTCAACAAACCAATAGTGGAAATATCATGCCTACTAAATCTTATTATGCTAGAATAACAGACCTACATGTAGATCCTTTTGTCTTTCAAGGTATATGAACGTCTCTTACATATGCTGACATCCTAACATGTGCATGCTGAACCTATTGGATTGTGTGAGGTAAACCATAGGGCCTTGGGGGAAAGGGAGGAGGTTACATAACAAGTGATAGCTGTACATTTCTGTCAAACTATTCAGAAAATTGGACGTCATAATTAAGTGTAGTAGGCATGTTGGGCTAGACCTGTCTCCATTGTTAAAGGAGTATAACATATTCTGTGATGAAAGATGGATTCTTAAAGGAACATTGTAGTCAGTCAGCAGTGAAAGTAGAGCATCTCAGAAAGAAAATGCAACTATTACTGTGAGCTTTCCTGACAAGCTGATATTCTTCCATGGATCGACCAAGTCGATGGTGCTAGGCTTTTTTGTAGGAGGGAATACATTGGATTGTTCATGAAATATGTCCCATTAAGATTTCTGAAGACAGATGAACAGATCTGCGATCGCAGTATCATTTCTGGGATTGAAAACCTTTGTTATGGCATTCACTGTTGGCATTTAATGCCTATTATGCATATCTATTTTAATACATTGCAGTTTCATGGTCTAAACTTTTATGTATTACTCTTTGTTATTTGTTTATTTACAAATGAAGGAGTGCATGAATGCATATGATTAAAAACAGAAATAACCATATCAGCTTCTTTAAGAAGATTGCATGTCACCTCGCCTTGAAGGCTGGGGTTCCCGCCATCTCAGAAAGCACAGGCATTCTTTTAGGATCACTGCTGTCAGTCAGAACTGAAAGTGAAGCATCTCAGAAAGAAAATGCAACTATTACTGTGAGCTTTCCTGACAAGCTGATATTCTTCCATGGATCGACCAAGTCGATGGTGCTAGGCCTTTTTGTAGGAGAGAATACATTGGATTGTTCATGAAATATGTCCCATTAAGATTTCTGAAGACAGATGAACAGATCTGCGATCGCAGTATCATTTCTGGGATTGAAAACCTTTGTTATGGCATTCACTGTTGGCATTTAATGCCTATTATGCATATCTATTTTAATACATTGCAGTTTCATGATCTAAACTTTTATGTATTACTCTTTGTTATTTGCTTATTTACAAATGAAGGAGTGCATGAATGCATATGATTAAAAACAGAAATAACCATATCAGCTTCTTTAAGAAGATTGCATGTCACCTCGCCTTGAAGGCTGGGGTTCCCGGGATTTGAGAGAAAAACTGCTTCAGGATATGCAAGTATGTTGCATCTGTTTGGCATCCGATCATCCGGGGATGGCATCAATCTTTGCTTGTTATCAGCAAGTGCCATGTAGTGAAATCTATATAAAAGTTAAACAACAAAATTGTTATAGTAGGAAAACAGAGCATCCAAAAAGTAAAAAAAACAAATTGTTGCAGTAGGAAAAGAGAGCAACCAAACTTGTTATTCATATTCTTATCATTAAGGAACCAAACAAACTACTCACTTTTATATCACAGAAGGGAAAAAAGAAGAGCTTTGCAAACCATGGGAGATCCCACAGACCTGTCTTTCCTCAATTTGAATGTAACACGAGTTTGATTGAGATTGAAATCTGGCCACCCCGTTGGACGCTCATATATCGCATAGGTGTAAAACCCACTGCTCCCTCGAAGCAAAACAAACCTTTGGAAAAAATATAGATGAAGTTATCAAATTCTCAGCACATTAGCATTTTGGCATCTAAATGATGCATTTAATTTCCGTAGAATACACACAGATTATGACAGTACCAACTAGCACAAAATTTGAAATTGAAGCCAACTTGAAGATCGCTGGGAAGGTAAAAGGTGTCATATTTGTTCTGAAAACAAAATATTGGCATTAAAGTTGTTTGCAATTGTCATGGCAAGTAAATGGTCAAATAAATGCTTGTGAATTAATCCAGGTCTCACATCAATACATTGGCCATCCGTTTTTAGTTTTGATCAGCATCCAGATAATGAGAGAGATTCAATTCAAACAACCAGGCAACATCTTGGTTTGTAAAAATTGTCACTGTGTCTCATCTGTTGCACGGATAACTCAGCTTTTTAAGGCAACCAAAAGACATGGAAGCTCTAAAATGCACTAGTGGTATTCATTTCTGACTTAATATCAACAAATTGCATTGGGCCTTAGCAAGGAGCTACATAGATAACGCTTTGTTCATCTCATCCCTTGGAATAACATTTACAAATCTAGTGGCTTTGGAGAAAGTTTGAGAATGATGACCTAGTAGTGGAAGTAAAAACCACTAGTACCACAAAAGACACGAATTCAAATACTTGACCTTGAAGTAAGCATGTAAGTGGGGCTAAGTAGATTTATCACGATGGACAGCTTTGTCTGTGGCAGGTCAACCGAGAAATGTCTCTAGTGTACAAAAGCTAAAGAAAAATATATGGACTAGACATTAAATCATAAAGATTGGAGAGAAATGAAAGCCCAACTGTAGAAAAAGCCAGTTTCTAAAGCAAAATTCTCCAATGAATGGGTAATCATGAAGATTCTTGGAAAGATGTGAATTTCTATGCTAAAATGTTTCAGAAATGGCATCCAACAAATCTTGTGCAGTGACAAACAGGAAGAATCGGATAGGAATCAAGTAATCCATCACTATGACTGCAGGTTATACGCCTGTAACTCCTGTCTGTTTTTCTAGCTTCAGCCAATCAATGTTGTTATCAATCTACCAACATAGATCATCACTCCATCATCTTTTAGCTCTGGTTAACACTCCCTCTTAGCGAGGAAGGTGTTTTCTCCACCAATACTACTCTCCTGCATCTAGAAAATTCTACGCTGCTGATGTCTGACTAATCTTCTCCAAGCTGACCAATCTCCCTGTCACTGGAAGTGACTGTGAAGAGAATATTGTCTATCATGCTACTGTGCAAACTCTAATCTACTCATGTTGTTGCTACTGTTTTGTTGCTATTTTTGCATTGTTGTTGCAACTACTGCAATAATGACTCTCATCTCCCCAGAGCCTAAAGTGATAGCTTCTATAGGGTTGCTCCCTCTAAAGCTAGACTCCCTCTAAGTCTTGATCTCCCTACAAAAAATCACTCTGCTCCCCCTTGGCAACTTGCATTGTCCTACTGCACTGGAAACTAGACTACGTAGTTCTATGTTGGGAATCTTCTAGTTGGAACTGCACCTGCATCCTACAACTAGGCAATTCACATTGCCCATGTCACTGCAGCTAGCTTTGCAACTGCCTCACATGTACTAACCACAACTAGTTTTGCCACTGTCATCCAACTCCATCTTGTTGACATTGTGACACTGCAGCTAGCTCTACATTGTCTCACGTGTACTCACTGCAACTAGCTCTGCCAACACCGAATCCTGCGACTGTGATACTGTGGGCCACTATAGCAGAGGAATGGCACCTGATGATTATATGAAGACTCCATGCCCAATGATGATCCAAAGGACACTTGTACCATCAGATATCATCGGTCAACAGAGTTTTTTAACTCTACTTCTATTTCTCATCATCTTTCTCGTACCCAAATTCCACACCCTACGGGGAATTGCAATAAGTGATACTAGTAATGATGAGTTTTGAGTCTGTAACAGGGCTAAGATGTTGGACTTGATCAGAAAAAGAGTACACCTTGGAGTGCTTTTTTTTATCGGGTTAATTAT
Organism: Pinus tabuliformis; assembly: GCA_031772625.1. Taxonomy (NCBI): domain Eukaryota; kingdom Viridiplantae; phylum Streptophyta; class Pinopsida; order Pinales; family Pinaceae; genus Pinus; species Pinus tabuliformis. Next base: position 1,235,885,334 of record CM062805.1, on the reverse strand, counting down.
CCCTTTTTTTTTAAAGGCGGATAATTTTCTAGGTTTTTTCACTCACTTTTTAACCCAAAGTCGAGGTGACGGTTTGAAGGTTGAGCTCCTAACACATATTAGCGTCTAGAGTCGATCTATATTACCATAATAAATCACACAAAAAAATTCATGGAATTTGGTTAGGTCTAGGCAGTCATTTTTTAATTTTTTAGATTTCCCGTAGATCAAAATATGCAAATAAAATTGTATTTAAATTGTAATAAGTTTAGTCTAAAGAAGTTGTATGTGGTACGAGTAAAAAAATTACACCTTTCACCCTCAACTTTCTACAATGACACACTTTGAGAGGTTAATAATGTGTTTTGCACCCTCAAAACCCACATTTACTAAGTTTAGTGGAAATTGTGGCATTTTCTGTCAAGTGGAAATGACTTAGAAATTATCCAAGTCAAAGAGTTGAATCAACGGACATGTGGAAGATGATTGAGCACACTGCATCATAAATACACCATTATTTGGAAAAATCGAATTTCCCAAAGATAAAGCAACAGTTGCACATGTGGAAAATCAAATTTATTAGAGGAACTCATGCACTAAAGGAATATTCTATGGAATATTTGGACTGAGGATTTTGTGGGACCTTCTCTCACTGTTAGCTCGAGTGCTTCTACACTTAGCACTTCACCATGGAGGATTAAGAGTTTCACTTAGAGGAAATCACACAGTTCCTAGGGATTTGTGCTGAGCATCTTGGGGATCATCATCTAAAGTGGCAACACTTGGTTCGAGCTTGATTTGGTTTGACTCGAGTTATCTCATTGCTTTGGTTCAATCGGGGATATGTTTACTATGTCATATAGAGAGTTCGATTTCCCTTGGATTCCACATGAGGAATTCGATATGCCTTGGTGTCTCTATCATCTCCACTTGGAACTCGACTTGCTCTTTCTTGGGATTTGCTCCAAGTTCAGTGCTCACATGCATTCTTCCTTGGGATTTGCTCCCAACTCTCTATATAATGAGGCTATGGGTTCTCATATTGTATCATGTAATACAAGCTATTATGCTCGAGGAGACTCTACCGAATTGTATTCACTACTTGCAATATAATACAATAGTCTTTAAGGTAAAACGTGATGGTGTTTTTCTCCTTGCATATGTGGTAAATTCTTGACTTATTGTTATGCTTCTACTTATTTCATCATGTCATTGTTTCTTTCATGTTTGTTTCAAGTTATGTTAGTATGCAACTATCTCATATTAGCATAAGAATTACTCATTTGCTTTAGGAAAAGAAATCTTCTAGTGGATAATAGATGTATCTCTAGGAATTCTTTCCATTGCACTTATTTAATTTCATGTCGATTTAATGATTTGTGGTGAAGTTTTGTAAAAGAACCATTATTTGGTCAAGCTTTTCAAGCATGAGGGGAAATTCTCGGAGGAATCAACCCATTCTTGAAAAATATTCAAGGAGAACCCGCATGTTTTGAACTTCAAAGTCTCATCTATATCTTATTTGTGTCTTGCAAGGATTCTTTCATGTTTCTTAAAGCTTTTATTTCTTGCATCAAAATATCAAACTTCAAATAATTTTATTTCTCGCGTATTGCACTTCATTTATCAATATCTAACTATTTCAAAGAGCTAAGTCATGGTTAGCCAGTATTTACATGGTAAATAACTTCTTAATTAATCAGAACAAGTAGGTAGAAATAAATCAGAAAAGTACATGAAGGGTTTCTAACAGTTAGACTTAGAAATTCCAACAGAAATTTTGGGTTGTTTGACCTGCGTTGACTTCAAGGTTGACTATTGTTTGACCACAGAAAATTACAGCAGTTTTCTCTCTCCTTTGACTGAGTTTGACCGAATTGTTTTGGGCTGAATTTATCCTCTTGAGCAGGCCGAGTTTGACCAAAGAAGACCAAGCTACTTTGAGGAAGATTTGATGTTGATTTCACCAGCGTTGACTTTCTGGTTAGGGTTGAAGTTTGACTGCAGTTGACTGTAGAAATTTACAAGGTTGTTTTGACTTGGTATTAGGCAAATCAATTTGACTTTTGTACTCTCTCTTTCAACTGAACTTTTGATTTAATAATAAGAAGAATTAATCAAAGGGTTTTCCCCACATTGGGGTTTTTCCCTAGCATCCACCAAATCTGTTGTCCTCTTGTCTTGGCTTGTCTTCTACATTTTGTTTCATATTCTATCTGCTTTTATCGTCAATGTGATTATTGTGACTACTATTGTAAACTAGAAATTGTTATTGAGCTATAAGTAACATTGAAGTACATGCTAAGCATAGAACATAACATTGTTAACTAAAATTAACAAGAAGGGACATGGAGAGCAGCAGAACCGAGGTGATAGTAGGGGACCATTATAGTGTTGGATATGTGGCAAAGATCATCGCAAGAAGAATTGTCCATTGTACTAGGCTGGTAGGCCTCAGATCTATAGTGCTCGGGAGGCACAAACAGTTGGGGATGTTGGTCATAGCATTCCTCGGATTTATGCAGCTGTGGACAACAAGCAAGCAGATCATCAGGAATCCATTATTGAGATGGAAGGTAAGCTCTACGGTCGAGTTGTTTCTATTTTGATTGATCCTAGATCCAATTATGGTTATGTTAATCTTGCCCTGGTGGATAAGTGTGGCTTAAGAAAAGAAGTGCATGCAGAGTCTTGGTTGGTGCAGTTGACTACAGGTACTAAGAAGAGAGTTCATCACTGGGTAAGAGCTTGTGCATTTGAGCTAAATGGTATGCTTACAGTAGCACATCTCAATGTACTGCCACTGTGTTAAAATTGGCAACTAGGGCCAAACTCCATGTGGGTCATCTTATTTATGGCAGTTGATATAGAGTTCATCATTGGGTAAGAGCTTGTGCATTTGAGCTGAATGGTATGCCTACAGCAGCACATCTCAATGTACTACCACTGTGTTAAAATTGGCAACTAGGGCCAAACTCCATGTGGGTAATCTTATTTATGGCAGGTGATATTTTTCTTGGATTCCTCTCGTCGAAAGGTGTAGGATTGATCTAACGATCATCCGATTCCGACAAGTATATATGGAGATATGAATTTATTTGTATTTACTTGACAAATTGTTAAGGTTGGCCATCAGCGAAATGTGTGGCACGCATCCTCAACGTTTCATATAAATAGAAGTGAGGTTGAGGCATTATTCACTCATCTCATCTCTCACATTCTCTCTCTCCTTAGTTGATTGGGTTTACACACAAAGGAGCAGCTCTCACGTGGGAGGAAAGAGGATGCAGAAGGACGAAGTAGGAGGACACAAAAGGACGCAGAACTATTTGACTGCATTGACCAGGGCTGCAGATGGTATCTTTGACCAATGTAGACTTTCTTGAAGTCCGGTTTTGGTGTGGATGTCTGTCCTAGGCAGCCGCAGATTTTGGCATGCAAACCGAGGCATTCTAACCTCAGGTTTGACCAGCGTTAACTGCCCTAATTTCTCGCAGCAGGTTGACTTCTGTTGACTTCATTTGACTGGGTTTTTCAAATTGTTTTTGAGCTACCTCTTCTTGTTGTTGGAGGACGAGTTGACTGGGATATTGACCAAGCTAACTGGAGGTCAATTCTATCTTGTTTGACCAGCTTTGACTTTGTTGGTTAAGGTTTGTTGCTGCTATCATAAAATTATAGATTTGTATATTTGTACTATTTCTCTCTCTGCTGAACTATTGAAGAGTATAGAAGAATTGATCAAAGGGTTTCCCCACATTGGGGTTTGACATTTGTCCCTAGCTAGCCTCCACATCTGGTGTCTCTTGTCTTGGCTTGTTTTCTGCCGATCTATTAATGTTCTGTCAGCATTTTACTTTATGTCAATATGATTGCTAAACAATGGCTAATAAGAAGAAATTGAAGTAAACTACACTAAGCATAGAACATACCATAAATTAACACACTGGGATCATATAGAAGGTTTTTGGTATGGATTGATTGTACCTTCATAGGACCAAAGTAGATTGTTACGACAAGGCTATTGAGTGTCTAGATGATAATGGGGAAAAGAAAATTTTGCAAGGAAAGAAGAAGCCTACATCAGTAAAGATGGTCACCGCTATGCAGGCTAGGCGCATTCACGAAAAAGGGTATGTGTTATTTGTAGTGCATATTTCTAGTGATAAAGGTAAGGATGTTGAGGATCTTGATATATTGAGCAGGTAACCAATCTTGCAGCAGTTTCAGGATGTGTTTCCAACAGAGATTTCAGAGATGCCGCCTCACAAACAAGTGGACTTTTCTACTGAGTTGGTACCAGGGGCAGCACCAGCATCAAAAGCACCTTACAGCATGAGCACACCTGAGTTAGTAGAGTTGAAGTTGTAGCTGAAGGAAATGCTTGATAGGGGATATATTAGACCAAGTGTATCACCTTGGGGTGCATTAGTATTGTTCGTGAAGAAGGATGGTACTCTCAGGTTGTGCATTGATTACAAGCAGTTGAACAAGGTGACGATCGATAACAGGTACCCAATATCGAGGATTGTGACTTGTTTGATCAATTGGAGGGAGCATAAGTGTTTTCGAAGATTGATCTGAGATCAGGATGCCATCAAGTACGCATCAAGGAAGAGGACATCTACAAGATTGTTTTCAGGACCAGGTATGTGCATTATAAGTTTGTTGTAGTTCAATTCAGTTTGACTAATGCTCCAGCTACTTTTATGTGCTTGATGAATAGTGTGTTGCATCCTTATCTAGACAAGTTTGTTATTGTATTCATTGATGACATCTTAATATATTCTAAGAATGAGGAAGAGCATGTCGAGAACTTAGCAGCAGTATTGAGATTGCTAAGAGAACATCAATTGTATGCCAAGTTTAGCAAGTGCAGCTTCTTTCAAACAGAGGTGCATTACTTGGGACATGTTGTTTCCAAGGAAGGCGGAGCAATAGATCCAGAAAAGATAAGGATTATCATGGAGTAGGCAAGGCCTAAGAATGTGGATGATGTCAGATCATTCATGGGATTAGTAGGTTACTATAGGAGGTTCATCAGGAACTTCTCACGCATTGCATATGCTATTACATCTTTGCAGAGAAAAGGGAAGAAATTTGAATGGACAGAGGAATGTGCAGCAAGTTTTGAGCAATTGAAGCAGTTGTTGACAAATACTCCAATTCTTAAGATTGCAGATCCAGATAAAGAGTTCGTGGTGTGTACAGATGTCTGCAAGAGAGGACTTGGTGGGGTCTTAATGCAGGAGGATCAAGTGGTATGCTATGAGTCTAGGAAACTGAATGAGCACGAGCAAAACTATGTGACTCATGATCTTGAGTTGGCAGCTATTATCCATGCATTGAAGATGTGGAGACATTATCCTCTTGGCAAGAGTTTGTATTAATGAGCGGTCACATTGGGTTGAGATATCTATTTGACCAACCAAATCTGAATGTCAAGCAAGCTACGTGGTTTGCCACGATCAGTGAGTTTGACTTTGACATCAGATACATCAAGGGTAAGGAGAACAGGGTTACAGATGCATGCTAAATTCACTTCCAAGTTTTGGAAGGAGTTGTTTGCAGGTTTGGGGATAGAGTTGGCCTTCTGTAGACAGATGGACAAACAGAGAGGGTCAAGAGGATTCTGGAGAATATGTTGAAGATGTATGTGATGCATCAGCAGAGGAGATGGGAGGAGTACCTTCCATTGGTTGAGTTTGCTTACAACAATGGTTACTAGGAGTCACTAAGGATGAGTCCGTTTGAGGCATTGTATGGGCGGAGTTGTAATACTCCCATCAGCTGGAGTGATCCAGTGAACAGGGTACTTATTGGACCAGACATGTTGGCAAACATGGAACAAGAAATGCAGGTTATAAAGAAGAATCTAAAGGCATCACAAGACAGGCAGAAGAGTTATGCAGACCAACACAGGGAATTTAAGGAGTTTTAGGTTGGGGAGCATGTGTATTTGCGCATCAAGCCCAAGAAGAGCTTCTTGAGGATTGGATCATGTGCCAAGTTGGCACCACGGTATTGCGGGCCTTTTGAGATCCTTGAGAGGATTGGACCAATGGCCTACAGACTTGCACTGCCTCTGACAGTGAAAGTCCATGATGTTTTCCATGTTTCATTGCTTAAAATATATGTAAAGGATGTTGATCATCTTATTGATTAGTCTGTATTGCAAGTGGAACCAAAAGGAGAATTACAGTCGGAACCTCAGTGCATATTGCAGCGGAAACAGCTCATGCTCCGGAATAGAGCAATCGAGCAAGTTAAAGTGCAGTGGAAGCACTTTGGGCCCGATGAAGCTACATGGGAGATGATTGATCAAATGCGGGCTATGTATCCTTCATTGTTTTTCAGTTGAGGCAAAGCAGTTTTGGTATATGTACATATTCATGTATGGTTGTTATTGTAAATACTGCAATGAGTTGTGTTATAAAGCTCCAATAAGCGGTATGATTGTCATGTTGTCATGTTTTTCATGATGGTTTTGCTTTTGAGCAGGTTGTTCATTGTAAATATTGCAACGAGCTAAGTTATAAAGCTCCATGGGCAGTATGTTATGCTTTTCAGCGGTTTTGCTAGTTGTAGGTGTCATAGAACACCGAGGATGGTGTTCCCCTAAGGGGGAGGGGTCTGTAACAGCCCCGGGTTAAAAGTTCATGTAATAAAAGTTAATAAAGGAAAAATAAGACCAAGGTCAAGGGACACTTATTCCAAGTTGAATGTTGGGAAAAATATCCTAGTGGGCATCACTTCGTGTGTTTATGGCTAAGGAGAAATTGGCAAAGACAATGGCAAAGGCTTTGAAAAGGCAAAAATGTATTATTGGCATTTTATTTATGAAAATAAAGGAAATTAGGAGAAAAGGGAGGTGAAAGGTCACATGTTGCATGTGAGGAGGAAATTGAAGGAAAATGAAGAAATTAGAGGCATCAATAATAAAAAGACATCAGAGCATCAATTGGTAGCTTTTTGTCAGTTCAGTTTTGGAGTTAGTCTCAGAGAGGAGAAGAGCACCAAGAGGAGAAGGAAAGCAAGCAAGAGGGGAAAGCAAAGGAAGGACAAGGAAGGCAAAGGAAGCAAGGAAAGGTTGGATCGGGTAGCTTCAGCAGGAATACTTGCAAGTAAAAGATTGCATATATGGTTTCCTAGTTGGTTTTGGCATGCACGACATATGCATGTGTGTATTTAGGTTTCTTTGTTGTCAGTGGCATGGATTTTGCCGAGTTTTGACAGTGGTTTTAGCCTTGCCTTGCCATTTCCGGATAGCCATGGTGTGATGGGATTCATTCTTGGTTGAGCTTTGGATTGTCGGAAGGTTTTGGATCCAAGTGAGGTGGTCTAAGGAAAATCTCAAGGGTTGGGGGTGGAGATGGTTTTCTTCGGGAAACCCTAAACAGGTGGGTGGAGACAGGAAAAATCCTCAAGGGATGGTGAAAGAATTCTAAGGCATCCAAACTTAGTTTGGTTTTGTGATCTTGGGACCGGTTTAGGTGAGATCACGGTATGGTGAAGGTGGAGGTGGTTTAACCTCTGAACTCTTTTGGTTGTTTATGGATTGGCTTATCCCATGAGATCCCACATTCATGCTTGGAATATGGCACGAGGGTGATTGGCTAAAAGAAAGATTTGGTTCAGCACAATCTATGGTCGGGTGGTACATGGAAGTCCTTGACTTGGTTGGTTTTTGCATATGGTTAATAAGAGCTAAGTTCCTCTTGTTTTGATGAGTAAATGTACTTGTTATTCTGTAGCTTAAATGGTTGTACTCTCATTGTTATTTATCTGGTTATATGTTGGTTATGAGCATGGTTAATTGACAGTTCTAAGTATGGCTCTTATCACATCTCATTTCATGAAGGTCTGGTTAATAAATGTATGACCTAATTGGTGTTATGACAGCTATTGTGAGAAGGCATTGGCCCTTCTTGTTTAACTTCAGATAAGTTTTCAGATCCTTATGTTTAAATATGCATTCATGACTTGTAGGTTGCATGTTTACCATCTGTTTGACAGAATTTCAGTACTAGTTGGGAGGAGTCGAGTCAAGTCCTTGTTCAATTTTTGGTTTATAAGCTTTATTTCTATGTCATTTACCTTTTAGTTTTCTGGAAGTTTCATTGAGTTCTGGGCAAAGGCTTGAGTCTTGGCCCTAAAAAAGTGGCTCAGAATTCGGGGTCGTTGGCATAGAACTAACTGGAAAATTCCACAATCGCATGGAGGCAGGCTTATCAGTGCAACTGGAGGGCTACAGTCGCTTGCATGCCTTGGCAAGGGAGTGGTTGGGGCTCTAGATCAGTGAAAAAGAGAGTTATCTCAGGGGTTGGACACCTGGAGGGGTTGGGTTGCTCCTAGAGGTCCTATAGCACCTGAGGGAAGTCAATAAGGTCTTAAGTTGTCGACTCCATTTCCTTAAGGTCATATAGGAGGTTGAGTCTTATCATAGTGACCCTCAGCTCATGTTTACCCCAAGTAAACCGGTACAAGTGGGTAAATGTGGGAAGAGGCGATTACAAGTCTCTAGTGCGTGAAGATCAACCATAAGAGAGAAGGTTTTGTAGAGCAAGTCAAGGAGGCAGCAGAGGAACAATTGTGTGCCAGAAGGTCGAGATCAAGCGGGATCAAGGCCGGTCAAGATCAACTGTATCAGCTGAGATTTGAGAGCGAAACAAAATGCTTTCTCAAAGAGACAAATTACTTTGTAATAGATCCAAGTGCTCAAGGACAATCAATAAAATAGTCACATCAAGCAAGCAGGTTTTCCCTTGTGGGTTCTTGAGAAAAGCGTGTCAATTTTTGCATGTGTTTTTATCTCTTTGTTTTTTATTTCGCTGCATATGAATTGTTAGGGAACTTTGTATCTTGGTGAAAATTAACTAGCTTCAGTTTTCAGTTATTCATCTAAGTAGTTGCAGAGTTTCATCGAAATTTAACATGGTATCAGAGAAGAGATCAATATAAAGGCCAGCAACAAATTGACCAGTTGGTGGACAACGCAGATCAAGCATAAAGCTTGCGCTAGAGTTTTAAAGAGTAGTACGAACGAGAATTTTTTTTGGGGGCCGAAAAGAAAATTTTTACTGACAATTTTTTTCGTGAAAAGAAAAAAAGGGGTGTAAAAGAAAAAAAAAAGGAAAAGGGCCATTTTTTTTAAATGAAAAAAAAACAAAACAAAACAAAAGTCAAAGGCCATGGGTGGTCAACCAACAAGCCAACCATCTGACAGGGGTTGTTGCTCAACTGTCTAAGTAGCCCATAGTAGCCAACATACAAGTCGACCAACCGCAAGGCCATGACAATCGTGCAGACGAGGTCGGCAAGGAAGGGCCACAAAGGATGCAGTAGCGGATCGAGGAGAATGGGCAGTTGGGAGCGCGAAAAAGACACAACAGCCAGCAACAAGTTCAACTTAAGTAGACAACTCAACGGGACGCAATAGAGGAAGAGTCAGAAGGCTACAAGACGAGACCAACGCGAAGGTGCGTGGGAAAATCTGATAGCCTCAAGTACAATCAATCAGCAACAACGCACAGCCATGGCAAGCAAACACAGACAAGCAGATCGAGTGCAAGGACATGTCATCGAAGACAACAGGCAGCGGGTCGAAGGCAACCAAAGGAGCCGTAGTGGTACAGAACAGCCACAACAGAAGCATAGTGGGTTGCGCTAGCACAACAACATAGGGGACAAACACAAACAGTTTCGAGCATCAGTGGATTTTGGAAATCAACACACAGGAGCAAGGTTGACACTGACAACAACAAGGAGGTGCGTCAGCATACGTGATTGTTGTAGCCAACAGTTGGCACAGTAGCCATGCAAAGGAATCGGCCCATGGAAATAGGATTCACATCTAGGGTGCGCCAGTGTAGGGAGGCTCAATAGTGGGTGGCAGCCCAGAGGTAGTAAGGAGTTGGACCAAGTTCAATGTCTACCAACGGTTGCAGATCAAGGCATCCAATAGGGGAAAAGTGTGGAGAAGACATGACTGTCAGTGGCAGCAAGGCCAACAAGGATTGACAGCCAGTAGAAATTGTTGTACTAGGCTCACAGAGTAAAAGCAATGAGACAGACAAGGTTGGCAACAAGAGAGCTATCAAAGTCTATTAGGCTGAGTGTCAGCCAATCGCCAAGATAGCACGAATGTAAATGTGAGGCCATATAGGTCATACGACAACATAGTCAATAGATGGGCAAAATTCAAGTTGAGCGAGGATTTGGTGCCCAAGTTTGTGGATGCAGTAGCTAACAAAGAGTTGCATGCAATGTTATTGTGCAGGAGTCATTGGATAGGGGATCTGAGGTGACAAGCATGGGCCAACAGTTGTTGACTAGGCTGGTAATAGCTAGCAACAAGGTAAGAAGGACAGTACCAATTTTGCCAGCAGGATTGGCAAAGGTTAACCCTCAAAGGGAGAAGGGGAGACCATACTAATCAAGGGATTGGCAGCAAAACTCGTGGGTGTCTCAAAGGATCGAGACAGGCCCACAGCCATGCTAGAATGACTTAGCACAGGATTGAGGTTAGTGGATAGTAGAGCATCCAGTCACATGACAGGTTCACTGCTCAGGTTCCAGATCAGGTAGCAAGGAAGTCTTCTAGTTCAGAGGGAGCAGTTGCAACAGCCGATAATGTGGTAGTGTTAAAGACAAATCTAGGTGGAAGAGGTTCTTCCAAAAGTACCTTCCTCACTAAGAGAGAGTGTTGAAAAAGTAGTGAGCAAGGTCTTCTAACTTGTGCCCTAGCCAGTGAAGACCTCGAATTGTCCTCGTGAGTTAGACTTCAATGATGGTGATTTTATTTCCAGTTTCCTGGAATAATCATCAAGTTAGCATGTGTAGAGTTGGAGCTTCAGTTAAGTGTAAGTCTTCATCAATTTGACTACAGGATTGGTTGGCAGATCGAATTAAGTTAGAACAAGTTGGGTCTTTAGTCTTGATTGAAGGAAAAGCGAGTTAGATCTCCAGTGTTGATTAGAGAGAGCACGAGTTAACAACTCCAGTGATGATTGGAAGGAGAGCAAGTGACACTATCAGTTAACTCGTTATCAGAGCTCGAGCTCTATATTTGAACTAGCCTAATTCAGCATGGATCAAATCTATAAAGGAAGGACAAAGGCACAAGTAAATTACAATTGTTTTGTGCACAAAGGATTGTGACAAGACAAAGCTCATGAGTTTGTGAGAGAGAGCCTAGATTGTGGAGTATCCTAAGAAATAGGAGCCACAAGCGCGCTAGGATTTAGGAGAATTGGTTATGTGCAGACAAAAGGAGTCTCTAGTGCGTGAAGATCAAGCAAAAGAGAGCAGGTTTTGCAGACCAAGTCAAGGAGGCAACAAAAGAACAATTGTGTGCTAGAGGGTCGAGATCAAGCAGGATCAAGGCCAGCCAAGATAAATTATATTAGCTGAGATTTGAGAGAGAAGCAGAACACTTTCTCAAAGAGAAAAATTGCTTTGTAATAGATCAAAGTGCTCAAGGACAATCAATAAAATAGCCACATCGAGCAAGTAGGTTTCCCTATTGGGTTCCTAAGAAAATTGTGTCAATTTGTGCTTGTGTTTTTATCTCAGTGTTTTTTATTCTGCTGCGTACGAATTGTTAAGGAACTTTGTATCTAGGTGAAAGTTAACTAGTTTCAGTTTTCAGTTATTCATCTTAGTAGTTAAATTGCCCATGAAAATTCCATTGTCCATTGCATAGGTAATTGCTTGAGTTTTGGTGCTAGGGCATCAAGATTTCAACATCCTTAGAAAACCTTTGGCTAATGCATCACATCATAGACTCCATGATCCGAAGGAACAAGGAACTGGCCTATTTGTTGATGATGAAACCCTTCCTTTATCCATAAATTCTTCTCTCTCTAATTTGGCCCCTTTAAGGCCAAGCTCACTATGGCTTGGTATGAATCCTTAGGCAAGGTAGATTTTTGGCATTGAAGAGCCTAAACATCAAGAGGAGTGTATTTGCCACAAAATCGCTTCTTTTGGTGGACATCAACTCCAATCTTGTCCATAAACTTCTTTGCCCTAGTTGTTTGCCCTAAGGGAAAACCCTAGTTTTGTGTTGCTTCAACTTGGGGGCTTGTTTGAGGGATTCATGTGCTTGAATATTGTTGATATATACCTTTGGAAACCCATTCTCCTCATCTTAGCCTTGGGTATCCCAACTCTCAACCAATCAATCAAACCCTAGGTTATAGATTGCTTTCTTATAGGGCTTTGCAAGGAAAGTGAATGCCTCACCTCTCGTGTGGAACCTTGTACTTAAGTTGAGCCTTTCCCTTGAAAGCCTTAGGTCGCCTCTCACCTTAAATCTTAGAAAACCTATTAGGTGACCTTCTCACAAACTGGGATCCCTCCCATCAGTGATAATTTGTAGAGAGTAGGAGGTTTTGGCTGTGGTGACAGTGGGCCACTACCCCATTGTTGTCACTTGGTCGAGTCTTAGCCTTATAGGGTACCCCTCCAAGGCCTGCTTGATTTTGCAACAACAAGCCAAGAGGATTATCTTGGACATAGTGAAGGACCATATTATTCCTCGTATATCCGGGAAGAAAACAGACAGAGAAATGTGGGAGGCATTGACCAAGTTATACCAAAGAGACAACGAGAATCGAAAAATGGTGCACAAAGAGAAACTTAACGACACCAAGATGTCCAAGAACAAAACCATTTCTTCTTATCTCACCAGAATATATCAAGTACGAGATGAGTTTGTTGTAGTAGGGGAGAAAGTTTTCGACTCAAAACTGGTAAGGACAACTCTGAACGAGTTCACAAAGTAGTGGGGTGCCTTCATTTTAGGAGTCACAACACAAGATAAACTCCCAACCTGGGATAGGTTGTGGGATGACTTCACCCAAGAGGAGACTCGTGAAGAGGCTCTTCATGGCAACTAGGTAAAAGGTGAAAGGGATGAAGAGAACGTTGCTCTTTCAAGTCATGTAAGAAAGTGCAAGGGAGTTTCCAACATGAACAAAGGAGAGGGTGGATCTTTTCAGGATGGAAAAAATAAATATATGAACAAATTCAAGTGCTTTGCATGTCAAAATACAGGCCATTATGGGAGTCAGTGTCCAAACAAAAAGAAAGACAAAGGGAAAGCACAGATTGCAACATTAATTGAGATTACAGATTTTGCAGCAAAGTTTGATGAGTTCTCATTGGTGGTTGCTTGTCTTTCTGGCACTAGTTTTAGAAGTGCCCGGATAGTGGACAACAATGCATGGTTCATAGATAGTGAAGCATCTCACCATATGATGGGAATGAAGGATGTGTTCCTTAGTGTTTCAGAGACAAATTCAGAAATGCATGTGAGAGTTGGTATGATTACCATACGTGCAGTGAAAAGGGTTGGAACAATGTTATTCCAGCTGAAATCAGGAGGATCTCTGGAGGCAGCAGAGGTGTTATATGTCCCAAGGCTGAAGACGAACTTGCTCTCAGTCTCAGCGCTAGAGGACACAAGGTACGATGTAGAGTTCCAGAAGGGACAACTATTCATATGTTCAGAGGGAGCTACCCAAGACACAGCAGTCAGGCTTGTTGTCAAGAAGGGTAAGTTGTACAGCTTGTAGGGCCAGCCTATAAATAGATCTAAGGGGATCTTGGATTAAGGATCGATGTTAGTGACAGGGATTGGGCATAAAGCTTTGAAGATTGTGTTGATACCGGGGACTTAGCGTTCTAATATGGCAGATGGGAAAGAGGCCTCTTCCAAATCTATCAGGACCAAATGGTATGAGCTAACATTGATGGATGCTTAGGAGCATGATCCTAGAGCATGGTTGGGAGAAACAGGTCTTCAAAGCAGATTCTGAAGCAATTAATACAAAAATTTTCCAATTCAAAGAGAGCAGCTACAACAACAGATGACGTGGTGGGATTGGAGACAGATCCAGGTGGAGGAGGTTCTTCCAAAGTACCTCCCTCGCTAAGAGGGAGTATTGATTTTTGTAGCTCAAGCAGGTACTTTTGTACCTGCGGAAGGTCTTCTAGCAAGAAGGTCCTTGTTTTGCCTCTCTAGGAGCTTGCATGTGACACATGGATTTTCCATGTTGAATGCATGTGACATGCAGAGTGTACAAATGAGTTGCATGCATGTGGATGTGTTGCATGTGACATGCATGAAATGCAAGCTAAATTTATCACCAATACTTAAGTTAAAGTAAAGAAAGATAAAGATAAGAAAGTTAACTAAATTTCAGTCACGTATCTTCATTTAACTTTATGAGCTAATTTTGGCCGTCAATCTTAGCTTAGAAAAGTTATAAATTGAGCCTAAGGGTTGAGCCAAAGATACAACGGCAGCACAAGATTGAGAGCAATGTCTCAGTGAGTGAGTGTTGGGTCCAAGGGAGTGCAGAGGGGCTGGAGATCCATATCTACAAGAGAGCAGATCTGTTGGATCAAATCCAGAGTATTATAATCTGTATTTTCTAAGTTGGACCATTGTACGAAGATGGGAGCCCAAGTAAGTTTTGAGTTCTATTAATGATGAATTGATTTGTTGGGCAAAACTTTGTTTGTGATTCATGTGATTCAGATCATAATTTGCTTTAGCTAGATATTATTTGTTAGGAATCTAGCTATGTGTTTGTTCAGTGATTTATTGCTTGGAATTAAATATGTTGGGTTTTTGTGAAATCTAACAGTTCATATTCCATAAAGGCTATTACTTGTGCCCGTGTCTAAGTTGGTACAATTTAAGCGAAGTTGCAACCTTAAAATTGGTTTGAAATCCTAATTCTAAATCAGTTAGACAAGGCAGACAGCAAAATGAAAAAAAATGTATGTCAAAGTTACTTCATGAGTAATAGAAAAAATTCTCCCACCAATAAGCTCCTTATCATCCATTGTAATAAAGATCAAAGCTGACATGTTCATTCAAAGCAGAAACAACACAATACCTTCCTTTGCACAAGACAGATAAGGATAAGCATAAGAAAAAAAATTCCCTTGCAATATTTTTAATCGCGGGAAAATTGAAAAGATACAAACTAACCTTTTGTCTATATTTAGTGGCACCATCTTCCAACTGCTTGAAGGATTGTATGGCCTGAGGAAAGAGACTTCGACTTTATCCTTGTTAGCCTCGACTACTTTAAAAAATATCGCACTTGGCCTGCAAACAAAATTATAATTCTCAACGGCTAGTTATCACAAGTATAAAAAATGGCGCTTATTAATAAAATTGCATATTCAAAGGTATTAAGGACTATACAAACATATCCAATTTGTGAAAAAAAACATGTCTTATTATTTTATATTGACTCTAACTAGGTTGCACTGCATGCAAGCTTGCCTGCCTTCTTACATTGTATGAAGTTGTGGTTGTAGGGTGTAACAAGGAACAATTAGTAACAAGTGCATTTCCAAAAACTAGGATGACCTTACAAAACCAAAACAAATGTGAGCATACAAGTGCATTGTTTCCATCAAGTTGCATCATTAATATATGTATAAGTGGGTAATGACTTCACTCAAACAAAACAAATGGTCGCTCATTAAAAGGGGAACACATTTCTTTCAAATTGGGGAAATTCACGTCAAAACCATTTAACATACAATGTAATTAAAGAAAAGGTTAAAGACAACTATCATATATCATCCCAGAATCCCTGCATCAACCCAAAATCAACACAATAGGACTTCAAAAGCAATATTATCCTTGTACAAACATCACAAGGTCCCTTTATCCAAGTGATTCTAAGAGGATCATAAGGTCATTATAGAAAAATAGTAAGTACAAAGTGAATTCCCTTCTCATGCAAAACTTCAACAAGAAAACCACTAAAGTTGGAAAAATGATACCTGAAAATAGTAAAGTTATATTCCTCCTCTAGAAATCGTTCCTCTTCTTAATGTAGAAACACTTCATTAATGTGTAATAAATTCAGGAATATGCAGAGATGTGATACACAATGAGAATAGAATGATGAAATGACAAAGAGACAGGAGCATGTTTACCAATTTTGTGTCGCTAGACACCCTACTAGCTGATTGATCCATGTATTAGAAAGACTTCCCCATAGTGGTCCCTATAGACATGAATTATAAATATTGTATTCCCCTTTATTTGTTGTCACCAACCTCATTTCATGGACATATGGAGACTACCAATTTTCAGAAAAGAGATGTTCTCTTATCTAATCTTCTCCCTCTTATAATTAATTTTCAGCTATCTAGTTAGGCACAACATTTCCTCTTTGTGCAACATTTAACTACTCAATTTTTCTAACATTGATGATAAGACTTTGATCTACCTGAGGTTGTGTCTTCACACTTACAATATCAAACTAATTTCATAAAACTAACCTGCAGCCTGCACACAAGGTCTTGTACCCAAAAATAATGCGGGTCAATCATAGCCTAGAAAGAGGTAGGCCACAATGAGGAAGTCAAGGCCAATTGCAATCTATTATCCCTGTTTCAACAGGGGTACTCCAGAACTATTTGGCCACACCATATAAGCGCAAAGGATGTGTCATAAATCTGCCTCCATCCGATGAGCGGACACTGTCAGGGGTGGGTAGGAATGCATTCCCCTTAGCACTACCAACTTCCCATCTGGGCCCGTAAACTCCATCACTAACTTCTACCAATCAGTGGTGACCCTCCCCAATGAGTACAACCATTGGACACCCAACACCACGTTGGTGTCTGGAACATCAACCACAAAGAAATGGTTAGTGACAGAGTAGTTCCCCATCATCAGAGTCAAGCTGGGAACATATTTCATGCACTGCATCGTCCGATCTCCTGGCACCAACACTGAGAACCCCTCAAATGTCTTTGTGTGAATGCCCCTCTGCTCCACCATCTGGGCATCAATAAAGTTGTGGGTGGCCCCACTGTCTACTAAGACTAACACATGTTGCCCCTGTACAATACCTCTGATCCTGAGTGTCAAGTACTTCAGAACTCCCCGAAGTGAAGCGAGAACTCCCCCAGATGGAGCGAATGGTCCTCCTCCATGGGGTGGTGGTGGTGCTCCCCCTAATGACTGCACCCCCTCATCTCCCTAGTTTGTGCCTAGCTCATTCTCCTCATCCGGCTCACTAACTGAATACACCTCAATATAATAAGCCTTGCCCTTGGTGCACTTGTGCCTGAGTGCCCAAGGCTCTTGGCACGTGAAGCATAGCTTCCTCCTCCTGAGGTCCCTCCTAGTCTCCTCATCCAAATGGCCACGTCCACCCTCCCTCTGAGGTGGGTGAATGTCACAGTTCCCCTGTGGGGTGGTAGGTCTAGTGGGTACCAAGGCCCTGGTCTTGGGCATTGTGTCAATCATGTCCCGGGTCCTAGAAATAGCGTCCAATAAGGATGTGAGCTTGTAGGCCCTCACCCAAACATGCAATCGCTCTGCTAGCCCCTCCAGAAATAGCATACTCAACACGGCCTCTAAGATATCCGACACCATCATGGCAAACCTCTGAAATTTTGAGATATAGATCTCTACGTTGTATGTCTACTTCAGGTGGGCCAACTCCCTGAAATGTAGCTTAGGGTCCTTCCTCTCGAACCTCTCAATCAATCTCCTGGTGAACTTGGTGTAAGAGGTGATGTGAATGTGCCCCAATGTAATCAGCCTGTGGTACCACCACTCCTGTGCATCTCCCTCTAGATGTAGCATAGCAAACCAAATAGCATCCATCTCTCGCATGGGGTTCAAGTGAAAGTAAGTGTCTAGCTTTTGAACCCATGCCCTGGCTGAACTCTTAGCCGACCCATCATAGTTGGGGAGTGTGACCTTCCCCGCTATCTTTTGCACCTTCTCACTAGACTACCCCCCTCTATAGTGGGTCACAACCCCAGTGGTATGTCTCTCCTTTAGGTTGATGTACTCCCCAAAGGACATCACCCTCTTGATCCTGGGGTCTAGTCCCTCGTACTCATCAATACCCAATGCAACTAAGTTGACCAAATCCACAACTGGATCTGGCTCCCTCTCATGCTCTAGCTCATCCACAAAATGAAGCATTGTGAGACGGCCTACCTGGCCACGCAAAGGGGTGTGTGGGGATTGGAATGTACTTGCCTACCTGGCCTCCCCCTGCTCTGGAACCCCCATCACCTTGGGGTTATGCCTCTAGCCTCTGATTCACTTGTAGGCCCATCACCTGCTACATCATATCCATCCTCATCTGGCCCTGTCTCAACATATGCTGGGATGTTCTCAGTAGCTCCTTAAGGACCGGGTTTTGTCCTCGCTATCTGGGTTGTTCACTTCCCTCTAAGTTCTCTTGGTTCTCCATTCCCCTTCTAACATTCTCCAACTCAGTATCTGGAAAAGGGTCTTGTACTCCCTCTCTACCTTGACCTCTACCTCTTCCTCTTCCACGGCCCCATTGGAAAACAACACCTTGGTACCTAGGAGGCATCACCTACTCTTGTTCCCCACTCTGGCCAGAAACTTGCTCAGATACCACTATAATATTCCTAATAGAAATATAGAGTAAAATACCAAAGACATGCACTAGCTACAACATATAAACAACCATAAAAATTCTGGAAATAACACATGCAACAAGAATTAAAACCCCATAATGCAACAACAAGGAATCTGATCCATTTTATTGATAAATCATGGAATTTTGGTTACAATAGGGAGTGGAAAGAGTGCACCTGGGCTTGCTATGAAAGCAAGCAAATACCTAGGTGAATGTAGCTGAAAATCCCCACGCGAATGGCTCCAATAGGCTGTACGCTGCACCCAGAAAATTATTTGCACTGTTGTTGTAGGCAAACTGGAATTTGAGGGCTCAAAATACCTCCAAAAATTCTGCGGAATTAGGCATGTACTCCTTGATAATAGTTCAGCAAAACCCAGAAAGGAATTGGGCTAATTCTGACCTCCCGGAATTACCCAATTTTTGGTGCTACACACTCCCTAGCAGAAACTGCGTCCTCCACAACCACTGTTGTTGAATATGTCACTTTCTCCACTCTAACAACTGTAGGAATGTTCTAAAAATTTCACCCAAAAGAATTAAGTTTCTTCCCAAAATCTAGCCCAAGTGAGATGAACCCGGCTACACGAATTTTGCCCAGAAACTCTACTGCGCAGGCCCTAAAATGGCACGTTTGGTACTCACAAAATCTGCAATGCTTGGCCCTGAAAATCTCCACAAATGCTGGTCCAATCTGAGTGTAATTTCTGCTAAATTCCCCAGCCAAAACACCCCTCTTATCTCCCTCAACTCAGTAGTACAGACTTGACTATTGCGTCCTCCCTAGAAGTCGAACTGGCTAAGGAATGGGCTGCATTATACCACGACCCCAGCAATTTTCACCATCCCACTGAATTCAGAAATTCCTCCTTAGGGTGGCACTCAAAGTCCACTAAAAGAGAGGCTGGAATTTCTCCTTGGAAATTCCTATGCTCAAAGCACCAATTGACTTGGCTATCAACACAAGCAAACTCTAAGTTAGATGAATGAACAAGGAACCCCAAAAAATGAGTTTGTTTTTGCCTTTTGTAGTTGCTCTCCTCCTCCTCATGTGGTCCCCACCAAATCGAGCCCCTTGAGCATTTTTCCCTCCATGTGAATCGAATTCCTCCTAAGGGTTCGAGTTTCCCCTTTGTGTGACCCCCACAACTCACCCTTTGATTTTCAACCCACTTTTCCTAAGTTGTCTTCCTTTCCTTGCAAAATTTAATTCCCAAAACTCCTAAGTCCAAGTGCCAAAATAATTTAGTAGGAAACAGAACTGCAAAATTGACAATACTCCTTAGATAAATTTAATTATTGGGGATATGACATTTTGTTTATTTCATGGTATGTCTGCCTTTGTAGCACTGCTAACTGCACCCTAGGTGGTAACTCCATCAGCCAACAAAAGAGATAAGATGATAGATCAACTCAGCCTTTTGGGAAATCCATTCCTCCTCTTGAATTCACCCTTACAAATTAGATACTCGTCTCCTTATATGTTCCTCTTCAATCTTGAATCTTGCCACATACTTATATATATGTAATTCAAAAATAGCCATAGCCTTGAAGAAACGAGAGTTTCAAAAAACATGTCCTCTCTCTTTCTCATACTTACACTATATGCTCACATCAATCCAGTTTCACACAGTTTTGTATTAATGTATGTGTCATATTAACTTGTGTATTGTTATCACCAAGAAATACCTTCACTGAAAAGACCCAAAGACCGAGAAATACCTTCACTAAAAAGACCCAAAGGTGTTTGTATAACTTTAGGGAAAGTGCGAATGTCACCTCACACAATCCCTCCTACTTTGGGCAAGTGTTTTTCTAACCTCACATGGGTATCCCTAAGTGATTCAATGTGATGTCCCTGTTTGGTCAATTTAGTGTCCTAAATTGCTCTACATAAATTATCAATCCGGGTATCGTAAACTAATGAAGTGTAGTGCACTATATGTGCTAGATGACCCTTCTTACCTCACTGTTTTTGAGTTTTATGTTGTTTTGGGGGTTTGATCTTTTAATTCCTAATGTTCTGCAGTGTACTTAACAAAATCTTAAATCTACTGCTGCTAAGAATCTAGAGAAATGAAATGAGAGCTAAAAGTGCTTTAAGCCAGATTTGGAAGTAAAGTTTTAACCAAGAAAATGAAAACAGAGTTTCTCTTCTTGCTATTATGATTGTTTCCAAAACATGAACTAAAAGGACTTAAAACTACTATCCAATCAATTACAAAACCAAAGCTTAAATGAGATATTAAAAACTGAAAATGAGATTGCAGCTATCTATGATGAACCAAAAATGAAATACTAAAAATGAGATTACAACTACTGTCTAGTCTATTGCAGAATCAAAACTTGATGAAAAACTGAAAATGGAATTACAACAAAACTAAATGAAAAACTATGACTGAAAATGAAATTGCAACTAGTCTACTATAACAGCTAAATGAAGTGCTTTGTCACTCTGCTACACAATTTTGGAAGAACAACCTCCTTGTGATAGCATTTGAGGGATTCAATACTCCATTGTTCTAAGAGAAACTGAAAATGAAAATGAAATTAAATGAAAGACTAAGACTAAAAGTGAAATTGCAACTAATCTACTATAACAGCTAAATGAAATGTTTTATCACTCTGCTACACAATTTTGGGAGAACAACCTCCTTGTGATAGCATTTTGAGGGATTTCATACTTCATTGTTCTAAGAAAAAATAAACATAAAAATGCAAAGAAAGACTCATTCATAAATGAAATATTTCACCACTTAGTTTTAAGATGAACCATCAACTGAAAGGGCTTTTGGAAACATTCACTTACAACATGAGTTACTAAACTAACAATAAAATGGCATTGAACGGTTTAATTCAAAATCTAAAGACTAATGAACAGCGAATGAAATGAATCAATCTACGCTACTGACATCAACTTCAAGCTACTGATGAGAGACTAGAAAGTAGTGAAACAAAAGAACTATTTTGTGCTGAAATAAAACTATTCTGAGTTAGTAAGAAGATGACACAAGCTGCATTATGAACAGAGTTAGAAAATGGTTATAGGCATCATGGAAAAACACAGTGAATTTACAGTTAACTATGAAAGACAAAATAAAATGTAAAATGTAACCTTAACCAACGCAGGGGCCCTCTGCAAAGGTCTCGAATTATAAGCACTTAATCAACACTCTAACAACGCTTCAGGTATCCATGAAACAAAGTCTTTATATTAAAGTGGAGAATGAGTTCTTCAAACTACAAAGCGGAAATCTGAACTTAATACATAAGCAAAAACTGAACTTGTTCTGCGTTCTTCACACAGGTATTTATAGAGAATTATACAATTGTTTTAAAGAGAGAAATAAGTTATAGCAAAACACGTAGGCAAGCAAGTATGCGGAATTCTTGTCCTTAGTTGCTTGGAAACATAAATCTTATGGTAATGGCAGTTGGATTCCGTTTGTGCAGGTGGCAGATGAAGTTCGTGGCCTCAAGAAACTGCTTCGGATCCCATCACTGAGAAACGTGTGCAAAATAGAGCTCTGTTTGCCATAGATTTCTATGTTTGACTTCCCTTTGACCGAAGTCTTCCTTGTTGATTTAGGTCAGATGAATAGGATACGATCCATGCCCTGCTGTTTTCCAAGCTACCCATGTAGTCCTTTTCCCCTCTTGACACCTAGAACCTACAAAAGCGTGGAAGTAGCTGCAGAACAGCCGATTAGCTGCAGAATGTGGCTGCGTTCCATAGCTAAAAGACAAAAACTTGTTCAAATAACAAGCATAACAGTATAACATGTAAATCATTGAAATATACTCCTTGAGGCAATGTATAATGGTTTTTGATGATAAGGATGCATTTTTCATGGAAAAACAAAGAAGGAAGGATGAGAAAAGTAGTTAAGGGAAAGGCAGTTTTGGAACTCAACATACCCCCACTGCAAGATTGTTGCATGTCCCTATGCAATCAAAATTGTGAACTCCCTCCTCCTACTGCATTTGTTTTGAGACTTCAGCCAAAACATCCAACCTATTCTTGCTTTTCTTTGCACCAACTGCCATCCTAGGCTTTCTCATGAGAAATCTGAACTTGAGGTTAATAAGTGCCCTGTTTAACTTCTTATTCTTCCTTTTTAGTTTTATGTTCTTCTTGTGCCATAAACCAAAGTGAAGCATAGTGTTATCATGGACAATCTTATCCAACTTGTTCTGTTCTTTTAAAGCTTCATTTTCTCTTTGGATGTGCCTATTTAGAACTTCTAGCTCATAGATCTCATGTTTAAGTGAGCTAGTTAAAGTCTTTTGTGATGTGGTAGGCTGCTCAAGATTAGATGAAGTCCCTGGGTCCACTGATGTACTCTTTTTCTCCAATGACTCTATGTAGTCATAAATCTACTGTTGGATTGGATCAATGCCTGGAGAGGCTCTTCTTGGGCTGCTTTCAAAGTTTTGTGGAGAAGAGTTTTGTGGGCTTTGCTCATATGGAATATTGTCATGGGACTGGGTTGGAGTTTCTTCCTCCATATCTATGAACTGGGTCTCTTTTGATTTTGCTTTCCTCACTTTGCCCTTGAGTCTAGAACTTCTCCTCAAACTTTGGGAGCCTATGATTTCTTCCTCTATAACCTGTTTCCTTTTTCCCTTCTCCTTATCTTTCTTGAGCTGATCCCTGATTTTGATTAGTCTCTCAGAAAGCAGTTGTTCATCCTCCTTAGATGATGAAGATTCAGGAATATTTTTGTGGATTTCCTCAACCTTTTCTTTCATTTTTCTTCTCTACTTTGTTTGCTTTCTGATCTCTGTTAATGTTTCAGAGATTGGCTCTTCTTCATTGTTTTTTTGTGTTGAAGTTTCAAAAGTGTTTTGAATGCTGAGACTGGTCTTCCTTCTCCTACTTCTTTTTGTAGGACTTCTCTCAGGCAATTCTAGAGCATCTTGGAAGAAGTTTCTAACCAAAAAGCCCTCCCATGTGTCCCCTACTCTCTTTAAGTGAAATTCAACTAAAATTTTTACTAGTCCATGGTGATAAAGAGTGGTTTATATTGCTTCAATTTTCTTCTGAACATTAGTGGCCATTCTTCTCAAACTATTCAACAGGAAAAATGGGAGATTGAGGGTTCCATCTTCAAGAAAATTCATTAACAGTCGTATGTGATATACATACATGGAACCAAACCTCCCCTCACATGTAATAAACTTTTGCAAAATTAATAACATGCTACTCCATTTGCTCTTAAGTGCAGAGATTGGAATTCCTTTCCTAAAAACTAAAGTGTCCATACCTGGATTTTTGAAAATGACCTTCCAGGTTTCACCATGAAATTCTTTGTTCTTGAACCACCTCTCTCCTAGCCTTGGTAGCTCAGTTGCTTCAGCAATAAAGGACTCGGTAACTGCAAATTTTATGTCACCTATTTCCACGTCTATTCCATCAAACGATCTGGCAAAAGATTTGGTGATTTCTTTATTATAACCGTTGAATTTTTCAATGAAACTCAACCAACCAGCCTTTTGTAACATTCCTTTCAGCGGAGGATAACCTTCCATGTACTTCACCCTTATGGGTTCAGTTCTGACGATGAGCCCCATCACTTCTATTCTCTGCTATTCTTCAAAATTTCCTTCACTGTTTGAGAAATGGAGTGACTGTGTACAGAGGACTATGTATAAGGCAATGGAACAGCTGGTATATAAAAACAAAAATAACTATGGATATGGGGACGGAATGACAGAATATATGGAAGTAAAATGACTATGAGTATGAGATAAAACGACTGTACATACAAGGTATACGAAAACAGAGTAGTTGTATGCATAAAATGTGTGGAAACAGAGTGTGCACAAGGTATATGAAACAGAGTGGTTGTACACGTAAACTGTGTGAAAAACAGAGTGACTGTTATACACAAAGAATACGAAAACAAAGTGACTGTGTGCACAAGGTAACAGAGTGTTTGTATGCACGAAATATATGAAAACAGAGTGATTGTATGCACAAAAAGGTTGCGGAAGTATAAGAGAAAAACTTGGTGTAATAAATGAACAATCAGGGTTTTGAAGAGTCGTATTCAAATAGGTTATGTCATGAATCTAACCGTTTAACAGGTGTGTTGGAGAAGTCCGGTTAAGTACGAGTCATTGAGTTTAAAACGGAGATTGCATCATTAGACCGTTTGGCATTAAAGACGGAAGGTGTGGCGGAATCATCATGGCAATCAAATCTCATAATGATAAATCAAGGAGTCATGTGATTATACGAGTTATACAAACTTATGTTCTGTATTGCTTTTTGAAATAGGTTTTTGTTTTTACCTTTAGAACCATACCTTCCGCTTGCTAATCTCTTGTTGTTTGCATCCACAGGTGCTTAGATGTGATTGGTCTTCAAAAGTTGTTTTCTCCTCAATTACCTGCATATGAAATATTATTATGAACTTGCCTCTTTGTGCATGGACTGATGATCAAACTGTTGCTGCAGAATCAGATTGACTACAGAACAGGATTAGCTATGGAATGGAAACAGCGGCAGAACGTGGGAACAGTTGCAGAATGTAAAACAGAGAACAAATTATGGCTTATGGATGAATGGAATGGAAATGGTTGTATGAGTGAAAATATGACAAGATGATAAATAAAAAATGGAGATGGAAGAAATGCTAGAGAGGAAAAATTTATTGGTGGAATATGATAGTGGAGTGAAGTGAAACTTTGCAAAAGTAAAACAGAGTGAAAATGAGATAAAACAATGAATTTTGCAAAATGCAAAGTGAGTCACCATTTTTTTTAGAAAAAGGAAATGGAAAATATAGGGTGTCAGAAACTTCTGATTTTCACCCTATATTTTTTGTATAAGCATGCCAATCAGTGATTGGTTTTCAACCTTATACAATTATTTTTTTTTCTTTTTTCTTTTTTCTTTTTTTTTTTAGATAGGAAAAACAAACACTAAGTTGATGGAGACGAAAGATTCTTCTTCACCAACTTCATTTCAGAATTGTTCTGAAAGATCTTGATGAACTCCTCCTTTGAGATTGGTTTTTGATAAATTTTCAATCTATGGCCATTCACAAGGAGAGGAATTTGACTTTCATCTATTGTTCTGATCCTTACTGCTCCATTACTGAAAACTTTTTCAATCTCATATGGCCCAAGCCAATGAGTTTTAAACTTCCCTTGAAAATCTTTAAACTTTGAATCAAATAACAGTGCCCAATCTCCCTCTTGAAACTTCTTGTCCTTGATGTATTTGTCATGCCATTTAGCCCTCTATTGCTGAACTAGACCAATCCTTTGAACAACCTCTTGTATGATTTCATCAAGTTCATTCAATTGTTCCAGTCTATGCTTTTGAGCTTTTGATAAATCCATCCCCAACTGGACTACCATTTTGAAAGTTTTGACTTGGAACTCTATGGAGAACAGGACTTGTTTCCCATAAACAAGTTCATAGGGTGTATGTCCAGTTGTGTTCCTCCATGTAGTTCTATAGGCCCATAAGGCTTCAGGAAGCCTTTCTGCCCAATCTCTTCTATGTAGATGCACAGTCTTGGTGAGGATTCTTTCAATCATCTTATTTGTAGACTCCACTTGACCATTTGCTTGTGGATGATAGGGAGTGGATTTCCTATGCTTGATTTTGTACTCCTCCATAAGCTTCTCCATCATGTTAGATGCGAATTGAGGTCCTTGATCCTGTCACAATTTCTCTTGGAACACCAAAGCGAGTAAAAATATCCTCAAAAAGAAAACTAGCTACAGATTTTTCGTTAGCAAAAAATAATGCTTTGGCTTCTACCCATTTGGTGATTTAGTCAGTGCATACCAATATATATTTTTCCTACTTGGATGGAGGATTAATAGGTCCAATAAAGTCTAAAGCCCATTTTTCAAAGGGTTCGATAAGTACCTGAGGTTGTAATGGCATTTCATTTGAGGGAGCAGGTTTCCCTACCCTTTGGCAGCTGTCGCACCTTTTGACATATTCTTTAGCATCTTTAAAGATGGATGGCCAATAATATCTTGAAGAAAGAATTTTATAGGTTGTCCTCTTATCAGCAAAGTGTCCACCACACGGCTCATCATGACATGCTTTGAGAATATCAGGCATTTCATCTTCCCTG
This sequence comes from Pinus tabuliformis, assembly GCA_031772625.1. Lineage (NCBI taxonomy): Eukaryota > Viridiplantae > Streptophyta > Pinopsida > Pinales > Pinaceae > Pinus > Pinus tabuliformis. Next base: position 1,235,858,795 of record CM062805.1, on the reverse strand, counting down.
ACACACCTTCTGATCATAAGATCTGGCCCTGTTTTATACAATTCGTTAGTGATCCATGAATATCTTGCACTATCTTGAATAATCTTTCTTTTCTCTCTAGGAAATAAATGTGAAAATAACTTCCTTGTAACCAAGTAGCTAGCAACATCTACAAACCAAGGAGTTTGAGTAGCTACTGCAAAGAGATATTCATCAGGAAACTTATCTTCAACTGGAGAGTCTTTTTTGATATTTTGAATCCTGGACAAGAAAACAGCAACTGTGTTTTGTTTTCCAGGTCTGTCTAGCACAATAATGTTGAATTCTTGTAAAAGTAAAAGCCATATTGTAATTCTGCCATTAGTAATAGGTTTATTCATCAAATATCTAATTGCAGAGTGATCTGTATGAACAAAGGTTTCATAGCCTGTTATATAGTGTTTAAACTTGTTAATTGCATGAACAACAGCTAAGAATTTTTTTTCAGTCACAGTATAATTCAACTTAGTGGGAGTCAAATTTTTACTTGTATAGTAAATGGCATAAGGAATCAAATCTTTTTGTCCCAATACAGCTCCCAGAGCTGTATCTGAAGCATCTGTAAAAATATGGAAAAGAAATTTACAATTTGGTCCTCTTAAGATAGGCACTTCAGATATTTTTGCTTTCAAGGTTTCAAATGCTAGTTGGCAATCAGGATTCCACTTGAATTCACAATATTTTGTAAGCAATTTGAAGAGTAGAGATGCTATTTTAGTGAAGTTTTCTATAAATCTTCTATAGTACCCTGTAAATCCTAGAAAATTTCTAACATCCCTTTGGTAATTTGGAATTGATATCTTCGAAATGACTTCAACTTTAGATTTGTCAACTTTAATCCCATCTCCTGAAATGTGATGTCCTAAAACAATACCCTCTGTAAACATCATAAAGCATTTTTCATGGCTTAGTGAAAGGTTTATTTCTTTACATCTTTTAAGGACTTTTTCCAAATTTTCCAAAGCCTCTTCAAATGTGTTACTCCTGAAATGTGATGTCCTAAAACAATACCCTCTGTAAACATCATAAAGCATTTTTCATGGCTTAGTGAAAGGTTTATTTCTTTACATCTTTTAAGGACTTTTTCCAAATTTTCCAAAGCCTCTTCAAATGTGTTACCATAAACTGTAAAATCATCCATATATACCTCTACACAAGCATGTATTAGATCAGAAAAAATTCTTAGTACTACTCTTTGGAATGTTGCAGGTGCATTACATAACCCAAAAGGAAGTACTCGGTAGGCAAAAGTTCCCCATGGACAAGTAAATGTGGTTTTATCCTGATCCTCAGGTGCTACCTGAATTTGATTATAACCACTAAAACCATCCAAGAATGAGAAATACTTTTTACCTGCTAATGTATCTAACACTTGATCTATGAAGGGCAAAGGAAAGTGATCTTTCAAGGTTGCTTTATTCAATTCTCGGTAATCAATGCACACCCTCCATTTACCATTCTTTTTAGGCACAATTACCAAAGGAGAAACCCATTGGCTATCTGAAATTGGGTAAATGAAGTTTACATTGAGTAATTTTTGGAGCTCTTCTTTCACAATTTTCCTAAGATTTGGATTCATTCTTCTTTGAGATTGTCTGACTGGTCTACTGTTTTCTTCAATATAGATATGATGGATACAAATCTTAGGATCAATTCATTTCATGTCGATATACTCCCATGCAAATGCAACAGAATGTTTTTGTAATATTTTGGTTAGCTTTTCTTGTTGTAGTTTCTTCAAGTTTTTGTTTATGTTCAATGTCCTACCTGGAAAAATTTCAATTGGAGAGCTACCAAACTCTTCCATAGAATAGAGAGACATTTGCCTAAATGACAAGTATTCAACATTAGATTTTTCCTGGAATTGTGCATAATCATATTTTGAAGATGTTTCAAAATTTTCCTATGTGTTTAAAATTGGACTATCTTCACTAATTTCTGACATAGTAAAGAGAAGTTGAATATCATCTTCTTCATCGATCCATTCTTTGTCATCTATTTCTGTGATTGCTTTTGCTGGAGGATACAAAGTAAATTTCTTTGTTGAACTACCATCAGAAATATACATGTCACTAGATTTACAACTAATAAAAGCATCAATTGTGGCCAGCCAAGGTCTTCCTAATATGAGTGGGTGTCCTCCTAGATTATTACTGGGAGTTAAAATCATGAAATCAACAGGATATTCCCAAGAATCTAAGGATACTAACATGTCTTCTAGCACACCATCTGGTTTGATTACTGATCTATGTGCAAGTTGCAATAAGGTAAATGTGTAAAGAAGGTTAGCAAGTTTAAATTACTCCATAGTTTGTCTACTCATAATGTTTATTGCTGCCCCTAAGTCAATCAATGTGTATGGAATTTCAATCCCATTTATATGTGTCTTGACAATTGGACTTCCTGGATCCACATATTTCTGCATGGCAATCTTTCCCATCATGATATCTGCTATCTTTCCTACGAGGTGAATTCTTTTTGTTTCTCTTGGTTTTCTCCCTGGTCTTTTGATGCTCAACTCATTTATTGTCTTAGCTAGAATAAGAATTTCTCTAATGGCTTGTAACAAAGGAATTTTGATACAAACATTCTTCAATTCATCTAGAAAATCATAATTGGGCAACCAGATCTGTTTTTCTACCCCTCTATCAATTTGTAATCTCTCAAGAAAAAGAGGTGTAGAAGTAGATGCTAGTTGCTCAATGATAGGAGTTGTGTTTATTGATTCTTTTTGTTTTTCTTTTTCAATGTTTTGGTTTTGGAGGGATGTTCCCTCAAAACTTTTATTGATTTTCAGAGAATCCTCCTCAGAAGTGTCTTGTTCTTAAATGACTATAGAAGGTTTTTCCTTTTCTACTATCCTACCAGATCTAAGCTGAACATTATTAGGATCTAGAGGAGTAATCATGTAAGTTGGAAATTGTTGTCCTTCTACCATGTAAGCATTCTGAGGGTTTTTATTATTGGGGTTTTGCAATGGTTGGGTAGGTAACTGATTTGGTTTTTGCTGAAATGGAAGCAAGAGTTGAGGATTTTGACTTTGTTGTAGAGGTTGTTGTGGAAATGGCAATGAAAGTTGAGGGTTTTGATTTAGAAGTTGAGATTGCTGATTTTGTGGGGGAGGATAGCTCTGATAAGATGGAGGATATTGATAATATTGAGCAAATCTCCCATAAGGATTTTGTACCCCTTGTGCCCACGGTTGAGATTGATACTGAGATTGAGGTTGAGGCCAAGGTTGCTGCCAAGAATTCCAATTTGGTGGGGGCTGAAAATACATTGGATCGTTAAATCTTTGATTTTGTGGCCCTTGCCAAGGTCTTCTTGCAACAAAACAAAGAGGTTCTGTAGGATTTGGGACTGTTTCCTCTTGAAAGACAACCTTAAGACCTGGGATTGAGGGACAACCCTTGGTCTCATGACTTTCTGAACAAATCATACAAGTTTCTACAATTTTTGCATCTAAAGGGCATTCCCTTAGAGCATGTTTCTTTCTGCATTTTGGACAAAAAATGGCTAAAGCATCAGCCTCTGTTTTCTGCTTGTTTTGAATTTTAAGGGTGTCTAGTTGCTCACTAAGGCTCCCTAAAATGTCAGTTTTAAACTCATCAAGCATATTGCCAATTTCTGCCCTACTTACAAATCCAATTGCAGATTTGTTTGCTCTAACAAGAGAAGGATCTCTCGGCCCTTTCTCGGTTTTAGATTTCCCTCTTGAGGGATGAACACATAGTTCTGCTATGTCACTCAATGGAAGTTGAGAGATATCTCCCTTCCCCATCATGTTAAGGATATCTGTCCATTTATCTCTAATGGTCTTTAACACAAGAGCTTTCAAAGTTTCTTCATCTAAATTGTTCATTTTTGCTCTTTTCAAATTATAGTTGAATCTCTTAAGCAAATCCTCTAAATTTTCATCTTCTTTTTGTATCATTTTGAACACCTCATCTTCATGATTGATAGGCATACAATAATCCAAGTATCTATCCAAAAATGTTTGTTTCATGGCATTCCAAGTTCTAATGGATTAAGTGACTAACCCCATAAACCATTTCAAAGCAACCCCTTTTAGCGTTGAAGGGAACAATTTGAGTTCTTGAGAGTCTTCTAGATAGTCATAGGTTCTGCATAAGACTTCAAACTCAAACAAAAATGTTTCAGGGTCCTCACTTCTTAACCCATAAAAGTTTGGGAGGACAAATGGTGAAATGTTTTTCATTGTGGTATGTGTTTCCTCATCCACTATAGGGAATCCAAATGAGTTATCTACTTCCCTATTTCCTCTGCCTCCTCCATTATTACCTCTACCTCCATTGTTTCCTCTACCTCTCTGTAATGAAACCAGCTCAAGAAAAGATAGATAAACGCCTTAAAATTCAGCCTCTTCGAGGGGGCAACCTCCTTTACATTACATAAATGAACAATTCTTGGATGATACAAATGACAAAAACTCCTTTCTATATATAGGAGTCTAAGGAGTCACAATATAACCCATCCGATCTAACAATAATAATATAAAGCCACAAAAATAACAATAGAGGGATTCTATGGGGCACAGTAATAACAATATGGGGACAATAGGGGCACAACAATATTAATAAGGGATACAACTACAATAGTAATGGGGTAATCACTAGTATTATAGGGACCCAACATACCCCTCTTCTTCAAAAAGGTGTTGTCCTCAACGCTTGAGTAGTTCTAGATGCTTCTGTATAAAATTCTCATCCTCCCATGCGGAATCTTCAGCGGATAAGTTCTTCCACTTGATAAGATACTCCGAAATTGATCGATTTCATAACTATCAAGTTCTTGTTTCTGTGACTGCTTTTGGTTCCAATATAATTTTTCCTTCCTCGTCAAGTTCTGGCAATATTGTTTGAACTGGGAGCTTGTCGCCTATAACCTTCTTTAAACATGAAACATGGAAAACTGAGTGCAATCGAGAAGTTGTAGGAAGCTCCAATTTGTATGCCATAGTACCAATCTTTTGCAACACCTTGTACGGACCATAATACTTTGGTGATAATTTATTATCCTTCTTAGCTTGCTTGAGGGACATTTGCTTATATGGTCGTAGCCGTAGGAATACCCAATCACCTACATCAAAACTTATTTCATTGCAATGTTGATCTGCCTGTTGTTTCATTCTATTATGTGCCAACATGAGGTTATCCTTTAAGAGTTGGAGGACTTGTTGTTGATGTTCGATGTGATGTTCCACTGTTTGAAGCTTAGAATTTTTTCTTAAATATGATATGATGGATGGTGGCTGATAGCCATAAAGTGCCATAAATGGGGTCATTTTTGTTGCTGTATGGAAGGAAGTGTTATACCACCATTCAGCCAGAGGCAACCATTTGACCCATTGTGTCTGTTTATCAGATACAAAGCAACGAAGATATCCTTCCAAACATTTGTTTACTATCTTAGCTTGCCCATCAGATTGAGGATGATAAGATGAGCTATGAGCTAACTGAGTACCAAGACAAGAAAATAATTCTATCCAAAAATTTCCAGTGAAAATGGGATCTCTGTCACTTACAATAATCTTTGGGTTTCCATGTAGTTTTTGAATTGTTTCCATAAATGCAGTAGAAACTGTACTAGCTTTAAATGGATGTGATAATGCACAAAAGTGTGCATACTTGGTAAGTCTGTCAACTACCACCATGATGACACTCTTTCACTCAGACTTGGGTAAACCTGTGATAAAATCCATTGAAACCTCCTCCCAACGTTGGCTTGGAGAAGGCAAATCATGACAAAGAGCTGCTACGCAACATGAAAACACACTATTGGGCAAGATTGCATGTTTGCAAGGCTAAAATGAAAATTCTCCGAAGGAAGCTGTCAGAGGCCCAGAAGAAGAAGAAAAGGACAAACCCACTCCGTATCTTGGCTGAGGCATCCCTCACTCACCATGGTACTCATTAGCCTTCATCCAGCAGCAAAATAAAAAAAAATTGAGAGTTTTGGAGCATTTTGGAAATTTTTTGGAAATTTACAGGTTTTTGCCTGTGGAGTGGTCTCACCCCCCGCGCGACCACTCGGGAGGACTGCTCAGAATCACAAAAAGTTGACATTTTTGGAAAGGGCATGCAAAAACTAGAATTACCTATACTTGGGGTCAACTTGATTTTGAGATTTGGGCCTCCAAAAGCTCAAAATACATCAAAATTTTGACTTTCTGCCCACTTTTTGAGTTGCAGAAAGTGACCTTGGGAGAATTGACTTTTGAGGGGTCAGATCAACTCCAAATCCAGAAATTCCACTTGGGATGGAAAGTAGACACACAGAGCTTTCCAATGAGCCATCTTGCACTTGATTTGGACAACTGGAACCCATTCAAAAAGTGCTGCAAAGGGGCGCGACCACTCGAGCTAAAATTGACAGTTTTGACTTTTCAGGCCTGCAAACTCTGTTTTTACCTTGGTTGATCATTTGTACCTGTAAATGATGGATGTATGGATAATTTTCATGGCACATTGATAGATTTAATCTCTCTTAACCCTTCTAGAAGCTTCCTTGATATAAATAGTGAATATTTAATGCATGGATGAGTTAGCTAAGTTTTAGAGGCAAGTTGTTTTGACTTCCTATTATCTAGTGCTTAGTTTAGAATTAGTTCAAACTGCTCCTAGGAAGCTGAGCTCGACCCCTAGAGGTGGGGAAAGGAGTTAGATGGTCTATATTATGCCTTCTCTTGCTCATTTTCATGGTTGGACTCTTGTGGGAGAAGCATTATTGTATATTGTACATCTATTACTGCAATTTAAGGAAAAGGAAGGCCAGGGTTTTGCAGACATCATTGTGGATTCTTGTGGATTGTTGTGTTGATGGTGTGTTCTCTACATGTTATTGTAAGTGTGTTTATGTGTTCCATCTCTTTCTTTGCTGCTAATTGAACAGATGAAGTGATAAAGTTTGAATTCATGCATGCCATGCTCAGCTTTTAATTTTGTTCAATATCTATGTTTTCCACTGTCTAAAGAGGATTCAAAGTTGTTGTTTGCCCTCTTTAGCTCCTCCTCTATCATTCCTGATCATCCATCTCAGATTAAGGCATCAGCACTCACTCCTACCTTGCCCCAAAGATCCCCCTGCAAAAACTGAGCCTAATCCCCGCACCCTGAATTGCACTCCCTCCAATTGCCACCAAAAACCCCAAAAATCTTTAAATCAACCCCCCTTATCAATTTACTAGCCTAAAATCTTTATTCCTAATTGGTCAGCTTATCATATTGAAAGATCTACTGAATCTGACCCGAGAGAGCCTTCTCATACCTCGTAGGGCTAGCTACGAGGTGAAATGGTTTGATGTAGCCTTGAGAGTTTGTCTTCCTCAGCCTAGGGTGAAATCTCAAGCGCTAACAGAATGGATAAAGGTTGTAATAGACCCGGTGTCTTAATTGTTTCAACTTTATTTTGTTGGCAAACCAAACATTCCGCCACAAACTTTTGAATATCTAATTTAAGGCCCTCCCAAAAAAATTCCTTCTTAACCCTGTGGTAAGTTTTTAAAAATCCTGAGTGCCCTCCTAAGGGAGAAGTGTGCAATTCCATAAGAATCTTTTGTTTTAGCTAGGAATTCTTACAGAGATATAAGCGATCTTTGTACCATAACGAATCATTTTGCCAGCTAAATGTATCAGACGTACTAGAGTCTTGTTGTAACTTTCGAATAAGTGCCCACACTTCTTTGCCATTCTTCCATTCCTCCCTTGCTTCGTTTATCCAATTTGGTTGGATAATAGAAATGGCGCACAACAATGCTTCCACATCCTCATCCTTTCTTGAGAGTGCATCTACCACCACATTTTGCTTCCCTTTTTTGTAGATGATTTCAAAGTCATAACCCAACATCTTTGTGACCCAATTTTGTTGCTCTTCAGAGGATAATCTTTGTTCTAAAAAGTATTTAAGGCTATCATGATCCGTTTTTACCTTGAAGTGTCTTCCCATTAGGTAGGGTCGCCATTTCTTAAGTGCATGGAGTATTGCCAACATTTCATTCTCATAAATAGCTTTGTGTAAAAACTTTCCCTTGATTGGACGACTTTCAAAAGCAATAGATCTTTCATCTTGCATTAAAACAGCACCAATTCCATTTCCTGAAGCATCACATTCCACAATAAAGGTTTTTGTGAAGTCTAGTGTAGCGAAGACCGGTGCTTCGCACATTGCCTCTTTAAGATGCTCGAAGGCCTTTGTTGCTTCTAGAGTCCATGAAAATGCATCTTTCTTCAATAATGTTGTTAGAGGCGCTGCTATTCTCCCATAATTCTTAACAAACTTGCGATAATACCCTGTCAACCCGAGAAATCCTCGCAGATGCTTTATGGATGTGGGGATTTTCCATTCCTTAATGGCTTTAATTTTGCTAGGGTCTACCTCTACTCCTTCATGAGATACAATATGACCCAAATATTCCACCTCTTGTACTCCAAAGAAACATTTGGATATTTTTGCATATAATTGTTTCTCTTCCAATAGTTATAACACCCTGTCAACATGTTCAACATGATCCTTCCAAGACTTGTTGTAGATTAGTATATCATCAAAAAATACTAACACAAATTTTCTAAGGAATGGTTTGAAAATGGAATTCATCAAACCTTGAAATGTTGAAGGTGCACTGGTAAGGCCAAAAGGCATGACCAAAAATTCATAATGACCCTCATGAGTTCTAAATGTTGTTTTCCGAATGTCTTCAGTCTTCATTCTGATTTGATGATATCCTAAACAAAGATCCAACTTGGTGAAGTAAATTGATCCATGCAATTCATCCAGTAATTCATCAATGACAGGAATGGGAAACTTATCTTTAATAGTGAGCTTGTTGAGCTCCCTATAATCTGGACACATGCGCCATGATCCATTCTTCTTGTGCACCAATACTACTGGAGCAGAGAAAGAACTTTGACTCGGTTGAATTATACCAGCCTCTAGCATTTCTGCAACCATGCGTTCAATTTCACTCTTTTGGGCATAGGGATATCTGTACGGCCTGATGTTTGGAGGAACACTTCCTGGAATCAGATGAATAACATGATCATGATCACGAATAGGTGGGAGACCTTTGGGAGTCTCAAATACCTTGGAATGATTGTCCAAGACTTTTTGGAGATCTGGAGAAATAGATGATTCCAATGTGGAAACATCTAGCGAACATAATTGTGCAATTACACCTCTTTGTTCATTTTTTAGAAGCTGTCATACCATTAGAGTTGATTATCTTTCCCGGTTTCCCTGCAATACCCCTTAATTCAACTTCCTTTCCTTCCACAGAAAATTTCATGAAAAGTTCTTGAAAATTAAAAACTATTGTACCCAAGGATTGTAGCCATTGGACTCCTAGTACAACATCAGCACCTCCCATTGGAATGGAAAGCATTGGGCTAGTCAATACATATTCTTCCATGGATAGCTTGATATTATGGCACTTTCTAGAGCAATTTATTGTTCCTCCATTTGCAACCATCACTTGACACTCTGGTGCTGGATATAAGAAGCAATTCAATTCTTTTGCTACCTTACAATGAATAAAATAGTGGGTACTTCCGGAATCAATCAACACTATTACCATTTTCTTCTTGATTTGTCCTTCTATCTTGATGGTTTGAGGAGTGGTAATTCCCGCCAATGCATTACAAGATATGGTCGGATTCATTTCTTCTTTATCTAGGCTTTGTTCCTGGAGTATATCCTCTTCTTTTGACCTTTCTTACTCCTTTTCTTCTTCCTCTTCACAATCTATGTAGAATAATTTCTTCTCAGCACACTTATGGCCTTTAGTGTATTTGCTATCACAACTGTAACAAAGCCCTTTTGCTCTTTTTTCTTCCAATTGTTGTGGCGTCAACCTTATAGGTTGCGGAAAACTAGGGGCAACAACACTTCCATCTTTATAGTTGTGAGTGGTATGCTTCCTGGTTGCCATAATTTTGCTTTCCATTTTTTTGCTAACCTGAATGCCTTCTCTAATGAATCCAGTTCCCAAAGGCGAACATCATGTTGGATATTATCCTTTAAAGTCCCTATGAACACATCAACCCTATGCTCCTCTGGAATATTTTTTACCCTTATGTTCAATTTTTGGAACTCCTCAATGTGCTCCATTATTGAACCCTTTCGTTTGAGACTTACCAATTGGCTAAAAAAAGTGTTGCATTTTGTATCCTCATAATGTGCTGTCAATTCTTCCGTAAAAATCGCCCAAGTGATAATTTGTTTACGAGAGCAAAGCCATCGATACCATACAAACTGATTTGGTTCCAAATATAAAGTTGCAATACGTACCTTTTGTGTGTTTTGCACATTATTGAGATCGAAAAATTGTTCCATCTGTAATATCCATGTTGCGGGATCCTTGCCATCAAACTTTCTCATATCGATTTTTGGAATATGGTGGGTCTTTGATCCCACATTAGAGTCTATGGAATCATGATTAACATTTCTTTTGTTCTCATCATGAATTTCTTTTACTACCCTTTCACCATTAGTGACCATTTCTTGTAACAACTTATTCATATTTATCTTCAATTCTTCCATCTTATCATCCATGCCATCAATTTTAGCGTCCATGCCATTCATCTTAGCTTTCATGCCATCCATCTTAGCTTCTACGCCTCTCTTTAAACAATCCATCTTCGCTTTTACATCTTTCTTTAAACCATCCATCTTAGCTTCTACATCTTTCCTTAAACCATCCATCTTAGATTCTGTTGTTTTTTGTGCAAGTGACACTTGTTGCACTTGGTCTCGTAATTTTGATATATCATGTTGCATTTCTTCCTCTTCTTCATGAGTCATGCTAGAGCTTTCAAGTTGCTTACTAGATGTTTGCATTTTTTTTCCTCAGGGCATCAATTACCGATTCAAACTAATTTTTCAAACCAAGTTTATGCAAAAATTTATAAAAAAAACTATACACATTTTTTCACTTTGTAGAAGCTTGATATTGAATCTGATGTATCTCTGCAATTTCGGATCATCCAATTCTGAAATTGCGACCTGTAGTAGCCCTCTGTGTCCTCTTTCCAATGCCACCAGTCTGATCCAAATTGGATTCTCCAAAGAAGAGTTATGCACAATCTCCCAAGATGACCTGATTATAGACTAGTTCAATAGAGCGAACTTGTACGACGTGCCACGAGTCACTGTTTCGACCTTTGGCTCTGAAAAATATACACAAGAAACTACAGTCCGTCCTCTTTTTGTACCTTCTTATGAAATTTCAATCCGATGCTCAGAGAGAAAGTTATGACGATTTTCCCCAGGTCACCTATTTGGAATGTAATTCAAGAGTCTGCAAAAAGACCAACTTCCTCAGATCATATCTCCGCAAATATAGCGCGAAAAGCTCTGAAATTCAAACCCGAGATTCAGCGCGATTTCTTCTCAAATGGGTTTTTTTAGCTTCTGAAACGTCGCAGAAAAAAGTTATAGCGAAAATGCCATGATGACCTGTTTGGAGCAGCGAAACCCTAGAATCCAAAGCTCTAATACCAAATGTAATGAAACCAGCTCCAAAAAAGATAGAAAAGATAAATCAACGCCTTAGAATTCGGCCTCTTCGAGGGGGCAACCTCCTTTACATTACATAAATGAACAATTCTTGGATAATACAAATGACAAAAGCTCCTTTCTATATATAGGAGTCTAAGTAGTCACAATATAACCCATCCGACCTAACAATAATAATATAAAGCCACAAAAATAACAATAGAGGGATTCTATGGGGCACAGTAATAACAATATGGAGACAATAGGAGCACAACAATATTAATAAGGGATACAACTACAATAGTAATGGGGTAATCACTAGTATTATAGGGACCCAACACTCTCCCTCTACCCCCTCCTCTAAACAGTGAGAATTCTCCATCTTGTTCTTCTTCTGCCATTATAGTTTCTTCAGAGTCAGTATAGGGCTCAACCTGCAAGGTTATTCCCTCTTCCTCTGGTTCCTCTATCAATGGACTATGAGAGGGAGTTCCTACTTTTTCTTTCTCACCGGGTATTCCTAGTTCTTCAACTACAAAAAGCTCCCCTGTGGAGGTGAAAAAGGTCTTCTCTCCTAGGACTATTTTGGTGGATGATGTAGGAGAATCTTCTGATTGAGTTTCTACCCCTTGAATTCCAAGAATCCTATGGTTGGGAGTATGAGTCTGGGATGGAGGTGTGTCTTTTCTAATTCTTGGTGGAGTAGGTGGAGTTGTGGGAATTGAACTTCTGCCCCTAGCTATAAATCTACCCCTAGAATCTCTCTCTATGCATGTCATTGTTTTGTTTTGTTGTTGTTTTTTTTTTAATAAATGTAAGAGATAAGGCTACCTAGTTACACTTCCCCCATAACGACGCCAAAATGTTTGGTCAATTTAATGTCCTAAATTGCTCTACATAAATTATCAATCCGGGTATCGTAAACTGATGAAGTGTAATGCACTATATGTGCTAGATGACCCTTCTTACCTCACTGTTTTTGAGTTCTATGTTGTTTTGGGGGTTTGATCTTTTAATTCCTAATGTTCTACAATGTACTTAACAAAATCTTAAATTTACTGCTGCTAAGAATCTAGAGAAATCAAATGAGAGCTAAAAGTGCTTTAGGCCAGGTTTGGAAGTAAAGTTTTAACCAAGAAAATGAAAACAGAGTTTCTCTTCTTGCTATTATGATTGTTTCCAAAACATGAACTAAAAGGACTTAAGACTACTATCCAATCAATTACAAAACCAAAGCTTAAATGAGATATTAAAAACTGAAAATGAGATGGCAGCTCTCTCTGATGAACCAAAAATGAAATACTGAAAATGAGATTACAACTACAGTCTAGTCTATTGCGGAATCAAAACTTGATGAAAAACTGAAAATGGAATTACAACAAAACTAAATGAAAAACTATGACTGAAAATGAAATTGCAACTAATCTACTATAACAGCTAAATGAAGTGCTTTGTCACTCTGCTACACAATTTTGGGAGAACAACCTCCTTGTGATAGCATTTGAGGGATTCAATACTCCATTGTTTTAAGAGAAACTAAAACTGAAAATGAAATTGCAATGAAATTAAATAAAAGACTAACATTGGAAGTGAAATTGCAACTAATCTATTATAACAGCTAAATGAAACGCTTTGTCACTCTGCTACACAATTTTGGGAGAACAACCTCCTTGTGATAGCATTTTGGGGGATTTCATACTTCATTGTTCTAAGAAAAAGTAAGCATAAAGATGCAGAGAAAGACTCATTCATAAATGAAATATTTCACCACTTAGTTTTAAGATGAACCATCAACTGAAAGGGCTTCTGGAAACATTCACTTACAACATGAGTTACTAAACTAACAATAAAATGGCATTGAACAGTTTAATTCAAAATCTAAAGACTAATGAACAGCAAATGAAATGAATCAATCTACGCTACTGACATCAACTTCAAGCTACTGATGAGAGACTAGAAAGTAGTGAAACAAAAGAACTATTCAGTGCTGAGATAAAACTATTCTGAGTTAGTAAGAAGATGACACAAGTTGCATTATGAACAGAGTTAGAAAATGGTTATAAACATCATGGAAAAACACAGTGAATTTACAGTTAACTATGAAAGAAAAATAAAATGTAAAATGTAAGCTTAACCAACACAGGTGCCCTCTGCAAAGGTCTTGGATTATAAGCACTTAATCAACACTCCAACAACGCTTCAAGTATCCATGAAACAGAGTCTTTATATTAAAACAAAGAATGAGTTCTTCAAACTACAGAGCAGAAATCTGAACTTAATACATAAGCAAAAACTGAACTTGTTCTGCGTTCTTCACATAAGTATTTATAGAGAATTATACAACTGTTTTAAAGAGAGAAATAAGCTACAATAAAACACGTAGGCAGGCAAGTATGCGGAACTCTTGTCCTTGGTTGCTTGGAAACATAAATCTTATGATAATGGTTGTTGGATTCTATTTGCGTAGGTCGCAGATAAAGTCCGTGGCCTCAGGAAACTGCTTCGGATCCCATCACTGAAAAACGTGTGCAAAACAAAGTCCTGTTTGCCATAGGTTTCTATGTTTGACTTCCCTTTGACCGGAGTCTTCCTTGTCAATCTAGGTCAGATGAATAGGATATGATCCATGCCCTGCTGTTTTCCAAGCTACCCATGTAGTCCTTTTCCCCTCTTGACACCTGAAACCTACAAAAGCATGGAAGTAGCTGCGGAACAGCCGATTAGCTACAGAATGTGGTTGCGTTCCATACCTAAAAGACAAAAACTTATTCAAATAGCAAACATAATAGTATAACATGTAAATCACTGAAATATACTCCTTAAGGCAATGTATAATGGTTTTTGATGATAAGGATGCATTTTTCATGGAAAAACAGAGAAGGAAGGATGAGAAAAGTAGCTAAGGGAAAGGCAGTTTTGGAACTCAACAGTCCCCGCTAAAAAAAATTGCTAAGTAAACTTCTATTTTTGCAATTTTGGCGTTAAGAAAATATTTTGGCATGAAAACTTAGGAAAAGTGGGTTGAGGAAACTCCACTTAATTTTTAGAGAGAAGGAGGCTACAAACATACTAGAAAAAATAAAACTAATTTGGTAGTGGAATGTGGGGGCCACCCAAGAAGGGGAATTCAAACCCCTTAGGAAAAATTGAACGGAGAAGGGAAAGGAAAGAACTCAAACTAGTGGACCCTGCAAGGAGATAAGGGAGCAGCAACTGTAAATGGAAGAGAAGGGCCTCATTTTGGGATCTTTTGACAATTTGACATTTGAACTTGAGTTTGCTTGAGTTGTTCAGCCAAGTCAACCAATGCTGCTTAGCACAAGGAATTTCCAAGCAGGGATTCCACCTCTACCTTCGGTGAACTTTGAGTGTTACCCTAGGAGAGAAGAAGGAAGATTGTTCCATGCATTTGAAGAGTTATTTCGCAGTCCATTCATCAGCTGGAGTGTGCTTTTTCCTAGGGCGCAAAGAGGAACTCACGGGGTTGAATAAAACCAGCATGAAGTGGAGTCTGCACAGGAGATTTTGCAGAGATTCATCCAATGGAAAGGCGAGTTTCCCTTTTTGTATTTTGCAGGGCTGAGGGTGTTGCATTTTGGAGGGCCGAATTGCCCAAGTCTGGGCCTATGCAGAGGTTTACTGAGCATACTCTGCGCAGTCATAGAAAGCAGAAGAATTGGAGTAGAGAATTGCATGGGTAGGAGGAGAATTCCAATAGTGATTGAAGCCATTCTTCAGCAGATTCTTCCTACAGCAGAACCAGCCAGTAGAGCCACACGCACTTCTTGGGGTCACTGGGGCATGTTGGATTCAGCGCAAAGCCTTTCTGGGCTTTTGTGGGTTTAATGTGGAGAGGCTCCAATTAATTTGGCCGAATTTTCTGAGCACTCTAGGGCGCCAAAACACAGGGTTGATTCCAGCCAACAGCAGCAGTTCTTCTAGGCAGTGTGCAATTCTTTTTGAGGATCTTTCTGGCACTTTGATATATTGTATTGACACCTGGGTTTTGCCATAGCTGGCAGTAGCAAGCCCAGGTTCCATTTCTACTACTGATGTACTTATATTTTCCAAATTAATACCATGGCTCAGATATTTGTCTCCACTCATTCACTGTGTTTACTGATTGTGATTTGTGTTATCAGTATTTTATTTTGTTGTAGCTTAGTGCATGCATTTGATATTCACTGATATTTCCTAGTTAGGAATACTATATTCAAGGCTTCAATTATGACCTTTTGGGGCTATGTAACACCTTAAATCTGCAATTAAATCTTAGTGTTCTGCACCAAAACAGTAAAAGAAACCTGCAGCTTATATTCAAATAAGAAAACTTAAACTTCAAATTTATAATTATTTATGTGAAAACAAATCTACAATTTATTAATTCCCTATGCTTTGCCCTGCAATTAAAGTTGCAGAACAACGAACTAATTGGCCTTAAAATGTGAACTTGAAATCAATGTTTTACAATTGGTTTTAGGTATTCCTCTCGCGAATCTTCAATTAAGTTCAAAAGGTTAATGGTATTCAATGCAATTTTTCCGAGCTTAAAAAGCAACTATGCTTTTTAGGTGATCATTAGCTTGTCCTTGGCTAATGCAATGAATGAAATAGAAAACATTTGAAGCAAATTAGATTATTTGAATGTCACAAGTTCATGTATTTGAGAATTAAACATTTAACTGAGAACCACGTAGGCAAACTAGATAGAGTTCTTATACACGGGTATGCTTCCATTTGTTGCCAAAAGATGTTGATTGGATCTTCATTACTGGGAGTCATAAAAAGAACAAAGTTCCAAGCAAGTTGGACAAATATCAACGTGCTCAAGGATCATAAGGGATAGAAGTAATCACACCAAGACTTACAATTTCCTCACACAAGTCAAAGTATAACTAGGGTAGTGCATGTTGGAAACTCAACCAGTACAATAGTACAAGTGTTTATTCAAACATCTAAATCTCCATTGAAAAGAGAGGGAGCAAGAAGAGGCAAACATGAAGACATCAATGGTTGTCTCATTTTCTTGCACTCTTATTTATAGCCAAGAGAAGATAAGACGGGAGGAGAATCAAGAATAAATTTGACCTTGTTTTAGAAAGCATCCCGAAAAGGAGGAAAGCGCCCCACTTGGAGAAGATAGGACAAAAGAGAAAAGCATGCTGGATAAAATAAGGTGAATCCCAGCTACTTGGTAAGGTGGCAAAGTCAAATTAGAGCCACCAGGTCTACACTTAGAGCTAATCACTAAGGAGGTCTCCATCGGAGGTTTTTCTGGTTATATAGTGTGTATCTAAAGGTGGAATTGTGTATTGAATGGATATTGTTAGGCTGGATCATCATATATCGATGGTGCTTGAGCATGTACGGATTCCCACTCATCCCATCATGCCAAGTGGTCTGAAACATATTATGACCAAGACAACCTCATTTTGGAAAACATCAATTGAGGGCTGAATTTAAGGATTTTTGCTAATCTTTTGCCAATACCTTTAGCATTTACTTTTGTAGAAAATGCACCTTTTACTATTAAACATAAGTATTATGCACATACAAGGCATTACATACAACATAAAAGGGTTATTAGGGCGACCACCATTAGCACAATTTGTCGGCAATAAATGCCTTAAAAATCATCAAAATTGCCCTAGATCAAGTCCAAAATATAACATGCTACCTGGCCCGCATAAAAAGTTTTCAGAGAAAGCATTCAAAATTAGCCATAAAGGCGAGTAAACCAAAGTAGCAACCGTATCAAACCAAAAGATCAATCTGCAGCCGACATCAAACCTGAGATCAGCGGATCAGTAACCCCAGCAATTTGAGAAGGGAAGATTTGCCTTTGGCAGTTATGCTTGATCAAATTTTTGGCTCTTCAATTTAATATAATTTTAAAAAGAACATAAAACAAGCAAAC
The DNA here is from genome assembly GCA_031772625.1 of Pinus tabuliformis. Lineage (NCBI taxonomy): Eukaryota > Viridiplantae > Streptophyta > Pinopsida > Pinales > Pinaceae > Pinus > Pinus tabuliformis. The sequence continues at coordinate 1,235,841,352 of CM062805.1, read as the reverse complement.
GAAACAAAAAGTAAAAAAAAATCATTGAACCATCTTGGGTAATTGCCGGCTTTAATTCTCATCAAATTTTAGATAAGGGAATTTTCAAAGTTCTCGTCACCTCTTACCCTGTTATACTACATGCTCTAATTATACCAAATTGTACACACTCTCCACATAAAATCACTGGCACACTCTAAAAACAAAAACAAAAACCATGTAGTTTTCATGCAAAACATGTGTTTAGTCACCCGATGATCTGAAAATTCAGACATTGCCTTGAATTACTCGGGATAACCCCCATTTACCATTTCATAACGAAATATTCGACAAATTTGCCTAATTTTACTTACACATCAAACGTATCCTTTCCTCCTGGCTCGTTCCAATTGAGATCCCAGTATCTGCAAAACTAAAAATAGTTAAGCAGATGCTATGACATCGGTAGGGATATAAATAAATAAATGCGGAAATAGAAATAGATTGAAAATAAACGACCCTCTGTTCGTTTCTTTGTTGAGAATTTCGAGCAAATTGTCAAGCCCTCCATAACGTATGCCTGTAATTATCCCCGCTGGTTTTGATATGGTGACTCGCACAATTCCATTATCTAATGTAATGTGAGCACCCTGATCCACAAAATACACATCGCCCCCCATTTTCCAGAGCCTATAGCAGACAATTTAAATGTCTAAGGTTACAGGTTCTTCAATATATGTGAGAGATAGGTGGTGGTTTAGTCAAATATATTCGCATTGGGTAAATCATAACTCGATACTTGTAGTTCGAACACTTGAACAGCGCGCATATGAACCGCCTTTGCGATAGTATTCCATGCCATCAAAGATCAATCAAATTTGATGTGAACTGTGCTCCTTGATTAGTGACTAGCTCCGTTGGATAGGCAAACTTACAGAAGATGTTCTCTTTTAAAAATTCTGTCACTTTATGCTAAGTTGCTGCTTTCATAGTCTTTGTCTTGTCTTAACCCACTTTGTCCACTTTGTCAAGCAATCACTGCACACTGATGTATTTTTTTTTGTATTGATTGGCCACTTGAGGTTGTAGGAGCATTTCATGTTTGGGTGTGCTTTCTTCATTCTTTGGTACTCATTACATGTGGTAGGTACTCATTACATGTGGTATATTTCCTTGCATTTGGTAGGTACTCATTACATGTGGTATATTTCCTTGCATTGGGCCAATAATAACCAGTGTTTAAAATTTTAAAAAATGTCTTTTTTATAATAAAATGATCTCCATAAAAACCATCCTAACATGATAAAAAGAGATGTCAAAAACCACCTCCTCTCTTACACATCTCCTCAAAATCATATTGGAGAAGTGAAACTAAAAACTAAGAATGGAAAAGGAATTAAGACAGCAGTACAAATGAGTATTTTAAAGCTAATTATTCAAATGAATAATGTTTTATTTTATTTTTTAAATAAAATTAAGTTATTTTAATCTAATTAATATCATATATTATTTTAATACATTATTTTTAATTTTCATGGCATTTTCCTCATAGTAACTTCGATCATGGCATTTTCCTTGCAGTAATTTTTATTAGCAATCATAGAAATGATGTGAAAAAGGCATAATAATAATGGTAGTCAAAATTATTTATTTAAATTCAATTAACAATATTTTCTTTTTATTATTATATTTTTTTCAATTTATATTATAAATTTCAAGTTTATTTTAATTTTAATTTATTAATATTAAGTTATACATTTTTTTATATTAAATTATAAAGTGCACTAAATATATTTTAATATTTTTATTTATTAAGTTCATGTAGAGTGATTAGTAGGAGTTTCCTTTTCTCTTGAGGTACAATTCTTGTAAGTGATATATCAAACTTATATCAAGTATATTGTTGTAATGGCTTCAAGTCTTATTGTTGGAGAACCTTGAGCCCTGAAGAATATCTTGCCCTTGCCTATGAGTTAGAGTGTGGGGTGTCTGGCTACATAGAAAAAATAACTTCAATTTTCTCCATGTAACAACCTAAAGTGGCATTTCCCTAGATGGTATAAAAGAATGTCCTAAATATGAGAAGAGGTTGAAAACTTATTGTAATTGATTGTGAGCACATTGGAAACATGTATGTGTAGTGTAATATGGAATGTGATAATGATACAAAACCTTAAAATAGTAAGAAATGAAAGATCTTGTGGTTATTTACAAGACAAATGGAATTGCAAAATTTTTCATTATGTAGCTAAAAATGATAACATATGAATCAAGATTAGATTAATTAGAGGCAATTCAAAACATTTTTTATCAACTTAGGATGTTAAGTTTTTTTCTGCTTTACATGACAAATAGAAGGATGATCTCCTAAGCCCAAAATTTTAAAAACAAATAGTAAATAAATGCACACAATATTATGTCAAAAAACCTAAAACTTTGGCATACAACACCAAAAACATCATTGCATTAGTTACTCACAAATATAACAAAATTGAGAAGGCTTCAACATATAAGGCCTTGGTTGATGCTTATAAGAGTCTTATTTAATAGCCTGGAGAAAAGGCCAAACTAAGATAAACCAACTTAAGATGTTGAGTTTTTGTTTATTCCACATAACGCGTAGAAGGACATAAATACATTCAAACAACTGCATTGAATATTATGCCAAAACACACTAAAGCTCATATATAACATCCACTACGTCATTGCATTGGTTTTCCATTACTTTATATGACACATGGAAGGTCTTTGTATTGCATTAAAGGGTTCCTCAAATGTGAAACAATAAATGGAGAATGTGATGTCGAGGATTAGCTTGAAAATTGAGATATGTGAACATGTGAAAAGAAGAGAGTAAATTAAAAGTGGGATCAAAACTTGCATTAGGATGCTTCCAAAATAGGAAAGCACCTTAAAAAGAATCACCAAAGTTTGTGTAAAGTATTATCTTACAATATGAAGGCTTCTCAAAAGGCAATGCATGAACCATTAAAGTCCTTGCAAACTATTACCAATATAAATAAAGGCATTCTAAAAAACTTGTAAAAAGGCATCCCAAAAAGTGTATTGAATTTGAACTACAATATACAAATAAAATATATAGACAAATACTTTAAACATGGTTTTGTCACTGCATTTGTAAGTGTATTTTGGAGGGTCGGGTGTAAAAGTGAAATAATTATAAAGAACTATTGTGAAAAAGGAAGTTGGATATTGATGCAAATTTAAGAGACATCACCAAAATAAATTAATACCATTAAAAAAATCAATCTAAGTTTCAAAAAATAAAAAATTTGAAACAATAACTAATTAATTTCCCCAAAGATAAGCAAATTAGTGTAACCCACACATTTAAGAGGGAGTAAAAAATAAATGTTCATGGCATGGTAAACGACCAAAGTGAAATACTACTCTTCTTGAAGGCAATCTTGAGTCAAATCTGTGCTTTATTTGAGAGGCATTGTCTAGGGTATCAAAGCTAAATTCAGGTGATTATTTGTTAGGCTTCTCAGGCAGAATACAAGGATTTTTGCAGCACGTTTTAAGTCTATTCGAAGGCCTAATTCAGACCAATATAAAGCAACATTAAAGGCATTTCTTAAGGTGTTAGGTCCCTATAACACTATTGTATCCCCCACATTGTTATTGTTGTGCCCCATAGAAGACCACCATTGTTATTGTTGTGTCCTTACATTATTATTGTTATGTAAGTCCTAATTATATTTTAACCCCTTAGACTCCTATATATACCAAGGAGATATTGTCATTTGAATCATCTAAGAATTGTTCATTTACGTGACATAAAAGGAGGTTGCACCCTTGAAGAGCCTTATTTTCAAGTCGTTGAACTATCTTTTCTTCTGTTTTGTGATTTGGTTACATAACATTTGGTATCAAAGCTTTCGATCCTAGGGTTTTACTACTTCAAATAGGTCATTTTGGCATTTTTTCTATAACTTTTTCCTGCGAGGATTCATAAGTTGAAAATTTTACCACGTGGAGTTGAAATCCTGGTGAACTTCTTCAATAGATCATGATAGTCCTAAATACTTGAACAAATCATGATAGTCTTAAATACTTATTGCAACAAAGATTATCTTCAAAAGAGTAGCAAAAATGGGCCACAAAGATGTTGGTTTATGACTTTGAAATCATCTACAAAAAAGGAAAGCAAAATGTTGTTGCAGATGCACTCTCAAGAACGGATGAGGATGTGGAAGCATTGATCGGTGTCATTTCTATTATCCAACCTGATTGGATAATTGAAGCAAGGTATCAATGGAAGAATGATGAAGAGGTATGGACACTCATTCAAAAGTTGCAGCGAGATTCGAGTGCATTTGATTCATTTATTTGGAAAAATGATTCATTGTGGTACAAACATTGCGTATATCTATGTAATAAATCTAAACTTTAACAAAAGGTTATCTTTGAATTGCACACCTCTTCTATAGGAGGGCACTCACGATTTTTTAAAATGTACCACAGGGTCAAGAAGGAATTTTTTTGGGATGGACTTAAATCTGGTATACAGAAGTTTGTGGTAGAATGTTTAGTTTTCCAACAAAATAAAGTTGAGATAATTAAGAAACCATGTATTTTACAATTATTAGTCATTCCAAGTCAGCATTGGGAAGAGGTCTCAATGGATTTTATCACAAGTGTACCCAAGTCTAAAGGAAAAAGTCCATCATGGTGGTACTTGCTAGACTTACCAAGTATGCACATTTTTGTGCACTATCTCATCCGTTCAAAGACCGTACAGTTGCATTTATGGAAATAGTTCAAAAGCTACATGGAAACCCAAAAATTATTGTAAGTGATAGAGATCCCATTTTCACTGGAAATTTTTGGACATAGTTATTTTATTATCTTGGTACTCAATTAGCTCATAACTCATCTTATCATCCTCAATTTGATGGACAAATTGAGACAGTGAATAAATGTTTGGAAGGATATATTTGTTGCTTTGTATCTAATAAACAAACACAATGTATCAAGTGGTTACCCCTGGCATAATTATGGTATAACACTTCCTTCCATACCGCAACAAAAATGACCCCATTTATGGCACTTTATGGATATCATCCATCGCCCATCACCTCGTCTTTAAGAGACAATTCTAAGGTTCAAGCAATGGAAGATCACATCGAGCATAGACAACAAGTTCTCTAACTCTTAAAGAATAGCTTGACTCTGGTGCATAATCGAATGAAACAATAGGGTAATCAACTTCGTAGTGAAAGAAGTTTTGATGTGGGTGATTGGGTATTTTTACGACTACAACAAAATAAACAAATGTCCCTCAAGAAAGCTAAGAAGGATAATAAATTATTACCCAAATACTATGCCCTTTACAAGGTGTTGCAAAAGATTGGTACTATGGCATACAAATTGGAGTTGCCTGCATCTTCGCGAGTACACACAGTTTTCTATGTTTCATGGTTAAAGAAGGTTATAGAAGCCAAGCTTCCAATTCAAACTATATTGCCAGAACTTGACGAGGAAGGAAAAATCATATTGGAGCCTAAAGCGATCACAGAAACAACAATTTGACATCTACGGAACATATCAATTTCATAGTATTTCATTAAGTGGAAGAACTTACCTGTTGAAGACTCCACATGAGAGGATGAGTATTTTTATTCAGAAACGTCTAGAACTACTCAAGCTTTGAGGACAACACTTTTTTTAAGGACAGAGGCATGTTAGGTCTCTATAATACTAGTGTAGCCCCCACATTCTTATTGTTGTACCCCATAGAAGCCCATTATTGTTATTGTTGTGCCCCATAAGAAGCTCACTATTGTTATTGTTATACCCTTACATTATTATTGTTATGTAGGCCTTAATTATATTTCAACCCCTTAGACTCCTATATATACTAAGAAGATCTTGTTATTTGAATCATCTAAGAATTGTTCATTTATGCAATGTAAAAGGGGTTTCCCCCTCAAAGAGGCATATTTTCAAGTCGTTGAACTATATTTTCTTTTGTTTTGTGATTCAGTTACATAAATTTAGGCCTATTCCTCCCCCCCCACCACCCTCTTGTAACAAGTTCAAAGCCAAGTCTGAGGCTCTTTCTAAGACTTATTTTGGCCTCTATCCTTAAGCAAAAAAATGTTATTTTATATGGCTTCTTTTCATTTGACTTGATTCCAAACACAATGATATTTGAGGTAGAGTTTGAGTTGTTTTAGTGGCCTTCCCTAAGTTAAAAACTTTGACCTATATTAAGGTTGGTCTGAGACTTGTTTTAGCCTATCCTAAGGCACATTGTAAGGTTGAGTTTCTATACTATAAGGCCACAATAGCCCTGTGCTAGTTGCATTTGTTGAGATCTATTTTGGTTGCTTGCCGCAACAATTGAAAGATTGGTTCAAGGGTAAATATCCAAGGGGCATACTTACGTATGCTTCAGTCCCCCTTTAAGGATATATTTTGAGCAAAATCAGAGGTCAAGTTTGAGGCTTTTCTTCTTCTTTATTATGATCTTTCAAATCTACTAAGGTATAAGCTATATTTTGTCTTTTTCTCTTTGTAAGTTTAAACATCAAATCTACAATTAGATCAAACATGCCACAATTCAAGAGGCAGACATGAAGGTTATTTTTTCATGTTTGAGCTCAAATCTAAGCACCATTGCATATTATCTATGATCTGAGCATTATATTGACAAAGACAACAGTAAAGGTTTATTTGTATATCATTGTAAGTGGCTTATTGTACATGGTATGGGATCCCATATTTATTTTTATTTTAGGATGGTAGGGTGGTGCATGGTGGAGAGTGAAGTCTCCCTCAAGTTGCAGCCTAAAAACACTTCAAGGTGGTAGGGTGGTGCTAGGGCAGCATATTGATGCTAGCAGGGTGTTGAAGCATCCTTCCAGTTGGAGTTGGTAAAACTAGGGTGCTGGTGCATTCTTTCAGTTGAAGCTGATAAAACCAAGGGGTTGGAGCCTCCTTTCATTCGTTGCTAGAGAACCTTGGAAGTTGGAGCTTCATGTTGATGTAATTCTCAAGACATATATTAAAAGCATTTAGTGGTTTTTCTCCTCGAAGTGTTTCAAACTTAAAAATTCCTTATGTATTGTTCATGTGATGTGGTGTGTTGTTGATTATCTTATTTGATTTGTGGAAACGATATTTAATTCTTTGAAAGTAATTAAAATTAAGTGAAATATTGATTCATTGTCCTTCTCAGTAGTTCCACCAATTGGTTGGAATTAGAGTAGGTTCCTTCACAACAATTTAACTACTAGAAGGGAGATCATGGATTGCACTAGAAATGGGACTCCATTGTTTGATGAAGAAAATTATGCATTTTGGAGTGGAAGGATGAAAGCATATGTGCAAGCACAGGGATTTTATGTTTGTCACTTTGTAGTAAGTGGGTACATTAAGCCTCCAACTCCTCCAATAGATAATGTTGGTAAGAAACTATATGAAAGCAATGCAAATGCCAAGAATGTTATTTAATTGGGATAACATGTTCAACTTATGTTAAAGTAATGCATTGAAAATCTACAAAAGTGGTTTGGGATAGGCCTCAAATCATTTCTGAAGGAGATCAGAAAGTCAAAGAGGCTAAACTTCAAATCTTCAGAGGGAAATTTAAGCAACTGAAAATGATGGAAGACAAAAATATTGCAGCCTACTTCCTTTGTGTAGATGAAATAGTAAATGATTTGCAAGGATTGGGAGAACCAATGGAGAAAAAAGAAATTGTTCGAAAGGTTCTAAGATCTATTCCAATGAGATTTTATTCTAAGGTCTTAGTTCTAAAAGAAAGATCAGATCTTTCCACTTTAAACATGGATGAGATGCATGGTATACTTACAGCTTATAATAGGAAAATCCATCTAAAAAGGATGTAGCTTTCAAGGCATAAAAAAACAAGGAAGAACAAGTAGCAATCAAAGTCTAGCTCCATTTATAGTTGTAGCAATGTTTCAGATGAAAAATAGCTAAGTTTTCGAGGAAGTTGAAGAAAGGAATTGGCAAGTACAGAGGTAAGCTTCCTTTGGAATGTTTTAATTGTAGTGAAATTGGTCATTTTACTTCTAAATGTCCTTATGCAAGATGTTTAGATAGTGATGAAGAAGAAGAAACTCCTAAGAAGGAAAAGAAAAATCAGAAAAAGAGACAAGAAACATAGTAAAAAAAAATTCTCCAAGAAAAGTCTATATTCAAAAGAAGGCAGTTCTTCATCTGATGAGGAAAGTGCCAACAATACTGACTCAGAAAGAGTGTTATTCATGGCGGTTGAGAATGATGAAGTCAAAGGAGAAGTATATCTTGAGAGAGAACTGGTTAGCGCTTTAAAAGATCTAAAATTAGAAAGAAATAAGTTCAAGGCATTGGAGAAAGAGCTAAGTGAAGTAAAAGAGCATTCTAAGAATTTCAACAAAAAATCTGAAGAATTAGAGAATACCATCATCAGTGTGAAATTCGAGTCAGAGAAAACCAAAATAATCGAAGAAACACTCAAAAACTAATTGGATGAAAATGCTAAATTGAAGGAAAGTTTGAAGCATATATAGTTGCACTAAGAAAGGAAGTTCAAAAGAAACATGTTCAACATAATTTCATAAACAACACTAGAATGTTGGATGATATTATCAGCAATAAAAGGCTATGTGCTAACAAATATGGATTACGATACAAACCAACTTATGATAGAAGGGACCAAGCTCCATGTCAACAAGAAAAGAAGTAGAACATAAGACTAATGAAGGAATAATCAAGGAACCTATCAAGAAGGAGGAATGCATGCCCTCAAAAGAAAAATTTCAAGAACATTAAAGTAAGAGAATGCTAAATCAACAACTAGCAATGGAGAAAACTCAAGAAGAAGGTTTTTTTAGAGTTGCTACACCTATAAATTTTCCCAAATTCAGGTACCGTAGTATATTTCCTAGTTATTGTTTTTCAAATGGCTACATTAGTAGAAACTATATGTCAATTACGCCATCATTCAGATACCACATTGAGTGTTACAAATTCCATAGCTATGGACACATAACTCGTGATTGCAAAAGCATGATGAAGTATTCCACGAGGGAAAACAATGATATTAGGTACAAGAAGGTTTGGAGAAGAAAACAAAAACAAGAAGAAAAAGTGAATTAAGGAATGTCAGAGGTCATGCTCACAGGATTTGTAAAGTTACAAGACCATGATGAATCTATAGGTTCAAAGGGAGATTTCAAGGTAAAAAATGATCTTGCAACAAAGCAGGTTCATATATCATTTTAAGCAATTTGGCGTGAAGACTCCTAGTATCGTGAATGTTGAAGAAAGAGAGTCTAAGTTGTGGTGATTACATAATTGAAGTATTATCCTCCTAGAAATCAATTTTGGGAAGGTTGTTTCACAATGGTTTGATTTGTTGCCGTTGATGTCAGAATCTGTCATTAGAGTGCATCCTCTTTGGATGCAATGAAGAAAAGAAAACAAGTCTTGTCATAACACTTTTAATATACGTGAGTGAATTGCACTAACTGGAAGTACAATGCAAAAGGATCCCTAGAAGAAGAAAGACAGACAGGAGAAGATATTTCGTTAGGGGGAGTTATCCTTTGCCATTAATGTCAAAGGGGGAGAGAAATCAAGAGAGGAATATTATAAGCATGGAGACACGGAAAGCAATGATCGTAGGGGGAGTATGAGTGTTGTTATCAATGCTAAAGGGGAATACTTTTGGAAATTGGTTGTCATTGATGTTAACTCAAGCAATAATAATCGTTGCATTTGTTGATCCAGGTGGCTCCAGAAATAGAAGTGGCCTTGAAAAAGCTCAAAAAATCAAAGTCATATAATTGAAATGAAACTAAGACCAGATCGTAGTGTTCGTCGCCCTGATTCCAACGGTGAGAACGACACTCAAATCCTAGTGCGTATGCTCAAGACATAGTTAGTCAAAGTTCTGGTCAAACTAGGCTAAGTGGCAGTCACTAACGAGGCAACAATTTAGCAAAGGGTCGGCCCACGGAATCTGGCAGTTAGAAAGGGTGAATTTTTTACCTCCTTAATTTTTCCAATAACCCTTAAAATCTGGTCGAAAATTTTTGGCTATTGTTTTATATATAAAAACAAAAACAAAAAAGTAAATAAGGGTGGCAAGCCACCAACCCTGCCACTCCAACCATTATATTCATATTTAAATAAATAAATAAAACCATTGGACGAGGCTCGCAGCTCTGACCCGGGACCTCACCCACGGTAACAACCCAACCGTCATATTGTAACGTCCCACTTAAATCGGAGCTAGCAGGGCTTGAACCCGTGCTAGGCTGGTCACCCCACGCGACGACTCCACAATGGTCAACCAAACAACACTCTGTCATTCCAACGGTTGCCAAAACTGTCAATACCAAACACAAAAAACAACACTAGCAGAATTTAAGTGGGGAAGCCCTCAGGCTTGACCCCGGGACTTGCCCCCTTCCAATTGCACCATTTCCCAACGACCCAATGACCTTGGCTTTGAAAATACCACCAGCCTCGTAATATTTAAACCAGTTCATTTGCATGCAACGGGGAACAAAGTGGAGGTCGAGAGGGTGGATCGGAGGCCGAATAGAGAAAACAAGTGCAAAGCAAAACCCAACCCAGGTGGGGCACGTTTTTTGAGAAGAGAATATTCCATAAAATATTCCCTAGAATATTCCACAAAATATTCCCATGTAGAATCTTGGAGGAATCTAAAGATTCCCTTGGAGGCTAATTTTTTACAAAGGCAAAATGATGCCAACTTTATGGTCATTTTATATAGAATTTCGTAGGGAGCGTAGTGGTGTGCTCAAAGTTTTCATCCAAGAAGCAGATTTTTCGCCCATCTCTAGGAAGGAATCTTTGGGGGAATCTATAGTCATTTGACACGATTGCATGCCACGAATTCAATGATGATGTCTGTTTTTGTAGCTGAGTTTTGAATTTTTCGTCCATGGCCAAGATTGGATGTATAAGGGTCATTTATGTAAAGTTGATTGTAATTCATTTTTGCTGCCATTTAATGAAAGAGGCCTCCCCACTTTGAGCAAGGCCTAGAGACGTAGCCCACATTGGGTGAAATCCGTAATCAAATCGTTTGTGTGCCTTTGATCTCATGGTTTATTTATGATTTCCGCTTATTTTTCATGTGTTTAAGTTACTTGGTTACATGATATTTTATATGCAATTTTGTATGCATCCATGAAGTAAAAAGATATGGATCAAGTTTGGTATCAGAGCAGGTCTTCTTGATGCGAGTTACATGAGTGAATTCTAACCATGAACAAACTCCAAAGAGGAGAAGGAAAACTCAAATCCTTTGATCCCGAAGCATGCATGCAACACGAAGACAAAACATGACAAATGAGGGAGCTCGAATGGAGGAGGAGAGAAATTATCACAAGGTCTTCTTCACCATGGAAAAGAAATTTGACAAGTTGTTTGTAGAATATGAGAAGACAATCAAGCCTGAGAAGAAATAACCAGATGATCATGCCTTGGTAAATCATGAAGGTGGAGGAGAAGAGCCTCCTCCCTTTCCGTCCTCCAATGAAAGTTATTCTTCTTCCTCTTCTCATCATTCTAACAGGCATCATAGGAATGCATCTAAAAAGTCCTTTTTCAAGATGGATGTTAAGTTTGATTTACCTGTATTTAGTGGAGAATCTAATGTAGAAAAGCTAGATAAATAAGATAGGTTGAAGTGTATTACCGCATACAACAAATCAAAGAGGATGAAGTCAAGATCCAGCTAACATCCCTTTGATTGAGTGGCATCGCTCTCGTCTAGTGGGAAGGCAAGCTGCAGAAAGGTGGTAAGAGTAGTCATAAACTTCTTTCATCTTGGTTTGAGTTCATTTCTGCTTTAAGAGGACAATTTTACCCATTGGGTTACAGACAAAAGGCCATGATGGAATGGCAACATTTGAAACAAAGTAAAGGTCAAATTGTTCATAATTTTATATAGGAGTTTAGAAAACAAGCATTAGCATTAAATGTTCCACTAGACACTTCTGAGACGTTGATGAAATATATTGGCTCTTTGCATAGTTATTTTTGTCATTCATTGTTATTATTTGAACCTAAGTCTCTTGATGAAGCTAGTGTGAAGGTTGTGCATCTTGAAAGCAGGGGAAAGCATGAGCAAGATGATCGCTCGAAGATGGCAGCAATAACTAAGAGAAGATAAGAAAGGCCCTCTAGTACTCATTGTGAGAAAGAAGGGTATGATGAGGAGAATTGTTGGAAACTGTATCTAGAATTGAGGCCTAAGAGGAACGAAATAAAAGAGAAGCAGAAGACAGTTGCAACTGTGTAGTAAGACCAATAATTTGAATCAGAGGATGGTGAGAGGATCACAGTTGCGGTACTTGCAGGTGTTGGACCAATTGACCTAGGATCGGACTCAGGTGATGAAATGAAGATTGCAGCTCTTGGGATTACAGAAGATGGACCTATTGACTTGGGTTTTGATTCAGGCGATGAGACAAATATTTCAGTAGATGTTGTGCCAAAATTGAAAAGGGCACCAAATGTGGCATGGCTCCAAGAACTCGAAGAGGTCAATCAAATATTTCAAGCAGAGAATGTTGAAGTAAGAACTCTCCTACATGAAGCAGAGAAGGAGAAACAAAGTTTGCAGCATCAGTTACAAGCCAAGGAGGAGGCCTTGGAAAAGTTGGAACATAATAAACTGGAGGTAAAAAGTGATTCTTCAATTTCATGTACTTTTTATGATGATGATTTCAATGCTTTTGAGAAACATACTGCAGGAATTAGATCAAAATTGTTGAAGAAGATGGGGTATTAGGGGAAGGGTCTCGACATTCATGGCTAGAGCATTGTGAATTCCATCAAAGTGGAGGAATTGCCTCGTTATGCAGGACTTGGGTATGTTAGAAAAGAGGTTGGAGAATGCTCCAAGACAACCAATGATCAACCAATGACGGCTGATGGGAGCACCTCATCATATTCCAGTGATAGTGTGGGTTCCATAGGTACTTATCAGAGGCACACCAAGAATAAGCATTCCACGATGATCCAGAAAGTTTGGAGGAGCAAGAATCATTGTAGTTACTGCAACGAGGATGGACACCAGAGAGCCGCGCGTTGGATACTCATGCCCGAAAAGCACCGTTAAATAAACCAGTTGGCGAAGATGTTCAATAAGCGAATCCTCCACATTCATGGTGGTCCACTTTGTTGAGTAAGAGATGGTTTTACTAAAATTAGTAGCCTTTCATGGGCGCATTTGGTAAATCATGCATTACGAATAATTGTAAAAGTGGCAATCATTAACGAGGTCACAATTTGGAAAGGGGTCGGTGCACAAAATCTGATAGTTGGAAAGAGCGAATTTGTCGCCTCCTTAATTTATCTAGTAACCCTTAAAATCCAGGAAATTTTTTTTGGCTACTATTTTATATATAAAAGCAAAAAAAATAAACAAGGGGGTGAGCTAGCAACCTCGCCACCCTAACCGTTATATTTATATTTAAATATAAAAAGAAACCATGGGACGGGGCCCATGGCTCTGACCCGAGACCCCGCCCATGGCAACGACCCAACTGTCATATTGTAACGACCCATTTAAATCAGAGCTGGCGAGGCTTAAACCCGCATCGGTCGGTGGCCGACCCACCCCACGTGGTGGCTCCACAATGGTCAACCAATCAACACTTTGTTGTTCCAATGGTTACCAAACCGCCAATACAAAACACATAAAATGACACTAACAAAAAGTTAAGTGGGGAGGCCCTCAGGCTTGACCTTAGGACCTGCCCCCTTCCAATTGCATCATTTTCCAACGGCCCAATGGCCTTGGCTTTGAAAATACCGCCAGCCTTGTAATATTTAAACCAGTCCATTTGCATGCGACGGGGAACAAATTGGAGGCCGAGAGGGCAGATCAAAGGCCAAATAACAGAACGAGGTGGAGAGAAAAACCAGACTATGTGGGGCACATTTTTTGAGGATAGAACATTCTAGGGGAATATTCCCTAGAATATTCTAGGGGAATATTCTTTGGAATATTCTCTAGAATATTCCCATACAAAATTTGGGAGGAACCTAAAAGATTCCCTTGGAGGCTAGTTTTTTACAGAGGCAGAATGATGCCAACTTTATAGTCATTTTACACAAAATTTTGTAAAGAGCGCAGTGGTGTGCTTAGAATTTTTATCTGAGCAACGGATTTTTCATCCATCTCTAGGAAGGAATCTTTGGGGGAATCTTCAAGAATCCTGAGGGTCCAAATTTTGACGGTGTTAGAAAGGGGTCAAGTTTATATTCATTTGACACAATCTTACGCCACGAATTCAATGGTGATGCCCATTTTTGCAACTGAGCTTTGCATTTTTTGTCCATGACCAAGATTGGAGGTATAAGGGTGATTTATGTAAATTTGATTGTAATTCATTTTTGCTGCCATTTAATGAAAGAGGCCTCCCCAATTTGAGCAGGGCCTGGAGACATAGCCCACACTGGGTGAACTATGTAATCAAATTGTTTGTGTGCCTTTGATCTCATAGTTACTTTATGATTTCCACTTCTTTTTCATGTGTTTAAGTTACTTGGTTACATGCTCTTTTATATGAAATTATGTATGCATCCATGAAGTAAAAGATCTGGATCATTTGTTGAGGTAAATGAATGGGAAGATAAGTAAATTTTTAAGAAAGACAATCACCAACTTATTGTACTCGTCATGCAATTTATAACGGTAGGTGGCATGCCCTATAACTCCTCATGATTGAGGAGATATTCCTTCTCAAAGATTAATCCCCAAATGTGTGGTTATGGTTCCCAAAAAATGATATAAGGTAGCTTTATTAGTGATCAAATTTGGGGATTAATATTTAAGAAATCTTGGATTAATTATGTTGACCAATTAACCCAAAAAATGAGAGTTATTCTTTGTCAATTCAGTGTCCAAAGAAGGATTAAAGTCAGCTCCTTAAAAATGAATATTATTTTTGAAACTAATCCAAAAATGGAGATCAAGTTAGCCCTATTAAAAACTTGAATTTATGGTATTAATTAATGCCTGCTAACTAGGTCAACTCCATGGGTTTAAGGCAAATTCGACCCCCTTTCTAGAATGCCCTCCTTGTTTTTACATAAGGAACTTGGTTTCCCTCCAAAGTAAGCATTTCATCGAGCATTATCTTGTGTTTTCATCTAACATTTTTGTGAGGCCAAGGCAACACCCATATCTGGAATAGGAGGCCAAGTTCTTTGAGGTTTTTTTTTCTAGGCATAAATGACCTATACTATTGTGGTGAATTTGTTGGCTATGAAAGAATCCTATGAGTCGTTAAGGGTTAATTCTAAGCAACTTTTTTTATTGTTTATGAGAATAATTTCCGTCCCCCTTCTTAGAGTTGTTGAAATATGGCAGCAAGAATATTTCAATTTAATTTGTCCTTGAATTAAATTGTGAATTAAAATCGAATTTAGTCTTAATAGCTACTTGAAAATAGTTAATTAATTCATTTTGAATTAATTAGCTAGAGAAATTCAAGTTAGAAGTCTTTCTGAAGTCATGCAAGAGTTATCCCTTAAATTAAGGAGATAAGATTGAGTTATATTTGAGTTGTAATTAGTTAACTTAGTTTACTAAGTTAAGTACAATTAAATTAGTTCCAAACTGTTTGAGGAATTAATGGTGAGTTAGCAGTCAGTTGATGCATGCATGCACTCAACTAGTGCTACTGCAGTGAACTGAAGATTCCCTCATCAGAAACTCATGCATGTCTATTATGAGAAAGACCGAGTTGAGATTAAAGTCAAGGACAGTGTACTATCAGTTGCATCTGTTTTCTCCAAGAGAAAACTCATGCATGCAGTCAAGGATAAATCCTTGAGGATTGCACAGTTCTGACAGTGTGTGAGATCAATTTTCCACTTGGTAACAGGGAATTATCCATAAGGAATAACGTAAGGAAATAGGAGCTTGGAGGGTAGAGAGGAAGGCTGGAGAGAAGCCAAGATTGCCCGTGACCATCTATGAGGATTGTACTGAGAGCTGGCTAGCTGTGAGAGCTAAGGCTTTGTATAATTCTTATGTATTTCCACTTTGTATGATAATACAATAGAGTGGGGTTTTTAGCTGAGGCTTTCCCCAAAGTATTTTCATATGTTTCATGTGCATTGATTCTTCTTCTTCTGGTTATATTTTTCAACTCAATCTTTAAGCTTCCGCAAATTGATAGTAAAAGTAGGTTATAATCTTCTGCTTTGATTTATATTGCATTATCGGGTTAACCTACATACAGATTTTCTACAAGGGAAATTTATGAGGAAACTTGAAGCTATTTCAAACCCATAGGAGGCTTATGAGGCTAAAGTTTGGACTGTTCTTGAAGGCAATATTGAGTCCAATCTAATATTTGTTTGAGAGGTATTATCCAAGGTATCAAAGTCAAATTCAGGTGGTTATTCGTTGGGCTTCTTAGGCATAATACAATGATTTATGTAGCATGTTTAAGCCTATTATGAGGCATAATTCGAACTAATCTAACATAGAATTAAAGGCCTTTCATGATGCCTATTTCGCCCCCCCTATTGTGACGGTGCAAAGCTAAGTTTGAGGCTCTATATGATACTTATTTCGGCCTCTCTCCTAAAGAAAAAATTCATTATTTTTTGTGGCATAATTTCGTCTGACCTAAGGCCAAACACAATGATCTCTGAGGAGTAAATTGAGTTATTTTAGTGGCCTTTCCTGAGTTTAAATAATAATAATAATAAAATTAAAAAAAAAAAAAATTAAATTAAATTTAAAAATAAATAAAAAAAATAAAAATAAAAAAAACCTATATAAAGGTTGGTTTGAGGCCTATTTTGGTCTATCCTAAGGCACATTTTAAGGACGAGTTTCTCTATTATAATCCCGCAGTAGCCCTGTGCCAGTTGCATTGGTTGAGATATATTTTGGATACTTGCTATGACAGTTGAAAGACTTATTCAAGGGTAAATATTCAAGGGGGAGACATAGGTGTGCTTCAATCCCCCTTCAAGGATAGATTTTGAGAAAAATTATAGGTTAAGTTTGAAGCAAATAAGTTGGAGTATAAGGCACAATTAGTGGTAGAAAGTTTGAGTATTTTCATCTTCTTTGGCATGATCTTTCAAATATCCTAAGGTATGAGCTTGATTCTATCTTTTTCTCTTTACAAATTTAAATGCCAAATATACAATCAGATCAGACATGTTATAATTCAAGAGGTAGACTTGAAGGTTATTTTTTCATGTTTAAGCTCAAATATGGCCTAAATGATCTATACTTATATTGTGAATTCATTGGCTAGGACAAAGTCTTATGAGTTGCTAATGGTTAATTCTGGGGCACTTTTTCAACTATTTATGAGGCCAAATTTCGGCCCCTTATTAAGCCAATTTCTAAGGAAACTTGAAGCTATTTCGGACCCATCCAATGTTTATGAGGCTAAATAGTGACTCTCCTACACAAAGGTGTTATGAGGTGGAGGTGGAGGCAGTCTTGAGTCAAATATGAGGTTTGTTTAAGAGGCAATATCTAGGGTATGAAGGCCAAATTCAGGTGGTTATTCGTTGGGCTTCTAAGGCAGAATATAGGGATTTCTGTAGCATTTTTTAGGCTTATTCTAAAGCCTAATTCGAACCAATGTAAGGTAGCATGAAAGATCGATCCTGAGGCCTGTTTCACCCCCCTCTTGTGGTAGGTGCAAAGCCAAGTTTGCAGCTCTTTCTGAGACTTATTTCAGCCTCTCTCCTAAAGAAAAAAATCATTATTTTCTATGGCATCATTTCGTCTGACCAGAGGCCAAACATAGTGATCTTTGAGGCAAAATTTGGGTTATTTTAGTGGTCTTTCCTGAGTTAAAAAAATTGACCCATCTTAAGGCTAGCATGAGGCCTATTTCAGCCTATCCTAAGGCACATTTTAAGGCCGAGTTTATTTGCTATAAGGCAACAGTAGCCTTGTGCTAGTTTCATTATTTGAGATATGTTTTGGACACTAGCTACAATAGTTGAAGACTAATTCAAGGGCAAATATCCAAGGGGCAAAAAAAGGTGTGATTCAATCCCCCTTCAAGGACAAATTTTGAGCAAACTCAGAGATCAAGTCTGAAGTAAATAAGTTGGAGTAGAAGGCACAATTACTGACAACAAGTCTGAGGATTTTCATCTTCTTTGGTATGATCTTTCAAATCTCCTAAAGTATGAGCTAGTAATGTATTTTTCTCTTTCCAAGTTTAAACATCAAATCTACAGTTAGATCAGACATTTCATAATTCAAGAGGTAGACCTGAAGGTTATTTTTTCATGTCTGAGCTCAAATCTAAGCACCATTACATATTATCTATGATTAGAGCATTGTATTGACAGAGACACCAATACAGGTTTATTTTCATATCATTGTAAGTGGATTGTTGTCCCTAGTGCGAGAGCCCACGTTTATTTTTATTTTAGGGTGGTAAGGTGAGGCAAGGCAGAGAGTGAAATATCCCTCAAGTTGGAGCCGAAAAACAATTCATGGTGATAGGGTGGTGCTAGGGCAATAGATTGATGCTAGCAGTGTGTTGAAGCATCCTTCCAGTTGCAACTAGTAAAACTAGGGTGTTGGCACACCCTTTCAGTTGGAGCTAATAAAACCAAGTGGTTGGAGCCTCCTTCTAGCCGTTGTTGGAGAACCTTGGAATTTCTAACTTCATGTTTATGTATTTTCCAAGAAATATATTAAAATCATTCGATGGTTTTTCTCCCGAAAGGGTTTACACCTATAAAAAAAATTGCATTGTTTGTGTGATGTAATGTGTTGTTGATTATCTCATTTGATTTGTGGAAACAATATTTAATGCTTTGAAATTAATTAAATTTAAGTGAAATATTGATTCAAACACCACCCCCCCCTCCCAATATTTCCAACACAAAGGTTGATAACATGTTGCCTATACGAGAGGAGTGGATTGTAGGTTAGTTGTGTACCTAATGTATGCATTGATGAAGTTTATGGTGGAAAGTGATTCATTGGGATGATGCGAAAAGGCACCTAAATGTCTTGGCACTGACATTCACGGGACAAAAAATGGTCAATCATTAACTACTTGAGGTAGTATTTTCAATATATGGAATGCTTCATTTGCATCTATGTCCTAATGAGCAACAATTTTAGCGAGGAGTTTCTAAATAGTGATTGTGAGAAGATCTGGCATTGGCACAACATTTGTGATTATACTTAGCACATGGTGATAGCTTTCACCCTTGTCTCTACTTTTACTACATACTTTGCAATGTATATGTGCACTGCATGGAAGGATAAAATTAATTGGAAATCAACATTTCCATGGTAGATTGATAGTACGACACAATTTTGGGTGTTTAACTAGTAATAATTATGAGCATGCACGTATGTGTGTGTTATGACGATACTTGTCAATTAACGATGCAAAGGAACAGTGTAACTCCCATATTGCTTTATAAAAACATTGAATGTTGGAACCTTTCTTCTACAAGAAAAAAAAATTGTTCATTTTGTGTGTTGTTGAACTTGGTTGAGTAGCCCTTTATAATCACAAGACAATCACTCTAGAATTTTGAAGAAATGTTCAGTAAGAAAGGATCATTATGAATGGGGAATGTCGAAGATTCTACATAACAAAATAGGACTTTGCAATATTAACTCATTAACATTCTCCCAAATGAGTGTGTTTGTATTAGCAACATTTTCCATCGATATCAAACCATGAAAACGGGCGTAATGTCTATGTTGTCATTCATCCTCATTAAATGCAAGGATTGTTAGAATATGGTTGAATAGAGGAATAATAGTATATAAATGTTATAGGTAGATGTGTCACAAACAAACATATACCAATAGTATTTTGAATGGGGTCGCCCCTCTGTGACCTCTTCACAAAATATTGTGAACCCGTGGTGCATATATAATGATTCTAGATGGGGTTGGAGATAATATTTTGAGTTCTCCATTATTGTTTCTTGCTTGCATTAGTGGAGAAGTTGTTGTGCACGAATACATTAGATTATTCCATCTAGTTCATGTTGCACCAAGTGTAGAGGACATGGTTGGGTGGCCTAGTTGTACAATCACTTGTGTAAGATCATACCCTGATTTGTTCCAGAAAGATGTTGTTCCATGAGAGAAAAACTTGAAGCACATGAGATGTTTTGTAATATTTTCATCATCACTTTGTTCAAGCCAAAGGTTTAGTTCAATAATGGTTGTTGGATAGTTGTCCTCGATGTTTCTCTTTACAAATATAGGAGTTGTTGCTTGGATACAATGCTCATCATTAATATATATATAGGAAATAATGAAATCTTGAATGCCTTTCAAATTGCTTGTTGTGCTAACATAGCATGTGTAATGTATAATCTTGCATTTCAATTGATTTTAGTATTACTTGCTTAAACATGCAAACCCTTGTGGAGAACAATTTGGGGAAGACCATATCAAAGATCATTTCTAGATCCCAGTTGGTGGCATTTACCAATCTAGATCCCAATAATTTCAAGTACCTTTGGATTTCATATGCTTCTATATTTGCATTAGGGAGAGTGGCTACAAAAGAATATGGTTATTAGACATCTTGGTCTATAAAATCATTATTGAGGGCATCTAGTTGTTCCTAGTTATATTTAGAGCCTAAAATAAAAAACTCTATGTGATGAAGCACATGGGAGTGATTGGTAGGGATGGTAAGTAAATGCTTGATTACATTTCAGTCATGTCGAACATTATTATAGCAAGGATAATTTGCTAACTTGTAATCTAACACTAACATAGCATGGGATCAACTAACAATGTACTCATAAGCTTTTTGTTTGAAGTTATAGTTTATCACAACCAAAATGTCCAAGTCTTGGATAGGATGAGGAGGGTATTTAATTATTGTAGTGATCTATTACAAGAAGCTTACTATATGGAAACAATATTTGTATTAGCCACTATAGGTGTGAGTAACTTGAAAAATTGGATTTATGAATGTCATGAACATCTCTGCAACTTGTGTCAAACTTGTGTAAGGGATTCTAGTGTTGGGTATGTGTTATATTATTTGCATGATTAGTTGTGTTTGGACTCTAGTTCCTAACGGGGGGCTTTCCCCACCATATAACTATCATTGTGGATTTTTGGGGCGGCACCCCCGAAGTATTTTTTGGAAAAATTACCCTGTAAAATATTATAATTTCATAGTTAATTTGGATCATTCATCATTAGGTCACAGATCTAACTATAAAAACTATGTCAAGTTTTTTTTTTCTCTAGTAGGAAACCCTCTTTTAGGAGGGAATTACATAATTGCTAAATAATCATTGAGAGATATAGAAAAATTAGTTTGGTCCCTAGTTTTGGGTTCCAAGGGTAAAACCTATGTGCAATTTGCATGTGTATGCTATTAAATCTTTTCCATTTTAGATTGAGAATTTGCTTGTAGGAATTATACATGCAAGGTTAAAACCTACATTTGGTATCATAACAGTTTTGGCTTCAAGGAGATGCCTTTGTGGCTAAGTGGTTTTGCTCAGGGCAATGGTAGACCCTAATACAGTGGGAGATCCGTCGAATCGATTCTTGTAGTGAAAGGAAATGGAAAACAATGCAAAGATAAAGATCAAGAAATTCAATATGAAATTTTTTGAGCTATGGAAGCTCACGATGGGAGATCTGAAGGCAGACAAAGATCAATGGATCATAGTGGATCTAGGTACTAAACCAACAACAATTCCCAAAGAAGATTGGATAAGTTGGATTGGAAGGAAAAGAGAACAATATAATTATGTCTCTAAGATTCAATATTGTAGCATGTTTTGAGAGAGGCTACAATGAAGGCATTATGGGACAAGTTAGGGACTTTGTATTGTCCCCCGTGAAAAAATTGTTCCTACATAATAAGTTGTATAACTTAAGGATGAAGGATGGAGACTCAACAACAAAGCATCTAAATACCTTCAATATAGTGGCAATTCAATTATTTTCTATTGATATTAAGATTTTAGATGAAGATAAGTGCATCAATTTATTATGTTTTCTACCAAATTCGTGGGATAGTATGATTGTTTCCATATATAGTAATGTAACTACTTTAAGTTTGATGATATGGTCTCATCCTTGTTGTCAAATGAGATGAGATGGAAAAACATGGAAAGTCAAAATGGTGATGCATTGTTTGTAAGAGGACACTCCCAAAACATAAACAAAATAAGTCCTCAAGTAGGAGATCTAAATCTTCAGGAAAACTTGTAATGATATGTTGGAAATGCGGAAAAGAAGGGCATTACAAGAAAGACCGTGGATCCAAAACTACTAAGAAAAGGAAGGGATCTGATGATGCTACTTCTATGGAAGTAAAAACCTCCTCGGATGAAGGAGATGATGTGTACTTGGCTTCTTTAAGTACACATGTAGATCATGAGGGATGTTTGATTGACTTAGGTGCATCTTTTCATATGACTCCCTACATGGAGTGGTTTTGTGAGTATAAAAGATATTATGGTGGTAATGTTTTCTTAGGAGATGACTCGGCAGTGAGAATCATAAGACAAGGAAACGTATAAATGAAGCTCATGAGTGGAAAGGATTAGAACACTCCCTGGTGTTCTGCACATCCCAAGATGGGCCAAAGTTTTGATTTGTGTAAGCAAGATGAGTGAAGAAAGTGTAAAAACAATGTTTGAAGAGGATACATGTGGGATGGTTTAAGAAGTAATAGTATTGTTGAGGGGAGTTCAGATTGGAACTCTGTATAAGCTGTTGGAAAATAATATTAGTGATGGGTTCAAAAACTTTGTTATTCCCAATAGTGGAGCAGAAGAAGGAAAAAATCCTATAGTCCCTAGGGAAATGACTCTGTTATAGCATTAAAAATTGGGACATATCATAGAGAAGAGCCTTGAAGTATTGCATGGTAATGGTATGGTAGAAGGTATGTCAAATTGCTCTCTAAATTTTGATTTCTACGAACGTTGTTTATATTGGAAGTAGAATCGGGTGAGATTCCACTTTGGTTCTAAAATATTAGAGGAAATGTTATAATTAGTGCATAATGATGTGTTTGGACTTGTGTTGGTTCCATCACTGGCTAAATCTATGTACTAT
The DNA here is from genome assembly GCA_031772625.1 of Pinus tabuliformis. Taxonomy (NCBI): domain Eukaryota; kingdom Viridiplantae; phylum Streptophyta; class Pinopsida; order Pinales; family Pinaceae; genus Pinus; species Pinus tabuliformis. Next base: position 1,235,818,293 of record CM062805.1, on the reverse strand, counting down.
GTCTCATTTATAGCTTCTTGAGGAATACATGGATATATTTCTTCAGGAAGAAAATTGAAGACAGATTTAAAGAATTTAAGGTTATGGGGGAAAACCAAACATAGAAGAAAATAAACGTGTTGAGGACATATAGTGGTGGATAATTCTACAAGAAGGAATTCAAAGAGTTTTGTAAGAAGTGTGGTATAACATGGTATAAGGCTACTCCATACATACCTTAGTAGAATGGAGTTGCAAAAATGATGAACAAGATGTTGATGGAAATAGCAAAGAGCATGCTCATTGGTGCTAGTTTAGGATAGGAATTTTGGGTAGAGGCAATGGATTCATCATGTTACCTAGTAAATAGAACACCCTCATTGACATTGGGTAATAGATTCCACAAGAGGTATGGATTGGTAAGAAACCTTAACTCACACATCTCAGGGTATTTGATTGTGATTCATATGTACATGTTCCAAAGGAAAACATAACTAAGTTGGACAATAAATTTGAAAGGTGCATCTTTATTGGTTATAAATATGGTTTGAAATGTTATAAGCTTTGAAACCCAAAAACTAAGAAGGTTGTGCATAATCGAGATGTGGTATTTAGAAAAGTGAAAGATGTTATCAAATAGGAAGTCCTACCAATGGAGAAGGAACCAAAGAATATTGAGTTTGAATGTTAATCCCTATATAGGTCCCATGTTAACCCAAAACCCCCTTATTAATCCCTGGATACTAAGTGATTACGTTTCTATTGTTATATTTTTATGTAGGCTAGAACCCCTTATGGTCCCATTTTATTATAATTGTACCCTTTGTCTCCTTTATATATACTAAGGGGACCTATTCTTGGAATCATAAAATATTGTCTTATTCATTGTATTTATTGTAAAAAGAGGTTTCCCCCTCAAAGTGGACTATAATTATTAGTTTCTTATCATTTTTAAGGCACAATGATCATAACATTTGGTATCAAGCTCTTGGTCCTAACATTTTTCTGTTTCAAATAGGTCATCGTGGCATTTCCACTATCTATTTTTTGTGAAGCTTCATAATGTGAAACTTAGACCACGTTGAGGTGAAATCATCATGAAAATCTAGTCCCAGTTACAGATCTTGGTTTGCTAGATTTTCAGAGATATGCTCCAAGGGAGTTAGGGTTTTTGTAAGCTCCTAAAATCAATCTCAAATAGGTGAGTCTGACATTTGTGCTATAATTTTTGTTTTTGTTTTTTGTTTTTGTAAGGCTTCAAAAGTGAAACTTGCACCATATTAAGGAGAAATCTTGTGGAATAGCTAGTTCCATTTTTAGAATTTGGTTCACTATACTTTTGGAGAATTCCCTATGGAAGTTAGCGTTTGTGAACTATCATGAAATAAATTTTAAACGGGTTGCCTTGGTATTTTTTCTATATCTTCTTGTCTATAAATTTTCAAACTATGAAATCTTTGGGAATTTTAAGAGACATATAAAAGTACCTTACATACATGTTTCAAAATTATATTTCAATAATTGGACACGTGGCATGCTATACAATTTTTCTTGTGGGAGAGACCAAAAAATTAACAAGTTTTGGGAAAGATATTATAACTTTCACTTGGCACATAAGATTCAGTTCACACTCGAGGAATGACAAAAAATACATATCAAAGTATTACAGAACAAATTTTTAGATCCAGGATGCCTCAAATCACATAGATATATCAATAAAGCTTCAACCATTTTGATATTCCTCAAATTAAGGTACGTAACTTATTAGTGGCCTAACTATTCTTTAGAAGATCCCATTTTCTCTTGTTGTAATAAAGAGGAGGGTTATTATTATTTTCTATCACGTATCCAAAGAAAGCTACTACACCAATTAAATCTACTGAAGGTCCATCCTTGACTTATCAAGAGAGTGAAGATTTAGAATTTTGGTTATCTCAATTAAAGATGAATGTTAATGAAATGTATGGTAGTATATTGAAAAGGGTGGATTTCTCAAGTTCTCAAGAAAATCTTAAAAGAGAAATGGAAAAGAAGATGAATGAAAATGAGGGAGGAATATAAAAGAATATGAATGAAAATAAGGAAGAAATACAAAAATCCATGATTTCCATGGAAAATCTTCTCTTCGAGAGACTTCCTTAAAGGGATGTGTAGATCCGAGGAAATCGTGAACATAATGAGAAGTTTGTTGTTCAAAATCAATCTCATATGGGGAGTATGTTATCACACTTTGAGAGCACAAATTTTGAATCTCAAAACCATAATTATGAATTATTAATCCAAGATCCACAACTTCAGAGCTTCAAGTTAGCACCAAGGAACTATTACATTCTGAAGATTGATATGAGGAAATTTAATGGTAATGATCTTGTAACATGGATATTGCGGATGAAGTAATAATTTGAAATTCACCAAGTGGCATTCTTACAAAAGGTAAATATTGCATCAATGTTTTTAAAACAAGACCAACATATATGGTATAAATGGCTTTGTGAAAGAAAAAAAGATTATGTTATATGTTGGTCCATGTTTTTTTGCAAGTTAATTGTATTTTCTACAAAAGTCAAGTTATATCATTGAAAGCCATTGTGAAAAAATATTGAACTCACTCTACCATACCATAAACCAAATTTGTTGGCCAGTATACGATAGTACCAAGTTTATACAAAATACCACATATAACAACTAAACATAAAAGACTATGCAACCAAAAAGCAAACTTCTATTGAAAGTGCACCACATCATATCCAAATCATGAGTCTCACGATGCCACTAAATTCGAGTCATGGGAACTCATGTTGGGAGGCATGGCGGGCTTGGACTCGCACTGAATAGGTTTTTCCATGTGAGCTACTTGAGCTTCCAGCCTATCCAAACTTGCCTGCATTTTCCACTAGTTTTGTTGAATGTCATTTAGGAAGGAGATAATGTTGCTCATGTCTTTCTTCTTCTCCTTTAGCACTCATCCCAGTAGAATTTTTAACTATAAATGGATATTAACGGTGTGAATGTATTTGTTCCTCCTTCCCCTGGTGTGGCCAAGGTTAGGGAGCCAATGAGAAATCTCATCTATCAATTTTGAATCTATCATGATGAACATGTCTCTATAGCCTTTGAATTTCCTCCCTCATACTCGGAGAAGTTGCAGAGTGGTAGGTAGTTATTGCCTCCTGAGCCTGCATCTCCACCCAATACCAAATTTACTGGCCACAACCACCAACCCCATAATGGCCACACATGCATGAATGAGGAATTTTAACCCCCACTAACAGAAAAATAGCACAATACCAAAAAATAACCAATCCACCTGTTATCACTCCGTAATTTTTTAGGTTGCAGAGTAAATTACAGAGGTAACCTCAAAACCACTTTGGAAACTAGGAATCCAACCCTTCCAGTTTCATAGAGGGATCTCTCTTTATAATTTGGCTTTGTTTTACTGATGATATTAGGCTAGTTATCATGTTTAGGTTTTGGTTTTTTGTGTTGTTGGGTTGAGATAGTGGAATTAGGGCATTGGACAATGAGTCACAGGTTTAGATTGATCAAATGTTGAGTTTAGAGGCTAAAATTATAGGGCAGGGTAGGCAAGTTCACTGGATCCTTTAAGATCTATGGTGTGAAGTAGAAGAAAAAGATTAAGCAATCCAATTAATAAACAAAGCAATTAAGAATATTGTTTTTTATTTTCAGTAGAAAACATAGAAATTACTCTTAAGTCAAATACAAAGTGTACTTTTAAATAAATTATGTTCGAACACTTCTTAGAATAATTTAGATTTTAGAAACATATGTGAAAAAAAATGAAAACATTCAATAGAGAAAGATGCACTTCACCAATGAAATTGACACAAGAATCCTGCAATGCTTGCACTGTATTACTGAAATATGATCAATCATAGCTCTGTGAGCTTCTTTACAACATAAGTCCTTTCTTCAAAACTATTCCCAACACTAATACTTCGATTTTTGAAGTATTTATACAAAAATAATTACAAAATATCTTGATTCAAAAGATCAAGATGGAATCTTATTAATTTCTAGACTGATTACAAAATTAGAACAAAATAATAGGAATATTCAAACTGCTAAATGTTGGCCCTGTTTTTGAGGAAGACTGTTGGTGACTAGGCCTCAAAATCTGCTGCATTATTTTACCTTGCTGTCCCATTATGAATTACTCCAGTGATTCGCACAATTTCTCCCACCTGTCTTCACTTTGGATTGAAAACTTAATCAATTTCCTGTAGCTTTCATCCACATATGTGTATTTAGGAAAAGTTGGCTTGATGAAAAATAGGTGCTTGACCTCATGACTGATGAATAAATCAAAATCTAAGGCCTCCATGAATGCCTTCCCTATGATATGCCTTTTGATCCCTGCAAACTTTGATTTGTCTTGGTAGTCCTGATTAATCTGTCCTGGTACTCTGTTAGGCTCATGAGCTCATTTTCTGTATTAGTCAACTTTGGCAGACTTTTCTTGTTCAACACCTGCAACTTCTTGTGGAATCTGTCTATGTTTATTTCTAAGTTCTGGCATTTTTGATCCAGTTGATTCATAAGAGTCCTTTTGGTCTACATCATTTTCACCTCCAGGATGGTCTTTGTTTTGTCCTAAATTCCCAACTCCTGTAGTTCTTGTCTGTTCTTGGAATTCAGAAATTTGATGATGGTTGTAGCTTCCCCAGGTTTCTGCCCCAAGTCTATTTTAGTCTGCCTGATCACCTCTTGGGATTTTTGCACTAACTCCTACTGTTAAAAAATGATCTGTATAGAAGGCCATATCTCTATGATGGCTTCACCGATTTCTATCCATATATGTTCTTTGGCTTGGGCCAAACTATGACCCATAACTGATTCACTATGCAACTGCTCAATTTTTAGATTTAACTGATGGAATTTCTGCGACTCTACCACATAAGAATTATCAATTTTTAACTTCTGTTCTGATAGTGTCTTAAGTTGAGATTTTAGCTTAGTAATTTCCTGCTCTTGGATAGTTAGATTGTCCATGGCTCTGACCAATTCACTTGCTAAATCTATTGTAGTTGTTGATGTAGATCCAAATGCTCTTGTAGCTGTGGCCACTGCAATTGGAACTACAGTAAGAGGAACTATGGTCAACTGCTTTGCCCGCACTTTTTCTTTGAGTAGTTTCTCTAACTCTATCTCCATGTTTCTTATTTGGATATTTAGCTCTATGACTATCCTGAACATGTCCTCTTTCTACTTCTTACTCTCTCCTAGCTCCTTGGCCTATGGATCCTTTGTAGTAGGCAACTTTAATTGTTTTCTCAAGGCTGCTATGTCAGCATCATTTTTCTTCAGAAATTCTTTAGCTGCCTTGATATCTTTGGGATTATATCCCAACTTGATCACCAAGTCCTCCAGTGACTTGATTCTAGTATCCTTGGCTAAGGATGAAATCTTCTCTAACTTGAGTTGGGACTGTACATTATTTAGTGATACCTGCAATTTAGAGGCAGACATGGCAGTGTTAGTGAGTGTGGAATACATCATCTCACTTGTTTGTTTGTGCAGGTCCATCTAGTCTATGGGATGAATATGTTGTGCATCAAAAGTGAACACAGATTCCTTGTAATCCGCAGGTGACCTGGGAGTAAATGTTATTTGCATTTTGCCCTTCTTTGAGTTGAATGCTAGTAGTAATTTGTCATGAGATATAGTTGTTTGTTTCCAGAACTGTGTATAAGTGGAGGCTTTTAGCATTTCATTCCTTTGCTTAATTTCCATGTATTTGGCAAAAATGTTGGGCTCAAGAGTGTCCCTAGCCAAATCGACTACCTTTGGTGTCTCTGGAGGATCTCAGGAAGTAGATGGAGACGGTGATCCTACGAAGATATACTCTTCTCTGCTAGACACATGAGGAGCTATCTTTACAATAGTATGTTGTTCTTTAGTGTCCCACTAAAAAACATTTGTAGAGTTGGTTTTTTGCTTCTTTGTATAAACTAGGAAATCCTTTGCTCCTATTTCTATCATCAGGGAAGATTCTTCTTCTCTTCCTCTCTTTTCCTACTTCTCTTTAGGTATGGGTGTTTGAGTGGTTGTAGTAGAGAGAACCTTCTCCTCTGCCTCCTATAGTGTGTTTTCCACCCATTGAGTCTGGTTCATATACTGCTTGATTTCTGGTCGAGGAGTATGTGAATAAGGTGTGGTCTTTTGCTCCACCCTTAGCTTTGAGATCAAGCCAAAAGGGTCATAAGACTAGGTGAAACTCAATTTAAAGTTCATTTGCTTCAACAACAAATCGACTTCCTTACCAGCTGATCTGGTATTGCAGACAAAAGGTCCTACTTTGGCTTTAATCTTGAACTAGGCCTTCTTCTTGGCTGCCACGAAATGTATATCATCCATGTGAATCATCTACCAAATGTACTCTAATGAGAAAAGTCTCATAGGCACAAATTTGGGTAGTTTGTAGGGTGGCAGCTCACACCCATATATCCAAATTTTTTTGTAGGTCTGGTAAAGATACCAATCCCCTGTCTTTACTTGATCACTGAGATGTAAAATATTCTAAATGTATTCACCTGTCCTGGGCTCCACAACGCTATGGAGGAGACATACCACTGTGTATAAGAACTGGTCCACAAATTTTGTGAAAGAGAATTCTGTGGAATTCCTTCTCACCAAGGATGTCCATTGTATGACTGGCTGAGCATTACCTTGCTCATCCATCTTCTGCAAGGTGAAAGGGAATATGTTTGCTTGTTGATAAATAAACATGTACACTAAAACATAGGAGTATTTGAAAGCTCCCTTTGTAGAGAATTTGACAAACTGATCATGCATAGCCTCTGCAATAAACTCACTGTAATTAAAAATCATTAGTTGCTCACCAGTGGTAAAAATTGGTAGGAAGCCAAAAATAGCCTCATCAACCCATTGTTTAGAATCATGACTAAGAATGTAAGATATGATGAAAATAATTTGCTTGGTTCCCACAGGGAACATGGAAGATGAATATGGAGGATTGGTTTATTGTAATTGGGCATCTTCAGGCAAAAAACTTCAAATATCTTGGATCTCTGGGGAAAAGTTAGGTTCTTATGGAGGTCTGTGAGAGAGTCTACTGACAATGGTTTAGCTGACTTTGGGGTTTTTACCAGGAGCATTTTGGCAATGGATTTAGCTGTGATATTTATCAAAACTTCATCATTGCAACTTACGATAGCTCTTTGAGAGGGGACATAACTCAACTGACACCAGGAAACTAACTCAGGGAAAAAATAGGTCTATGGGAACATGAACTGAGGTAGGGTAGACTCCCATAGATTAATTTTATCTCTTTGGTCTAGACAGTTCTGTTTTAACCAACTATGAAGTTCAAACAAGTCGAATTCACATTTGGTTTCAACAACTTTATAATGCAGATCCAATAAGGGTACATGATCTAAGTCTACAGGTGGGGCAGCATGGGGTTCTCTTTTGGTTTATTTCCCTTATGTTTAGGGAGTTTCATTTTAGGCGACATGATGAATTTTTTGAGATGAGGAAAGGTCATGAATTACCTGGAGTAGGAAAAATGATAGAGGAATTCTGAACTGGATCCCTAATGACCGTTTGAAATAGTAACGGTTGGGCAATTTAACTGGTCACTGATGTGGCTTAAAAATCTGTAACATGCTTCTGATCATATGACATGGTGAAAGAGAGAAGTTTACAGTTTCAGAGTGTTTATAAAGAGCAATTTCCCCAATTCACAGTTAACGAGGAGCAGGTTCGTTGCACAGGGAACGGAAGGGAGTTAATACAGTAACGACTTGCTGACATGGCGAGAGGGCTACTAGATGGCAGCATAGGATTGGAAGGAAGTGAGTCGTCAGGATGAGTTTAACGGTCGGGAGTATTCACGGGAGTGGGTCCATGAGGGTGAGGTGGCAGAGAGCGCATGGAGGGAAGGTGTGCTGAGGTGGTAAGTATGATGGGGTCAGAGATATGTTGTGGTATGTAGGGATGACGAAAGGTGGGGACGGGAGGTCCACGTGGAAGGCGATGAGTGGAAGTGGAAGCAGCGAAAGTCAACAGTGGAAGACTTTTCAGACAGGACGGGGGGTGGGCGCGATGAGAGGAAAGTGAGGGGCAGTGCAAAATGTCAAGAGGGAGCCATGTAGTAGGAGCTTTGAACCCCCCCCATGGAAAAAGTGGAGTTGAGTTCGGGGGGCCCGAAAACATTCCCCCGTCGTTGATTCTGGCAGGGGACGATTTGAGCCATCGATTTTATTCTAAAGTGAAAACTTAGGCTAAATACATATTCCCAAACATTATTACAAGCACATTAAAGTGCGATTAACCTTTACTTAAGGTAAAGTTAATCAAAAACTATTTTTTTCCTAAAAATTATTTAGAAACAATTGAATGTTGCATTTGAACTAGCATAGCACATTTTTTTACTAATTTTTCCTATTGATTAATCACGATTAAACCAAGTGATTAATTTATTCACTAACCTAACCTATTGTATTCCTAGCCTAATCACGATTAAACAATGTGATTAGCCCAAATTATTTATAATTTTCCTATTTACCAAGTGGAATTTAAACAAGCTGCGCACTTTATTCAAAATTTCTAAATGTAAACTCGTGCAATACTAATTTTTCTTGGTGGCATTTAGATTTTCTCACCTAGGGGGGCATTTTCACACATTTTTATATTTTATTTTTTTGTTTTTCTTTTCATTTCTTTATTCTATTTTTTCTGTCCCATACAATTTATTTCATTTCTCTCTCTCTCTCTCTCTCTCTATATATATATATATATATATATATTTCTAAATTTAAACTAGTGCAATACTAGTTTTTCTTGGTGGCATTTAGATTTGCTCACCTAGGGGGGCATTTTCACACATTTTTATTTTTTATTTTTTTTGTTTTTCTTTTGATTTATTTATTCTATTTTTTTTGTCCCATACAATTTATTTCATTTTTCTTTTTCTATATATATATATATAGATATATAGATATATATTTTCTAAAATCACTATAAACTGGTTCAACAATACAAATCACTGTCATGCTCATTCACTTAGAAATATATTGGACGAAGTTGTCATCTTCAAAGCAAATTTTAACACAATTTCATGTCAACATATTTACAGGGAATATAACGAAAGTGCTGACAGGCTTTCCAAGGAGGCCACGTTACTACCCCGAGGCCTGTGGATGATCACGGAATAGGAGGGTGTTGAACAGTACCAATACTATCACCGCCCCTATATAGATCATGCATATCATAGGGTGGACAGGCCCTAAATCACTGTTTTTGATATTATTTTAAAAACAGTTGTCATTTTTGAAAATAATTATGTACATATATATATGGCTCATCAGACTGAATACCTCTGCGAGGTTATTTTTGTACAGTTTTTGAATTACTACTTTCAGGAAATGGCATCCGCCATAATTATCTACTGATATGTATTTAGAACTGGCCATGGGCCAACAACTATGCATATGCCTTGGGCATATATATATATATATATATATATATATATATATATATAGATATATATATTCTTTTGTAAATAAATTTCAAACATGAAACATTATTTACATTTGTCAAATATAAAATCATTAGGTAAAAGCAACTCCTCCTATGAAATATAGGACCTTAACATTGGCTCCAATGGGGATGGCATCCTCCTTGTGATGTGCTAAGAACATCATAGATTCAGTAGCCTTGATCCATTAGGCATGCTGCAAAGATCTTCCAACTAAACTGTCTCACCTGTCTCTTATTCATATCTATGGTAACACATCAAATAGAAGCTTAGGGCCTTCACTGCGGGCTTCAACTTCTACTGATAGTCACTTGCACTCTTGCAATATAAAATTAAAATGGTATTTCACAATGGTGATGAATGAACTAACTTACTATGATGGGAAATAATGCTTAAGATGCCTGCCATTCATTGGTCCACCTGGCAGCTCTTCTCCATTCAAATTGATTAACAGAAATGAATTATTGCCCCTAAAAACTTCAATCTTAAAAGCCCCTTTCCATAAGTTGTCAAATTTTCCATGTTTTCCTTTATCTGCATTTCTAGAATCCCATTTCGAAACAAATCATTGAGTTGAAAATCATCTGCCTTAGTCCTTCTATCATAAATCCTTTTGATATTTTCTTCGGTGACTTGGGTTTTATGATAGACTTCTTCCCTTGACTATTGTAACTGAATAGTCTGGTTTATCCTTCTTTGCATGTCATTGGTATCCACCTGAGCTTCTTGCAGAAGTTTTAACATTGGAATTCCCAAATAATTTTGGAAAACAACATCTGTCCCATACACTATTTGGAATGTTGAGATTCCAATGGATTTCTTGGAAGTAACTCTGTCCACCCATAGTGCATTGATTAATTTTTTGTGCCATGACTTTTTGTTCTCCAATAATAATTTCTTGATAATGTTAACCAAACTCTTGTTTGAGGACTTAGTTAACCCATTCCCCTGAGGGTAATAAGTAGTAGAGTGCCCTAACTTGATTTGATATTTGTTACAGAAATCTATCATGTTTTTGGACTTGAAAGCAACAACATTGTCAGTTATGATTTTATGAGGGCAACCAAACCTGGACAATATATTTCCTTCTATAAATTGGATGATAACAGAGTCAATGGCTTGTCTAATGAGGATGTCTTCTATCCATTTAGTAAAGTAGTTTGTTGTTGTTAAAATCCACTTGCATTGGCCTTAGGAACTGGGGTGGATTTCAACAATGAAATCTAGACCCCATTGTTGAAAAGGGAATTCTATTGAAATTGGTTTCAAGGGTAGAGGTAGTAGCTTTCTTTTACCTTCAAATATTTGGCATTGATGACAAGAGGTGACCTTTTTATGTACATCAGAGAACAGGGTTGGCCAGTAAAAACCATCTCTAAGGATTTTATTGGTTATAGATTTCCAATATAGATGGCCACCACAGTCTCCCTGATGAAATTCCTCCAGGACCCTATTTGATTCATATTTCAACAAACACTTTAGTAACATTCCTCCAACATCTTTCCAATATAAATTCTCATCAATAATGCAAAATTTCAAAGATTTCATTTTAAGGAACCTTGCCTTGGTTTTAGTTAAACTAGGGGGAGCATATAAGTTTTATAAAACAAAAATTATGTCAGCATACCACGGTGATGTGCTGAAAACTTCTGAGATTGGTGGAGTCACCTGCTCTTCCTGTTCATCTAATTTTGCAATAAAATTGATGTCTAACACATTACAATTGGACTCTGCCATAATTTTTGCTAACCCTTGACCCTTGATAAGATTTGTTGGTCTGATTTTAGTATCGTATTCCAAAATGGTGGCAATCCATTTGCCCCTTCTACCATCTAGATCTGTTTGTGTGAGTATGTCCTTGACAACTGCACTAGGGACAAAAGCAATAATATGTGAGTGCAAAATATAAACCCTGAAATATTTAAGGGCCTTTACTAATGCAAATGTCTATTTTTCCATGATGTTGTATTTTAACAATGCATCTCTCAATGATTTGCTGAAAAAGGCAATTGGTTGTTCATGTCCTTTAGCATTCTTCTGCAACAACACAATTGTTATTCTATGATTAGATGCAAAAGAGAATATCATGAAATATTTTGTAAAATCAAGACTTATTAAAATGGGTGCAATTGTTAAAGCTTTCTTGACCTTAGTGAAAGAATCCTTTGCATCATTATGCCATTTGATTTCAGTATCCTTCTTTAACATGTCTGTTATTGCTTTTAGGATTTCAGCCAAATTTGGTATAAATATCTGAAGGAAGTTTATTTTCCAATAAAATATTGGAGCTCTTTCTTCTTCCTAGGGGGATTTATCTTCAATATTGCTTCTACTTTGTTGGGGTCAATTTTTATGCCATCCTTTGAGATGATATATCCTCGCAATTTTCCCTCTTCTAAGCCAAATAATGTCTTCTTAGGGTTAATAGCGATACCAAATTTTCTACATTTTTTTAAAACTCTCCTTAAATGGAGCAAATGTTCCTCATCCATCTTTGAGAAGACAACGATATCATCTAAATAAATGACTATAAACCTACCTAATTCATCTGCAAAGGAAAAATCCATTGCTCTTTGGAATGTAGCCCCAACATTCATTAGACCAAAAGGCATTTTCACATACATGAAAGTGCCCTAGGGTGTTGTAAATGTTGTTTTCTCTTGGTCATCGGGATGTATTAGAACCTGCTTATAACCAGAAAATCCATCTAATAAAGAAATTCTTGCTAATCCAACTACGTTCTGCAGGATGTGGTCCATTTTGGGCAAAGGATAGTTGTCTTTCAGAGAAGCTTTATTGAGATTTCTAAAATCAATACATAGTCTAATCTCCCCAATCTTTTTCCTAGTAGGAACTAAGTTTTATACCCATTTTGAAAACCGCAGGGGTACAATGATTTTGGCATCATACAATTTTTTAACTTCTAAATTTCTGACTCTTCTTAATCTTTATCCAATTCATTCAATTCTACTTTATTCATTATTTTATGTAAATTATTATCTACATCACAATATATGTCGATATTGGCACACTCAAATTCATCCTTTGATTGCAAAAAAAATCAATTTGTTCATCATTACCAAAAACTTTCCAGTATTTGATATTATCTAGGACAGCTGGTCTGTTTTTGACTTCAACTATGTACTGGTGACTTGGGCGATAAGGCATTTTGTAAGTACTACCTAAAGTAGCCAGACCATCAATTATGATGTTTTGACCTCTTGGAACTACAGATAACTCATACTCAACAAAACATTCAAGAAAATCTAGAACAAAATTCCTATAAGCCCTTAACCTTGGATATTTAGCTAAATATTCCCCTTTGATTTGTTTAATTATGAGTTCAGAATCTCCATGAACTGAAATTATTTTAGCACCTAATTTTTTTAAAAGTTGCAATCCTAGGATTAAGGCTTCATACTCAGCTATATTATTGCTACATTGAAAGTTCAGTTTATATGAATGTCCTTTGACTTTTCTAGTTTGTGAATTGAAAACCCACACACCTGCTCCTGATCCTTCCTTGCTTACAACCCCATCAAAATCCATGTTCCATAAAGGCTCATTTTCTTCATCCAGTTTTACAATGTCTATTTTGTTTTCTTCCATTTGACAAAAAATAGTTTCTAGGTTAGGGAGTTTTCTGTCTATACCTCCATCATTATACAAGATAAAAGAGTCTAGGTTTGAATGCACTAAATACAAGGGATGTTTGTTTGGTCTTTCTCGACTACTAACCATGTATTTCATTAGGGTTTCTTTGTAAAGTCTCCTAGGTTGACCAAAAACATGTATGGTAGCATAACTCATATCCATTTGTAGGGTGCCTTGCAGTTTTTCCCCCCATGATCTAGAAAGTAGCATTCCATACTTTGGGGGTATGTTTGCCACTACGATATCCATGACTATGCTTCTAGCAGGAATTTGAGCTAGGGTGATACAGAGGTCTTTAATGAGACCAAGGCACCTCACCTTACTGGAATCAAAATAATACAAGTCTCTATATGGCCTAGTAATGTCAAGATTCAATTTCTCCGCTATGGCTGGGGGCATTAAATTGTGTTAGGAGCTAAAGTCGAGCATGGTATTATGAAGAATTGTATCAAGGATATTGAGACTTACATAGAAAGGGGGAACATATCAATCCTGGGGTTTACGTTCTACCTTTGGACCAAACAACAGTTCAGGATTGTCATCAACGAGGTTTACAGTATATGTTCCTTCTCCTACTTTTAAGGCTTTCATTACTTGTGTCATGTACGCATTCTTATTCATCAGTTCGGTGAGGGGGATTGAAATTTTAACTTTAGCTAATTCATTTTCTATTTTGAAAGAGGCTTGTGGCTTCTCTACTTCCTTGATGTTCTGATCCTATTTTTTAAGGTTTTATCTTTGAGTATCTTCTTTGGATTGACTAGAGGAAGGAACATCTTTAGTTTGACTAGAAGAAGGGATATCAGTCTGAGTTTTCTTTGGTTGATTATCAACAGTCTTTTTGGAAGGAGTATTAGAGATTTTCTTAGGAGGAGCATCAACAATTTTTCTACTCTTGAGGTTATATTGCCTATGCACTTCCATTATGTCATTCTGGTATCCTTGTTTGTGTTCTTCAAAGCCTAATGGAATTGTTTCTGGTTGTGAAAGCATAAATTGATCTTGCTCTTCTTTTGTAAAAAATTGATGATCAATTTTTGTCTCCCCAAACAAATTAATTTGGTTTTCCACTGTATATTCTTCTAGTTCGACTTCTTCTTCAGCATAGTTTTCTTAAAAAGGAGGCCTAAGTTGCTGATCATTAGGGCCCCTCTGTTCCCTTTATTTTATCAGAGGTGGATTTCTTCTGAGATTCTGATTTTTTTTTTGAGAGTTTGCTTGGTTATCCCTAGGAGGGGTTCTATCAACCACTGTCATCCTCTCTGTCATCCTTTCCATGGTTTTGATTAAGTTGTCTATTTTTAAGTCCAATGAAGAGGAGGAAGGTTCCTCCTTGATGGTAACTCTTCTTTCAGTTTTAAGCTTGGTTTTTTTGGCTAATGAATTAGCCTCTACTTTGACAGCGTTACTTTGCATTTCCTCAAGTGTGGTAGGGTCTCTTTCTCTTAATTGGTAGGCCATGTCAACATCAAATCCTTAAGGGAAATGAATGAGGGATAAACATGTGGGGGCTTTATAGCAGCTAGAATGGCATTATAGACTCTATTAAACCTATCACAATATTCTTGGATAGTTTCATTAGGCCCTATTTTTAGATTTTTTTATTCATTTAAAACCTGGAAGGGATTCTTTTTAGTTTCCCATGTGTTGAGGAAAGAGTGATGAAAAGGCAGCAAGATCATTAATGGTAGATGTCGGTAAATATTTAAATCATTTTCTTACCTCTCCCTTAAGGCTTTGGGTAAAAAGCCTCATCTTCACATCATCTTCATGAACCTCATGAAGGTCAAAGTAGTCATTCATTTTATCTACATGTTGTTTTGCAGTGAGGGCCCCAGTGCCATCAAATTGAGGAATCCTACTTGTAGGAACTTACAGGGTAAGTTCCTCAGATAGAACACCAAAGGACACCGCTCACACACAGATCACGGATCAATACACCAGTATTTTGACGTGGTTAAAACCCTCAAAGAGGGAAACAGTCCACGGCCTGAGCCAATGCGGCCACTTCAGGCAATTTATTAGTAAAAGAATGAAAATTTACATAAGATTCTCTCATGAACGGGTTAACCTACAAATGACCCTCCATGCTCTTTAAATAGAGATCATGGACCAATCGGGTGTTAAGCCACGGATCAAGTGTCGGTAATACCGAGGAGAAAATGAACCGTCAGATCACTACATATCCTGACCATCAGATTTTAAGTTACAAAATGTACATAGTAAAGAAACACACTTTACCTAACTCTATACTAGACCAAGTTATACTTAACTATTTCCTATGTGTCGGAATATCCTAACATCCCCCCTTAAGAACAACTTGGGATAAGATTGAAGGATTTACAAATATGACACAATAGGAGAAGGAAGGAGGCACTAGAGCCTATCCCCCCTTAGTGACAACTTCTTGAACTCCAACCATAAATCGAAGTTTAGTGAAATTCGCCTCTGTGAGAGCCTTTGTAAAGATGTCTGCAACTTGATCATCTATTGAACAATATTGCACTTCAAGAACATGGTCGTGAATGAGCTTTCTGATGAAGTGCATGTGCAGCTCAATGTGTTTGCTGCGTTGATGTTGGACTGGATCTTTGCATAGTTGAATGGCACTTTGATTATCACACCAAAGTGTAGTCGGATGTTGCTGCTGAAAGCCAAACTCTGACAGGATCTGACGAAGCCACAAGGCTTCCTTACTAGCTTCTACGGCACCATGATACTCTGCTTCTGCTGAAGAAAGAGAAATGGCACCTTGTTTCTTGCAAGCCCATGTAATAGGTCTTGAACCAAGAGTGAACACATAACCTGCAGTAGACTTCCGATCATCAGGGTCACCAGCCCAATCGGAATCAGTGAAACCAACCAATAGAGGAGATGCTTCGGCACTGTAATGAATCCCAAACTGAATTGTACCTCGAACATAACGAAGTATTCTTTTAGCTGCTTTCCAATGACTTTCATGTGGGTTTTGCATAAACCGAGCAACAAGGCCAACAACAAAGGAAAGGTCAGGACGAGTATGGGTTAGATACAAAAGTTTTCCTACAAGTTGACGGTATAAGGTAGCATCAACTTCAGGAGAAGTACAAGTGACTAAAAGTTTGACTCCAGACTGAAAGGGAGAAGGGGCTGGCTTACAGTCTTCCATGTGAAAATGGCGTAGAATATCACAGGCATACTTGGACTGGGAAAGGGAAATACCTTCCTTGGATTGCAAGACTTGAAGACCAAGAAAATAATGTAAATGTCCTAATTCTGTCATTTCAAACTTCCTTTTAAGGCTAGACTTCACATGGTTTATAAGGTTGGGATCACTACCAGTCAGGATAAGATCATCAACATAAAGAACAAGAATGATAAGAGACTTGCCCACTTTCTTGGTGTAGACAGTATTGTTAGAATGACACCTAGAAAAGCCATTTTCTAAAAGAAAGTTATCCATTTTGGCATAACAAGCTCGAGGAGCTTGCTTGAGACCATAAAGGGATTTCTTAAGCTGACATACAAGGCTGGAGTCTGTTTGTATAAAGCTAATAGGTTGTTCCATATAGATTTCTTCATGCAAGTCCCCATGCAAGAAGGCAGATTTAACATCCATCTGATGGACTTCCCATTTGAAAGAGGCAGCAAGGGAAAGAACAAGGCGGATAGAGTTCATTTTGGCAACAGGGGAGAAGGTTTCAGTGTAGTCAATGCCTTCAACTTGTGAAAAACCCTTAGCAACAAGACGAGCTTTATGTTTATCAACTTTCCCATCTGGTCCATACTTGGTTCTATAAACCCATTTGCATCTAACAAGTTTTCGTCCCTTTGGTATAGGAACAAGATCCCATGTATCATTTGCCAATAATGAATGATATTCTTCATTCATAGCTGCTTCCCAATATGGATGGCCTGAAGCTTCTGCAAAGGTGTCAGGATCATAATTCACTGAAGCTTGAGCCAATAAAGAAGAGGCTCTATCAAACTGAGAACGTGTACGTCGCTGATCCGTAGGATCACCTGCTGCATCCCGAGTAGCACAGATCCATTTTGGAAGCTGAGGAGTTGAAGGAGGATCCTGAGAAGGTGGGGGAGGATTTTCATCCTCGCTTTCATCATCTGAAGAAGAAATATTTTCAAAAGTAGAAGAGATAGGGAGAGGTGGCACATCCGCCGAACTAGGCTCGTAGGCCGATATATTTTCAACAAACTTTACATCTCTTCTAATGATAACATTTTTGGACTTAAGTGGAATAAGTCTATATCCTTTGACATCTTCAGAATATCCAACAAAAATACATTTTTCACTCTTAGGTTCTAAAGCTTTATGTTTCTCATCAGGAATATGGGCCCATGCTTCACTTCCAAAAACACAAAAGTGACTTACATCTGGTTTAATTGAGCTCCATGCTTCTTCTGGAGTGATATTCTTTAAAACCTTAGTAGGAGTGCGATTTATTATGTAATTTGCACAGTTAATTGCTTCTGCCCAATAATTAAGACTAAGTCCTTTAGATTGAAGCATACAATTAGCCATTTCCTTTAAGGTGCGATTCTTCCTTTCAGCTACACCATTTTGTTGTGGAGTATATGGAACAGTATGTTGCATTTGAATTCCATTCTCAGTGCAAAAGTTGATGAATTTGTTGTTAACATATTCTCTGCCATTATCAGATCTTAGCTTAAGAATTTGATGTCTATATTGTTTTTCAACAAAGGCCTTAAAGGCCAAGAACATGTTAAATACTTCACTCTTGAGTTTTAAGAAGTATACCCAAGTGCGTCTGGAGAAATCATCAATGAAAGTTAAGAAATACTTGTAGCCAAAGAAGGAAACAACTGGAAGTGGACCACATAATTCACTATGCACGAGCTGTAAAGGGGCTGAGGCGTGCCAAGAGGCACGTTTTTCAAAACTGTCCCGATGATGTTTTCCGAGTACACATCCGGAACAAACCCCATCTCTGCAAGATACCATTGGAAGACCTATCACCATATTTTCTTTACATAGATTCTGAAGAGAGCGATAGTTTAAGTGACCAAATCGCTCATGCCAAAGTTTGCTCACTTCATCATTATGAGCAACAAATATCGAGGGAAGATTTGATGATCCAAAGTTGTGAAACTTATACAACCTTGTAGAATCATCAGCAATGCCAGTAGCTAAAATCTGTCTAGGATCTCTTAGGTCCTTAATTACAACATCATGAGGTGAAAATTCAACGATTTTACCTTCACCTGAATGAGTTATCTGATATACAGATAGAAGGTTGCAGGATAAGGTTGGAACACATAATACATCATTAAATTGACCATTGTCTATATGAATAGTTCCAGTCCCTACAACACTAAGAGATCTATCATCACCAACATATATATTTTTGGTGTTACAATCATTTAAAGAAGAAAACATGGCTTTGTTTTTGGCCATGTGATAAGAAGCTCCAGAATCAATGAGCCACTCATGAGAATGAGAAGAAGAAGATACATTTAGTGCATAGCCAGACCGAGATGCTTGACAACCACATGCAAAAAGTGCCATTCCTAAAGATGAAGTTGAAGTTGAATAGTGCTCCAAATGGATGTTATGCTTCTTCATTGCTACTTCCAAGGTTTCCATCTTCTTAAAGCATTTGGATTCTAAGTGGCCATCTCGATTACAAAAGTTGCAATGTCTATCAGTCTTCTTCCCTTTGTTTTATTTGTCTTATCATTTTGTTGAAATGATTTTTCATTTTGAGGCTAAAATTGCTTAGGACCCTTGTTTGGTTTAGGACCATTCTTTTTAGGATACAAATTCTTAGAATTCTTAGGATTTGGTTGCTGCTGGGCAGTTAACGCTTTGTTAGAAGAGTTTCCAAGATTAAGAAGACCAAGGTGTAAGAGTTTTTCTTGTTCTCTTATTAAAGAATCACAAAAAGAATCAAAGGAAGAGGACTTGTAGTCTTGTCCTTGAGAAATGAAGGCTTCTCTTGTAGAATGGAAGGTGGAAACAAACACAGAGTAGGCTGGTCCCAACTTAGTAAGAATGGAATAGATAAGGTTACTATCTTCTTTCTTAACCTTAACACCTTCCAAGAGAAGTCTAAGGGTCTTGAACTTGGACAAAAAATCTTCAATGCAAGAAAAATTATTGGGGTCCAATGTAAGCAACTCATTTTCAAGTTGATGGGCTCTAAGTTCATTTTTAATTCCAAAGACTTTAGTAATATGTTTCATTGCTTCATCAGGAGCATCAAGTTCTGCAATATGGAATCTAAGATCTGGAGAAATAGACATCCCTATCAACCCATGTGCTTGGTCTTGCCTATTTTCCCATTTAGCTGCCTTATCTTCATCTTTCGGTTTGGTCTCTTGGCCTGAGGCTATTCTGTAAAGACCTTTACTTCTAAGTAAATCCACAATGTAGGACCACCATTGGAAGTAGTTGGTGCTGTCAAGAATAACTTGGCATGGAATTTCCATTTTAACAGAAACTGAAGCTTTAGATGCTGAAACTAAGTGTTCCAATGGAAAGATCTTGAAAAATTAGGCTGTTTAAAAAAAAACGGTTCTGAAAACAGCTTCCGGATGAAGAAGTTATGGCTTTTTGAAAAAAAATTTGATGAAGATGCCGACGAAGTGCGGGAATGTGCGGAAATGAAAAATCCGCCCCCGCAAAAAGGAGACTTGAACTCAAGACCTCTACTCTCATAAATTAGCTTTGGACCAAGTGAGCTATACAAAAAGTTTGAGAGGGGGGGGGGGGGTGGGGGGTTGAAGCTTTGGGTTGCGTGCTTGCTTTGAGAAAGCTCTTTTTCCCTATAAAACAAAAAACCCAACATAGACATACAAAAAAAATGAACCTTGCGGTTCAAAGTTAGCTTTAGCCGGAAACTAAATATTTTCCTCAATGTTTCTGATTTTCCGAGATCACACTAAGGCGCAGCGGAAAAGAGCATACGCATGAGAAAAATCCTTCCTTTCTGTTTCTGATTTGTCTAGATCGCACAGAGTCGCAGGGCAAAGAGCATATGCAGAAATGAAAGGTATAGATCCGGTAATAAAAAAAGCTAAATAAACCGAAACTGAAATAAACAGAGAGAAAATAACTGTAAATTGCAAATAAACATTGTATACCTCCAGATCTTAAAAATGACGTAGCTAGGGCTACCGAAAACCTTTTCGTATGAAACGAAAGGGGTTCCTCACTGGAATAGGTTCTCCCAACACAATAGAGCAGTCCTCTCGTCCCGAAAGTAGTTAGAAACAGTAGATCTAGGAAATGACAGTCGGATGCAGTTCTACCGGCTTCAGATTTGGATCACCAACGGACGCGGCCCTCAAATAGCTCTGATACCATGTAGGAATTTATAGGGTAAATTCCTTAGACAGAACACCAAAGGACACCGCTCACACACAGATCACAGATCAATACACCAGTATTTTGACGTGGTTAAAACCCTCAAATAGGGAAACAGTCCACGACCTGAGCCAACGCGGCCACTTCAGGCAATTTATTAATAAAAGAATGAAAATTTACATAAGCTTCTCTGATGAATGGGTTAACCTACAAATGACCCTCCATGCTCTTTAAATAGAGATCATGGACCAATCGAGTGTTAAGCCACGGATCAAGTGTCGGTAATACCGAGGAGAGAATGAACCGTCGGATCACTACATATCGTGACCGTCAGATTGTAAGTTACAAAATGTACATAGTAAAGAAACACACTTTACCTAACTCTATACTAGACCAAGTTATACTTAACTATTTCATATGTGTCGGAATATCCTAACACTACTTTGATAGTCTTGAGGCATGTTATGTAATTGGGCAGGTAAAATCAGGGGAGCATATCGGGCTAGCATGATTGGTATATGGGGATGAAAAACAAATGAACCTGTGTGAGGTGCAGATGTGGAAGGGATTAAGATAGTTTGTATTACACTTTGTGATATTGATGGGAAGGTAGCGGAAATTGTTGAGGTGGAACTAGTGGAAATAGGATGTAAAGATTGTGTGATAGGAGAAGAAACAAAGAATGATATGGATGAAATTTAAACTGATTGTTGGATGTAGGCTTTGTGGATAGCTTGATCAGGCTTGTCACTAGGTCTTCTAATTTTTCAAACTGTTGGAGAGCTTGTTTGTCAAAATCTTGGTCTACAGACTGATTTTCAAATATGTATGGTCTTAACACCGACTCATTAATGACAGTTTCAGCTACAAAGCTTTCAAACTTGGTTTTAAAAAGTCTGAGTTCAAAGGGTAGATCAAATTGAATATTTTCTATGGTAACAAAACTCTCTAGAAAAGAATTGGCTCTTGGCAGAGGACTGTTACTCCCTTGACTTTCAGTTAAGCTTTTCTTCCTTATCAACTTCTCAGGATTATCTAGGATATTAGGAGGATTCGAGTCTGGATGGGCTCTGGTATGAATTCTTTTAGGAGCCAGATCTATACAGTATTTAACACACAATTGCAATATGTACAAAAATTACAACATCAAAAACATTTATTTTTGAAAAATAAATCTTAAATGTGTTGAAATAAAGTTTTTGAACCACGGAAATTAATTTTCACAGTAGATATGCTCGGTCCCCAGCGAGTTCACCAGGATGTTATCACTCTGTAATTTTTGAGGTTGTAGAGTAGATTACAGAGGTAACCTTAGAACCACTTTGGAAACTTGGAATCTAGTGCTTCCAGTTTCAGAGAGGGATCTATCTTTATGATTTAGCTTTGTTTTACTGATGATATTAGGCTAGTTATCATGTTCATGTTTAGGTTTTTTGGGTTGTTGGGTTGAGATAGTTGAATTAGGGCATTGGGCAATGGAGTCACAGGTTTAGATTGATCAAAAGTAGATTTTACAGGCTAAACTACAGGGTAGGGTAGGAAATTTCATTGGATCCTTTAAGATCTATGGTGTGAAGGAGAAGAAAAAGATTAAGCAATCCAATTAATAAACAAAGCAATTAAGAATTTTGTTTTTATTTTCAGTAGAAAACATAGAAATTATTCATAAGTCAGATACAAAGTGTACTTTTAAACAAATTATGTTCGTACTCTTCTTAGAATAAATTAGATTGTAGAAACATATGTGAAAAAAAATGAAAACATTCAACAAAGAAAGATGCACTTCACTAATGAAATTGACACAAGAATCATGTAATGTTTGCACTATATTACTGAAATAGTATTAATGATAGCTCTGTGAGCTTCTTTACAGCATAAGTCCTTTGTTCAAAACTAATCCCAACACTAATACTTTGATTTTTGAAGTATTTATACAAAAATAATTACAAAATATCTTGATTCAAAATATCAAGATGGAATCCTATTAATGTCTAAACTAATTACAAAAATTAGAACAAAATAATAGGAATCTTCAAATTGCTGAATGTTGGCCCTGTTTTTGAGGAAGATTGTTGGTGACTTTGCCTCAAAATCTAATGTGTTGTTTTGCCTTGTTGTCCCATTACGAATTACTCCAGTAATTCACACAATTTCTCCCACCTATCTTCACTTGGGATTGAAAACCTAATCAATTTCCTGTAGCTTTCATCCACATTTGTGTATTTATGAAAGGTTGGCTTTATGGCAAATAGGTGTCTGACCTCATGACTAGTAAATAAATCAAAATATATGGCCTCCATGAATGTCTTCCCTGTGATCACAATTTCAGTTGTAATCATAGGATTGCAAGCACAAGGGAGCAGTGGTAAGCTCCCAGTCGCACACATCCTTCTTTCTCTCTGTAGTTGAGATCTAGGCTTGGTTTTTGACATTTGACCATAGTTGACTGCAATTTACTGAAGGCAGGACAACTTGACTTTGATCTGGCTTGATGCTAGGAACATATTTCTGAATGTTGTTGGGTTAATTTTGCTAGATGATTTTGTATTGGGTTCATTTTACTCTCTGATGAACATTTTATGACAATTTAATAGAAGTATTTCAAAGGGTTTTCCCCATAGTGAATTTTTCCCTGGTCTTTGACCAAATCTAGTGTCTCTTGTGGATGTGTTGATTGTCTCCTTTTTCATCTCTTGTTGATGTGTTGCTTGTCTTCTTTGTCATTGCATTTATTATTCTATCTTAAATTATTGTGTGAAATTTAACATGGTATCAGAGCTAAGGTGAAGGACAAGCCCAAAAGGAGACAAGCATTGAAGAAACCATCTTTGGAAAATTGAAGGAGCCTATATAGTCAAGTCAATATATATTCCTCTTTCTTCAAGGAGCATTGGAAGTTGGGTGATTCATCTAACTTTTTTGGATGGAAAATCAGGTTGGAAATCATAACAGATAACAATGATGTTCTGGAATACATTCAAGGAAAAGTACCTAAGCCTCTAGAGAATGCTTCCACTGTTTCCAAGAACAAGCACAATAAATGTGAGTTAAAAGCAAAGCAGTTTATTGTTGATGGTTTACAAGATAATTTACTTGCATACGTTGGAAATTTGAGGAAGTTAAAGGACATGTATGATAAGATAGTTGGTATGTATGAAGTCAACAATTTGAATGAAATCCTTTGCTTGAAAGATCAACTCAAAGATATGAAAATGAACAAAGCAGAGTTTGTGCAATCCTACATTATTAGGATATCTCATCTTGCCTATCAATTGAAAAGAGTTGGAGAAATTGTGCTTGACAGGGAATTGGTGATTGTAACTCTTAGAGGCCTCTCTCCTATTTGGGAAACATTCATTACTATTATAAGCAATAACAACAACTTTTTGTCATTTGATGGCGTTTTTTGAAAGCTCACTCAAGAAGAATCAAGGATTCTTTCTAGAGGCATGATACAAAAGCATGAAGAAGGAGAGCTCGCTGCATTCATCACTCACGACAAGAAAAAGAAGAAAGGAAAAAGAGGTCCATCAAATCCAAGAAAGCCTCCTCCTCGAAATTCAAATAGAAGGTTTCAAATATTCAAGGAATCGTTGCACATTGAATACTTCAATTTTCATAAGAGAGGCCACTATACTCGAGATTGCCCCGAGAAGAACAATGGTCCATGCTACAACACTAGAAGCAACAATGATAGATTTGATGATCGAAAAAGAAGATATGATTGAAGGAATGATCATAATGCAAGAGATGAAAGCAGAAGAAGAGATGCTCTAAGTGATCATGAAGAAGATCGTCATCCCAAAAAGAAGTCAAGATACTCCAAGTATGAAAATAATGTTGCATTCAATTTGAATATATTATTATTTCCGCACTCACAAGTTCTTCTCCTTCTGATTCATGGGATAGTTTGCTGGTTTATAGTGGGGCCACTCATCATTTCTGTGGGTATAAGAAAGTTATCTCTAATTTGGAAGGGAGGGAGTCAAATTTGAAAATTATTCTTGGAGATAACTCCACTCATCATGTTAAAGGTTTTGGGTCCGTCAAATTTCATTTGGATTTTGAGGAATTTGTTTTTCTCCATGATGTGATGTATGTGTTGAGATTAAAGAAGAATTTAGTATGAATATTTGCCTTGGAAGACAAAGGGATGAGTGTTTCCTTCATCAAGGGAAAGGTTCGTACTTGGCATGGTGAATCACTTATGAGAGATGCATTCACACTGGGATCGAGATTTGAAGAGTTCTATAGAGTCACTGGAAGACCTCTTCTAGCATTGGTCCATGATACTAATCATCTAAGAAAGCTATGGCACCAAAGATTAACCCATCTACATTATGATGCTCTTCCAAAATTGAAGAAATTGGTCTCTAGTATTCTCGATGTTCAAGCCCAACATGATGGAGTGTGTCAAGGTTGTGCCAATGGAAAGAAGACAAGGGGACCATTCCCCTATAGAAAGAACAAGACAATTGACATCCTCCATCTCATTTATTTCGACATATGTGGTTTGATGCCCATACATTCTATTTATGGCTATCTCTACTACATCACCTTCATTGGTGACTTCTTGAGAAAGACGTGGATATATTATTTGAAACATAAGGATGAAACCTTTGAAATGTTCAAGCAGTTCAAAGATTTGGTCGAAAATCAAGCAGGGAAGAAAATCAAGATATTCAAGCATGATAATGGTGGAGAGTACATTTCAAAGGAGTTAATTGAAATTTTCAAGAAGGAAGGTATTGAGAAAGAGACGATTGTTCCCTATACTCCCGAACAAAAATGGAGTGGCTAAAAGAGAGAACAAGTCTATTGTAGAAGTCACTCATGTCATGCTCCATGATGAAAAGTTGTCAAAGTTCCTTTAGGGAGAAGCAACAAATGTTGTTGTATATGTTCAAAACAAGGTGCCTCATCAAGCATTGGACAATAAGACCCCAGAATAAGTGTTCATGTGTTTCAAGATCAATGTCATCCATCTCCATATCTTTGGATGCCTCGTATATTTCCATGTGTCGAAAGACAAAAGAAACAAGTTGCAAGCCACGAGATTAAAATGTATGTTTGTTGGGTATTGTGATAATTATAAAGCATTTAGAATATATATTCATGGTCAAAGAAAGGTTGAGACTAGGATGGATGTAACATTCGATGAAGATGTTGTGCTTGGGAAAGCAAGGGACCTTACTCTGCCTCCTCCCGCTGAGAAGAAGAATAATGATATGTATGTTTTAGATGGTACTTCCATACCCAAATCTAAGATAGATATTGTTGATGATACCATGGAGTCCATGGATCCCTTAGGTCCTCCTCCGTGTGATCCTCCTACCAAGAAGAGGCCACTTTGGATTTGTGACACATTACAGGATGATGAGAGACAAGTTCTCATTCGAAGATCATTTAGAGAAAGAAAGAAGCCATGCAGGTACCAGGGATATGTTACAACCATGAGCACCACGATTCTAGATGAACCTCCCATCTTTGAAGAAGTTGTGAAAGAACAAGTTTGGAAGGATGTTATAGTTGAAGAATATGAATAAATTATGAAGAAGGACATATGGGATGTTGTGCCGAGACCGAAGGGGAAATCCGTGGTGACTTCAAAGTGGATATTCAAGATCAAACATGGAGTTGATGGTAGCATTAAGAAATATAAGGCAAGGGTCATGTCCCAAGGATTCTCCAAGAAAGAGGGAGAAGATTATGACGATATATTTACACTAGTTGCTCGATATACAACCATTCATTCAATTGTTGCTCTTGTTGCGAGTCAAGGATGGACCGTTCATGAGATGCACGTGAAGACAACATTCCTCCATGGCATGTTACATGAAGAAGTTTACGTTGAGCAACTACAAGGATTTGAAGTAGAGGACTGAAAGACACATGTTTGCAGGTTGAAGAAGGCATTGTATGGTTTGAAACAAGCCCCCAAAGCATGGTACACCCACATAGATAGTTATCTAGTGAAGTTGGGTTTCACAAGAAGCAACGTTGATCCCAACCTCTCCTTCAAGGTAGTCCAAGGTATGTCGTTTATTTTGGTTTTATATGTTGACGATATATTCTTGATAGGTAGTGAGCCCCTGATGATTGAGTGTAAGAGGGAGTTAGCCTTTGAATTCAAGATGAAGGACCTTGGACTCATGCAATACTTTCTAGGCCTTGAGGTGTGGCTAAGGCCCAATGAGATTTTCCTTTCAAAAGGAAAATAGGTCGTAAAGTTGTTGAAGAGACTCAGAATGATAAAATCCAAGTCTTCACCCACGCTAATGGAAATTAATTTCAAGAAGTTATGTGGAGAAGTTGGATGACGTGATTTGGCGAATCTAACTAAGTATAGACAATCGATTGGGGCTCTTATGTTCTTAGTGAACACTCGTATGGACATATGCTATGCAGTGAACACGTTGATTCAATTCATGACTGGGCCTCTCCATGCACATTGGATCATTTCCAAACACATTTTGAGATATTTGCATGGGACGATCACACTTGGTCAGACATATTCTGTCGGAAATGTTCGAATTCATGAATACAATGATGTTGACTAGGCAGGAAACATTGTCGACAAGAAGAGTACATCTAGATGTTGTTTTAGCCTTGGATTTGCCATGATATCTTCGATGAGAAGGAAGTAGAATTCTGTAGCATTGAGCACCATTGAGGCAGAGTATATTACCGCTAGCATGGCTAGTTGTGAAGCAATTTGGTTGAGAAATCTCTTTTGAGAGTTATCGAGCAAGTCCTAGACACTACAATGATATATTGCGACAACAAGAGTTGGATCCGCTTGGAAGAAAATATCATATTTCATGACAAGTACAAGCACATAGAGATTTGATATCATTACATTCAAGATATTATGTAAAGAGGAGCCCTTAGACTCCAACATATATCAACACATGAACATATTGCAAATATTCTCACTAAG
Organism: Pinus tabuliformis; assembly: GCA_031772625.1. Classification (NCBI taxonomy): domain Eukaryota; kingdom Viridiplantae; phylum Streptophyta; class Pinopsida; order Pinales; family Pinaceae; genus Pinus; species Pinus tabuliformis. Next base: position 1,235,790,870 of record CM062805.1, on the reverse strand, counting down.
GCTTTGGTGAAAGGGAAGTTCTTGGTATTTAGAGAGTAGCTTGGATTGATGGATGTGACTCCCCCTGATAAGGGGCATCACTGATTGAGAACACTAAGCCAACTCCCCCCCCCCCTTCCCCGTCTGAGCTCCCAGGGTGAGGAATTGAGATGGAGGGCTCCTGGGGTTAAGGGATATTTGGACAATAGGGTCATAAATGTTGCTCCCCTATTTGTTATCCATAGGGTTGGAGATGTTTCTCCCCTATATTGTTATTTTCATAGTATGCCCCAGTTGATATCATACCCACAACCTAGGCTTGTTGGGATTATTGCTCCCCATTTGGCTAATGGGTTGAGAGTGTACTTGGGGGTGTACAAACTAATTTGACTGTGATGCAAGTGTTCTATCGCATGAATCTTGAGGTTCATTGCTGGGAATATTAGTGGGCAATAGGATGGGTTGATATGTGCTCCCTTATATCACCTATTACTTGATATGGGGTTGAAGATGTTTTTCTCCCACATGAGATTATGGGTTGATATGTGATCCCCGATGTAGATCCAGGTTGACATGTGCTTCCTGATATTTTTTTGGATTGAGATGTGCTATCTGAATTTATAAAGAGTGGTATCTAATTCTCCCCAGTGATTCTTATTCTTTAGATTCGAGAATCTTCAACGTATAGAGTTGAGAACAGATGAAACACAACATGCGATCCAGGTGGATATTGGTGGCCACCTGCCAAGTCCACCTAGACTCCCACCATTGTTTCTCTCAACATTTTCAGTTTTCTTAATTGTAGCACAAATTACTATTTTTAGCAGTTTTTCGGGTCCTGAACTTCCGGAGCCATTTTGAGGCCCTAAACGACGTTTTTTGGGAATTTTAGGGGCAACATGGGTACATGGACCGATGTTTCCCTTCCCAAAGTGGTTGTGCTCGGATAGATATTTCTAACGAGCTATTGTACACGTCAAACAGAGATCGCATGCCAAAGTTACGACCCCGAGAAGTTGATGTACCAATTTACCCAAATGGGGCCCACAGTTTGGCGTTTCATCTTCTAGGGTTAGGTTTTGGAATGCTAAGGTTTTTCCATTGTTTCTCAACAATAAATAGGCCTTTGAGCCTCATTGTAAGACGATTCAGAGGCATGTAGCCACCACATCTCTTCTCAGAGATAAGCAACCATCGCCCTAGCTGGTTTATTTCCATTACTGTTTGTAAGCATATTTCAGTATTTTACATTAATGAAATGAAGTATTATTTCTGTTGCATCTCTGTGTTTATGGTTATCTCTATAATTTGTTGCGTTCCTGTTTAAGTCTGGATCAACATGACGACAAGATACACATGATTATTACATGATGCAGTTTGAATTTTTCCCTAGCTGAGAGGGAGTATTAATTTGGCAGCTCAGTGATGAATTCCAACCATGGGAATACATTCCTCTTTTTGAGAGGACCAATTTTGACTGTTGAAGCAGTCAGTTTGGAGAAGGGAAAGTGTATTTATGAAGAAAGTCACACACATGCACATTTGGACAGGTCGACGCTAACAAGAAATTGTCACCCTTGGAAATATAATACAAGTGACCTCAAGCTCATTTGGACATCTCCAAGTACCATCTTCTTCTCTTCTTCATTGATTGGTTCACATAGGTTTGAGGCTAGGTGATCTGAAATCACCCCTAGGTGACCTCAGGAAATTAATGAAGGTATTATAGACTCATGTGCTGGTGTGTGTGTCTATGTTATCTTAGGCAACGGATCAATAAGATTGCAAAATAAATAGACACTTGAAATAGTAAGAGATCATAGTAAGCAAAACAGAAACACAACAAAATTTAATGAGGAGTTCACCCAATCCTCCTGGGCTACGTCTCTTGGTCCAACTTTCAGTGGTGGCCTTTTTATTATGTTTTTAAAGTAGAGTCTTACAATAAGGAGCTCAATCTGAGTCTCACTTGACAGAGGATGATCAGTAGGATGGCACTTGGAATTCCCAAGTCCTTAGAGTTCACAGACTCCCCTTAGTGAATTTCGACCTCAATTAGTCTTTGTCTGCTCGATGTTGCCCTTACTCTGATGGTTAGCTCAGCTTCTCTGTTCTCTGCAATTTTGCCTTTCTTTCTGTGTCTCTTGGCCTTCGGCTTCTTCACTGCTTCTCTGCCTCACTGTCTCTCTGTCTTGTCTCTATCAGCTCATGGCTTTAAAGCCAGTTCATTCCCTGACTGTTCGTTTCGGCTTCCTGGCTCTTTGGATCGCCTGCCTCTATCCGCTGGGACTTCCCTGCCCTACATCATCATTGTTGCATAACGCTTTGTAGAGAGAAGGCCACCTGTCTTCTTGCGAACTGAGTGTAAGTTCTTCCTGAACGGTCGTTTTTTCCATTATTTCCCAGATGCCTGCGAAACGGATCCTTCTGTCGACTCATTGGTCAAATCGAACTTCAAATCTTTATGCGCCATAGTTTATTTCTCCCTCGGGTCCGGTTATCCATCGGGTTGAACGTCCGCCATTGGATCCGGAGCCCCCGGATCCTACGGTCTTCGCTTATCTCATGCGATTGAGTTGCTTGATCGTTAGTCCGTGATGTAAGTAGTTTTTCTCTCTCCCCGCTTGACACACATCACTTGCTGTATGGAATTGCTGGGTCTTCAGCCAAACCCACTTACTGCCCAAAATGCCTTCGATATTCTGCCGGTTTTGAGCACGGGACTCGCCTGTCAGTTTTGGTGCTTTCCCATGGTCTTTTGGTTTCCCTTGTGACTGAGCGATCGGGGCTTTTCCTTCTCGAGGGGTTTGCCCAATGATACATGATTAGCGATTTGCACTAATCCCGTATCAGAAACAGCCTCCTTTTCTGGGTTTGAGCTTCTCAACTGCCATTTTTGCGCCCTGCATAGTCCCCATGGGCCAACGGTCAGCGCGCTTTGACCGAAGGTCCTCGTTGCTCCGTGCTAGCCACAAATTACCATTATTCAGAGGTTATTTCTGATAGCTATAAGATTTCTTGAAGTTTGTCATCCATTCTTAACAATTATGAAATTGTTTGAGGATCGAATTCGGATCACGGCCTTCCCACTGAAAAGGCTTTTGGATCACCAAAAGTTGGTTTTCAAGCATCAACTAAATGAGGATACAACTTTCCCACCTGTCCAATCTCTATCCATTTTTCACTGCTTGGCTTTGAACCCTTGAGCCCAATTCTAAGGTACTCAACATCTCCCCTACGCGTCATCCTCACCTTCCTGTCCAGAACTGTGTCTTCCTACAATTCATTAAGGTATTCAGGTAGCAGGTCATCAATAGAAGGCAGTTGACTCTGTTGTTCAAGATCTTCAATTAACGAAGGTTCAAATAGTCTCACGCTGTCTGCATTGACAACTGAGTAGATGTGCATATAAGCTGGCAAATCAAGGCGAAAAGCATTCTCACCAATTTTCTCAAGGATCTTGAAAGGTCCATACCTTATTGGTTTCAGCTTTTTACCTTCACCTCACATCCCGTCCTTGCTAGTATACAGCCAGACTTGATTGCCAACTTGGAAACTATGCCCCATCTGATGTTTGTCATGCCTTGCCTTGTATTTGGGCTGGCTCTTTTCCAGTTGTTCCTGTACTGCCTGATGGATATCTTGGATTTTTTCAATGAACCTAGTTGCCTTGTCCACATCGTTGTGTCCCTCAACTGTTGTGTCCTTACCAAAGACAAAATCCAAAGGAGACCTTGGTGTAAAACCAAAACAGGTCTCAAAAGGAGATCTCTGTGTGGAAGAATGTTTGGCTCGGTTGTAAGCATGCTGCACATAACACAAATGTTCATCCCAAAGCTTAGGATGCTTGCTGCAATATCCCCTGAGTAACTGGATCACTGTCCTGTTGACTACTTCTGTCTGGCCATCGGTTTGTGGATGGAAAGTTGTGCTTTTCTTCAGTTTGGTGTCCATCAGTTCCTGCATACTTGACCAAAACTTTCCCACAAATTGGGTGTTTCGATCAGATATAATGGAAGTGGGTAATTCAAAATGAACCCATACATGTTGAAAGAACAGTTTTGTAGTTTGTTCAGCTATAATCTGTTTATTACAAGGTATCAAAATACACATTTTGCTGAACCTATCCACAACAACATACAGATAATCATGACCTTTCCTAGATTTAGGCAGTCCTCCAACAAAGTCCATGGAAACACTTTCCCAAGGATGAGAAGGAACTAGTAATGGAGTGTACAAGCCTAGTTTTCTATTGTTCGGCTTGCTTTTAGCACACATAGTACACCCTCTTACATATCTAGAAACTGTCTCGTTCATTTTTTGCTAATAAAAAAATCTTTGCAGCTGTGCAACTGTTTTACTTACCCCAAAGTGACCTGATATTAGAGAAGTGTGTGCTTCTCGAATTATCTTTACTCTTTTAGTTAGTGGAATGCATAGCTTCCCACAATGATATATGAGTCGGTCCTTAATATGACAATCCAATTCTTCTACTCGTTTGCCTTGACTTAAAGCTGCATATACATCTTTAAAGTCTATATCTTGAGCATATTGTTCAATGTAGCTCTCATGTAACACAAAATTATGCTTAAGTATAGAAGACACATTTATAATGGGTCTAGATAACATATCTGCAACTTTATTGTGTATGCCCTTTTTATATCTGATGACTAAATGAAATTGTTGTAGAAAACCCATCCATCTATAGTGTCTTGATTGCTGCAACTTAGTTTGAGAGTGTAGATATTGAAGTGGTTGATGATCAGTATGTATAACTGTTTCTTTGCCCATTAAGTAATGTTTCCACTTTTTCACACTCTATACTAATGCATACAATTCTTTATCATATGTGGGATAGTTAACTACTGCAGAATTAAATGTCTCAGAATGATAACATATGGGTTTACCATGTTGTATCAACACTGCTCCCATGGCATAGTCACTGGCATCCGTTTGGATCTCAAATGGTCTTTGAAGATCTAGCAGTGCTAGTACTAGTGCTGTACTAATATTTTCTTTCAAGGTGTCGAAGGCTTTTTGCTGCTTGCCTCCCCACCGAAACACCTTGTTCAATCCTGTTAAAGCATGTAAGGGAGCTGCAATTAAAGAAAAGTTAGAAATGAACTTTCTCCAATATTGTGCTGCTCCTAAGAAGCTCCTAACTTCTGTAGCAGATTTGGGTTTAGGCCAGTTTACAATGACTGCCACCTTAGAGGGATCTATCTTCAATTCACCACCCCCTACTATATGTCCCAAATAATTTAAAGATGTTTTTCCAAATTCACATTTTGAGAGTTTAACATAAAGTTTTTCTCTTTTCAAGACATCTAGTGTCTGCTTAACATGCTTTAAATGTTCTTCCCACGTTTTGGTAAATATCAGAATGTCATCTAGATATACAATAACAAAATCATCAAGAAAAGCTTTGAGTACATCATTCATTATTATCATGAAAGTAGCAGGAGCATTAGTTAAGCCAAAAGGCATAACCAGCCACTCATAAAATCCCTGCTTTTTTTTGAAAGCAGTCTTCCAGGCATCTTGTTCTACAACTCTGGCCCGATGACATCCACTATGCAAGTCTAACTTGGAAAAATAAACAGCTTCTTTCAATTGATCTAATAGATCATCTATGTGAGGAAGGGGATAATGATTTTTGATTGTTATCTTATTCAGTGCTCAGTAATCAATGCACATTCTCCACGAGCCATCTTTCTTTCTCACCAAAACAATTGGAGATCCACATGGTGATGTGCTAGGTCTGATGAACCCCTTCTCGAGCAACTCTTGCACTTGCTTCTTGATTTCTGCATTCTCTAAAGCGGACAACTTGTACATTCCAATGTTAGGAAATGGTGCATCTTGCTGCAAATTAATATCATGCACTATTTCCTTTTTGGGTGGCAGACCTTTAGGTTCTTGAAACAAGATATCATACTCTAAAACAACTTTTTCTAAATCATCTTGCTGTTTAGCATCACAGCCCTCAAATACATTGGTTTTATCAGGTTTTTCTTTTCCTTTACAACCATCAGTAAAAATTGTTTGCATGAATTTATAATTCATTTCATCTACCCTGAGTTTATGAGTGTAATTATTCTTGAGCTTATGAGCTCTTACAAAGTATTTGATTCCATCTTTAACGAGTAGATACTTGTTCTCAGCTCTATAAAAAATAGCTTTTCTGTCATACAAGTAAGGACTTCCTAAAACAATTCCACATATATCCAAAGGAATTATGTCTAACTCAACCTCATCTACAAATGATGACACAAAAGAAAACTTGAGTTTGCATTGTCTAGTCACTTGTAGTTGTGCTTTATAACTTAACCATCCTAATGTGTATGGTTTCTTGTGAGGTGTAGTCAGTAATCCCAACTTCTTTACAATTGCTCCAGAAATTAAATTTTCTTGTGAGCCACTATCAAACAAAGTATCAATCTTTTAATGTTTGGAAATAACTCGAATATGGAAAAGCTCATGTCTTTTTCTCTCATTTTCTTCATCAATAGTAGATTGTGCAGTATTACTAATGGATGCTTCAGAATTCTTACCTTTTATATCTGTGGCTACAATGGTTGTTTCATCTCCTAAGTCTGACCCCAAATCTTTCTGAATAGCTGTAGCAGTCTTCTTCTTCTTGCCCTCGAACTTCTTAGGTCTCAGCTCCGGATGCAGAATCCAACAGTGCTCATCATCATGCCCATCCTTCTTACAGTAAGTGCATGAAGACTTGCTTTTCTGTGCAGTGTTGGCCTTCCTTGCTTTCCATTTCTATTTTCTTTTCTCCTTATTCTTGCTTGCAGTGGGTTGGGATGATCCCCCAACTTCTGGGTTCCCATTCTTTTCTCTAGCTTCTAGATGTGTAGCTTGAACATATACCTCATCTATACTAGTGGGATTAAACATGAGGATTATGTGCCTCCTGTAGCTGTGTAGACCATCGATGTACTTCAATAGAGTCTCAAGTGAGTCTAATGAGATTCCTAGAATCAAAGCTCTCTTCCTAAATTCTTGGGTGTAACCTTGTACACTTTTCCCTTTCAATTGTCGAAGAGTTTGCCAACTCATTATGGCTTGCTACATGTAGGCCAGTGGATAGAACTACTTTTTGATTGCACAAACAAATTCACTCCAGACAGAAAGAGTCTTACCATGTCTCTTCATGTAAGCTTGGGTCCTACCTTCCCACCAAACCAAGGCAGTGCCTCCAAGGCGTAGGCTGGCCAGCTGAATCTTGCTCTTGTCTGAATCGATACTCTGCACTCTGCAATAAACATTAATTTGTCTGATCCAATTGTCCAGCTTTTCTGCATTCAACTCTCCATCATATATTGGTAAATCAAATTTAACATCTAGTTTAATCAAAGATGTCTTCTTTTTATGTTCAGGGCTATTAGGAGGCATGAGAAAGTTTTCTTCTTTCCCTTTTCCTTTTGAATGGTCACGGAGGAGAGACTCTTCTTCTCCTTTATCTTTTTTGGAGCCTGATGAATCTTCATCTTTATTTTTTCTAAAGTCCTTATACATTTCCTCTACCATGGACCTTATGGCCAGGAAACTATCTATAAATTGAGGGTCTGGCCCCACAGAACCTTCCTCCGACATTGTCTTTTGAGGATAGACTCTTCCAATTTCAGGATTAGTTTCGACCAACTCTCCTTCTCCTAATTTGAGCTTTGATCTAGTTAGCATTCAACAGCTAAATCCAGCACAAGCTTGTCTAACCTTAACAACCTATAGCTCTGATACCACTTGATCTGAAATCACCCCTAGGTGATCTCAGGAAATTAATGAAGGTATTGCAGACTCATGTGCTAGTGTGTGTGTCTATGTTATCTTAGGCAACGGATCGATAAGATTGCAAAATAAATAGACACTTGAAATAGTAAGAGATCATAGTAAGCAAAACAGAAACACAACAAAATTTAATAAGGAGTTCACCCAATCCTCCTGGGCTACGTCTCCTGGTCCAACTTTCAGTGGTGGCCTTTTTATTATGTTTTTAAAGTAGAGTCTTACAATAAGGAGCTCAATCTAAGTCTCACTTGACAGAGGATGATCAGTAGGATGGCACTTGGAATTCCCAAGTCCTTAGAGTTCACAGACTCCCCTTACTGAATTTCGACCTCAATTGGTCTTTGTTTGCTCGATGTTTCCCTTACTCTGATGGTCAGCTCGGCTTCTCTATTCTCTGCAATTTTGCCTTTCTTTCTATGTCTCTTGGCCTTTGGCTTCTTCACTGCTTCTCTGCCTCACTGTCTCTCTGTCTTGTCTCTACTAGCTCGTGGCTTTAAAGCCAGTTCATTCCCTGACTGTTCATTTCGGCTTCCTAGCTCTCTGGATTGCCTGCCTCTATCCACTGGGATTTCCCTGCCCTGCATCATCATTGTTGCATAATGCTTCATAGAGAGGTGACCACCTGTCTTCTTGCGAATTGAGTGTCAACTCTTCCTGAACGGTCTTTTTTTTCGTTATTTCCCAGATGGATGCGAAACAGATCCTTCTATCGAATCATTGGTCAAATCAAACTTCAAATATTTATGCGCCGTAGTTTATTTCTTCCTCAGGTCCAGTCGTCCATCAGGTTGAACCTCCGCCGTTTGATCCGGAGCCCCCAGATCCTGTGGTCTTCGCTTATCTTGCGTGGTTGAGTTGCTCGACCATTAGTCCGTGATGTAAGTATTTTTTCTCTCTCCCCGCCGGAAATGCGTCACTCGGTGTTTGGAATCACTGGGTCTTCGGCCAAACCCACTTACCGTCCTAAATGCCTCTGATATTCTGCCAGTTTTGAGCGCGGGACCTGCCTGTCGGTTTTAGCACTTTCCCACGATTTTCTGGTTTCCCTTGTGACCGAGCACTCGAGGCTTTCCCTTCTCGAGGGGTTTTGCCCAGCGATACGCGATGCTCGCATATCAGAAACAACCTCCGTTTCTGGGTTTGAGCTTCCCAACTGCCATTTTTATGCCATGCACAATCCCCATGGGCCAACGGTGAGCGCGCTTTGACCTAAGGTCCTCGTTGCTCCGTGTTGGCTACAAATTACCATTATTCAGAGGCTATTTATGATAGCTATAAGATTTCTTGAAGTCTGTCATCCATTCTTAACAGTTATGAAATTTTTTGAGGATCCAATTCAGATCACTAGGTCGAGGAAAGTGGTTCATACATGTCTGAAAATAAAGGGTCCAAAGCTCGCATGTGTTATAGGGTTTTGGGTCACAACCACATGCTTGTCAAAGGCAATTTTCAATTGTAACCACATGCTTGCAGGCACAAAGGTGTAGTTGGAATCTCTCAGCCACACACATCCTTATTCCTCCATGTGGTTGAGCTCTAGGGTTGGATTTTGACATTTGACCACAATTGACTGAAGGCAGGACAAGTTGACTTTGATTTGCATTGATGTTGGGAACATATTTTTGAATGTTTTTGGGTTAATTTTACTATATTATTTTGTATTGGTCTCATTGTATTCTTTGATAAACATTTTATGATAATATAATAGAGGAAGAATTTCAAAGGGTTTTCAGCATAACGGGTTTTTCCTTGGTATTTACCAAATCTGGTGTCTCTTGTTGATGCGTTGATTATCTCCTTTGTTATTGCATTTACTGTTCTATCTTCAATTACTATTGATGATTGGAAATATTCATTGTTATTGAAGAGATTGTTAATTAAATAATTGAATTGGGCTAAAAGTAACTGAAACAACATAGATCAGTGTGAAATTTTAAAAAATGGCGACCAACTTCCTAACTAGGTTTTAATGACCTGCATGGTAGGTATGGAGGTGGAGTATGGGCTTCCTAAGTGAAGGACAAGCCCATACCCCATCTATATTTTCTTGTGGGATACGTTGTGTAGTTTTCATGCAAAAGTTGTGAGCGGGTTGGTGGGGGAGAAAATATACAACAAGAAAGTGGAGCTACACATGGAGATTATTTGCGCGGGAATGAGACGAAACTGTGATATGCGAAGGTAATAAAAAGAGTATTTACACGAGGGAAACCCAACATGGGTGATCTTAGTTCTAGTCACAATCCTAGGTTTTGGGTTGTGGGTGTTGTGTGCGAGGTTGGGGCATACAAGAAATTGCAAGTAACTTGTGGAACAGAGGATAATGTTGGGACAAGCCTACGCGTTGAAAGAGTGGTTGAAAGGAGGAAAACAAGCAGAGACATTGTGCTTCTGGAATCATATGAGGTGGAGTAGTTGGAACATTGTGTACTATAGACCCCTAGGTTTCAGAGGGAGAGTTTTGTGTGTGTTTTTTTATATCCGTGGGATTAGCAAAAGGATATCAGTGTGCTCTGGATTCTTGGGTAAGTAGGTAAAGATGTTGGAGCATATAATACTGAACTAAGTAGGTGGAGGTGGGGTAGTCTTTGGATTCCTTGGTGATCTATTAATTGCATTGATTTTAATTCCCTTGAGCACTTACTCCTTAGATGTTGAATCTGAATTGAGGGTGGTCAACTGCAAGAAAGATTGTAGTGCAATTGGCCTATGATTGGGTGGAGAGTGGAAGTCCCTCCCTTAGTTTCCAATCATTAAGCTATACAGATAAGTGTACTCGCTTGTATTCTATTGCATTATGAATGTGAAATGATGTTGTTATGGATAATAACAATGGTTGTATCAACATTGTTTATGTAGGAATGGTGTTAATTCCTAGTTGTGTTTTATGAGATGTAATTGTGCATGTTATCATGGTTGATTGGCAATATTGCTTTGAGTTGCAAAGCTAAATTATACGGTGTGAATCTTATTGTTGGTATGGCCAAGTTTATTTGTTGGTTTGCATATGTTTACTACTTTTATGTTGCATTGGATGTTTTATCATCAAATTGATTGGTTGTGTTGTGTCTAGTTGGGGTGTGGTGTGCTGCTATTGTGCTTAACATGCAAAGCAGTGTTAGCCACTGTTGGTTGGTCTAGTATTTGGTAAGGGGCATGTTTAAAGGCTTATTTAGTGTTAGGATATTCTGACACATAGGAAATAGTTAAGTATAAATTGGTCTAGTGTAGAGTTAGGTAAAGTTTGTTTCTTTACTATGTACTTTTGTGACTTACAATCTGATGTTCACGATATGTAGTGATCTGACGGTTCATTCTCTCCTTGGTACTACCAACACTTGATCCGTGGCTTAAAAACTGATTGGTCCATGATCTCTATTTAAAGAGCATGGAGGGTCATTTGTAGGGTAACCGTTCATGAGAGAAGCTTATGTAAATTTTCATTCTTTTATTAATAAATTGCTTGAAGTGGCCGTGTTGGCTCAGGCCGTGGACTGTTTCCCTCTTTGAGGGTTTTAACCATGTCAAAAATACTAGTGTATTGATCTGTGATCTGTTTGTGAGTAGTGTCCTTTGGTGTTTTGTCTGAGGAACTTACCCTGTAAATTCCTACATGGTATCAGAGCTATTTGAGGGCTGCATTCGTTGGTGATCCAAATATGAAGCCGATAGAACTGTATCCAACTGTCGTTTACTAGATCTACTGTTACTGACTGCTTTCGAGCTGAGAGGATTTCTCTATTGTGTTAGGAGCATCTGTTCCAGTGAGGAACCCCTTTTATTTGACGTGAAAATGTTTCTGGTAGCCCTAGGTACGTCATTTTTAAGATCTGGAGGTATACAATGTTTATTTGCAGTTTCTAGTTATTTTCTCTCGGTTTATTTAGCTCTATGTTTTTTTTTATTATCGGATCTATACCTTTCATTTCTGCATATGCTCTTTGCCCCGTGATTTTGTGCAATCTGGGCAAATCAGAAGTAGAAAGGAATGATTTTTCTCATGCGTATGCTCTTTTCCGATGTGCCTTAGTGTGATCTCGGAAAATAAAAAACATTGAGGAAAATATTTAGTTTCCGGTGAAAGCCAACTTCAAGCCATAAGGTTTTTTTTTTTTTTTTTTTTGTATGACCATGTTGGGTTTTGTGCTTTTTGTTTTGTAGGCAAAAAAGAGCTTTCTCAAGTAAGAACGCACCCCAAAGCTTCAGTGACTAAAAAAAAAAACCTTCCTCTTTTCCAAAAATTACTAACCTTTTAATCTAGCTCACTTGGTCCAAAGCTACTTTATGAGAATAGAGGTCTTAAGTTCAAGTCTTTCTTTTTGCTGAGCTAATTAGATTAAGTTTGGAAAAGGGGGGATTTTTTTTTATAACATTATCATTCATTTCCGCACTTTCACGCACATCATCGGCATCTTCAACAACTTTTATTCAAAAAGCCATAACTTCTTCATCCGGAAGCCGTTTTCAGAGCTGTTTTCTTTGAATTAGCCTATTTTTTTGAGATCTTTCCATTGCAACACTTATTTTCAGCGTATATAGCTTCAGTTTCTGTTAAAATGGAAAGTCCATGCCAAGTTATTCTTGACAACACCAACTACTTCCAATGGTGGTCCTACATTGTGGATTTACTTAGAAGTAAAGGTATTTATAGAATAGCCTTAGGCCAAGAAACCAAACCTAAAGATGAAGATAAGGTAGCCAAATGGGAAAATAGGCAATATCAAGCACGTGGGTTGATAGGGATGTCTATTTCTCCAGACCTTAGATTCCATATAGCAGAAATTGATACCCCTAATGAAGAAATGAACCAACTCACTAAATTTTTTGGAATTAAAAACGAAATTTGAGCCCATCAACTTGAAAATGAGTTGCTTATGTTGGACCCAAATAATTTTTCTTCCATTGAAGATTTTTTGTCCAAGTTCAAGAGCCTTAGACTTCTCTTAGAAGGTGTTAAGGTTAAGAAAGAAGATGGTAGCCTTATCTATTCCATTCTTACTAAGTTGGGACCAGTCTACTCTGTGTTTGTTTCCACCTTCCATTCTACAAGAGAAACCTTCATTTCTCAAGGACAAGACTACAAGTCCCATTCCTTTGATGCCTTTTGTGATTCTTTAATAAGAGAACAAGAAAAAATCTTACATCTTGGTCTTCTTAATCTTGGAAACTCTTATAAGAAAGTCTTATCCGCCTAGCAGCGACCAAATTCAAAGAATCCTAAGAAGCTGTATCCTAAAAAGAATGGTCCTAAACCAAACAAGGGTCTTAGCCATTTCAGCCTCAAAATGAAAAATCATTTCAACAAAATGATAATTCAAATAAAAACAAAGGGAAGAAGACTAATGGACATTGCCACTTTTATAATCAAGATGGCCACTTAGAATCCAAATGTTATAAGAAGATGGAAGCCTTGGAAGCAGCAATGAAGAAGCATAACATCCATTTGGAGCACTCAACAACTTCAACTTCATCTTCAGGAATAACAATTTCTGCATGTGGTTGTCAAGCATCTCGGTCTGGATATGCACTAAATGTATCTTCTTCTTCTCATTCTCATGAGTGGCTCATTGATTCTGGAGCTTCTTATCACATGGCAAAAAACAAAGCCATGTTTTCTTCTTTAAATGATTGTAACACCAAAAATATATATGTTGGTGATAGTAGATCTCTTAGTGTTGTAGGGACTAGAACTGTTCATATAGACAATGGTCCTTTCAATGATGTATTATGTGTTTCAACCTTATCTTGCAACCTTATATCTATATATCAGATAACTCATTTAGGTGAAGGTAAAATTGTTGAATTTTCACCTCACGATGTTGTAATTAAAGACCTAAGAGATCCTAGACAGATTTTAGCTACTAGCATTGTTGATGATTCTACAAGGTTGTATAAGTTTAACAACTTTGGGTCATCAAATATTCCCTCGGTATTTGTTGCTCATAATGATGAAGTGAGTAAACTTTGGCATGAGTGATTTGGTCACTTAAACTATCTCTCCCTTCAGAATCTATGTAAAGAAAATATGGTGATAGGTCTTCCAATGGTATCTTACAGAGATGGTGTTTTTTCTGGATGTGTACTCAGAAAACATCATCGGGATAGTTTTGAAAAATGTGCCTCTTGGCACGCCTCAACCCCTTTACAGCTTGCACATAGTGATTTATGTGGTCAACTTCCAGTTGTTTCATTCTCTGGCTACAATTCTTTCTTAACTTTCATTGATGATTTCTCCAGACGCACTTGGGTATACTTCTTAAAACTCAAGAGTGAAGTATTTAACATGTTCTTGGCCTTTAAGGCCTTTGTTGAAAAACAATTTGGACATCAAATTCTTAAGCTAAGATCTGATAATGGTGAAGAATATGTTAACAACAAATTCATCAACTTTTGCACTGAGAATGGAATTCAAATGCAACATACTGTTCCATATACTGTGTTAGCGCTTGAGATTTCACCCTAGGCTGAGGAAGGTAAACCTTCAAGGCAACATCAAACCATTTCACCTCGTAGCTAGCCCTACGGGGTATGAGAAGGCTCTCTCTGGTCAAACTCGGTGGATTTTTCAATAGGATGAGCTGACCAATCAAAGGAACACTGATATTAGGCTAGTAAACTGATAAGGAGGGTTGATTTAAAGTTTTTTGGGGTTTTTGGTGGCAATTGGAGGGAGTGCAATTCAGGGTGCGGGGATAGAGCTCAATTTTTGCAGGTGGGTCTTTGGGGCAAGGTAGGAGTTTGTGCTGATGCCTTTAGCTGAGATGGATGATCAAGGAAGAAAAAAGAGAAGCTAAAGAGGGCAAACAATGACTTTGAATCCTCTCTAGACAGTGGAAAACATAAACATTAAACAAATTTGAAAGCTGAGCATGGCAAGCATGAATTCAAACTTTATCACTTCATTTGTTTAATAAGCTGCAATAGAATAAGAGATGGAACACATAAACACACTTACAATGACAAGTAGGAAACACACCATCAACACAATAATCCACAAGAATCCACAATGATGTCTGCAAAACCCTGGCCTTCCTTTTCCTCAAATTGCAGAGATACAAGTAAAATATACAATAGAGCTTCTCCCTCAAGAGTCCAACCTCTCCAACCATGAAAATGATTGAGAAAATACATAATATAGGCAAGCCAACCTCTTTCCCCACCTCTAGGGGTCGAGCTCAGCTTCCTAGGAGCTGTTTCAACTAATTCTAAACTGAGCAATAGATAATAGGCAGTCAAAACAACTTGCCTCTAAAACTTACGTAACCCATCCATGCATTTAATATTCACTATTTACATCAAAGAAACTTCTAGAAGTGTTAAAGGAGAGTAAATGTATCCATGTGCCATGAAAATTACCCAACAATCCATCATTTACATGCATTAAGAGTCAACCAAAGTAAAAACAGTGTTTTGCAGGCCGAAATAGTCAAAATGGTGAAATTTCCCTGAGTGGTCGCGCCCCTCCCTTGGAGTGGTCGCACACATTGGCAGCTGTGTTTGAGGGCCTTCCTGGTGTCCAAATCAGGTGCAAGATAGCTTGTTGGAAAGGTCTATGAGTCTACTTTCCAACCCCACTGGAATTTCTGAATTTGGAGTTGATTTGACCCCTCAAAAGTCATTTCTCCCAAGGCAGCTTTCTGCAACTCAAAAAAGGGGCAGAAAGTCAAAATTTGCATGTATTTTGAGCTTTTGGAAGTCCAAATCTCCATAAAATTTGAAGTCCATCCATAGGCAAGTGTATTTTTGCATGAAAATTCCGAAAATGTAGAGTTTTCCCCATTCTGAGCTGTCCCCACGAGTGGTCGCGCGCGGGGTGAGACCACTCCAACGGCCAAAACCTGTAAAATTCTCAAAAATGCCCAAAATGCCTCAAAACTCTCAAAATTTCTTGGGTTTGCTGCTAGGAGGATGCTAATGAGTATCATGGTGAGTGAGAGAGGCCTCAGCCAAGATACGGAGCGGGTTGGTCTTCTTCTTCCTCTTACGGGCCTCGGACAACCTCCTTTGGAACATCTTCATTTTCGCCTTGCAAACATGCATCCTTCCTCTCTTTTATGATGACCACCTTTGCCTCCCCTACGAGGCCTCTGCTGTACCTCAACCTCTGTGGAAGAAGACCGGTCATCACCTTGCTCATAGGTTTCAGTGGTTGACATGGTGCTTTTGAGCAAAGTGAAGCAAATAGATAGAGTAAACTGCTGCCCTTGCCTGCAAAAATGCTGAGAAGTATGCTCGAGCAATTAGCAAACCAAAACGCGATTTGAGTGGATTTAGGAAGGTTCTGTGAGTGGGAGCCCGAGTGGTCGCGCGCAGGCTCCGAGTGGTCGCGCACACCCCGAGTGGTCGCGCGCGTTAGAAATTTGAACTGTGGAGGAGGCACCGAGTGGTCGCGCACCGCCCAGGTGGTCGCGCACACTGCCCGAGTGGTCGCGCACCAGAAATCTCCTTAATTTTTCTGCAATTCGCCCTCTTTCTCTCTTTCCGCCCTCTTGCTCTTCTTTGCTAGCTCATAGAGGCATAATGAAGATGTTTAGAGGGAAATTTACCTCTTGTAGGTTCAATTTGAAAAAATTAATTTACAAAACCCACTCTCTAATGTTCTATTTTGACATTCACTTTTAACACTGCTTTTTGAGTTGCTTTGTCCTGAATTTAGCTTTTGAGGCGCTTTAACTTCATTCTTTTTGCAGGTTGACCATCTGATGGACTCTGGCGGGGAGACCAGGGTTATTGCCGGCATTTTGAAGAATTTTGAAGATTTTCCTTATTTTTTGCAAATTTCACATGACCTTGGGTTTAAAAACAGGGTTTTTAAATCCAAGGTATAAATGAGCTGTACCTGATGAAAAATATCAATGGAACATATTTACATACCTCCTTCCGGCTTGCTGGGGACTATTAGACCTCTGACTCATGACCTTGCAGTGATTTTTGACCAAAACCCTAGAACTAAAACTTGGGACTTCAAGACAAAAATAAAACAAGTGTAACACAAGCTCATTAAATGATATGACCTGATCCAGCAAAGCCAAGAAGGGAATAAGGACCAGCTCCTCCATCAGTTTTATGGCATGCCTAACGGGATGCAAAACTGATACTGATGAGACACCAACCTATGCACATGCAAAGAGCTTTTGATCACCGATGGAGGGCTCAAGACCGACACTAACATTGGCTCCAATGGGGATGGTAGCTCCTTGGAGGTGCCAAGAACCTTAGACATCTGGGAGAGCAGACCAGTGCCTTACAATCATTGGGCAATGGAGTCCATAATTCAAGCTAAAATGCATGACTAAAAACCGACACAAACTGACTTAACAAAAAGACTGAAAACTGATGACTCAAATGACACAAATTGACTCTTACTCAACTAAAAACTGACTCAATACTTAAACACAACTGACAACTGAACATGATGCTCAAAGTGGAGCTTATTCATCAAAACCTACTCTAACAGTTTCATTCATCACCTGATCAAGTGAAATGAAACAACCAATGCAACCAAGTAAGTATCCCGTCTGCTGTTCGAATTCTCCACAAGTGCTCGTTAATGAACAACAAGAGAGAACTACTGAAAGGCAACTCTGATGGCAACTTAGAAACAGATCCGTTGAATGATACGAACTCTCTATCCGCCTCCAAAAACACTGCATAAGGATCTTGAAATTCAAGCTCACTGGAACTTAGCTCATCCAATGGATTACTTCTCTTTTCCTCATACCATGCATGCAAACTTTGATCTGAGCCTTGTGACGAGACGTCTGCTGAAAATGACAAAGAAACCGGCTGCCGGATCAAATTCATATCAGCACATTTTTCAAGCTCACATGTAGTCAATGGAGATAGATTTTGACTGCAAAACTCATCCAAAACATCAGCTATGGGATCATGAAAAACTTGAAAAGACTGCTGCAATGTATCCATTGAAGATGTATGACATCCTTCTAGCTGTTCATCTTTTTCTTGAGAGATTTTACGAAGATTCTGCCTTATAAACTGAAATGCTTCGAAACAAAAGGGTATAGAATCTTCCTGCATCATCACATCATGTATTTCATCTTCCACAACTTCATCTATAATCTGACCTTCATCCTCAACATTAAAACTGAGTGATTGTTGATTTGTTATAGGCTTTTCATTTGAAGATGTACTATGCAATCGACCCTTCAAAAACTGAAATGATTCAAAACAGAATGGTACGGAGTCACCTTGAATCATTAAATCAGCTGCAATTTGACAATCAATGGCTTTCGGGGGTTGCAAATCTGAATATGAGAAGTCTTGAACAAAATTTTCATTGCCCTCAAGATGATCTAAATCAAGACTTGTTGACATTTGATTTCTGATTGCATGGTAGTTATCTCTGATGAACTGACATGAATCAAAACAAAAAGGCAAAGATCCTTCACTTACTTCAAAATTTGCTGCACTTTCCTCGTCACTGTCATAGCTGATATATGATGGCTGAACATTGTATTCAAGCTGCTGAAAATGAACTTCTTCCTCCCACAAACGAGCTGCTGATTTGTCTGCAAGATTAGCTTCTGTTTGGAGAACATAATCATCATCATACTGATCATAATGAGGCAAATCATCATCAAACATATACATCATATCAACAGCTCTCTCTTCTCCTAGATGATCTACAAAACAATCACTATGAGTGCGATGACAACTAGGATGGGAAACAAAATGTTTTGGATCAGCAACTTGTTCTTCTTCAATCAGCGAGCCATGAACATCATAATCATTCCTTGCGGTGATCTTGTCCATCATCTCTTCTACTGCACTTACCAAAACGTCAAGCTTTACCTCTAGAGATTCGGCCGGATCTATGTTTTTCATCTCTTCTTCCTTCATCCTTGCCCTTCGGATCAACAGATGAGCCTCTACACTTACTGCACTGTTTTGCATCTCGTGAAGTGTTGCAATATTCCTTTCTCTCAGCTGAAACTCCATCTCCGGATCAAAGGCACCCGGATAGTGTAAGAGAGCAGATCTAGGAGTAGGCCTTATATCAGCCGGCATCGAATAATAAACTTGGTTAAATCTGGCTGAAAACTGTTGTACTGTCTCCCCAGGCAATCTTTTCAGCTGGTTATACTCTTCTACAATCAAGAAAAGGTTCTGCCCGATCATCCACCTATCGAGAAAAACTTTGACGAACTGCTGGAAATCTGAGATGCTTGCATCAGGCAGGGTTTTGAACCAACTCTTAACTTCAGCTTGCAAAGAAAGAGCAAAAAGCCTTATACTAACATCTTCTTCATCAACTTCAAAAAGATCTAGAAAATTCTCAAAATTCTGGACATGTTGCTCAGCGTTGACATCCTTACATTCACCATCAAACCTCGGCAAGTATAGATCATAGTTTTTGGGGAAAGCATGGAGAACAGAAGGTAAAACAAGAGGTTTATACCGATCTGGAATTTTACAAGGTATAGGGGTATGTACAGCAGGTATAGGATCAGTCTTGGTCTCTTGGGGCTCATCAATTTGAAGATGGTCATCACAAAATTCGGAAAAAGGATCTTGATCAAGCTCAAAGGCATGCAAATCTTTGGTATTCACACTTTTCAAAGGGAAAGAATCAACTGCAGGCTGAGGATCTCTTCTCAAATACAATATACTTTGCAAAACAGTCTTGACATTCTCGGGAAAAGAGAAGAAATAATTTACAACAAAGAACAAAATGTCCTGGATGAAATTCCAACTTGAGTACCTGATCTTACCATATTCTCCTTTCATGTTTCTGCTGGTTGGGATCATCCTCCAGTGGAGTCTTTGGATCTGATCTCAAAACTGATTTAGAGTCGCCAAGTGAATGATTTCAGCCTTTCAAGTGTCTGATCGTTGTTCACCATCAACAATCAGATCTGAACTTGATATATTACTGGGGTGAAATTGCAGATTGCCATGTTACCTTCACTAGCTCACGGAGGTCGACCGAAGGAGCGTTTATCTACTTACGCTGATGTAAAACAAGAGCGTTTTCGAAGGCTACCTGGCGTACCTTCAGAATCCGTCTAAGCTTATGAATTAAACACACCAATAAGCAAACAATCACTTTGTTCTCCCCAGTATGGTCGCCACTATGTTAGCGCTTGAGATTTCACCCTAGGCTGAGGAAGGTAAACCTTCAAGGCAACATCAAACCATTTCACCTCGTAGCTAGCCCTACGGGGTATGAGAAGGCTCTCTCTGGTCAAACTCGGTGGATTTTTCAATAGGATGAGCTGACCAATCAAAGGAACACTGATATTAGGCTAGTAAACTGATAAGGAGGGTTGATTTAAAGTTTTTTGGGGTTTTTGGTGGCAATTGGAGGGAGTGCAATTCAGGGTGCGGGGATAGAGCTCAATTTTTGCAGGTGGGTCTTTGGGGCAAGGTAGGAGTTTGTGCTGATGCCTTTAGCTGAGATGGATGATCAAGGAAGAAAAAAGAGAAGCTAAAGAGGGCAAACAATGACTTTGAATCCTCTCTAGACAGTGGAAAACATAAACATTAAACAAATTTGAAAGCTGAGCATGGCAAGCATGAATTCAAACTTTATCACTTCATTTGTTTAATAAGCTGCAATAGAATAAGAGATGGAACACATAAACACACTTACAATGACAAGTAGGAAACACACCATCAACACAATAATCCACAAGAATCCACAATGATGTCTGCAAAACCCTGGCCTTCCTTTTCCTCAAATTGCAGAGATACAAGTAAAATATACAATAGAGCTTCTCCCTCAAGAGTCCAACCTCTCCAACCATGAAAATGATTGAGAAAATACATAATATAGGCAAGCCAACCTCTTTCCCCACCTCTAGGGGTCGAGCTCAGCTTCCTAGGAGCTGTTTCAACTAATTCTAAACTGAGCACTAGATAATAGGCAGTCAAAACAACTTGCCTCTAAAACTTAGGTAACCCATCCATGCATTTAATATTCACTATTTACATCAAAGAAACTTCTAGAAGTGTTAAAGGAGAGTAAATGTATCCATGTGCCATGAAAATTACCCAACAATCCATCATTTACATGCATTAAGAGTCAACCAAAGTAAAAATAGTGTTTTGCAGGCCGAAATAGTCAAAATGGTGAAATTTCCCTGAGTGGTCGCGCCCCTCCCTTGGAGTGGTCGTGCACATTGGCAGCTGTGTTTGAGGGCCTTCCTGGCGTCCAAATCAGGTGCAAGATAGCTTGTTGGAAAGGTCTATGAGTCTACTTTCCAACCCCACTGGAATTTCTGAATTTGGAGTTGATTTGACCCCTCAAAAGTCATTTCTCCCAAGGCAGCTTTCTGCAACTCAAAAAAGGGGCAGAAAGTCAAAATTTGCATGTATTTTGAGCTTTTGGAAGTCCAAATCTCCATAAAATTTGAAGTCCATCCATAGGAAAGTGTATTTTTGCATGAAAATTCCAAAAATGTAGAGTTTTCCCCGTTCTGAGCTGTCCCCACGAGTGGTCGCGCGCGGGGTGAGACCACTCCAACGGCCAAAACCTGTAAAATTCTCAAAAATGCCCAAAATGCCTCAAAACTCTCAAAATTTCTTGGGTTTGCTGCTAGGAGGATGCTAATGAGTATCATGGTGAGTGAGAGAGGCCTCATCCAAGATACAAAGTGGGTTGGTCTTCTTCTTCCTCTTACGGGCCTCGGGCAACCTCCTTTGGAACATCTTCATTTTCGCCTTGCAAACATGCATCCTTCCTCTCTTTTATGATGACCACCTTTGCCTCCCCTATGAGGCCTCTGCTGTACCTCAACCTCTTTGGAAGAAGACCGGTCATCACCTTGCTCATAGGTTTCAGTGGTTGACATGGTGCTTTTGAGCAAAGTGAAGCAAATAGATAGAGTAAACTGCTGCCCTTGCCTGCAAAAATGCTGAGAAGTATGCTCGAGCAATTAGCAAACCAAAACGCGATTTGAGTGGATTTAGGAAGGTTCTGTGAGTGGGAGCCCGAGTGGTCGCGCGCAGGCTCCGAGTGGTCGCGCACACCCCGAGTGGTCGCGCGCGTTAGAAATTTGAACTGTGGAGGAGGCGCCGAGTGGTCGCGCACCGCCCAGGTGGTCGCGCACACTGCCCGAGTGGTCGCGCACCAGAAATCTCCTTAATTTTTCTGCAATTCGCCCTCTTTCTCTCTTTCCGCCCTCTTGCTCTTCTTTGCTAGCTCATAGAGGCATAATGAAGATGTTTAGAGGGAAATTTACCTCTTGTAGGTTCAATTTGAAAAAATTAATTTACAAAACCCACTCTCTAATGTTCTATTTTGACATTCACTTTTAACACTGCTTTTTGAGTTGCTTTGTCCTGAATTTAGCTTTTGAGGCGCTTTAACTTCATTCTTTTTGCAGGTTGACCATCTGATGGACTCTGGCGAGGAGACCAGGGTTATTGCCGGCATTTTGAAGAATTTTGAAGATTTTCCTTATTTTTTGCAAATTTCACATGACCTTGGGTTTAAAAACAGGGTTTTTAAATCCAAGGTATAAATGAGCTTTACCTGATGAAAAATATCAATGGAACATATTTACATACCTCCTTCCGGCTTGCTGGGGACTATTAGACCTCTGACTCATGACCTTGCAGTGATTTTTGACCAAAACCCTAGACCTAAAACTTGGGACTTCAAGACAAAAATAAAACAAGTGTAACACAAGCTCATTAAATGATATGACCTGATCCAGCAAAGCCAAGAAGGGAACAAGGACCAGCTCCTCCATCAGTTTTATGGCATGCCTAACGGGATGCAAAACTGATACTGATGAGACACCAACCTATGCACATGCAAAGAGCTTTTGATCACCGATGGAGGGCTCAAGACCGACACTAACATACTGCACAACAAAATGGTGTAGCTGAAAGGAAGAATCACACCTTAAAGGAAATGGCTAATTGTATGCTTCAATCTAAAGGACTTAGTCTTAATTTTTGGGCAGAAGCAATTAACTATGCAAATTACATAGTAAATCGCACTCCTACTAAGGTTTTAAAGAATATCACTCCAGAAGAAGCATGGAGCTCAATTAAACTAGATGTAAGTCACTTTCGTGTGTTGGGAAGTGAAGCATGGGCCAATATTCCAGATGAGAAACATAAAGCTTTAGAACCTAAGAGTGAAAAATGTATTTTTGTTGGATATTCTGAAGATGTCAAAGGATATAGACTTATTCCACTTAAGTCCAAAAATTTTATCATTAGAAGAGATGTAAAGTTTGCTGAAAATATATCACCCTGTGAGCCTAGTTCAGCGGATGTGCCAGTTCTCTCTATCCCTTCTACTTCTGGAAATATTTCTTCTTCAAATGATGATAGTGAGGATGGCAATCCTCCCCCACATTCTCATGACCCTCCTTCAGCTCCTCAGCTTCCAAAATGGGTCTGTGCTATTCGGGATGTAGCGGATGCTCTTACCAGTGATCCTATAGATCAATGACGTACACGTTCTCAGTTCGATAGAGCCTCTTCTTTATTGGCTCAAGATTCAACGAATTATGATCCTGACACCTTTGCGGAAGCTTCAGGTCATCCAGATTGGGACGCAGCTATGAATTAAGAATATCGTTAATTATTGGCAAATGATACATGGGATCTTGTTCCTCTACCAAAGGGACAAAAATTTATTAGATGCAAATGGGTTTACAGAACCAAGTATGGACCAGATGGAAAAGTTAATAAACATAAAGCTCATCTTGTTGCTAAGGTTTTTTCACAAGTCGAAGGCATTGACTATACTGAAACCTTCTCCCCTGTTGCCAAAATGAACTCTATCCACCTTGTTCTTTCCCTTGATGCCTCTTTCAAATGGGAAGTCCATCAAATGGAGGTTAAATCTACCTTCTTGCATGAAGAAATCTATATGAAACAACCTACTCGATTTATACAAACAGACTCCAGCCTTGTATGTCGGCTTAAGAAATCCCTTTATGGTCTCAAGCAAGCCCCTCAGGCTTGGTATGCCAAAATGGATAGCTTTCTTTTAGAAACTAGCTTTTCTAGGTGTCATTCTGACAATACTGTCTACACCAAGAAAGTGGGCAAGTCTCTTATCATTCCTGTTCTTTATGTTGATGATATTATCCTTACTGGTAGTGATCCCAATCTTATAAACCATGTGAAGTCCAGCCTTAAAAAGAAGTTTTAAATGATCGACTTAGGACACTTGCATTATTTTCTTGGTCTTCAAGTCTTGCAATCTAAGGAAGGTATTTACCTTTCCCACTCCAAGTATGTCTATGATCTTCTATGCCATTTTCACATGGAAGACTATAAGCCAGCCCCTTCTCCCTTTAGTTTGGAGCCAAACTTTCAGTCACTTGTACTTCCCTTGAAGTTGATGCTACCTTATACCGTCAACTTGTAGGAAAAAATTTGTATATGACCAATACTCGTCCTGACCTTTCCTTTGTTGTTGGCCTTATTGCTTGGTTTATGCAAAACCCACATGAAAGTCATTGGAAAGCAGCTAAAAGAATACTTCGTTATGTTCGAGGTACAATTTAGTTTGGGATTCTTTGCAATGCAGAAGCATCTCATCTATTGGTTGGTTTCAATGATTCTGATTCTGCTAGTGACCCCGATGATCAGAATTCTACTGCATGTTATGTGTTCACTCTTGGTTCAGGACCTATTACATAGGCTTGCAAGAAACAAAGTGCCATTTCTCTTTCTTCAGCATAAGCAGAGTATTGTGGTGCCATAAAAGGTAGTAAGGAAGCCCTTTGGATTTGTCAGATCCTGTCAGAGTTTGGCTTTCAGTAGCAGCATCTGACTACATTTTGGTGTGATAATCAAAGTGCCATTCAACTATGCAAAGATCCAATCTAACATTAGCGCAACAAACACATTGAACTGCACATGCACTTCATCAGAAAGCTCATTCATGACCATGTTCTTGAAGTGCAATATTGTTCAATAGATGATCAAGTTGCAGACATCTTTACAAAGGCTGTCACAGAGGCAAAGTTTACTAAACTTCTTTTTATGGTTGGAGTTCAGGAAGTTGTAACTAAGGGGCGATTCTCTAATGCCTCCTTCCTTCTCCTATTGTGTCATATTTGTACATCCCTCAATCCTATCCCAAGTTGTTCTTAAGGGGGGATGTTAGGATATTCCAATACATAGGAAATAGTTAAGTATAACTTGGTCTAGTGTAGAGTTAGGTAAAGTGTGTTTCTTTACTATGTACTTTTGTAACTTATAATCCGATGGTCATGATATGTAGTGATCCGATGATCATTCTCTCCTTGGTATTACCGACACTTGATCCGTGGCTTAACACCCGACTGGTCCATGATCTCTATTTAAAGAGCATGGAGGGTCATTTGTAGGGTAACCATTCATCAGAGAAGCTTATGTAAATTTTCATTCTTTTATTAATAAATTGCCTGAAGTGGTTGCGTTGCTCAGGCCATGGATTGTTTCCCTCTTTGAGGGTTTTAACCACGTCAACAATACTGGTGTATTGATTTGTGATTTGTTTGTGAGCGATGTCCTTTGGTGTTCTGTCTGAGGAACTTACCCTGTAAATTCGTACATTTAGATAGGTATTATGCCCATAGTGACAGTTGAAAAGCGGCAGTTGAGTGTTGGAATGGAAATGAGGACTTCATTTTTGTAGGGAGTAGTGTTATGGGCAACATTGGTCCATATGGGAGCTTTGGTGGATTCTGATGCGGTAGGATTGTGTCTAAGTTCAAAATCGTAAGTCATAAATGGAATCGTGTTTGAACGAGAGTGTAGACATAATAGAAGTGGGAGACAGAGAAATCCTTGTCTTATACCGTAAAATAGTCACGTCACATGCTCTGGAATGGCCAAGGGATAGTTATAAAAGGAGGCACAAAGTAACAAAAGGTGTGAAATGGGAAGTTATTTGTCACTCGTCACCAAGTACTCCATTGTGTCTTGTAGGTGTAGTAAAGGGTTTATTTGGGTGTTGGTGGATGTCATTGTAGATAGGAGGCATGAGACACACCAAGAAATTGGTCCCCTTCAATGAACGAACATATGTATGTTATAGGGGAAGGGAAAAGGGATGTCCCAGGGAACAAAGACTAAATGTTTAGGAACAAATGAAAGAGCATTAACTGACATGGAATGGCCATCAATTGACCATAACCCCCTATAATGGAAAATCACTAAATTACACAAAGAGATAGGATGAGGTGGGACACTTGACTAGCTTGAACTAGCAAGATTCCGCATAGGCAGGTGAGACCCATGGTTTGGGCGACACATGGAGGCCATCGTTGGTGCCACCTAGCATAGGGAATCTATGTGGTGCTGACAGAAGTCAACATGGTCGGAGTCATGTCACCATGGATCACGGGTCCACAGAGGGGTTTGGCATTGCATCTTGTGGTCAGGGTGTTGTTGACGAAAGCCATGAAAAAGATAAAAGGCACAAGGCTGAGAACCCTCCTTGTCACTTAATGTGAAAGTGTTTGTCATTTCCCGAAAGTCGTGGAGAAAAATTCCCTTAGCAGTCAGGTGTGGTGCAATGGTGCAAAGGCGTGGTGGCGCCATGACATGGAAACCACCATGGTGGACCTCACATGAGGTGGTAGTGCCACATGGACACCATGTGGCAGGTTACTTGTTGATGTGACAAGGGGTTTAAGAGGCCCAAAATTTAAAATGGCATACATTTTGATCTAGGAGTTTGGTCAGGGTAAAATTTAAATTGTTGGAAATCTCTTAACAAGATGGATGTGATGGTGTTTTCTAAAGTTGATTCTACAAACTTTGGGAAGGAAGGAATTTTCATAACCCCATTTCCATGATAAAACTATGGAGGTTGGGTTAGATTAAAGTAACACCTACCACTAGGAATGAAGAAGACCAAGGGGGTGGGAGGGAGCATTACAAAATGGTATCAGACCATGGTTCAACATTGGGCATGGATGGATTAAGAAATGAATAGATTTGGATCTTTGTGAAAGAGTGTAGTCCTTACGGGATGCTTGTTTGTTATGTGTGTTGATTTCATAATATGAGTTATATGTTTATATGTGTTAACATCATAATGATGGATTATAAGTGATTGGCATGATAGATTCTTGATCTGTTATTTTGCTTCTAACTATTATACCAACATGGGAATTTGTGTTTCAGATAGCCACGTGTCCACATACTTATTGCAATTAAGCCAAGGTGATGGGTAAATATGTTTACTTAGAATTTTATCGGCCAAAAATTATGTGTATGTAAAAACATATAAGAAGACATCAAATAATAACAAGGGAATAAGAGTTTAGCAACAAAATGGTGTGACATAGTCTAGATGAATTCCACCAGTACTAGAAAAAAGAATTAGTTAGCAAGAGAATGCAAGAAGACTCTCCTGACTGGATAAACACTTTTAGGAGCATAAGAGTCGAGCTGATAAGTTACAAAATTGACAATGAAAGAATTTTTGTGGCTCAAGAGAAGTAGTAAAAAGTAAATTTCATCACATTGCAGAGCCTGTTAGACTTATAAAGCCAAAGACAACAAGATATGGGTTCCAACCACCTATGAAGGAGTGAGGGTAGGAAAATTTCCTCAATACATGGAAGTCATGAATTGAGAACTAATGGTGAAAAACGTAGAATAACTAGGAAGGCACATAGATAGACAAGTGAAGACACAATGAGAGGAGGAACTCCATTTAGTACTCCAAGGAGAAGAACAAACAATCATAAACAATTGTCTTGTGCCACCACTAAAAGGCACTATCAATATAAAAGTAGAGGAAAATATTTGATGCCAAAAGAGTTTAAGAAGGAAAAACCTCCTACATTTGATGGAGAGGTGAAGAAGGTAGAGGAAGTAGAAGCATGGTTGTTAGGAATGAAGAATATTTTAGAGTACATGATTACTCAGAGAATATGAAAGAAAGAGTGGTGATCTTCATCTTGAAGGTTAGAGTTGATATTTGGTGGGAAGACTTGAAGAATATGAAGAACAAGAGGAGGAGTTGTCTTAGAGGAGATTTGAGAGATATTTCAGGAAGAAGTACCTATCTGAAAGGTACTACTACAACAAGTCCGGAGAATTTTATGAGCACAAGTTGGGTTAGTTGACAACTAATGAGTATACAACTAGATTCTTGGAGTTGTTAAGGTATGTGCCTTACCTCAAGGATGAAAAGGAAAATATTCATGGGTATCTCAGTGGGTTTCCATAACAATTCAAGGACATCATAGATTTTGATGAGCCACAAAATCTATAGGATGCCATATAGAAGATAAAGCATTTATATGAACAATCCAAGCATGGGACTGAGTTCAACTTTGATTTGGAGGCAATAGTTAAGCCCAAATTTAAAGGAAAATGGAAGAAAGCTACAAGACAAAATTCATGGGGGAAAGAGTGTGAATTTTCCCACTCCTAATAGGGGTGAACTTCAACAAGGATGCACTATTGCTAGTAAATATTAGTTCTCTCAACCTATAGGAGAGGAAGCGAAGAGTTTTAGAGGAGATTGTATGAAGTTTTAGACTTGTGAAGTAAACCGTAGGAAGAGAGATTATCCTCCGCAACGAAAGAATGGCCTGAGACTATACACTACACAAGAAGCAAAGACAGTATATGATGTGGCTTAGAGCATACCGCACATCTATGCAACATTAGACAATAGACAGGCCAATCACCAGACCTTAGTAATCGAAATGGAAGCTACAAGAAATAACCAATTTGTTTCAATTTTTATTGACCCTGGAATGAATTTCAATTACATAAGCCCACAAGTTGCAGAAAAGTGTGCATTGCAGAGTATAGCACATGAAATCTCTTGGTTGGTTTAGCTATCCATTGATACTGAGCAATGATTTGATAATGTGGTGAAATCATGCATAGTCATGATAGGTGGCATGGCCACGACTGCAAATCTAAATTTATTACCACTAGATTCATATAATGTATTAGTCAGTATGGATTTCTGAGCAGACCATGTAACCAAAGGTGATTGTTTTAGAAAATCAATCGAATGCCTCAGTGACAAAGGGGAAATAGTGATGCTACAAGGAAAAACAAATCACGCGATAGTTCGACAAATCTCTATGATACAGTTGAAAAGGTGCAATGAGAAAGGATATGAGTTGTTCTTAGTGTAAGTGACTGGAAATTATGAAGGTAACCGTAAAATTAGGGAAGACCATCCTATCTTGAAATAATTTAGTGATGTATTTCCGGAAGAGATCCTAGGATTGCCACCAAGGACATAAATTTATTTTTCAATTGAAGTCTTACTGAGAGCAGTGTCAATATCCTAAGCTCCGTACTGAATGAGTATGTTAGAGCTGGTAGAGTTCAAATTGTAACTGAAAGAAGTGTTGGACAAATTATACATCAAAACTAGTGTATCACCTTGGGGTTCACCTGCATTTTTTTGAAGAATAAGGATGGCATATTGAGGTTGTGTATTGATTATAAACAGTTTAATAAATCCACAATTAAGAACATATATCCTTTACCAAGGATTGATGATTTGTTTGACCAACTAAGAGGAGTTGTGATCTTCTCAAAGATTGATCTAAGGTCTGGGTACCATTAGGTACGCATCAAAGATGAATATATTCATAAAACAACATTTAGAACTAGGTCCAAGCATTATGAATTTGTAGTTGTGTCATTTTGGCTCACAAATGCCCCAACAAAATTCATGTGTTTGACGAATAATGTTCTTAGTCCATATTTAGACAAGTTTGTATTGTTTTTTGTTAATGACCTTTTGTTCTATTCAAAAACCAAGGAGGAGCATGAAAAACATTTGCCAATAGTCTTGAAATTGTTGAGAGAGCACAAGATCTTTGCTAAACTCAACAAATGCAGTTTTTTTGAGTCACAGGTTTAGTATTTGGGACACATCATCTCCAAAGGAGTCATTGTAGATCCGGAGAAGATTACAGACATTATGGAATGAATAACTCCCTAGAATGTGACATAAGTCAGATTATTCATGGCTTTGGTTAACTACTATTGGAGGTTTATTCAAAACTTCTCAGAGATCAGGCATCTAATCACAACACTGTAAGGAAAAGGAGTAAAATTTTAGTGGACACTAAAATGCGAAGCCAACTTTGAGAAATTGAAATAATTACTCACACATGCACCCATATTGAGGATATCAAATCTAAAGAAAGTTTTTGTGATACATATGAATGCCTGCAAGGAAGGGCTCAGTGAAATCCTGATGCATGAAGGGTGGGTTGTATGTTATGATTCTAGAAAGTTGAATTAGTAGAAAGTTGAATCAGCGTGAGAGGAAATATGTTACTCATGATTTATAGTGGGTAAAAATAGTCCACGTAGTGAATATGTGGAGGATTTATCTCCTTGGAAGAAAATTTGTATTGGTGTCAAATCATGGAGGGATGGGGTACCTGTTTGATCAATCCAAGATGAATGTGAGACAAGCTAGATGACTAGCCTTGATTAATGAGTTTGATTTTGAAATCAAATACATCAAGGGAAAGAAAAACAAGGTAGTTAATGCACTCAACATAAGGCTACATGCAACTCACATAGCAACTACAACTTTTGCTGAGATTAACATCCAAGAGAAGCTTATGGAGGTAGTATAACAACATGAGCACTATCAACAAATCAAAGAACACTTCTAGTAAGAGCCTAAAGGGGAATTGAGAAATAACTACTCCCTTACAGAGGAAGGACTATTGAAGTTCAAAGAAAGGTGGTATATAAATTGTATGGGTGACTAGAAGAAGCTCATTTATGATGAGTTTCATAAAAGACTATATTCTGGTCAACCAAGTTATCAAAATGATAACAACTATGAAAAATATGTATTATTGGATAGGTAGGAAAGGGATGTGAGTGAACACATTTCTGAGTGGTTGGAATGATAGCAAGTTAATGTAGAGTGTAGACACCCAATGAGATTGCTACAACTAATCCCTATTCATAAGGAGGGAGTTATTGTAATGGACTTCATCACGAGGCTACCAAGGGCAAATAGGCAACATGATGCCATAATTGTGGTGGTAGATGTTGGGTGTGTGTTATATTATTTCCATGATTACCCACGCACGGGGGGGTCATAGGGGGGCAGTAGCTGCCTTGCACATGGTCTGGGGAAGCGCCCCGAGAATTTTTTTTTGACCCTATATTAGGAGGGCATACTTACCTATGGTTTTGTGCATGGATTCCGCACATGGTTTTGGGCATGATGGTTTTCTGTCCATGGTATTTTGTAGATCCGATCAAGGGAACTACGATTATGTTCTAATACAGGGTTAATGGATTGGTGTTTATGGATGCTTCAACATGTATATATATGTATTGTAACATTGAAAGGAATATAATGAAAAAATCAATCTGGTAGTCCCGATTTTTTGTCTCTGTGTATATATGTTTTATGTTTTATGCTCTCACAATTGTTTATTTTCTGTTTTTAGAATTCGTATGCAGGTAATTTTTGTACGGGGTTAAAACCTACAGTAGATAAGTTCAACAAGGTAGCTCATTTCATAGCCATTAAATCCATTGACAATGCAAGTGATATTGCCCATGTTTTTATAAAGGAAATAGTGATATTGCATGGTGTACCCAAGAAGATCATCTCAGATATGGATCCTAAGTTCACCTCTAAGTTTTGGAAGGCACTTTTTGTTGTTTTTGGGATAGAGTTAGCCTTCAGCACATCGTAATATCCTTAGACAGATGGACAAAATGAAAGGATAAACATAGTGTTAGAAGACATGCTGAGAATGTATGTCATCTATCAATTAGAATGATCTAGTGAACAAAGTGCATATTGAGCCATATTGTAACAACCCCTAGTTGATTTTGCATGTAAATAAAATAAGACCAAGGTCATGGGAGACATATTCGAAGTTGAATGTTGGGCAAAACACATTAGTGCGCATCACTTGTGATTAATTAATGGTTATGGAAATTGGAAAAGGCAGAGAGGCATAATTGGCTTTTATTTACGAAAATAAAGGAAAATAGGAGAAAAGGGAGATGAAGAGACACCTATTTGCATGCAATTAAATTAGAGGAAAAATGAAGGAAAATGGAGAAAATAGAGGCATCAATGATAAAAAAAAAGCTTCAGAGAAAAAGTTGTTATCCCTTAGACAATTTTGAGTTGAAATCTCATTTCATTCTCTCATGATCTTGCACACTTAGATCATTCTTGGAGCATGCTTGGAGCACTCTAGTATTCACTTGGATTTGGAGAAAGAAGGAAAAGGAAAGTAGGGAACGCAAGCAGATAGTTGGATCAACAGCTATAACTGGATTGATTTGCAGGTAATAGGTTGCATGTTTGATTTCCTCGTTGAGTTATGGATGCATGGTATATGCAGGTGATTCTCTAGTTATGTTGTCATTGGCATGGAGAGCTGCCTGGATTGACAGTAATTTCAACCTTGTCTTTCCATTTCCTGGATAGTCATGGTGTTGTGGGTTTTTCCACTTGTTTTTTTTCTGATTGGTGCTCAGGTTCCTAGTGGCTATGGGTTGGAACAATCGCTCATGAAGCCCTAGAACAGTTTGGGTTGAGTTACTAGTTCTTGGAGCCGTAGGTTGGGATAAACGCTCTAGAGCCCTTGGTGGGTAGTTGTTGGAGCAACATATGAACCAAAATCTCTAGAGCCTTGGAAGGTTGTGGGTTGAGTTACTAGTTCTTGGAGCCCTGGATAGCTTGGGTAGAGACCAATCTGGTTGATGTTAGTGATTTCCAAACCATAGAGGTGGAATCACTGTGGTTGAGGGTTGAGGTGGTTTTGCCTCTGGAAGCCCGGTTGGTTTTGTCTTGGTTTATTCCATGAGATCCCACATTCATGCTTGGAATATGGTGTGGAGTTGATTGCTGAAAGAGAGATTTAGTTCAACCCAATCTATGGTCGGGTGGTACGTACAAGTCCTTGACTTGGTTGGAATTTTCATATGTTAATAAAAGTTATTTTCTTATTGTGATCTATGAGCACTTGCACTGGTTATGTTATTGATATTATGGTTGATTTTCCATGGTTTCTATGCTAGTTATTTGTTGGTTATATGATCTAATCTATCTATGGCTCTGTGTTTTGATAATTTATTGAGTGGTTGATGAATGCATCGATTAACAAGTTTTATTGCAACTAGCTAGAGAGGGATTAGAGCCTTCTTGGTGATTCTTAGATGAAGGCTATCAATTTATGATTAGATATGCATTCATGACTTGTAGCTTACATGTTTTCCATATGTTTGACGAAATGTATATTATGGATTAGACAATCGAGGTCAATTTCTTGCTTCAAGTTTGAATGTTTGTCATTGTCGTCATGTTAATTATGATTATGGAATGTTACGGGTAGTTCTAGGTAGTGGTCTAGAGGTTAGGTTGAAAAAGTGGCTCAGGTTTCAAGAACAATGACATTGAACTGGGGATTTTGGGTCATAACCACATGGAATCAAGGTTGTGCATGTAGTTGGGGCCTCATAACCGCACTCTTGCCTTGTTGTTTGTGTGGTTGGGGTGCTTGGTTAGAGAAAAAGGTTCCAACTCACGGATTGATCACCCGGGGTGGTTGTTCAGCTCTTGAGTGATCTGGCGTCCTTGTAGGATGTCAGCAAGTGTTCAGTTGTAGGCCCTACTTCCTTAACTATAACTTGGAGGTTGGGTCATGTCATAGTGACACTCATCTCATGTTTATCCTGGCGAGATTCTAAATTTGAGTAAATGTGGGAGGGGGTAGTTACACATAGATGTTGAAGGAATTGGAATGGGAATTAATTTATATCATGAAACAATTGAAGATAACACAAGACAGGAAGAAGATCTATGTAGATCAACAAATGATGCATAAGGAATTTCAAATGGGGGAGCATATTTACATCTGCATCAGACAAAGGAAAAGTTTGTTAAAGATTGGGTCTTGTGCCAAGTTGACACTTTAGTTTTGTGGGCCATTTCAGATTTTAGAAAGGGTGGAGTTGTTGGCCTACAAATTGGCCTTACCACCCACAATGAAGGATCATGATGTTTTCCATATCTCCTTGCTCAAAATGTACGTATGTGATGCTAATCATGTTGTTGATTGGTATGTAGTATAGGTGGAGTTTGGGGGAGAATTCTAGCTAGAGCCACTATGCATTCTAGACTAAAGGAAGATCGCACTCTAGAATTGAGTAATCGAGTAGGTCAAGGTCAAGTGGAGGCACTTTGGACTAGATGAAGCCACCTAGGAGATGATTAAAGAAATGAGGGCATCATAACCATTTTTGTTTGTTGGATAAGAAAATGTAAATATAAATGTAACTTAATGTAAAGAGTTGTGTACATAAATCTCATTGTGAATGTAGTATTGGACATGTGATACTGTTGAGTTTGGTGTTTAGTAAAGAGCACTATGAAATTTTGTATTAGTCAGTATGGATTGGATAAAAGACCAAGGAACCAAAGGTGATTGATTTAGCAAAGAAATTGAATGCTTTAGTGACAAAGGGGAAATGGTAACACTACAAGGAAAAATGAATCACGTGACAGTTTGACAAATCACTATGTTACGGTTGAAAAGGTGCAACAGGAAAGGATGTGAGTAGTTCTTTGTCCAAGTGACCAACGATTCTGAAGGTAGAAGTAAAATTTGGGAAGAACATCCTATATTGAAACAATTTAGTGATGTATTTCTAGAAGAGATCCCAGGACTACCACCAAGGAGGGAAATTGATTTTTCCATTGAACTATTGCCTAGACCAGTGTGAGTATCCCAAGTTCCATACTGAATGAGTATGCCAGAGCTAGTACATTTCAAATTGCAACTGACAGAAGTGTTGGAAAAAGTATGCATCAGACGTAATGTATCACCTTGGGGAGCACCTGCTTTATTTTTGAAGAATAAAGATGGAATATTGAGGTCGTGTATTGATTACAAGCTTAATAAAGCCATAATTAAGAACAAGTATCCTTTGCCAAGGATCGATGATGTGTTTGATCAACTTAGAGGAATTTTGATTCTCTCAAATATCGATTTGAGCTATGGTTACCATTATGTACACATCAAAGATGAATATATTCATAAAACAACATTTAGAACCAGGTACAAACATTATGAATTTGTAGATGTGCCATTCTAGCTTACAAACGGCCCAACAAAATTCATGTGTTTACAAATAACGTTCTTAGTCCATGTTTAGGCAAGTTTGTATTGGTTTTTGTTAATGACATTTTGGTCTATTCAAAAACCAAGGAGGAGCATGAAATTTTTTTATCAATAGCCTTGAAATTGCAAAGAGAGCACAAGCTCTATGCTAAACTCAACAATTGCAATTTTTTCCAGTCACAGTTTCAGTATTTGGGACACATTATCTCCAAAGGAGTCATTGTAGATATGGAAAATATTAAAGTCACTATGGAATGACTAAATCCTTATAATGTGACAAAAGTCAGATCCTTGATGGGTCTAGTCAACTACTATTGGAGGTTTATTTAGAACTTCTCAAAGATTGGGCATCCAATGACAGCACTGCAAAGAAAGGAATTAAATTTTAGTGGACATCGAAATGTGAAGCCAACTTTGAGAAATTTAAATAATTTCTCACACATGCACCCATACTAAGGATATCAAATCTAGAGATTTTTTTTTGTGATACATATGAATGCCTGCAAGGAAGGGCTTAGTGGAATCCTTATGCATGAAGGGCAAGTTGTATTTTGTGAGTCAAGAAAGTTGAATGAGCATGAGAGAAACTATGTTACTCATGATTTAGAGTGAGAAAAAATAGTCCATGCACTAAAGATGTGGAGCAATTATCTCCTCGGAAGAAAATTTGTATGGATGTCAGATCATGGAGGGATGGGGTACTTGTTTGATCAACTCAAGCTGAATGTGAGACAGGCTAGATGGATACCCTTGATTAATGAGTTTGATTTTGAAATCAAATACATCAAGGGCAAGGAAAACAAGGTAGTTGATGCACTCAGTATAAGGCTACATGTATCTCACATAGCAGCTATAATTTCTCCTGAGATTAACATCCAAGAGAAATTTAAGGAGGTAGTACAACAACATGAGCACTATTAGTGAATCAAATAATACTTCCACTAAGAGCTTGAATGGGAATTGATAAACAAATACTCCCTTACAGAGGATGGACTATTGAAGTTTAAAGAAATATGGTATATAGATTGTATGGGTCACTAGAAGAAGCTCATTTATGATGAGTTTCATTAAATACTATATTATGGTCGATTGAGTTATCAGAAAATGATAACAACTATGAAAAATATGTATTATTGGGTAGTTAGGAAAAGGGATGTGGGTGAGCAAACTTATCAGTGCTTGGAATGCTAACAAGTCAACGTAGAGTGTAGACACCCAACAAGATTTCTACAACAAATCCCCATTCCTGAGTGGAGGTGGGAAGTTATTTCAATGGACTTCATCATGGTGCTACCGAGAAAAACTAGGCAACATGATGCCATAATGGTGGTGGTAGATAAGTTGAGCAAGGTAGCTCATTTAATAGCCATTAAATCCATTGATAATGCAAGTGATATTGCCCAGGTTTTTATAAAGGAAATTGTGATATTGCACAGTCTACCCAAGAAGATAATCTCAGATAGGGATGATAAGATCGCTTCTAAGTTTTGGAAGGTTCTTTTTGTTGTTTTTGGGATAGAGTTAGCCTTCAACACATCATAACATCCTTAGAAATATGGATAGACTGAAAGAATAAACATAGTGTCGGAAGACATGCTGAGAATGTATGTCATGTATCAACAAACGAGGTGGGAAGAATTCCCACCTTCAGTGGAGTTCACCTATAACAATGGGTAACAAGAGTCATTGAGAATGAGTCCCTTTGAGGAGTTTTATTGTTGGAAGTGTAACATAAATATCAATTCGAATGATCTTGTGAACAAAGCATATTGAGCTATATTGTAACAACCCCTAGTTGATTTTCCATGTAAATAAAATAAGACCAAGGTCATGGGACATGTATTCCAAGCTGAATGTTGGGAAAAACACTTTAGTGGGCATCACTTGTGATTAATTAATGGTTATGGAAATTGGCAAAGGAAAAGAGGCATAATTAGCATTTATTTATGAAAATAAAGGAAAATAGTAGAAAAGGGAGATGAAGAGATACATATTTGCATGCAAGGAAATTAGAGGGAAAATGAAGGAAATAGAGGCATCAATGATAAAAAGGCTTTAGAGAAATAGTTGCTAGCCTTTGGACAGTTTTGAGTTGAGCTCTCCTTTCATTCTCTCATGCTCTTGTACACTTCGAAAATTCTTGGAGCATGCTTGGAGCACGGTAGTATTCACTTGGATTTTGAGAAAGAAGGTAAAGCAAAGTAGGGAGAGTAAGTAGACAATTGGATCAACAACTACAATTGGATTTCTTTGCAGGTAACAGGTTGCATGTTTGATTTCCTTGCTCATTTATGGATGCATGGTATATGCATGTGATTCTTTGGTTATGTGTTTTCATTGGCATGGAGAGTTTCCTGGATTGACAGTGGTTTCAATCTTATCCCGCCATTTCCTGGACAACCATGGTGTTGTGGGTTTTCCACTTGTTTTTTCTGATTGATGCTCAGGTTCCCAGTGATTGTGGGTTGGAACAAATGCTCTGGAAGCCCTGGAACGATTTGGGTTGAGTTACTAGTTCCTGAAGCCATAGGTTGGGACAAATGCTCTAGAGCCCTAGGTGGGTTGAGTTAATAGTCCCTGAAGCCGCAGATGAAACAAATGATTTGGAGCCCTGGAAGGATGTGAGTTGAGTTATTAGTTTCTAGAGCCCTGAATAGCTTGGGTAAAGACCAATCTGGTTGATGTTAGTGATTTCCGGACCATAGAGGTGGAATCACAGTGGTAGAGGGTTGAGGCGGTTTGGCCTCTGGAAGTCCTAGTTGGTTTTGTCTTGGTTTATTCGATGAGATCCCACATTCATGCTTGGAATATGGTGTAGACTTGATTTTCTGGAAGAGATATTTGGTTCAGCCCAATCTATGGTTGGGTGCTACAAGCAAGTCCGTGACTTAGTTGGCATTTTCATATGTTAATAAGAGTTATTTTCCTAGTGCGATCTATCAGCACTTGCACTAGTTATGTTGTTGATATTATGGTTGATTTTCCATGGTTTCTATTTTGGTTATTTGCTAGTTATATATTGGTTATATGAGGTAATCTATATATTACTTTTGACATGTTTTGATAATTTATTGAATGGTTGATGAATGCATCGGCTAACAAGTGTTATTGCAAATAGATAGAGAGGGCTTAGAGACTTCTTGGTGATTATTAGATGAAGATTATCAGTTTATGATCATATATGCATTCATGACCACTAGCTTACATGTTTTCCATTTGTTTGACGAAATGTATGTTATGGATCAGACAATCAAGGTGAAGTTCTTTCTTCAAGTTTGAATGTTTAGCATTGTCGTCATGTTAATTATGATTCTGGAAAGTTACAGGCAGTTTTAGGCAGTGGTATGGAGGAAAAAGTGGCTCAGATCTCAATACTGTTGGCACTAAACTAGGGATTTTAGGTCATAACCGCATGGAAGAAGGCTTGTGCATGTGGTTGGGGCCTCATAATTGCACTCTAGCCTTGTTGTGCACATGGTTGGGGTGCTAGGTTAGAGAAAAAGGTTGCAACTCAGGGATTTATCACCTAGGGTGGTTATTCAACTCCTGAGTGATCTGCAGTCTTTGTATGATGTTAGTAAGTGTTCAGTTGTAGACTCCACTTCCTTAACTAGAACTTGGAGGTCATGTCATGTCATTGTGACACTCATCTCATGTTTACCATGGCGAACTTCTGAATGTGCGTAAATGTGGGAGGGGGTAGTTACACATATATGATGAAGGAAATGGAACATGAAGAAATTGTTATCATGAAACAATTGAAGATAGCTTAGGATAGGTAGAAGAACTATGCAAATTGATAGAGGATGCATAAATAATTTCAAATGGGAGAAAATGTTTACCTTTGCATCGAACAAAGGAAAATTTCATTAAAGGTTGGGTCTTGTGCCAAGTTGGAACTATGGTTTTGTGGGCCATTTCTAATTTTAGAAAGAGTAGAGTTGATGGTTGTAACAACCCTAGTGAAAATTCCATGTAATAAAAGTAAAAACAATAACCATGGATGACTGGGACACTTATTCCAAGCTGAATGTTGGGCAAGACATCCTAGGGGGTGTTCATTTGGTTGTTTATGGCTAAGGAAATTGGAAAAGGCATTGACTAAGCCTTTGGAAAGGCAAAATAACATTTTGGCACAATTAGTTATGAAAATAATGGAAATTAGGAGAAAAAGGAGGTGAAATGTCATAGGTTGCATGCGAGGAGGAAAAAGAAGGAAAATAATGGAAAATGAAGAAAATAGAGGCCTCATTCATAAAAATACTTATAAGGATCAGTTGGTAACCTTTTGTCAGTTTAGCTTTGGAGCTCTTTCATTGTTCTCTCTCTCTCTCATACTCTTGAACACTTAGATTTTTCTTGGAGCACTTTGGCATTGGAGCAAGAAAGGCAAGAAGGCAAGAGGAAGAAAAGATCAAGCAGGGAAAGGAAGGATCAAGGAGCTATATTGGGCTTCATTGCAGGTATTGACTTGCATGTGTATTTTCCTTGCTAGATTTGGCATGCACGAGATTTCATGTGTTTCTTTTTTACCATGGAATGGGTTTTGTCAAGTGTGACAGTATTTTCAACCTAACCTTGCCATTTCCTTATAGCTTTGATGAGATGGGTTCTCTCATGTGGTTTATGTGGGATGGTCGGATTGAATTCGAAGCTGAGTGGGGTGGCTCTCTGAATTGAAAAACACATGGTGGTAGTAGTCCCTGAGCTAGACTGAGAATTCACAAAGCCACTGGCCTAGTAACCCTTGAATCGGACTATGGGTTGCGATAAAGCCAGATTGTGTGCCTCGGTGGGCCTAGGAATCCTTGCCCATGAATGGCGAGATATACGGTAAAGAAAAGAAGTGGATTTTCTCTCTGTTGGGCCTAGTGATTTTGGGATGGAATGCACGTAAAGCTTTAAGAGTATGTCTCGGTGTAGGACCTAGTGATCCCTAGATCAGACTATGGATGCACAGTAAAACCTAAGAGACTATGAGGCACTCAAATTCCTCACAGTGTAGATGGAGAACTTAAGTGGCATCCACATTGATTGGTGTTTCTTATGTGTTCTATGAGCCCCAAATTCATGCTTGGAATATGTCACGGGGGTGATTGGCTGGAGAGATACTTGGCTCAACAAATCTATGGTTGGGTGGAACGTGGTAGTCCCATCTCCGGTCGATTCATTTCATCAATTAATGAGAAATTCATTCCCTTGATTTTCATGTGTAAATGCACTGGTGTATATATGGATTTTGATGGATGATATGCTTATTGTAATTATGTTTCTATTATGTTGGTTATATAATCATTTTATGGCAGCAATTATGTTTGGCTCTCAACATGTTTTTACTTGTATTTGAATGGATATTGTATCTATGTCCTAATAACTGATAAGGCAACAAATGACATGAGGAAACAATGGTTCATGGCGATTCTCAGATAAGTAAGAGATCCATACACTTAACTATGTTATTTACACCTGTAGGTTACATGTCGATGATATGTTTGATGAAATGCTTGTCATGGCTAGTAGGGGTCTGGTTAAGGCCTTGATCAACTATTTACTTTTGCATCATTGTATCCCTGTACTTTACTTCATTTTATGATTTCATTCCATTCTGGGCAGTGGCCTGGGCTCTAGGCTTGAAAAAGTGGCTCAACTCCTGGAGTTGCTAGCACAAAATTGGCAAGTTTCATCCACAATCGCTGGCATGCAGGCCTATGAGAGTGACTTTAGGTCTCTAGTTGCTCCCTTTCCCATATCATGAGAGCAACTGAGCCTTAAATTATCCATAAAAACAGTGTGACACAGGGACAGGCTGTCTGAGTGGCTGAATTGTCTCCTAAGGGTTCTTTTGATGATGTTGGATGGTTTTGTGTGATGTTCCGTCGATTCCACTTCCTTAAGGTTACCTAGGAGGTCGAATCTGATCATAGTGGCCTCTCATCTCATGCTTACCCCAGTTGGCGTGGTTACTTGGATGGATGTGGGAGGAGGGTGTTACAATGGCCTACAAATTGGCCTTACCACCCACAGTGATGCTCATGATGTTTTCCATATCTTCTTGCTCAAAAAGTATGTACGTGATGCCAATCATTGTTGTTGATCGATATGTAGTATAGGTGGAATTAGGGGGAGAATTCCAGCTAGAGCCACTATGCATTCTGGACTGAAGGAAGATCACGCTCAAGAATTGAGTAATCTAGTAGGTCAAGGTGCAGTGGAGGCACTTTGGACTAGATGAAGCCACCTAGGAGATGGATGAACAAATTAGGGTATCATAAATAGTTGTGTACATAAATCTCATTCTGAATGTAGTATTGGGCATAGGATACTATTGAGTCTGGTGTCCAGTAAATAACATTGTGAAATTTTGTGCTCGACATAGAGTATAGTTGGAATTGCGTTTGGTATAAATCATCGAGGACAATGTTCATCTAGTGGGTGTGATATGTAAACTGTTGTGGATATTCCACTGGATAGTTTGTCTTAATAGATCTAATAAAATTATATTTAAAATTTCAAGATCTACACTATTACAATTTTATTTCTCTTTAGATTTATAAATCTATAGATTATTGTTAATAACATATGCATGCAATTTAAAATTATTCAGAAAATATAGAGTAGTGAAATAAAATTTCACACACTCATTTGACGTAAGATATGACTTGGGAAACCTTTTCAGGAGAAAATATTGCTGGAAGGTAAGGTTATTCTACCCTCTTTATCTGAATAGAAAATGTCTACGAGTAAAAAGAACTATGGCCCATGGTTTTTGGATTACTACAGTGTAAAAATATTCTCTATGTGCTCTATCTCCTATCCCTCTCAGCTATTTTTTGCTCAACTATGGCACAAATGCACTTGAAATAATAAAACCCCCTTTCCTCCTAGTAGTTTGGTTATAACACCTCCCAATAACCTACTAGTGGTTAGGTTTATTTACCTCAACTCTTAACTATAATTACATTATAGACTCTCCTAGAGTTTGATTCATCATAATCAGGTGGCTAGCCCCTTTTCCAGGAATTATGGGGGTCATGTGGCATCTGTTGGCATTATGATGTATGTGTTGTACTTGATGGAAACCCACTTGTAACAGAACAACTCACTTGTATATGGTAACTAGATGAATCTACAGAAGAGATATTAGATGTGATAGAATGCATGACAGTAGTGTTTACAGATGTGATGAAATGTAGGGCAGCTTCAAGGAATTAGTTTAGAAGGAAACTCACTCAGATGAAAGATCATAGTATAGCAGGTAAACAACAAAGAATGGCAGATCAGTCTTCACAGAATGAAGAAAGAGAGGTATATGCAGGTTCACCATTGACCAAGCTATGTATACACGCAGTTTCACTGTATACAAGTCACGTATATGTACACACGCACTTTCATAGAAGGAAAAGCGCGTATACCTTGGAAACTAAATTTTTGGTCTAAAGTATTTGGTTCATGGTATTTTGATCCATGGTATTGGTCCAAGGTATCTGGTTCGAGGTATTGACCCTAGGTATTTGGTCCAAGGTATTGGTCCTAAGTGGTTTTGGTCCATGGTATTGAGAAAGGCCTAAAACTATAAAAGGAGGAGAAGATCATTAGGCCAAGGTGTGCAAGTATCGAATATTTGATGAAGTGTGAGATCTAATATGCAAGTTATTAGCTTATGGTGCTGTGCTCGATCTAAACCAAGGATGAACCTTAGCGTTTGATGAAGGATAATATCTAATGATGTATTAGGATCTTAAGGCTTGAAGTGAATTATCTTTATGTGGTTTGATCATGTATCTGAATAATTGGCGCATGTTGTAGTCTGTAAATATGATGATCTGGGTATGACTGAAGTCTGGAATAGTTGTAATGTTTAAATCATCATTTATAGATCTGTATGCAGGTTCACTTTAGAAAAGGAGCATATACACACTGGTTCTGCATATCAAAGCAACGTATACATCATAAATTTGATTTGTAGATCTGTACGCTGGTTCGCTTTGAGGAAAGTGTGTATGCATGCAGGTTTGACACATGGAAGTAGCATATACCTTATAAAATATGTTTTAGTTGCTTATGTTCGTTGTTGCAGCGTTATGGGTTCTGGTTACTGTATTCTGGTGACAACATTCTTAATGATCAAATTGATGGGTTGTCAAAGTGATTGATTGATTCGGTTGTGGTTGGTTCACAAGGAGATTGGTTGATGCAGATATATTTGATGATTGAATGATGT
Source organism: Pinus tabuliformis (assembly GCA_031772625.1). NCBI lineage: Eukaryota > Viridiplantae > Streptophyta > Pinopsida > Pinales > Pinaceae > Pinus > Pinus tabuliformis. Next base: position 1,235,747,778 of record CM062805.1, on the reverse strand, counting down.
TGTTGATGGATCCAGTTTGAAAATTTATGAAAGGTGGTCCCTGGTAGAAAAGAGAAGGTTGTAGCCTTTTGTAGGCCGACACCTACGTACTAGTAAACATATTAGCTAGTACAAGAGCTAGGGGGTTGTAGTTCCCTGCCAGTAGAAGCTGGAGAACGAGAGAAGGTTGAAGCCTTCTGCAGGTAGAAGCCTGCGCACTGGTATAAGATTGCACTAGTACAAAATTGTAAACATAATTTTCTTATTATTAAAAGAAGACAGAGACGACAGCAGTAGGTGGTTTTTAACCACATTGGGTTTCCACCTTATATCTTGGTGTTCTTGTGTGTTGCTTATGTGTGATGCTTTATTCTTCATTTACTGCACTTTCTAATGAATCCCTGATATTATAATTAAAGTTCAATACATGATAATTTGGGTAAATCTAAAGATCTCTGCATATACGCTGGTTGCATTAAGTACAGTTGCATATGCATGCTAGTTCACTGAGTTGAAGTAGTGTATACAAATCATTTTTTGAAAATTAAATTATTGATCTGATAATACTGATTCACCCCCCCTCTCAGTATTATTTCCAATAATTGGTATCAGAGCAGGTCCTTTCAGAAGAAGCTTGATCGCTTGAAGGAAGATCCATCATCATGAGTAATCAAGAAAGCAGGGGATCCATCAGACCGCTAATCTTTGATGGGAGAAACTTTGTTTATTGGAAGGTAAGAACCACAACCTATCTTCAATCACTTGGAACAAATGTAGGGGAAATCGTGGAAGGAGGATATACATTTCCATCAACAATTACTATAGATATAGTAGGTAAAAAGCAATATGAAACCAATGCCAAGGCGGTCAATACATTATTGGGAAGTCTATCACAATCATAGTTTGTCAAAGTTATGCAACTCAAATCAGCCAAAGAAATATGGGACAAAATCGTTCTAAGCTACAAAGGAGACTCTCAGGTAAAACGTGCTAAACTGCAAACTCTCAGAATTCAATATGAAACTCTCAATATGCACAATGATGAAAGTATAGCTAGTTACTTCTTACATGTAGATGAGGTTGTTAATTGCATGAAGAATTTGGGTGAAGAGATAACAGAAGTTACCTTAGTTGAAAAAGTTTTAAGATCCTTATCTGCTAAATTTGAATCAAAAGTATCTGCCATAGAAGAAAAGCAGGATCTACAGACTATTACTATGACACAGCTTCACGAAATCTTAACTACCTCTGAAATGAGAAAAGGAGGTCCATCAGATATGAGAGAAGCTGCATTTAAAGCTTCAACAAAAGGAAAAGAAGAACTCAATGAATCATGACATAATTAAGAAGAAGAAGAGGAAGTAAATTTTGTCAAGAAGCTTCAAGGAGGTTCTGGAAGATTCAGAGGTAAACTACCTTTCAAACGTTTTGCCTGTGGTAGAGTCGGTCATTATGCTGCCAAATGTCCTCATAAAGATAAAAATGATAAAGGAAAGGAATCTGAAAAATGGAATAGAAACCAAAGTGTAAGTAAAAAGAGCTACTATACTCATGAAGATAACGATGGTTTATTAAATAGTGATGAAGATGAAAATAATAATGACTATAGACTTCTGATGGCTTATGAAGATGATGATTTCTTGGATGCTTTAGATGAAGATGACCTTTATGAAGAAATCTCTAAACTCAAAATCTGTTTAGAAGAAAAGAATATGATTATACATACCTTGACATACCAACTTGCTGAAAGAGAAAAACACAATGAAAAACTAGAATGTGAAATTGTGGGTCTAAGAAAGGATCTTGAGGAAACAAAAGCTCTCAATCTTAGATTTGCTAAAGGATTAGAAACCTTAAATGAAATTATCAAAGTGCAGCGTTCTCCTCTGATAAAGACATGTCTTGGATATACTGAAGAAACATCTCAATCACAGAAGCTGTCAACCTCCACTAAAAGCTATCTTGATGCAACAAAGAGCAGTGGACAATTTGACAATCATCAGCAAAGGCATAAAGTAGATCACCAGGTAAATCAAGCTCAATTTACTTCAAGGATGAACAAAAGCCACAACCAACCTCAGGTAAATCGTACTCAATTTTCTTCAAAGATGAATATCAATAGAAACTACAATCACCAGGTCAGTAGATTCGATAATCACAAAAACTTCTTTAATGGTCAATGTTTCTCATGTCATAATTTTGGACACAAAACTGCTAAATAAGTTGCTTACAAAACCATCATGACTAGAGAAGCACGAAATCAAAGGAATGTGATAGGGATCAAGAAAAGTTCCTATAATAACTTTTCTCTTCTTGAAAATGAAATAGAATGCTCAATTTGTAACAACTTTGGCCATGAAGAATCTGAATGCAGGAGTAAATTTCGGCAAATATCTCAAAAGGAGCAAACTCCATTAAATCCAAAAATATGGAGAAAGAAAGAACTGCAAATAGAAAGATGTGGTATAGCCTTGTATGCAGAAGGACAAGAAAACCAGTGGTACATCGACAGTGGATGCTCAAAACACATGACAGGTGACAAAGAAAAACTACACTCATATAATGCCTTAGAAAAGGAAAAGAGTGTTTCATTTGGAAACAACACTCCTACTATCATAAAAGGTAAAGGCTCTGTTTTCTTGAAAGAAAAAGTTAAAGCTGGGAATGTTATGTATGTTGATGGCTTAAAGCATAACCTGTTGAGTGTGAGTCAAATGTGTGATCAAGGAAATGAAGTAGTGTTTCGATCAAATGGATGTGTTGTTCGTGAGCTTGATACAGGAGAAACCGTGATCAAAGGTACAAGAACTCCAAACAACCTATACATACTCAAGGGAGGACAACAACAATGCTATCTAAGAAAAAATGATGAAAACTGGCTATGGCACAAAAGATTGGGACATCTAAGCTTTTCTCAAATAAGAAAAGCATGTAGATTCCAGGCTGTTCGTGATCTTCTAGATATCAACATTCCTGAAAATACTATATGCAAATCATGTCAATTCAGTAAGCAAACCAGATCTCACTTCATCGAAAAGGAAGGGTCAGCTAGTAAGCCTCTTGAACTTGTTCATACTGATTTATGTGGACCATCAAGGAAAAAGTCACCTCGTGGAGAAGAATACTTTATATTGTTCATTGATGATTTTTCCAGAATGTGCTGGGTACAGGTCTTCTAAAGCATAAAGATGAAGCATTTGAAAAGTTCAAAGCCTTCAAAGGTTTGGTTGAAAATGAATCAGATCGTAAAATCAAATGCCTCAGATCTGATCGACGAGGGGAATTTACCTTGGATGAATTCTTTGACTTTTGTGAACAACATGGAATAAAAAGGCAGTTCTCCACTAGAAGGACTCCTCAACAAAATGGAGTGGTAGAAAGGATGAACAGAACTGTTCAACAAATGGCTCGTGCTATGCTAGATAAATTTGGAACTCCTGCAACCTTCTGGGCTGAAGCTGCATTTGCTGCCGTTACTATTCTTAACCAAGCAAATGTTCGGGTAAACAACACTCAAACTCCACATGAACTTTGGTATGGTAAGACTCCTACTGTAAAATACTTCAAAGTTTTTGGAAGCAAATGTTACATCAAAAGGACTGATGAAAAACTTGGTAAGTTTTAACCCAGAGCAGATGAAGATTTTCTTCTTGGCTACTCTTCCCGAAGTAAAGGATATAAATGTTATAATAAAAGACTTGGGAAAATTATTGAAAGTATTGATTTTGTGGTTGATGAAACATGCAAAAATCCAAAACAGATAAAAATCGAAGATTATGACAATGAAGAAGATGAGGATCAATTTCCCTCATCAAATCACACTGATTCTGAAGAAGAAACCAATGAAGCACCAGAAGAAGAGATAACGGTAGAAGAAAAGACTCCGTCCAAGTACGTTCAGAAAAATCATCCAGAAACTCAAATTTTAGGGAAATAGGGGAAGGTTTGCAGACAAGAAGAACTATTACAGAAGCCTCAAGCTATCTAGCATTACTATCTTCCACTGAACCTCAAAATGTAAATGAAGCATGCAAAGATGAATGTTGGGTCAAGGCCATGAATGAAGAACTTGAGCAAATTGAAAATAATAATACTTGGGAATTAGTTCTTAGACCTCATGATAAGAATATCATAGGAACCAAATGGATATTCAAAAACAAGTTGAATGAAAATGGAGAAGTTATCAGAAACAAAGCCAGACTCGTTTTCAAAGGATATGCTCAACAAGAAGGTATAGATTTTGAAGAAACTTTTGCACCTGTTGCTAGACTTGAAGCCATAAGAATGTTTCTTGCTCTTTCTAGTTTTCAGAAATTCAAAGTATACCAAATGGATGTAAAATCTGCCTTTCTTAATGGAGACTTAGAAGAAGAAGTCTATATTGAACAACCAGAAGGATTCATTCTTGGAAATGATGCAAAACTTGTATGCAAACTCAGAAAATCTCTCTATGGTCTAAAACAGGCTCCAAGGGCATGGTATTACCGTCTTGACAAATATCTCCACCAACAGGGTTTTTCAAAGGGGTCAGCAGATAGCAATCTATATACAAAGATGGACATTGATAAATTGCTAATAATTTTTGTGTATGTTGATGATATCATTTTTGGTAGCAATGAAGAATCCATGAGTCAGAATTTTGCCTCAGTAATGCAACAAGAATTTGAAATGTCCTTGCTTGGTGAGCTTACCTATTTTCTTGGTCTACAAGTTCAACAAAATAAAGATGGTATTTTTCTCTCACAAACCAAATATCTCAAACAGATCCTGAAAAAGTATGGCATGGAAGATTCTAAACTAGTATGTACCCCAATGGTAACAGGATGTAGTCTTAGCTCAAATGATGAATCCGCTGTAGTGCATCAACCAACTTACAGATCCATGATTGGCATTCTGCTTTATCTAACAGGTACACGACCAAACATCATGCATGCAGTGGGAATAGTTGGAAGATTCCAAGCAAATCCTAAGGAAACACACCTTTAGGCAGTCAAAAGGATTTTCAAATATCTTCAAGGAACACAGAACTTTGGTTTATGGTATCTAAGAGATACAGATCTTACACTTCATGCATATATAGATGCAGATTGGGCAGGAAGTGTTGATGACAGAAAAAGCACTAGTGGTGGTGCATTCTATATGGGTTCTAGGTTAGTGTCTTGGTTCAGCAAGAAACAAAGTTCAATTGCATTATCTACAGCGAAAGCAGAATATGTCGCTGCTGTATCTTGCTGCACACAACTACTTTGGATGATGAAAACCTTGCAAGACATTCAGATCACATGTACTCCACCCATCTCCATTTTATGTGATAATACAAGTGCCATCAGTATTTCAAAGAATCCAGTCATGCACTCCAAGACCAAGCACATACCCATCAAATATCATTTTCTACGTGAACAAGTGCTTGAACAAAAGGTCAAACTGGAGTATGTTCCCTCCAAAGAACATGTTGCTGATATATTCACTAAACCACTGCCCAGAGAGACATTTGAATATCTCAGACAAAAGCTGGGAGTAGTTGCTGCATCATCCTGCTGTTAAATCCTATTTTCTTCAAAGAAAGGTGGTTATACGCGAGTTTCATAAAGCGTAGTTGCATACATATGCAAGTTTCTGTGGGCACAGTCGCGTATATGTTGGTTTGAAGGAAAGCAGTGGGCCAGACTCAGAAAAAAAGGGTCTGCTATGGTTCTATCAATTATCTACTCTGTTTGATGATGGTTTCACTTTGCTGATAACATGTGGAAATATATTGGTTCTCATAAAGTTGTTGATAACTTGATGTATATCTAATTGATGATGATGCTTTGATATCTCTTACTGACATATGCAATGATCAAATCTGACAGTGAACAAGTGGAACAGGTTCAGGGGGAGAACATGGTTGATGATAGTTTGGGAACTAATGATGGACATATATAGGTTGTTGGTCTGGATGCTGATTGACAGATTCTTGCTGATGACTATCATGGTCTTGTTTAAGATATTTGGTCTCTGTTATATATGTCATGTACATCTTTTAATGTAAAGGTCATGAAAAGACCTAATTTGTAACCCCACTATGCATGGGATGGATGATGTAATGTTTTTTTTTTGACATGTATAAACAATTGGTATATCCCCACTTGGTTGGGTGGATGAGTCAAATTTGGTATATCCCCACTTGGTTGGGAGATGGATGTATGTATGAGTCATTGGTGATAGGAAGGTCATTTGTGATGTATGTATAGAGTCATGTTCTTCTTTTAGAACATATTTTTGTAGACTTTGCTTATGCTCAGGGGGAGCATGGACTCGATCATGGGAGCTCAATCAGCACACTTCAGCATATCGGAGAATTCACCATGCACTCAGGGGGATCATGACCCTTTGCCCTTGATGTTAAAGAAGAAGAGTGACTTGGTGTGGTTGTTGTTGCCATCAAGTCCAAAGGGGGAGATTGTCGGCATTATGATGTATGTGTTGTACTTGATGGAAACCCACTTGTAGTAGAAAAACTCACTTGTATATGGTAACTAGATGAATCTACAGAAGAGATATCAGATGTGACAGAATGCATGACAGTAGTGTTTACAGATGTGATGAAATGCAGGGAAACTTCAAGGAATCAGTTCAGAAGGCAACTCACTTAGATTAAAGATCACAGTATAGCAAGTAAACAACAAAAAATGGCAAATCAGTCTTCACAAAATGAAGAAAGAGAGGTATACACAGGTTCACCATTGACCAAGCTGCATATACACACAGTTTCACTGTATACAAGTCGCGTATACGTACACAAGCATTTTCACAGAAGGAAAAGCACATATACCTTAGAAAACTAAATTTTTGGTCCAAAGTATTTGGTCCATGGTATTTTGATCCATAGTATTGGTCTAAGGTATTTGGTTCGAGGTTTTGACCCTAGGTATTTGGTCCAAGGTATTGGTCCTAAGGCTAAAACTATAAAAGGAGGAGAATATCATTAGGCCAAGGTGTGCAAGTATCGAATATCTGATGAAGTGTGAGATCTAATATGCAGCTTATTAGCTTATGGTGCCGTGCTTGATCTGAACCAAGGATGAACCTTAGCGTTTGATGAAGGATAAGATCTAATGATGTATTAGGATCTTAAGGTTTGAAGTGAATTATCTTTATGTGGTTTGATCATGTATCTGAATAACTGGCGCATGTTGTAGTTTGTAAATATGATGATCTGGGTATGACTGAAGTCTAGAATAGTTGTAATGTTTAAATCATCATTTACAGATCTGTACGTAGGTTCACTTTAGAAAAGGAGCATATACATGCTAGTTCTGCATATCAAAGCAGCGTATACATCATAAATTTGATTTGCAGATTTGTATGCTGGTTTGCTTTGAGGAAAGCGCGTATGCACGTAGGTTCGACACATGGAAGTAGCGTATACCTTATAAAATATGTTTTAGTTACTTCTATTTGTTGTTGCAGTGTTCTGGGTTCTGGTTACTGTATTATGGTGACACCATTCTGAATGATCAGATTGATGGGTTGTCAAAGTGATTGATTGATTCGGTTGTGGTTGGCTCACAAGAAGATTGGTTGATGTAGATATATTTGATGATTGAATGATGTTTTTGATGGATCCAGTCTAAAAATTTATGAAATGTGGTCCCTGATAGAAAAGAGAAGGTTGTAGCCTTTTGTAGGCCGGCACCTACGTACTAGTAAACATATCAGCTAGTACAAGAGCTAGGGGGTTGTAGCTCCCTTCCAGTAGAAGCTGGAGAACAAGAGAAGGTTGTAGCCTTCTGCAGGTAGAAGCCTGTGTACTGGTATAAGACTGCACCAGTACAAAAATTGTAAACATAATTTTCTTATTATTAAAAGAAGACAGAGACGACAGCAGTAGGTGGTTTTTACCCACATTGGGTTTCCACCTTATATCTTGGTGTTCTTGTGTGTTGCTTATGTGTGATGCTTTATTCTGCTTTTACTGCACTGTCTAATGAATTCATGATATACTAATTAAAGTTCAATACATGATAATTTGGGTAAATCTAAAGATCTCTGCATATACGCTGGTTGCATTAAGTATAGTTGCATATACACGCTAGTTCACTGAGCTGAAGTAGCATATACAAATCAGTTTTTGAAAATTAAATTATTGATCTGAAAATACTGATTCATCCACCCTCTCACTATTATTTCCAACAACGTCCTCTTGAATTATGGTAGTGAAAATAGGAAGGTCAACTTCTAAGTGGCCTAACTTTCGTATACAGACTCTGATTATCGCAATTATTGTGTCGTTAGAAAGGTGTGTATGTGTGGAGTAGGAGGAAAAGGTAATATGCTAAATTGGAAAAGTTTTACCCCCTAAAATTTTTGTTTGATGTCTCAAAATTCTCTCAAAAAGTTTCAGACTCTAATTTGCCAAACTAGTTCCCGCCAATGAAATGGGTCTGGTGAGTGAATTCCTTCACTTTTTCCACTTTGAGAACATCGATATGGATGCCAAACAATATAATGATCTAACACAGATCACATCTCCCCATTTAAGGAGGCTTTTGGTCCCCAAAAGCTTATAATGAATGAGGAGAGGAAAACTTTCCTCCACCTTCTCTTGGGTGTACCATTTAGCTTTGCTTGGAAGTTGTCCTTTCAACCCAATCTGCCAAAGGTTATGTTGCCCCTGTATTATAGTTCTATACCTCTTCTGCAAAATTGCATCATATGTTAATTATGCCTAAGTGTTCGGTGCTAAATCCTCCATAGGAGGTAGGACTTGTTCCTATTCCTGATCTAGCATGGAAGGCTCATAGAGCTTCATATTCTCTACATTCACAACTGAGTAAATGCGGATATATGGTGATAAATTGAGTTGATAGGAATTATCAACAACCTTTTCTATTATCTCGAATGGACCATATCGTAGAGCCTTGATTTTCTTACCAGGGACCTATAGCCTCTCCTTGTTCAACTATAACCATACTCCTCCCATCTTGAACGATTTCTCTATTCTATGTTGATCATGCCTAGCTTTATATTTTTCCTGTGACTTTTGTAGTGTCTCTTTTACCTATATATGGATCTAACTGATATTATCTATAAAATTTTTAGCCATCAAGGCGTATCCTATAATATCATCCCTCACTCCTCCTTGATTCTCACATGCAATCTCCAAAGTTGATGGTGGAAAATATCCAAAACAAGTTTCAAATGGGGACTTTCCAAAAGAAGTGTTAACTGCTTTGTTGTAAAAATGTTATATATAGACCATATTTTCATCCCAAGTCTTTAGATGCTTTGGTTGTATCCCCTCAAAATCTGCCCCAAAGTCTTATTGGTTACTTCTGTCTACCTATTTGTTTGTGGATGGAATGTTGTAGATCTCTTCAACTTTCTATCCATATTGTCTCGCAAAGTAGTCCAGAATGCACTAAGAAATCTTGTGTCCCTTTCTAAAGTGATGCTTCTTGGTATCCCAAAGTGCACCTAGACTTGTCCAATAAACAATTTTGTTACTTGTTGCTCACTGATGGTCTTTTTACAGGGCATCAAAACACACATGTTGTTGAACCTGTCAACTACCGCGAACAAGTAGTCATGCCCCTTCTTGGTTGTTGGTAAACCTCCATTGAAATGCTCTTCGAAGTACAATTGGGTACAAGTAAGGGATGGTATAGACCTTTTTTTCTTGTTGTTAGGCTTACTGGCATAACAAATCATGCATCATCTTATGAACCTAGCTACTTTTTCTTGCATCTTGGGCCAATACAAATACCTCTGCAAGTTGGCCATGATCTGCCCTACACCAAAGTGTCTTGCAACCTTTGAGGTGTGAGCCTCTCTATTAAACTACAATCACTCACATTTAGGATCACATAGCTTATCCATACTATAGAGTAACCCATCCTAGATATGGTAATCAATGGTGATGTTGCCATCATGCACATGACTTTGACTATGCATCTGTTGAAACACCTCCTTGAAACCTTCATATTCTAAATATGCCTCTCTATATGCATCATGGGTGAATGGATCCATGTGCATAAGAGTCCCCAAAGTTGTGATATTTGATATCGGTGGCCTTGAGAGTATGTCAACCAACTTGTTTGTGATTCCCTTCTTGTACTTGATCACCAAATAAAACTATCGTAGAAACCCCATCCACTTGTAATGCATGGTCTGTTGTAGGTTACTCTGGGTCTGCAGTTATTGTAGCAACCGGTGATATATGTGAATTAGTGTCTCCTTTATCCTCAGATAGTGCTTCCAATTCTTCAAAACTTGCACCTAGGCATATATCCCCTTGTTGTAGGTAGGTTAGTTAAGAATTGACTCCACTTCAAAGGGTTGCTACAAGTTAAGTAATGCCAGAACTGGTGCTTGACTTATATTCTTCTTTAGCTCCTCAAAGGCCCTATGTTAACCCTTTCCCCACTGGAAAATATTGCCACCTACTGTTATAGTGTGGAGTGACATTACTACCACTAAAAACGAGGCTATGAATTTCCTCAAGTACTATGTTGCCCCAATGAAACTATTGACCTCAGAAACATTAGTAGGCACTGACCATTTCATGATGGCCTCCATCTTAACAGGATCTATCTTCAGCTCAAATTCACCTATCACATACCCCAAATTCACCAAAGATTGTTGTGAAAGCTCACACTTCTTAAGATTTGATAGCATTTGGGTGATTCTTTAAGGTATCCAACACCTGTGTTAAATATGCGATATGCTCCTCCCAGGTAGCACTGTATACCAATATATCATCCAAATAGAAAACAACAAGTGAATCTATAAAATGGCCCAATACATCATTCATTAATCTCATAAATTTAGTTGGTGCATTGGATAAGCCAAATGGCATGACACACCACTCATACAAACCTTGCCTAGTTTTGAAGGTGATCTTCCAAGTATCTTCTTCTCCGAATTGGACCTAGTAATAACCGGAATTTATGTCTATCTTGGTGAAGTATTTTTCTTGCTACAGCTAAGCTAGTAGATCATTTACCATGGTTAGGGGGTTCCTGTTCTTGAGTGTGATTTCGTTCAATGCCCCATAATCTATACACATTTGCCAAGTCCCATCCTTATTTGGAACAATGATGATGTCTAGCCCACATGGTGATGTACTCGGTCGAATGACACCTTGTTCCAGTAGTTGTTGCAATTGTTTATTCACGTCACTTGCTTCTATAACATACTGGTTGTACAACCCAATGTTTGGCAATGGGGAGTCAGGAAATAGTTGGGTCTTGTGTTCCACTTCCCTCTTAGATGGGAACCATTTAGCCTCTCAGAACACATTCCCTATATGCTTGTAGCAAATCTTCCAATTTTTTTTGTTCTTAGTGTACCCCTCTAGTGTTGTCTTGCCTCTTATTGACTCTTCTATAGATTGGTTTTCTCTTATAAATAGTAAAACATACTTCTAACGAGAACTGATCAATTTCTTGGATTGGTTGGCACTTATCAACGAAATTTTCAACTTGCCTTTGTGCATGTTGATGTTAAACAATTTTCCATCCTTGACAAGCCGGTACTGGTTGGATCTCTGCATGAATATTACATCTCGCATGTACATGTAGGAATTCACAAACACGACTCCACATATATCAGGGGGAACCACATCTAGTTCTACTTCATCAATAAAATTAGCACTAATGACAAATCTAATTTTGCATTTATTTGTTACCTTTAGCTTTGCATCCTTATTTACCTATCCTAGTGGATATGGGCTTGGATGATCACAAAATTCCAATCCCAATTTATTGACTCCCTCTACTACAATGAGATTCACATGTGATCCTGAGTCAAGAAGAGAATCAATCTTTTTCTTCTTGACCTGTATCTTTATATTGAAGAGTTTGGTAATTTCTTTCTCTTCTTGTTGTTGAAGGCTACTCATATTCACTTCCTTCTTCACTGATGTATAGACAATATTCTCATCCATATTTGAGTTTCTTTCAACTTGGTTCCTCAAAATAGTAGCCACGATATTATTCTTCTTATTGTATTTATTTTTGTTCTTCAGGTTAAGCTCTAGATGCAACTTCCAACATTTCTCCTCTATATGGTTTCCAATATTGTAGTGGTTGTTAGGATCTTTAAATTGGTGTGTTGAGGCTTCCATGTTTTTATATTTTCTCCCTTTTTTCGTCTTCTTCCTCTCCCTAGAAGAGTCTTGGTTCTCTTGCTTCAATCAACTTTATTTCTTTTTCTTCAGGCCTTTGTTCTCTAGATATCGTGCCTATACACAAGCCTCGTCCATTGATCTGGGCTTGAACAACATCACTTGCTTTTGCAAATGGTTTTGTAGACCCCCCAAATATTTGAGGAGTATACCTGGGTTCTTTGGGGAGATACCTAGCATTATGGCCATCTTTCTGAACTCCATGGTATACTACTACATGCTTTTCCCCTGCTTTTATCTGAAGTAGTGCCACTGGATCCACTAGTTCTGTACATATCCAATATGGTAAAATGGTGATTTAATTATGGTTTTAAATTCTTCCCACTTAGTCACTAGAGGCTCTCCCTCCAACCTTAGGGTCTTTGTGTGGCTTTCACGGCAATTCAGGGCATGGCCCTATAATTTCAATCATGCAAATGAAATATTTTGTTCCTCCTTTATATGATGAACACTGAAATACACTTCTAGTTGTTGTAACGAGTGATTTAGCTCCAAAACATCGATCTCACCTTGGTACAACTTAATATCAACCTTCACTTTCATTTTTAATAGGGGCTGTGATTTATTCGTGGCACATGAACTAGTTTGATCTTTTTTGGGTCCTTTCTTCAACTAGTTCTCCATTTCTTCCTGGTCTCCTGATCTCCCCTCTGATTTTTCCTCTGCATTAGAACCCCCATCTTCTCTGAATATCCCAAGCTTATTGCTAAGGGCCATCATGAGGAGAATTGCATTATGATTTATATTCATGACCTGTTGTTCCAGCCCAAAAAACCTCTTTTGTATAGGATCACAAGGGTTATTCACAAATTCGTTAGCCATGATTAGTGTTTTATGATTTTTTGACGCAGTTGATATAAATCTCGTGCTAATATCCACAATATACCCAAAGAAACATGGCTCTGATACCAATATGATTTGTAAACTCTTGATAACTAGATCACAAAAATAGAAGAAAAGATAGATCCATGACTTGAAAATAAGCCTCTTCGAAGGGGCAAACTCCTTTTACATCACATAAATAAAAAATTCTTGGATGATTCAAATGCCAAGACCTCCTTGATATATATAGGAGCCTAATGGGTCAAAATATAATTAGGGCCAACATAACAATAATAATGTAAGGGTACAATAATAATAATAGTGGGTTGCTATGGGTCACAACAATAACAATATGGGGGCTACACTAGTATTATAAGGACCTAACACACCCCTTTCCTTCATAAAATTGTTGTCCTCAATGCTTGAGTAGTTATGGATGTTTCTGAATAAAATACTCATCCTCCCATGCAGAGTCTTCAACAGGTAAGTTCTTCCATTTAACAATAATCTCTAAAGTTGATCTATTTCTTGTTTCTGTGATTGCTTCATGATCCAACATAATTTTTCCTTCCTCATCAAGTCTAGCAATATAGATTGAATTGGAAGCTTGCCACCTATAACCTTCTTTAAACATGAAACATGGAAAACTGGGTGTATTTGAGAAGATGTAGGAAACTCCAATTTGTATGCTACATTACCAATATGTTGCAACACCTTGTAAGGGCCAAAGTGTTTGGCTGATAATTTATTATCCTTATTATCTTGCTTGAGGGACATTTGTTTGTATGGTTGTAGTCGTAAAAATACCCTATCACCCACATCATAACTTCTTTCACTGCGATATTAATTTTCATGTTGTTTCATTCGATTCTACACCAGAGTCAAGTTATCATTTAAAAGTTGGAGAACTTGTTATTGATGCTTGTGTTGAAAATAACAAGAAGAAATGTTAAAAATAACATCTAAAAATTCCAATTTAATTTCTCCTTGAATTAAATTGTAATTATGTTCTCATAGCAGCTTCTAATAGTTGACTTAGTTGGATTAGGAAATTCGAGTTGGAAGTTTATCTAGAGTCATGTAGAGTGATCCCTAAATTTTAGGGGCCCAGGTTGAGTTCCTTTGAAATCTAATTAGATAACTCAGTCTAACTGAGTTATATTCAGTTAAACTAGTTCTAACTGTTACAGGAACTAATAGAGGTCTAGTAGCGGAGTAGTGCACCAGTGCATCACGAGTACCACATCAGTTAACTGAATATTCACTCATAAATAACTCATGCATGTCAGTTCAGAGAAAGACCCAATTGAGATTAGAGTCCAGTGACAATGTACTATCAATTTTATAATTTTCCAAGTTGTATAGATGGTGTATTCAATCAGTAGAAGGCCTATGATGGATTGCACATTTATGGAGGGGGAATTTCCACATTAAATAGAGGCTAATTCTCTGAGGGAGTGTGCAAGGAATCATAAACTTGGAGGCTTGGAGTTTTGGCTAAGTATTGGCCAAAGGAAGTAAGTCAGGCAGAGGATAGAAAATAGTTGTGCAGGTTGAGCTTAAGGTTGAGCAGAGCATATTGTATTCATCCAGATTCTTTGACAAAGGACGCAAGGAAGTAGTGGCTTGGAAGGCTAGTAAATTGGCTAATTTTTGGCCAGAGTCAGCCTATGAAGCAAAGAGTTATGTTTTACTAGTGTAGGAATTGTTCATGACGAACAAGCATTGTATTTTATTCTCAGATCTTCTAGTTAATGCAATATAGATAGTTGGGGTTTTGAGTAGTTTCTTTCCCCAGAGAAATATTATGTTATGTGCCATTGATATTCTTTCTCTTTCTGATTATTGTTTTCATCAATCAAGTTTTGGCTTCCGCTGAAGAGTAGAGTAGATTATTGTCTTATGTTTTAGTATATCACATGAGCTGTTGAATCTACAAGTAAAAATTTACATGGTATCAGAGCTAGATTTGTAGAAATTTTATACATGGTATCGGAGCAGGAGTTTTTTGGGCGGCAAGTTTGCAAAGAAGAACTAATTTTTTTTGTGAAATAATTTAAAAAACAATTAGAAGATCTAGATTTCTTGTGAAAAATACCCAAATTCAAAAAACAAATCATCTGAATCGGAGTTTGGATGAGGGAGATCTCGTTGATTTAAAATGAACTCTTTTTTTTTTTTTTTGAAAATTTTGTGATAGCGGGATAGATGAAACATATTGGTGTGCGAGTCAAGAACTTGTATGCACTTGAGGTAGAAGATGCATGCAAAGCCTTGAGGAGCAAGGAAAAGGTTAAAGACTTGGTGGTTGAGAGGGAGAGTGAATTCCCTCTCAACATGCAGCCCTAGTAGAAGCCTCAAAAGCATCCTTAGAAAGTTGTGGAGTAGCCACAATTAGAGAAGTAGAGAGGAGACCGAGTGGAGACATCCACTCAAGTAGAGACCTCTGTTAGGGGGAAATTTTGAGCTAGGTGGGTAGAAGGAGCACATGCAACCATACCTCTAGGTGAGAGTTGGGACGATGTGAAGTAATAGTCTCAAGGGTGCAGAAATTTGGGCAGGGTGCATTGATAGGTTTTGTCTCATGGATCATTACCTTGCTACGGGAGCCCACAGTACAAAGTAGTAGGATGGATCAGTGGTAGTTGATGCAGTCTGATATCAGAGTGATAGAGGCAGAGGCTAGCAGTAGCCAGATACCGGAGAGCACAGAGCAGAGTTGACAGCAGTGTAGATGGCACAAAGGTAGAGTCAGTAGAAGTGCAAAGTTTTCAATCGACAGAGGCAAATCTTGTAGCATTCAAAGACTTTGGTAACAAATGCATCATACTAATTCAGGTTGGATATTTTTTTAGTTTCAGAATTTGCAGTGACAACAACATTAGAGAGAAGTGTTGCATGTAGAACATTCCAAAGTTACTGGATCGGGATAGAGTTGAATTCCTTTCTTGTTGAGAGGGAGTGTTGAAAATAGCAACAAGAAATGTTAAAAATAACATCTAGAAAATCCAATTTAATTTGTCCTTGAAATAAATTGTAATTTTGTTCTCATAGCAACTTGTAATAGTTAACTAAGTTAAGTTGACTTAGTTGGCTTAGGAAAGTTGAGTTGGAAGTCTATCTAGAGTCATGTAGCATGATCCCTAATTTTTAAGGGCCTAGGTTGAGTTATTTTGAGTTGTAATTAGATAACTTAGTCTAACTGAGTTATTGTCAGTTAAACAAGTTCTAACTGTTGGAGGAACTAGTAGCGGTCTGGTAGTGGAGTAGTGCATCAGTGCATCACCAGTACCACACCAGTTAACTGAATATTCACTCATAAATTACTCATGTATGTCAGTTCAGAGGAAGACCGAGTTGAGATTAGAGTTCAGGGAAAATGTACTATCAGTTGTATAATTTTCCAAGTTGTACAGACGGTGCATCCAATAAATAGAAGGCTTATGATGGATTGCGGAGTTATGGAGAAGGAATTTCCACATTAAATAGAGGCTAATTCTCTCAGGATTTGTGCAAGGAATCAAAAGCTTGGAGGCTTGGATAATTGACTAAGTATTGGCCAAAGGAAGTGAGTCAGGCAGAGAATAGAAAAGAGGCTAATTCTCTCAGGATTTGTGCAAGGAATCAAAAGCTTGGAGGCTTGGATATTTGACTAAGTATTGCCCAAAGGAAGTGAGTCAAGCAGAGAATAGAAAATAGTTGTGCATGTTGAGATCAAGGTTGAGCAAAACATATTATATTCATATAGATTCTTTGACTAAGGGTGTAAGGAAGTAGGGGCTTGGAAGGCTAGTAAATTGGCTAAGTGTTGGGCAGAGTCAACCTATGAAGCAGAGAGTTAGATTGTACTAGTGCAGGAATTTTTCGGGACGAACAAACATTATATTTTCTTTTCAGATCTTCTGGTTAATGCAATATAGATAGTCGAGGTTTTGAGCAGTTGCTTTCCCTAGAGAAATATTATGTCTCTTTCTGATTATTGTTTTCATCGATCAAGTTTTGGATTTTTCTGAAGAGTAGAGTAGACTCTTGTCTTATGTTTTAGTATATCACATGGGCTACTGAATCTATAAGTAAAAATCTACAACTTGATGTGGCCTTCCACTGCTTGAACCTTAGAATTGTATCTCAAAGATGATGTGATGGACGATGGATGATATCCATAAAGAACCATAAATGGGTTCATTTTTGTTGCAGTATGGAAGGAGGTGTTATACCACCATTCTGCAGAGGGTAACCACTTAACCCATTGTGTTTATTTATTAGATACAAAGCAACAAATATATCCTTCCAATCATTTGTTCACTATCTCAGTCTGCCCATCAGATTGAGTATGATAAGATGGGCCATCAGATAATTGAGTACCAAGACAAGAAAATAATTGTCCAAAAATTTCCAGTGAAAATGGGATCTCTATCATAATAATAATTGGGTTTCCATGTAACTTTTGAACTATTTTCATAAATGCAATAATGACTGTACTAGCATTGAAAGGATGATATAGTGCACAAAAGTTTGCATACTTGGTAATTCTATAAAATACCACCATGATGAAACTTTTTCTTGCAGACTTGGGTAAACTTGTGATAAAATTCTTTGAAACCTCTTCCTAACTGCAACTTAGCCCAATTGATTATAAGTTAGACCTAGCTCCCTAGATGCAGTGATTAAACAATTCAACTATTTGTAAGGGCTAAATTGTCTGATGGTTTACATGTATCATACCATGGATCCACCTTCAACTTATGAGAGATGCAAGATAGCCGAAAATCACCAGTATCGATATTTGCTTGGGAATTTTCAACACAAATATAAAATGTAAAAAATGGTTATTTTGCATTTTCTGGATGAAACATGCAAACCTTTTTTGTAATCTAAGATCCCACAAAGTTTTTTTGAGGTTTCACTTGAATAAATATGCATAATTGTATTAACATTTTAATACAATGACCCTTTTTGTCATGTAACTCCTCCTTGAGCTATGTGACTTAGTCTATCTACAAGTCAACAATCATAGTAACTTCCTAATCTACAAATAAATGTAAGATGGACACTAGATAGGTTGAATGCACATATGGTGTTTTTATAAAATGAAGGACTAAGTACATTTGAATAAATTGTAGAGAAGTGGCTTAGAATATCTATGAGTTTAGTTACAAACTATTTGCATTTCATTAGTCTTCATACTACTACAGTTGGATATGTGATGTATGATCATACTCTGTTTCAAGAACAGAGTCTAACTACAAGATTAGTTACATTCAAAAGAATTGTAATTGTTGATGGCAATATCAATTTGATCGATTTAGACCTTTTCCAAAGCTGGATTTAGTAAAAGCTTCAAACTTCAGTAGTCATCCATGTGGAAACAGTCACAGTGTAAGCATACTAAGAATTTGCTAGAGAAACTCCAAATTTTTATACTCACAGAAGCACGAATATTTGTGAAGGATAAACTCTATTAGCAACACAAAAATGTCATCTACATACCTAACATAAACATATACATTTGCTTCCCATGCTCATATTGGTTTCTTCTTAAACATAAATGTATATATAACAAGACAAATCAATGGAGAATTATCATACAAATTAATAACTACATCCAACATGCCTAGTTGTATTCAACAACTATTAGAATGAATATTGTTGGAATTCAATTTATAACTCACTAAGCCACTATTAGGTATTGGAAGATGTTCAAGAATCTCATTGAATTGTACCACACACAAAACTGGTCAAATTAACTCCTTTGAAAAGTATTGGTCCTTATAAATGACTATTTTAGTCACCAGTTAAAATATACGACTAGATTTTTTTTTTTTGGAGGAGAGCCAAGGGGAGCGCGTAAGGAGCTACAATCAACCAAGAGACAATGCGTAGTTACAGAGCCATGGCCCCATGAGGGGGCCATGAAATGGACCCTCCCTTTCCACCTGAGCTAGCTGCATTCCGAGATCTGGTTGCGGCATGCAATAAATGACCAGCATCTGAAAACCAACAGAAGTTTGTTAAAAAAATGGAATCCATCCCCACAGTTTCTCTACCGACTGAAGAACCCTGCAAAGTGGCATTAAACCTAGTAGAATGAAGGCTTATTGGATAGTTCACATGATTATGGTCCTCGCCTAAATTTGTAGACACTTGGGTGCAAAGGAACTTGCGACCACTGGTAAACGAAGGAATAAAAGGCCATTTTGTTGGAAAAGGATTCTTTGTATTCGTATTTGAAGCAACAAAAGACATCAATCTCATATCCAGAAATGACCCGTACTTCATGGGGCCCCAGGGTCTGTATCTGAATCAATGGACACCAGACTTCGATCTGACTCAGGATGTGCCCTCAACTGTTTCGGTCTGGGTGCGATTGCCCCATCTACCTCTGCACTACTAGAACCTTAAATCCTTAGAAACCATAGGAAACAAACTTGGGAAATACATCGATCGAGCAAAAAGAAGAGATCAATACTCCTGTGCGAGAATTTGCGTAGAAGTAGACCTGGAGGAAGGCCTCCCTGAATCTATTAAACTCATGGTGGTTGATTGGACACATATACAAGTGCTAGACCATGAACAACTCCCATTAAAATGCTAGCACTGCTATGGCTATGGACACTTTGCCAAGCACTGTAAAAAGAAAACAGAGGATGGAGCTAAGAAGGAGAAAGGAGATCAATGGACTCAGGTATAGAAATCAGGAACAACTAAGTAGAACAACAGGAACAAAGGGAAAGCCTTGTCCACTGAGAGGGGTGATCCCCGCGAAGCCCAAGTTGAAGGAAGCAAAACCCCTCCAAGAGTAGACATACCCACAAATCCCTTTCAAATGCTCAGCACACTAGAAAAGCTTTAAGATCCAGCAGACAAAGAGGTTGAACAACAGGCTAATAGTATGGAAGAAAACAAAAGGCAAGAGAAAACAACCCCTCCCCAAACTGAAACCCCAAAAGGTGCCTCTAGATCCCCCATCCCATGCAGATATGACAAGGAAGAATACCCCAGAGACACCGGGATCCTCGGAAGATGAAACAAATGAGAGGCCCTCGAAAAGAGTGGGGAGGAAATCTCACAGAGAGGCCAGAGAAGAGGAAGCAGAGAG
Source organism: Pinus tabuliformis (assembly GCA_031772625.1). Lineage (NCBI taxonomy): Eukaryota > Viridiplantae > Streptophyta > Pinopsida > Pinales > Pinaceae > Pinus > Pinus tabuliformis. The sequence goes on along the minus strand of CM062805.1, from coordinate 1,235,727,709 downwards.
ACAAAAAATGCAAGGTAGTCAGGCCACTATAAAGATGACTATCGTCAGAAATACTAGAACTAGGCCTCCCAAGGGAGGTGCTGCCCCAACCCATAACAATAAATAATACGATTAGTCTCTTGGAACTGCAGAGGACAATCCATCAAAATCGAAGCAGTCAATAGACTATTGAAATCATAACTCCCCGAGATCCTCATGCTCTAGGAGACTAAAATAGAAGGCAAAGCCGTTCTGGAACTCAGCGAAGCAAAATGGAAAAAAAAGCTGGAAAAGCGGTAAGTGCCAGAGGAACATGCAGCGGGATAGCCACACTCTGGGAGGCAGACAAGTTTCAACTTGAGAGCTCTTTCTAGTCGCAGCACTGGATTTACAGCGAACTTTGCCACCTCCTAAGTAAGGTAAACTTTTCTCTCTTTAATCTCTATGTACCTGTCCTCTATACATAAAAGGAAGAATGCTGGCAAACACTTACTAAATTTCTGGAAGCATACTCGCTTAGGAACATAATTATTGTAGGAGACCTCAATCTAATCCTCGATCCAAAGGAAAAAAGAGGAGGAACCAACAGTAGGGACCACTTTCTTCCCTTGGTGGAAAATCTGATTCAATAATGGGATTTATTGGATTTTAAGCCAAAAAAAGGGCTTTACACATGGACAAATAATAGAATAGGGGAGGAGCACATATCAGCCAGGTTGGATAGATTCCTACTGCAGAGCTCCTTCCTCTCCGAGAAGATGATCATTTCCACGAAAATTCTGCCAAAGTGGAAGTCAAATCATAAACCCATCCTCCTTCTATTGGAAGAAGAAGAAAACCTGGGGCCAATCCCCTTTCGATTTTGCCCACTATGGGAAAATAGAGAAGGGTTTCTGGATACAGTGAAGAAGGCATGGTCCATCCATGTTCTTGGTTTGCCCAGCTATGTGTGGGAGCAAAAGATAAAAGCCACCAAAGCAGCCCTGAAACAATGGATAAAAAAGCCCACAGATTCCCCCACTACCCAACGAAAACAGAGCACAAAGAAGCTGTTGGATCTGCAAATGGGCCTGGAGAAGCAAGTCATAACCAGCGTAGAAATCCACAGCGAGCAAGAACATCAAACCAGAACCCTCCGGATATTCAGAGAGGAGGAAGAATACTTGAGACTCAAGTCTCGCAATCTCTAGCTTGCGTCTGGAGACAAAAACACAGCCTTCTTCCACAAGCAAATTCGAACCCATCTATCTAGAAACCACATTGCTGAAATCACCTCGCTAGATGGGGCTGTACTCAAAGGCACAACTCAGATAAAAGAGGTGGAAACCTCTCATTTTCAGTTGCTGTTCAAAGAAGAAGGTGTGGTGGATGGTGAGGAAGCTCATGACTTCCTCAAGCATGTCCCAAGGTTGGTAAACAAGGAGGACAACACAACACTCCTTAAGCCATTCACTGAAGATGAAATTAGCAATGTAATATGGAAGATGGAACCAGACAAAGCCCCAAGACCAGACGGATTCTCCATTCACTTCTATAGAATTTGTTGGGACACTATCAAGGCTGATTTGTACCGAATGATCAAAGGCTTCCTCCGAAAAGAAAAAGTGGGAGGAAGCACAAATTCCACCTTCCTAGCTCTAATTCCCAAAGAAGCCAACCCGGAGGCATTCGACAGATTCAGGCCAATCTCGCTTTGTAATGCATCCTACAAAATTCTCACCAAGTTACTTGCAAATAGAATAAAGCCTTTGCTGGAAAAACTCATCTCAACCAACCAAGGAGGGTTTGTCAAAGGTAGGCATATCCTGGATAATGTGATTCTGGTGCAGGAAATCATCCACTCCAGCAATCAACGCAAAGAGCAAGGTATGCTCATCAAACTAGACATGGCGAATGCCTTCGATCGAGTAAGGCACTCTTTCCTCCTCCAAGTTCTTTTTGCATTTGGATTCAGTTCTGAATTTGTTAAATTAATTAAAGCATGCATTGGAGAACCTTGGATAGCCCCCTAGTAAATGGCAGACCGACAGAATACTTCAAAGCTTCGAGGGGAATCAGGCAAGGCTGCCCTCTGTCCCCCTTCCTGTATATTCTGATGGCAGACTCTCTCAACATAAAGCTCACAACTGAGAAGCTCAAGGGGACTCTTCTTGGCATCAGGGCCATAACTGGAACAACCCCAATCAATCATGCCTTGTTCGCCGATGACTCCATCCTTATGGGGGGAGCCTCCATTAAAATAACAAGAGCCTTCAATGGAGTAATCCAAAGCTTTTGCAGAGTCTCCGGAGCAATGGTCAACAAGAGGAAAAGTGCAGTGTACGGTTGGGTGGTAGACCAACAAACTATACTTAGGATTGCCCAAGCCCTAGGCTTCACCAGCTATGTCTCCTGGGAATAATTCAAGTACCTAGGCCTGCCTTTAACCTTGGGTACTAAGGCCCCTCATTGGAAGGAAATTATCAGCAAAATTAAGGCTAAAATGACTTCTTGGGGTGAACAGTGGCTCACCACAGCAGGGAAGCTCACTCTGGTCAAGTCAGTTCTCTCATCCCTTCCTATATACCAGGCCTCATTCCTTTTAGCTCCAAAAATGATCACCGAACAACTAGCAAAGCTGATTCGAAACTTTCTATGGCAAGGAGGAAAGGGGAACCAAAAAAATTCATATAGTAAACTGGGACATAATGAAAAGGCCATTATCTGAAGGTGGACTACAGGTAAGAGATCCTGGGTTGGCCAATTTGGAAATGGGAGGCAAGATAATCTGGAAAATCTTCTCAAATTAAAGACACCCTGTTAGTCAAGTTCTAATTAAAAAATATCTACACAGACTCTCAATAAGGAATATGGAAGAAGGGGCCTCCCATAAAGGAACCACGTTGTGGAAGCTATGTAGCCAAGGCTGGAAGTTTTTCAAAGAACAACTCTACAGAATACCAGGAAACGGGAAAATAATTAGACTGTGGGATGATAAGATCATGGGCCTCCAACCCCTAAATCTTGCACTAGAAATCACAGACCTGCGCAACTGGCTTATTCAAAAAGGTATCCATAATCTTACTGACATCTACTCTTGGGATACAGCAGGAAACTAGAGTAATTGGGCCCTCTAACGTCCCCCTGACTGGATGCTCCCTCAACTCCATCAATTACTTGCTAAACTCAATGGTCTGGCTCCTGTGCATCTCTAGACAAAGGACAAGTGGGGCTAGGGGAAGACAAGAGCTTACTCAACAAGGCTGGGTTTTTCCTCTCTACAAGAACAACATCAACAAATCCACATTACAAATCTTTGGTAGCATGTTTGGGACCCATTTGGACTCCTAAAAATCAACTTCTTCTGTTGGACTCTCATGCATAAAGGGACTCTCACTAGAGATAATTTAAAGAAAAGAGGAATCATTGGACCCCACATATGCCCTCTCTATTGCAAGGCTCAGGAAACGATCAAACACTTATTCATAGACTACCCCTTCTCTCAAGAATTTTGGTGTCAAGCAATGATGGGGCTCAATGCCCAAATCCCTCAGCAGACTTCAGTTGTCAGTTTCTTTGCAACATGGAAAGAACGCTATCCACACTCTCTGAAAAGCAAATCTACATGGTCTAAAATATAGAATGCAATCCCAAAATATATCTGCTGGGGAATCTGATTGGCTAGGAATGAAGCCATCTTTAACAACAGACTTCAATCCACCAACTCAGTGTCAGTCAAAGCCAAAGCTCTACTGCTGGAAACTTTTGAAAACAGACCTTATAAGCATGACAACTCCCTACTACCTGAAGAACTCAACTGGCTAGGTGAATCCTTGAAACAGGCCATCATAAAAAATAACATCTCCCTACCTAGCCATAATCCAAAGTGGTGGCTTCATAATTCTGAGGAGGACTTTAAAAAGTGGTGGAAAAATTAGGGCAAAGTCACAATATTCTTAGATGGAGCCTCCAAAGGAAACCCGGGGACATCAGGGGCAAGAGGATTAATTTACTCCATATATGGGCACAAAAAGGACCGGTTCAGTTGGGGTCTAGGTCAGAGCACTAATAACTAGGTCGAGATTCTCAGACTGCTCAACCTGGTTATTAGTGCTCCTTATAAATAAAACTCAACTGTTTCTGTTAAAAAAAAAGAAAAGTATTGGTCCTTCTCTATTGCACAATGCTTAGGGACATGAGCCTCTTTATAGGTTAGATTTGTCTTTCCTGACACTTTATGTATCCATACTCTCTGGTGGTAAATATTTATTCGTTCCAAATATTCTTGATAATCCCTAAATATTTATTTCATAAATCTGATTTGAAACACTTGCTCACTAGCCTTAATGTCTTTCATAGGTTCAACCAGAGGAAACGATTTCCTCTTGAAGAGAGTTATAGAGAAAATAACTCGAAACCCTGAAACAAATCCTCAACAAAAGAAAGTAGAGGTTCGTATTTACAGGGCATTGTAAAGTTATCTTGGTCATATTTGTTACAATGAATAGGCTCAAACACTCGATCTCATAATTCATGATTCAATATTTGTTAATTTTATCCAAGTTAGTTACACACATATAATATTCAAGTATAATAACCAAAGTATATATATGGTTATTTATGTAGTAAGGACTTCACATGCTTAATGTTACACATCAAGATATATTGAATGTATTGGTCCTAGTTTATTTTTGCACTAACATATCTATAAAAAATTTACTATACATTTCAAGAATTTGCTACTAGGACAAATCCTTTAGTTTTCCTCCCAACCATAGACAGACTACCAGTAGTGTCTTTAGGAAGTTGTCTCCCCTGATCTTAATAGTCCTAGTGACTAGAAAACTAATAAATAATAGGGAATCCAGAAGTCTAGCACACCCCCACCCTTCTAGATTAAAGAGCATTCATTTACAAGTTAGTCCAAGGTTTCCAGGGTAATACAAATCCATCCTGTCTTAATTCAAGCTTCAAATTTTCATGCTAATCTTATTTATACAATGAGCTTATTCAATTAGAGAAAGGAAGCCACAATTATACTGCCACTTTAAATACAGGCCATGAAAGATAACTCAAAACATTGCACACAAAATCATTTGGTTGCAAGAACTCACGAGGAGAAGATCGTCGACCTATGTCCTCATCGAGGTTGTCTTGTCCTCGTTGTTGTATGGTGCACATTATCAAGTTCCTTTCGCTCTTACCCACTCCTGGTGCTACTCTTTGAGTGCCCTCCACTCCTGGTGTTTATGTTTGCAATATTCACATGAATAACCTCAATTATGAATTTAATCATGACGTATTCACACCATTGTAATAAAACTCCCTAAGATTTATCTCCAATTGTCATTTTTAATACTAATTTTTGTGGTGGTTGGCCTAGTCATCATTAGTCAATCTTGTAGGCCAATGATGCCCATGCCATTTGTCCTTTTACCCATTTCTTGCCATCTATCCCAGGCAACATGTCCACCTTAGCCCTGGAATTAGTTATCCGTTTCACTTAGCCCAAATTTAATTTATTATTATTATTATTATCCAATTTTAAGGTCACGGTTGAGCCAGACACCAAATTTGTGTATGAGACCCCCTTGTTTGTGGGACAAGGGACCCACCTCCGTGCAATGACTTGACTGCTAGGTCTATGAAGGCATACATACTCTACCCCCCTTTGTTTTGAACATGTGACCTCTTAAGAGGAAACACATGCTATTAACCATTTAATCTAAATTAAAATGGAAAAAGTGTATTGGGGTTGTCACTAATTCTAACTTGGAATGGATAATGGTTATAAAAGACTTGGGTTCTTAATTATATCAACTTTATTTTGTTGGAAAACCAAACATTCCACAACAAACCTCTGAATATTGATTTAATTCCATCCCAAAAAAATTCCTTCTTGACCCTGTGGTAGTTTAAAAAAATTCTGAGTGCCCTCCTATTGGAGTGGTTTGAAATTCTAAAAGAACCTTTTGTTTAAGTTGGGAGTTCTTACTTGCCCCAAAGAAAAAAATAGAGATAAAATATGCATGGGGATTGGGGATTTCTTCCAACAATTAGGCAAAAGCTTTATCTATATGGCAAGGCCTAGAGTTAGCCATCACTAAAAGTATACGTCTGGTAATTGTTTTAGGTAGCTTGATGTTAATCATCCAAAAGTTCCATAAAGCTAAAACCTTAGCGAACAAGATTGGCTTCCCTTGGATATACGGATCAAGGATCAAATTCAAAAATTTGAGTCCATTGTCTTCTATCATATTAGAAGAGAGAATAACAAAAATTTCGATGAGCAAGAAAATAAAGGGGCATGCCTTGAACAAGGTGTATTACTCTTGGTTCAAGGAGATATAACATTTCATCATATTCTATGATGGTCGAAGGTTATATTAAATTTATGGAAAGGAATATTTTAAATCGTATGATAATACAGAATGAACGAGACTTGGGGCTTGTCCTAGTGCTCATAAATAATATGGTTAAGGCAATAGGGATGGGAATGAAGCAATGACCCTTGGTTTTGGAAACAGTGATGGACTGCCCCTCCAGGTGGATAATAGTGAAGAAATTCATCATCATCAAGGACAACTTCTATCATTCCTTACATGAATGCAGCATGGAATATATCACTCCATAAGATTGTTATTCATTTCCCCACTGGTGGAGTAAATGTGATAAGTTTGATTGCTTAAGGAAAGGTTTCAGGATAAAGGTAAAATCAACAAGCGAATGTGCATCAAGGGCATTCAATGCAAGCAAATGATGGCTGATAATGAAATCAGAAACATGCCCGGTTATAAATGGCAAGAGGTAGGGATGGAATTGGGTCAAGACACAGTGACATACCATCTGTTGTTTAGAATGGCCTTCTCAGTTGATGTAGGTCAATGGATGATAAGTTATCCAAATTGGATGATGTTAGGGCATAGTTAGTGGGGGAAGCGAGATCACATTTATCAATGTTAATTCAAGAGGTGGAAGACTTGAGGGAGGATATGGAGTGGCTTTAGATGATAGTGGTGAATCTAGCCACCAAGGTTGACAATATTAGTACAAAGGTGGAAGGAATTAAGGTGACGGTGGAAGTGGCATCTGTATGTGTTCTTAAAGAAGTCTTTAGTATCCTCCTTCTCCTGAAGTGGAATTTCTAGGCGAGCGTGTGGATCTTGTGAATTTCAATATTCCAGTGTAGACAACAAAAGAAAATGGAAATAAGATGGCAGACAATAAGCCCACAAGAATGTAGTCATCCTTCAACATCTCTTTTTTGATAAATGTTATGTAAACCAATATGGTATAATGACATATTTTGGAGACTATATAAGATAAATTTGGTTAGAATCATAGTCGAGCATAAGCAAGGTAGTAGTATAATCCATTTTGATCAGTTTTTGAAATCAACAGATGATGAATAGTTTGTGCATGTAAGGGTACTGGCCCATTTACCAGTTTGATTGATACAAGCTACTTGTTTCTTTTAACAAAAACATTGGGAGTTCTTACATAAGTGATCTTTATACCACAATGAATCATTTTTTCAAACAAATGAATCAGATGCGCTAGCCTCTTGCTGCAACTTTTGAATCAATGTCCATACCTCTCCATCATTCTTCCATTCATCCCTTGCTTCAATTATCCAATCAGGTTGGATAATATAAATGGCACAAAGCAATGCTTCCACATCCTCATCCCTTCTTGAGAGTGATCTGCAACAACATTTTTCTTCCCCTTTTGTAGATGATTTCAAAGTCATAACCTAACATCTTTGTGACCCATTTTTGCTACTCTTCTGAAGATAATATTTGTTCCAAGAAGTATTTAAGACTATCATGATATGTTTTTACCTTGAAGTGTCGTCCCATTAGGTAAGGGCACAATTTATTTAGTGCATGCAATATTACCAACATTTCTTTCTCATAAATAGGTTTTTGAAAAAACTTTCCTTTGAGACTTTCGAAAGCAACGAGTTTTCCTTCTTGAATTATAACAACACCAATGCCATTTTCAGAGGCATTGCATTCCACAATAAAGGTTTTTGTGAAGTCTAGTGTAGCTAATACCAGAGCTCAGCACATTGCCTATTTAAGATGTTCAAAGGCGTTAGTTGCTTCTCGAGTCCCAAAAAATGCATATTTCTTTAGAAATGTTGTTAGAGGTGCTGCTATCTTCCCATAATTCTTAACAAATTTACGATAATACCCTGTCAACCCAAGAAATCATCGAATATGCCTTAAGGTTGTGGGGGTTTTCCATTCCTTGATGGATTTAATTTTGTTAGGGTATGTCTTAACACCCTCATGGTATACAATGACCCAAATATTCTACTTCCTGTACCCCAAAGAAACATTTGGAGGATTTTGCATAAAATTGTTTCTCCTTCAATAGTTTGAGCACCCTATCAGCATGTTGAACATGATATTTCCAAGGCTTGCTAACACAAATTTTCTAAGGAAGGGTTTGAAAGAGGAATGCATAAAACCTTGAAATGTGGAAGGTGCATTATTAAGGCCAAAACACATGACCAAAAAATGATAATTACCTTCATGTGTTCTAAATGTTGTTTTTAGAATGTCTTCTATCTTCATTCTAATTTGATGATATCTTGAACGAAGATCTAGATTTGTGAAGTAAATTTCTCCATGTTGTTCATACAATAATTCATCAATGATAGGAATGGGAAACTTATCTTTAATATTGATCTTGTTGAGCGCTCTATAATCCAGACATATACTCCATGATCTATCCTTCTTGTGCACCAATACTACTAGAGGAGAGAAAGAACTTTGGCTAGATTGAATTATACTTGCCTCTAGAATTTATGCAACCATGCATTCAATTTCACTCTTTTGAGCATAAGGACATATGTAAGGTATAATATTTGGAGGAACACTTCCTAGAATCAAGTGAATAGCATGATCATGATTGCGAATAGGTGGGAGACATGTGGGAGTCTCAAATACCTTGGAATCATTATCAAGGACTTTTTCCAGATCTGGAGAAATGGATGAATTAGATGTTTGAACATCTAGTGAACATGATTGTGAAATTACCCCTCATTATTCCTTCTTCAAAATATTTATAATGTCATTAGAGGTGATTATCTTCCCAGGTTTCCCTGCAATACCCCTTAAACAATTTCCTTTCCTTCCTAGAAAAATTTCAAGGGAAGTTCTTGAAAATTAAAATCCATCCTCCCAAAAGATTGTAACGATTGTACCTTAATACAATATCTGCACCACCCATTGGAATGATAAGGATTGGACTATTCAATACATATTCCCCCATGGTTAGATTGATATTATGGCACTTCCCTGAGTAATTTATAGTTCCTCCATTTGCAACCATTACTTGATGCTCTGGTGCTAGATATTGAAAGCAATTCAAATCCTTAGTTATATTATAATGAATAAAATTATGAGTACTACCTAAATCAATCAACATTATTACCTTTTTATTTTTGAGATATCCTTCTATCTTGAGAGTTTGAGGAGTGGTGATTCCTGTCAATGCATTACAAGATATGGTCAGATTCATTTCTTCTTTTTTTTAGTCCCTTGGGTTGGTTCCTAGTGTATATCTTCTTCTTTTAATGTTTCTTGTTCCTTTTCTTCATCCTCTTCACAATATATGTAAAATAATTTCTTCTTAGCACACTTATGATCTTTAGTATATTTTTTATCACAACTATAAAAAATATCTTTTGCTCCTAATTCCTCCAGCTATTGTGGTGTCAACCTTGTAGGTCAGGGGAAGATAGGAGTTGCAACACTTCCATCTTTATATTTGTGAGTGGTAGACCTCCTTGTTTCCATAATTTTGTCTTCAACTTTTCTTACCACCCTAGATGCATTCTCCAATGACTTAGATTCCCAAAGGTGAATCTTAGGTTGGATGTTATCCTTTAAAGTCCCTATGAAGACATCAATCATATGCTCCTCTGGAATATTAGTTACCTTGATATTCAATCTTTGGAATTCCTCAATGTGCTCCCCAACTAAACCCTTTTGTTTGAGATTTATCATTTGGCTAAAGAAGGTATTTCTCTTTGTATCCTCATAATGTGCTATTGATTTCTCCATAAAAAATTTCCAAGTGAATAATGCTTTACGAGAACAAAACCATCAATACCATACAAATTGATTGGGTTCTAAATATAAAGATGCAATGTGTACCTTTTTTGTGTGTTTCACATCGTGTAGATCAAAGAAATATTCCATCTATAGTATCCATGTTAATGTATCCTCACATTGATCTTTCAAATGTGGTTGGTCTTAAACCCAACGTTGGAGTCTCTAAAATCATAATTCATATTCCTTTTATCCTCGCCATAATTTTCATGGAATACCATGTCACCATTAGGAAGCCTTTCTTGTAGCAACTTTGTCAACCCTTCCAACTTGACATTCATCGCATCCATGTCTACTTTAAAAACTACCATGTTTTCTTTTAAACCATCCTTCAAACCTTCCATGTTCCCTTTTATTTTTTCTTCTAAATCATCCATATTATCTTCCAGTTCATTTTTGGCTACTCTTTGCGAGAGCGAAATTTGTTACAGTTGGTACGTAATTTTGATATATCATGTTGCATTTATTCATCTTCTTCATGCGTTATAGTATATATTTATGTTGTCTTACTGGGTGTATCCATTTTTTCATTTCAAGGATTTTGGGACCAAATAATGATATTTATGCTTCACTATGCCCTTTGAATCACTTCAAACCGATTTTTCAAACAAAAGTTATGCAAATTTAAAAAAATACACACATTTTTCTTACTTTTAGGAGCTTGATATTCAAACTATTGTATCTCTGTAATTTTGGCCTCCCAAAGTCTAAATTTTTTTCTTGAGGTAGCTTTATGTTTCTTATTTTCAACCCCACAAGTTATAACAAAATTGGATTCTTCAAGATAAAGTTATACCAAATCTCCCATGATGACTTGATTATGGACTTATTCAGTATAACAAACTTGTACACATTGGCATGTGTCGTTGTTTTGACCTTCAACCCTAAAATTTGTCCCCAAGAAACTACAGTTTGTACAATTTCATTCTCTTTCTATGGAATTAAAATCTGATGCTCAAAGAGAAAGTTATGATGAATCCCTAGTTCACATGTTTGAGACTGAATTATGGAGCATATAGAAACCCTAAATTCCTTCGACAATATTTATGAAAAGATAGTGAAAATATATCTGAAATTTTTACATGAAGTTCACTATGATTTTGAATCCACTTGGTCTTCTAAAACCTCAAAAAAAAAAACAAAAAAAAAAAAGAAGATGAAGAAATTATAAGAAAAATACCAAGATGACATGTTTGATGTAGAAAAAACCTAGGATCCAAAGCTCTGATACCAAATATTATGTAACCAGATAAAAAAAATAGAAGAAAAGATAGATCCACAAATTAAAAATAAGCCTATTCGAGGGGAAAACCTCCTTTTACATCTATAAATGAACAATTATTGGATGATTCAAATGATAAGACTTTATTGGTATATATAGGGGTCTAAGGGGTCAAAATAAAATTAGGGCCTACATAACAATACTAATGCAAGGGAACAACAATAACAATAATGGGATTCGGCCACAACCATTGTAATAGTCTAGACAAGGTCACTAGGGTTTCTGATCATTCAACTCAGTTAGGACATGGGGGGGAGGGGTGCGGGGTTCAAAGGCCCCCTCCTTTCAGGACGTTGTTATAGGCAATGGAAGGGAACATGACGCGTCATTATTCACAAAGCTCACGTCATACAATTCCATCAACTCTTCCAGGAAAACTAGAGTAGGCTATGTGGGCAAAAAATCAGATGGGAATGCCTTAAAGGAAGCCTTGAATTTGCATGGATGAGATGGTGTTAGGGTTGACCAAGTGTTGTAGCACTAATACCACCCTCCAAAATTTTGCCTATTCTTCAATTTTGGAGTCTCCCTTCTTATCTACAACAACTCATCTTGCACTGATCCAAGTATTCATGCTTCGAATGAGACTTATCTTTTTAATTTCACTTGTGTTTCCTCACTTAACTAATTATTCTAAGTCATAAGCTGATTTCCCAACTTGGTCACACAACAGTTCTAGGATTTCCTCCAAAAATTGTGCAATCCTTGAACGCAGTTAGCCTTGATGATTGGAATCACGCAGTTCAGGCTAACAGTCAACCTTGAGCTCAAAAACTGCATAGTCATGCAAGGCAACCCAGCACTGAGCCCAAAAATTGCGCAACCCTCTCTAAGCTCATAAACTACGCAGTGCACATTGAGCCAGAAAGTTGCCGAGTTTCCCAGAACTATGCAGTCTTGACCAACAATGTGCATGGAAGGTTTCCCCCATAAAAGAAAGAAAACCAAAGGGAAAAAAAGCATCCCTAGGAAGTAGGGATCTATTATTAGTTTCCTGAAGGCGACACATTGGTATTTTTAGAAGTTTATGCCAAGTGTCGCTTTTGTCCTTGATCTTCGGCATGCACATCATAAAACCTCATTTGCTCAATTCTAGTTAATCGACGCCTCTAGGGCTTATTTGAGCATTCAATCTTGGAGCCATAGCATTCCCAAATAGATCAAGGAACCTTTGGTGGGATCATCGTCGCTTTTCCAGGTGAGTTTTGTTGTTATAACCTTTTGCCGCCTTTTCTGTCGTGTTTTGTCGTTTCGTTTGTGTGAGTGTTGTTTTTCTTATTTCTCTTCATGATTGCTGGTGTTTCAACTTGTAGAAGCATTATTTCAAGTTATTGTTTTCCTTTCACAAGTGTCACATCAACTCTTTATTTTTGCACTGATGGTCGTCGTTGCAGTGGCTCCCCTCACTGATTTGATTCTCTTCCCAATTATTCAGTTTCTGCGCTTGATCTATCATGATTCATTCACACTTAGTCAGATTTTCACTCAAGCTCACACCACCACTTAGATATGCTCATTTTCACACTTCCCTTGGACATATATGCACTTCCCTTAGCCAGATTTTTCCTTGCCTAGTTGGGCACTGCACAATCCTAAGGCTCAAGCCACAAACTTGGCATCTGGAACTGCATAGTGTATAGTACAAGCTCGCTCCAACTGCGCACTGCGCAATTCTAGGGGTCAGTCTATCACTTTGGCTACTAAGACTGCACAATGCATATTCTCTTCCAATCTCTACCCAGGTTAGGACTGCGTATTGTGCAGTCCCAAGCCTTAAGCTTCATCCTTAGCTATTGGGACTGCACAATGCATAGTTCCCACAGGAAGCTAGTCCCTCTTGCCAATGAAAATTGTGCAATCCTTCATATCAGATGCCCATTTTTCTACTTCATCATGCTTTGAAGCTAGATTTCATGAAGCTAATGTTTGCTTGCCATGAGTGTCATTTTTTTCCCACAACTACCACACTTATGAAGCACTTCTCTCCAACAATCATTGTTACCATGGCACCAAAGAGAGCTTCTTCAAGAGAGAACACTGAAAGCAATACTGGGGAAGTAGTTAAGCATGCACCAATTAACTTACCATTATATGTGGACACTCAATTGTTTATAGAAAAAGAGTCAACAATAACATGGCAACAATTCCAGCAACAACAAAAGGTAACATCCTGGTACAAGATAAGGGAAAGAGTAAGGTTGTGGACAATACAGAGGGCGGGAAAGTTGCAAGATGAATATGGATCTAATCATCATGTAGGCATCTTTGGCAATAAAATAAAAAGGGAGAATAGGATACAAAGAACAAGAGGAGAAGCAGAAGCAGGAAGAAGAATAAAGGAAAGGCGCAATGTCAGGAGAAACAATGTCGATTCAAGTTGAAGAGTAAGGACAAAACCAATCAACAACGTAGGGGGAGAGTGAACAGATGCAGGGTCAAGAGCTTGATCAATAGATTGAAGACTTGATTGAAGTTGCAGACATGGAGTTAGAACCCGAACCGCAAGATGAAGATGTTGACTTGATGCCCAGTGCACCATGGGTCATCGTTCAGTCTCCAACACCTTCAACCGTAGAGTTAGCCTCGGGAGAGGAAGGGGACATAGTTCCTCTTGATGATGATATCGTGATGGGCCTATAAATTAGACATAAATTAAGGCTCATGCCTCTAATTTAAAACATAAATTAATGCCTATGACCATCCTTCAGCACATTAAACCTCTCTTTTTGCATTAGATAATTTATTTTTAACTTTAATATATTCATTAGGAAGGCTTATGAATAATTGAATATTTGTGCCTAATATCATTTATTTTTTGTGGAATATTATGAGAATATTGGGCAGATTATGAAGAGTTGGAGGAGGAGATAATTTAGGATCTTGTTCCCTACTACTGGAAGATCAATCATAAATAATAAGTTCACAAGATATTATGGAATTATGTCACAAATTGTGGAACTCCAATGATTGAGAAAATCTAGGAATGTGTTCCACTAATCAAGTGATTTCGGTGGGGGCCATTTAATGCAAATTCCTAGTATTGTGGACTAGATCCACTAATCAAGGGATTTTGGTGGGGAAAGATTCCTCCATTCAAGGGGAATGATTCCTAATCATTTTGTATAAGTACCGAGTCGAATTTTCCTCTAGGGAGATTTTCATTAGTGTTATTGTGGAGAGAGCTTGTATTCTTGTAGCTCCATTGTATTTTCTTGCAGGGATGTAATTATATTGACAAAAATAATGAAGATTGGTGTCATGTTCAACTTCTAAATCTTATTCTCCTCCATAGGTCTTTGAGTTTCCTTGGGCTTGGCCATCCCAGGAACCTCAAGGCCCTTTTGTATCATTTTCTTTCCCTCTTTTCATTGCTTATTCACATGCATCTCTAGTTTTTATTTCTTTCTATTTCTGCATTTAGTATTAATGATTTCTTGTTGTAGGATTGAGTTAAATGGTTGATGTAAGTTTTTTTTTAGAATCACAAGCATAATTTCGTCCTTGGAAAAGCTTTGGAAGTTCATAATAATCATTGATTTGCTTGGATTAGTCTTCTTATTCCCAAATTTAGATTGCTGGACCTCCTTTTAGCAAAGAACAGTAAATCTCTGCTATTTTTTAGAGCATCCCAATGAGCTTCAATCGAATTGATCCCACTTGCATTAGATCAAAAAAACATTATAGTTCATAACAAAAATTACCCCATTTCATTTGCACTTGATTTGGTTAGGAATTTCTTAGATTTACTAGCTCACTAGTTCTCAAATTTCTAGATTTTCGACTAGTAATGTTTTTATTTTTATTTTTTTTGCATGGGTTAACATAGGTGTTTTTGAGTGATTCCAATTGGAATAGGGACATAATACATCCTAGTTAATAACAAAATTTGTCCCATCCAATTTAAATTTGATTTGGTTGGTCATTAAACCCTCGCCAATTTCATCATTTCACAAGGAAACTTCTGTAAGCTTTTTGTGCAAATCCATCCATCTCCTGACTTTGGTTTTGAGTTCTGAGTGATCCTAGGAATTTTCCCACTCCATTCCACCCATCACAAACCTTTCCTAGGCCTCCATCACCTCCAACACCTCACATTTTTCTCTCAGCTGTATCTTGTAGGTTCACTGTAATTCCTATAGGATCATCCTGTAGGTTTCTAGTACATCATGTAGGTTTTCCTGAAATGGCCTGTTTTGAGGTCGAATTGAGGGAAAACCTCTAGAAAGTCACCAAAATCCTCCCAAGGGTCTCCCACACCATCCAACCATCTCCTAACCCTTCCATCCAACCTCCAACATCCTTAATTCACCTGCCACATCACTAAAGGAAATTAGTTTGCATACTTGATTTTGCATGAAAAGACAAAAAGACAAAAACAGATTTATTTCAGTCCCTTTACTTGCACATTAGTGATGTTTTATGCTTCTTACTTCCATGCTTAGATAGTAGCATTTGGTTCATGATAATTTAGCATTATTACAAAGCATAGTTTCTTGGCAGTTAATTAGGAAATGGTGTGATTTAGCATTGAATTTCCGTCTCTTTCCTTATACTTTCTTTCTCGCAATAGGTTAAGGTTCCATTTCGAACATTTCATTTTCTGCAATTAGTTTAGGATTTTACTTTAGTACATGTACTCCATTACATCATGACAGCGAAGGAAGGACACATTGTATGCCGCACATATAGTGCTGACACCTCTTAAGTTTGTACGAACCTTGGGTTGATAATTAAAGTCGGTAGCCTTGGGAGTTGCAGCATTCTTGTTGCAATACCGAGGCTCATCAATTTTTGGTGCTATTGCTGGGAAAGTGTCAAAGTATGCATTGTTTTCTTCCCTAGTTGATTCATTTATTTTTATTTTTTGCAAAAATAAAAAATAATAATTGCATTAGGCATATTTGATTTCAAAAATAGGAAAAGTGCATTAGTGTTTTCATTCAATCATAAAAACAAAAAAATTCTCCAACACCAACCCACCCCCCCAATTGATCACGTGGTGCAGTAAGAGCCACATCACCATTCACTTTTGTAGGTAGAAGAAGAAGATGACAAGGAATGTAGAAGAAATGGATGGAGATGATGACAATGAGGAAGATCCTCTCAGATTTCCCATTCAAGATACTGATGGTAGTGTACACATGAAGAACATCCCTCCCTCTTTTCTTCCAAAATTTCATGGTCTAAGGTCAGAGGATTCGGAAACCTTCCTCTTTGAATTTGAAATTGTTTGTAGATCTTATGGTTACTTATTAAAAACTCAAAAGTTGAGATCATTTCTAGCAACATTGAAGGATAGAGCTCTTAAATGGTTCATGAGTTTAGGGACTAATTCAATAAGATCATGGAATGATATGCAAAAGATATTTTTGGAAAAATACAAAAATCATGATCTTAAGGAAGAAATATTTAGAATGAATCAAAGAGAAGATGAGAGCCTTGAGGATCTAGTAGAGAGTTTTATGTATAATGTTAAGAGGGAAAAACTCCATCATTTAGGATCCGACACACTAAAAACTCTCTTACTTAGAACAATTAGGGATGAATGGATTGATCTCCTTAATCTCATGAGTAGAAGTGATGTATATCAATTATCATTTGAGGAAATTTGTGAAACATGCAAACACATATCAAGAGGAAAAGCAAGAGTACGTAAATCAGCATCAAGATCGGTAAGTCAAGTTAAACTAGGAAATTTGTTTGATGATTCTAAAACAAAAATTCTTAGCAATCTAACAAAACAAGTAAAAATGTTATAACTGCAAAATGAAGGAAAAGAAAATGATGATATTTGTGTCACAGAATCACATGATGTTAAACATTGTCCATCATTACCAAGGTTGAAGGAAGTTTACCAAGAGGGCAAACGAGCAAGTCAATTGCTAATGCAGCTATGTTATGTAGCTCCAAGAGGACCATGGTAGCCTATTCAGCTTGATATGATGTAAGAGCCTAATTCACAATTTCAAGGTTATGCATATCCACCTCAAAGTAATTGGAACACACCTTTTCCTTGGCAACATTGGCCATCTCAACCCCAAAACCAATCTTGGCAACAAGGTTGGCAAGGAACTTATGGGAGCCATCCACAATATCCTCAATATCTTCCTCAATATCCTCCATACCAAACTCCATGTTATCCTTACCATTCACCTCCACCACAACCACAACCCCATCCACATCCATCTCAAATATACACTCCCACTCAACTACCTATACCACCATTTCCAAACCCACACATTGAAGTAGCTCAGCCCACTTACAATGTTGAGGTACAACACTTCCAAACATCTCCTCTTGAGATCAATGGTATTCACCATAGCTCAGGAAGAGTATTGCAAAAAAATAGATTATCTTGATATCATTGAAGGACCACATCCAGAAGAAGAAGATTCAAATAAGAAGACCACAGAACCATGGGCTACGATTGATGAAGAGAAGACATCAAAATCAGAGATCGAGAGAACTCCCTCATGGTTACCATCAAATCCTCCATGTATTCAAGAGATCAATCAACAAAAAGAGGAAGACTTGAAGGTCATGGTAGAAGAAGACATACAAGATGATCTAAATCAACAAGTGGACCAGAGGCATCACAACTATATTGAAATATGGTTCCAGACAGTCACTAAGTTGCAGCATCACTCTCTTCCTCAATTATGCTTAATCCTTTCAAAGTCAAATCATTTGGTCTCTGAAATCCAAGTACATGTCAAATCATACATTTCAAGCCTCCACATCATTTTTTCTATCATCTTGATGTGCACATGGCTCCATTGGAAGTATTCTTATACTTGAAAGTGATTTTGTTTTTCAAGTAGGGTAGGGTAGAAAAAAAAAATGAAAAATAAGAGAAAAAAAAAAAATCTAAGGTGAAAACCTCCTTGGAGGCACCTCAGATTGGCTCATTGATTGAAAAACTCCATGAGATAGTCAATGGGTTGGGAAAAAAAAAAAAAGAGAAAAAAAAAAGATCCTAGGTGAAAACCTCCTTTGAGGCGCCTAGGCAGACCTACTAGTTGAAAACCTCATTGAGGTAGCTAGTAGGCCTAGAAGAAAAAAAAGAGAAAAAAATAAAAGAATCCTTGCTCCATGCATGCATGTACTCTCCAACATCTGCAAGCAACAAGAACAAAGTTGGTACCAAAAGGAAAATTGGTCAAGCCTAGTCAAAAGAAGTCAAATTTTGACTTTCTCCTACTTCGCTCAAATGCTCCAACAAGGCCAAGGCCATGCCAATCCATCACCCTCATCTATTTTCACCATCCACCCATCATTCTCAAGCTTCTACCACTCATTTTCCTTGTTGTCCTAAAAAACTACAGGATGCTCTGTTTTACTACAGGATACAAAAATACATAGAGAAGAAATTTGTTTTTGCCATAACTTGAAAACCATGCATCCATTTGCCAAGCTGTTTCAGGGGGAGATGCATATGCATGATGGTAACATTCTCAAACAATTTCAGCAAATTCCAGTGCATGGTTTCCAAGAAATTGGCACCCATCACCTACAACCATTTTTTCATTTTTCTCAATATCTATGCATCCATTTAAAAAGCTGTTCATGGGGAGATGTATATGGATGATGGTAACATGCCCAAGCAATTTCAGAAAATTCAAGTGCACGGTTTCGAAGAAATCAACCTCCATCACCCTCAGCCATTTTTAGTTTTTATTGAGATCTAGGCATCCATTGACCAAAAGTTTTCTATGTGGAGGTGCATAATGATGATGGAAACATGCTCAAAAAGTTTCAGATCAATCTAGTCTACCGTTTGGGAGATATGGACAAAATAAGTTGTTGTCCTGTAAACCTACAAGATACAGAACAACACCTACAGGATTGGCAGTGAGCAGTTTTAAAGGAGATCCAGAGGTCAAAGAAGCTCCTCCAGAGCTTAGCAGCAACATCAAGATCATCAACATCACCATCCAACACCTACACATCAACATCAACTCAGCAGCAACATGCATGTCTCTCCAACAACCATCAGGTAGGTACAAGTATGCAATATTCTTGACCTCTTCTCTTGAGCATATTATAGTTAGAAATTTGTTGTCAATGAATGAGAGATGAGATTTTATAAGCTAAGGATTGGTCAGCAGTCTCAGCCACCTTCAGCTAGTTAATTGCAACTCACTCCTTCACTCATGCAATGTTGAAAAGTCAAATTATGAAGGGTGATGATTTCAAGGAATGAGGACAACAGTTAAAAGAATAATTTTTTGCAAAGGCCAAGGTCACCACAGCACTCCAAGCCCTCCATCCACTTCATATTCACTATCTATTCATCATTCATCCATCCCATTTCATTCTTGAAAAAAAACAAAAAGAGCATCCTCTCCATTTTCATGAAATTTCCATTTGCAGGTCAGCAAGAAGGACGGTCAAAGAGAAAAGGAGGATCACAAAGAGACCCTGTCACTCACATTTTTATTTTACCACTCATTGCCATTCATTCCTCCACCATTTCTGTCATTTTTTCCACTCCTCTACTTCAAGTTACAAAGGGATTGTGTTTTCTACAAGATGATCATGTAGGAATTACAGTGACCCAGAAATCCTACAGGAGGCAGTCCTAAGGCAAATAAATGGTGAAAAAAGGTAGCAGAATGTTGATAAGGGTGTGGAAGACCTTGCCAAACTGAAAAAAATAATCAAGAACCATCTTGAATCAAGGGAAGAAGGAAAACTAATGGTCTCAAGAAACAAGCATTTTTCTTTGCACAAATATGTTTTTTTGGCTTGTCCTTAAAGAAATTACAACCAAGATTCTTAATGCACAAGAGAGAGGCCATCAGGGCCATGGATGAGGCACAATGAGTTCACTAAGTTGCTTAGAGGATCAAAAACACTTTCAGCAGGGTGTATGATGGGCCTCTAAATTAGACATAAATTAAGGCCCACGCCTCTAATTTAAAACATAAATTAAAGCCTATGACCATCCTTCAGCACATTATGTAGAAAATCTGTTGGTAGGTTAACCCGATAATGCAATATAAATCAAAGAAGAATACTATAACCTACTTCTACTATCAATTTGCAGAAGCTTAAAGATCGAGCTGAACAATATAACCAGAAGAAGAAGAATCAATGGCACAATACACATGAAAATACTTTGAGGAAAGCCTCAGCTAAAAACCCCACACTATTGTATTATCATACATGGTGGAAATATATAGGAATTATACAAAGCCTTAGCTCTCACAGCTAACCAGCTTTTAGTACAATCCTCATAGATGCTCACAGGCAATCTTGGCTTCTCTCCAACCTTCCTCTCTGCCCTCCAAGTTCCTATTTCCTTGTGTTGTTCCTTGTGGATGATTAGCCTATTACCAAGTGGAAAACTAATCCTTCAAAACTGTGCAATCCTCAAGGATAAATCCTTGACTGCATGCATGAGTTTTCTCCATGAGAAAACACATGCAACTGATAGTACACTGTCCTCGAACTTTAATCTCAATTGGATCTTTATCAGAATCGACATGCATGAGTTTTTGATGAGGGAATCTTCAGTTAACTAGAGTAGCACTAGTTGAGTGCATTAATGCATCAATTGACTGTTAACTCACTATTAGTTCCTCAAACAGTTTGGAACTAATTTGAATGGACTTAACTCAGTAAACTGAGTTAACTAATTACAACTCAAATATAACTCAATCTTATCTCCTTAATTTAAGGGATAACTCTTGCATGACTTCAGAAAGACTTCTAACTTGAATTTCTCCAACTAATTAATTTAAAATCAATTAATTAAATATTTCCAAGTAGCTGTTAAGACTAAATTCGATTTTAATTCACAATTTAATTCAAGGACAAATTAAATTGGAATATTCTTGTTGCCATATTTCAACACATTAAACCTCTCTTTTTGCATTAAATAATTTATTTTTAACTTTAATATATTCGTTAGGAAGGTTTATGAATAATTGAATATTTGTGCCTAGTATTATTTATTTTTTGTGGAATATTATGAGAATATTGGGCAGATTATGAAGAGTTGGAGGAGGAGATAATTTAGGTAATTTAGGGACTTGTTCCCTACTACTAGAGGATCAACAATAAATAATAAGTCAACAAGATATTATGGAATTATGGCACAAATTGTGGAACTCCAATGATTGAGAAAATCTAGGAATGTGTTCCGGTAATCAAGGGAGCAGATCCACTAATCAAGAGATTTCGGTGGGGAAAAATTCCTCCATTCATGGGGAATGATTCTTAATCATTTTGTATAAGTACCAAGTCGAATTTTCCTCTAGGGAATGATTGAGAAAATCTAGGAATGTGTTCCCTGAAATTTAATGCAAATTCATAATATTGGGGACTAGATCCACTAATCAAGGGATTTTGGTGGTGAAAGATTCCTCCATTCATGGGGAATTATTCCTAATCATTTTGTATAAGTACCAAGTCGAATTTTTCTCTAGGGAGATTTTCATTAGTGTTATTGTGGAGAGAGCTTGTATTCTTGTAGCTCCATTGTATTTTCTTACAGGGATGTAATTCTATTGACGAAAATAATGAAAATTGGTGTCATGTTCAGCTTCTAAATCTTGTTCTACTCCATAGGTCTCTGAGTTTCCATCCCAGGAACCTCAGACCCCTTTTGTATCATTTTCTTTCCCTCTTTTCATTGCTTATTCACATGCATCTCTAGTTTTTATTTCTTTCTATTTATGCATTTAGTATTAATGATTTCTTGTTGTAGTATTGAGTTAAATGGTTGATGTAAGTTTTTTTGTAGGATCAAAAGCATTATTTAATCCTTGGAAAAGCTTTGGAAGTTCATAATAATCATTGAATTTCTTGGATTAATCTTCTTATTCCCAAATCTAGATTGTTGGACCTCCTTTTTAGGAAAGAACATTAAATTTCTGTTATTTTTAGAGCATCCCAACGAGTTTCAATCGAATTGATTCCACTTGAATTAGATCACAAAAACATTATAGTTCATAAAAAAAATTACCCCATTTGATTTGGACTTGATTTGGTTAGGAATTTCTTAGATTTATTAGCTCACTAGTTCTCAAATTTCTAGATTTCAACTAGTAATGTTTTTTATTTTTTTTGCATCGGTTAGCATATGTCTTTTTGAGTGATTCCAATTGGAATAGGGACCTAAGACATCCTAGTTAATACAAATATTTGTCACATCCAATTTCAATTTGATTTTCTTGGTCATTAAACCCTCGCCAATTTCATCATTTCACAAGGAAACTTCTCTAAGATTTTTGAGCAAATCCATCCATCTCCCAACTTTAGTTTTGAGTTTTGAGTGATCCTAGGAATTTTCCCACTCCATTCCACCCATCACACACCTTTCCTATACCTCTCATCACCTCCATCACCTCACATTTTTCTCTCGGTTGTATCCTGTAGGTTCACTGTAATTCCTATAGGATGATCTTGTAGGTTTCTAGTACATCATGTAGGTTTTTCTGAAATGGCGTGTTTTGAGGCCGAATTGAGAAAAAACCTCTATGAAGTCACCAAAAGCCTCCCAAGGGTCTCCCACACCATCCAACCATCTCATAATCCTTCCATCCAACCTCCAACATCCTTAATTCACCTGCCACATCACTAAAGGAAGTTAGTTTGCATACTTGATTTTGCATGAAAAGACAAAAACAAATTTATTTCAGTCCCTTTACTTGCACATTAGTGATGTTTGATGCTTCTTACTTCCATGCTTAGATAGTAGCATTTGGTTCATGATAATTTAGCATTATTGCAAAGCATAGTTTCTTGGCAGTTAATTAGGAAATGGTGTGATTTAGCATTGAATTTCCATCTCTTTCCTTATACTTTCTTTCTCGCAATAGGTTAAGGTTCCATTTCGAAAATTTCATTTTCTACAATTAGTTTAGGATTTTACTTCAGTACATGTACTCCATGACATCATGACAGCAAAGGAAGGGCACATTGTATGCCGCACATATAGCGCCGACACCTCTTAAGTTTGTACGAACCCCGGGTTGATAATTAAAGTCAGTAGCCTTGGGAGTTGTAGCATTCTTGTTGCAATACCAAGGCTCATCATATGGTAATGGACGTGTATAATTTGTCATATAATGAACTTCAGAAGAGAATTGTACAAGCGGAGAGAGAGAATTTTCAGGATGGTCATGCATCACCTGCATTCATTAGAGAAATGGTGATAGTGGCAGACACCAACAAGAATCCAAATGCCATTGCGAGAGCCAACTTGGCCTTCACAGGTGTGAAGAGATAAAACACTCAGTATTTAATGGTCGAGAATAAGTAATTGGCACAACAGGTTGCCCGACAAGAGATAGAACAACTCCACGGAGCAGCATAGAATGCAACTCCTGCACAAGTCTACTTAGGGAAAATGAGAGCAACAATACTTGGTGAGGTATCAAAACTTGAAGAGACCATGCGGGACCTCTATGAGGAGCTCATGACCATACATAAGGCATTTGTTGGCTTGCATAGATCGCAGAAACAGAGCAAGGAATTTGTCAAGACTCCGAGGAATGTGAAAAATGCCATCACCGTCATGCAAGAATGGATAATGTGACACAATAGGGCACCATTTACTTTGGTAAAGAAGATGAATCCATAGGTAGAACTCGGGAAGGCAATATTTTGAATGTTGATGCAGAACAACAAGCAACGCGCCTTGTTCAATGGAAACATTCAAGCTTCATATGTACAGTTGTACAACAGTTTTGATTTCATGGTGAGAACCCACAACATCCCATTAGTGAGCTCATTCACTGAAGCTAAACACAAAGACCAATTTAGAAAAAATACTGAAGAGTACTTGGAGCAGTTAAGATAGGTTATCACCAAGGAGGATTTACAGCTGAACAGACAAAACATGCATCACTACATCAATGGTCTCGTCCAAGTCAGAATCATGTTACTCTTGCTCAAGAAAGAAGTTAAGACTGGTTCCAAATCATCATCCCCAAATGCTATAGAGGCTAGAGTTTGCTTCTAGCCTGACACCATCATGCAATTTTGGGATGTCATCGCACAGTACCAACCTTCGCATCAATACGTGACCAAGAAGCATCAAGTGTAAGTTGTCGAGCTAGAGTGTCCCCAAACTCAAGCATCATAGTGTTTTGTCTTGTTAGGTTGTCAAGTTGTCTCTACCATATTTTATCCTATTTGGGTATGAGTGTAAATGTAATATTATTTGTAATTATGTTATAATTTAAATTCCAAGTGCCAATATTGGAATATGAAAGGTCATTGTGTAATGTAATGTGTTAATTTGTGAAGAATTTGAAGAGTCATGAGTGTATTCCAAAGGTCACAAATGGGAGTTGAAGAGTCACCCCCTCTTGTTATAAATAGAACCTCATAACTCATGTAACAAGATTATGGGAGCCAAGCTTTTGGCTAGGCTTAGGCTTAGAAAGAGCTTGGGAGTATTGTGAGGAGCCTTAGCTTCTCCATATCATAGAGTGAGTATAACTCTTTGGAGGAGCAGGTGTTCCCGACTGTAATGTTCCACTATTGGGGCTATTGGTCGTCAATGGTGTATGTATGGATGAACCTTCACTTATAATAATAAAATCAGAACCAACACTCTTTCATGCATATGTTTTTAATATAGTAGGACTATTCTTGTTGTATTGGAATTCTATGTTATTTAACTTATACATATTCTTATGAACTATTTTGTTTGCATTTGTACGAATCTGGTTGAATGCGTGTTATTGGATTAATTCATCACTTTAACTTGCGTACTATTCTGAATCTTCGCTTGTGATGTCATTTCACTCTTGTGTTCCTTTCAAGATTCATACTATTACAGGCTTCCAAGGGACACACTTCCTTTTCCCTTCATGTATTGCAAGCTTCATGCATAGAACTTGACTCTCCGCAAGGTCACACACTTTCTCTTACCCAAAGTTATCATACTTCCCCTTGTGTGTTTCCGTGATCAAGGCATAACATAACCATTGACTACTAGGAATCTTACTCCAAATGGTGTGAGGTCTAGTTGGGACTTCAAATCAGGGAGATCCCTTGAATGTTGGTGGGTCTTGCACCATCAACATTTCTGGCACTAGAAGGAGGGCCAGATGACAAGCTGAGCCCTTGAAGTTGTTTTGAATTTCTACACTCATTTAGTGACTTCTTCCACAATCATAATCCTAACATGTTTTTCTAGAGACATAAGTCTGCAAGTGCCTACGAGCATTATAAATGACTTGTCAACCCTTAAATTCGATGGCGAGGGTGAGACAACCTTGCTTGAGCATACTATTCATTTTCTTGAATTTTGCACAGAGTATAACATCCACTCTAAGGACATTGCTTGTAGGTTGTTCATCCTCACATTCGAATGACGTGCAAGCCAATGGTATAACACATTGACCGATGCCTCCATACACTCTTTTGAGCATCTTGTCACATAACTATCTCATGCTTTTGACATGTTCGATTGTAAACATCTGGGAAAGAAAATTTTAGAATTGTGAAAATCACTTGATGAATCATTGGATCATTTTCACATTCTTTTTATGCATTTGTGTTTTGAATATCCTAATGATGAAGTTGATTGGGAGTTCTTGACAGGAAGATTTCAATATCTTGATCACATTTCAGAAAATCTGCACAAGTTATAATCTTTTGAGCCACTCCTAACATGCCTTGGTTGTAACACCCTCCTCCCACATCTACCCAAGTAACTGGCCAACTAAGGTAAACATGTGATGAGAGGCCACTATGATATGGTTTGACATCCTAAGTCATGTTAAGGAAGTGGAACCAGCGGAAACACACCATATAGACTTACAACATCGACATTAAGACCCTTAGGAACCATCCCAACCTTTCTGCCAACCAGCCCTTGGGTCCCACTGATATTTTGAACCACTTGATCTATGGACACTCTCATGCTATAGGCCTATGAGCATCTAAGAGACTCTAGACACTCTCATGACAAGGCATTTCAACATTCAGTGACTATTTTTCTCAATGTTGTGCAAGCGTCCCTGGGATTTGAGCCACTTTTTCAGGCCCAGAGCCCAGGTCACTACCCAAAATTGAATGACACCTTTAGATTAGTAAGATAATAGGGAAATGACAGTACAAATGCAAACGCTTGAATAATACCTTGTCTGGATCCCTACTAGCCATGACATGCATTTCGTCAAACATATCACGAAAATGTAATTGATAGGTGTAAATAACAGATCTGAGCATAGGGGTCTCATACTTAGTTGAGAATCGCTAAGAGACATTGATGCCTTAACACATTAGTTTTCATTTCATCCATTAGGTCATAGATACATTGTTCATTCATTTACAAGTAAAATCATGATGAGATCCATACATAGCTATTGTCATAAAACATATACATAATAGCAACAGAAATACCAATGAAATCATAGCCATATAATCCACATATAAACCAGTATAATACTCATAGAAATACAAGGAGAAATAACCTCATATTGATGATGCAAAATCCAAACCCGAGATGGGACTTCCACGTTCTGTCCTACCATAGAATCATTGAGCCAAATCTCTCTTCATCCATTCACCCCCATGCCATATTCCAACCATGAATGTGGGATATCGTAGAACACATCAATCCAAAACCATCCAGGGCTTCCAGAGGCCACCCAACTCAACCCATTAAATAGTGATTCGAACTCACAGCCAGACATCACAAAACCATCATCAGATTGGTCTCTATCCAAGCCTTACAGGGTTTCCAGAGAATTTGTTCCAACCAAGGGTTTCAAGACTAGTAACTCAACCCATAGCTACCGCTGGGCTTCCAAATTGTTTTTCCAAACAGGGCTTCTAGATCATTTTTCCAACCAAGGCTTCCAGGACTAGTAACTCAACCCAAGCTGTTACAGAGCTTCCAGAGCATTTGTCCAACTAGGGATTCTAGGAACTAATAACTCAACCTAAGTTAAGGAAACATGAGATCCAACCAAAACAAAACAAGGAAATAAACCCACAGCTCATGGCTATGTAGGAAATGCAAAGGCTAGGCAACCCACTATTAATCTAGGCAATCCTCCATGCCAGAGATAGATCATGACCAACAATCCACATGCATGCAAAAACAAGTGAGGAAAACATACAATTAACTCAATACCTGCAAGCAAAATCCCTTGTAGATGCTGATCCCGATGTCCTCTTATGCTTTCCTGCTCTTCCTTTGCCTTCTTTCTCCAAAAATCCAAGTATGCCACACTCTCCAAAAGTGCTCCAAGAAAACTTTAAGTATCCAAGAGTGTGAGAGAGAAAATAATGAGAGAGATCCAAAACTGAACTGAAAAAAAGGTTACCAACTGATCCTCAAAATCCTTTTTATGAATGAGGCCTCTATTTTCTTCATTTTCCATTATTTTCCTTCAATTTCCTCCTCACATTCAACCTGTGACCTTTCACCTCCCTTTTCTCCTAATTTCCTATTATTTTCATAAATAAATGTGCCAAGAATGCCATTTTTCTTTTCGAAAGCCTTAGCCATTTCCTTTGCCAATTTCCTCAGCCATTAATAACCAAATGAACACCCACACTAGGATGTCTTTCCCAACATTCAACTTGGAATAAGTGTCCCATCAATCATAGTTATTATTTTGTCTTTATTAACTTTTATTACATGGAATTTTCACCAGGGTTGTTATAGAACCCTCCCCCTTGGGGGAACACGTCCTCGATGTTCAATGACACCTATAATTTTAAGACTGTTGCAAGAAAAACATACTGTTGATGGAGCTTTATAACTTATCTCGTGGTAGTATTTATAATGATCAACCTTATGATAAGCAAATCAACATGAAAACATAACAAACATAACATCATAATGACATGACATCCATACTGCTTATTGGAGCTTTATGACATAGCTCATGGTGGTATTTACATCCTTATACACATGTACATATACTAGCATCACCAAAACATATACCAAATATTGGCAAGAAAATGACAACAATGTTGATACCCCTAGGTTCAGGCATAAGGGGCCAACAAGGCTCCATTGTAGTCTAGAGAAACATCAACATTTTCACCTTACCCTGGGAGGGTAAGGAGTCTCACCCGAGCCGTGCCACGAATGAATTTAGATGAGGGTGGAATTAGGTACCAGGGGAATCATATCAACCAGCAGAGAGAAAAATATGGTAGCTTAACATACAAACTAACTAGATCGCAACGATCTAATCATACTATATCCAGAAACTATCTAACCAGATGCATTCATAAAATTTTAAAGGGGTAACACAATGCTTCAAAGACACAAGATGGTTCCAGAACAATCTTCTCCATTAACATAACATATTTCAGTACATAAGGCTCAAGGCTTGATCATTAACAGTAGAAACCACACAACCAACATAAACTTGTACAAATAGGATCATGGAGTCTTTCACATTACTCTGCAACAAAGGAAGACTAGAGTATTAGAAACTCACTCTACTGATTAGAAACAACCCCTCCTTCTCTTTTTCTTCTGCTTTTTGTCTCCTGCCATCCACCTGGACTGCCAGTTCTCCTTTCCTTTTGCTCGATTGCCTTCATTCTTGACTGCCTATGCTCTTTCCTCGCCCAGTTATCCCTGCTTCTTCCCACTACTCCTCCGTGACTGCCAGTCATCCTTTAGTTTCCAATCTTCCCTCAACTATCAAATCCACAACTCCCCAATGATCATCTCTGCCACTTGTCATTGAATTCTTTCTAAAAAAAATCTCAAAACAAAGGCTCGAATAGGCTCCGACCAGAATCCATTGACTTGTCCCCAAGTTAATCTCCCTTGGTGTTGTTGACATTTTTGTTGGTGCTAATGCTATTATTGCTACAGGTGCTTCCCCTGGTGCTACTGCTGCTACTACTTCTTGTTGTGTTGTTGCCGCTTCTTCTTGGTCTTCTTCTCGAAACGAAGGCCCCAACTTTGGCATAGTTGCAATAATACCCTAACGGAATTGAGTGTAGTTGTCTATGCTACTTGCTAGAGTTTGGTGATTTTCACTTCTTGCTTTAGGAACTCTATCATCATGCTAGAGGTTGGTTGGGCTGAATGAGTCATCAGTAGGGAATCCCACTGTTCTTCCATGTCTTCATTGAATTCTTGCAAACGTTCACCTGAGTTCAGACTGGGGGTCAGAGATCGCGAAGCTTCTATTTCGTCTTTGTTGATTCATCTTCGATTTGTTAGACGCAAAATTCCAAAAAGGTGAATTATGCTTGGAACTTCTTCTGCTGATCCTTGTCCTTAAAGTTCCTGGTTTCTGCGGGGAGCTCGTTAATTCTCTTTTGGAGCAGGTAGACTAGTTGATTCTTCTTTGCTAGGATTTTGGGCCAGTCATGAACTTGCTGCAACAATGTGTACCCATCATTCAGAGCCTCGAGGATGGATTCTTTCAGAGTGACTGTCACAGTGATACTCTTCTCAATCTCATTGGCACATGTCGTGGAAGGGTCTAGAAGCGCCTTCCTCGCAGTGTTGAAGTTCTCTACTAGAGGAGATCAACCCGTTGCATGTAGCTTGGATGTGGTCGTAGCTTTCAACCAGGGTGGAAGCGGAGAAGTATTTCAGAGCCTCAATGACTACATTAGAGATGGTCGACCATGGCATCTAAAACCATGAAGTGATCTGATCAACCTGTTTTTTGAGTTGTTGATTGTCCTGGCAGAGCTGGTCCCATTCGACTGTAAGGGAAGCAATTTGTTGTTGTTGTTTCTCATGGTCGGTGGCAAGGTCATTATGAATCTATGCAACCCTCTACGCGGCTCGCTATATAAAACTAAATTAATGAGATAACGACCAGCTTTGGAGGTCATTTTGCTGCATGCTGGATGGATTCATGAATTGGCTCTGTAGGGGCTGCCCACCAGCGATGGACTTTCTTGAATGTCCGTGGAGTGATGTGGCTTACTGTGAAGGTTCTCGAAATTGGGGCATTGCTGGTATAGAAACAATATTTGGTGAAACAGGGGGATTTAAACGAAAGGGGAGCACAAAGGGTCGACAATGGTAACAAGTGGTTGCAAGACAACATGCATTGTGCTCAGAAGTGGGCCCGACTTTAGTAGCAAGGATAACATGGAGCTGGTGACATTTTATCCACTAGGAATTGTCGTGGCAGACTGAATAATGGAATCGACCTCCATGTATTCTGTGACCAGCAAGGTCCGAGAGGGAATGGTATCCGACGGGGTTGCAGAAGTGGGCGCGGTGTGCGAGGATGGGTCGCGTGAGTTTGGTGAAACTTTGGAGGTGGACAGTGGGAGTTCCTCTATGATTGGTGATTTTGCGACGGTTTGGGGTCCCTCAATGGTGAGGTTGACTATTTTAACTATAGGGTTTTATTTTTGCTTCTTGGTTACCATTGGTGGTTGGTGCTTTTTATTTTACGGGGTTTGGGAATGGTTGGATTAGACTATGAATGAGGTCTTACATGTGGTATGGAAACACCAAGAGGGGTGGTGACCATAGGGTTGTGATGCGTAAAATCTTGCGATTCAACTAAGTGAGGAACCAAACCTGATGAAATGACGATGCTCGCGATGGTCTCCTTGAGCGAGCTCATCTACTTCTTCATTTGAGTGAGGACTGGTTGCAGCTCATGTTCAGGGCTCCGCTTCCTATTGTGCACAACTATTTCTCTTGGTAACGATGGTGATACCATCCAATAAAATAAGTATAGGTACTTCCCTTCTCTAATTTTCCCTCTGACCCTCAGCCACAATCTGACCTGTGCATGGAACGCTTCGGTTGATAGCACGAATTTTTGGGCTCACATCTGAAAGGTGTGCTAGTGAACGCAATGCGTCCTAATGAAGATATTATCGTGAGTAGCCCCAAACCAAATTGATGATGAATATTTGTCTAGCATTGAACTGGGGATTCTTTCAGTGGCTCCGATAACCTCGAGAATTTTGACATACCAACCTCCAAACGAAGCCTCATTGGTTTCCTTGTTGCTTGGGTCTCCCAAAGTCCTCCTTGGTACATATGGAGAGCTAAGTGTTGGTCCTCTGAAATTGACACTAAATCCCCACCCTCTGGTGGGCACCACTTCCACATCGTTAGAGCCACTACCAGAAAGCCATAAATGAAGTTGGTGGCCTGCTTGTAAACGTCTTCATAGGCTTCAAACAACTCATTAAGGAGAAAAGTGCACCAGTTCAGTTGGGCACCCTTTGTACAATGTTATGCGACTAATATCGTGTCTAACGCACACTCATTTTTTATAAATGGCATGTCAACTTCCCTGCAATGATGTAGCAAGAAAACTTAATTTTCTCCTTGTTGATGAGGTCGATTCACACTCCCTTTCCCCCTCCCTTGGAGTTGTACTTGGAATAGTAGTTGGCATCTCCCTCTTTGTTTGCTCTTTTTGAATTTGTCTGAAATGATGTCGAAACTGCATACCTCGTTGCTGATAGAACTATGAGTCTTTGAATATCGATCACGTGAATCAAATAATCCTTGTCTAGCCAATGTGAGTTGTCATGCATCTTGATGATCAATAATTTAGTGCATTACATGGTTGCAAGTGTCATGCCAAACATAGGCAAACTCATCAAGTGTAACAGTGTGGACTGCTGAATTCCACTGTAGTCATTCTTGACCTTCATTGTTGTTGTTCCATCCTCCTTTGTGAATGTCTTTGTATATACTTCCCTCTTCAGGGGCAGGAATAAAAAAGAATCCAACAAGTCATTGTTGAAGAGCGTGGCTTTATCATATTTTCCACAGAGTGGCTCTGTAACTGAAATTATTACATCCAACCCAGCCTCGGGAACGGAAAGAATTTCCTTTGTCATGCTAAAATGTCATTGATAGACTGAAATCACCAGTGCCCGATAGAAAATTATTGGACAACAGCACAGAGAAATAGACTGCGACTGGAGCGACTCTATCACCTTAGCTTCAGAGTCTGAGAAATTTGACATTTTCATGCAAAATAAGTAGACCAAATCGACATGACGTTTCTGACGAGACCTGCTAACTAATTACTATGACAACTTTCCCTATGCAGACTTGAACGTGTTAATCCATCGTTGGCTGAACTGGACTTGACTTGGTTGACGCACTTCTGGAAAAGGAAAGGTGGAGTTGATGGGTGATTATGTTATTGTAATGGAAGACGTTTAGGAATTATTTTACTATAATGGGAAATATTTTATGGAAATCAACGCTGACACCAGTATTATTGTCTAATTATTATGGAAAGTACTCCTAACTCGTGTGACTTACCCCCCAGACTACCAACTGTTACAGTGTGGTGACATTGAAGCCGTAATTGAACTGACATCCCAGATCATTATTGGAAATATTTTGATGATTGACTGATCATTGCAGGTTAAAGACTAAGAACGAACTGAAACTAAATACTCAACGTAGTAAATGATGACCAACTAACTGAATCCTACTGAATTCTCCTAGTCCAACCTATGATCCCCTTTCAGAAACCCAATCAATTTTGAATAGAAATATTTGATGTGTGGAAGGGTTTTAGGTGTGTGCCATTCACCCACCCTAGTAACCGTGCTCCATCTAGTTTAGCGACCTTGACAACTCCAGACTCCCTAATTTCTGCAACTATGAACAGGCCTAACCAGTGCATCTGTAATTTGCCTGGAAACTTCTGGAATTTACTGTCATACAATAGAACATGGCCCCCAACTATAAATGCCTTCTTCTTGATGTATCTGTCACGCCACGTTTTCTGCCTTCTCTGCTCGACTGATTAGTGAAAATTTGCTTGGAACCTTTCTTCATCCAGTTCTAATAACTCATCTAATTGCTTATGGAGTGATTCCTCCTTTGTCATTTTAGTGGTCTGGGTGATAAAGATGCTTGGAATGGTGAACTTAGCCAACACCACAACTTATCGTCCATACACTAGTTGGAAGGGTGTATGTTTGTGTAGTCTCTTCAGCACTGTGCGGTATGCCCATAGTGTCTGGAACCCTCTCATCCCAATCATCCATATTGGTCAAGAATACCTTAGTTAACCCTTTTTCCAGTATTTTAATGAATGTTTCCACAGTTCCATTGGCCTACGGGTAATATGGACTGCTCTTGTGATGTTGTATCATGAAGTTTTACAGCAGTGAAGAAACTGTTTCATTGATGAAATGAGTTTCTTGGTCGCTGGTCAGGATCCTGGGGCACACGAACTGTGAGATGATATTTGTTTGGTCAATTCAAGGTCTAAACTTAAGATGGGGCAATGTTTGTCAATTGTATTAATGCTTTAATTCTTAGGGATGTTGATTAAGTTTCCTAGGAATTAATCTCTATTCAATCAGTTTGTGGATGATGTGAGGGTGATTTTACTTATGTTAGATTGTTGGGGTTTAATCTTAAATCTCTTTGCTGCAACTCTTAATCCTCTAAGTGAAAAATGAAACCTTACTGTAGTAGCTATGAAGGAATACTGTTGAACTCAATTGTTTTAGGAGAGGTCTTCTTGGTTGTTCAATTTCTTCTCAAACAAAGTAATCCAAGAAACATCTATGAATTGAACACACTTCAATTATGCTAGATAATAAGCAAAGGAAATAATTGTGTAGTACTAGGTATAAAGCAAAGTAAATAACAGTCTAATCTAGGTGTTTAGCATATTAGAGTTCTTATGCAGATAACAATTCGAAATCATTATACAACATTATCACACAAAACAGAGCAATTGAATAATTGAAGGAAATCAGATTGTATTTGATTAAAACCTGCCACTGTTTGTAGGGGCACTCCACATAGTAGTTCAGAGCTTCAAATCAGTACAACGCTTTCACACAAAAACCAAATTCATTCACACGAAATTCACATATTGTTCAGAAAACATATCATTCGGCGCGCACCCAAATAATAGTGCGACCATTAGCTTTATAGCAGGTCTCTTTTCATAACTGTATGAGTATCCTAAGCTTAATATCTCTTAATCCTATCTAAACTTATATCTTGAAATCATCGTTTTTCTATTTCGCAAAACAATAAGGTTTCAACTGATCCCGGGCTCTGTTTTGCATTAATCCGACGATTGACTCGGAGTTTGAACACGGTCTCCTATGCCTCTTTTAGAAAACAGTTTTGAGTGGATAGGAAGGTATCCATGAGGGGGTCATCCTATATCCATCTGCACCTTTCGTTGCTAACCTGGAACTCTAAAACCTCGCGAACAATGAAGACAGCTACAGAATCCTGGACTAGCTGCGGAAATGGGCTGATTCAGTAGCTAACTACAACTTTAATTAAAATAATAGGGTATACAACTGAATATGAACAAGAAAACATACTATTGCATACCTTCATCAAAACCTCGTAGATATGGCTTTATTAAGTGGTAAATATATATGAAAAAGAGAGGATTATTGGGCAAAAGGATGTCATGGTAAGACAATCTTCAGACTCTACATTCCCCTAGACTGGAGATCTTGTATGTCCTCATGCACTTTTTCCTTGTCTTCTGCTTGTGTCTCTGGTTTGTCATCTCCCTGTTTCACTGTTTTCTTCTTTTTGGCAGAGATTGGAATTCTAGGCTTCCTAATTAGGATTATGTACTTTAAACTGATTATCTCTCTCTGCATAATTTTGTTCTCTTTCTTCAGCTTCTTGTTTTTCTTATACCACAAACTTAGATGTAGAATTAGGTTGTCGCTCTTGGCAATTTGTATCTCACTCTGTGTCTTCAGGGCTTGATTTTCATTTTTAAGATACCGATTCAGTGTTTCTAGTTCAAAGATCTCCTGCTTCAAGATGTTTGAGGCCGATTGTTCATTCACCTAGTTGCTTCCTTCTCTAGGGCTCTGTATTGTCTCCTTTGTTGTTGTCGCCTTCCTTTCCAGTGACTCTATGTAGTCATATATTTCTTGTTGTGCGGGGCCAATACCTGGACAACGTATCGGGCTTCCTAGAGGTGAGCTGTAAGGCTGTGGTGATGATCTTGGTGACCCTTTTGGAAAATTCCTAGGGCTTCCAATTGGCTCATCCTCTATTGGCTCAATCTCTGTTGGAGTGTTCTCCGTTGGCTCAATCTCTATTGGAGTGTTCTTTATTGGATCCTCTTTAGTTGGCTCATTTTCCTCAAGGTTAATGTATCCTGTAGTTTTTGAGGTTGTTTGTTGAGTTGTGGTCAACCTCATGCTCCTTCTCAACCCCGGGGTTTGTGTTTTCTGCACTTTTTTTTTTTCACATGTGGTTCATGGATACCCATGGTCACTGGGTAGCCGCTACATCCACTATTTAACGCTAGGGTGGACCCCACCCGAAGGGGGTCACACCTCTCGGCCTATTTACTGACCTGACCCCAAGAGCTTTGGGGAATTGACCCTGTGACCTCCCCATTGGTGAGGCACTGATTTGACCGATTGAGCTAACTCTTGGGGCTTATGTTTTCTGCACTTTCATCCTCTTATTCTATGATTTTTCTTTTAGAGGAGAGGTTTTAGTTTGTGAGAGTTCTTCTTTACCTGGGTTAGCTTTCTTTCTTCTAGGGTTTCCCCTCTTCATTCTCTGCAAAATATTTACTTTAGGCAACTCTTCTTCTATTACCTATGTCTGAGTTTGAGGTGCCTGTTCCTTTATAATTTCCATGGTTCTTTTTCTCCCTCCGAGGGCCCTGCTGCTACTTGGTATTTCTGGGGATTTTTCTTCGAAATGGTTCCTTATTAAGAAGCTTTCCCAGTTATCCCCTGTACTTCGGAGGTGAAAGTCGACCAATATTTTCACTAGACCATGATGGTACATGGTGTTTTCTATGCATTGAATTTTCTTCTGAACATTTGTATCCATTTTCCTGAGGATATTCAAGAGAAAATAGGGGAGGTTCATCTGATGATCCTCCAGGAAGTGCATCATCATTCTAACATGATAAAAGTACATTTGTCTAGACCTACCCTCACAAGTGATAAACTTTTGAAGCACAAGCAATAATTTTCTCCATTTATTTTTAAGAGCTGGTGAGCTCCAGTATTGTAGCAATAATGCTACAACTCCT
Source organism: Pinus tabuliformis (assembly GCA_031772625.1). NCBI lineage: Eukaryota > Viridiplantae > Streptophyta > Pinopsida > Pinales > Pinaceae > Pinus > Pinus tabuliformis. The sequence goes on along the minus strand of CM062805.1, from coordinate 1,235,691,383 downwards.
GGGGCTTCCTGTCTCTTAATTTTATCAACCCGGTAGTTCGTACAAACTTGGAAGCGGCGGTGCTATATGCACAAGTACTAGCTCTTGTCGCAGCTGTCACTTGGTCAGCTGGCACAAGTCCGCTAGGGCTCAAGCCAACTTCTATAGGCTCTCAGAAGAAGCTTGCTAATTGATGGACGAAAGCTAATCTCAAAGGAAAGCTACTTTACTTGACAAAAATGAACTGAAAGCAAATCAAGGCATGTAAACCTAGGAAACCCTAATTTGACTAGTCTAACCTCTACAATGCAAAGAATGTAAATGCAACTTCTACCAATGCTGTCATTACCTCTAATAAATGAAAATGCATGGATCTAAACTACTTGCATCATGAAAGTTATGTTTTTGTATTTTTCCTTTAAGTGTGTGGAATGATTGTGATCTTGTGCTAACTAGGGTTTGGTTGTGCAGATGGGATGGAGAAGGAAGGAAAGCGTGGGATAGGTTGGGGAGGCTAAGAGAGGTCCCTAGGGATCCTTAGCATCCATCCACAGAGGTTCCTCGCATTCAGATGCTCAGCAACCGAGAGAGTGGCCTCCTACAGGATGGCTATGGAGGATCCTACAGGATACTCTGTTTTCTACAGGATGTCTAAAAATGGCTACAGGATGACCTACCGTGAGTGTTTGGAGTGATGGAGGGATGATGAAATGGTAGAGGGAGATGTGTAAGGTAGGAATGAGGCTGGTGATGGCTTTAGAAGTGAAAGAATGGGATGGGAAGTGAGTGTAGGGAGTAGGGTGGAAGGTAAAGGGCTATGTCAACGAAAGGGCTAGAGAATGGAAGTACGTGAGGAGTGAAAGGCTTTGTGAGATAACAGAGCGGAGTAGGGATCAAAGATGTGTTTGCAGGTGTGATCAAGGTGGAGGATGAAGTGATGGAACAAGAGAAAGTAGTGTAGATGAAACAAATGCTTGTGAGTGTCACCAAAACGAGAATGCTTCAACCTGAGCTACCTGTGACATAAAATCAATGAACATCAACATAAATTGTGAAGGAAACTCATGCATGGCAGTGGAATGAAGAAGCAATGCTAAATATGAAAGTGCATGAATGGATCTAAGTAATGCCTCAGCCTACTTCCAAACAACTACAGCAGTTCTAACTAATAAAACCAATCTGTTTGACTTCTACAGGAAATCTAAATCAGCAACTATACTCAAATGCATGTAAAGGAAAATGGAAACGAAATGCTAAAGGAACAATATTGATACAAAGGAAGGAGGCCTGAGCTCTCAGGTTGGGCCCAACCCCGAGAGCTTTAGGCTCCTTTAAAAACTCAAAATCTGATCCAAAACTGCTTGCTTTTATTCATAATCAAAAGTCTAATGTCATGCCAAAACTGGCTTACAAAGAGCTAAAACCACATTGACTAACTAGCTGCTACGAAATGACTAACTACTAGCTACCAAAAATGACTACCAACTAGCTAACAAAAATGACCAACCACTAGCTAACCAAAATGAGGCCCCAAGCCTTCTTATTTATACAATTTGAGGACCCAACAGTCCTCCTAAAAGTTAGGGACTTGGCTGCCCAAGACTTGGAGTTAACAGCAGTCCAACTTGACTTGCTTGGCTGCCCTTGAGCTCATTGATTTGGTGGCCTTTGAACTCCGAGCTGATGGTGGAGAATTCGAGGTAAGGGTCCATAAATGAGGGGGACACCTTCCTACAAATCCTCTAGCTTGTTCTCCACGAATTTCGCTGCCAAGTGCTCATTAAGACCTTCAATTTTGTCTCCAAGTTGACCAACAAGGCTACACAAAGCACCCATTAGACTTGTTGGCATAATGACTAACCAAATTCACTCTATTAACATAAAAGTAATCAAAAACATGCAATAAACAAATGAGAATGGTGGACTAAGTCAAATTAGGAGGCCGAATGAGCCCAAATAATTGTACATTTTTGGGGCTCATCATCACCCCCCTACTGAAGGTGTTGCTCGTCCTCTGAGCAACCAATCTCTCTCCTTGTCTTTGATGGACCTGATGGCCTCCTTGTCATGCCACGCTTATGAAGTGATGTCCTCTTCTCTGTACAACCATGCTTCTTTGCTTCTTCCCACGACTTGCTCCTTTTCCTAAAGAATTCTCAGCTTGGGTATGATTGTGCAAGTATTTCAATCTGATGGCGGAAATGGTGGTGAAAGGAGATGAAACCAGTGGAGGATGGAAGAAAAGAGTGGTTGCATGCCTCCTCAACTGACTTCAAGCTTCAAGTCCCTCTCCATAACTGATTCTGGCCTGCCAAAAGGCTTCTACATGATGTTTTTGGCAAAAATACAGAGCTTCCTGTAGAAGGTTGAACCATGACTAAATTGTGCCCGAACCTTGAAAGAAATGAGTTTTCATGGAGGGGATGGATGTGCTTAGGGTGGCCAACACAGGTGCTGCCTCCTTAGCTAAAATCTCGGCCGATTTCTCCTTTTGCTGCCCTCTTTTCGACTTCCTGTAGAAACAGTCCTGTAGTGGCTTTTTCTGTCTTCCTGTAGAAACAGTTCTGTCCATCAACTGCAAGGTTCACAGTAACAATCCTTCCATCAATGGCTTTGTTTGGTTCCTTACGGGCTTCCTTAGTAGCCTCCACAGTCTTGGAAGTCACAAATGCAAATCCCTTGTTGGTGAAAAATACCTGCAATATTAACCAAGACAAATACAGCCAAACAATCTAGGCTTCGGAAAAACATGCATGAATCTTCTAAGAACAGAGGCATTTTAAACTGCCCATCATAAAGAAATATGATGTATATTAGATTTTTATCCTAGATTCGTTGGTATTCTCATGATATGCAGCTGGACCTTTTACCTCTTTACTCATTTCCATTTGACTCGGAAGCTTCCAACTTTACACAAGAGTTTCTAGTCAAGCTACTTGGTGAATATCTTGACCGATCTTTGCACATAATTTCAAGGTCTGAGCCTTCACTCACATATGATTGATCAATTTCTTGATCAGATCCACTTTCAGGGCCCTGCAAACTTCCTTCAGCTGTTAGAAGGACTGAGATCTTTGGCCAAACTCTGATATTGCCATCCCGAGACATGTTTTGGAAATAGCTGTAGGTCACTGTTGCTGTGTATATCTCCCTTGAAAATCAGCGTTCATCCAACTGTTTGTGTATATTCTTTATGGCTGCCAAGTGCATGTGTATAGCTAATGTAAAGGGGAGACAAACTCCCACCCAAATCTTCAACTAAAGCCTGTGATTTGACACGTTTGCAACCAAATGCCACTGCTGCCAATCAAATCTGTGTATAGCAGCCAGCGTAGAGGTTGATCTGCTGTGCGTGTTGCTCTTGAAGATTAATGTGCCATATTTTTACTGCCAGGTGTGAGTATGAGTGGAGATAAGGGGGAGTTTACTCCCATCAATCTGTTGTCGTAAACTGCCACCAAACCAAAGTTTTGATTGCTGTGATAAATCCTCATTTAAATGACCACTGCGTATTGTCTCTTGTTGGTTTGCGTGGACTGCTGTAGGAGTGAGGTGGCAAAGACGTGCTGGCCCATGCCATTGTGCATGAACTGCAATTGTTAACTGTGTTCCATGCTTGTGATTTCATCCACCCGTTGCACTGGAGTTTAAACAATCAACACTGTCCGTTTTTTCCTTCACGTGCATGGCTGAGCGCACGTGTCTCATTCACCCACCAAGTGCTGTTGAACTAGATGTGGGTGGCTAGTTAGCTGGCCACCGATTTTTTTAATCCTAACCATCTCATTCATTCATGCAATGTTCAGATTAGATTCATGCAAACAGAGGAATCGGTTTTGTCACGTACCTGAAGCCAAACGGCTGCTTGTGAAGCGTCTTGCTGCATGCATGTCTTGATCCTCATTTGCTGCATGTATGATAGCTTGATTGATGATTTATGGCTGTTTTCTCTTGTGCAGGTGCCCTCTGGACGGATGCATGCAACAAAAGTTCATTTCCACGTTCAAATTTGCACATTCAAGCTGCTGTTGTTGCATCTTCACCAAACCATAACTTCTTTTTGCCATTTCTCCCAAACGGCAAACCGGATTGAGCTGAAACTTGGTGGGCATGTTTCTACCATCATTATGCATCTCCCATAGCAAATTCGTGATCAATGGATGCACGGATTTCGAGAAAAATGGAAAATGGCTGAAGAATTCAGAGGTCGATTTCTCGGAAACCGTGCATCGGAATCGGCTGAAACTGCTTGGGTAGGCTACTATCATCCATGTGCATCTCCCCATGAAACATGTTTTGAAACGGATGCACGATTATGGGGAAAATGCAAAAATGGCTGATGGTGATGGAGGCTGATTCCTTGGAAACCGTGCACCGGAATTGCATGAAACTGCTCAGGCATGTTGTCATCAACCTTGTACAATTCCCCATAAAACGGTTTGTCAAATGGATGCATGGTTCTCAAGTTATGGCAAAAACAAATTCTGCTCTATGTGTTTTTGGCTTCAAGGCATTTTGCATGTGTTTGCATGGTATGACAAAATGAATTTTGGTTGTGATGCAGGTGTGGAGATGATGGAGGATGAGTTGGAAGACTGCATGAGGACTCTTGAACCTTTGAGGAAGCTATCATGCTTGCCAAACCACTTTTTGAAATGCATGCCTAGTTTCCCACAATTTCTACAGGAAGATCCTGTAGAAGCACAATGAGAAGCACAAGGAGGTGGAAAAAATGATGGATGAAGGCAAGGGATGGACACACAAGTGCTTGTAGGCCTAATCAACAGATTCCCACCATTAGATTCATTTTTGAGATTGAATTTGGCTCGTCCAAAGGTTCTACAGGATGTTTCCTGTAGAAATTCAGAGCATCCTGTAGAAAACACAGTTTTGAGGAAAGAAGCATAATGTCATGAAAAGAATGATGGAAAAGGGGTGAGGAGTGGAAACATAGATGAGTGTAGGCCTCATGGACATATTCCAAGCCTTCAGGTCCTCTTTGGAGATCAATTTGGCTTTTTTGTAAGCTTCCTGTAGAAGATACAAAACTTCCTGTAGAAGGCACAAAAACTCCTTTGTCTTTGATTTGAGTGCTCCTCCTATCATGACACGTCCTCCTTTAACCTGCAATGTCATTGCTGCAACATGAACTTATTCAATGGAGATTAGCTTTATTTTTCCTTTTTTTCTTTTTCTCTTTTTTTTTTGAAAAACAACTAGGGCGCCTCATGGAGGTTTTCACCCTAATTGCCTGCCTTGGGCGCCTCCAAGGGAGGTTTTCACCCAAAGATCTTTTTCTCTTTTCTTTTTTTTTTTCAACCCATTGACCGCCTCATGGAGGTTTTCAATCAATGAGCCAATCTAAGGCGCCTCCGAGGAGGTTTTCACCTTAGATTTCTATTTTCCTTTTTTCCTTTTTTTTTCTTTTTTTTTTTTTCTCTTTTTTTCTTTTTTCTTTTTTCTACCCTACCCTACTTGAAAAACAAAATCATTCTCAAGTATAAGAATACTTCCAATGGAGCCATGTGCACATCGAGATTAGAGAAAAAATGATGTGAAGGCTCGAAATGCATGCTCTGATAGGTATCCAGATCTCAGAGACCAAATGATCTGATCTTGAAGGGATCAAACATAGCTGAGGAAGAGAGTACTGCTGCAACTTAGTGACTGTCTGGAACCATGTCTCAATATAGCTTTGATATCCTTGGTCCTTTTGCTGATCTGGATCATTCTTCATGTCACCTTCTGTCATGACTTTCTCGTCTTCCTTCTTTTGCTGATATTTCTCTTGAATACATGGAAGATCTGATGGTAACCATGAGGGATCTCTCTCGATCTCTGATTTAGATCTCTTTTCTTCATCAAGTGCAGCCCATGGTTCTTTGATCTCCTCTTTGGAATCTTCTTTTGCTTTTGGTCCTTCAATGCTTTCAAGATGATCTCTTTTTTGCATTACTTTTCCTGAGCTTTGGTGAACATCATTGAGCTCACGTGGAATCATTTGCACATGTTGTGCCTCAGATTTGCAATTGGGTTGAGCTGCTCCATTGCATGGTTTTGGAAATGGAGGTACGTGTAGCTGAGTGGAGGTGTGAAATTGAGATGGAGATGGATGGCATTGTGGTTGGGTAGGCATTTGGGGTTGCCTTGGTGGAGGAGGAGGCGATGGTTGTGGATGAGCAGGTGGTGGAGGAAAGTGAGTTGGATGAGAGTTGTACTGGGTCCTCCACTCCTGATAAGGTGCATTCCACTGAGGCTGTGGCTGAGCATAAGAGTGAAACGAATGAGCAGCTGGTTGGGCATAATATGGATCTGTGAAGGAATAAGGAGGAGGTGTGAACCAGGAAGGATGAGCAGGGGGACCCCAAGAAGGCATGAAGGTGGCTTGGTAAGGGTCATAATAGGTCTCGGGTGTCCCTTGTAGTTCCTGCTGGTAGGGTATGGGTCCATGTGGCCTCCTTTGGTTCATATAACAGAGTGATTCAGTGGCTCCCTTGGCTCTTTGATATGTGGCTTTGATTCTGGGCAAGGAAGGGCACTGATCTGTAGGATGGTATTCTTCACAGATGAAACACACTTCTAGAGAGTGCATTGGACATTCGTTCCAAGGATGCCTTCTAGTGCACCTAGGACAAAAAATGGCCAAAGCCCTCTTGGCTTCTTCTTGCTTCTTTTGGATCCGCAAGGTATCCAGTTGCATGGCAAGGAACTGCCTCATATCACTCTTGAAATCTTTGATCTGATTTTCAAATTCATCTTTGGACAAGATGTTGCTCCCAACATCTCTGCTTGTAGCCATTTGCTCCAGAGGAATGTTTCTTTCTTTTTCTCCCCTAGAGGTTCTTCAGATATGTCTTGATGTCCACCCAGGGATTCTTTCATCACAGCCATCGAAGAAGAACGTTGGCTGTGTGAAGCAGTGGGGGGGTTGTGCAATCATTTTTCTAACTTATCTCTACTCCTACAAAGCATGAAATGAAATGCTAATCTACGCTTGCAAAATTGAAATTGCGGAATTGAAAGGCTAATCTAGGAAAGCAGGAAATGCTAATCTATGAAAGCAGGAAATGCTAATCTATGAAAGCAAGAAATGCTAATCTATGAAAGCAAGAAATGCTAATCTACTTTTGCATAAATGAAATTGCATAATGGAAATGAAATAAACTACTTAGCAGAAGGTTGTAGTAGAAAATAGAAGAATAGCAACAATCACCAATACTCTGCCGCTTCCCCGGCAACGGCGCCAAAAAGATGGTGAGCTCCAGTATTGTAGCAATAATGCTACAACTCCTGGGGCTTCCTGTCTCTTAATTTTATCAACCCGGTAGTTCGTACAAACTTGGAAGCGGCGGTGCTATATGCACAAGTACTAGCTCTTGTCGCAGCTGTCACTTGGTCAGCTGGCACAAGTCCGCTAGGGCTCAAGCCAACTTCTATAGGCTCTCAGAAGAAGCTTGCTAATTGATGGACGAAAGCTAATCTCAAAGGAAAGCTACTTTACTTGACAAAAATGAACTGAAAGCAAATCAAAGCATGTAAACCTAGGAAACCCTAATTTGACTAGTCTAACCTCTACAATGCAAAGAATGTAAATGCAACTTCTACCAATGCTGTCATTACCTCTAATAAATGAAAATGCATGGATCTAAACTACTTGCATCATGAAAGTTATGTTTTTGTATTTTTCCTTTAAGTGTGTGGAATGATTGTGATCTTGTGCTAACTAGGGTTTGGTTGTGCAGATGGGATGGAGAAGGAAGGAAAGCGTGGGATAGGTTGGGGAGGCTAAGAGAGGTCCCTAGGGATCCTTAGCATCCATCCACAGAGGTTCCTCGCATTCAGATGCTCAGCAACCGAGAGAGTGGCCTCCTACAGGATGGCTGTGGAGGATCCTACAGGATACTCTGTTTTCTACAGGATGTCTAAAAATGGCTACAGGATGACCTACCGTGAGTGTTTGGAGTGATGGAGGGATGATGAAATGGTAGAGGGAGATGTGTAAGGTAGGAATGAGGCTGGTGATGGCTTTAGAAGTGAAAGAATGGGATGGGAAGTGAGTGTAGGGAGTAGGGTGGAAGGTAAAGGGCTATGTCAACGAAAGGGCTAGAGAATGGAAGTACGTGAGGAGTGAAAGGCTTTGTGAGATAACAGAGCGGAGTAGGGATCAAAGATGTGTTTGCAGGTGTGATCAAGGTGGAGGACGAAGTGATGGAACAAGAGAAAGTAGTGTAGATGAAACAAATGCTTGTGAGTGTCACCAAAACGAGAATGCTTCAACCTGAGCTACCTGTGACATAAAATCAATGAACAACAACATAAATTGTGAAGGAAACTCATGCATGGCAGTGGAATGAAGAAGCAATGCTAAATATGAAAGTGCATGAATGGATCTAAGTAATGCCTCAGCCTACTTCCAAACAACTACAGCAGTTCTAACTAATAAAACCAATCTGTTTGACTTCTACAGGAAATCTAAATCAGCAGCTATACTCAAATGCATGTAAAGGAAAATGGAAACGAAATGCTAAAGGAACAATATTGATACAAAGGAAGGAGGCCTGAGCTCTCAGGTTGGGCCCAACCCCGAGAGCTTTAGGCTCCTTTAAAAACTCAAAATCTGATCCAAAACTGCTTGCTTTTATTCATAATCAAAAGTCTAATGTCATGCCAAAACTGGCTTACAAAGAGCTAAAACCACATTGACTAACTAGCTGCTACGAAATGACTAACTACTAGCTACCAAAAATGACTACCAACTAGCTAACAAAAATGACCAACCACTAGCTAACCAAAATGAGGCCCCAAGCCTTCTTATTTATACAATTTGAGGACCCAACAGTCCTCCTAAAAGTTAGGGACTTGGCTGCCCAAGACTTGGAGTTAACAGCAGTCCAACTTGACTTGCTTGGCTGCCCTTGAGCTCATTGATTTGGTGGCCTTTGAACTCCGAGCTGATGGTGGAGAATTCGAGGTAAGGGTCCATAAATGAGGGGGACACCTTCCTACAAATCCTCTAGCTTGTTCTCCACGAATTTCGCTGCCAAGTGCTCATTAAGACCTTCAATTTTGTCTCCAAGTTGACCAACAAGGCTACACAAAGCACCCATTAGACTTGTTGGCATAATGACTAACCAAATTCACTCTATTAACATAAAAATAATCAAAAACATGCAATAAACAAATGAGAATGGTGGACTAAGTCAAATTAGGAGGTCGAATGAGCCCAAATAATTGTACATTTTTGGGGCTCATCATCACCCCCCTACTGAAGGTGTTGCTCATCCTCTGAGCAACCAATCTCTCTCCTTGTCTTTGATGGCCCTGATGGCCTCCTTGTCATGCCACGCTTCTGAAGTGATGTCCTCTTCTCTGTACAACCATGCTTCTTTGCTTCTTCCCACGACTTGCTCCTTTTCCTAAAGAATTCTCAGCTTGGGTATGATTGTGCAAGTATTTCAATCTGATGGCGGAAATGGTGGTGAAAGGAGATGAAACCAGTGGAGGATGGAAGAAAAGAGTGGTTGCATGCCTCCTCAACAGACTTCAAGCTTCAAGTCCCTCTCCATAACTGATTCTGGCCTGCCAAAAGGCTTCTACAGGATGTTTTTGGCAAAAATACAGAGCTTCCTGTAGAAGGTTGAACCGTGACTAAATTGTGCCCGAACCTTGAAAGAAATGAGTGTTCATGGAGGGGATGGATGTGCTTAGGGTGGCCAACACAGGTGCTGCCTCCTTAGCTAAAATCTCGGCCGATTTCTCCTTTTGCTGCCCTCTTTTCGACTTCCTGTAGAAACAGTCCTGTAGTGGCTTTTTCTGTCTTCCTGTAGAAACAGTTCTGTCCATCAACTGCAAGGTTCACAGTAACAATCCTTCCATCAATGGCTTTGTTTGGTTCCTTACGGGCTTCCTTAGTAGCCTCCACAGTCTTGGAAGTCACAAATGCAAATCCCTTGTTGGTGAAAAATACCTTAACAATTTCTTTTAGATTTGGGTTCATTCTTCACTGAGGTTGTCTAACTAGTCTTGCATTTTGTTCAATGTAGATATGATGTATACAAGTTTTAGGATCAATCCCTCTCATGTCAGTATATTCCCATGCGAAAGCAGAAGAATGTTTCTGTAAAATTTCTATCAATTGTTTCTTTTGAATGTCTTCCAAGTTTTCATTGACATTTAAGGTTTTTCCTGGAAAGATTTCTATCGAGGAATTCCCAAATTTTTCCATGGACAACAATGATACTTGTTTGGAGGAGATATATTCATTTCGACTACACTCATAATGTGAGGAAGATTCATTATTTTCTAGCAGATTTAAAAGTTTTTCTTCCTCTTCTACTTGTTCAGTGACAAAAATAGGTTGTATGTCTTCTCCATCTTCTACCCATTCTTCAGTTTCTGTATCTATTGTTGTTCTTGCAGGGGGTATAATGTAAATTTATTTGTAGAATTTCCATCTGAGATAAACATATCACCTAACCTACAGCCGATGAAAGCATCTGTTGTAGCCAACCAAGGCCTTCCTAGAATTAAGGGATGTCCTCCTAGATTGTTCTTGGGTGTTAAGACCATGAAATCAACAGGATATTCCCAAGAATCTAAGGATACACAAACATCTTCTAACACACCATCTGGTTTAATAACAGATCTATCTGCTAATTGCAATAAAGTTGGTGTGTATTGAAGGTTAGGAAGCCTAAGTGTGTCCATAACTTGTTTGCTCATTATGTTTATGGCTGCTCCTAGGTCAATCAGTGTGTTTCGTATTTCAGTTCCATCAATGTGAATTTTTATGATGGGGCTTCTTGGGTCTATATATTTTTGGATTGCCATCTTCCCCATCATAATGTTTGCAATTTTTCCAACTAATTGAATTCTTTTTATATCTTCTCTTCTTCTCCCAGATCGTTGTGTACTTAATTCCTTAATTATTTTTGCAAAAAAAGGTATTTATTTTATGGCTTGCAATAAAGGAATCTTAATACAAACATTTCTCAATTCATCCATCATATTGTAGTCAGGCAAGATAATTTGTTTCTCTACTCCTTCATCGATTTTCAACCTTTCTGGGAAAGGTGGTTTAATTGATATTGAAGGTTGTTCTATGATGGGATCATTTATTGGAATTTCTTCTATTTGTCTAGTTTCTTTTTGAGGGAGAGAGATCTCCCCTTCTTCTAATTGATTCTTATGTTTTTTAAGATCCGATTATGTTTTTTGAATGACAATAGGAGGTTTTTTTGGTAATACCCTTCCAGACATTAATTGGACATTGTTTAGGTCTAGTGGGGTTATTACATAGGTTTGAGGATTTTGACCCTCCATGTTGTATACTGGTTGTTGTGGTACTTTATTATTAGGATTTGGAAGTGGTTGAGTGGGTAGTTGATTTGATTTTTGTGGAAATGGTAGGGAGATTTGCAGGTTTTGACTTTGTACTGGGACTTGTGGAAATTGATTGGTTTGAGGAATTTGATTGGATAGGGTTAAGAATTGTGGTGGAATGTAGGATGGCGAGTATTGTTGATATTGAATATACGTTCCAAAAGGATTTTTCCATCCTTGATTCCAAGGTTGTGATTGTGGTAGAGCCCAAGGCTACCAGGCTGAATTCCAATTACTTTGTGAAGATTGGGAAAATTGTTGTGGTCTAAATCCTTGTGGTTGATTTGGTTGGGGGTTTTGCCATGGTCTTTTAGCTAAAAAGTAGAGAGGGTATACTAGTTCTGAGATCACTTCATCATTGAATACAACCTTAATACCTGGTAATGATGGACATTCCTTTGTATATGATTATCTGCACATATGACATAGGTTTCTATGGCTTTTGAGTCTAAGGGACACTCTCTCAGAGCATTTTTCTTCCGAAATTTGGGACAGAAGATAGATAATGCAACATTTTCGGAAATTTTCTTCTTTTGTATTTTAAGGGTGTCTATTTATTCACTTAATCTCCCTAAAATATTTGTTTTAAAGGTATCAAGAATATTTCCTATTTTTTCCCTACTAACTGTCCCAGCTACATACTTGTTTATTCTTGATAAGAGAGGGTCTCTAGGACTCTTTCCAACTCTTTCTTTGCCCCTTGAGATATGTACACATAAATCAAAAATATCTGCAAATGGTAGTTGGGAAATATCTCCTTTTCTTGTTAGGTTAAGTAGATCGATCCATTCATCTTTAACGGCTCTGAGTAAAAGAGCTTTTAAGGTTTCTTCATCCAAATTATCCATTTTTTCTCTTTTAACATTATAAACAAATCTTTCTACCAAGTCTTCAAGATTCTCATCTTCTTTCTGTGTCATTTTGAAGACTTCATCTTTAAGGTTACTAGGCATACAATAATCTCTATACTTGCCCAAGAAAGCCTCCTTCATCTGTGCCCATGTTGTTATGGAATGCACTCCTAGACTCATGAACCATTTTAATGCTGAGTCTTTTAATGTGGCAAGGAATAATTTCAACTTTTGAGCATCATGCAGATAGTCATATGATCTGCATAATACTTCAAATTTGAAGAGAAATGTCTCCGGATCTTCATTTCTTTTCCCATGGAAATTAGGAAGAATTGAGGGTGATATATTTTTCATTGTGAGGGTTGTATCTTCATCAAGAATAGGGAATCCCGAAGGATCTTGATTTCCTCTGCCTCTACCCCCTCCTCTACCTCTACCTCTTCCTCTTCCTTTGCCTCCAATCCTATCCTCTTCACCATGGACATTATGTACTTCTCTTTCTTCTTCAGCCATGATAGATTCTTCAAAGCTAAGATAGTGTTCTTCTAATTTTTCTGGTTCCTTTATCAATGGTTGTTCAGAATAAGTTTCTAATACCTTCTATTCACTAGGAATTTCTAATTCTTCTCCCATGATTTGTTCACCAGTGGGGGACAAAAAGATTACTCCTGTGGTTGGGGATGTAGGATTTTCTTCAATTACACCTTCAGTAAAAGAAGTAGGTAAGTTTTGGATTGAATTTCTGATTTGGAGACTTTAGGAAGTCTTTGTCGACCTCTAAATGGAATTTGGGTTTGAGTAGGTGGTGTAGAATCTCGAAATCATGGTGAAGTGAGTGGATTTGTGGGAATTAAACTTCTTCCTCGTCCTACAAATCCACCCCTAGAGTCTCTATCCCTATGCATGTCATGTTTTAAACTAATGATGGTTTTGTTTGTTTTTTTTTACTTCTAATTATACTTCCCGGACAACAGTGCCAAAATGTTTGGTTAATTCAACGTCTGTTGGTTTGTGTTATATTCTTTCCACAAATAGCCCATGTAGTTAACCAGGGGGTTAGAAGGGGGGCGAAGCCCCCCCTTCGTTGTGCCGATAGCGTATCGGGTGGCAGGGGGGTCACAGTGGGTTTAAAGGGTGCAGGTAACCCCACTCTATGGGGTTCGGGGCAGCGCCTCGGAAAATTTTGTTTTTGGACCCTATATTAGGTTGCACGAACCTACCTATGGTTTTGTGCATGATTTTTCGCACATGGTTTTGGACGTGATGGTTTTTGTTCCATGGTTTTGGACGCGATGGTTTTCAGTCCATGGTTTTGGACACGATGGTTTTCGGTCCATGGTATTGGATTCTTCGGCATGTATAAATATGTATTGTAACATTGAAAGGAACATAGTGAAAAATCAAGTTGGTAGTCCCGGTTTTGGGATTTAGGGGAAAATCTCTGTGTATATGTGTTTTATGTGTTATGCTCTCGCATTGTTTATTTTCTGTGTTTTCGAATTCGTATGCAGGTAATTTCTGTACGGGGTTAAAACCCACATTTGGTATTAGAGCTGTTTTGGCTTCAATGGGACGCCTTTGTTGTTGAGGGGTTTTGCTCAGGCCTATGGTAGACCCTATTCAGTGGGAGATCTACGGGATCGATTCTAGTGGTGAAAGAGGATGATGAGCAGTGGAAAGATAGAGATCAAGAAATTTAATGGTCAGAGTTTTGAGTTATGGAAACTTAAGATGGAGGATATGATGGTGGATAAAGATCAGTGGGTCCCGGTAGATCCAGGTACTAAACCAACGGGAGTGTCCGATGAAGAATGGAAGAAGTTAGATCGGAAGGCTAAGTGCTCAATACAATTATGTGTCTCAGATTCAGTATTGCTGAATGTATCAGGGGAAGCTACGACGAATGCTTTGTGGGACAAGTTAAGGACTTTGTACCAATCTAAGTCTCTGGTGAATAAATTGTTCTTACAGAAAAAGCTGTATAACCTGAGGATGAAAGATGGAGACTCAGTGACAGAACATCTAAACACATTTAATACTGTGGTAAGTCAGTTATTATCTGTTGATATTAAAATTTTAGATGAAGATAAGTGCATTGGTTTGTTGTGTTCTCTAACAAATTCGTGGGATAGTTTGGTTATTGCAATAGGTAGCAATGCAACTACCGTGCAGTTTGATGAAATAGTCTCATCCTTGCTGATGGAGGAGATGAGATGGAAAAATATGGAGAGCCAGAATGGTGATGCCTTGTCTATACGAGGACGGTCCCAGAACATAAACAAAAATAAGTCATCGAGTGGGAGATCTAAATCTAATGGGAGATCTAAATCTCAGGAAAACCTATAAAGGTGGTGTGCTGGAAATGCATAAAGGAAGGGCACTACAAAAGGTATTGTAAATCTAAAGTTCCTGACAAAGGAAAGGGATTTGATGATGCTCCTTCTATAGAGGTGAAAGCCACCTCAGATGAAGGTGGGGATGTGTACTTGGCTTCTTCAAGTACACATGTAGATCATGAGGCATGGTTGACTAACTTAGGTGCATCCTTTCACTTCACTCCCCATAGAGAGTGGTTCTGCGAGTATGATAAATATGATGGTGGTGATGTCTTCTTGGGGGATGATAGGAAGGCTAGAATCGTTGGTCGCAGAAAAGTAAAGTTGAAGTTGCAAGGTGGAAAGGTTAGAACACTTCCGAGTGTTTTGCATATTCCTACATTGGCCAAAAATCTGATTTCCGTAAGAAAGCTGGATGATGCAGGTGTAAAAACAGTGTTCGAGAAGGATACCTGCAAAATGGTTCGGGGAGCACTGGTATTGATGCGGGGAGTTTGGATTGGAACTCTGTACAAGCTGCAAGGTAGCACTGTTATTGATGGATGCAACGTTTCTGTGGTTCTTGAAAGTGGATCAGAAAATCTAGTGGTCTCTGGAGAGAAGACATGTTGTGGTATCAAAGGCTTAGACATATTAGAGAGAAGGGCCTTCGAATACTTCATGGTAAAGCTATGGTAGAAAGTATGAGTAATAGCTCTCTGGATTTTGATTACTGTGAAAATTGTCTATATGGGAAGCAGAATTAGGTGAGTTTACCCTTTGGTGGTAAGAGGGTGAAACATATATTAGAGCTTGTGCACAGTGATGTGTTTGGACCTGTGAAGGTTCCATCATTGGGTAAGTCTGTGTACAATGTATCATTTATAGATGACTTCTCAAGGAATATATGGATATATTTCCTTAAGAAGAAATCTGAAGTCTTTGAAAGGTTTAAAGAATTTAAGGCTCTAGCGGAAAACCAAACAGAGAAGAAGATAAAGGTGTTGAGGACAGATAACGGTGGAGAGTTTTACAGTAAGGAATTTGAAGAATTCTGTAAGAAGTGTGGTATAGCACGACAGAAGACTACTACATATACACCTCAGCAAAATGGAGTTGCAAAAAGAATGAACAAGACGTTGATGGAAATGGAAAGAAGCATGCTCAGTGGTGCCGGGTTAGGACAAGAATTCTGGGCAGAGGCGGTGGAGACTGCATTTTACCTGGTCAACATATCACCTTCATCAGCATTGGAAGATAAGACTCCACAAGAGGTATGGACTGGTAAGAAACCTTCTCTTTCACATATGAGGGTATTTGGATGTGACGCATATGTACGTGTTCTAAAGGAGAAAAGAACCAAGTTGGATAGTAGATATGAAAAGTGCATATTTATTGGGTATAAGGATGGTTTAAAGGGTTATAAACTTTGGAACCCGATAATAAGGAAGGTCGTGTATAGCTAAGATTTGGTGTTCAAAGACATGAAAGATGTTATTAAACATGAAGTCCAACCAAAGGAACCTGAGAAGATAGAGTTTGAGCTAAAGGAGGAAGAATCAGACTCTACAACAAAGGAGGAATCAGAAGATGAAGAGCCACAAACTCCTGGTGTGAGAAGATTAGTTCGAGAAAGAAGGCAGCCAGAAAGGTATAGTCCATCTGCTTTCTGTTCAACTTTTTCTTTATCTATTACTGATGATGATCCCAGAATTGTGAAGGAAGTAGTAGATTCAGAGGATGGAAAACTCTGGAAAGAGGCCATGGTTGATGAAATGGAATCTTTGCACAAAAATGAGGCTTGGGATCTAGTGGAGTTTCTAGCTGGAAGGAAACCCATTGGTAGCAAATGGGTGTTCAAGAAGAAGAAAAATGCAGAAGGAAAGGTGGAGAAATAAAAAGCTCAGTTGGTAGCAAAAGGTTATTCCCAGGTGCCGGGAATTGATTTTGGTGATATTTTTTCTCCTCTTGCTGAGGTAACTTTTATTAGATTACTTTTATCTGTTGCTGCTGCTTTTGATTTTGAGGTAGAACAGATGGATGTGAAGACAACATTTCTTCATAGGGACCTGGAAAAGGAGATCTACATGAAGCAACCTAAAGGTTTTGTGGTGAAGGGTAAGAAAGAACTGGTATGCAAGTTAAAGAAGTCTCTGTATGGATTAAAAAAGTCACCAAGGATGTGGTATCAGAAATTTGATACATTTATACGGGGACTTGGCTTCACTAGAAGCAAAGCAGATCATTGTGTGTATTTTAAATTAGTTGGTGACCGTGTTATTTATCTGGTCTTGTATGTGGATGATATGTTGCTGGTTGGAAATGACAAAGAAATTATCCAGGATTTGAAGACCCATTTTTTCTCCAAATTCGACATAAAATATCTTAGTGCTGCAAACTATATTTTGGGCATGGAAATTAAAAGAGATCAGACAAAGAGGAAGCTCTGGTTAAAGCAGAGGAAGTATGTCAAGATAATATTGCAGAGGTTTATTATGCAGGATAGTAAACCGGTGGAGGTTCCTATTCCTGTAGGTGTAAAGTGATCTGTTGAACAATGTCCCAAGACACAAGAAGAGGAAGAGGACATGTCCCGTGTTCCATATGCAAGTGCAGTCGGTAGCCTGATGTATGCGATGGTCTATACTAGACCAGACATTGCACATGTAGTGGGAGTATTGAGCAAGTTTATGTCAAAACCAAGGAAGGAGCACTGGACAAAAGTGAAGCAGTGTCCTAAATTACTCTACATAAATTATCAATCTAGGTATCGTAAACTGATGAAGTGTAGTGCACTATATGTGCTAGATGACCCTTCTTACCTCACTGTTTTTGAGTTTTATGTTGTTTTGTGGGTTTGATCTTTTAATTCCTAATGTTCTGCAGTGTGCTTAACAAAATCTTAAATCTACTGCTACTAAGAATCTAGAGAAATGAAATGAGAGCTAAAAGTTCTTTAGGCTAGATTTGGAAGTAAAGTTTTAACCAAGAAAATGAAAACATAGTTTCTCTTCTTGCTATTATGATTGTTTCCAAAACATGAACTAAAAGGACTTAAGACTATTATCCAATCAATTACAAAATCAAAGCTTAAATGAGATATTAAAAATTGAAAATGAGATGGTAGCTATTTATGATGAACCAAAAATGAAATACTGAAAATGAGATTACAACTACTGTCTATTCTATGAACTTGATGAAAAACTGAAAATGGAATTACAACAAAACTAAATAAAAAACTATGACTGAAAATGAAATTGCAACTAGTCTACTATAACAGCTAAATGAAGTGCTTTGTCACTCTGCTACACAATTTTGGAGAACAACCTCCTTGTGATAGCATTTGAGGGATTCAATACTCCATTGTTCTAAGAGAAACTAAAACTGAAAATGAAATTGCAATGAAATTAAATGAAAGACTAAGACTGAAAGTGAAATTGCAACTAATCTACTAAAACGGCTAAATGAAGTGCTTTGTCACTTTGCTACACAATTTTGGGAGAGCAACCTCCTTGTGATAACATTTTGAGGGATTTCATACTTCATTGTTCTAAGAAAAAGTAAACATAAAAATTCAGAGAAAGACTCATTCATAAATGAAATATTTGACCACTTAGTTTTAAGATGAACCATCAACTGAAAGGGCTTTTGGAAACATTCATTTACAACATGAGTTACTAAACTAATAATAAAATGGCATTGAATAGTTTAATTCAAAATCTAAACACTAATGAACATCAAATGAAATGAATCAATCTACGCTACTGACATCAACTTCAAGCTACTGATGAGAGACTAGAAAGTAGTGAAACAAAAGAACTATTATGTGCTGAGATAAAACTATTCTGAGTTAGTAAGAAAATGACACAAGATGCATTATGAACAGAGTTAGAAAATGGTTATAAACATCATGGAAAAACACAGTGAATTTACAGTTAACTATGAAAGACAAAATAAAATGTAAAATGTAACCTTAACCAACGCGGGGGCCCCCTATAAAGGTCCCGGATTATAAGCACTTAATCAACACTCCAACAACGCTTCAGGTACCCATGAAACAGAGTCTTTATATTAAAACTGAGAATGAGTTCTTCAACTACAGAGCGGAAATATGAACTTAATACATAAGCAAAAACTGAACTTGTTCTGCGTTTCACACAAGTATTTATAGAGAATTATACAACTGTTTTAAAGAGAGAAATAAGCTACAGCAAAACACGTAGGCAGGCAAGTATGCAGAATTCTTGTCCTTGGTCACTTGGAAACATAAATCTTATGGTAATGGCTGTTGGATTCTGTTTGTGCATGTGGCATATGAAGTCCGTGGCCTCAGGAAACTACTTCGGATCCCATCACTGAGAAACGTGTGCAAAACAGAGTCCTGTTTGCCATAGGTTTCTATGTTTGACTTCCCTTTGACCAGAGTCTTCCTTGTCAATCTAGGCCATATGAATAGGATATGATCCATGCCCTACTATTTTTCAAGCTACCCATGTAGTCCTTTTCCCCTCTTGACACCTGGAACCTACAAAAGCGTGGAAGTAGCTGCAGAACAGTTGATTAGTTGTAGAATGTGGCTGCGTTTCGTATCTAAAAGACAGAAACTTATTCAAATAGAAAACATAACAATATAACATGTAAATCATTGAAATATACTCCTTGAGGCAATGTATAATGGTTTTTGATGATAAGGATGCATTTTTCATGGAAAAACAGAGAAGGAAGGATGAGAAAAGTAGCTAAGGGAAAGGCAGTTTTGGAACTCAACATACCTCCACTGCAAAACTATTGCATGTCCCCATGCAATCAAAATTGTGAACTCCCTCCTCCTACTGCATTTGTTCTGAAACTTCAGCCAAAACATCCAACCTCTTCTTGCTTTTCTTTGCACCAACTGCCATCCTAGGCTTCCTCATGAGAAATCTGAACTTGAGGTTAATAAGTGCCCTATTTAGCTTATTATTCTTCCTTTTTAGTTTTTTGTTCTTCTTGTTCCATAAACCCAAGTGAAGCATAGTGTTATCATGGATAATCTTATCCAACTTTCTCTATTCTTTTAAAGCTTCATTTTCTCTTTGGATGTGCCTATTTAGAAATTCTAGCTCATAGATCTCCTATTTAAGTGAGCTAGTTAAGGTATCTTGTGATGTGGCAGGCTGCTCAGGATTAGATGAAGTCCTTGGGTCCACTGATGTACTCTTTTTCTCCAATGACTCTATGTAGTCATAAATCTACTGTTGGATTGGATCAATGCTTGGAGAGGCTCTTCTTGGGCTGCTTTCAAAGTTTTGTGGAGGAGAGTTTTGTGGGCTTTGCTCATATGGAATATTGTCATGGGACTGAGTTGGAGTTTCTTCCTCCAAATCTATGAACTGGGTCTCTTTTGATTTTGCTTTCCTCACTTTTCCCTTGAGTCTAGAACTTCTCCTCAAACTTTGGGAGCCTATGATTTCTTCCTCTATAACCTGTTTCTTTTTTCCCTTCTCCTTATCTTTCTTGAGCTAATCCCTGATTTTGATTAGTCTCTCAGAAAGTAGCTGTTCATCCTCCTTAGATGATGAAGGTTCAGGAATATTTTTGTGGATTTCCTCAACCTTTTCTTTCATTTTTCTTCTCTTCTTTTTCTACTTTCTGGTCTCTGTTAATGTTTCAGAGGTTGGCTCTTCTTCATTGTTTTTCTGTGTTGAAATTTCAAGAGTGTTTTGAATGGTGAGATTGGTCTTCCTTCTCCTACTTCTTCTTGATGGACTTCCCTCAGGCAATTCTGGAGCATCTTGGAAGAATTTTTTGACCAAAAAGTCATCCCATGTGTCCCCTACACTCTTTAAGTGAAATTCAACTAAAATTTTTACCAGTCCATGGTGATAAAGAGTGGTTTCTATTGCTTCAATTTTCTTCTAAACATTAGTGGCCATTCTTCTCAAACTATTCAATAGGAAAAATGGGAGATTGAGGGTTCCATCTTCAAGAAAATTCATTAACATTCATATTTGATATAAATACATGGAACCAAACCTCCCCTCGCATGTAATAAACTTTTGAAAAATTAATAACATGCTACTCCATTTGCTCTTAAGTGCAGAGATCAGAATTCCTTTCCTAAAAACTGAAGTGTCCATACCTGGATTTTTAAGAATGACCTTCCAGGTTTCATCATGAAATTCTTTGTTCTTGAACCACCTCTCTCCTAGCCTTGGTAGCTCGATTCCTTCAGCAATAAAGGACTCGGTAACTGCAAATTTTATGTCATCTATTTCCACGTCCATTCCATCAAACGATCTGGCAAAATATTTGGTGATTTCTTTGTGAGAGTATGCACAACAAAAACAAAAATAAATCCACAGAGCAAAAAACATGAGACAACAAATTTAACGTGGTTCACTCAACCAATCTGGGCTACGTCCACCAAACAGAGGCATCGACAATCTTATTACTCAACGGAGATTACAACAATAGATTTGCACATCTGGAATTTCTCTTCCTCACACCTTCTAATTAACCCATATCCTCTACGGGCTTACATTTTTATAGCTGAGAGTAGAAAACTAAATCATAAATTCACTCACAACAAATATAGGATGCAATAACTCCTCATCAGGATTAAATGGAGTTAATTTAGCAAAAAATCCTATTGTTGTCACATTCATGAGATTTTCTCCAAATTTAATTAATAGAAAATCTCAACAATCTCCACCTTGACAACAATTAGCCTGATACCCTGTTTGATTATTATTTTTATCTTTTCTGCAAGCCAAGAGAAGCTAGACACCATCGTAGCTTCTCTAACAAAACTGGTTTCATGAACATGTTTGCACAGTTTTCCTTTGTATACACTTTTTCAAGAGAGACTCCCCTTTCAGTGATAACCTGTCTTACAAAATGGTACTTGATAGGTATATGCTTTGATTTACTATGATAGGCTGGATTTTTAGCCAAGTGAATTGCACTTTGACTGTCACAAAATAACTTGATGTTGTCCTGCAACCTACCAAACTCACCAAACAAACCTTTCAACCAAATCGCTTCTTTGCAAGCATGTGAAGCAGCTATGTATTCTGCTTCTGTAGTGGATAAAGCAACAATGTTTTGTAGCTTTGACATCCAGCTTATAGCTCCACCTGCAAGAGAAAAGACATATCCTGAAGTTGACCTTCTCTTATCCAAATCACCTGCAAAATCGGAATCAACATATCCGCAAACATATTCACTACTTTTGTTATAAGCGATACAATAATCACTTATGCCTCTCAGATACCGAAGCACCCATTTCACTGCTGACCAGTGTTCTTTTCTTGGATTTGCCATATACTTCCTGACAACTCCAACTGCAAGTGAAATATCTGGTCATGTAAAAACCATTGCATACATCAAACAACCTACTACATTGGCATATGGAATTTGAGACATATATTCCTTTTCTTCATTTGTATTAGGACACAAACTTGAAGAAAGCTTAAAATGGGAAGCTAAAGGGACTGAAACAGGCTTCACATTGTTCATACCAAACCTCAAGAGTATTTTCTCAATATAATTCTTTTGTGGTAGCCACAACTTACCATTGCTCCTGTCTTTGAAAATCTCCATGCCCAAAATCTGTCTTGCTGCTCCTAGATCTTTCATATCAAACGTCCTAGCCATCTGAGCCTTTAACTTGTTGATCTCACTTATGATTTTGCTTGCTAAAAGCATATAGTCAACATATAACACTAAGATAATGAACATTCCATTATTCAATTTCTTAAAGTAAACACAATGATCATATTCACTTCTTATATAATTTTGATTCATCATGAAAGAATCAAATTTCTTGTACCATTGTCGAGGCGACTACTTCATACCATACAATGATTTCTTGAGCCTACAGACAAATTTCTTATTGCAATTTTGAACAAACCCTTCCGGTTGTTCCATGTAAATCTCCTCATCTAAATCTCCATGTGAAACTGCAGTTTTAACATCTAGTTGGTGTAATTCTAAATCAATTAAAGCAACTAATGTTAACACAATCCGAATTGAAACAATTTTTACAACTGGTGAAAAAATCTCATGAAAGTCAATTCCTGCTTTCTGAGAAAAACCTTTTGTAACCAACCTTGCTTTGTACCTGTCCTTTGTATCATCAACACCCCTTTTCAATTTGTAAACCCATTTACATCCCACAATTTTTCTGTCTTTAGGAAGTTCTACCAAATCCCATGTGGCATTCTTGTCTAATGCCATCATCTCATCCTTCATAGCTTCTTTCCACTTATCACTTTTAGAACCTTCTACAGCTTCCTGATAGCACAAAGGTTCATCATCATTAGTGGTTAAAGCAACTGAAGTAACATAATCATCATACCTTTTAGGAGGACGTTTGATTCTCGTGGACCTCCTTAAAGATGTTTCTGGTACTTCCACAATTTGCTGATTATTATCTGTAGGAACTTCTTCATGATCTGCATCTGACACATGTTCATGATCTGCATCTGAAACTTGTTCATGATCTGCATCTGAAACTTGTTCATGATCTGCATCTGAAACTTGTTCATCTGGACTATCATCAGTATTTGAACTGGTTTCAAACTGAATATGTTGAAACTTAGGTACATTATCCTGTTTCAATTTATCATCTACATCTGGATTATTGAGTGAAGATTCATTGAATTTAACATCTCTGTTAATGATGATCTTGTGAGTAGTAGGATCCCACAACCTATATCCCTTAGTCCCATCACCATATCCAACAAAGATATATCTTTTTGATTTAGGATCTAATTTAGAACGCTGATGTTTCGGAATTAGAGCATATGCATCACAACCAAAAACTTTTAGTTTAGAATAATCACAAGGATGACCTTTCCATACCTCTTGAGGAATTTTGCATCCTATTGTAGTTGATGGTGATCGATTTATCAAGTAACAAGCCATGGAAACAGCTTCTGTCCACAAATCCTTCTTCAAATTGGTGTTACTAAGCATACTTCTTGCTCTCTCTAAGAGAGTCCTATTCATGTGTTCAGCAACTCCATTTTGTTGAGGAGTATATACAATAGTTTTATGTCTTTCGATCCCAGCATCCTTGCAATAATTATCAAACTCCTTTGAAGTAAACTCACCACCATTGTCAGTTCTTAAAAATTTAATGGTTCTTCCAGTGATATTTTCTACTAATGCTCTAAACTGCTTAAAAACTGTGAATACATCAGACTTTCTTTTCAACATGTAGACCCATACTTTCCTAGAGAAATCATCTATAAAAGATACAAAATATGATGATCCTCCATATGAGTTTGTAGGAGATGGACCCCAAACATCAGAATGGATATAATCAAGGATTCTCTTACTAGTATGTTTTCCAGTTTTAAATTTCTGCTTACTTTGTTTCCCATATATACAATGTTTGCAGAAATCTAACCTAAAAGACTTTAAACTAGGAAGTAACTTACGATCAGATAAAATTTTTAATCCTCTTTCGCTCATATGGCCCAACCATTGATGCCATAGTCGAATAGAATCACTATCGTTTTCAGATACAATTGAAGCATGATCTGACTCTGTTCTTCCTTCTAATTGAAAAATATTTCCAACCTTCTTTGCTTTCATTACTAGTAGGATTCCTTTATAGTTTTTCATTACTCCACCTTGAATAAAGGTTTTATATCCATCTGTGTCTAGTACTCCTAGGGAAATAAGATTTTTTCTGAGTTCAGGCATGTGTCTTACATCAGTTAATATTTTATTTGTCCCATCAAACATTTTAATCTGAATGCTTCCGATTCCCACAATATTACATGTGACATCATTTCCCATGTAAATTGCTCCATCATTGATTGATTTATAAGTTTTAAACCACTCTCTATGAATGCACATGTGATTTGACGCACCAGAATCTAACAACCAATGTTGATCATGATTAGACAAACTAACTGATAACACTTCATCACTCATACCTGAAACAGATGTCGAACCTATATCTGTCGTGTTTGCTTCTTTCTTTTCTGCCAAAGAGTCTGCTTTAGATGTTTGCTGTCTCTTCCAACAGTCCTTCTTCAAATGTCCCGATTTGCCACAAAACTAGCACTTTACCTTACTCTTCTTCCCTTTCTATTTTGACCACGAGTTATCGTGCTTACTGAAGCGTCATTCTTTAGAGCGACCTCTGACCATCATTGCTTCTGATGTAGAGGTTTCTGAATTTGACCTTTTCCTTGTTTCTTCAGATAATAAAGATGCAACAACATCATCAAACTCAAGGGTTTCTGATGAACTAAGACTTATAGAAGTAACAAAATGATCCCATGACTCGGGCAACGAGCATAATAAAGTTACAGCGCTATCTTTTGATTCAAATTTTACTTCTATACTTTCTAACTGCACCAAGAGAGTATTAAAGGTATTCAAATGATCAGTAACAGATGTACCTTCCTTCATGCGCAAACTGTACAATTGTCGCTTCAGAAGAATCCTATTGGTTAAGGAATTTGTCATGTATAGCTTTTCAAGCTTTGTCCACAAACCAGTAGCAGTTTTCTCTAACATGATGTTAAACAAAACATCATCCGCCAAACACAATCGAATGCCACTTAGTGCTCTTTCATCCATGTCACTCCATTCGTCATTTGTCATGGTGTATGGCTATTTGGCTTTTCCCAACAGCGCCTTCACCACGCTTTGTTGCACGAGTAGATCATACATCTTAACTTTCCAGATCTCGAAGTTGTTTTTCCCATTAAACTTCTCGATCTCAAATCGAGCACTTTGTGTTTTTGACATTTTAATTTTCCTTTTTAATCAAATTAAAAATTTGATAAAATTCCACAAACTGTAAATTGCAAATACCAGCGACTAGCAAACGAATCGAATGGCATTTCAATACTACTAGCAATGAAATGAAAAAACACTACCTTGCATCCATTCGAGCTTTGCAGATGATATGGCAGAACAACATTTAAATATTGAATCCAGGTAGGTTGAGACCACGCTGCCTTCAGGAACACACTCCCTTCTTCGCACAAATCTGCATGGGCAATCAACAGCCATGCAGTTCCATCGGCCAGGTAGTTCAACCTCCAGCTCTCGTGTTCATCCCACTTGGAATCGTAGAACCACAAGCCACCGCACTAGTGCAACATTGCCATTCCCAGTTCTCCGTCAACGATCAATTTTTTTACCAAAACCAACAAACATAAGTGTTAAAAGAAGAGGAAGGAAAAATGAAGCATGAGACAACGATGGAATAAGAAATAAGGTCTGACGGGTTTCGAGATAAATAAATTAATACCCTCTGTGCCATACAATGCATACTATGCACATTATTTAATTCAGTGAACTGAAAGGCTCTACAAATAAATTTGTAGATATTTGCACTTAACAGCTCCACTTCGATTTGCACTTAATACTCTACTTCACGCAGATATTTGCACCAGCTCACAGCGCAATTAGTTCTCTACTCGTTTTCTGCAATATGCTGCCATGGTCTTTCTGATAAATTGATTGTAGATGGGTGGACAAAACCAGCGTCTGCAGCCTTATCCAGCTGCAGAATCAACCACAACATTTCACCTCCATTCTATGCTCCCTTTTACAGTATCCATATTTATCCTCCAGCGCTGTCGACTTGAATAACTGCAACAAACAATTATTTCTCCAACAAGCAGTGAATGAATTCTGCTCTGATACCAATTGTGAGAGTATGCACAACAGAAACAAAAATAAATCCACATAGCAAAAAACATGAGACAACAAATTTAACGTGGTTCACCCAGCCAATCTGGGCTACATCCACCAAACAGAGGCACCAACAATTTATTACTCAACAGGAGATTACAACAACAGATTTGCACATCTGGAATTTCTCTTCCTCACACCTTCTAATTAACCCATATCCTCTATGGGCTTACATTTTTATAACTGAGAGTAGAAAACTAAATCATTAATTCACTCACAAAAAATATAGGATGCAATAGCTCCTCATCAGGATTAAATGGAGTTAATTTAGCAACAAATCCTATTGTTGTCACATTCATGAGATTTTCTCCAAATTTAATTAACAGAAAATCTCAACATTCTTTATTGTAACCGTTGAATTTTTCAATGAAACTCAACCAACCAGCCTTTTGTAACATTCCTTTCAGCTGAGGATAACCTTCCATGTACTTCACCCCTATGGGTTCAATTCTGATGATGAGCCCCATCACCTCTATTCTCTGATATTCTTCAAAATTCCCTTCACTGTTTGAGAAATGGAGTGACTGTGTAAAGAGGACTGTGTATACGGCAGTGGAACAGCTGGTATATAGAAACAAAAATAACTATGGATATGGGGACGGAATGACAGAATATATGGAAGTAAAATGACTATGAGTATGAGATAAAATGACTGTACATACAGGGTATATGAAAACAAAGTAGTTGCATGCATAAAATGTGTGGAAACAAAATGTGCACAAGGTATATGAAACAGAGTGGTTGTACACGTAAACTGTGTGAAAAACAGAATGACTGTTAGACACAGAGAATATGAAAATAGAGTGACTGTGTGCATAGGGTAACAGAGTGTTTGTATGCACAAAATATATGAAAACAAGGTGATTGTATTCACAAAAAGGCTGCGGAAGTATAAGAGAAAAACTTGGTGTAATAAATGAATGATCAGGGTTTTGAAGAGTCGTATTCAAATAGGTTATGTCATGAATCTAACCGTTTAACAGGTGTGCTGGAGAAGTTTGGTTAAGTACGAGTCATTGAGTTTAAAATGGAGATTGCATCATTAGACCATTTGGCATTTAAGACGAAAGGTGTGGCGGAATCATCATGGAAGTCAAATCTCATAATGATAAATCAGGGATTCATGTGATTATACGAGTTATACAAACTTATGTTTTGTATTTCTTTTTGAAATAAGTTTTTGTTTTTACCTTTAGAACCATAACTTCCGCTTGCTAATCTCTTATTGTATGCTTCCGCAGGTGCTTAGATGTGATTGGTCTTCAAAAGTTGTTCTCTCCTCAATTACCTGCATATGAAATATTATTATGAACTTGCCTCTTTGTGCTTGGACTGATGATCAAACTATTTGTTGGCATTATGACATTATGAACATGTGTTGAACTTGATGGCAACCCTTTCATAGACGGACATTTTTCTTATATTCATCATGATGGGGACATTTGAGCCATTGGGAGCTTATCGGAGCAATAAAGGCCCTTTCTCATATAAAAAGAGCTTATCAGGAGTGATCAGGCCACATATGCATGCATTTATATTGTCGGGAGTTGGTTGGGTGCGTAAAACCCTTATATATGCATTATATCCCTTTTCGGCGGTTACATGAATAATATCATTGCGGCATCGAAGTTTCGGCATATCGGCGCATTGGGGTTTCGGCTATGTAACCCAGAAGCATATCGCAATGGACCCGATGGTGGCATTAACTTTGGCTTATAATAATATCGCATCCGCAGTTCGGCGTATATGCGCGTCGGGGGTCCGGCTATGTGACTTTGGTGAAATCTCCGATTGGGGTCGGACCCGATGAAGGAATTAAAATCATTTCATATTAAATCGCATCCACAGTGTTCGCCCATAAGCCTCCCACTTCAAATCGCCGACAGCGATGAAAGGAGCGGACCCGATATATTAATAAAGGCTGGTTAATGAGGCATGTCGCATCCGATCCATCGGATCGGACGTCGGATTAGGCCATGATACAAGCATGTATTGTTAGCGATGAGGAGCGGACCCGATATATAAATAAAGGCTGGTTAATGGGGCATGTCGCATCCATCGGATCGGACGTCGGGAATGTATTGTTAGCAATAAGGATTGGAACCGATACATCATTAGTTTGAATGCATTATGTTAAAAGTCCGCCTTTTGTGGTTTTGGACCGTTATCATAGTTTTCCCGCTTAAGCCTTCTCTTAAGAGAATTGGTCAAAACAGTTGCGCCTCAGGTTTTCGGATCCTCTGGTTTCGATTCATGGTATTATCAAAAGCATGTTTATATAAAGAAAAAGGGGATCCGGTGGCAATGCATCGATGACGGATTGAAGATCTTAAAAGGAAGAAAGCACGCAGATTAGTGAACAGAGCAAGGATCGCAAGCTTGAAGTTCAGTCATTTCTTCGAGAGGAATCACATTGTTTTGGGTGTATTGCAGAGTATTATTCCTCTGATCCGCAGTAATTATTTATCTCTGATAAATCCTCCTCTGGTGTTCTGTTCTGGGTACGCATATTGGGTTTTGTCTTGAGCATTGTATTATGTATATTCTCCGCACTGTGTTATGATTTCGGCATAAACAAACTCAGTTTGAAGGGTGACCAGATCAGATATTTATTGATAACTAGTGCTTGGGTAGGTGCGTGGGTAATCTGCTGTATAAAGAAAATATGTATTGATTTGATGTTTGGGTATTTCTGAAGAATTGTTTATACTTGATGGTCATTTGATCTTCTTGGATCCAGTCTGAAAATTAATGAAACGTGGTCCTTGAGCGAAGTAGGGGGTTGTAGCTCCCTTCCAGGAAAGACTGGAAAACGAGGGAGAGTTGTAGCTCTCTGCAGGTTGCAGCCTGCGTACTGGTAAATGACTGCACCAGTACAAAATCATTGTAAAAGAAGTTTCTAATTGAAAGAAGATAGAGACATATTGCAGCAGGTGGTTTTCACCCACATTGGGTTTCCACCTTATATCTGGTGTTCTTTGGTGTGACTATCTATTTATCTTGTTCATGCTCATTATTTTATGGTACTGACATACAAAGTAACGATCAATATCTGAAGAATAATTCAAAGTATAAATAAGGAAGATATATTGAAAAGAACTTAATAATACTGATTCACCCCCCCTCTCAGTATTATTTCCAACAATTGGTATCAGAGCAGGTCCTTCAGAGAAGCTTGATCGCTTGAAGGAAGATCGTTCATTATGAGCAACTACGAGAGGGAAGCATCAATCAGGCCACCGATTTTTGATGGGACAAACTTCGATTATTGGAAGGTAAGAGTTACTGCCTATCTTCAATCTCTTAGTATGGAAGTTTGGGATATCATAGAGACAGGCTACACTTTTCCTTCAGCTACTCCTACAGATCCGGCCGAGAAGAAGAAATATGAAACAAATGCTAAAGCAGTCAATACTCTGTTGGGATGCTTATCTCAATCAGAATTCGTGAAGGTTATGCAATATAAATCCGCAAAATAAATATGGGACAAGATTGTCTTGAGCTACGAAGGAGATGAATAGGTAAAGCGTGCTAAACTTCAAACCCTCAGGATTCAATATGAGAATCTCAGAATGTATAATGATGAAAGTGTGGCTAACTATTTCCTTAGGGTAGATGAGATTGTTAATTGCATGAAAAACTTGGGTGAAGAAATAAAAGAGGCTATTGTGGTTGAAAAAGTTCTAAGATCCTTATCCCCTAAGTTTGAATCTAAAGTGTCCGCCATAGAAGAAAAGGAGAATCTACGAACTCTCACCATGTCACAGCTGCATGGAATTCTAACTGCTTATGAAATGAGAAAAGGAGGTCCTTCAGATAGGAGAGAAGCTGCCTTCAAGGCTTCAGGCAAAGGAGAGTACTTTGAATCAAGTCATGTGTCAGAAGAAGAAGAAGAATCAAATTTTGTCAGAAATCTTCAACGAGGTACTGGTAGATTCAGAGGTAAGTTACCCTTCAAATGTTTTGCTTGTGGAAGAGTAGGTCACTATGCTGCCAAATGTCCTCATAAGGATAAGATTGACAAGGGAAAGGAACCTGTTAGATGGAACAAGAAACAGAATGCAAATAAGAAGAGCTATTACACCCATGAAGACAGTGATGGTCTATCAAATAGCGATGAAGATGAACGAGGTAATCCCTATAAACTTTTAATGGCTTTTGAAGATGATGATTACATGGATGCGCTAGATATAGATATCTATTATGAGGAGACGTCTAGAATCAAGACATGCTTAGAAGAAAAGAATGTGATCATTGAGACTCTGCAAATCCAACTTGATGAAAAGGAACAATCTCTTGAAAAGTTAGAATATGAAATTGTTGGGCTTCGAAAAGAAATTGAGAAAACAAAGGCTCTCAATCTTAAATTTGTTAAAGGATCTGAAACTCTGGATGAGATCATCAATGTACAGCGCTCTCCTCTAATTAAGACAGGTCTGGGGTATAATGGAGAAGCATCTCAAGCATCCACCTCGAAGAGTTATCTCGATGCAGCAAGAAGATATGAGCAAAAGCCAAATGGAGATCACCAGGTAAAACAGGGACAAATTTCATCAAGAATAAACAAAGACTACCAGGCAAATCAGGGACAATTCACCTTAAGGGCGAACAAAAGCTACAATCAGCCAAGATCCTCTCAATTTACCTCAAGAATGAATGAAAATAGAAATCACAATCATATGACTGGTAAATATGATAATCGCAGAAGTTTCTTCAATGGCCAATGTTTCTCTTGCCATAACTTCGGTCACAAAGCAGCGCAATGTGTTTCCTACAAAACAATCATGACTAGAGAAGCTCAAAAGCAAAGAAGTATGACTGGGATTACAAAAAGGACCTATAACAACTTCTCGGCTCTTGAAAATGAAATTGAATGCTCTATCTGTAATAACTTTGGTCATGAAGACTCTGAATGCAGGAGCAGGTTTCGGCAAACAAAGGAACAAGATTCAAGCACCAGAACATGGAGAATAAAGGAACCTCGACCAGAAAGATGTCGGATAGCATTTTATGCAGAAGGACAGGAAAATCAATGGTACATCGACAGCGGATGTTCGAAGCATATGACAGGTGATAAAGAAAAACTTGAATCATACACTGCTTTAGAAAAAGGAAAGAAAGTTTCATTTGGGAATGATACTCCTGCTGCTATAAAAGGAAAAGGTATTGCTCAATTGAAAGAAAAGGTCAAAACTGGAAATGTTTTGTACGTTGATGGATTGAAACATAATCTTCTAAGTGTCAGTCAGATGTGCGATCAAGGAACCAAGGTAATATTTAGATCAAATGAATGTCGTGTTCATGATCTTGATATAGGTGAAACAGTGATCAAAGGCAGAAGAACTCCAAATAATCTATACATATTTGAAGAAGGACAACAACAATGCTATATGAGCAAGGATGATGAGCACTAGTTATGGCATCGGAGGTTGGGGCATCTAATTTTTTCACAAATAAGGAAAGCATGCAAGTATCAGGCAGTTCGTGATCTTCCAGATATCAAAATTCCAGACAACACAATATGCAAATCATGTCAGTTTGGTAAGCAAACCAGGACTAACTTCCCTGAGAAGGAAGGATCAGCCAACAAACCTCTCGAACTTATTCATACAGATGTATGTGGTCCATTTAGGACAAGGACACCTCAAGGAGAGGAATACCTTATATTATTCATTGACGACTTCTCCAGGTTTGTTTGGTTAGGACTTATGAAGCACAAAGACGAAGCATTTGAAAAATTCAAATCCTTCAAAGCCTTGGTCGAAAATGAATCAGATCACAAAATTAAGTGCCTCAGGTCTGACAGAGGTGGGGAGTTTACCTCAAATGAATTTTTTGATTTCTGTGAAGAACATGGAATAAAAAGGGAATTCTCTACAGCAAGGACTCCTCAGCAAAATGGAGTGGTGGAAAGAATGAACAGAACAGTCCAACAAATGGCTCGTGCCATGCTTGATGAGTCTGGAACTCCGGCAACCTTCTGGGGTGAAGCTGCATATGCCGCGGTTGTTATTCTCAACAAAACAAATGTCCGAGTGAACAACACTCAAACTCCTCATGAGCTCTGGTATGGTAAGACTCCTTCGGTAAAGCATTTTAAAATTTTTGGAAGCAAATGCTATATTAAGAATACTGATGAACAGCTTGGAAAACTTGAGCCTAGAGCAGATGAAGGAATTCTCCTTGGTTATTCGCCTTATAGCAAAGCATATAAGTGTTACAATAAAAGACTTGGAAGAATTGTTGACAGCATTGATGTAGTGGTTGATGAAAAAGGTTACATTCCTTGGCAAGTAAATCATGAAGATATCGAAGAGGATGAAGACTACCCTCCAAATAAGACTGATAATGAAGAAGAAGAACCTCAAGAGGCTCCAGAGGAACAGATAAGGATAGAAGAGAAGACTCCATCCAGGTATGTTCAAAAGAATCATCCAGAATCTCAGATTTTGGGACAGAAAGAGGCAGGTATACAAACAAGAAGAACAATAGCAGAAGCCTCAAGCTATTTGGCATTGCTCTCCTCCACTGAACCACAAAATGTAAAAGAAGCATGCAAAGATGAATGTTGGGTCAAGGCTATGGATGAAGAACTTGAGCAGATCGAAAAGAACAACACTTGGGAATTGGTTCCTAGACCAAAAGATAAGAATGTCATAGGGACAAAATGGATCTTCAAAAATAAGTTGAATGAAAATGGGGAAGTAGTTAGAAACAAGGAAAGACTGGTTTGTAAGGGATGTGCTCAGCAAGAAGGAATAGACTTTGAAGAAACCTTTGCTCCTGTTGCTAGACTTGAGGCTATCCGAATGTTCCTTGCTCTCTCAAGCTTTCAAAAATTTAAAGTATTTCAAATGGATGTGAAATCAGCTTTTCTGAATGGAGATTTAGAAGAAGAAGTATAAATTGAGCAGCCAGATGGGTTCATTCTTGGGAATGATCCAAACCTTGTATGTAGACTGAAAAAGGCTCTCTATGGTCTTAAACAAGCTCCAAGGGCTTGGTACTATCGTTTGGACAAATATCTTCATCAACAAGGATTTTCAAAAGGATCAGCAGATAGCAATCTCTATATAAAAATTGAAAATGACAAATTGCTAATACTTGTTGTGTATGTAGATGATATTATCTTTGGCAGCAATGAAGAAGCTATGAGTCAAAGCTTCGCCTTAGTGATGCAGAAAGAATTTGAAATGTCTTTACTTGGAGAATTGACATACTTTCTTGGATTGCAAATCCAAGAAAATAAAGACAGTATCTTTTTGTCTCAAACTAAGTACCTCAAGCAGGTTCTGAAAAAGTATGGCATGGAAGATTCAAAACTAGTATGTACCCCTATGGTGACAGGATGCAGTCTTAGTGCGAATGATGAATCAGCAGCAGTTCATCAACCAACCTACAGATCTATGATTGGAAGTCTACTTTACTTGACAGGTACCCGACCAGACATTATGCATGCAGTGGGAATAGTTGGAAGATTTCAGGCAAATCCAAAGGAAACTCATCTTCAGGCAGTGAAGAGAATTTTCAAGTATCTTCAAGAAACTCAAAACTATGGCTTATGGTATCCTAGAGATACAGATCTCACACTTCATGCTTACACAGATGCAGATTGGGCTGGAAGTGTGGATGACAGGAAAAGCACAAGTGGTGGTGCTTTCTTTATGGGTTCCAGATTAGTATCTTGGTTCAGCAAGAAACAGAGTTCGATTGCTTTATCTACAGCTGAAGCAGAATATGTGGCTGCTGCATCTTGTTGCACCCAACTTCTTTGGATGATGCAGACTTTACAGGATTTCCAAATCACTTGTACTCCACCTATCTCCATCTTATGTGATAATACAAGTGCAATCAGCATTTCAAAGAACCCAGTCATGCATTCAAAAACCAAGCACATACCGATCAAGTATCATTTTCTCAGAGAACAAGTGCTTGAACAAAAGGTCAAGTTGGAATACATTTCTTCTAAGGAACAAGTGGCTGATATATTTACCAAACCATTGCCCAGGGAGACTTTTGAATACCTCAGGCAAAAGCTGGGGGTTGTCGACGCATCATCCTGCTGTTAATTCTCAGATTGGTGCTTGTACGCGAGGTGCTGATGGGGTATACGCGTACAAGGTTCAGGGGGAGCATAATTCATTGTTGGCATTATAGTATTACAGAAGGAGGAACATGTTGGGTAAATGAACTGTATCTATCCATGGCAATAAAGATGCTGAGTTATATTATATGTAGCCAGAATAGCGCGGTTCCTATTTTATATGTAGCCAGAATAGCTCGACTTTCTGTCATAAAGTCAGAGGGGAGAAATCAGGAGGAGCAAGCTCTCAGGGGGAGAAATAGTTAGGAGAAGCAGATATCCGCCCTTTGCCCTTGATGTCAAAGGGGGAGAGCACTTTTGTGCCTTTATGGTTGGTGTTGTTGCCATCAAGTCCAAAGGGGGAGATTGTTGGCACTATGACATTATGAACATGTGTTGAACTTGATGGCAACCCTTTCACAGACGGACATTTTTCTTATATTCATCATGATGGGGAAATTTGAGCCATTGGGAGCTTATCGGAACATTTGAGCCATTGGGAGCTTATCGGAGCAATAAAGGCCCTTTCTCATATAAAAAGAGCTTATCGGGAGTGATCAGGCCACATATGCATGCATTTATATTATCGGGAGTTGGTTGGGTGCGTAAAACCCTTATATATGCATTATATCCCTTTTCGGCGGTTACATGAATAATATCATTACGGCATCGAAGTTTCGGCATATCGGCGCATTGGGGTTTCGGCTGTGTAACCCAGAAGCATATCGCAATGGACCTGATGGTGGCATTAACTCTGGCTGATAATAATATCGCATCCGCAGTTCGACGTATATGCGCGTCAGGGGTCCGCCTATGTGACTTTGGTGAAATCTCCGATTGGGGTCGGACCTGATGAAGGAATTAAAAGCATTTCATATTAAATCGCATCCGCAGTGTTCGCCCATAAGCCTCCCACTTCAAATCGCCGATAGCGATGAAAGGAGCGGACTCGATATATTAATAAAGGTTGGTTAATGAGGCATGTCGCATCCGATCCATCGGATCGGACGTCGGATTAGGCCATGATACAAGCATGTATTGTTAGCGATGAGGAGCGGACCCGATATATAAATAAAGGCTGGTTAATGGGGCATGTCGCATCCATCGGATCGGACGTCGGGAATGTATTGTTAGCAATAAGGATTGGAACCGATACATCATTAGTTTGAATGCATTATGTTAAAAGTCCGCCTTTTGTGGTTTTGGACCATTATCATAGTTTTCGCGCTTAAGCCTTCTCTTAAGAGAATTGGTCAAAACAGTTGCGCCTCAGGTTTTCGGATCCTCTGGTTTCGATTCATGGTATTATCAAAAGCATGTTTATATAAAGCAAAAGGGGATCCGGTAGCAATGCATCGATGACGGATTGAAGATCTTAAAAGGAAGAAAGCACGCAGATTAGTGAACAGAGCAAGGATCGCAAGCTTGAAGTTCAGTCATTTCTTCGAGAGGAATCACATTGTTTTGGGTGTATTGCAGAGTATTGTTCCTCTGATCCGCAGTAATTCTTTGTCTCTGATAAATCCTCCTCTGGTGTTCTGTTCTGGGTACGCATATTGGGTTTTGTCTTGAGCATTGTATTATGTATATTCTCTGCACTGTGTTATGATTTCGGCATAAACAAACTCAGTTTGAAGGGTGACCAGATCAGATATTTATTGATAGCTAGTGCTTGGGTAGGCGCATGGGTAATCTGCTGTATAAAGAAAATATGTATTGATTTGATGTTTGGGTATTTCTGAAGAATTGTTTATACTTGATGGTCATTTGATCTTCTTGGATCCAGTCTGAAAATTAATGAAACATGGTCCTTGAACGAAGTAGGGGGTTGTAGCTCCCTTCCAGGAAAGACTGGAAAATGAGAGAGAGTTGTAGCTCTCTGCAGGTTGCAGCCTGCGTACTGGTAAATGATTGCACCAGTACAAAATCATTGTAAAAGAAGTTTCTAATTGAAAGAAGATAGAGACATATTGCAGCAGGTGGTTTTCACCCACATTGGGTTTCCACCTTATATCTGGTGTTCTTTGGTGTGACTATCTATTTATCTTGTTCATGCTCATTATTGTATGGTACTGACATACAAAGTAACGATCAATATCTGAAGAATAATTCAAAGTATAAATAAGGAAGATATATTGAAAAAAATTTAATAATACTGATTCACCCCCCCTCTTAGTATTATTTCCAACACTATTGCTGCAGAATCAGATTGATTAAGAGAATTCTTCGGCTAAAATCACATGATAGAATATTTGTCGACGCATTTCGAACCAACTAGTGTGGTTCATAATCAGGACAAGTTGAAGGATCAGATCTAGAATGCATGTTAAATAGTTAAAAGAAAAATCAGATTGGTTGTAGAACAAGATTAGCTACGGACCGAAAATAACTGCAGAATCTGGGAACAGTTGCAGAATGTAAAACATAGAACAAATTATGGCTTATGGATGAATGGAATGGAAATGGCTGTATGAGTGAAAATATGACAAGATGATAAATGAAAAATGGATATGGAAGAAATTCTGGAGAAGAAAAATTTATTGGTGGAATATGATAGTGGAGTGAAGTTAAACTTTGCAAAAGTAAAACAGAGTGAAAATGAGATAAAACAATGAATTTTGCAAAATGCAAAGTGAGTCACCATTTTTTTTTTAGAAAAAGGAAATGGAAAATATAGGGTGTCAGAAGCTTCTGATTTTCACCCTGTATTTTCTGTATAAGCATACCAATCAATGATTGGTTTTCAACCTTATACAATTATTATCTATATATATATATATATATATATATATATATATATATATATATATATATATATATATATATATATATATATATATATATATATATATATATATATATATATATATATATATATATATATATATATATATAGGAAAAACAAAGACTGAGTTGATGGAGAAGAAAGATTCTTCTTCACCAACTTCATTTCAGAATTTTTCTGAAAGATCTTGATGAACTCCTCCTTTGAGATTGGTTTTTAATAAATTTTCAATCTATGACCATTCACAAGGAGAGGAGTTTGACTTCCATCTATTGTTCTGATCCTTACTGCTCCATTACTGAAATTTTTTTCAATCTCATATGGCCCAAGCCAATGAGTTTGAAACTTCCCTTGAAAATCTTTAAACTTTTAATCAAATAATAGTGCCCAATCTCCCTCTTGAAACTTCTTGTCCTTAATGTATTTGTCATGCCATTTAGCCCTCTGTTGCTGAACTAGACCAGTCCTTTGAACAACTTCATGTCTGATTTCATCAAGTTCATTCAATTGCTCCAGTATATGCTTTTGAGCTTCTGATAAATCCATCCCCAACTGGATTGCCATCTTGAAAGTTTTGACTTGGAACTCTATAGGGAACGAGACTTGTTTCCCATAAAAACGTTCATAGGGTGTATGTCTAGTTGTGTTCCTCCATGTAGTTATATAGGCCCATAAGGCTTGAGGAAGCCTTTCTGCCCAATCTCTTCTATGTAGATGCACAGTCTTGGTGAGGATTCTTTCAATTACCTTATTTGTAGACTCCACTTGACCATTTTCTTGTGGATGATAGGAAGTGGATTTCCTATGCTTGATTTTGTACTCCTCCATAAGCTTCTCCATCATGTTGGATGTGAATTGAGGTCCTTGATCTGTCACAATTTCTCTTGGAACACCAAAGCGAGTAAAAATATCCTCAAAAAGAAAACTAACTACAGATTTTTTGTTAGCAAAAAGTAATGCTTTGGCTTCTACCCATTTGGTGACATAATCGGTGCATACCAATATATATGTTTTTTGCTTGGATGGAGGATTAATAGGTCCAGTAAAGTCTAAAGCCCACTTTTCAAAGGGTTCGATAAGTACCTGAGGTTATAATGGCATTTCATTTGAGGGAGCAGGTTTCCGTACCCTTTGGCAGTTGTTGCACCTTCTAACATATTCTTTAGCATCTTTGAAGATGGATGGCCAATAATATCCTAAAGAAAGGATTTTATAGGGTGTTCTCTTGTCAGCAAAGTGTCCACCACACGGCTCATCATGACATGCTTTGAGAATATCAGGCATTTTGTCTTCCCTGACACACCTTCTGATCATAAGATCTGGCCCTGTTTTATACAATTCATTAGTGATCCATGAATATCTTGCACTATCTTGAAAAATCTTTCTTTTTTCTCTAGGAAATAAATGTGAAGGTAACTTCCCTGTAACCAAGTAGTTAGCAACATTTGCAAACCAAAGAGTTTGAGTAGTTACTGCAAAGAGATATTCATTAGGAAACTTATCTTCAACTGGAGAGTCTTCTTTGATCTTCTGAATCCTGGACAAGAAATCGGCAATTGTGTTTTGTTTTCCATGTCTATCTAGCACAGTAATGTTGAATTCTTGCAAAAGTAAAATCCATCTTGTAATTCTGCCATTAGTAATAGGTTTATTCATCAAATATCTAATTGTAGAGTGATCTGTATGAACAAAGGTTTCATAGCCTGTTATATAGTGTCTAAACTTGTTAATTGCATGAACAACAACTAAGAATTCTTTTTCAGTCACAGTATAATTCAACTTAGTGGGAGTCAAATTTTTACTTGTATAGTAAATGGCATAAGGAATCAAATCTTTTTGTCCCAATACAGCTCCTAGAGCTGTATCTGAAGCATCTGTAGAAATATGGAAAGGGAGTTTCCAATTTGGTTCTCTTAAGATAGGTGCTTCAAATATTTTTGCTTTTAAGGTTTCAAATGCTAGTTGGCAATCGTGATTCCACTTGAATTCACAATATTTTGTAATCAATTTGAAGAGTGGAGATTCTATTTTAGTGAAGCTTTCTATAAATATTCTATAGTACCCTGTGAATCCTAGAAAATTTCTAACATCCCTTTGGCAATTTGGAATTGATAACTTGGAGATGACTTCAACTTTAGATTTGTCAACTTTAATCCCATCTCCTGAAATGTGATGTCCTAAAACAATACCTTCTTTAAACATCATAAATAATTTTTCCTCGCTTAGTGAAAGGTTTGTTTCTTTACATATTTTAAGGACTTTTTCCAAATTTTCCAAAGCTTCTTCAAGTGTGTCACCATAAACTATAAAATCATCTATATATACCTCTACACAATCATGTATTAGATTAGAAAAAATTCCTAGTACTGCTCTTTGGAATGTTGCAGGTGCATTACATAACCCAAAAGGAAGTACTCGGTAGGCAAAAGTTCCCCATGGACAAGTAAATATGGTTTTATCCTGATCCTCGGGTGCTACCTGAATTTGATTATAACCACTAAAACCATCCAAGAATGAGAAATAATTTTTACCTGCTAATGTATCTAACACTTGATCTATGAAGGGCAAAGGAAAGTGATCTTTCAAGGTTGATTTATTCAATTCTTGATAATCAATGAACACCCTCCATTTACCATTCTTTTTAGGCACAATTACCAAAGGAGAAACCCATTGGCTATTTGAAATTGGGTAAATGAAGTTTACATTGAGTAATTTTTGGAGCTCTTCTTTCACAATTTCCCTAAGATTTGGATTCATTCTTCTTTGAGGTTGTCTGATTGGTCTATTGTTTTCCTCAATATAGATATGATGGATACAAGTCTTAGGATCAATACCTTTCATGTCGGTATACTCCCATGCAAATGCAATAGAATGTTTTTGTAATATTTTGGTTAGCTTTTCTTGTTGTAGTTTCTCCAAGATTTTGTTTATGTTCAATGTCCTACCTGGAAAAATTTCAATTGTAGAGCTACCAAGCTCTTCCATAGAATAGAGAGACATATGCCTAGATGACAAGTATTCAACATTAGATTTTTCCTAGAATTGTGCATGATCATATTCTGAAGATGTTTCAAAATTTTCCAATGTGTTTAAAATTTGACTATCTTCACTAATTTTTGACATAGTAAAGAGAGGTTGAATATAATATTCTTCATCGATCCATTCTTTTTCATCTATTTCTGTGATTTCTTTTGTTGGAGGATACAAAGTAAATTTCTTTGTTGAATTACCATAAAAAATATACATGTCACCAAATCTACAACTAATAAAAGCATTAGCTGTGGCCAGCCAAGGTCTTCCTAAATTATTCTTGGGAGTTAAAATCATGAAATCAACAGGATATTCCCAAGAATCTAAGGATACTGAAATGTCTTCTAGCACACCATCTGG
The DNA here is from genome assembly GCA_031772625.1 of Pinus tabuliformis. Classification (NCBI taxonomy): domain Eukaryota; kingdom Viridiplantae; phylum Streptophyta; class Pinopsida; order Pinales; family Pinaceae; genus Pinus; species Pinus tabuliformis. The sequence goes on along the minus strand of CM062805.1, from coordinate 1,235,650,889 downwards.
TTTGATTACTAATCTATCTGCAAGTTGCAGTAAGGTAGGCGTGTAAAGAAGCTTAGGAAGTTTAAGTTGCTCCATAGTTTGTCTACTCATAATGTTTATTGTTGCCCCTAAGTCAATCAACGTGTTTGGAATTTCAATCCCATTTATATGCATCTTGACAATTGGACTTCCTGGATCCACACATTTCTGCACGACAATCTTTCCCATCATGATATCTACTATCTTTCCTACCAGGTGAATTCTTTTTGTTTCTCTTGGTTTTCTTCCTAGTCTTTTGATGATCAACTCCTTTATTGTCTTGGCTAGAATAGGAATTTCTCTAATGGCTTGTAACAAAGGAATTTTGATACAAACATTCTTCAATTCATCTAGAAAGTAATAATTGGGCAACAAGATTTGTTTTTCTACCCCTTTATCAATTTGTAATCTCTTAGGAAAAGGAGGTGTAGAAGTAGACGCCGGTTGCTCAATGATAGGAGTTGTGTTTATTGATTCTTTTTGTTTTTGTTTTCAATGTTTTGGTTTTGGAGGGATGTTGTCTCAAAACTTTTATTGATTTTTAGAGAATCCTCCTCAAAAGTGTCTTGTTCTTGAATGACTATAGAAGGTTTTTCCTTTTCTAATATCCTACCAGATCTAAGCTGAACATCATTAAGATCTAGAGGACTAATCATGTAAGTTGGAAATTGTTGTCCTTCTATCATGTAAGCATTCTAAGGGTTTTTATTATTGGGGTTTGGCAATGGTTGGGCAGGTAACTGATTTGGTTTTTGTTGAAATGGAAGCAAGAGTTGAGGATTTTGACTTTGTTGTGGAGGTTGTTGTGGAAATGGCAATGAAAGTTGAGGGTTTTGATTTGGAAGTTGTGGTTGCTGATTTTGTGGGGGAGGATAGCTCTGATAAGATGGAGGATATTGATAATATTGAGCAAATCTCGCATAAGGATTTTGTACCCCTTGTGCCGACGGTTGAGATTAATACTGAGATTGAGGTTGAGGCCAAGGTTTCTGCCGAGAATTCCAATTTGGTGGGGGTTGAAAATACATTGGATTTTTAAATCCTTGATTTTGTGGCCCTAGTCAAGGTCTTCTTGCAACAAAACAAAGAGGTTTTGTAGGATTTGGGATTGTTTCCTCTTGAAATACAGCCTTATGACCTGGGATTGAGGGAGAACCCTTGGTCTCATGACTTTATGAACAAATCATACAAGTTTCTACAATTTTTGCATCTAAAGGGCATTCCATTAGAGCATGTTTCTTTCTGCATTTTGGATAAAAGATGGCTAAAGCATCAACCTCTGTTTTTTGCTTGTTTTGAATTTTAAGGGTGTCTAGTTGCTCACTAAGGCTCCCTAAAATGTTAGTTTTAAACTCATCAAGCATATTGCCAATTTTTGCCCTACTTACAGATCCAGTTGCAGATTTTTTTGCTCTAACAAGAGAAGGATCTCTCGGCCCTTTCCCGATTTTAGATTTCCCTCTTGAGAGATGAACACATAGTTTTGCTATGTCACTCAATGGGAGTTGAGAGATATCTCCCTTCCCCATCATGTTAAGGATATCTCTCCATTCATCTCTAATGGCCTTTAACAAAAGAGCTTTCAAAGTCTCTTCATCTAAATTGTTCATTTTTGCTCTTTTCAAATTATAGCTGAACCTCTCAAGAAAATCCCATAAGTTTTCATCTTCTTTTTGTATCATTTTGAACACTTCATCTTTATGATTGGTAGGCATATAATAATCCAAGTATCTATCCAAAAATTCTTGTTTCATGTCATTCCAAATTCTAATGGATTGAGTGAATAACCCCATAAACCATTTCAAAGTAGCCTCTTTTAGTGTTGAAGGGAAAAATTTGAGTTTTTGAGAGTCTTCTAGATAGTCATAGGTTCTGCATAAGACTTCAAACTCAAACAAAAATGTTTCAGGGTCATCACTTCTTAACCCATAAAAGTTTGGGAGGACAGATGGTGAAATGTTTTTCATTGTGGTATGTGTTTCCTCATCCACTATAGGGAATCCAAATGAGTTATCTACTTCCCTATTTCCTCTGCCTCCTCCATTATTACCTCTACCTCCTCCATTGTTTCCTCTACCTCTCCCTTTACCCCCTCCTCCAAACAGTGAGAATTCTCCATCTTGTTCTTCTTCTGCCATTATAGTTTCTTGAGAGTCAGTATAGGGCTCAACCTGCAAGGTTATTCCCTCTTCCTTTGGTTCCTCTATCAATGGAATATGAGAGGGAGTTCCTACTTTTTCTTCCTCACTGGGTATTCCTAGTTCTTCAACTACAATAGACTCCCCTGTGGAGGTGAAAAAGGTCTTCTCTCCTAGGAATGTTTTGGTGGATGATGTAGGAGAATCTTCTAATTAAGTTTCTACCCCTTGAATTCCAGGAATCCTATGGCTGGGAGTATGAGTCTGGGATGGAGGTGTGTCTTTTCTAATTCTTGGTGGAGTAGGTGGAGTTGTGGGAATTGAACTTCTTCCCCTAGCTATAAATCTACCCCTAGAATATCTTTCTCTATGCATGTCATTGTTTTGTTTCGTTTTGTTTTGTTTGTTTTGTTCGTTTTGTTTTTTAATGAATGTAAGAGATAAGGCTACCTAGTTACACTTCCCTGGCAACGGTGCCATAATTTTTGGTCAATTTAGTGTCCTAAATTGCTCTACATAAATTATCAATCAGGGTATCGTAAACTGATGAAGTGTAGTGCACTATATGTGCTAGATGACCCTTCTTACCTCACCGTTTTTGAGTTTTATGTTGTTTTGGGGGTTTGATCTTTTAATTCCTAATGTTCTACAGTGTACTTAACAAAATCTTAAATCTACTGCTACGAAGAATCTAGAGAAATGAAATGAGAGCTAAAAGTGCTTTAGGTCAGATTTGGAAGTAAAGTTTTAACCAAGAAAATGAAAACAAAGTTTCTCTTCTTGCTAGTATGGTTGTTTCCAAAACATGAACTAAAAGGACTTAAGACTACTATCCAATCAATTACAAAACCAAAGCTTAAATGAGATATTAAAAACTGAAAATGAGATGGCAGCTATCTATGATGAACCAAAAATGAAATGCTGAAAATGAGATTACAACTACTATCTAGTCTATTGCGGAATCAAAACTTGATGAAAAACTGAAAATGGAATTACAACAAAACTAAATGAAAAACTATGACTGAAAATGAAATATGAAGTGCTTTGTCACTCTGCTACACAATTTTGGGAGAACAACCTCCTTGTGATAGCATTTGAGGGATTCAATACTCCATTGTTCTAAGAGAAACTAAAACTAAAAATGAAATTGCAATGAAATTAAATGAAAGACTAAGACTGAATGTGAAATTGCAACTAATCTACTATAACAGCTAAATGAAGTGCTTTGTCACTCTGCTGCACAATTTTGGGAGAACAACCTCCTTGTGATAGCATTTTGAGGGATTTCATACTTCATTGTTCTAAGAAAAAGTAAACATAAAAATGTAGAGAAAGACTCATTCATAAATGAAATATTTCACCACTTAGTTTGAAGATGAACCATCAACTAAAAGGGCTTTTGGAAACATTCACTTACAACATGAGTTAAAACTAACAATAAAATGGCATTGAACAGTTTAATTCAAAATCTAAAGACTAATGAACAGCAAATGAAATGAATCAATCTATGCTAATGACATCAACTTCAAGCTACTGATGAGAGACTAGAAAGTAGTGAAACAAAAGAACTATTCTGTGTTAAGATAAAACTATTCTGAGTTAGTAAGAAGATGACACACATTGCATTATGAACAGAGTTATAAAATGGTTATCATGGAAAAACACAGTGAATTTACAATTAACTATGAAAGACAAAATAAAATGTAAAATGTAACCTTAACCAATGTAGGGGCCCTTTGCAAAGGTCTCAGATTATAAGCACTTAATCAACACTCCAACAATGCTTCAGGTATCCATGAAACAAAGTCTTTATATTAAAACAGAGAATGATTTCTTCAAACTACAGAGTGGAAATCTGAACTTAATACATAAGCAAAAACTAAATTTGTTCTGCATTCTTCACATAGGTATTTATAGAGAATTATACAACTATTTTAAAGAGAGAAATAAGCTACAACAAAACACGTAGGCAGGAAAGTATGCAAAATTCTTGTCCTTGGTTGCTTGGAAACATAAATATTATGATAATGGCTGTTGGATTCCATTTGTGCAGGTGGCAGATGAAGTCCGTGGCCTCAAGAAACTGCTTCATATCCCATCACTGAAAAACATGTGCAAAATAGAGTCCTGTTTGCCATAGGTTTCTATATTTGAATTCCATTTGACTGGAGTCTTCCTTGTCGATCTAGGTCAGATGAATAGGATACGATCCATGCCCTGTTGTTTTCCAAGCTACCCATGTAGTCCTTTTCCTCTCTTGACACCTGGAACCTACAAAAGCGTGGAAGTCGCTGTGGAACAGTCGATTAGCTGCAGAATATGGCTGCGTTCCGTAGCCAAAAGACAAAAAACTTATTCAAATAGCAAACATAACAGTATAACATGTAAATCACTGAAATATACTCCTTGAGGCAATGTATAATGGTTTTTGATGATAAGGATGCATTTTTCATGGAAAAACAGAGAAGGAAGGATGAGAAAAGTAGCTAAGGGAAAGGTAGTTTTGGAACTCAACAACTGTGATAGCCAAAGTGCAATTTTCTTGGAAAAGAACCCTGCATATCATTCAAAGACAAAGCACATTGATGTTCAGTATCACTTTGTGAGGGATATGATAAAACATAAAAAGGTGTTGCTGGTAAAGGTGGACACTTTGAATAATACTACAGATGCATTAACAAAATCCGTGAGCTCTGAGAAGTTCTCTTGGTGTAGAGAAACAATGGGCGTTGCAGGGCTGGATAAATGACTAAGCTCTCTTGTGGCCCCTGTGGAAAGAAGACAACAAGTGGGAGAATGCTGGGTTGTGTTATATTCTTTCCACGACTAGGCCATGTAGTTAACCAGGGGGTTAGAAGGGGGGTGGAGCCCCCCCTTCGTTGCACCGATTGCGTAGCCAGGGGGGGGGGGGGGGGGGCGCAGTCACAGGTAACCCCACTCTATAGGGTCCGGGGTAGCGCCCCGAAAATTTTTGTTTTTAGACCCTATATTAGGTTGGGCGGACCTACCTATGGTTTTGTGCATGATTTTTCGCACATGGTTTTGGATGCGATGGTTTTCGATCCATGGTATTGGATGCTTCGACATGTATAAATATGTATTGTAACATTGAAAGGAACATAATGAAAAATCAAGCTGGTAGTCGAAGTTTTGGGATCCAGGGGAAAATCTCTATGTATATGTGTTTTATGTGTTATGCTCTCGCATTGTTAATTTTCTGTGTTTTAGAATTCGTATGCAGCTAACTTATGTACGGGGTTAAAACCTACAATGTCCATGAATTAGAAATCATAAATTATTAACTAGGGTGCGTAGACTGATGAAGTATAGGTGCACAATATGTGCTTAGAAGTTGTTTTAGCAAGTCGTTATGTATTTTTCAAGGTCTAAACTTAAGATGGGGCGATGTTTTTCTATTGTATTAATGATGTAATTCTTAGGGATGTTGATTAAGTTTCCTAGGAATTAATCTCTATTCAATCAGTTTGTGGATGATGTGAGGGTGATTTTACTTATGTTAGATTGTTGGGGTTTAATCTTAAATCTCTTCGCTGCAAATTCTAATTCTCTAAGTGAAAAATGAAACCTTACTCTAGCAGCTATGAAGGAATACTATTGAACTCAATTGTTTTAGGAGAGGTCTTCCCACTTGTTCAATTTCTGCTCAAACAAAGTAATCCAAGCAACATCTATGAATTGAACATACTTCAATTATGTTGGATAATAAGCAAAGGAAATAATTGTGTAGTACCAAGTATAAAATAAAGTAAATAACATTCTAATCTAGGTATAAAGCAAATTAGAGTTCTTATGCAGATAACAATTCGAAATCATTATACAACATTATCACACAAAACAGAGCAATTGAATAATTGAAGGAAATTAGATTGTATTTAATTAAAACCTACCACTGTTTGTAGGGGCCCTCCACATAGTAGTTCAGAGCTTCAAATCAGTACAATGCTTGCACACAAAAACCAAATTCATTCACATGAAATTCACAAATTGTTCAGAAAACATATCATTCGGCACGCACCCAAATAACAGTGCGGCCATTAGCTTTATAGCAGGTCTCTTTGCATAACTGTATGAAGATCCTAAGCCTAATATCTCTTAATCCTATCTAAACTTATATTGTGAAACCGTCATTTTTCTATTTCGAAAGCAAAACGATAAGGTTTCAACTGATCTCGGGCTCTGTTCTATGTTAATCCGGCGGTTGACTCGGAGTTTGACTGCAATCTCCTGTGCCTCTTTTAGCAAACAATTTCGAGTGGATATGAAGGTATCCATGAGGGGTTCATCCTCTATCCATACACACCTTTCATTGATGACCTAGAACTCTGAAACCTTGCGAACAATGAAGACAACTACGAAATCCTAGACTAGCTACGGAAACAGACTGATTCTGTAGCTAATTACAACTTTAATTAAAATAATAGGGTATATAAATGAATATGAACAAGAAAACATACTAATTCATACCTTCATCAAAACCTGGTAGATGTGGATTTATTAAGTGGTAAATATATATGAAAAAGAGAGGATTATTGGGCAAAAGGATGTCATGGTAGGACAATCTTCAGACTCTACAATATTCTCAAATATAAAACTTGTGGATGTATCTACTGTGTAGTCCTTCACTGGTACCACTTTGACCCATCCGGTGAGATATTTTCTCGTTGTGATTATGTACCTGGCCTGAGTGAGACATGCCACCGGATTGATCTACCTTATGAAATCAATTGTCCATTTTTCAAATATTTGTAAGGCTCGTACTAGCTATAATGGGAGTTCATCGCAGTGTGATGGCTTCCCAACCCTTTGGCACATATCACCTCCTTTTGCATATTCTTTGGCATCTTTATAGACCATTGGCCACCATTACTCTGTCTGCAACACCTTTTGTGCAGTGGCTTTCCCTCCTACATGGCCACCCGCAACTCCTAAATGGCATTCCCATAACACATCGTGTCATTCGTGGTGAAGGACACACCGTTACAACACCTTATCCAAGCCAAGTTTGTATAGGTGCCCTACAATGAGTTGATAACCGGCTACTCTTACGACCATGCATTGTCTTTGTGTAGCCGTGTACTCATCTAGACATTTCCTTGTAGCTAGGAAGGCTGTGATTTCTTCTAGGTACTATAGTATTGCTTCTACTATGAAAAAATTGACATTGGGAATTTGGTCATCCAGGGAACCTCCACTTTCTCCTGACTCCGACCTTGAAAGGTGATCGGGTTCGACATTCAACCGACTCGGTTTGACGATTACCTCAAAAGTAAATTCCTGAAATAGTAGCAACCATTTGCAAATTCTCCCCTCAAGCATAGGTTTGTTTACGAGGTATTTCAATGCGGAGTGGTCAGTAAAGAACTTAAACAGACCCCCAAGCAAGTAGTGTCTAAATTTTTTAAGAGAGTAGACCATAGCTAGTGCCTCCCTCTCAGTCATGGTGTAATTCTTTTCTGCAGTAGATAACTTCCTGCTGGCAAAGTAGATTAGATGGTCAAGGCTCCCTTCTCCCAGCTGAGCCAACACTGCCCCTAGAGCAATACTAGATGCATCAATATGGACATGGAATTGCTTATTCTAGTCAGGATAGACTAGAATTGATGCACTTACTAGCCTCTCCTTCAATATGTTTAGTGCAACTTGACACTCCTTCAACCACGCAAATGCTTTCGCCTTCCTTAGCAGCTTGTCCATTGGTGTAGTGATGGAGGCATAGTTGCGTATGAATCTTAGGTAGTACTCGATGTGACCCAATGTCAATTTGAGTTGCTTGACATTGACAGGTGGGTCCATGTTGAATACTATTGCAACCTTGGCAGGATCTACGCATACCCCGTCTTTGCACAAAATGTGGCCCAACACTCTTCCAAATGGGACCGCAAATATGCATTTATTTAGGTTCAAGGATATATGTAGTTGTCTGCAGTGTTAAAACATTATCTTGAATATTTCTTCAGCAAGTTGTACACTGTCCAGTTATCCATTTATACCTCAAGAACTTGTGGATGTAGTCCTTGAAGGTTGCAATCACAATTCTCGAAAATATTGCAAGCACATTCTTAAGGCCCAATGGTAGGCATACGATCACCATTATCTAGTGAAGGTGGTCTTATTCTTATCTTCTTCGACAATTCTGACCTGGTGATAGCCCGAGAACCTATCTGTAAAGGAATATGCTTTGTTCCCCGCTGCTTTGTCTAGGACCTCATCATTGAATGGTGTTGGGAATGGGTCATGTACGCAAGCATTTTTAAGGCTATGAAAGTCCACACAAACCCTTATCTTCGTAGCATCCTTTTTTTCTATACCACTATCGGATTGACCCATTCTGCCTCGTCTATTGGAAAAATAATTCATGCCTCTAGCATCTTGTCTATCTCTTTCTTTACCTTCTCTTTGACTCTTGGGTTCAACCTGTATGGCATGTGCTTCACTGGCTTTGCATCAGGTTTTAGTATAATTTTCATTTCTCCTATGTCTCCCTTAATCCCTTTTATCTTCGCAACTAATAAGGGAAATAGATCACCATGCTCTCTTAGGAGATCAAACATTTCTTTTTTCGTTCGTTGATCCCAATAGTCTCCAATCGATGCCAACTTAGGTTTGTCATCTGTGCCAATGTTGTGCTTCCGCAACTTCACTAGGAGTTAGTGTGGAGCATTAGTTACATGTCCCTCCTATATATCTCTCTCCCCTCTGTTGGAAATAATACTGAGAGGGGGGGGGGGTGAATCAGTATTATCAAATTCTTTTCAATATACCATCCAGATTTATACTTTAAATTATTCTTCAGATATTGATGATTAACTTGTATGTTAGTACTGTATAATAATGAGCAAGAACAATGAAAAACAGAGTCACACCAAAGAACACCAGATATAAGGTGGAAACCCAATGTGGGTGAAAACCACCTGCTGTAATATGTCTCTATCTTATTTCAATTAGAAACTTCTTTTACAATGATTTTGTACTGGTGCAGTCCTTTACCAGTACGCAGGCTGCAACCTGTAGAGAGCTACAACTCTCTCTCGTTTTCCAGTCTCTCCTGGAAGGGAGCTACAACCCCCTACTTCTTTTCTTTCAAGGACCACTTTTCATAAATTTTCAAACCAGGTCCATGAACATCAAATGATCATCAAGTACATGTGAATCACCCAGTCAACTTTCTCAATTTAACCAATAACCTCTCAGAATGCAGTAACCAGATCAACAATAACAGTAATCTAAACCCAAAACACCTCATCAACAGATAAAAGACAACCAACAAATGTTTTAAGACAGGTCCGCAGTTTTTCCTTATCTGGCCTGCGTAGCTCCGCACTGCGCCTTTTGTTCCCCTGCGTATCCCCGCAGAGCGCCTTTTGCTGCGCTGCGTACCTACGCACCTGCGCCTTCTGTCGCGTCGTGTACCTCTACTGTTCCTCCACACATACGCCTTCTGTCGCGCCGCGTACCTCTATTGTTCCTCCGCACCTGCGCCTTCTGTCGCGCCGCGTGCCTCCACACCTGCACCTTCTACTGTTCAGCGTATCCCCGCACTGCACCTTCTGCTGCGCTGCGTACCTCCGCACCTGCGCTGTGGATCACCTGTGGACCTCTGACTAGAACCAAATTAACAGTCCTCCAATGTGCCACTGACAGTCAAATCACAGATCTGATCATGTGCCCGAGAGATCACGACTTAATAGATTCTCTTTTGATTTAGATCAAGCTTTTAAAACCGATAACCCAATATTTTTTATCTTAAGATATTCAAATTTCACAAGTGTCTAGCCAAGTGATCTCTTTTCCCTTTTATAGGCAAGCCCTTACTAAAACCATGAAGCAAAACCATAGAGAACCAATACAAGGGACCCAAAAACCTGGGGCTCAATAATTTAGAATCAATACCACGGACCAAAACCATAGGATCATGATCGACGGGCTAATTACCACGGGCCAAACATAAGAAACCCCACGTGAGCGCGCTTCTCTGCATTGGAGTGAGTGAATTGGGGGACCACACCTTTTGAACGGGGCACCTGCGGGTATGTTCGCACCTCTTGGTCGGGGTACCTGTGGGTCTGCACCTGCGAACCTCTTATTTTCCATCATTTGAGAGCCTGATCAGAGTTTTTTCATTTGAATGAGTTGCCATCAAGTACAACACCTGTACCATGGAGCCAAACCAGAATCATAATGCCAACAATCTCCCCCTTTGGACTTGATGGCAACCTCAAGATCCTCAACGTCATTCTCCCCCTTTTACATCAAGGGCAAAGGGTTATTCTCCCCCTGAGAACATGCTCCCCCTGACTTTAAACCAGATCTGCAAAAGGAAAGAGATTTCTTCAAGAAGAAAAAAAACCATGATCCATCAAACACCATAAATGACCATGAAGGAGATAGAGACATATTGCAGCGATATTCAGATCAGCATCCATGTTCTCCTTCTGTACTACCATAATGCCAACAATGCATTATATATATGCTCCCCCTGAACCTGTGCCATTTGATCTGTGACCAATCCATAACCCAGCAAATGTATGCATATACCCCATATGAAACTCGCGTACAACCAACAATCTCTGAAGCAGATGAGATTCAACAACAAGATGAGGCATCAAGAACCCCCAGCTTTTGCCTGAGGTATTCAAAGGTCTCCCTGGGCAAAGGTTTGGTGAGTATATCAACAACTTGTTCCTTAGAAGGAACATACTCCAATTTGACCTTTTGTTCAAGCACTTGTTCCCTGAGAAAATGATACTTGATCGGTATGTGCTTGGTCTTTGAATGCATGACTGGGTTCTTTGAAATGTTGATTGCACTTGTATTGTCACATAAGATGGAGATAGGTGGTGTACAAGTGATTTGAAAATCCTGCAAGGTCTGCATCATCCAAAGAAGTTGAGTGCAACAAGATGCAGCAGCCACATATTCTGCTTCAGCTGTAGATAATGCAATCGAACTTTGTTTCTTGCTGAACCAAGATACTAATCTGGAACCCATAAAGAATGCACCACCACTTGTGCTCTTCCTGTCATCCACGCTTCCGGCCTAATCTGCATTTGTATAAGCATGAAGTGTGAGATCTGTATCTCTAGGATACCATAAGCCATAGTTTTGAGTTCCTTGGAGGTATTTGAAAATTCTCTTTACTGCCTGAAGATGAGTTTCCTTTGGATTTGCCTGAAATCTTCCAACTATTCCCACTGCATGCATAATGTCTGGTCGGGTACCTGTTAAGTAAAGTAGACTTCCAATCATAGATATGTAGGTTGGTTGATGTACTGCTGTTGATTCATCATTTGCACTAAGACTGCATCCTGTAACCATAGGGGTACACAGTGGTTTCGAATCTTCCATGCCATACTTCTTCAGAATCTGCTTGAGGTCCTTAGTTTGAGACAAGAAGATACCGTCTTCATTTTGTTGGATTTGCAATCCAAGAAAGTATGTCAATTCTCCAAGCAAGGACATTTCGAATTCTTTCTGCATCACCAAGGCAAAGTTTTGACTCATAGCTTCTTCATTGCTGCCAAAGATAATATCATCTACATACAAAACAAGTATTAGCAATTTGTCATCTTCAATTTTTATATAAATATTGCTATCTACTGATCCTTTTGAAAATCCTTGTTGATGAAGATATTTGTCCAAACGGTAGTACCAAGCCCTTGGAGCTTGTTTAAGACCATAGAGAGCCTTTTTCAGTCTGCATACAAGGTTTGGATCATTCCCAAGAATGAACCCATCTGGCTACTCAATGTATACTTCTTCTTCTAAATCTCCATTCAGAAAGGCTGATTTCACATCCATTTGAAATACTTTGAACTTCTGAAAGCTTGAGAGAGCAAGGAACATTCGGATGGCCTCAAGTCTAGCAACGGGAGCAAACGTTTCTTCAAAGTCTATTCCTTCTTGTTGGGCATACCCTTTGCAAACAAGTTTGGCCTTGTTTCTGATTACTTCCCCATTTTCATTTAACTTATTTTTGAAGATCCATTTTTTCCCTATGATATTCTTATCTTTTGGTCTAGGAACCAACTCCCAAGTGTTGTTCTTTTCAATCTGCTCAAGTTCTTCATCCATTGCCTTGACCCAACATTCATCTTTGCATGCCTCTTTTACATTTTGTGGCTCAGTGGAGGAGAGCAATGCCAAATAGCTTGAGGCTTCTGCAATTGTTCTTCTTGTTTGTACACCTGCCTCTTTCTGCCCCAAAATTTGAGATTCTGGATGATTCTTTTGAACATATCTGGATGGAGTCTTTTCTTCTATCCTTATCTGTTCCTCTGGAGCCTCTTGAGGTTCTTCTTCTTCATCATCAGTCTGATTTGGAGGGTAGTATTCATCCTCTTCGATGTTTTCATGATTTACTTGCCTAGGAATGTATCCCTTTTCATCAACCACTACATCAATGCTGTCAACAATTCTTCCAAGTCTTTTATTGTAACACTTATATGCCTTGCTGCGGGGAGAATAACCAAGGAGAATGCCTTCATCTGCTCTAGGATCAAGTTTTCCAAGTTGTTCATCAGTGTTCTTAATATAGCATTTGTTTCCAAAATTTTTGAAATGCTTTACTGAAGGAGTCTCACCATACCAGAGCTCATGAGGAGTTTGAGTGTTGTTCACTCAGACATTTGTTTTGTTGAGAATAACAACCGCAGCAAATGCAGCTTCACCCCAGAAAGTTACGGGAGTTCCAAATTCATCAAGCATAGCATGGGCCATTTGTTGAACCGTTCTGTTCATCCTTTCTACCACTCCATTTTGCTGAGGAGTCCTAGCTGTAGAGAATTCCCTTTTTATTCCATGTTCTTCACAGAAATCGAAAAATTCATTTGAGGTAAACTCCCCACCTTTGTCAGACCTGAGGCACTTAATTTTGTAATCTGATTCGTTTTCAACCAAGGCTTTGAAAGATTTGAATTTTTCGAATGCTTCGTCTTTGTGCTTCATGAGTCCTAACCAAACCATCCTGGAGAAGTCATCAATGAATAATATAAAGTATTCTTCTCCTCGAGGTGACCTTATCCTAAAAGGACCACATACATCTGTATGGACTAGTTCAAGAGGCTTGCTGGCTGATCCTTCCTTCTCAGGGAAGTTAGTTCTAGTTTTCTTACCAAACTGACATGATTTGCATATGGTGTTGTCTGGAATTTTGATATCTAGAAGACCACGAACTGCCTGGTATTTGCACGCTTTCCTTATTTGTGAAAAGCTTAGATGCCCTAACCTTCGGTGCCATAACCAGTGTTCATCATCCTTGCTCAAATAGCATTGTTGTTGTCCTTCTTCAAATATGTATAGATTATTTGGAGTTCTTCTGCCTTTGATCATTGTTTCTCCTGTATCAAGATCACGAACACTACACCCATTTGATCGGAATATTACCTCGGTTCCTTGATCACACATCTGACTGACACTCAGTAGATTATGCTTCAAGCCATCAACATACAAAACATTTCCAGCTTTGACCTTTTCTTTTAACTGAGCAATGCCTTTTCCTTTTATGGCTGCAGGGGTATCATTCCCAAAAGAAACTTTCTTTCCCTTTTCTAAAGCAGTATATGATTCAAGTTTATCTTTATCACCTGTCATATGCTTCGAACATCCGCTGTCGATGTACCATTGATTTTCCTGTCCTTTTGCATAAAAGGCTATCCCACATCTTTCTGGTCGTGGTTCCTTTATTCTCCATGTTCTGGTGCTTGAGGTTTGTTCCTTTGTCTGCCGAAACTTGCTTCTGCATTCAGAATCTTCATGACCAAAGTTATTACAAATAGAGCATTCAATTTCATTTTCAAGGGCCGAAAAGTTGTTATAGGTCCTTTTTGTAATCCCAGTCATACTTCTTTGTTTTTGAGCTTCTCTAGTCATGATTGTCTTATAGGCAACACATTGAGCTGCTTTGTGACCAAAGTTATGGCAAGAGAAACATTGGCCATTGAAGAAACTTCTACGATTATCAAATTTACCAGCCATATGATTGTAGTTTCTATTGTTATCCATTCTTGAGGCAAATTGAGAAGATCTTACCTGTGGCTGATTGTAGCTTTTGTTCACCCTTAAGGTGGATTGTCCCTGATTTACCTGGTAGTATTTGTTTATTCTTGATGGACTTTGTTCCTGTTTTACCTGGTGATCTCCATTTGGCTTTTGTTCATATCTCCTTGCTGCATCGAGATAACTCTTTGAGGTGGATGCTTGAGATGCTTCTCCATTATATCCCAGACCTGTCTTGATTAGTGGAGAGCGCTGTACATTGATGATCTCATCCAGAGTTTCAGATCCTTTAACAAATTTAAGATTAAGAGCCTTTGTTTTCTCAATTTCTTTTCGAAGCCCAACAATTTCACATTCTAACTTTTCAAGAGATTGTTCCTTTTCATCAAGTTGGATTTGCAAAGTGTCAATGATCATATTCTTTTCTTCTAAACGTGTTTTGAGTCTAGAAATCTCTTCATAAAAGCTATCCACATCTATAGCATCCATGTAATCATCATCTTCAAAAGCCATTAAAAGTTTATAGTGATTACCTCGTTCATCTTCATCACTATTTGATAGACCATCACTGTCTTCATGAGTGTAATAGCTTTTCTTATTTGCATTCTGTTTCTTGTTCCATCTAACAGGTTCCTTCCCTTTGTCAATCTTATCCTTATGAGGACATTTGGCAGCATAGTGACCTACTCTTCCACAAGCAAAACATTTGAAAGGTAACTTACCTCTGAATCTTCCAGTACCCCGTTGAAGATTTCTGACAAAATTTGATTCTTCTTCTTCTTCTGACACGTGACTTGATTCATAGTACTCTCCTTTGCCTGAAGCCTTGAAGGCAGCTTCTCTCCTGTCTGATGGACCTCCTTTTCTCATTTCATAAGCAGTTAGAATTCCATGCAGCTGTGACATTTTAAGGTTTTGTAGATTCTCCTTTTCTTCTATTGTAGAAACTTTGGATTCAAACTTAGGGGACAAAGATCTTAGAACTTTTTTAACCACAACAGCCTCTTTTATTTCTTCACCCAAATTTTTCATACAATTAACAATCTCATCTACGCGAAGAAAGTAGTTAGCCACACTTTCATCATTATACATTTTGAGATTTTCATATTGAATTCTGAGGGTTTGAAGTTTTGCTCGTTTTACCTGTTCATCTCCTTCATAGCTCAGGACAATCTTGTCCCATATTTCTTTTGCGGATTTATACTGCATAACCTTGACAAATTCTGACTGAGATAGGCATCCTAATAGAGTATTGACCGCCTGTGCATTTGTTTCATATTTCTTCTTCTCATCCGGATCTGTAGGAGTTGCTGAAGGAAAAGTGTACCCTATATCTATGATATCCCAAACTTCTGTACCAAGTGATTGAAGATAGGAAGTAACTCTTACCTTCCAATAAACAAAATTTGTCCCATCAAAAACCGGTGGCCTGATTGATGCTTCCCTCTCATAGTTGCTCATGATGGACGATCTTCCTTCAAGCGATCAAGCTTCTTCTGAAGGACCTGCTCTGATACCAATTGTTGGAAATAATACTGAGAGGGGGGGGGTGAATCAGTATTATCAAATTATTTTCAATATACCATCCAGATTTATACTTTAAATTATTCTTCAGATATTGATGATTAACTTGTATGTCAGTACCGTATAATAATGAGCAAGAACAATGAAAAACAGATAGTCACACCAAAGAACACTAGATATAAGGTGGAAACCCAATGTGGGTGAAAACAACCTCCTGCAATATGTCTCTATCTTCTTTCAATTAGAAACTTCTTTTACAATGATTTTGTACTGGTGCAGTCCTTTACCAGTACGCAGGCTGCAACCTGCAAAGAGCTACAACTCTCTCTCGTTTTCCAGTCTCCCCTGGAAGGGAGCTACAACCCCCTACTTCTTTTCTTTCAAGGACCACTTTTCATAAATTTTCAAACTGGATCCATGAACATCAAATGATCATCAAGTACATGTGAATCACCCAGTCAACTTTCTCAATTTAACCAATAACCTCTCAGAATGCAGTAACCAGATCAACAATAACAGTAATCTAAACCCAGAACACCTCATCAACAGATAAAAGACAACCAACAAATGTTTTAAGACAGATCCGCAGTTTTTCCTTATCTGGCCTGCGTAGCTCCGCACTGCGCCTTCTGTTCCCCTGCGTATCCCCGCAGAGCGCCTTCTGCTGCGCTGCGTACCTACGCACCTGCGCCTTTTGTCGCGCCGCGTACCTCTACTGTTCCTCCGCACCTGCGCCTTCTGTCGCGCCGCGTACCTCTACTGTTCCTCCGCACCTACGCCTTCTGTCACGCCGCGTGCCTCCGCACCTGCACCTTCTACTGTTCAGCGTATGTCACGCCGCGTGCCTCTGCACCTGCGCCTTCTACTGTTCAGCGTATCCCCACACTGCACCTGCTGCTGCACTGCGTACCTCCGCACCTGCGCTGTGGATCACCTGCGGACCTCTGACTAGAACCAAATTAACAGTCCTCCAATGTGCCACTGACAGTCAGATCACAGATCTGATCATGTGCCCGAGAGATCATGACTTAATAGATTCCCTTTTGATTTAGATCAAGCTTTTAAAACCGATAACCCAATATTTTTTATCTTAAGATATTCAAATTTCACAAGTGTCTAGCCAAGTGATCTCTTTTCCCTTTTATAGGCAAGCCCTTACTAAAACCATGAAACAAAACCATAGAGAACCAATACAAGGGACCCAAAAACCTGGGGCTCAATAATTTAGAATCAATACCACGGACCAAAACCATAGGATCATGATCGACGGGCTAATTACCACGGGCCAAACATAAGAAACCCCACGTGAGCGCGCTTCTCTGCATTGGAGTGAGTGAATTGGGGGACTGCACCTTTTGAACGGGGCACCTGCGGGTATGTCCGCACCTCTTGGTCGGGGTACCTGCGGGTCCGCACCTGTGAACCTCTTATTTTCCATCATTTGAGAGCCTGATCAGAGTTTTTCCATTTGAATGAGTTGCCATCAAGTACAACACCTGTACCATGGAGCCAAACCAGAATCATAATGCCAACACCCTCCAGTCTCATGGAATTTCAGGTGTCATAATCACTCCAAGTCATCCTCATTTGGTCCTTTGTCCACCTTCCCACAGGTCATCGCCTTCAAGTACCTCGACTCATAGAAGTACTATAAAGTTATTTGGTATATGCATCTATCCCACAACTGGCTCGATGTGAGTAGAATATGCTTGATATCATGCAACACCTCGGTCAACCTTCTATCACTGCCCCTAAAAGAGAAACTACTAACAAATTGTTCGGCCATAGTATCCCAATCTCTCGTCTGCATCCTTATCTCTTCTTGTACATACCAGGCTTTAGGAAATGTACCCAATGTATGTATGAACCCATGCACCCATTGTTCTTTCAGAACCCCCTCTCAGTTCCATTTGTCCTTATAGATTTTCAAGTGTTCTTAGGGATTAGAATCCCCTCTGTACTTTGCAAACTCCAGCGGGCATTCCCCTGCCTATCTGAATCTTTCTTTCATTGCTCTCTTGAATCTTTCCCAGTCCTAGAGGTAGTTGTGGTGGACCCCCCACCATCGTTTTGGGGTCACTTGTAGTGTAATGTTTAATAATGGTATTTTATGTTCCTCCCTTACAGTTACGTCAACCTTGTTAAGGAATAAATCTACTGAGTCTATACCATTGAAGATGGGAAAGTCTCTTACCTCCATTCCAATCCAATTGATGTGGCATACTGTAGCACAACGTCTGGTGCTAACTTCATATCCGCCCTACTGCAAATCATCCCATGCATCTTATAAACCAACCTTGGAGCTCTGGATACTCCTCTGGCTAACCAATCCTTTAGTTGTTGGGTTAATGTAATCTTCTCTCTTACCTGTCGTTGATCTGTAAAGTTGATCTAACATCCCTGGCTCTTCTTTGTCATCTACTGCTTCTATGAATCTAGGCCCCTGATATGGGTCTAGAGGCTAAATAAATATTACTTCCTCTACTACAAAGATCATTAGCTCCTTCTTCACATCTATGATGGCATAATTTTCATAGGCCCCATCGATTCCTAGCAGTGCTAGCTAAGGATCCTTGTCTCCCATAATATCGATCACTTCAAAATTTGCATGTGTCTTTACTCCTGCTACATCTACCTCCACATCCTCCAGTCTCCCAATTGGAAGTATACAGTACTGATTGGCCATCTGCAACTGGATTGGTGAGAATGTTAGCTAAGGTTTCCCTAGTGCTTCCCACGTCTTTCTTGGTGGGATGTTAACATTAGAGCCCAGATCTAATCTAGTGTCCTTGATCTAAAATCCTACAATCTAAGCATCGATTCTAAATTCCCTGCATGTTCTCTTATTATTTCTTCTTACTCTTCTAGTGTGCCTTTCGGGCAAGTTGGCAGAGATTGTCCCCCTTCAGTTTTCTCCGTAGTTTCCCCAACATCTGATCATCATTGACAATCTACATGAATAGATCGAACCATTCCTCAATAGGTCTGACAATGATGGATTTTGGAAGGTTTGAATTCTTGTCTTTACAATACTATGTTTGCCTTTTTGATAGTCATGTGCCTTCAATTAGATTGTCAAACATTTTTGTTGCATCTTTGTAGTATTGTTTTTGCTGCTCGGAGTTTTATGGTTGCTATGGGGAGGCTACTCGAATGATTATGGGTTCGTATGGAGGGTCTTGGTTAGCTCCGGTCTTCTTGTTGCTGCATGTAACTATGTTAATGTTGGATAGCGGGGTTTCCTCTGTGATCCTGGGCTCTGCATTGATCAAATTCATCCCCTGTTGTCTGTTCCGCTCCTCCCATCTTGCGATCAACTTCAGACAATCTTTTGTTGCATGGGAATTGACCCGACACTGAGAGCACCGAGGTCTCCTTAGTATAGGGAAGTCCTGTGCAACATGTCCCTCCTGGTCACAGTTGTAACAAGGGATAGGGCCCCTGCCCTTCCTCCCCTCGTTCCTCCTCCTCCTCGGCTGCCTCGAGTAGTCTTGTTGACTTGGAATATTGAGTGTTCTAACCGATCCGCTAGCACATCCAGATCTCTACACTAGTTAGTGTGGTGATTTGTGGATGCACAAAACTCACAATAGTTGTTATTCGAGACATTAGAATACTTTTGCAATTTCGGGCACAAGCAAGGAGGGTGTCCATACCCCTACACACTTCATAGTACTCCAGCTGGTTTCGGCTAGGATATGCCCCTTTTGATCCTACTGGTGAGTACCAGTATTGCAGCAATAATGCTGCAACTCTTGGGCTTCCTACTTTTCTTTTATCAACCCGATAGTTTGTAACAAACTTGGAAGCGACGGTGTTGTATGCACAAGTACTAGTTCTTACTGCGAGCTGTCACTTGGTCAGCTCGCACAAGATCACTAGGAGCTCAAGCCAACTTCTATGGATTCATAAGAAGCTCTATATGTGATGAAAGAAAGGAAAGCTTACTCTACAGAGGCTACTCTACTTGCAGAAAGGAAAAGAAGACTGAAAGGTAAAGTAAACCTAGCAAACCCTACTTAACCAACTAATCCTACTTTTGCAAAAAGAAAGATGAAAACCATGAAATGAATGCCATTACTTAATCTAGGAAGTAAACAAAATCTACTCAAGCTATTTCTAGAAGGAAATGAGAAAAAAAACGTATTTTTGGATTTTTATGTATTTTTATGTGAAAACGTCATGCATGTAATTTATTTGTTTGTGAATGTGGCAATGATTTGGTGGCGATGGAGGGTGACTTTGGGATTTGCAGAGGTGTAGGATGGTGTGGATGGGTCCTAGGATGGCTCAGGTGGCCTTCTGGAGGCTTTTCCAACAATTAGACTTCAAAAAGAAGCCTATAGGAAAATCTACATGAGGCTGCAGGGGATCTATAGGAGGTCTACAAGAGGTCTACAGGAGGATGCCGAGAGAAGTTTTGGAGGTTTTGAAGGTGTGAGAGTGGGTGGAAAGGGTAGCTGAAGGCTAGGATGATGTGTTAAGGTGTCTAGGGTCCATCAAGAATGATTAGGAAAGAGAAAGATGGTCAGATTTGTTCAAGGAAAAAGAGGAAAGTCTGTGGAAAAGTGCAGGAACTACGACATATTTGAAATGAACGTTGGGTGACTTGTGGGGCATAAATCAAAGAGAGATTGTGATGTTTGATTGGTTAACTTGTTGTGAGAATAGATTTGCTGCAACAAATCTGAAAATCAAACAATGAGATTAAGCAAGCAAGGAAACTAAGTACATCGAAAAAACAGAATTTTGCATCAAGCTAATCTAGATTATGAGCTATGGAAAGAAATGCTAAAAAATGCTATAATGAAAGAAAGCGTGGAAGGAAACTTATTGCAAGACAGAAATGAGCATGGTGAAGGAGATCTAAAGAAAAGCATTAACCTTCTAACAAACTGCAACACTAGAAATCCTATGGAAAGGCAAATCCGTGTTTTTTGTGGCAGCAAGAGGGTCTTGGCCTCAGTTCATGGTCCCAAAGGGAGGAAAGGAGGCCAAGGCTCTGTTGATGGCCTTTTTGTATCTTGTTTCTATCACTGTTCAACCTACTATGGAAAACTCAAATGGAAACAACCTTCTAAATCACCAAAAGCAACCTATTCTTAACCAAGAAAGAAATTCATCTAACAACAACTAATCCATAAACTGAAACAAAGCATATAAATACAAACAAGAGGAGCTTGGTTGCTTGGATTGGGCCCTAACCCAAGAGCTTTAGCCCTCTAAGATAACTCAATGCTAGCTCAAAAATAACTTCATATTTATTATCAAAATAATAGGATCACATGAAATTGTCAACAAAAGTAAGCTCGAAGTTGAGCAAAGCAAAGTTGCAACAAAAATTCAAAAATTTGACTAACTTCCTAATGAGGCCCTAGGCCTCCCTACTTATACAACTGAAGCTCCCAATAGCCTCCTTAAAATCAGGGAGGCTTGGCTCCCAAAACTTGAGATAAACATAAGTTATCCTCCACTTGCTCGACTGCCTCTTTAGTGCATTGATGTGGTTGTTTGTGCTTCGAGGTGCATGATGGAGAATTCGAAGTGGGGAGTCATAAATGAGGGAGATACCCTCCTATAGATCCTCTCCCTTGTCTAATTCGAATTATTGTTGCCAATTGTCCATTAAATCTTTGAATTTATCTCCAAAATTGACCAAAAATCTGCATTAAACACATATTAGACTCCATGGCATAATGACCAACCCAACTCACTCTATTAGCATAAATATAATAAAAAAAACATGCAATAAGCTAATGAGAACGGTTGATTAAACTATGTTAGGAGGCAAAATGAGCCCATATAATTACCCATTTATGGGGCTCATCATCACCCCCCTACTGAAGGTGTTGCTCATCCTCTCAGCAACTCAATCCATCTCCTCATCTTTGATGGCCTTGATGGCCTCCCTGACATCCCATGCTTCTGATGTGAGGTCCTCTTCTTTGTCATGGAATCTTGCCTTTCTATCCACCTCTTTCCACTATTTTTGTTCTTCTTCCTCTTTTCTACCTTCTAGCAAGCCTAGCAATAGTTGGGGAATCAATTTGAGGCCAATCCAATTGACTTTCAAATTCTGCATAGAACGCTTGTACAATGGCACTCTCCTTAATGCTTCTTTCATCATTGTTGGGGAGTGATACTCCCTGATCTGCAAACTATGTGGTAGAGTGTTTCACCTCCTCATACAACCACGAATACAGTCTTCCCCAAGTAACCTTTCCATGTCCTCAAAATGTGCAATGGCCTAAGCCTAATCATTGATATACTTAGGGGCAATTTGGGGATTATTTGCAAGCAGCTGGTGTGTGCTGACGAGAGCCATGGGGTCTGATGGCTCAGCTTTGATCATCAAGGGCTCATTCTGCTCCTTTATCATCAACTTCCTTATCTCTGCTGCCCTTAATTCCTCATGGTTCATCCATGATGCCATGGCCATTAGTTGTAGGTCCCCTAGCCTAGCATTAGGGTCCCACACGTTCATATTGGTGAGGGCCATGTTATGCAAATAGAACTCTACTATTTTTGCCTTGTCTTCTGCTGAACTTTGGTCACATAGGTCCATAAACTGTCTATAATCTTGGAAAGGCATTGTGCCTCTCTGTGCCAAAGTCTTGATCTGAAACTGCAGCCATTGGTCCTTGAGGTATAATCCATATGATTTTGTTGGTGTTCTGCACTGCAGTGCCTCCATAGACCAGCTGGCCATGCATGCTAGTTGTGTCTCTCTCTCTTGCAACTGTCCTCTAAGTAATGCATTTTCTATTTCCAAGTGTGTTCTTGTGATTGCCTCTCTATGTCTTACAACACTTAACTCCCTGCCCATTTCTATAAGCTTGTTCTCCATGTGGCCAATATCCTCTACTCCCTTGGATTTGGCGATTTGCATCCACCTATGGCTCCTTATTCTCTCTTTCTCCAACTCAAAGAAAAGTGGGATTGCAAATTTCTGAGGAATGATTTCCCCCCCTCAAGAAGATTGTAGTAAGAGCCCAAACTAGGTTGGGGATCAGGTTCTTGAGTCTCTGTTGCTTCCTCCTTCCCCTGTGACTATCCTTCTAGCCTTTTTTCAAGTTTTTTAGTCTCCTGTAGTCTTGACAGGGTCTCCTGTAGAACAGTTTTTGAGTCCTGTAGTTGCACTCTTTCCTTCCAGGTGGAAGATCTGGGAGTTCCTCTTTCATATGTGATAGGGGTTTTAGAGGGAGATTCTTCCCCTTTGACAGTGGGTGAATCTTCAATTACAATGGGCACTTTAGAAGAAGGCTGGGGCTTCCCTTGTTTGATCCTTGTGCTCTTTCGAGCCCTGAAGTACATTGAGGTCTACCTCTTTGTCTTTTGCTTGGGTTTAACTAGGGTGCTGAGGGCAGTGAGAGTAGTTGTTGCCTCCCTTTATAGGGTCTCAGGAGACACTTCTGTCTTTTTTTCCCCTATTTCCTCTCTTTTTTTCTTCTCTATCTCTGCTGGTTTGGTTTCCTCTTGCTTTGTTTTGGTTTCTTCCTCCTTTGGTTTAGTTTCCTCCTCTATTTTGTTGTCTTCCTCCTCTGTTTGTTCCTCAGTTTCCTCCCCTTCTCCCCCTTGCTGCTCTTCCCCCTCACTATCATAAGGACTGTGATCATATGTGAGGGCCTTTATATTATCTTCTGCTGTCATGTTCCGGAAGATTTCCCATGCTATGGGGATTCTGAAGGTATGGAGCGCTTCTTCCACTAACAATTTAATTAACCCATGGTGATCCAATTGATCTGGACATCCTACCTTCAACTTAATGCTGGAGTCTATGAAGGACTGTAGGAGAAAATAGGGGATGCTGAGTCTCTAGGGTGTTGGAGTGTCCATGCCATATCTCAGCTCATGGAGAAGTCTAAAACGGTAGCCATAAACTATGCTATACCTCCCTTCAAAGAAAATATATTTGATAATTTGGTAACTGACCTTATCCCAAGGGTAAGGTATGCCTTTCCTTCTAATGCCATTTTTGTCTTCTACAGGATGTTCATTGTTTTGGAATAAGGTTTTCTTGGCAGACTGTCCAATTGGCTTTTCATCTTTGCTCCAAGGTAATCCAAGAGGAAGGGTGGTAACCCTATTGATAAATTCTGGGGTGATTTCCATGGAGAGACCTCTCAAAGTAACAGTGGCATGGGTCCTTGAGTGAGGGACTAAAGAAAGGGCAAACTCCTAAGCCACTTCTTCATCAAACCCTCGTAATTTTTCAAAGAATGGCATCCAATTTGCTATGGTAAAAATGGCTACTACTTCGGGATGTTCATGGATCCTGGCTGAATTTGTGGGTTCATTTCTCATGAATCCCCCTATTATTTTTCATATACCGCTTTTGAACACCCAAGATAGAGATGGAGACAAGAATTTTGAAGAAACGGGAAAACAGAGGAAAAACTGTGTTTTTTAAAAAACAGGCAGAAAATTCTTATGTAATTCCTCTCTTTCTATGGAATAAATTTCTCATTAAAATTATATCATTCCTTGCACATATTGATAATCAAGGTGGGTATGCACAGAACCTACCTCCTCAAGCCAGAAATCAAGCAAAAATCTCGTGTTTTCTCCTTAAAAACTGCTTACTGCCCCTCCTGTAGAACTGGTTGTAGGTGCTCCTGTAGAACCTGTTACTGCTCCTGTAGAATGCCGATAGTAGGAGGATGGATGAAAGCGATGGATAACGATGGTTTCGAGGATATGAGGGTGGTATAGAGCTTGCTATAGCTAAGTGGATGAGGATGAAATGGAAGAAAAGGTGGTGAAGGAGTTTCAAGGAGGAGTACTTATGTCTTCTTTGAGATATTTCTAGTGATGGGGTGAGCTGGAAAAAATGTACGTTGCCATATTTGGACCATTGGTCCCCACTGCCCTATCATCATGGCTCTTTCCTGCAATCACTTCCCATCATTTCATCGAAGTTTGCAGGCACTCCACTACCTGTCCTTTAGATTTTTCTATGAGTTGACTAGGCACACGTGTGGTGGCATCTCCAGATGAGCACAGTCAACTGGATGAGGGTGGCCAATTAACTGGCCACCTTTTCTCATTCAACCCTAACCATCTCATTTTCTCATGCATATTTTCCAATTACACAGATGCAACAGAGGAGAGGGTTAGTCACTTACCTGCAAGTCGATTGTATGTGTTGTGAGGCATTTTGGTTCCTTTTGCTGCTGCATGCTCGTATTTCAGTTGCTGCATGCTTGTATCTCCTCTGTTGTTATGCTTTCTGCTTCCTGATGTGTGGCTTGTTTTCTTTGTGCAGGTATCCTCTGGCTAGATCTAGCTTCAGATGTTCCCTTCAATCCTATGGTTGCACCTATTTTGTTGCTGTGACTTGATTTTAATGGGATCAACTGCTACAAGAATTCCTACAGGAGCTCCTATAACTGCTTCTCCCTTTAAAAATTTTAGCTGATTTTTGTGCTGGGAGCTGTGAGGATGATGTTAGAGATGCTGATGAAGATGGAGAGGTACTTGGTAAGCTGTAGGTGAGATTTGGAGGTGCTTCTCCCTTTATTTTTTTGTTTTTTTCTAAAAAATTGGTTTTTGTGTCTTTCGACAGGAAGGGAAAAAAATGATGATGATGAGGTGGTGCAGGCATGGGATGGATGGCAAGGAGGTTAGATAGCTAGAGGAAGGTCTTCATGCTCTTCATGAAACCTCTTAGCCCCTCAAACTACTTTTTGAAACCATTTTTGGCTCTCTGTGATTTATAAAGGAGCCTCTTGTAGAACACACAGGGCCTCCTGTAGAACACACAGTTTCCGAAAAAAACACAGTGGGGTGGAATGAAGGTCAAAAATGATGGAGAAGAGTGTGGGGGATATGAAATAGGCTTGGTGGCATCTTCTCTTGCTCCCTGTGGTCCACCTGTAACTTGCAATACACATTAAAATTCAATTGTCTTTTCCTTCTTTTCTCTCTTTTTTTCTCTCTTTTTTTTTTTTTTGAAAGACAACTAGGGCACCTCAAAGAGGTTTTCACCCTATTTGCCTGCCCTGGATGCCTCCAAGGGAGGTTTTCACCCAGGGATCTTATTCTCTTTCTTTCTTTCTTTTTTGTTTTTGTCATCACTGGGTCGCCTCAAAAGAGGTTTTCAACCCAATGATGGGACTCAAGTGCCTCATGGAAGTTTTCACTTGAGTCCTTATTATTTTTTCTTTTTTCTGCTTCTTTAGTGAGTGGGTGAAGTGGAGGCTAAGACCTGCTCCACTACCATCACTGTCTTATTCAAATCTTCAATGAACTCTCACTTGGAGAGGGGCTTCTTGTAAATTTTCAACCTATGTCCATTGACAAGCATGGGGATGGCTTCCTCATCAATGGTTCTGATCAGAACTGAACCATTGTCATTACATTTTTCCATAGTGTAGGGTCCCAGCCATCTTGTCTTCAGCTTGCCTTTGAAGTCTTTAAACCTTGAGTCATAGAGCAGTGCCCAATCTCCCTCTTGGAATTGCTTCTCCTTGATATTTTGGTCATGCCATATCTTCCTCTGAAGTTGAACTACCTCTGTGTGGAGAAGGGCCTGCAATCTTTGTTCATCCAATCCATTGAGTTGGAGTAGTCTTTCCCTCTGTGCATGTCTAAGGTCTAGGTCTAGTTGAGCTACCATTCTTAGTGTATTGTATTTAAATTCTATTGACAACAAATCGTTCCTCCCATAGACAAGTTCATAGGGTGTGAACCCTGTGGTGGTCTTCCATGTTGTGTTGTAGGCCCAGGTGGCCTCAACTAGTCTATCCACCTAATATTTTCTGCTGTTGCTCACTACCTTGGTCAGAGTTCCTTCCAAAGCTCTGTTAGTGACTTCCACCTGCCCATTGGCTTATGGATGGTAAGGGGTGGAAGTCTTGTGCTTGATTTTATGATGTGTGAGCAGGTCTTCAATCAACTTGGAAGTGAACTGATTGCCTTGGTCTATGACCATTTCTCTTGGATATCTGAACTTATAAAATATGTTTTCTCTCAAAAACTCAGCTACTTTTTCCTCTGTTGCTGGTTTGATTACTTTTGTTTCTACCCATTTTGTCAGATAATTGGTGCACACAATGATGTATTGCTTATGTCTTGAAGGAGGGTTGATAGGACCCACAAAGTCCATGCCCCACTTCTCCAATGGCTCAAAGGTCACTTAAGGTTGCATGGGCATCTCATCCTTTGGAGTAGGTTTCCCCATCCTTTGACACCGATCACATTGGCTAGTATACCTCCTCAAATCTTGATGAATAGTGGGCCAATAGTAGCTTGCTTGCAATATTTTGAAGGCAGTCCTCTTTGCTACAAAATGACCTCCACAAGGCCCGTCATGACAGTTTAGGAGAATTTCAAACATGTCCTCCTCCCTGACACATCTTCTCAAGATCTGATCTGGGCCAAGTTTGAAGAGATTTCCCCCAATCCAGGTGAAAGGGGCCCTTTTCCTCACGATTTTGCTCTTCTGCTTTGAGGACAGGTGTGGTGGGAACTGTGCTAAAACCAAGTAGTTTGCTATTCAGCAAACCATGGAGAGAGTACTGAGATAGAAAATAGGCATTCATCTGGCATTTGATCATCCACCATTCCTTCTTCACCTGCGGGAAAATTTACTCTAGACAAAAAGTCAGCAACAACATTTTCTTTACCAGGCTTATAAAAAATGGTCAGATCAAACTATTGCAGTAAAAGCAACCATCTAATAATGTGAGCATTTACATCTGGTTTGTTCATTAAATATCTAATTGCAACATGATCAATATGTACAAAGGTTTGATAACCTGTGATGTAATGTCTGAATTTGTTTAAGGAGTGCACTACAGCTAGGAGTTCCTTCTCAGTTACCGTATAGTTTAACTCTGCCTTTGACAAATTTTTACTTATAAAGTAGATGGCATAAGGTAACTTTTCATCAATTTGTCCTAAGGCTGCTCCTATTACTTTGTTCGAGGCATCTGTGTGGATGTGGAAAGGCAGGGCCCAATTTGGGCCTCTCAAAATTGGGGCAGTCACAAGTTTGCTTTTCAAGGTATCTAGGGCTTCTTGACACTTTTCAGTCCATATGAACTCGACATCTTTCCCTAAAAGACCAAATAGCAGAGAGGCTAACCTACTAAAATCTTTAATGAATCTTCTATAATATCCAGCTAAGCCCAGGAAACTTCAGACATCTCTCACCTTTTGAGGAGGTGGGACCCTTTGGATGATGGAAATTTTGTTAGGGTCCACCTGCAATCCTTGTTGAGATATTGCATGACCTAGCACGCTCCCTTCGGTCATCAAAAATTCACATTTTTTCGAACTGAGGGACAGGTTCATTTCAATGCACTTGTCCAAGACTTTTCCTAGGTTAGATAAGGCTTCCTGAAAGTTAGAAACATAAGGAGTAAAATCATCCATATATATCTCCACTGCATCATGAACCAAGTCAGAAAATATACTCAATATTGCTCTCTGAAAAGTGGTTGGAGTGTTACAAACACCAAAAGGAAGGACCCAATACACAAAGGTACCCCAAGGACAAGTGAAAGTGGTCTTATCTTGGTCCTCCAGGCTGCTTTGAATTTGATTGTACCTGCTAAAACCATCTAGGAAGGAGAAAAAAAATTTCCCTGCCAAACCATCTAACACTTTATCTATGAAAGGCAAAGGGAAATGGTCCTTGTTAGTGGCTTTGTTCAGTTCCCAATAATCGACACAGATTCTCCACTTACCATTTTTCTTTGGTACTAGCACCAAAGGAGAGACCCATTCACTATCAGAGATGGGGTAGATGAATCCTGCATCTAGTAATTTTTGCAATTCTTCCTTAACAATGTCTTTGAGGGCAGGATTCATCCTCCTTTGAGGCTGCCTGACTGGTTTGTAATCTTCCTTAATGTATATATGATGAGTACATACTGAAGGGTGCACTCCCTTCATCTCCTTATAACTCCAGGTGAAGGCATCTAAATGTTTTCTCAATAAGCTGCACAGCTCCTTCTCTTAGGAAGTGGATAGGGATGAATTGATTTTCAAGGTTCTTTCTGGGCCGAACTCTATATTCTTAACATGGAGAGAGGTTGGGTCGGCCACACAGAGATCAGTTAAGGGATTGTTTTGGGTTTCTTTCATTATATCTTCTAATGGCAAGGTATTGGGGGTGGATTCTGAATTAAATTTTCAATGATATCATCCTCATTTTGTGGTTTTCCCCCCATGACAGTTTCTAATGCACAAAGTGGTGCAGAATAAACTTCATCCTCATCCTCCTCCTCCAACCAGAGAGGTAGATCATGTTATAGCAAGGGTTGGGCAGGAGGGTATAGGATTAACTGCTTGGACATATGCCCATTCTTGATGGTCATGTTCCTAGCTCAACAACTGATGTAGGCATCGGCAGTAGCCAACCAAGGTCTCCCCACGATGAGAGGATACCCAGTGAGATTTTCCTTTGGCTGGAGAACTAGGAAATTAGCAGGTTACTCCCAAGAATCAATGGAGACCATCACATCTTCCACAATCCCCTCAGGGGTCATAGTGGAGCGGTCTGCTAGCTGAAATACTGTCGTGGTCTTCCTCAAGGAGCCCTAGAGGTTAAGTTTGAGCATGGTGTCATTTGTGATCACATTAATGGCACCTCCCAGATCAATCAAGGTGTGTGGGATCATTGTGCCATTGATGTGGACATCAACTACTGGGCTTCCAGGATATAGATATTTCAGACAAATTACCTGCCCCAACATCAGGTCGGACAGTTGTCCTATGACATTGATGGTTGGGGCATCTCTCTTGCACCTGCCTGGATGCCTAAAACACTTCTCTTCGATCATCCTATTGTATATAAGCACATATTTTATGGTTTGGAGAAGTGGTATCTTTACACATAACTGTTTCAATTCTCCCAGAAGTTCAGTTTCTTTTGGGGTGGGTTGTGTTGTCCCGGATAGTCTCTCAGGAAAGGTTGGAATTGCTTTAGGTTCACTTTCCTCTTTATCTTCCTCAACCTCCTTAGGGGGAGGCTGGCTATTTTGGAGGACCTTCCTAGATTGCAGGTTAATCTCCTGAATCTCCACAGCATAAGTTGGGCATGATGGTTTCCCACTATATACTTGTTGAGTCTGTCTGTTGTTCGGGTTCGGATTCTGCTGGGCAAGCAATTGAGGTTGCCTTGGTGGAGCAGGAGGCAATGGTTATGGTTGAGCACGTGGTGGAGGCAAAAGAGCAGGAGGAGAGTTGTACTGGGACCTCCACCCTGATGAGTTGCATTCCACTGAGGTTGTGGCTGAGCATAGGATTGAAATGAATGAGTGGCTGGTTGGGCATGATACTGAGATGGATAGGACCAAGGAGGAGGTGTTGACCAGGAAGGATGAGCAAGAGGGCCCCAAGAAGGTATGGGAATGACTTGCTTGGGGTTGTAGTATGCCTAGGATGTCCCTTGCATCCCCTGTTGGTATGGTCTAGGTCCATGCGGTCTCCTCTGGTTCATGAAATAGAGTGGTTCAGTGGCTCCTTCGGCTCCCTGGTATACAACTTTAAGTCCAGGAAAGGAAGGGCACTTGTTTATAGAATGATCTTCTTCACAGACTAAACAAACCTCTATAGAGTTCAATGGGCATTCGTTCCTAGGACGCCTAGTGCACCTAGGAAAAAAGATGGCCAAAGCCCTCTCTACTTCCTCTTGTTTCCTTTTGATATGCAAGGTATCCATTTGCATGGTAAGAGTCTGCAGCATCTCACTCTTGAAGTCTTCCAGAATGTTTCCATGTTCACCTTTGATGGATGAATTTGATGAGGAGGTACTAGCAATGGGTTGACTCGCCCTACCTCTCTTTCTTGCTGCTCTAGAATGATTTCTAAAGACAATCTTTATGTCCTCATAAGGTAGTTGGTAGATATCTCCCCTAGACAGTAAATGGAGGGTGTCTAGAAGGTCTTCCAGAATTCCCCTGAGTAGGACCAACTTCAGAGATTTAGGGTCAAGTGTACACCTGGCCCTTTTGTAACTGAGCTAGAACCTCTCTTCATAATCTTCCAAGGATTCATCACTTCCCATGGTCATTCGGAAGATTTCTTCCTTGGTATCTTTTGACCTATAGTAGCCTCGGTATTTGTTATTGAAGGCCTGCTACATCTGAGCCCAAGTTGTTATGATATTTCCAGGTAACTCTATGAACCAGTGCAATGTTGTATCCTTGATAGTAGAAGGAAATAGTTTCAACTTTTGCTCATCTTCTGCATAGTCATAGGTTCGACATATGACAATAAATTCAAACAAGAAGGTGGCAAGATCTTCGGTGGTCAAACCATGGAAGTGAGGTAGGGTTGAAGGGCTTATGCTCTTCATTTTGGTGTCCCCATTGGTCTCTTGGATGGGAAAGGTACCCTCTACTCTTTCTCCATTCCCCCTAGCATTTATGTTTTCAGCCATTGTCTCAAGAGGGATGTCTTCTTCTTCTTCTTCCCCTATAGGTTCTTCAAATATCTCAGGTTGTTCACCTAAAGGTTCTTCTTGATCACTACCACGAAAGAAGAGAGAAGGATGACTATGTGATGTAGTGGGGGTGTTGGGCAAGAATTTTCCTAAATTATCTTTGTTCCTACAAGGCATGAAAGGAAATCTTTTTGGTTGGTTTTTGTTTTTTTTCACTGCTTGTACCTGCAAAACTGAAATTGATTGAACAAACAAATTGCAACTAACTGAAATGAACTTGCTGAAATGAAATTGCAAAAATGAAAATGAAAGCAAACTGAAAGCAAGGAAACAACTACTCTACTTTTGCTGAAAGGGAAATTGCATAACTGAAAATGAAAGCAAACTGAAAGCAAGGAAACAACTACTCTACTTTTGCTGAAATAAAATACTTAGCATAATATTGTGATAGAGAATAGAAGAAAGCAGTAATCACAAAATAATCTGACGCTTCCCCGGCAACAGTGCCAAGAGGTGGTGAGCACCAGTATTGCAACAATAATACTGCAACTCTTGGGCTTCGTACTTTACTTTTATCAACCCGGTAGTTCGTAACAAACTTGGAAGCGACGGTGTTATATGCACAAGTACTAGTTCTTACTGCGGGCTGTCACTTGGTCAGCTGGCACAAGATCACTAGGAGCTCAAGCCAACTTCTATGGATTTAGAAGAAGCTCTATATGTGATGAAAGAAATGAAAGCTTACTCTACAGAGGCTACTCTACTTGTAGAAAGGAAAAGAAGATTGAAAGGTAAAGTAAACCTAGAAAACCCTACTTAACCAACTAATCCTACTTTTGCAGAAACAGAGATGAAAACCATGAAATGAATGCCATTACTTAATTTAGGAAGTAAACAACATCTACTCAAGCTATTTCTAGAAGGAAATGAGAAAAAAACATCTTTTTGGATTTTTATGTATTTTTATGTGAAATCGTCATGCATGTAATTTATTTGTTTGTGAATGTGGCAGTGATTTGGTGGCGATGGAGGGTGAATTTTGGATTTTCAGAGGTGTAGGATGGTGTGGATGGGTCCTAGGATGGCTCAGGTGGCCTTCTGGAGGCTTTTCTAGTAATCGGACTTCAAAAAGAAGCCTACAGGAAAATCTACAGGAGGCTGTAGGGGATCTATAGGAGGTCTACAGGAGGATGCCGAGAGCAGTTTTGGAGGTTTTGAAGCTGTGAGAGTGGGTGGAAAGGGTAGCTAAAGGCTAGGATGATGTATTAAGGTGTCTAGGGTCCATCAAGAATGATTAGGAGAGAGAAAGATGGTCGGATTTGTTCAAGGAAAGAGAGGAAAGTCTGTGGAAAAGTATAGGAACTAAGGCAGATTTGAAATGAACGTTGGGTGACCTGTGGGGCATAGATCAAAGAGAGATTGTGATGGCTGATTGGCTAACTTGTTGTGAGAAGAGATTTGCTGCAAGAGATTTGAAAATCAAACAATGAGATTAAGCAAGCAAGGAAACTAAGTACATCAAAAAAACAGAATTTTGCATCAAGCTAATCTAGATTATGAGCTATGGAAAGAAATGCTGAAAAATGCTATAATGAGAGAAATCATGGAAGGAAACTTATTGCAAGATAGAAATGAGCATGGTGAAAGAGATCTAAAGCAAAGCATTAACCTTCTAACAAACTGCAACACTAGAAATCCTATGGAAAAGGAAAATCTGTGTTTTTTGTGGCAGCAAGAGGGTCTTGGCCTCAGTTCATGGTCCCAAAGGGAGGAAAGGAGGCCAAGGCTCTATTGATGGCCTTTTTGTATCTTTTTTCTATCACTGTTCAACCTACTATGGAAAACTCAAATGGAAACAACCTTCTAAATCACCAAAAGCAACCTATTCTTAACCAGGAAAAAAATTCATCTAACAGTAACTAATCCATAAACTGAACCAAAGCATATAAATACAAACAAGAGGAGCTTGGCTGCTTGGATTGGGCCCCAACCCAAGAGCTTCAACCCCCTAAGGTAACTCATTGTTAGCTCGAAAAGGACTTCATCTTTATTACCAAAATAATAGGATCACATGAAACTGTCAACAAAAGTAAGCTCGAAGTTGAGCAGAGCAAAGCTGCAAAAAAAATTCGAAAATTTGACTAACTTCCTAATGAGGCCCTAGGCCTCTCTACTTATACAACTGAAGCTCCCAACAGCTTCCTTAAAATCAGGGAGGCTTGGCTCCCAAAACTTGAGATAAATAGAAGTTATCCTCCACTTGCTCGGCTGCCTCTTTAGTGCATTGATGTGGCTGTTTGTGCTCCAAGCTGCATGATGGAGAATTCAAAGTGGGGAGTCATAAATGAGGGAGATACCCTCCTATAAATCCTCTCCCTTGTCTACTTCGAATTATTGCTGCCAATTGTCCATTAAATCTTTGACTTTATCTCCAAAATTGACCAAAAATCTGCATTAAACACATATTAGACTCCATGGCATAATGACCAACCCAACTCACTCTATTAGCATAAATATAATCAAAAACATGCAATAAGCTAATGAGAATGGTTGATTAAACTATGTTAGGAGGCAAAATGAGCCCATATAATTACCCATTTATGGGGCTCATCACCTACCATCATGACTCTTGCTGAAGATGGGGGCCCTGATGGTCCCCCTGGAGTTGACACGTCACCTGTGCCCCTCAGCCTCGGGCATTTTGTGGAAATGTGACCTTCCACTAGGTAGTTGGTGCACTACGCATTTGGTCTTGTTGGGCGGGTTGGTTGTAGATCTTTCAGTTTCTCTATTTAACTTGAAATTTTGGTGCTGAATACCAAGATAGATGGGTCATGTGAAGTAGCTCCACTTGATATGCATGCAGATACCCTACCATAGCCTCCATTTGGGTTGCTTTCTCTAGGGCATCCTGTAATGTCTCGATTTTCGATTGTGTCAACAACGTCTAGGTGAGGGGTAATAGTGCTTTGATGAACCAATCCCTTTGGTGATTCGGTTCTATAGTATAAATAATCTTACCAATTGTGTCCTTAAACATTTACATAGTTACCAAGCAGTTTCTCTCTCCCGCTGCTTTATCTCTACACCCTTGTTAATCTCATCCACAATGGGGTTTTGATGTAACTCCAACCATTTTATGAACCACCTCAAGGCCCTTTCCCTGAGAGTGGTCTAGAGTTCTATCAACTTCACATTTTCAGGCGTCTGGTGAGCCCTCCAAATAGCCTCATTTCCTCTGCTGGAGAATTCTAGGTATCTTGTAAATGGCCCCACCATTATAGACTATGTTCGTGCTAACAGCGCAAAACCTTGTGATTTCGACTATAGGGATCCTTGTAAACCGAAAATACTACTACTAGTATTTCCACCGCTAATACTACCAACCTTATAGTTAACATGCACAATATGCACTCTTATCGTCTTAAGCAATTTACAAAGAAATTTTTTAGGATTATTATAGAGTACCAGAGATGCTACGTGAGCCACAGGGGGGTGGATCCTTCATTCTTCCATATGCCTCATATTTCTTAAACAGTATCCGCATAACAAAGTACATATCATTCTCTAAGTCTTCCTTTGAGCCAACACAACCAGTTCCATTCAACCCTTCCCCCATGATCAGTGAGGGAGGGCTCCTACCACCTTCTGAGCTTCCAGTTGTTCTAGCAGCCTCTATATCTTTTGCCGAGTTCTCCTCCATCCTACCTTCCACTTTCGAGCTCCTCAACAATGCTCATGCTTGGTGTAGTTCCTCTAACTTCCTTTTAATCACCTACATGGCCCTTTCCTTCCATTTCTCTACTATCTGTGCTCTCCTTTGCGCTCTCACTTCCCTGGCCCTTTGTGAATCCTCTGTGTCCATCCTTATAATAACCTCATTATCCCCTACTTGGTAGCATCCCTTCCCTTAGATACTCCCCCCAATACTAGGTGTTTACGCTGCCATGCTTGGACTTTGGAATATAAGCAAGCCTTCTTCCACCATTAAGACTTTAATCCAGAGGGTTATTTCTTTCAACAACTTCCCTCTCAACCCTTCTTGGAACACAACTTCAGCTTTTGAAAAGGATTGGTGGCTTTCTGTCGCAAAATCAACAACATACCCTTCTAATGTAGTCTACACCCAAAAATCTATTGCTCTCATCAGATCTATGTTAAGACGGTGGAGTGCAGCAAGATCTGCCAGAATCTAGTCATGACGAGACAATGTTTGTCCTCCCGACCTACCCTTCACCTGCAATATCCGCAACCAGTTGTACAATTCTTCTAGGAACTTACACCAGAAGATCTCGTACTAATCACTTGTAGCTTCTAAATATAGGATCTCGTTTTTTAGTTTCGCAACAACTTAGTGGAAAAGTAGAGCTTGCTAACAAACAAATTGATCCACTTGCTCATCCCGACTCAAGATCCTTTCCCTGAGAGTGGTATGGAATTCTATTATCTTCACATTGTTAGGCATCTGGCGATCCCTCCAGATAGCCTCACATAGGTACCAGTGTTTCTCTAAGTCTTCATTTCCTCTGCCGGATAATTTCAAGTATCTTGTAAATGACCCTGCGACTATAGACTATGTTCGTGCTAAAAGCACCAAACCTTGTGATCCCAACTATAGAGATCCTTGTAAACCCAAACTAATACTACTAATACTTCCACCGTTAGTAGTACCAACCTTATAGTTAACATGCACACTATGCACTCTTATCATCTTAAGAAATTTAGAAAGAAATTTGTCATGATTGTTATAGAGTACCAGGGTGTTGTTGGGAAAAGTATCCAATACGGAATGACCCTATCCCACTCTAAGGGTGATAGTACCTCAGCAACAACCGAATGTAAAGCTATTCGAGATTACTTCTTTATGAGATGTAAGAGAGAGGAGAAAGAGATCCACTAACTGTTATCTTGCGCTAATGATTGATCCAATCTTCCCTCTTTGCTGCTCGCTCCCAGCTCCTTGCTCTTTCACTGGCCCAGCTACACCAAGATCCTGCAAAATAACAAGAAAGGGAAACTACAAGAAGCATACATTCATAATTGATTCAAGGATTAGAATAAATCAAATATACAAGTATCAATTCGCCATTGAGACACATGCATATAGAAGAACCTCAAATGCTTTATTAATGGAAGAAGTAAAGTTCTGAGAGTGTTACAACCATAAGAGGCCCAATCCAGCAACACCTCCCAGCAGAAAGAAATCTCCTCTTCACCTCCTTCAAAGCAATCACCCAATAGTTCTATACTCAAACCAACAACACTTCCTTACATTCACAAGATTCCAGCCTCCATAGACCTCATGAGAGAGCTCTATATATAGGATTTTTGGAGAAAGGATGAGTCAGCTTAAGCTTGGCATGGAGCTGACTAGTGTCCTTTCCCACTTCAGTTATTCTTCAGTTCTTGAGTCCACTTGGAGTTTCTTGCTTCCACTTGGAGATCTAGATCCTCTTACTCATCACAAGGCGAATTCCCTGATCCAAGTGTCACTTTGGAAGCTTCCTGGGCATTTGACACCTTGAGGAATGACTGTGCCACTTGGCCAAACTCGCCCAGCGCAGGTAGCCTTCATTACTGTTGACATTCAGCGCAGGTACAGAGTGGAGCAGTTGACATTCAGCGCAGATTCTCAGTGGAGCAGTTGACATGATCCAGAATTAGCTTGTTTTTGAGTGTTTTCAGGTGGAGAACTGATATTTAGTGTTGTGGTTTGCTGACCTTGTTCCTCTAGGGGTAGGAACAACATGTTTAGGGACTTTGGATCCCTTAGATTATTGACATTTCATGCTTCATGCTGTAAGGAACAAAAATGTCTATAACAGTTGCCCCCTAAAGTATGAGGTCGTTTATCGGGTGAAATGCTTTATCAGGAGGATCCGAAGTTCATTCAATCGCTGAGAGGTGACCTGTAATAAATACAATACAATACATTATTTTTCATTCTGCTTTCATGATCTAGCTGAGGCGGGCATTCCCATGCTCAGCTTTATAAATTCATTCTGGTACATAGAACAGACGATCGTCTGATGGTAGACTGATAATTCTCTGCTGAAATTATCATCCTTTGAGTAGGATGATCATCTGCTGCAATGATGTACATCTCAAATGTCTTTATATTTCCTGAATATATATCGCAGCCCGGATGGATGAAACTAGATCCGGGGTCTTCAAACTCGTTCGATCTTCACTCTAAGTACAAGTCAATCCATGTGAGAATTGCGCTGAAGTCGAACATGGAAAGACATCGCTTGATTACCGGTCAATAATGTAAACCGTTAACAAGCGCGAGAGGAATCACCAATAATGACAATGACCCTCAAGGTTCTGCAGTACAATTCACGTGGTGTGAATAAAGGACTTGGCGTCGAACACCACGCAAAATCTTCTGGTCGAAGGTCATTAATGTATACCTGTCGCCGGAAGTGAGAAACTTGCCATTGAGGCATGCAAGCTTCAAAGTACTGAAGGGGTTGTTCCTAGATCAACTTCTTGGATAATGAGCTGAAGTCGACAAGAAGCGATCCGTCAAAGGAGGGCCTTAATGAATCCCACATCAGTGACACGGAAAGGAGCTAATGATTTTAGTGGAGGTGAAAACAATCTATGAAATATGATTCAGGGTGGCGATCATGGATGGATGAAGGATAATGTATGGCAGTGGATGGGACACGATTGACTCTTTCTGAACAACATCTCTTGAACATATAACGACACTGATGTGATGGATTGGTAGCATTACCCCAAATGTGGATGGTTTGGCGAAGACCATGGTGATGAGACCGGTGAATGAAACAACCCAACCCGATGTGATACGGAGGACAAAGTGTCATGTTCAAGAGCGGCTTGCTACCATTAAAGCTTTGAGGTTCTCCCAATTTTTCCCCAGTCATTTCTGACCAATACCTCTTTATTTTTGTCAAGCTTGAGGAGGATAACATATGCTTGTTCTATAACCTGCCCTTCGGGCAAGCCCATCGCTATGTTTTAACGAGCCTAGCGATAGGGAAACTCGTTCTCGTCTAAAGACAAGTTTGTCGCTATTTAATCATTTTAACGAGTCTAACGACAAGGAAAACTCGGTCCTTTTCATTTTTAGAGAGTCTGAAAAGGTACAGAAAGTTAACTCCAAAATTCCTTTTTCGTCATCTAATCCCTTAAGTCCGAAAAAGTATAAAACAATACAGAAGGGATGAGTTTTCGATAATTTTAACGAGCCGAATAAAACAAGCGCTCGACCTTTTTGTGTAATAATCCCTCAGGTCCAAAAAGATTAAAATCTAGAGGAGGGATAGCTCTTCCGGTCCTTTTAACGAGCTGGAAGGCCAAAACTCGGCAAACTTTTCATATTTTACGAGTCAGGAGAAAAGAGCTCAAAGAAGACTCGTCTTTTGAGGAACGAGTGATAAACAAGGATAGCAGCAGATTCCAGGTACAGGTTGGAATTTTCCAATCACGGCAGTGTCACAAGGATGGCTAGGTGAAATCACTCTTCGCAGCTGTTCCTCAAAATGGGTAAACAATCATATGGAGGTGAACAATCGGCCAAATGGACTGGAGGTGGCAAGTGCAAAACACGACCAAGGCTTTTTATGGCTAATAAATTTACGATCACAATGGTTATTTACCGGGGTATGTTCATTTTTTAATGAGCTTGAATGCTCAATCTTATGTTTATTTTTTAACGAGCATGAACTATGTCCTAAAACTGCTCGGATCTCACTTTTCTATTTTTTAACGAGCATAAATTCCGCGGTAAAACTGCTCGAAATACCAGTCATAAGATAAGAATGTCTCCTGTGAGATAGCTATTTTTTATGGAGCTTTATCTCACGAAGCTATGCTCCTAATCATCCTTTCTTTATGCAAGTTCGGAAACGGCTAATCCTACGAGTTTAAAGGGTTAGACCTACAGGTTTAAAGGGAGGACCTAAAAATTTAAAAAAATAAATAGTCGTCCCTTGCTTGCACTCCAAAAGGTTTGCATGCCCCCAGGTATAAAGTAAAACTTCAAGGCTGCCCCTACTTATCCGTTAAAACATTTGTTTTAAAGGGTGAGGCTTGCCTCTTTCTGGTTACCCAAAGATTGTTTTGTTAACACCATCAAACGAAAACATCTCCTCGGCACTGTCTACCAAAGTAGACAATGGTGAATGACCTTTGCCAAACAAGTAACCTTGACAAAAGAATCCTGTTCCAGAACAACCCCTCTTCCTTCCACGGACGGGGTACGGACTAGTCATATTCTTTCGCGGAAATTCTGCCTTATACCCAAGGTTTCCTCTGCCCGAAGCAGACCAGGATGCATGCCCCCTGGGTTCCAGTCCCATCTTTCCGAATCACTCGCACTCATCGGGAAGGAGGACTGGGGGTGGAGACATTTCTTGAGTGAATAGACCATTGAGGGTTGGTATGTGACTATTTGCGATGCGTGATCCCAGAAATGAAAGTTGGTCTACGAGCTTGACCATTCTTCCTTCGTGTGGAAAACACATTACTCTAAAGAGTGAGGAGACTATTGCCTCCATGCAATATATATAGTCTCATCCAAGGAGTAGGTTATAATCCAAGGGTCCTTGAACGACCATCACATTCATTTGAACGGTCTTCCCTTTCAATGTAACAGGCACATTGGGGAGGATCCCTAATGGTCGACTGGTTCCTTTATCAAAACCCGAGAGATTTCTTATCTCAGGCAAAAGCTCCGGGGAACCCAGTGCTTTCCAAGCAATAGAGGAAAGGATACTCACAGATTCCCCTTCATCAATGATAGTTCCAGCCATTACCATTCTGTAAATTTGGACTATGATTCTGAATGGTATACTGGCTGGTAACCGGGGTCTGCCTAGTTGGTTCCAATCAAAGGACACAACCAGGTTGCTTGGTGGTGGGACCGAATACACGGCCGGGTATGACCCTGACGATGTTCCTTCCTGCGATAAAGGAATGGGCGCATTGCCCTGATGCTCATCAGAGTCGGTGTTGATGAAAAGAATCTGGATGGTGTCATCCTTACTCTCTTCAGTGAGGGTGTCATTTGAAGATGAATCTTCAGTGACGGTGTCATTTGAAGATGAAACCTCTGAAGGCGGAACCGGGTCAACTGCCGTATCGACCTTTAGACTTTCGTCTGGTCTGGATTCAGTAGGTTCATTTTCAATGACTGACGCTTCAGCTAACCACTTGAGCGGGCCAGCTGTATTTTCAACCAACGAAGGACTTGGCACGAGTTTTTTGTATCCAGGAGGAAGTCTCAACGGTGAAACCGGGCGATCTTCCAAAACTCTCTTCGCTTCATCTAAGAAGGGACAACGGTGGATGGCGTGATTGCCTTCACACAGTCTGCAGGGGGATCTTGATCCCCCTCTTTGTCTTGAACCTTCACTTTCGCTGGTTGACGGTAAGCAATCAACATGGCTATCAAAGGTTGATGCTCCCGAATTGTGCAACCGAGGGGACCAGTCCCTTAGTATCCGGGGAATACAGGGACAATCTCTATGGAAGTGGTCTCCTCTACATATGACACATGGCGATTTAGGCCCGGTCTGTGCTGTGTGTGGATTTTTGTCAGATGTCTTTTGCTTGCCCCCAGTCGCCTTAGGCTCCTTCTTCTTCTTCTCCTTCTTCTTCTTCTCCTTCTTCTCCATGGGAGCTTGGCTTTTTCCGGCTCTACCTTGCGAAGATGAAGGATTGGAGGAAGAGTTATAGGAAGTAGAAGGCTGGTGAGCAACTCTAGACTGATCTAACTGTTGACTCGACTGTTCAGGAACCGTGGTGTTCTGAACTACATTGGTTGAGAATAGCCAAATTGATAGGCCAATTGTCAGTCCTGGAAGCGACAAAGTGGCCATGTGGGGCGCACCAACTTCTCCCCAAGAGGAGAAAGGACTAGGATTTCCATCATGTGGAATTCCTTGGTTGGGGTGTTCCATGTTCTCAACCTAAAGATCAACGCAGGAATAGGAGGTGATTATGTTCCGTTTAAAATAAATTTTATAACGACGCTTTAGACACAACTTGCTTTTTCACTTTTTAAGAGTCGAGAAAAAGCTAAAGATGACTCTAGTCTCCTTCGATGTTTTAACGAGCCCGAAGTGACAAATGCTCGGATGGACTTTTTTAGTTATAGAGTTTGAAAAAGGCCAAAAGAAACTGCTCTGGAGTTCTAGGCAGAGGGTGTGCCAAACTTTTCGCAAAACCACAGAATACGTTTTACGGTACGAGTGGTCGATCTTCGTGAATGCTGTGTTCACTGCATTGCGATCAGTAGGGCGGCCGACACGATTTCCTATGGATAAAGGCTTTGTTCCTATAGGGGTCTCCCAATATATACGCGACGGTACGTGGGAGCACAAGTCTGTATTGATACTTATCGCTTCACCGTGGAGGAATCACCCAACCACTCAACGCTAAGATATCACGTTTAACGACGTCGGAACACGTCTCTAGCTTAGACCTCTATGTGTTTGCATTATGTTTCAATGCGTTGTTATGTAAATTCAATTTATTTTAAGGTTGATCTTGTTTAGCAGTTTGCCTTTATGGATCACCACGAGATGTATGATAACACTCCTAAATGCAGTCTAAGATGATAAGCAAACTTTTCAATCTTTCAACTTTTCAATCTTAACTACTGAGGGAAAAGAAAGACAACATCTTTTCACACAGATCATAGAGGACACACTAATGCACTTTTTCCTAAATCAACATGCAAACTGTCATAATGCACATGAACAATGCAGGTATTTCTTTTCTCTTTCTTAATGTTTGTGCGATACAAAAAGAAAGCTGTTGTATAACTTTGAATTCAATTTCAAGTGAAAGCAAACAAGCTTGTCCAAAATCAAAAGACACCTTAAGATTTACTTGTTTCGACACTAGAAATATATAAACTCAAACCATATGACGAAAGCAAAAGCTCAATCAGCTATGAACAGCAAACAAACTAACTCTTAAGATCAAAACGACACTTTATCACAGGTCTAGATCTAAGAGGCCACAACAAGACTAGTTCACTTTCGTTATGGGAAACTGCAAATGATGTAAGAAATACACAAAGAACAAATACAGTTTCTTTATACAACCGAGGCGGAATAGTGGCAAGGAAAGTTGGTTTCAGATAGGTACCTTGACTGGTAACAGGCAGCAAAAACAAGGGTGAAAACAGGGCAAGAAACAGCAGGAAACCCCAGTAGCACAAGGCAAGACTGGTTCAGCGCAGGTAGTACACAGGAAGTTTGACCTTCAGCGTAGGTAGCCCCTTCGGGAACTGCGCTGAAATGCAGACAGCCTTCACACAGCCTTCACTGAAGAATGAAACTTTCGTTTCTCTTGGTTTCCGGGTCACAGATTGCTCAAAAATTCACAGTTTTTGGCCAAATCAGAAGCTATCAGTCAAGTACACACTAAGGGATGAAAAGGAGGATGAAAAGCTATCACTAAGAGCTTATCAGAGTCCTTGTGGATCAGCTCTTCAAATCATAAACTTGCCCAGAAACTGAGCTAGAGTAGCTGCCCTCTACTTTGCATTTGAAAGCTCCAAATGCAGTTCGATTCAGTACTCCCTGTGTTTATGAAATGAATAGCAAAAACACAAACAACCAACAAGATACGATCCCCAGTGGAGTCGCCAATTTGTTGTTGGGAAAAGTATCCAATACGGAATGACCCTATCCCACTCTAAGGGTGATAGTACCTCAGCAACAACCGAATGTAAAGCTATTCGAGATTACTTCTTTATGAGATGTAAGAGAGAGGAGAAAGAGATCCACTAACCGTTATCTTGCGC
Organism: Pinus tabuliformis; assembly: GCA_031772625.1. Lineage (NCBI taxonomy): Eukaryota > Viridiplantae > Streptophyta > Pinopsida > Pinales > Pinaceae > Pinus > Pinus tabuliformis. The sequence continues at coordinate 1,235,608,012 of CM062805.1, read as the reverse complement.
TAATGATTGATCCAATCTTCCCTCTTTGCTGCTCGCTCCCAGCTCCTTGCTCTTTCACTGGCCCAGCTACACCAAGATCCTGCAAAATAACAAGAAAGGGAAACTACAAGAAGCATACATTCATAATTGATTCAAGGATTAGAATAAATCAAATATACAAGTATCAATTCGCCATTGAGACACATGCATATAGAAGAACCTCAAATGCTTTATTAATGGAAGAAGTAAAGTTCTGAGAGTGTTACAACCATAAGAGGCCCAATCCAGCAACACCTCCCAACAGAAAGAAATCTCCTCTTCACCTCCTTCAAAGCAATCACCCAATAGTTCTATAATCAAACCAACAGCACTTCCTTACATTCACAAGATTCCAGCCTCCATAGACCTCATGAGAGAGCTCTATATATAGGATTTTTGGAGAAAGGATTTGTCAGCTTGAGCTTGGCATGGAGCTGACTAGTGTCCTTTCCCACTTCAGTTATTCTTCAGTTCTTGAGTCCACTTGGAGTTTCTTGCTTCCACTTGGAGATCTAGATCCTCTTACTCATCACAAGGCGAATTCCCTGATCCAAGTGTCACTTTGGAAGCTTCCTGGGCATTTGACACCTTGAGGAATGACTGTGCCACTTGGCCAAACTCGCCCAGCGTAGGTAGCCTTCATTACTGTTGACATTCAGCGCAGGTACAGAGTGGAGCAGTTGGCATTCAGCGCAGATGCTCAGTGGAGTAGTTGACATGATCCAAAATTAGCTTGTTTTTTAGTGTTTTCAGGTGGAGAACTGATATTTAGTGCTGTGGTTTGCTGACCTTGTTCCTCTAGGGGTAGGAACAACATGTTTAGGGACTTTGGATCCCTTAGATTATTGACATTTCATGCTTCATGCTGTAAGGCACCAAAATTTCTATAACACAGGGGAAGGTTTAGGGAGACGCTACCTAAGCCATAGGGGGTTGGATCCTTGATTCTTTCGGACGCCTCATCTTCCATGAATAGTCTCTGCATAACAAAACACATATCATTCTCTAAGTCTTCCTCTAAGAAAACACAACCAGTTCCATTCAACCCTTCTCCCACGATAGATGAGGGAGGGATCTTATCGCCTTCTGAGCTTCTAGTTGTTCCAACCATCTCTATCCCTTTCACTGAGTTCTCCTCCATCCATCCTTCCTCTTCTGGGCTCCTCAACACCGCTCCTTCTTGGTATAGTTCCTCCTACTGCCTTTTAATCACCTACATGGCCCTTTCCTGCCATTTCTCTGCTATCTGCGCTCTCCTTTGCACTCTCACTTCCCTGGCCCTCAATTAATCCTCTTCATCCATCCTTATAATAACCTCATGATCCCCTGCTGGGTAGCATCCCTCCGCTTAGATACTTCCCCCAGTATTAGGTGTTTATGCTGCCATGTTTGGACTTTGGAATATAAGCAAGCATTCTTCCACCATTAATACTTTAATCCATAGGGTTATTTCTTTCAAAAACTTCCCTCTCAACCTCGCTCGAAACACAACTTCGGATTTTGAAAAGGATTGGTGGCTTTTTGCCGCAAACTCCACAATGTGCCCTTCTAATGTAGTATGCAGCCAAAAATCTATTTCTCTCATTAGATCCATGTTAAGACAATGGAGCCCAACAAGATCTGTCGGAATCTAGTCGAGACAAGACAATGTAAATCCTCCTGACCTACCCTTCACCTGGAATCTCTGTAACTAGTTATACAGTTTTGCTAGGAACTTACACTATAAGATCTCGTACTGATCACTTGTAGCTTTCGAATATAGGATCTCATCTTTTTGTTTCGCAACAGCTCGGCAATGAAGTAGAGCTTGCTTAGAAATAAGCCAATCCACTTGCTCATCCCACCAGTTCCATATTTCCTTCTTAAAAATCCTTGATACCATATTCTAAACCCTCCTTTTGAATTTCAGGTCCTGACAACGAAACCATTTGTTGGCACGAAAATGAAAGCAAGGTTGAGACCCTGGGTTCAGGCGCAAGGGGCCAACAAGGCTTTGTTGTAGTCTAGAGCAACATCAACATTTTCACCTTACCTTGGGAGGTTAAGGCATCTTACTCGAGGCATTTCACGACTGAAGTTAGATGAGGGTGGAATTAGGTACCAAGGGAATCATATCAACTAGCAGAGAGCAAAATATGGTAGCTTAACATACAAATAAAACTAGATTGCAACGATCTAATCATACTATATCCATAAACTATCTAATCATACGCATTCATAAAATGTTAAAGGGGTAACAAAATGATTCAAAGACACAAGATGGTCCCAGAACAATCTTCTCCAATAACATAACATATTTTAGTACATAAGGCTCAAGTCATGATCATTAACAATAGAAACCACACAACCAGCATAAATTTGTAAAAACATGATCATGGAGTCACTTCACATTACTCTGCACCAAAGGAAGACTAAAACTATTACATAATTTCTTTATTGTCTAGAAACAACCCCTCCTTCACTCTTTCTTCTGCTTTTTATCTCCTCCCATCCACCTGGACTGCCAGTTTTGCTTTCCTTTTGCTCGACTGCCTCTGCTCTTTCCTCACTCCATTGTCCCTGCTTCTTTCCGCCACTCCTCCTCCACTACAAGTCATCCTTCAGTTTCCAATCTTCCCTCGGCTGTCAACTCCCCAATGGTCATATCCGCCACTTTTCATCGATATCTTTCTCCGTAAAATCTTAAAATGAAGGCCCCAACACCAAAACATATACCAAGACATATACTAAGACATCTACCAAAATTGTTTTTCCTCAACTAGCAAAAACAGAAGGATACATAGCCCACATTTGATTTTTCATCTCCCATGTAGCTTCGTTGGGCCCAAAGTGCTTCCACTACACCTTAACCTACCTGATTTCTCAGTTCCGGAGCATGAGCACCTTTTTCTGCAATATACACTAAGCCTCTAGCTAGAATTCTCCATCTGGTTTCACCTACAATACATACTAGTCAACACATGATCATCTTCTTTAACATACTTCTTAAGTAATGAAACATGGAAATCATCATGGTCTTTCACTATCGGAGGCAGTGCAAGTCGATAGGATACTGACCTAATCCTCTCAACAATACTGAAGGGTCCACAAAACCGTGGTGCCAGTTTGGCACATGATCAATCCGTAAGGAGCTCTTCTTCAGTTTGATGTGCAAGTACACATGTTCCCCAACCTGGAACTCCTTGAACAACCCGTTATGATCTGCATAGCTCTTCTACCTATCTTGTGTTGCCTTTAGATTTTTGTTGATTACCTGCATTTCTTGTTCCATTTCTACCAACATGCTCGGTCCAATCAACACCCTGTTAATTGGATCACTCCAACTTATAGGAGTATTGTAACTCCACCCATACAATCCCTCAAATAGACACATCCTCAACATGTCGTCCAATATCCTGTTAACCCTCTCTGTCTGTCCATTTGTCTGCAGATGATCATCTATACTAAAGGCCAACTTTATGCCCAAGCCTGCAAATAACTCCTTCCAAAACTTGGAAGTGAACTTCACATCCTTGTGTGACATAATCTTCTTCAAAACACCATGAAATCTAACCACATCTCTGATGAATACTTGTGCTACATCACTATATGAGAATGTATAATTCACTGGAATGAAGTGCACAACCTTTGTCAACCTGTCCACAATCACCATGATGGAATCATGTTGTCTCACTGTCCTCGATAATCCTGTCATAAAGTCCAAGGAAATGACTTCTCATTTACATTCTAGAATCGCAATCGGTTGTAGTAGTCCATCTCGATGCTTACACTCTGCCTTCACACACTAATAGTCGAAACACCTAGCCACAAACTTTGCTACATCCTTCTTCAGATTCAATCAATAATAAAACTTATTTACTGTAGTCAACGTCTTCTGATAACTTGGGTGACCTGAATATGGTTTTGCATGAAAATCCCTCAAGATCACCTTGTTGAGATCATTACTTTCTGCCACATATATCTTGTCTCTAAATCTAACCAATCCATCTATTGTAAGGCCATATTCCACATCCTTTGCACTTGCACCTCTACTTGTTCCTATAATACTACCCATACCTATACCACCACATGTACCTGTACCTATACTCTGCTGCAACATGTGCATAATCTCCATATACCTAACATCCTATTGACCTACCTGTAAGATCCTATCTTGTAAGTTTGTCCCATAGAAGCTCATAGGTTCTAAGTGATTTACATGTATATGCTTGCTAACAGCATCTGCCACCCGGTTCTCTTTACCTTTGATATACCTGATCTCAAAATCGAACTCATTGATCGTGGGAAACCACCGAAATTGCCTACCATTTAGGTTTGGTTGGTCAAATAGATACCGCAAACCACTATTATCACTCATCAACACAAACTTCCTGCCCATAAGATAGTGCCTACACATCTTCAATGCATGTATGATCGCTTCCAACTCAAAATCATGTCTGGGGTAGTTCTTCTCATTCTCATTCAGTTTTCATGATTCATAGCATACCGCATTTCCATCCTACATAAGGACTCCACCAAGTCCTTTCTTGCAAGCATCTGTGCATAATACAAACTCTTTGTCCGGATCCGCAATATTTAACATTGGTGAATGTGTCAACAATTGTTTAAGCTGCTCAAAACTAGCCTCACACTCCTTTGTCCATTCGAAATTCTTACCTTTCCTCTACAATGATGTAATATGATAAGCAAACTATAAGGAGTTCCTGATGAATCTCCTGTAGTAACCTGCCAATCCTATGAAAGTTCTCACCTCATCTACATTCCTAGGAGCTACCCACTCCATGGTGGCCCTTATCTTTTCTGGATCTACTGTAATTCCCTCCTTGGAGACAACATGTCCCAAGTAATGTACCTCCGTCTCAAAGAAACTACACTTGTTGAGCTTAGCATGCAATTGATGCTCTCTCAACAACCTCAATACTGCTGCTAAATGCTCGACATGCTCTTCCTCATTTTTGGAATATACCAATATGTCATCAATTAACACAATAACAAATTTATCCAAATACGTTTGTAACACACTATTCATCAAGCACATAAAAGTAGCTGGAGCAATAGTCAAACCAAATGGAACTACAAAAAACTCATAATGCCCACACCTGGTCCGGAAAGTTATCTTGTAATTGTTCGGCTCTTGTATGTGTACCTGATAATATCCAAATGTCATATCAATCTTCAAGAACACTACCGCTTTATTCAATTGATCGAACAAGTCATCGATCCTTGGCAACAAATACCTGTTCTTGATGGTCACTTTGTTCAACTACCTGTAGTCAATGCATAATTTGATAGTACCATCTTTCTTCTTCACAAATAGTACTGGTGCGCCCCATGGTGATACATTTGGCCTAATGTATCCCTTATCCAACATTTCCTTCAACTATAACTTCAAGTCTACTAGCTAGGGTGTACTCATCCTGTAAGGTGCCTTTGATGCTAGAGTTTCCCCTAGCACCATTTCAATAGAAAAGTGAGGTGGAAACTATGAAATTTCCTTAGGAAATAAATCCTTGAACTATTGTAGAACTGGGTACCTAGTCAAAACATTTTCATCCACAACCTCCTTACCTTTTTCGCTAGAAATGTGCACTACAAATAACATACACCCTTTCCTGCGACTACTCTTTGTCTGCATAGTTGTCACCATTCTAACTGATGTGGCTTTCTTCTTACCCTGTAAGACTCTTGGTTCCCCATTGTCATCCAAGCACTCAATAGCTTTATCATAACAATCCACCTTGGTTCTATGAAGATACAACCAATCCATGCCCAACAACATACTATATGATCCCAATGGTAATACATTCAAATGTGTTGTGGTAGGCATACCATTCAAATCAAATGCACAAGCTCTTACCCAATGATGAACTCGCTTCTTTGTACCTATAGAAAACTATACTAGCCAATGTTTTTCATGCAATTCCTTACTCAAACCACACTTATCCACCAAGTCAGGACTAGCATATCTATAATTAGATCCAGGGTCAATCAAAATAGAAATAACTTTATCATAAAGCTTACCATCCATCTCAATGATAGATGCCTGATGGTCTGCCTGTTTGTTATCCAATGTTGCATAAATATGAGGAACACTCTAACCAACATCCCCAACATTCTATGTGTCCTATGCACTATATATCTGAGGCCTACCACCCTAATTCTGTAGACAATCTCTCCTACGATGATCCTTGCCGCAAGTCCAACAATCTATATGATTCTAGCCTGCATCCGTATTCTGCTCCTAAAATTGAAATCCTAGTCCTCTGTCTGATGCATTGAACTTCTTAGATGGCACTTCATTCTCTTTACTACTTGTACCCTAAGGTATTACTCGCTTTCTATCCCACTTTCCTTTGTTCTTTGCATTCCCTTTCTATTTTGTCTTAGTCTCAGAGTTGTGCTTCAATGGTCTCCTCCAATGATTTAGGCTCATCGAATTCAATCATGTCTTTGAATGTAACTGGTAATCCACTAATGCACCTCTGAATCTTAGTCTTCTCCTCCGTGAGGTAAGGCACATACCTTAGTAGCTCCAAGAACCTGCTAGTGTACTCCTTGTATATCATCAATCCCATATTTAGCTCATAGAATTCCTTTGCCCTATCATCAAAGTACCTCTCTGATAGATACTTCTTCTTGAATAGCCACTCAAACTCACTCCAAGTCAAGTCCTCCTCATGAATACATCTGACATTCTTCACATCTTCCCACCAAATGTCTCCTTTACCTTTGAGACTGAATGTAGCTACTTTGGCTTTCATTTTCTTTGAATGTCATGTAACCCAAAGAACTTCCTCATGCCAAACAACCATGCCTCTACATCATGTGGTTTCTTCCTCTCTCCATCAAAAGTAGGTGTCTATTATTTCTTAAACTCATCTGGAAAGTATCCCATATCACTCCCCCTGTAAGGATGATAACAATGACGATCATAGTGTCTATCTAAACCAGAACTAGAATAATATAGTTGTTTATCCCCTCTCCTATCCAGAGTGTCCGAAAATCTTCCATATCTAACCATTTCATCTCTATCTGACCTGTGACCACCATGCAACCTACTACCATATGCCCCATTAGTTATGTCCTCCTACTCATAGCTAATCCGACATAGTCCCTGTTATTGCAAATTTGACAAATTTTGAAGTACCACTACATTTACCATTATTAGCTTTTCCTGTTCCTGTATGATTATGTCATTATCTGCCTTACAACTCCTTGTTTCTTCCTTTAAGCTTCTCAGTGTATCTACTAAATCAAAAGAATTCCCAACACCATATTGCTCATCTGATTCATAGGGAGAGCCTTTGCAGTCTAAAATCTTGCTAGCCATTTGATATTTCTCCTTGCAAGGTATATCGTGTCAGCTAAACCAAATCATAATAAACCAACGCACGTTAGTATAGTTTGGGGAGGATACCTCGTCTACAAGATCAACAAATCAACATGATACATGTATAACATAAACATGATGGCATATAGAAACATAACACATAAGCATATAACCATGCAACCATCACTCTAACTAGGGTCTAATCATTAATGCATGACCTTATCAACAACGTGTACCATGAACTCTTGCATGACAACAACCATTACATCACTATACACTTGACCACATGCAAACATTAACATGCATAAGCAACGCATAATCAACCACACATGCATAAACACATATAATCAAGCATAAATTAACAATACTTGTAACCAAGCCTACAAGAATGATACATGTAAACAAGAATACAAGAATGATACATGTAAGTGACATATAACGACATGTAATCATCCATACACTCATGAGGATGCATCCCATAATGACACTATCAACTTCCACACGCTGACATCATTACAACCATGATCAACACCAAGCAAATGCAAAAATCACATGGGATACACGCATAAGAGACACACATGCAACCAACATGAATGCATGAACAACACACACATCCCATCTATTTTGAGGGGTGAACCATGCTATGATACCACTCTGTAACACCCTCCTCCCACATCTACCCAAGTAATCGGCCAAATGGGGTAAACATGTAATGAGAGGCCACTATGATATGATTCGACCTCCTAAGTCACGCTAAGGAAGTGGAAGCGATGGAAACACACTATATAGATTTTCAACATCAACATTAGGACCCTTAAGAACCATCCCAACCTTTCTGCCAACCAACCCCTGGGTCCCACTGAGATTTTGGACCACTTGACCTCTAGACGCTCTCATGCTATAGGCCTGCTAATGTTCATGAGGCTCTGGACACTCTCATGACAAGGCATGCTAGTGTCCAGGGACTATTTTTCTTAGTGTTGTGCCAATGTCCCTGGGATTTGAGCCACTTTTTTAGGCCCAGAGCCCAGGTCACTTCCCAAAATTGAATGACACCTTCATAATAGTAAGATAACAAGGAAATGACAGTACAAATGCAATCACTTGAATAAGACCTTGAATGGACCCCTACTATCCATGTAGACATTTCTTCAAACATATCACGAATATGTAATCTACAGGTGTAAATAACATTTCTGATCATAAGGGTCTCATACTTAGCTAAGAATTGCTAAGAGACATTGATGCTCCAACACATTAGCTGCCATTTCATCCATTAGGTCATAGATACATTGTTCATTCATTTACAAGTAAAAATATGATGAGAGCCATACATAACTATTGTCATAAAACATATACATAACCAACATAATAGCAATAGAAATACCAATGAAATCACAACCATATATACCAAAATAATAGTCATAGAAATACAAGGATAAATAACGTCATATTGATGACGCAAAATCCAAACCCGAGATGGGACTTCCACATTCCACCCAACCATAGAACGGCTGAGCCAAATATCTCTTCAACCATTCACCCCCATGCCATATTCCAAGCATGAATGTGGGATCACATAGAACACAACACATCAATCCAAAACCATCCATTGCTTCTACAAGACATCCACCTCAACCCATCAAACAGTGATTCCACCTCACGGTCGAACATCACGAAAACCATCATCAAATTGGTCTCTATCCAAGCTTTCTAGGGCTTCTAGAGTGTTTGTTCCAACCAAGGCTTCTAGGACTAGTAACTCAACCCACAATTGTCATTGGCCTTCCAGAGCATTTTTCCAACCAAGGATTCACAAACTAGTAACTCAACCTGCCAAGTGCTTCCAGAGCGTTTGTCCAACCAAGGCTTCCAGGACTAGTAACTCAACCTAAGTTGTTACAAGGCTTCCATAACGTTTGTCCAACTAGGGCTTCTAGGAACTAATAACTTACCCAAGCTAAGGAAACATGAGAGCCAACAAAAAAAAAGGAAATAAACCCACAAGCTCCAAGGTTATCTAGGAAATGGCAAGTCTAGGCAAACCATTGTCAATCCAGGCAATCCTCCATGCCAGTGACAGATCGTGACCAACATCCACATGCATATGCCATGCATGCCAAAACAAATGAGGAAAACATACATGCAACTTGGTAACTGCAAGAAAAATCCATTGTAGCTATTGATCTCGATGTCTTCTTGTGCTTTCCTGTTCTTCCTTTGCCTTCTTGCTCCAAAAATCCAAGTATGCCACACTCCCCAAGAGTGCTCCAAGAAAAATCTAAGTATCCAAGAGTATGAGAGAGAGAGAATAATGAGAGAGCTCCAAAACTGAACTAAAAAAGAGTTACTAACTGATCCTCAAAAGCCTTTTTATGAATACGGCCTCTATTTTCTTCATTTTCCATTATTTTCCTTTAATTTCCTCCTCACATGCAACTTGTGACCTTTCACCTCCCTTTTCTCCTAATTTCTATTATTTTCATAAATAAATGTACAAAATTTTTCATTTTTCCTTTCCAAAGCCTTAGTCATTGTCTTTTCCAGTTTCCTTAACCAATAATAATCAAATGAACACCCACACTAGGATGTCTTGCCCAACATTCAACTTCGAATAAGTGTCCCATCAACCGTGGTTATTATTTTGCCTTTATTAACTTTTATTACATGGAATTTTCACTAGGGCTGTTACATCAGCGTTAGTGCTTCTACATCTGCGATGGACAAGGTTGTTGTTCTAAGTGACCCTCCATCCTCCTCTTATCAAACAACTCTAGTTCCGCAAACTGAGGTAGGAGAAGTTGAAAATTCATCTGTTGATCTACCACCATTTTTTCCCACCTCATACTCAGAATTTCAGCATAGGTTTGGACTGTCAATATGATGATTGTGATGAATTTTTATCTCTTCATCCTCCATCCTTTGTTCCTTCTGATCCTTTAGATTGTGATGTCTTGTGTTCACCCATTTCAAATCTCTCTTGTGATGTTCACGAGGACCAAGTGTTGGATGGAGTCGGTGTTGAGCAACCAACTTGTGATATCATTTGCGATGATTATGTGGGGGAGCCCATAGTTGAACAAGAGCCTATGCTGAAGGATGATTCTAGTCGTACATGGCGAGCACTATTGCAAAACAAACTTTTTCTTCTTTCTTCATGTTCACTCACCTTCGCAGTTCACAATTTTGTGCTTGTATGTTTGTAACTCACAGTGTGTCGAGACACCATGATATAATCACAAAATGTCTTTCATGCGCTTTTCACTATTACATTTCTACGTGTATATTCAAACTTCGAACGTTTTGATTTGCATTATCCTATATCTCTTGCTTATTGGTATGCTTGTATATCTTTCTTGACATGCGTTCCCTCACCTGTATAGGTTAGCCAATGCATCAGTGGTTGCATTGGAAGTATCACCTTACGTAAGTCTGACCTATGTTTTGTTTAGGTTAGGAGTAGGAGTATATTTTCTTTTCTTCATTGTTTCTTTGATTTTATTCACGTTGCTTCATTTCGTTTGCTTCGCTTCTTTCCTCTAGCTTGTTTTATTTTCGGCTATAGGTTAGTTTCTACATGAAACCATGTTTGGCTTCTAGGAAAGATATGTGAAGTCCAAGAGGAAGTTGTACTACTATCAACGCTTGGTTATCTGCCTATTCCCTCTCTTTGTGTGAACCTTGCATTTCTTTTAGTCAATGATACCCTAATGGAAAATATGTTCCTTTCATAGAGAGTCATGGTGAAATCACAATGCTTGCACTTTTAACTAGTACCGCCTACTCTAATCAATATTTTATTTTTGGTTAACCCTTGTCAACTAATTTAGGTAGAGTAAGGAGAGGGGGGAACCTTAAAAAGCATGTTGTAGATATATATAAATATACTTCTTTGAAGGGAAAACCTTTTTCGCTCTCAATAAGTTGAGATCCCTCTTTCGCCTCATGAAATAAATAATTGCCTATGCATTGTTCTTTGAAAAAAATGAAATAAAGGTTGAAAGAAGAGAAAGGCTTCATGCATATAGAGGTGAAGCAAGTAACTCCACCGGGGTACTGTTTAGGCTCGTTGGCAGTAGAGAAATGCTTGTGTTCTTGAAGTGACTCTGTTGGGGTACTAACTAGGCCTGATGGCAATGCAACAACACTAGAGATGAACCTAAAACTTTGACAATATATTTTGCTTGTGCATCTATATACTCATCATCCCCAATCAAAACAACTCAGTTTGACTTGGTGATCAAGAGATCAAAATCAAATTGTAAGAATGGTGTGGAACCTAAATGAATGCATAGTGCTCGTCATCCTGAATTCGGCGCAACTCATTTCGCGCAAAACAGACACCTTACACTCGCAGAAATGTGATCTATTCACTTTGTCAAATAGATAAAAAAATGGTAGAGGAAATGACATGGCAGAGTCTTTAGGGAATGGGGAAGCACCAAGTGGCAGGATGCCATTGGCCTCGCATTTCACAGATCGCATAAGGAAGAGGTATACAGCTAAGGAAATTGGCCCCCAACACTACTGGGTTGTGATTTGCAATATCGCAATCGTAGGTTGGAGGCAGGTCGCAGGTGGCAGACTGACAGCGTTAAGAAATCGGCCCCAAGAAGGAAAGGGGTGTGACGCAATGATCACACATCACACATCACAAGGAACAATGGATAAGAATCGGCCCTGAATGTCTTCAGCTCCACCGATTGCGATATGTCAATGAATCCCGGATGTGATACAATTATAGAGTGTGGTTTAATAGTTTCGTCGGGTTGCATTTCCTCGTTGATCACTCATCACTGAGGTATAGGGTCTGTGCACCAGTAATGTGTGAACTATTTCTAATTACAATTTGTGATGGAGATCGAAACCGATAGTTATGGCTGCCACGTGTCCTCCTAATGGTCGACTAAAATATGGTTGGAAAAGACAAGTTGAAGACCAGGGTCAAACCTGTGACCTCCCACACAACAACACCAAAGTTTACCGTTACATCTGCAGCTTGTGTCTTAACTATTAATGGTTGCGGTTTGTATTATTATGAACTGACCATCAGGTTGAGGGGGAGACCGCCATTGTGACTATTGGTGGCCCTCCCATGTGACCACCTTATCCGCAGACCGTGACATTTCATGTGACCTCCACCGTTTGCCTAAACCGTCAGATCCTAACCACGTCATGTGACCATAGGACTGACATTTTTTATAGCTGCTGGTAGGGTTATGGGCGGAATTAACCATCCTACAAATTTTCCTGTTGCGCGGTGAAATCTTCATCTAGTTAGTGCTTTTTGGGACGAAATTGGAGGATCATGTCGGATTTGGAGAAATTTGTGAAGCAAATAGTGGCTTAACTAGGAGAGGTCATAAATTCTTCAGTTTTCTACCAAATTGGATGAAAAAAGAGGCTAGATAGACATTTTTGGACATTCTAGACTCATTGGAGTAGGTCTCAGGATCCAAGGAGCACTTCTAAAGGAATTTTGAAAATTGAAGCCTATGGGTGCCATGGTCAACCAGAGTGTTGATTCAGTTTATGGAGGAGTTTGAAGATGGAGATGACCTTGCAGGGGTCTTCCAACCTCCATGTTCTTTCTACAACAACCATTATATCAGTGTTGAAGCTTTATTTCTTCTTTTCTCTATGTTTTGGAGAAGAGACTTGTATATGTACTTTAAGTGGATTGTGGTACTGTTTATTCTCTTTGAAGTTGGAGTATGGGGTCTTAGTGTAAGATGCCTATGTTTGTTGAAGGTTTACATGTTTGATAGTAGTTTAACATGTGTGTGGGGTGAGAACTCTTGTAGAAGTTGTTTCTTTGAAGGAGAAGCTAGCCATTCCATTTCAGCAGTTTATGTACTCTTCTTTTCTAGACATTGAGCATAATGAGAAGGGGTCATGCCTTTAGAGATGATCCAAGGAGATGTAGCCCAGGAGGGGTGAACTCCTTTAATAATGGCTGGTGTATTACTGATTGATGCATGATTCCATTCAGTGTTTTGATTTCATGTTTTTTTAAGCTTTTCATGAAACTAACTTAAGTAAACACACATAAAAACTCATGCTTTTACTTGCTATTTTGGAGTACAAACCTCAAGCACATTTTTATATTTTGATGAGGATCTTAGCACAAAAATATAATATTCCAAATTCAGATCACTTGGCTTGGTATATGTATTGTTGATGAAGAGAATGGTAGGGACTACATCTTTGTCTCAAGATGAGTGAAGAAGTCGTGATAATCAAAGAACTGAACAATAATTCGGGAAGAGTTGGACTTGTTTTGCATGAGACAAGGTCCATACAGAGAGTTGGAGTTCTACAAGTGTGTCGCCAGTGTTGTAGCGACTACAACCACCCTCCAAAATTTTGCCTATGCTTTGATTTTGGAGCCTCCCTTCTTATCTACAAGAAATCATCTTGCATTGATCCAGGTATTCATTCTTACAATGAGAATTATATTTTCATTTTTACTTGTGTTTCCTCAATTAGATGATTCTTCTAAGTCACAAGATGATCTCCCAACTTGGTCACTCAACAATTCTGGGTTTGCCTCTAGAAACTGCACAATCCTTGAAGGCAGTCAACCTCGATGATTGGAATTGCACAATTCAGATTAGCAATCAGCCTTGAGCTCAGAAACCATGCAACCATGGAAGGTAGATCAACACTGAGCCTAGAAATTGTGCAACCATGACTAAGCTCAGAAACTATGTAGTGCACACTGAGCCGGGAAGTTGCCTAATTCCCCATAAATGCATAGCCTTAACCAAAAGTGTGTAGGAAAATTTCCCCTAGAAAAGAAAGAAAAATAAAGGGAAAAAAAGCATCCCTAGGAAGTAGGGATCTATTATTAGTTTTCCAAAGGTGGCACGTTTCTATATTTAGAAGTTTCTGCCAAGTGTCGCTTTTGTCCTTGATCCTAGGCATGCGCGTCATAAAATCTCATTTTCTCAAATCTAGTTAATCAATGCCTTTAGGGATCATTTGAGCATTCAATCTTGGAGCCCTAGCATTCCCGAAGATATCAAGGAAAATTCGGTGGGATCATTGTCGCTTTTCCCGGTGAGTTTTGTTGTTATTGCCTTTTCTGTCTCTTTTTGTCGTTTCACTTGTGTGAATGTTATTTTTCTTATTTCTCTTCATGATTGATCATGTTTCAACTTGTTTTAACTTGTAGAAGCATTGTTTCAAGTTATCGTTTTCTTTTCACAAGTGTCACATCGATTTCTTTATTTTTTCACAGATGGTCGTCGTTGTGGTGACTCCCCTCACTGATTTGATTCTCTTCCTGATTATTCAATTTCTACACTTGATCTATCATGATTCATTTACACTTAGTCAGATTTGTGCTCAAGCTCACACCATCACTTATGTCTGCTTTTTTTCACACTTCCCTTGGGCATATATGCACTTCCCTCAGCCAGATTTTTCCTAGCCCAACTAGGAACTACGCAATCCTAATGCTCAAGACATAAGCTTTCCCTGTAGAACTGTGCAGTGCAAAGTACATGCTGGATCCAACTATGCACTGTGTAGTTCCAGGGGTTAGCCTTTTACCTTGGCCACTAAGACTACACAATGCACATTCTCTCTCAGTCTATGCCCAAGCTGAGACTGCTCATTGCATATTCCCAAGCATTAAGCTTCATCCTTGGCTGCTATGACTGTGTAATGCACATTTCCCACAGGCAGCCAATCCCTCTTGCCAATGAAAATTGTGCAATTCTTCCCATCAGATGCCCAATTTTCTGCTTGATCATGCTTTGAAGGTAGATTTTTTGAAGCTAATGTTTGCTTGCCATGAGTGTCCTTTTTGTCAAACAGGTGCCACACTTATGGAACACTTCTCTCCAGCAGTCCTTGTTACCATGGCACCAAAGAGAGTTTCTTCAAGAGAGAGCACTAAAAGTAGTACTGGGGAAGGAATTGAGAAAGCTTAAGTTAACTTGCCAATATATGCAAACACTCAATTATTTTTATAGAAAAAGAGTCAACACTAACATGGCAACAATTCCAGTAGCAGTAGAAGGCAGCAACCTAGTACAACATAAGGGAAAGAGAAAGGTTACAGACAGTACAAAGGGAGAACAAAGCTGAAGATGAAAGTGGATCAAATCATCATGCAGACAACTTGGCAGCAGAAGAAAAATGGAGTAGAGGATACAAAGAACAAGTAGAGAAGTAGATGCAGGAAGAAGAAGAAAGAAAAGGTGCAATGTGAGGAGAAACAACGTCGATTCAATTTGAAGAGTAAGGACATAACCAACCAGCAGCAGAGGGGGAGAGCGACAAATGCAAGATCAGGAGCTTGCTCAACAAATTGAAGACTTTTTTGAACTTGCGAACATGGAGTTGGAACCGGAACTGTAGGATGAAGATGTTGAGTTGTTGCCCAGTGCAACACAGGTCAACGTTTATTCTCCACCACCTCCAGCGGTAGAGTTAGCGTCGGGTAAGGAAGGGGACATAGTTCCTCCTGATGATGATCTGGTAATGGAAGTGTACAATTTGTCATATAATGAACTTCAAAAGAGGATTGTACAAGCACGGGATAGAATTTTCCCGATGGTCATGCATCACCTGCATTAATTAGAGAAAGGGTGATATTGACAGACAGTAGTAGGAATCCAAATGCCATTTCTAGAGCCAACTTGGCCTTCACGGGTGTGATGAGATCAAACAATTAGTATTTGATGGCCGAGAATAAGCAATTGGCACACAACATACGTTCTTCCCTGCAAGAGATAGAACAGCGCCATGGAGCAGCACAAAATGCAATTCCAAAACAGGTCTACTTGGGGAAAATGAGAGCAGGGATACTTGGTGAGGTATCAACACTTGAAGAGACTATGCAGGACCTCTATGAGGAGATAACACTCAAAGAGACCATTCGGTACCTCTATGAGGAGCTCATGAACATACATAAGGAAGCCTTCTACTTGTATAGCTCACAGTATTAGAGCAAGGAATTTGACAAGAATTTGAGGAATATGCAAACTACCATCACCGCCATGCAAGAATGGACAAAGTGACACAATGAGGCATTGTTTACTTTAGTAAAGAAGATGAATCTGCAGGCAGAGTTGGGGAAGGAAAGAGTTTGAATGTTGATCCAGAACAATAATTAGTTGGCCTCATTCATTGGAAACATTTAGGCTTCATATGTATGTTTGTACAATAGTTTTGATTCCATGGTGAGAACCCATAAGATCCCACTAGTCAGTTCATTCACCGAAGTTAAACACAAACACCAAGTCAAGCAGGAGATTTAAGAATACGTGGAGTAGTTGCGATAGGTTGCCACCAAGGAGGATTTAGATCTGAACAAACAGAATAGATAGAACTACATCGGTGGTCTTGTTTGAGTCAGAATCATGTTTCTCGTATTTGAGAAAGAAGTTAAGACTAGTTCCAAATCATCGCACCTAGAGAGTCTGCTTCCATTCCGACACCATCATGCAGTTTGGGGATGTCATCACATAGTACCAAGATTGGCATCAATACGTCACCGAGAAGCATCAAGTGGAAGTTGTCGAGCTAGAGTGTCCCCAAACTCAGGCATCATAGTGTTTTGTCTTGTTAGGATGTCAAGTTGTCTCTACCCTATTTTTTCCTATGTTGGTATGAGTGTAAATGTAATATTATTTGTAATTATGTTATAAGTGAAATTCCAAGTGCCAATATTGGAATATGAAAGGTCCTTATGTAATGTAATATGTTATTTTTTGAAGAGGTTGAAGAGTCACAAGGTTAGTCCAAAGGTCACAAATGGGATTTGACGAGTCACCCCCTCTTCTTATAAATAGAACCTCATAACTCATGTAATTGGCTTTTGGGAGCCAAGCTTTTGGCTAGGCTTAGGCTTAGAAAGAGATTGGTAGTATTGTGAAGAGCCTTGGCTTCTCCACAGCTTAAAGCGAGTATACTTCTTTGGAGGAGTAGGTGTTCCTGACTGTAATTTTCCACTATGGGGCTAGTGGTCGTCAATGGTGTATGTACAGATGAAAATTTCACTTAAAATAATAAAATCAAAGTGAGCACACTTTTCATGCATATGTTGTTAATATAGTAGGATTATTCTTGTTGTATTGGAAATCTATGTTATTAAACTATGCATATGCTTATGAACTATTTTGTTTGAATTTGTACGAATGGGTGTTGTTGGATTAACTCATCGCTTTAACTTGTGGACTATTTTGCATCTTAGCTTGTGATGTCATTTCACTCGTGTCTTAATTTCAAGTTGCATACTATTATAGGCTTCCAAGGGTCATAGTTCCTTTTCCCTTCGTGTGTTGGAACCTTCATGCATCACACTTGCCTCTCCGCAGGGTCACACACTTTCTCTTACCCAAAGTTATAATACTTCCCTCTGTGCATTTCCGCAGTTAAGGCATAACATTAACACCCACTATTGGGTCTCCTACTCCAAATGGTGTGAGGTCTAGTTGGGACTTCATACTGGGGAGATCTCCTTAATGTTGACAACTCCAGCACCGTCAACACCAAGCTAATGCAAAAAATGCATAGAGGCCTCAAACAAATACCAACAACAACTACAAACCCAAGGCGAAAAAAATTCGAGTGCTAGAGATTCAGGATCCAGTTGTTGCATCTGATAGATATTTCATGCAAGAGCATGACATTATCTGTAAGTTCATGGCAATATGACCCACAAAAAAATCTCTGAACTGGTGGACTCAAAATAAATGGCACCCAAAAGGAGAGATATGGTTGCAGTTAGGATCTAAAGGATTCTTCACTGTCATATTTGACCTCCTAGAAGACAGGGACCATATCTTTGAGCACGACCCATATTTCTTTAATTCTGCTGGTATTTACATGCAATACTGGAAGGAAATTTTCACTACTGAAAAGGAATACACAACTAGGGTCCCTGTTTGGGTCATACTCTACTCACTACCCACAAATTGTTGATCACCCTCGGTGCTAAAAGTAATAGGAGATGAGCTAGGGGAATATATTAAAATGTTGGAGGGTACCAAAAATGGATACAATGTCTCTTATGCAAGAATCTGTGTCTACATGGACCTTTCAGGGGCGTTACCAGAGGCCATAAATTTAGTATTCTGAGATGAAATATGGCTGCATAATATAGACTACAAGCACATATGTTTCCAATGCAGAAAATTCCATGAACATGGGCACTTTTTTAGAGATTTCCCCTAGAACAATGCACAACAAAACAAGGGAAAAAAAAATCTGACGAACAAGGCTACACCAAGGTTGGACCCAAAAACATAAACAAGAGGCAGAGTCAAGGCAAACAAAGACCGCAACAAGAAACCAACAAAAACAAGTTAGAATCCTTAAAAGAAGAGCAGGAAGAACAAGTCTCAGAGGATCATGTTGAGGAAGGAAACAAAATGCCAATCCAAAACTCAACAATTCATAACCAAATTCTAAGGGAGAACTATGAGCACTACCATGATGAGAAAGACCAGACTCCAAAAGACACTGATATGGAATCGATGATGTTAGAAAACTCAGCTAAGGAGAATGCCATAGAATAAGGGCCCAAAGGAGTGGACCTCAACTCAATAACAGAGGAATGGGAAAAAGGTGGCTTGGTAGCCATATCTGAGGAGAATATACAAAAAATAGAGGGAACCTATATGTTACAAGAGGGATTAAAAAATGCATGATCAGGAAACCCCCAAAAGACACAACTCTTAAGGTAATTCTAGAAAATATCACAGCGGATCAATACAACCTCAAAGGTCCTGGCTGGAAGAGAGGGAGGAAAGCCACAGGCCAACTACTCCAGGAGCTAGGATAAATATTACTCAATGAGGGCAGCGTAAGAGATCTCACTCTAACCCCCCATCATTCTCAATGAATTACATCTCTTGGAATATTGGAGGCTTAAATGGCCCAGGGAAAAGAAGGATCCTAAAAAACAGACTAACAT
The DNA here is from genome assembly GCA_031772625.1 of Pinus tabuliformis. Taxonomy (NCBI): domain Eukaryota; kingdom Viridiplantae; phylum Streptophyta; class Pinopsida; order Pinales; family Pinaceae; genus Pinus; species Pinus tabuliformis. The sequence goes on along the minus strand of CM062805.1, from coordinate 1,235,588,732 downwards.
TAGACAAACCAGACATAGTACTCCTCCAAGAGACCAAGCTTGTAATGGAGAACTTGCTAAACTTGTAGAAGGAATGTTATAGAGGCTATAGCTACTTAGTAAACACAACTTTTGGCTCTGCTAGAGGGAAACTAATTCTATGGAAGAGCTCCCTTTATGAGTTAACCTCCTTAGTAGCAACTAGAAGCTCCATCATAGCAGTCCTCAGCATCACGGGCACCACTAAAACCATTTACGTAACCAATATCTATGCACCCCATAGGGCAGACGAGAGGATTCAAATGTTATCCACAGTTATGAGAACGTTTGAAACCATAGCTCGTCCCTTCAAAATAATACGGGGTCTTTAATATGGTCCTAAATCTATTGGAAAAGAAGGGACGTCTTCAGAGGATGGACAGAGACTCGAAAATCTTCCAAGGTACCATCAACAAAATGGGACTAATCAAAATTCTAACAGTGAAAAATACATTCACTTTGAACAATAGAGGAGGTGGGGATAGACAGATAGCCTCAGGGCTTTTTGTGAAGATAACCCCTTCTGTTAACATAAGAGATCTCTCTAGTCCTATGAGAGGATCTAGCAACAAACTAGACAAACTAGTGCAAAATTTCCTTGTTTATGTTGAAAAATGCAAAGCGAGAGAGAGAAACCTACCTCACTCTAATGCTAAGCGCTCAACTTTTGATGATGATCTCGATCACTTAGCTTTCAAGTTCTCTCCTCACTATTCCTTGCGTCTGGATACTTGCAAGAGAGATCAAAAGACAACAAGGGATACAAGAACATACATAGTATAATTCAAACATAAACTACATGACATATCAAGGAGCATCATGATAAATGAATAAATATTTATACACTTATGGAAAGTAAAAACCAGATGTATTTATTAATGAATCAAAAAGGGAAGCATACAACCATTTCCTTGATTTTGGAGACTTCCTTTTAGTGGATTTCCAAGTCCAAGACAAGACCATTCAAGCACTCATTCTCCTTAGTTAGATGGGTAGCATTTGGGCATAGTTTCAGCATAGGAATGCATGTAAGAAATGACCAACCATTTGGGGATGGAAGGGACTTGATTTATAGGAAGGGAGAGGGAGTTAGGGATCCACAAAAGTGGGAGGAAGGTCCATATTTCAAGGGGAAGATCCCTAAAGGTAGGATCAAGGACTCAAAATGGGAGAACTTGATATTATCTTTATCAAACAACATCCAACTCGTTGTTCTCGAAGATTCTAGCAGATGAAGCTTCTCCTCCACTTTAGGAAAGACTACCAGAAGAGGTTTAGTGCAGGTTTTCATATCAAAAGTCGTGCTCACAACGCTAGGTCAACATGTTACAACAAGCCATCAGCACGGTCCAACAGTGGTGCAAAGTGCGTTGATCTTGAAAACTAGGGTTTTAGGCAAATTTCTCCATAATTCTCTCAAGGCAACTCTTCTTCTATTCTTCAAGGATGTTTCTATATGTATTTCATGGTGAGTACACTTTGACAGTTTTTGTCATTTTGACGCTTCAGGATATGGGATGGGAAGTGTGACAAAATATTGTGTAACAGATGCCCCTTAAAGCATGAAGGCAGAACAGGGAGTGATGGGTGAAATGTTTTACAAGTCAAGGCAAGGACCCAGAAAAAACACTGTCAGGAGATCTGCAAATCAAAAATGATACAATATAGATATCTGACATCTTTGAATAGGCATCTAACAATACATGAATCCACAACATGGACGCAACCATCCGAATAGAAGGGATCATGTGTAAGGATCCACGACATGGATGCAGTCATCCGAATGGAAAGGATTATATGTATGGACCTACGTTATGGTCACAACCATCCGTATAGAGGGAAACATGTGTACAATCATGAATAACTCATAACTCCACACAACTTGGATTTATCAAATGAAACCCAAAGTCTTCATCTCTATCTCCATCTAATCAATGTATGAATTCTACCATGTGAACAGATGTGTCCAAGTCGAACATGATAGAAAGCCACCTAATTATCGGTTAATGATGTAAACCGTTAACAGGTATGAGAGAAACCACCAGTAATGGAAATGGCTCTCAAGGTACAACAACACAATTCACGAGTGTGAATAATGAAGTTGAAGTCAAACACCCATAGAATCATTCGATCGAAGGAAAATGATGTGAACCTATCGTCGAATGTGAAGAACTTGCCATTGAGGCATACAAGCTCCAAGGTACTGGAAGGGAGTTTCTAGATCATCTTACTGGATAATTAGCTAAAGTCGACACGAAGTGATTCGTCGAAGGAGAGTCGTAATGTATCCCACATCATTGACACGAAACAAAAGATGTAATAGAGTAGGTAAGTTTGATTCAGGATTGTGGCATAAAGGTCAGACAGTTTATAAGCGGTAAAAAACTGCAGATGGGACTTCTCTTGAACATATCGGCGACACGACTCTGGAGTTTGGAAGCATTTGACTCATCATAGGATTAGAGTTCATGATGACAATGTAGTATAATCAGATGAGAGGAAAAATGGATTCCCAAAACCTAGGAAGGCAAGTGATGAAGTGAGGATAACCCAAACCCGACACGAGCAACAGATAAGTGTCATGTTCAAGAGTGACATGCTGCCTTTACACAAAATACAAGAGGTGTTCACTTTCATTTTCCCCCACTATTTCTAGTGAGTACCCCATTATTTTTTATCGCAAGATTGAAGGGGATAACATATGCTTGTCGTATAAGTCCATCCTTCGGATGAATCCATCCTAGTAAGTTTAACAAGTCCTTGGAAGGAGAAGATCGGTCTCGTCATGGTGACCAGTCCTGCATCATTTAAGTTTTACGAGTCTGACGGAGGTGTAACTCGGCATCTTTTTCATGTTTAGAGAGTTTGAAAAAGAGGCGAAAAATAAAACTCCAAAGGTTCCTTTTTGTAAAATAGTCTCTTGAATCTAAAAAGTTAGAAAATAATATCCATGATAACCTCTTATCCATGTTTGACTAAGGTATTCCTTTTTCGTACAATAGTTTATCTCAGTCCAGAAAAGGATTAAACTTATATTGAGTAGACTTCATTTCATTTACTTTAACGAGTTTTAAACGACAAGTACTTAACAATATTTTCATATTTTGAGAGTAAAAAAAGAGCTTAAAGATGACTCCAGTGGGTTCCTTTTTCCTTTATTTTTTACGAATCCGAAAAATTGATAAAATAAAACTCGTTGATTCAGTCAAAATTAATCACCGGCACCATGTATCCATGACCTGTCATTGCACAAGTGAAACACACATTATATTAAATATAAGTAAAATGTGCCCTAATTTGGTAAAACTATCTTTAAAAACTTATTAAAACTCAAAAAGTAAAAACATTTTTACCATTTCACATTTTGTAAAACATAGAGCACTTTTTACCCTATTTTTCTCGATCTTCGGGTGAGGAGTGCGACCAATCCAGGACGTCATTCTTCGATTCATTTACTACAAGTAAGCAATTTGTCTCTTCTCTTCACTTTGATTATGATTTTATGTGTTTTCATTCATAGGATAGGCAGTAAGGAGGGCTTGGAAAAAAATGGCGTCGAGGGTGATCAACGTGGGTTTTACCATCAAACCCGCACTGCTCACCCTATGTTCAAATGTGTCAGTGCGCTGGAAGCAAGAAAAAATATAGAAACAGATGGTCTGGCATAGATTTGATTTAATTTTTTTTAATTCCTCCATTTTTAATGATTTTTTCCCAATTTTTTTTCCATAGATGCTCATGAAAACTTGTTTAATGGATGTTTCACAGGTTAATCAGTGAAAAATGGTGATCGAATGGAAGGAGAGAGGACATGAAGCAGAAGATCATTGGGCAACACAAGACCCAAATTGCATAGTGGTCGTTCGAGCATGTGGGTTACTGAAATTCTTCCATATTCCTGGGATTAGGACCCAGATTGAGTTACTGCAACATTTGATTGGTTGGTGGGATGTAATTTGCCAACTATTTATGATTGGGGACTAAGAACTTCATCTAGATATCACAAACATCTATTTCATTACAGGTTTCTCCATAAGGGGACATGATTTAGCTATCTAGTTCTCATACTGGAGGGGAGAGTACAAATATGCTAATTGTGAGACATTTCCCAGGCACTCAGAAAACTCAGAGTGGGAAGATAGACATAAAAAATATCACCAATATCTTGCTAAGAAAAAATCTCCATACCATGGCTCGCATAGCTAGAGCTCAGGCCTTGCATGAAGCAACTAAATATCATTTCCAATATTCCATAGATGGTCTAAGTACCACGGTTTTTAACTGGTGTGAAGGATTGTTGGTCAACATGAAGAGCCAACTCATGAAATGAAAGATAGGGAAGTTGAAATAGTTTAGATATGGATCTATCTTGGTGACGTTATTCTTTGAACGTGTACCATTGTTCAGATATCAGTGGATAGAAGTGGATACACCAACACCCAGGGATCCATGATTATTGAGATGGGGTGTGTTTATGCCTCAACATGGAGGTGGCGAGAAAATGTCATTTCTTCCAACATTTTTTGGATGGTTGCGACAACAGTTAATCATGGTAGATGGTTGGGCGTACACTGACACAGATTTTCGGGGAGATCTCAACCTTCCACTTCCACCTGGTACACGGTGGACTGATGCAGGTAAAACTATTTTTTTAAGTTTTTTATTTTTTTTCACGTGTACTAAGATTTGAAACATGATTTTTGCATATGTTGCAAGAGAGACCTCCATGAGTTTCTCCAATAGCCAGGCGAGTGGCATGACAGATAGAGGATGCTCCCTATGAGGAGGGAGCTGACCCGATTGTAGAGGTGGAACGCAACCTGGAAGCCTTGACAAGAGGCATTCCAGAATATGTGTATATTGATGACGTGCCACTACGATATCAGAGGCGTATTGTAGGGGTGTCAACCAGATTGTGTTGGTTGCTGAACTGAGTCATTCGAATTGTTTCATGATATCATGAGCACGATGTTGGTGGATAGTCATCTCTAGTTTTCATTTTTCCGCACTTATGTAGGCTCGAGAAGCCATGTGTCTCAGAACAGATATTTTAATATTTTGATGTAACAAACATTTTTCAAACATATGATGCAAATGTCTGTCTAGAACGTAATTAGCCAATGTATCTGTTAATGTGTTCAAACCTCTCGGAATATGTTGATAAGTGATATAATCAAAGTCTCGTTCCAAGAGATAAACTCATAAATACATTCTCAAAATCTGAGGGTTTCTGACTGAATATTTTCTATTAAGCTGTAGTACAATGAGTTGTGAATCAAGATTAACGACTAACTCTTTAATGCCAAGAGCAATGGATTCTGACAAAAAATCGATAATTGCAATATATTCGGCAATGTTATTAGTGGTAAGACCTAAACATATGCTTGTAAATTCACTAACTCACCATTAGGGTCATAGATTGCCCATGCATCAGAAGATAGATTCTGTGTGCTATGACAAGTACCATCAGCAAAACCGACATAAAGGTTTGATGACATCTGCAAACCAAGTAGAACATGCAGTCAGCAAAGGAAAACACATTTGCAAAAGCAAACAAACAAACCAAAACCAACTACACACTAATGTGCAAAGTATTTACACGAAATTGAGGCACAGAAAGTTTCAAATGGAGCCCATTTCAGGACTTGGGTAATCGATCAAAAGAGAGTAAAACCATAGTTTTACCATTGGCATGACATGTAAGCATTGACTTGGCTAATTAGTGGAATAATACATAGTAATGACAATGCCCACATTCCCCATGGGCGAGTGAAGGTTACGAGTCAGAGAATCAATGCCCCATTGCAAAAATGGGTAAATGGTAAAGACTCTGTGAGAAAGCCTCTTGAAGGAGGATGAACAAATCTTAAGCTCATTACGAGAAAATATTCCCCCACGTGAAATTTTTCGACAATCCCAGATTGAAATGAGATGTCACTGGGCATGGTTGCTAAAATATTACCCATGTTTCCTTCAAACAACACTTCATGAACCAAAATAGGTGTTTGAAATGGATGAGTTGATACACCAGAAACAAGGGTTTCTAGAAAAGAAGAAATCTCACCAAGGCTTGGGAGAAACGAAGAACGATGATGGGCATCATTCCATGGAGTTTCCTCGAGAGACATAACTTTTGTGATACTTTCATTAGTTGGAAATGTCTCATTCAAAGGATCTAGAGAATCCCAAGAACTGAGCTAGGGAGATTGTGAATATGTGTCTAGAATCATACTGAAATGATCATGAATTTCAGAAGTAGCCGCAGAAGCCAAAACGACAGCCTGATATGCTTTCTCTACGGGGCTAAGTAGCATAACATCATCAAAATTGTCAATCTAATCAGGACGGGGAATGACCCAAGGATCGTGATGAGTCGATACCATGTTAATTGAAGCGACGTTCGGAGGTGGAAGGGAAAAAGTTCCCATAAGGGAAGAGTCTTTGAAAAGACCCACCCCAACACTCTCATAAGGGATATCGGTATTCCCAACATATGACACATTGCCATTTGAGGAGTTGGAAGAGAAAAAGAAGAGCTAATTAACAGTGGCTATTTTCCCTTGATGAGGAAAACAGAGCACACAAAATAGGGTAGAAACCACGCAAAACATTGCATGGGTCTAGCTACAACCAAGTAGAAGATTGTAATTCAGATTGGCATCGACAACTTCTACTTCCAGGTTAACAATTTTTCCTTCCATATGGACGAGAACCTCTACCATCGAAAGCTTCCAAGGTATTAGGGGACTGGTTGAGAGGTGGAGAGCTAATAGCTTTCCAACATGAAAGGGGCATGATGCAAGTAGAAGCACCCTCATCAATAACAGTCCAATGAATAGTCTTCCCTTTGATAACAACTTGTATAAGAAAGGAAATTTGATGTGGGAGACGAGGAACATGGTTTTTGAGATCAAAAGTAATCAGGTTTGAATTTGTAGGATAAATCCCTCCTATGGTGGATAGTAATGCTTTCCTTTGCAATGGACAAGTCTGGAGGACTTACAACGATGACATTGTCGAAGGTGCTTTAGCTAAATCTTCCACAATGTTATAATGTTGAGCATCTCGTGCATTCAGATTATACGATGACTTCCAGAGAACACCTTTGGGAGGTGGTCAGATAATGGAACCATTACTAGGTCGTTCAATATGAAGAGGACCAGAATTGGGTGGTGTGGAAGTAGAAGGCATGTTAGTGGCATCATATTCCATAACCAGTTTGGTAGGAGTCTGGTAATCTTTTGATCGAGTAGCAATAGAGATAGGTGTCGTGCCATTCATAAAAATTTGATTGCCTCTAGATCTAGAGGATTGAGGTTAATCTACTAATTGAGTCTTTTGTGATGGAAAGGGCTCTTTCAACATGGTCGGTGTCCTTGGGGTGCCTTTTAGAAGACGAATAACCTCGAGATGATGAGGACAATCCTTGGTATAATGATCTTCATCACATATAAGACAAGGATATTTTGGCTTGTGTTTGGATGTATCATCAACAGACGGTTTAGGAGAATCCTATTTAGGGGTATCAAATTTAGCCTTACCTTTACCCTTCTTTTTCCCTTTTGAGGATTTTTCTGCTGTGGTAGATTGGACAACATTCACCTCGAAAGTTTTACCAGGATTTTTGGAAGTATTTGAAGGAGGAGAAGGTGCAATAGTGGGAACAGATTTATGCTTCGTAGAAGTAGAAGAAGCATTACTAGAAGGTTGAGCTACTGACCCAATAATACCATCAATGGGTGGTGTCTCTGTAGGTTGAGAAGATGTCAGATTAGTTGAAGGTCGCGAGGAATCAAGTAAGAGGTCATAGAGCATGCTAGATTGTGAATATACAAAATCCATATATTGAGCACGGGAAATGGCTTGTTCTTCAGACACAAAGCCACCCATAGATATGTCTTTGGCGATTTGATTAACAGATGACTTAGTAAACCATTTGTTTTAAATCTCATCAGGGATATTGAACTTAATAAGATGACATCGACGTCTCCATTCATGTTGTGATCAGAGATGTCAGTATCATTCGTATGTTTAAAAGATGTTAGGAGATGGGTCCCAGTTTCATATTGAATTAGTAGTTGAAAGTGAGTGAGAAAAGTCATAGCTAAGGTATTGAAATCTTGAGAGGCACCTCGAGGTAACTCGATGTACCATTTCGCGGAAGCACCCATTAGAGTGCGCTGGAAAAGACATAGTCAAATGGAATCATCGACCCAAGAGTTGGATGAACACCATAAATGGTAGGTCATGACATGAGCTTGGAGGTCTTCTCCAGATTTTCCTTCGAATTTTGGACAATCACCACGAATTTCGGTAGGAACCGGAGGCCAATACGGTGAATGAATTATTGGGTCGTTTGTAAGCCTCGACACATCTAGTAACTCCAATGTAGCTAAAAATGACAATTAAGGATTAAAAGGAATGAAAGGCATTTGATAAGGTCTAGATTGAGGATTCCAACCTTATTGTTACTAATTCCCCCCCCATAGTTGCGATTTTGAACATAGGGATTTTGATACTGCCCCCATTGGGAGGAATTTTGACCATACAAACGTTGAATATGTCCCCACTGAGATGGGTTCTAACCAGGAAAGGTTTGATATTGACCTGACACAGGCCATTAAGAACCATAAGGAGGATAGGTAGCTTGTGATTTGTATTGAGCATAGGGTTGTTGATGCAATGGTTGACCTTGGTGATGCAACAATTGACCTTACTGTTGCAATGGTTGTTGATAAAACCCTTGTTGCATGTAAGGTCCTTGTTGCTAATAGGTTCCTTGTGGATATTGATAGGTTCCTTGTTGATATTGATAGGTTCCTTGTTGTTGATATGAGCCTTGTTACAAAGGATTACCAACTCCTAAAGGATAAGTTCCAGAAGCAAACTGAAACTGACCAGATGACCCAAATGAGGGATTAGGACTAGACTGCATTTCGGATCCTGCCTGTTAATTGAGAGGTGGGTTTTGAGGTTATTGTGAACCGTATGGAGGGTACGAATGTTGGTAAGGTATTTGAGCTGAAAGAGGCTACTGATAAGGAATTTGACCAGATCCAGATGGAATGGAGGTTCCACTAGGATAAATAATACTACCAACAGTTTAAATTGCTCCTATAATGTGAGTTTGGGATTCGATACTCACATAAGTTCCACCATAGATAAGAGGTACATATGGAGGAGGTGGTTTCCCCCGAGTCAGTGGGATAGACAACATCGAAGATTTCCCATTCAATGGAGGAGGTGTAACCACTGTAGCGGTCGAAAAAGGAGATGAAGAACCTACAGGAACATTAACTGCCCTAATCGTAATTGTAGGTTGGGAAGAAACCAAAGGTTAAACAATAATTTTGGAAGCCACGTTTGAAACAAACGGGCTAGTGGTAGGCATAATGCTAGACGATCATATTAGATGGTGATAAAGCGAATATGTGCTTGGAGTACCCGAAACCAAATGACAAGAGAGGTATAATTCGAAGGAAGTAAGGGTTCACTACTTTTAGGGGGTGGAGTCCTCCCACTCCCCATATAAGGAGATGACACATATGGAAATCCTTCAGGTGGAAAGGGATATTTAGAACCATCACTAACTCCAGGAGTATGGGTGGTTGAGACTTCTGGAGGAGGATCTTAAGGAGACGTTGGCATAGATGGTATCTCACCTTCTGATGCCATGGGTGGACACAGTTGATGGGGAGGAACCCACAACGTACTAGGAGAACGTTCCAAAGGTAGATTAGGATTATCGAACAGACTATATGGGCGTTGGGGAGATATCACCAAAGGATCTGATTCATAAAACAGTTTCGGGGGAAACAACAAGAATCATTGAGGAACCTGAGGACGTTCTGACTCAGATTCCGATGATGAAGAAAATGACTCTCGAGGTGGAGGATGAGAAGCAAGGGGTTGAATACTCAGGACAAGTCCAAGTTCAAAACCTTGATCCTCAAGTGACTCTGGAATCTCAGGATGGACTCCTTGTGATAACCCTTCAATATCAGATTGTGAAGGGGATATGTGAGGTGAACTTGGAGGTTTTGCCACGATAACCTTTTCTCAGAATCAAAAGGAGAGGAGGTGATTCAGTTGAGCTTTAATTATAATTTACCATTAATAAGGCATAATGAGGCCAAGGAGAACTGCATGGGTAGGACATGTTATCGTGGGCAGTAAATTTTAGAACTTTAAAACAAAGAATAAATAAAAAAGGGTCATCTAGGCAAAAGGGTTTACCAAGTATCCGTGGACTGCTATATACACCTTGGCGAAACCAAGGATTTAATGTAAAATGACCAATATCCTTGAGTGTTGTGTTTGGTGTATCACATTTACAAGGTCGCTGACTCGATGACTTATGGCTAACGAATATCAACCTAGTGGGGTCTCCCAATATATATGTGACGGTACGGGGAGCACAAGTCCATGTCAGTGTTGTTTAATGTGTAACCATTCGATGAGAGCATTCCCATATACTTTCCATATGTGGAGTGCTTTCTATATACCCGAAAGTATTGGAGAACGATCCTATATACTTTTGTACGTGGAATGGAATATCACCCCAGGGATACAACGCTAGAAAATAATGACACTTGCTAGGTTTATAGACACCAAAACACGTCTCTAGCCTAGACCTCTAAATGTTTTCATTAAGTTCCAAATGATCCTTAGGTTAATTGAGTAAATTTTAATGTTTATCTTGAATTATGTTTAATTTTTGGCACTCAAAACGATGTCACCTGAACATCTAAGATGCAACTATATGAGAAAAGAAAAAAAATCCATTTCGATGAAAGCTAGACTAATCAAGGGAAAAAGTTTCAACCAATAATGCATCAAACAAAATGCCTTTTACTAACTTTCACTTTCATTTTCCAAATGCAATGCCAAAAAGTAAAAATGCTTTTCACTTTTACTAAGATGCACTTATATGAATGATGTTTTTCTTTTGATTTTAAATGACCTAATGCATCAACCAAAGAAAAATGAAATTCAATTCAAATGCACCTATATGAAAACATTTTTCACTTTTCCTTTTGAACAAATGATGATGCACTTCTTTCAGCTTGAGAATAAAACAATGTGATCTATGCTTGATTATAGACCAAAAATAACTTTTCAATGAAAATAACCTAATGCAACTTGAAAATCAAATTTTGAAAAACAGGCTAAAACAAATGCAAAATGATGTTTTTTAATGATTTCCACGTAAAAACAACACCCAATCAATCAGTAAAACTAGTATCCTAATGACACAAACAAGTAGCAAGCGATGACCAATTGACTAGAAACCCTAGAACTCGATCGGATTTTCACTCCTAATACTTCAAATCCAATGAGACAAATTTCACAAATTAATGAGACAACTAGACAAAACACTGACAAATCCAAGTACAAGGGATAGGGAAAGACCTTAGAGGTCAATACACACTAGACCAAACTGACAGAAACCCTAAAATTTCACACCATTTAGGGATCAGCACAACTTTTACAGTGAACCCTGTGCTGACAGGGTTTCAGTGTGACGGTTATTAAATAAAACAAACTTGCAGCGTGGTTGTTCTAGGAAAAAATGCGCTGGACAAGAAAGATTGGGAAAAATAAAAAAAATAATTTCAAAGGGAAACCCAGACTCAACAGCCTAAAGTAATGATTACTCAAAGTGCAGACCTATACAAAATCCAAATGACTGATAATTCAATGAATGGCCAAACTGGTCAAAATACCAAATCGAAGAAAGAGGTTGAAAAGGCTATAGGCTCCCCACCGGAGTCACGATTTTGTTGTGAAGACAATCCCTTTTGCAGACAGAAGTGTCCTCTCTAGTCCTATGAGAGGATATAGCAACAAATCGGACAAACTAATGCAGAATTTCCTAGTTTATGTTGAAAAATGCAAAGTGAGAGAGAGAAACCTACTTCACTCTGATGCTAAGTGCTCAACTTTTGATGATGATGATCTCGATCCCTTAGCTTCCAGGCTCGCTCCTTGCTATTCCTTGCGTCCGAAAACCTGCAAGAGAGATCAAAAGACAACAAAATATACAAGAGCATACATAGTATAATTCAAACATAAACTAAATGAGAGATCAAGGAGCATCATGCTAAATGAATAAAGATTTACACACTTATGGAAAGTAAACACCAGATGTATTTATTAATGAATAAAAAAGGAAAACATACAAAAATTGCCTTGATGTTGGAGACCTCCTTTGTACTGTATTTCCAAGTCCAAGCCAAGACCATTCAAGCACTCATTCTCCTTAGTTATATTGGCAACATTTGGGCATATTTCAGCATAGGAATATAGGCAAGCAATGACCAACCATTTCGGGATGGAAGGGACTTGATTTATAGGGAAGGGAGAGGGAGTTAGGGATCCACAAAAGAGGGAGGAAGGTCCACATCTCAGGGGAATGATCCCTAAAGGTAGGATCAAGGACTCAAAATGGGAGAACTCGACCATATCTCTATCCAATAACAACCAACACATTGTTCTCGAAGATTCTAGCATGCGAAGCTTCTCCTCCACTTTAGGAAAGACTTCCATAAGAGGTTAAGCACAGATTTTCATATCAAGAGTCGTGCTCGCAACGCTAGGTCAACATGATGGAACAAGCTATCATCATGGGCCAACAGTGGTGCAAAGTGCGTTGATATGGAAAACTAGGGTTTCAGAAAAATTTCTCCAGAATTCTCTCAAGGAATCTCTTCTTCTATTCTTCAGGGATGTTTCTATATGTATTTCATGGTTAGTACACTTTGACAATTTTCATCATTTTGACACTTCAGGATATGGGATGGGAAGTGTGACAAAATATTATGTAACAGGGGTTGATATATTTCTGGTCTCGAAAGCCATCTATTTTACTTCCTGGGAAATTGAAAGTTGTATTCTACCCCAAACAGGCTCAGATCACTCGCCAATAACCCTAAGGTTGAATATCACCTCTGCCCCAAAAATTGTCCCTTCCGATTTGAAGCCTTTTGGCTAGAGAATCCTGACTTCCTTAGTTATATGAAAAATTGGTTGGAGGGTTCTCCACCTCCTACCCACATAAGAATGTATCAATTCCAGCAAAAATTAAGGCACATAAAAAACAAGACAAAAAATCTGGAACAAAGAAGTCTTTGGTAACATTTTCAAGGATAAGAAGGAGCTAGAGCAAAGCATGGAAGAACTTCAACAATGAATCATCCATAATGGCATTACAGAACAAATGAAAGAGGAGGAAATGAGCCTTCACAAGAAATGGGAAGATAGAGCAAAGAAAAAGGAAAAAAATTGGTAGCAGAAGTCTTGAATCTGTTGGCTCCAATGTGGAAAACGAAATTCCTCCTTCTTCCATTTCTCCGTGGTTCAACACCAGAGGAACAACAAAATCCTTGGCCTAAAAGAAAGGTACGTGAAAAATGTTAACGCCCATGATGACATTTCGATTGAGCTAAATGATTTCTACAACAAACTCTTGGAGGAGCCTAGAGTGGACAGGTCCCAAGACACTAGGGAGATCACTAACAACATTCCCACCATCCTCAACCAGGACCACAAAAAAAATGCTCCTCAAGGAGGTTTCAGTGCAGGAAGTTGAGGCAGTTGTTGGGTGTGGTTTTTACACCTATTTCCTACACTTTATTTCCCCATTTTTTATCCTCTTTCCCTCCAAGCCAATGAAACTTCACATGTTAATCACCCTTTTTCTCATTTATACAACTTATTTCGTCGTCATTTTATTTTGCCATGTTTTGTTGAATATTACGATACAATATTCTTTTTTATGGCTAATTGGGGTAAACATTGGAGAAGTATTTTGGATCCTCTTCTCTTTTTCAGGTGTTGCTTGCAGAGACGAGGTTATGGAGTGAACAGGCTGCGCTGATCAGTTTCAAAGCAGGGTAAAGCAGATTGTTGTTACACCCTGTATGATGTTACAGATTGCTATTACACATTGTATGTTGTTGAAGGTGTTGTTGTTACACCAAGGATGTTGTTACCCAATGATTTTTGTTACATCCTGAACCGCCATTGAACCACAGGACGTTGTTGCACTGTATCTGGCAAAGTCGTGGGTACTATTCCACACAAAAACTGTCGAGAGTGATGAATTGTTTATTTAGAAGTAACAAATCCAAACGGTTGTGATCTTAACCAATGTATCTGAGAAGCATTCGTATTTAGAAAAATCTTATAACTACTTATATTTTTATGAACAATATGAGAATCGTGAGATTTTCATGACTGATCTATTCCTGATTTTGGGTATGTAATAATTATAAAAGAAACTCAATTTCTCATGTACAGGGACAACATAGAGAAAGCACTGTTACTCTAATCTTGTAACTTTTAATTATCTTTAATATTGAAGGCACTATGTTGGTGTTGTTAATGTTCCTCATCTGATTCTTTAACTAATCTTGTGTTTATTCTTGCGCCCCTGCTAGGAAGGAAGGGCCCTCCTCTTTAGCAGGGACTGCAATGGTAGAAGTAGTTGTATATTATTGTTTCTTTTATTGATATATGGTTTCTTCTGTTGTTGTATAAATTGTAAAATACATCTGCTTCAATTCCAGATTATATTATGTTGTTACATTGGTTTGATTAAACAGAATTGTAGTGACTAGCTGGTGTAGTCATTAGTTTACTACGTGGTGTGCCCTTTGTCTGGTAATTGTGAAGTGTGATTTCATCTTTGTGGAGTGCTTTAATTTCTGCATGAATGATTTGATTTCTGTAATTGATTTAGCGACATTCTTTACTGTCTCTTTCTATTTTTCATTCTTGGTTGTAGTGTATCGGCATAGACAATGCGAACTCCATTGAAACAACAAGACCTACCATGGGTTGATAATTAATGGTTGCAGTCTTGGTCAATTAGGATTGATTAAAACAACACTACATTTTGACGTCGTTGTCGGGGATGGCAGTTGAAGTTAGAATCAACCAAGTTGGTTGCTTGATGATAGAGTGTTCCTAGTCCACAATCGTTGGGCGGTAAGATGAGAGGTAAGAACATGCACATCGCTCTAACATATTTGGGTGGGATCATCGTTGTCATCACTAGGGCACTTAGGTTGTGGCATTTTGGTGTTTTTTCTTTAGTGTGTCTTCAGCTCTTCAGTTGTTGGGCAGTAAGATGAGAGGTAAGAACCTGCGCATCGCTCTAACATACCTGGGTGGGCTCACCACTATCGAAGACTAAGACACTTAGGGTGTGAATCAATACACATAGGGTCCATGTGTGCAACTGTAGGAATTATAGAAATACCAAAATTACCCCCCACTCTAATTAGTCACAGGAAAAATGGGTCGTAAAAAGGAAAGGAAGAGTGTAGATTTGGGAAGGAAAACATTTATCCAAGAACTGATCTCCAAGGCAGAAAAAGAACAATCAAGTTCTCAAAGGGACGCAAGGAAAACAGGGCCACAAAAAGATGTTACTCCCATAACAAGGACAGAAACCTCTAATTCCTCTATCTCGGGGCCATACCATTCTAAAGCTAGCAAACATACTCCCAAGATTAAGCATCCAATTCAGGAACAACAGGGGGAAGCTAGTAGCCAAAACTTTAGGACCAAGGGACAAGGGGAAACTGAAGGGGGACATCAAAAACCTGAGACAGGAGAGAACCTATTGGTTTATCAATATCCAGATTCAGGTAGTGCAGTGAAACAACCAGCCTTGAAGTTGTCTGAGCCATCAAATCCACCTGCAAGACAATCACAAGAACAGTTTGAAGAACGTATGTTACAACAAGGATTAGAAGGGTTAGCAATGGGGGACAACAATGACAACAACACTAAAACAGATGCTACTGTCACCACCTTTGAGTTCCCAATTGGGGATATCAAAGGTGAGGCTCCCATGAAAAATATTCCTTTATCATCCTTACCATCCTTTCAAGGGATGAATATGGAAGACCCGGACACCTTCTTATTTGAATTTGATGTCTTATGTAGGAGTTATGACTATGTCTCAGATGCTTAGAAACTGAAATTATTTCCTGCTACTTTAAAAGGAGCAGCCTTGAGATGGTTCATGGGGTTAGGCTCTGCTTCTATTTGGCCATGGAGCGATATGAAGGATGCATTCATATCAAAGTACCAAGACTATTGTAGAACAAGGGACTTAAGAGAGGAAGTATTCATAATTACACAAAAGGAGGATGAGAGCTTGCAGGACTATGTAGAGCGGTTCCACTATAATTTGCAGAGGTCTAAACACAGTGATTTATATCATGAGATCTTGAAGTCCATATTTATAAGAGGAATGAGGGACAACTGCCTTAATACCCTAAATCTACTAGGAAAAGGGGATATATCTCAAGAACCATTCACCGAAATTGTAAAGCTCTGTCTAAGATGCTCTAACGGATTGTTTAAGGGAAGAAGCATAATATGAGATGCCTTTGCCCGAATACAAAAATTTGCAGGTGGAGGAGTAACCAAATTAGAGATCAAGAATTTATTCTAAAATTTCAAGACTGACATCCTCGATACTATATCTACCCAGATAACGATAGCATAGATCAAGAAAACACAAGCAGAAGCTGATACACCTTTGGCTGTGTTCTGCCCGAATTGTCGAAAGAAACATCCCTTGAGGGAGTGTGAAATGAACAGCATCAACTTGTGCAATATTTGTGAGCTGGAACATTTTACAGGTCAATGTCCAGAGCTTCCTAGACTGAAAGCAGTACTTAGAGAATCAAGTGAAGAAGTGCAGTCCTCTTATTTCATCGCACCTAGGAGACCATGGCAGCCATGACCTCTAGGTATGTCCCAAGATTTTTCTTCTTTCAATTCATGGAATAATGCATATAATACTCAACAATAGCCATGGAAATATTCTGCTCCTTCTCTCACACAATTTCCTTCACCCTGGAACCAGTGGTTCCCCTCTCCCTCTATCTAATATCCTCCATTTCAACCATACCCTTGGAATCATAAATGGAGGGGGAATGCTCAGAATACAAATCCACCTGGATTACCACTGCAGTAGCAGCTACAATTGTCTTCTTTCCAAACCCCTGCTCCTACACCTCTTGTACGACCCCAACTACCTGTGAAACCTAACCCTAACCTGAATAATAAAGCAGCCCAGGGCATAGAGGCTCCGACTACCTTCCAGGCTTACCTTATTACCCCCGTGGGACTTTATGAAATTCAATTACGGTTGGTTAAGGTAACTAAACCAAATCACTCCCCTATCATTATCGAGGAGGAATGTGAACCTTCCAGAGGAGGTACAATAGATCTTGAGGCAATTGTTACACCTATAATAGTTGATACATAGCAAACTGTTACGTCTATAACAGCGAACCCGAGAAGAACTGTTACTTCTGTAATAACCAACTCAGGTAAGGCTGATACACCTATAGCATCTGACTCGACTGTTATAACTCAGAATCCTCCATATCCTCAGAGATTAACTGAGCCTAGAATGGCCTCACAGCCCGAATCTGATTTTCTTAGGGAGTTGCAAAATTTGCATGTACAAATTCCTTTGCTGCAAGCTCTTAAAGAAGTACCTATTTATGCTAAAACAGTACGAGATTTGTGCATTAAGAAACCTGGAAGGAAGCCTAAGGACCCTGCTACTATACATGTGATGGGGAAATTGTCTGAATTAATGTCTTCTCAACCTCTTCTAACAAATTATAATGATCCAAGAAACCCTATGGTTATTGTCTACATTAATGACCAACCCATAACTAACACATTGATCAATCTTGGGGTTGCCATTAATGTGATGACAAAGGACCTGTTTACCACCCTAGGGCTACATGGGGTTTAGACATACTCCTACTTACTTGAATTAGCAGACAAGTCCTGGGTTAAACCCGAGGGGGTGTTAGAAGACAGAGTAATCACAATATCTTCCTGAAGGCCCAAATCCAACCTAGGGGGACATCCTTTGATCCTAGGGAGACCTTGACTGGCCACTGTAGATGCATTTATAGGTTACAAATCTGGATCTATGGTGATCTCAAATGGCCAGGCTACAAAGAATCTTAATCTTTACCCCCCAAAACCAAATATGGATTTGTATAACCCCTAGTGGGATGAATTTGAGCCCAAATCAGATCTTTCCCTACCACTCCTCACTCTGGGGAAAGCCCAGTATTTCAAGGATGAGACAGAAGATGATATCATTAATGGATTTATTAGTAACTCACTTTATGTCGCTTCCATTGAAAATTCAAAGGAGGAAGAGGAGGTAGAAGATATAGATTTTGAACAAATGAGAACCACTCTGAATACTGACAGCAATCCAACTGAAATAGAACTAGGAAAGTTTATGAACATTAATCCCAACTCGATTGCTAAGCAAAACCAACTGTTGTTACAAAAATACAAAAAGGCATTTACATGGGACTATACAGATATGAAAGGGATTCATCCCAACATGTGCACTCGCCACATTTATCTGAAAGATGGCTGCAAACTAGTTAGACAACAACAGTTTCGCGAGAACCCTGCACTGAAGGAGGTAGTGAAGGAAGAATTACAAAAACTCCTGAGTGCTAACTTTATTTATCTGATATCTGACAGTCAGTGGGTGTCTCCGCTTGTCATTGTCCCTAAGAAGAATGGCAAGTGGAGAGTCTGTGTGGATTACAGAGAACTCAATAAAGCCACTCAAAAGGACCATTTTCCTTTACCATTTATAGATCAGGTCCTTGACACCCTTTCTGGATTTTTTTTTCATTTCTAGATGGGTTTAGTGGCTACAACCAGATACAGATTGCCCCAAAGGATCAGATAAAACAACCTTTACTTTCCCTTGGGGAACTTTCGCATACAGAGTACTCCCTTTTGGACTCTGCAATGCGGAAGCAACTTTTCAAAGGGCAATACTGGGAATTTTTTCTGATTTGTTGAATGACTGCCTTGAAATCTTCATGGACAATTTTACACCTTATGGTGATGCTTTTGAAACAGCATTAGCTAATTTAGAAAAAGTGTTGGAACGTTGTGTACAGACTAATGTTTCTTTGAGCACTGAAAAATGTCACATGATGATGATTGAAGGGATTGTGCTAGGACACTACATTTCTGTTGACAGGATCAAGGTAGATCCTGCTAAAATAGAGGCAAATCTCAAAATTCCAACCCCCAAGACTAAAAAAGAGGTACGTAGTTTCTTGGGACATGCAGGGTATTACAGAAGGTTTATAGAAAAATTTTCAAAAAGTACATCGCCATTATTTTCTTTGCTCATGAAAGATGTCGACTTTTTGTGGACAGGAAAGTGTGAGCAGGCCTTTTTTAAGCTAAAATGTTGTGTATCAAAAGCTCTAGTTTTATGTGGACCTAATTGGGAACTGTCATTTCACATAGCTACAGATGCATCTGATATTACTGTCGGTGTTGTTTTGGGCCAACTGGAGGACAGGAAGCTGTATGCTATTTACTACATAAGAAAGAATTTGTCTTCAGTTGAGCTCAATTACAAAGTGAACAAGAAGGAATTCTTAGCAGTAGTGCACACCATCAATAAATTTCAACATTATATCAACGGGTATCAATTATTTGTACACACTGACCACTCTGACATTCGTTTTGTAATGAATAATCCAATTACCAATGGTATAATTACACGCTGGTTATTGTTGTTACAGGAATTTGATATCACAATTGTCAATAAACATGGAGAAGATAATGTAGTAGTTGATTTCCTTTCTAGGTTAAAAATTGATGACAATTGCATTCTTACGGAGGATTCTTTCCTGGATGAATATCTCTTTGCTATTTCTACTTACTCGCCCTGGTATGCAGATATAACCAATTATCTTGGTGCAGGGAAGTTTCCACAATATTTGTCCTCCAAGGAGAAGAGAAAGATCATACAGTAGAGTGCTACCTATACCTGGATAGATGGGAATCTCTATCACACGGGACCAGATTTCCAGATTAGACGTTGTGTTAGGGAAGATGAGATCTTTGACATCCTTAAGGCTTGTCACGAGGAACCTTGTGGAGGGCACTTCGTAGACAATCAGACATGATACAAAGTCCTTTCTATAGGGTATTATTGGCCAAAAATATTTCAGGATGCAAAGAAGTTTTTGAAAGGATGTGATAGTTTCCAAAGAAGGGGCCAACCACTGCAATTAGATGAGATGTTGTTACAGCCTCAAATCGTCTTAGAACCTTTTGAGAAATGGGCCTTGGATTTTGTGGGACAAATTAATCCTTCATCGAGATAGAAATACTACATTTTGGTCTACATTGACTATCTCACAATATGGGTTGAGGCAAAAGCACTAACCAAAGCCATAGAGCAGGCTATTTTAGACTTCCTGTTTGAAGACATCTTTGTCTATTTTGGCATACCCAGAGAGATAGTCACAAATGGAGGGCCCCAGTTTACATTCCATATGATCCAAAAGTTGGTTGAAAAAAGTAAAATCCATCATAGACTCACAACACCTTATCATTCACAAGCGAATGGTCAAGTGGAAAGCACCAACAAAGTTATTGAGGGGATTTCTTACCAAGACCGTGGCTAGTCACCGAAGGAATTGGGACTATAAACTTCTAGAAGTGTTGTGGGCATACAAGACTACATGGAGGAATACTACGGGATTCTCACCATATGAACTTGTGTATGGTAAAAATCCCTTATTCCCTATTGATTTCGAAATAAAGACGTTGAGAACAACATTTCAAGTAAATTTGGATCTGACTACAGTACAAAAGCAGAGGTTGAACCAGCTCAATGAATTGGAGGAGAAACAACTAGCTACTATCCAGCAAACAAAGATTATCCAGCAGCAGAGAGCTAAGTGGCATGACAGGTTCATCAAGAAGAAGAAGTTCCAAAAAGGAGATTGGGCTCTCTTATATGACTCAAGATTCAAGGACTTCAAGGGTAAGCTCTGCACCAGATGGCTAGGTCCCTATGAGGTAGATGTAGTATTTGACAATGGGATTGTGAATTTGGTTACCATTGATAGTGCAAGGACACCATTACTTTCAAATGGGGATTGTCTTCAGTTATATCATAAACCTGCGTCAAGGGATTCATTTGTCAACATTGTCACGAATTCAGATCTTATCGTTATATGCTTTTATTCAGTAATTATGGCAATCTAATGTGATATCCCTTTTGACGGCTGAGGTCAGTTGTCACATTTAAGATAGGGGGGAATTACATGGTGACATGACCTTTGCATGACCTGTGAGTATTTAAAAACCGCAACCAAAGCATGATGATCTGGTAATCATTGTCATTTAATGATCGATCATGCCAAAAAAGGGAATTGTACCTCCGACTAGACCTCCCATAACCTAGCATTAATAAGGAAACATTACTGTGCAATATGAATCATGATCGAAAATCCTAATTTGAAATTCTTGCTTGCGTCACCCTACCATTTACCCCCTGCTGGAGCATTGCATCCCCATTCAGAGTGCTCAGAGAAGTGGAGAAGAACAGTTGCAGGGTTGAAACAACTGAGTATTGTGCCAACCACTTCGGAACTTCTCAATGGAGGAAAAATAAAGGAGAACATCATTGAATTTGTGTAGCGATGGGTGGAGCAACAATTTGACATGAACCAGGGTCAATAGAGGCTTTGGAAAACTGCCCCAAAGCATGTCAAATTTTTAAAGATGCAAGCTAGTTTGAGTTTTTCTAGAGGCTGGAAGGATCAAACGGGGAAATTGCTATGGAGTTCATGAAGAATTTAGAGAGGAATCAAACAGAGGTCAGGGGATTAAAGTTGGAGGTTACAAAAGGGGTAATTTCCCGAGTGACGACATTACCAATAGAAGGAAAAAGGTGGTTTAACAGGAAAGTTAATGACCCCTCCTTGAAGGAGTATTTTCTCCAAGGGGAGGAACAACTGGTGAAGAAAGGAAGGGGGATTGACAGGTTGTCACTTCCCTAGCCATGGGATGATGTCACCCTTTACCTCATCAAGTATATCACTTGAGGGAAGGGAAACAATTGTATTCAATTACCACTTTCCATTGCTAAACCACCTTCGGCATCGACAGCTGATAAATCTTCCCTACTTTTTGCTGGAAAATATCAAGCATATGGTCGCGACCGTAAAAACAGTTGCACATCCAGAGACATGCATCACAAACCATGGCCTCATTAAGATAATTGTGTTGGACACCCTAAGTCACCACGGCAGGAGCTAGAATTATGAGAAAGAAGGATAGAACTACCCGCAAGAAACAAACTAGGACATATGAGGAAGCTCTGATAGAAACCGAGGAGTAGCCCCAGCCTTCGAAAGTAAGGGTTGTAAAGAGGCCAGTTGACAAGACAATTGGTGATAGGTGGCCAAAAAAGAGAATAAGTGTTAGCAGGCACCCAGAGTCCCTATCCATGTCTAAGAAGAACAAGGAGGTAGCAGAGCAGAAGGATGAAGAGCAGGCTCAACTGGAGGAACCTTCCTCACCAAGTAAGAACGAACCTCAATCCTTGCTATTCAAAATTAAAAGTTTAGAAAAAGAGAATGAAAAGCTAAGTAGTTAGCAGAGGAGAAGGTAGAGGCAAGGGCCCCAAGGTTACACACTTTGGATGAGGTTGTAGATAGGTTCAAGAAGGGAAATGTTATGGGTGTTGTGTGCACGACCTGTGCTAAGAAGCTAGTGGCAGCGGGGTATAGAGTTTGTGCAGTGGACACCATCTCGAGGGAAACACAAACCGAATCCTGGGAAGCTAACGCACAAAAACCCATTGAAGACGTTGTTGTTACACAAGAACCAACAGCTGAGACAGAGCATTCCACAGAAAGTAATTTGGTAGCTGATACACAGGAACCCTTGGTTGACATTGTTGTTACACAAGAACCAGTAGTGGAAACAGAAGCCAACCAAGGGAAAGAAGAAGAAGCTGATATCCATGAACCTGTGGTTGACACTGTTGTTACACAAGAACCAATAGTGGAAACAAAAGCTTACCAAGGGAAAAATGATACACAAGAACTTGTGGATGACACTGCTGTTACACAAGAACCAGCAGTGGAAGTAGAAGCTGATCAGGGAGAAAAAGAAATTGTTACAAAAAAATCCACTAATGAAGTCACTGTTACACAAGAACCAACAGCCGAAATGAAGTAGTTTTACCCTCGGGAGGATGTTACACCTTCGATTGTTAGTGCATGTGGGAGAACATCGAGTCCTCATGAAGGATGGTGTTCTAAAAGAATGTTGTTGATACCAGAGTTACAGAAATGGAAGCAGCAGGCACTCTCTCTACAAGAGGGAATGATCTTGCTCAAGGCACACAAAAAGATGATGGATTCACTCAGGGAGAAATGGTTAAAGGAAGAGTGGGAGAGAGAATGGGAAGTGTGAAGACATAAGGAAGTTATGAAGAAAAAGGATGAATAGTTGTAGTTGTTACAGTGGCAAATTTTGGACCTGACAAATGATAAGACAAAGCTTCAAGAGCTTTCGTTGAACCTACTAGGATGCAACATTCCCCATCATATCTAGTGTTCCTCTGGGAACGTTATTATTTATTTCAGTTAAAAGCAGTATTTGAGAACAGGCCTTATTTGGGTTCTTCTACCTGTACTTTTCTTGAAATTTTTCGTACTTGTGATTTTGATGAGAAGAGCTTACTTTATGAGCTATTTTTGCATAACATAATGTGTGAGTATGTCAACACAAAGATGGTAAAAAGTATTTTCTCCTATATGGGAGATTTGCAGTTGTGGGTTTTCCTTTCGTTTATGAGAAACCAAATCGAATGGCATCTGTCCATGAAATCAGCCGAGACCAATGAAGAAAGGGTAGTATTATGGGTCAGAGCAGAACTAGGAATGGTTTATGAACTAAGACATGAGTTTAAGTTGTTCCTGAGTACCCTGGGGGTCAGGGAACAGTCAGCCACTTATAGAAAGAGGATTGTGAGGATTTGCCTCAATTTGCATGCACAAATGAAAAGTCGAGCATTAGCAGGGTGCCTTAAGTGCACCGAGGCCTGTAGTGCTAAGTTGTAAGAAGGAGATCCTTTTGAGTACAGAAATTTCATGGTTGTTGTTACACAAGTACCTGAATATGCTCGACTAGTATAGACATTGGGAGAATTTTGGATTGAACTTAGATTCAAATTTCCTTTGATTTGGTTACCAATAAAAGAATATCAATTGGACTACCACCTGTGCGACTATGAAGAAGAATCCTAATCGTGATAGTTGATGGCTACTCAAGGGTACAGGGCTCCGGGTGAAGACATTGTTGGTGCCTATAATTTTACAGACTTGCATCGGGGGTATAGTAGGAGGAGCTAAGATTATGCATGGGGACATGCAATTGCTTCAGTTGGAGGGAGATGTTGGGTGTGGTTTTTACACCTGTTTCCTACACTTTCTTTCCCCTGTTTTGATCCTCTTTCCCTCCAGGCTAATGAAACTTCACATGTTAATCACCATTTTTCTCATTTATACAACCTATTTCGTCTACATGTTATTTTTCCATGTTTTGTTGAATATTACGATACAATATTCCTTTTGTGGCTAAATAGGGTAAGCATTGGAGAAGTATTTTGGATCCTCTTCTCTTTTTTTAGGTGTTGCTTGCAGGGACGAGGTTATGGAATGAACATGCCACGTTGATTGGTTTCAGAGTAGGGTAGAGCAGATTGCTATTACACCTTGTATGTTGTTACAAATTTCTATTACACACTGTATGTTGTTACAGGTGTTTCTGTTACACCAAGGATGTTGTTACCCAGTGATTGTTGTTACATCCAAAACTGTCATTTGACCGTAGGACATTTTTGCACCGTAGTTGGCAAAGTCGTGGGTGCTATTCCACAAAACAATTGTCAGGAGTGATGAATTGTTTATTTAGAAGTAACAGATCCAAATGGTTGTGATCTTAACCAATGTATCTAAGAAGCATTTGTATTTAGAAAAAGGTTACAACTACTTATATTTTTATGATCTATTCCTGATTTTGGGTATGTCATAATTATAAAAGAAACTCAATTTCTCATGTACGGGGACGACATAGAGAAAGCATTGTTACTCTAATCTTGTAACTTTTAATTATTTTTAATATTGAAGGCACTACGATGATGTTGTTACTATTCCTCATTTGATTCTTTAACTAATCTCATGTTTATTATTGCGCCCTTGATAGGGAGGAAGGGCCCTCCTCTTTAGCAGGGACTGCAACAGTAGTAGTTGTATATTATTATTTCTTTTATTGATGTATGGTTTTCTGTTGTTGTCGAAATTGTAAAATACATCTACTTCAGTTCCACATTATATTATGTTGTTACACTGGTTTGATTAAACAGAATGGTAGTGACTAGCTTATGTATTCATTAGTTTACTGTGTGGCGCGCCCTTGCTCTGGTAATTGTGAAGTGTGATTTAATTTATGAGTCTTTTAATTTTTGCATGAATGATTTAATTTCTGCAATTGATTCAACGGCGTTCTTTACTATCTCTTTCTATATTTTCATTATTGGTTGTAGTGTATCGGCACATATAGTGGGAAATCCATTGAAACAACAAGACCTACCCTGGGTTGACAATTAATGGTTGCAGTCTTAGTCAATTAGGATTGATTAAAACAACACTACAACAGTAATGTCTATGCCCAATGGGAAGATTCTCAGGCTAGATGGCTTCCCCATTGATTTTTTCAAAACTTGTTGGCCTTTCACAAAACATGAAGTTCATGTTCTGGTGGAGGGCTCAAGGATAAAAAAAAATAGTCCTAAGGGCACTAAATTCCACCTTTCCAAAGGAAGAAGGATTTTATTTTTCGAATCACTTTCATTTGATTTCCCTATGTAATGTTATTTACAAAATCATCTCCAAGGTTTTGGCCAATAGAATCAATATTGTTCTCCCCCTCCTTATCTCATCCAACCAAGCGGGATATGTGGAGGGCAGACATATCCTAGACAACATTATCTTATCGCATGAAATGATTCACTTCCTCAAAACAATTATAAAATCAGGCATGATGGTTCAATTGGATATGTCAAAATCTTTCGGCAAACTCAGCCAAAACTATATGCATGAGGTCCTAGCTACCTTTGGATTCGACCAGGACTACATAAATTGGATCATGACTCTAGTCTCAGGAGCCTTTTTTTCCATCGAGGTCAATGGTTCTCCTTCCAAGCCTTTTTCCCTTCTGGAGGATTCGTAGAGGGAGACCTTCTATCCCCCTTCCTTTTTGTCACTATGGCCGAAGGCTTAAGTAGAACCCGCAAGACTGTCAGCATTAGTGACGTGCTCACTGGCCTCAAGCTCCATAACCCCGCCCCAACCTCAACCCATCAACAATTCTTTGGTGACACTCTCTTAATGGGTATCCTCATAGGAATGAAGCAACTGCCTTCAAGCGCATTCTCAATTATTTTTTGGAAGCCTCTGGTCCCTCCATCAACCTTGAAAAATCCAAAATCTTCGTCTTTAATACCCCCCTGGCCATTCAGAGAAACATCACCAAAATTATTGGCTTCCAAAGGTGCTCTCTCCCCTCAAAATACCTAGGAATCCCCCTTACCAATAAATCTTATAGGAAATCTAAGTGGTAAGACCTACTTAACAAGCTTCATAAAAAACTCTCCAACTAGACCTTTTGATCACTCAATCTAGTAGGTAGACTGTTCCTTGTAAAATATGTCCTACAAGGCATGCCCCTGTATCTTTTCTCGGCCCTGGTTTCTCCTAAGTCAATAACCAATGCTATCAGGAGAATTTAACGTAATTTATTATGGAGTGGTTCAAACACCAAGAAAAATGGGCCCTTGTAGCCTTGGAATAGGTTTGCAAGCTTAAGAATGCAGGTGGGATAGGTCTGAGAGACCCAGAAATTCTAGGGAAAGCCTAATCCAAACTTAAACATGAATGCAACAAATTATAGATATAATCATAAATAGAGATATGTAGCATAAAAAACACCTCATTTCATTAATTTTAAAATACTGAACTATGCTTACAAATAGAATGGAAATAAAATAGCTTAGATGGTAGCTTATCTATGAGAAAAGATGTGGTGGCTACATGCCTCTAAACTGTGTTACAATGAGGCTCAAATGCCTATTTATTATTGAGAAACAATGGAAAACCCTAAACATCCAGAAACGAAGCACTGGGAGATGAAGCACCAAAACTATGAGCCCCATTTAGATAAATTGGTACATAAATTTCCCGAGGTCGTAACTTTGGCATACGATCTCCATTTGGTTATCATAATACCAACAACCCCTCTTTACACATTTCTAGTCTCTCCGTTTTCCCTAAAAACGTCATTTAGGGGCTCAAAACGGCTCTGGAAGTTCAAGACTCCAAAACTGCCAAAAATAGTAAAATGTGCTACAATTAAGGAAACTAAAAAACTGAAAGAGAGAGTGTTGGGGGTCTGAATGGAATAGGAGGGTGGCCACCAATATACACCTATATCAGTCCTCCACCCTTAGCAAGCAATGATCTGCATTGAGTTCAGCGCCTCCATGAGATGGGGAAACTTCTGTTGAACTTGGTCCTTGGTGAGCCACTTGCCTTGGTGCAGGGGTTGGAAAAATTTGACAACCTGATACAAATGGATATTCTGTTGGCGAGTGTTCTCTATATGTGTATCCATGATACAATTAGTTGTGGCATGTTCCATACAATCTGGGTTTAGCTCTACTAGTGTGAGTTGTTCTGCAATGTTGGATGTGTCCAGCAATGGTAGAAAGTATGGTCAAAGGTCATCTACATTGAACACTGGGTGCAGACCAAGGAATGGTGGAATGTTGGGCTTAAATGTATTGTCCCCTACAACCTTGGTGATGGTGTATGGCCCATATCAGAGCAGGTGAAGCTTGCAATGGGGTCCAGCGAAGCGCTCCTTCTGCAAATGTAGCCAAACTTTGTCGCCCACCTGGAACTTGTGTGGAACCCTGAACATGGTGTTGCTTGTACTTAGAATTGGCTCTATCCAATATATCATGGACCTGCTAGTGGATGTGTTGAATGTTCTTAATGAAGTTGTTAGCCCTATCGACTTCGAACTGCATGTGAGTTGAATCTGCTTGAGTGGCTGCAAATGGTATGGCCACATCAATGGGACATAATGGCTGAAATACCAGCCCTACCTGAAAGGGGTTGTGGCTCATTGAGCTATGTAGAGCTTTGTTGTAGCTATGTTGGACATAGGGGAGACTTTCATCCCACGTGCATGGATGCTTCGAGTTGTACATGCGCAGAATGTGTACGATCATCCTATTGAAAACCTTTGTTTGGCCATCAGTTTGGGGATGGAAAGTCATGGACTTAGTAAGTTTTGTATCCAAAATTGACCATAGATTTGACAAAAATGAACTTAGGAATCTATTGTCTCGATCTGAGACAATGGACTGTAGGATCCCAAAGCGTATGCACACTCGCTCAAGGAATAGCTTGGCAGTGGCCTCTGCTATGATACTCTTCTTACAGGCGCCATGATGGCTATCCTGGATAATCTGTCAACCACGATAACGCAATCATTTTCGTTCTTGCTAGAAGGAAGGCCTGACATGTAATCCATGGAGATATATTCCCAAGGTTGACTAGGAGTGGTTAGAGGAGTATATAGGCTTTGTTTCTTGATGGTTGGTTTGGCAATGGCATAGGCGGTGCAGGATCTAATGTACTTCCCAACATCCTGACGAAGTTTCAGCCAATAAAAATACTCCTTCAATACCGCCACTATTTTCTCTACTCCGAAATGTCCGATGACCCAACTGTAGTGCGCCTCCTAAATCAAATTAGCACACTCACTTGAAAGAACACATATGTGTCCCAAGTGACATAATAGTGCATCCTGAAGGTGAAAATTTGGAACTTGCTTCCCTTTGATATGTGTTTTCGAATTCTGGATCACTCTGGTAAAGAAGCGGCCATCCCGAAGTCTCGTGACCATAGGAGTTGAGCATAGTGATCAGCGCCATTACTGGTGGTCGGCTAAGGCAATCAGCGACATTATTGGTGTTTCCCTTCTTATATATAATTTTCAAATGGAGCTGTTGCAGGTAGGTGGACCATTTCTAATGGCAATCGTTCTACAACTTCCCTTGTGTCTATATGAATTGCAAGGGTCGGTGGTCTGCGTGGATGACCATTTCCTTCCCCAGAATGTAATGCTTCCATTGACAGCAGGCCTGCACAATGGAATACATTTCTTTATCGTAAGTTGGATACTTTCAGACTGTGTCTGAAAGTGTCTCAATGTGGTAAGCCATCGGATGCCCCTGCTAAGTAAGAACCACACTAATAGCATAGTCGGAGGCGTTTGTCTCAATCTCAAATGGTCGTTGCAGGTCTAGTAGTGTGAGCACTGGTGTAGAGCATAGGCGATGCTTCAACTCGGAAAACACATGTTGTTGTGTTTCGGAACAAAAAAACTTTGCTTTCGCTCCGCCCTTGGTGACTTGAATTGAAGGTCAACCGATATGAGAGAAACCCAACACAAACCTACAGTTGAAATTGGCAAGACCTAAAAAGTTGTGGAGTTCTGTTAGAGTGGTTGGGGATGGCCAATCTCGAATGAATTGTATCTTGGTTGGGTCCACATGCATACCCTGCTCACCAATGATGTACCCCAGATATTGAACATGGGTCAAGCCAAAAGTGCATTTCTCCAAGTTAGCACACAGTTTGTGTTGTCGTAGGATTTGAAGGACCTATCGAGTATGGTGGAGGTGATATTCCTAACTCTAAGTGAAGATCAAGATGTCATTTAAATACACCACCATAAATGCATTGGCGAAGGGTCACAAGATATCGTCCATCAATCTCATGAAGGTTCCAAGGGCATTCGTCAATCCGAACCACATGTCCAACCATTCAAAAAGTGCCTCCTTGGATTTGAAGGCAGTCTTCCACACATCAGAGGGTTAAATACGCAACTAGTGATAACCTGACTTCAATTCAATCTTGTTAAAATATTTGGCCTCCTTGAGCTGGTCCAAAAGGTCATCAATCTACAGGATTGGGTACCTATTCTATACAGTGGTTTTGTTCAGCGTCCAATATTCAATACAAAGTCTCCAGGTCCCATCCTTCTTTTGTACCAATACAATCGGGTTCCCACTGGATGATGAGCTTAGCCTGATGTGCCCTTCCTACAATAGTTCCTGAATCTACCTCCTCATTTCACCATTCTCCAAAACTGAGCATCGATAGATCAGTCTGTTGGGCAATGACACGCCTAGGGTCAGATCGATGGAGTGCTTGACCTGACAGTGCAGAGGTACCCCTACAGGTGAGGCGAAATTGTCCTTGTACTCCTCCACAACCTTGCTTATCTGTTGCTGCTGTGTAAAGTGGCCTTGCCTGGAAGTTGTGGCCACAACCTTCTTCTTGCCCTGAGGGCGAATCATAAGGAAAACAAATTTCCTATTCTCAGAAATGATCTTACTTCATTGATTTGCAGTGATCAAAGAGATGGTAGTAGGCGGGGCTACCTCTAGTATTCTGTACAGCTTATTGGCCAAAGTAATAATCACAGAATGAGGTCTAGACTCATATAAAAGATGTCGATCCACAAGTATGGTTATCCTAATAATACATCACAAACTTACGGAGGAGCAACATCACACAGTACCTCATCCGTGAAGGGCTTGATCCTATAGGGAAGGCGACAATGCTCGCTGACGCAAAGATCTCGTCCTTGGTGAAGCCACCCAATGGTGTACGTTTGCAGATGTGTTGTAGTCTTTAGGCCCATTTGCTTAATGACCTCTACTAAAATGAGGTTCTTTTGGCTCCTGTAGTCGACAATGAACTACAGTGGAGAACCCTCCACCCACATCTGTGAGTGGAAGAGGAATTCCCCCTCCTCTTGATCTTCAGGCTCAATCTTTTGGATCTTGGTGGTGACCACGGTGGCACTAGGCTCCTCATCAATGATTTGCTTCCCTTTTTCATTCCCCTTATCCATTTCTGAGTCAGAGTCAGAACATGTGTTTGATTCAGAGGCCTTCATCTCGGCCACCAGTGATTGCTTGGCCCAACTCTCATTTGTATTATGAGTGGAGCTCTTATGGAAATCACACCATTTTCCCATGTCCTTCTTTATCTTTGTAGTGTTGTTCTTCACTTGCAGCTTCAGCGAGTTGTCCTAGGTAGCCCTGCCTTGGCTCTATCCTTTGCTCTGTGGTTTGGGGGTGCCTTTTCCTTGTTTTGGATTCGCAGATCCAAAGTCCCGCTTCTGCTGTTTAAACTTTTGTTCAATCTTGAAAGCGTATCGATAAGCTGTGCCGAGTGATGAAATGTCCAGGAACTCCATCTTGTCTTGGACGTACTTGTGTAGATAGCCACGGTACTTAACTACCAAATTCCGCTCATAATCTTAGCTACCCACCTATATGCGAAGGGTATGGAAAACATTTGTTAACTTCTTCACATCTTGGTCCCTTCCATGCCATAGTGTGGTCCACTTTACGCATTTATCTTCATAGCTCCTCATAGGTTAATTTTGTTCCTTTATGGCATCTCAGAAAGAATCCCAAGTGGGTGTGGTTGAAAATAGCGAGGGTTCACTCTAGTCCTTTTGTTCACAGTAGGTTTCCCACCAATCCTTGACGTGTGGGGCAACTTTGAGAAGTGCAAATGTAATATTTTCCCGACTACAAAAGTCATGAACTGAAAAATATCCTTCCAATAGATTTAACCATTTATCTATGGTGTCTGCATCTATCTGACCCTCAATATGGAAATATCAAAGTTAACTTGTACCTTAAAAGGAGTGGCACCTCCAGAGTGGTTGTTGGTTGAATATGCGTCGCCTGTGGGTAGCCGTCGAAGGATCTGGGAAAAGTTATCCTCATCGCGTTCCTCTGTCTCTCGAGGGCTTACTCTAGCAACATTTTGAAAGGATCTCCTACCCCCTTGTCTTTCTTTTCTTCCGCCATGGGAGGTCGTGTTATGAAACCAGCTCACAAAAAGATAAAAAAATATAGATTGACAAATTAGAAATCAGCCTCTTCAAGGGGGAAATCTCCTTTACATTACACAAATGAACAATTCTTGGATGATACAAATGACAAAATGTCATTTCTATACATTGGAGTCTAAGGGGTCACAATATAACCAAAGCTGACATAACAATAGTAATATAAGGGCACAAAAATAACAATAGTGGGCTTCTATGGGGCACTATAATAACAATATGGGCACGGCAGGGGCACAACAATAACAATATGGGCACGGTAGGGGCATAACAATAATAATAAGGGCTACAATGACAATAGTAATGGGGGAATCACTAGTATTATAGGGACCTAACATGACCCTCTCATTCAAAAAAGTGTTTTCCTCAACGCTTGAGTAGTTATGGATGCTTCTGTATAAAATTCTCATCCTCCCATGTGGAATCTTCAGCGGTTAAGTTCTTCCACTTGATGAGATACTCTAAAATTGATCAATTTCATAGTTGTTGAGTTCTTGTTTCTGTGATTGCTTCAGGTTCCAATATGATTTTCCCTTCCTCCTCAAGTTCTGGAAATATTGTTTGAACTGGGAGCTTGTCACTTATAACCTTCTTTAAGCATGAAACATGGAAAACTGGGTGCACTCGAGAAGCTGCGGGAAGCTCCAGTTTGTATGCTATAGTACCTATCTTTTTCAACACCTTGTATGGACCATAATACTTTGGTGATAATTTATTATCCTTCTTATCTTACTTGAGTGACATTTGTTTATATGGTTGTAGTCGTAGGAATACCCAATCACCTACATCAAAACTCCTTTCTCTGCGATGTTGATCTACCTGTTGTTTCATTCTATTCTGCGCCAAGGTGAGGTTATCCTTTAAGATTTGGAGAACTTGTTGTTGATGCTCGATGTGATCCTCCACTGCTTTAACCTTAGTATTTTCTCTTAAATATGATGTGATGGATGGTGGATGATATCCATAAAGTGCCATAAATGGGGTCATTTTTGCTATAGTATGGAAGGAAGTGTTATACCACCATTCAACTAGAGGCAACCATTTGACCCATTATGTTTCTTTATTAGACACACAACAACGAAGATATCCTTCCAAACATTTGTTTACTATATATGTTTACCCATCAGATTGAGGATGATAAGATGAGCTATGAGCTAACTGAGTACCAAGACAAGAAAATAATTATGTCCAAAAATTTCCAGGGAAAATGGGATCTATGTCGCTTACAATAATCTATGGGCTTCCATGTAGCTTTTGAATTGTTTCCATAAATGGAGTAGAAACTGTACTCCCTTTAAATGGATGAGATAATGCACAAAAGTGTGCATACTTGGTAAGTTTGTCAATTACCACATGAAATGAAAGGAAGAAGACATTGTATGCTTCACATATAGTGCTGATACCTCTTAATTTTGTATGAACCCTGGGTTGATAATTAAAGATGGTAGCCTTGGGAATTGCAGCATTGTTGTTGCAATACCGAGGCTCGTCACTTTTTGGCGTCATTGCCGGGGAGGTATCAAAGTATGCATTGTTTTCTTTCCTAGTTGATTCATTTATTTTTAATTTTTGTATTAACAAAAAAATATTTTTATTAGGCATCTTTCATTTCAAAAATAGAAAATTTCATTGCATTCGTATTTTCATTCAATCATAACAAACAAACAAAAAAATCTCCAACACCAAACCCCCCATTTGATCATGTGGTGCAATAAGAGCCACATCACCATTCATTTTTGCAGGTAGAAAGAGGTGACAGAGAAGGTAGAAGAAATGGATGGAGATGATGAAAATAAAGAAGATCTTCTCAAATTTCCCATTCAAGATACTGATGGTAGTGTGCACATGAAGAACATCCCTACATATTTTCTTCCAAAATCTCATGGTCTAAGGTTAGAGGATCCGGAAACCTTTCTCTTTGAATTTGAAATCCCTTATAGATCTTATGGTTACTTACTAAACACTCAAAAATTGAGATTGTTTTCGGTAACATTGAAGGATAGAGCTCTTAAATGGTTCATGAGTTTAGGGACTAATTCAATAAGATAATGGAATGATATGCAAAAGATATTTCTAGAAAAATAATAAGATCATGATCTTAAAGAAGGAATCTTTAGAATGAATCAAAAATAAGATGAGAGCCTTGAGGATCTAATAGATAGGTTCGTGTATAATGTTAAGAGGGGAAAATTACATCATTTAGGATCAGACTAACTAAAAACCCTCTTACTTAGAGTAATTAGGAATGAGTGGATTGATCTCCTTGATCTCATGAGTAGAGGTGATGTATACCAATTATCGTTTAAAAAAATTTGTGAAACATGCAAACACATATCAAGAGGAAGGGTAAGAATAAGTCAATCAGCATCAAGATCAGTATGTCAAGCTAAACTTGGAAATTTTCTTGATAACTTTAAAACAGAAATTCTTAGCAATCTAAGTGAACAAGTAAAAATGTTAAGAATACAAAATGAGCAAAAATAAGATGATGATATTTGTGTTTTCCATGCAGAATCACATGATTTTAAATATTGCCCCTCATTACAAAGGTTGAAGGAATTTTACCAAGAGGACAATGGAGTAAGTCAATTGCCAAAGCAACTATGTTATGTAGCTCCAAGAGGACCATGGCAGCGTATTCAACCTGATATGATGCAAGAATCTAATTCACAATTTTAAGCTTATGCACATACATCTCAAAGTAATTGGAACACGCCCTTTCCTTGGCAACCTTGGTCATCTCAACCCCAAAACCAGTCTTGGCAACAAGATTGGCAAGGAACTTATTGGGAGCCATCCACAATATCCTCAATATTTTCCTCAATATCCTCCATACCCAACTCCATGTTATCCTCACCATCCACCTCCACCACAACCACAACCCCAACCACATTTATCTCAAATATCCACTTCCACTCAACTACTTGTACCACCATGTCTGAACCCATACAATGAAGTAGCTAAACACACTTACAATGCTGAGGTAAAACACTTCCAAACATATCCTTTTGATCTAAATGGTATTCATCTTAGGTTAGAAAGAGTATCACAAAAAAAGATATTACCTTGATATCATTGAAGAACAACATACAGTAAAAGAAGATTCAAATGAGAAGACCAAAGAATCATGGGTTGCACTTGACAAAGAGAAAACATCAGAATCAGAGATTGGAAAAGTTCCCTCATGTTTACCATCAGATTCTCTATGTGTTCAAGAGAATAATCAGTAAAAAGAAGAAGATCTAAATTTCATGGAGGAAGAAAACATCCAAGATGATCCAAATCAGCAAGTGTACCAAGAGCATCATAACTATATTGAAATATGGTTCTAGAAAAGTGTCAAGTTGCAGCAACCCACTCTTCTTCAATAATTCCTGATCTCATCTCAATCAAATAAGTTAGTCTCTCATATTCAAGTACCTGAAAAAAGCATATATTTCAAGCCTACACGTCAGTTTTTCTGTCATCTCGATGTGCACTTGGCTTCATTGGAAGTACTCCTACACTT
Organism: Pinus tabuliformis; assembly: GCA_031772625.1. Taxonomy (NCBI): domain Eukaryota; kingdom Viridiplantae; phylum Streptophyta; class Pinopsida; order Pinales; family Pinaceae; genus Pinus; species Pinus tabuliformis. The sequence goes on along the minus strand of CM062805.1, from coordinate 1,235,553,295 downwards.
GAAAATGATTTTGTTTTCTTCAAGTAGAGTGGGATAGGAAAAGAAATAAAAAATTAAAAATAAGAGAAAAAATAAAATCTCATGTGAAAACCTCCTTTGAGGCGCCTGAGATTGGCTCATTGATTGAAAACCTCCATGAGGTCGTCAGTGGGTTGGGAAAAAAGGAAAAAAAGAGAAAAAGAAAAGATCCTAGGTGAAAACCTCCTTTGACGTGGTTATGCAAACCTACTAGTTGAAAACCTCATTGAGGTGGCTAGTAGGCCTAACAAATAAACAAACAAAAACTCTTCTCCATGTATTTCTCTGATAAATACACGTGCTCTGCAACATCGACACGCAACAAAAACAAGTTGGCACAAAAAAAAAATGAAAAATTGGTCAAAATTCTAATCAAAGGAAGTCAAACTTGGACTTTCTCCTCCTTTGCTCTGATGCTTTAGAAGGACCAAGGTCATGCCAATCCATCACCCTCATCTATTTCCACCATCCACTCATCATTCCCAAGCTTTTCCCATTCATTTTCCTTGTTGTTCTAAAATACTACAGGAACACTCTATTTTACTACAGGAACATAAATACATAAAGCAAAAAATTATTTTTGTCATATCTTGAAAATCATGCATCCATTTTCCAAGTTGTTTCGGGTGGAGATTCATATGGATGATGATAACAAGCTCAAGTGATTTCAACAAATTCCATTACACAATTTTCAAGAAATTGTCCTCCATCACCTACAAACATTTTTTTATTTTCTCAATATTCGTATATCCATTTACAAAGTTGTTTCATTAGGAAATGCATATGGATGATGGTAACATGCCCAAGCAACTTCAGTAAATTCCAGTGCATGGTTTCCAAGAAATCAGCGTCCATCAACTTCTATCATTTTTATTTTTTCTCGATATTAATGCATCCATTGGCCAATTTTTTTTTTATGGGGCTTGCATAAGGATGATAGCAACATGCTCATAACATTTTAGGTCAATCCATTCTACCATTTGGGAGATATGGACAAAACAAGGCTACTACAGAGTTTCCTGTAGTACTACAGGAGTCCTAGTTTACTATAAGAAATAGGTTGAAAGCTATAGGAAGGTACAGAAGGTGAAATAAAGTGTGGAAAAGGTGTCTAATGGTGGAATAAGGTATAGGGAAGGTGAACATCACCCATGGCCAAGCCCCGCACTCCAAGAAGGTCAAATTTGACTAATATAGATTGCACATGGTAACTGGAAGATAGAGATTTAGAATCACCAAGCTATGAAGACATGTGCAGAAGCAAACAAAGGAAATTATCACATCCAGAGGACCATGGATCGATCATGAACTCAGCAGCATGCATACCTCTCCAATAACCATTGGGTAGGTACATGTATGCAATATTCTTGACCTCTTCTCTTGAGTATATTATAGTTATAAATTTGTTGTCGATGCACGAGAGATGAGGTTTTATAAGCGCTAAGGATGGGTAAGCAATCTTGGCCACCTTCAACTAGTCAATTACAGCTCACTCCTTCACTCATGTAATGTGGAAAATCCAAATTAGGAAGGGTGAGGATTTCGAGGAATTAGGAAAACAGTTAAAAGAAGAATTTTTTGCAAAGGCCAAGTCACCACAGCACTCGAAACCCTCCATCCACTTAATATCCACTATCTATCCATCATTCATCCATCCCATTTCATAAGAAAAAATTAATATTTTTCAAGAACAAACCCTACACTCTGTCTCACCCTAAAAAATTCTTGAAAAAAACACATAGAGAATATCCTCTCCATTTTCACAAACCTACATTACTCCCTCTGAGTCCTAAAATCATCCTCCAAACTCTCTACATCATTTCTCATCACTCCCATATAGTTAGAATACCCTAAAATAGAAGCAATGACTACTACAGGAAGGCAGAATGCTGCTACAAGAAGTAAGAAAGGAACAAATTGTGCTAAAACCCAAAATGGCAGTGCCTAAGAGAGACCTAATAAAACCAAATAACTTCAAGGCCATTAGGAAATAATCTAGGCCAAAAAAGAGAAGAAGAAGGAAAAAAAAGGCGAGAAGGCATTCGCCATCAAAATAGAACTCAAATTGCAGTAATTAAAAGAGGATTTCCAAGAGGTCTCTAATCTCTTTCTAGCTTTTTTCCAAGGCCTAAAAGATGTTATAGAAACGGAAGAAAGGCATGGAAGTCAAGTTGAGAGCCTATCCTTGGCTTAGACTATCATTTCTTCTCAAAACAGGTTTAAACTAGGTTTCCTGTAGTACTACAGGAACTGCTACAGGGTTTCATGTAATACTACAAGAATCACTACCAGGCTTCTTATAGTTAGTAAAGGAATTACTACAGGATGTCCTAGTTCTCATCTAAAGGAATTTTGAAGGTTTCAGAGGCATCCAAATGGTGGAAAAAGGTAGCAGAAGGTTGGAAAATGATGTGGAAGACCTTGCCAAACTGAAAAATATTCAAGAACCCATCTTGAATAAGGGGAAGAAGGAATGCTAATGGTCTCAAGAAACACTGTGATTTTTTCTATGCACAAACAATTTTGGAAAAACGAGTGAAAATGGAATGAATATTTCAAGGGAGAGGATTTGAATGAAATGGATCTACAATCCAACAGAGTTCACTTGCAAAGAGGAAAGTTATGTTTTTTTTGCTTGAAAGATTGTTAAATAATCATGAAAAGAACAACCACATTTTTGTGCTTGTCCTTGCAAAAATTACACCCAAGATTCTTAAGAGAAAGAACTGAGGAATGCATAAGAGAGAGGCCACCGGGCCATGAATGAGGTACAATGAGGTCACTGAGTTGCTCAGAGGATGTGCAACACTTTCAACAGGGGGGTATGATGGGCCTCTAAATTAGACATAAATTAAGGCCCACGCCTCTAAATTATACATAAATTAAGACCCATTTGGCCATATTTTGACACATTAAACCTCTCTTTTTGCATTAGACAATATATTTTTAACTTTAATATGCTCATTAGGAAGGCTTATGGATAATTGTATGTTTGTGTCTAATATTATTTATTTTTGTGGAATATTATGAGAATATTGGGCAGATTATGGAGATTTGGAGGAGGATATAATCTAGGGACTTGCTCCCTACTACAGGAGGATCAATATTAAATAATAAATCAACAAGATATTCTGGAATTATGGCACATATTGTGGAGCTCCAATAATTGAGAAAATCTAGGAATGTGTTCCCTGCCATTTAATGTAGATTCCTAGTATTGGGAACCAGATCCACTAATCAAGGGATTTTGGTGGGGAAAGCTTCCTCCTTTCATGGGGAGTGATTCATAATCATTTTGTATAAGTACCAAGTCAAATTTTCCTTTAGGGATGGATTTTTATTAGTCTTCTTGTGGAGAGAACTCGTATTTTTGTAGTTCCACTTTCATTTTCTGTAGGGATGTAATTGTATTATTGGACATAATGAAGATTGGTGTCATATTCAGCTTCTAAATCTTGGTCTCCTTCATAGGACTCTAAGTTTCCTTGGGCTTGGCCATCCCAGGAGCCTAAGAGCCCTTTTGTATCATTTACTTTTCTTCTTTTCACTTCTTATTCACATGCATCTCTTCTTCTAGTCTTTTTTTCTATTTCTGCATTTAGTATTAATGATTTCTTGTTGTAGGATTGGGTTAAATGGTTTGATTAAGTTATTTTGTAGGATCACAAGCATCATTTCATCATTGGAATAGCTTTGGAAGGTCATATTAATCATTGAGTTTCTTGGATTAGTTTGTTTATTCCCAAATATAGATTTCTGGAAGCCCTTTGTGGCAAATAATAGTAAATTTATTCTATTTTTTAGAGCATGCTAAAGAGCTTCAATCGAGTTGATTACACTTGAATTAGACCCAAAAAACATTCTAGTTAATAAAAAAAATTACCCCATTGCATTTTCACTTCATTAGGTTAGGCATTTGATATATTTACTAGCTCACTAGTTCTCGAATTTCTAGATTTTAGACTAGTAATTTTCTAACATGGATTAACAGAGGTCTTTTTTACTGATTCCACTTGGAATGGAGACCTAAGACATCCTAGTCAATAAAAAAAATTGTCCCATCCAATTTGGATTTGATTTGGTTGGTCATTCGGTGAATTATAATTCCCTATAGCAAATCTATTGTTTCTTGTAGTAAACTACAGGAAACCCTGTAGCAGCCTTCCAACATGTATATACTTGCCCAGATTCACTTAAGAAGCTTGGTTATTGTCCCTTAGGGTTGATTCAATACCCCTAGGCTCTAAATCAATTATTAGGAAGACTAAAGGCTACATAAGACTTGCCTCATTACCCATGCAAAACAATTTAGCGATTTGGGTTAATGGACAACTTTATGATTTGGCTAATACAATGATGATTTTCTTGATTTCCAAATCCAATAAACTATGTTAATGGATCTAAACTATTTTAAATGTAATGGTTGACATTTATCTTTACTTTATGCAATTAGAATAGGTTTATTTCCTTGTATTTCCCTTCTTGCAATAGGTTAAGGTTTCCATTTCGAGCATTTCATTTATTTCAATTAGTTTAGGATCTGATTTTATTACATGCCCTCCATGATCTGATTTAGAATATTAGTTTGCATTACTAAGATCCTCCTCGGATCATAAAGAAAATGCTTTAATTATGCTTAAGGATTCATCAATTTTTGCAAGTAAAATGAAGAGTTTTTATGTTAATTTTATGAGAAATTTAACATAAACCAGAAACTGAACAACAGCATAAACATATATAGAACATCATCAAAAACACATTACAACAAGCACATGATGAAAGGGTTCACCCCTCTTGGGCTACATCTCCTTGGTCCAACTTCCAATGGCTTAGGCCTCTCTATTATGCTCAAAAGTGTAAAAATATGTGTTTACAATGCTCAAATACTTCTGAAACATGCTCCCATTAGTTCAGAATGTCCAAAAATGGCTATCTAGCCTCTTTTTGCATCCAATTTGGTGGAAAACTGAAGAAGTTATGTCCTCTCCTTGTTTTCCCACTATTCGTTCCACAAATTTCTCCACATCCGACAGGAACCCACAATTTGGCTCCAAAAATCCACTAACCGAGTGAGAATTTTGCTGCGCGGAGGGCCATAATCCGTCAACACCCACTGCCCATCACAAATCGCAATCGGCGAAGTCTTGCGGTCTTATGGACTTCAAACCAGGCAGGCGACATTCGAATGTGATTCGGTGGACCTGACAGAATTCTTAACTGGAGCTTATAATTGTATCACGTCTGGGATCCTTTCGCAATCGACAAAGTACCACGGTCCTGTATATGTGGGACTTTGCATCGTGTTGCGATTTGAGATTGCGATATTGCATCGCAACCCAAACCTGTCGAGGTTGATTATGTTGTGCCATGCGATATTTGTGATCGCATTGCAACCCGATACCTACTGGGGACCGATTCTATAACACATCCCTTCGCTGATATGTGATTGTGATCCATTGCATCGTGCATCCAGCCGATTCTTGAATGCCTTCCCGCCTGCCTTATTGCATGGAAAGCCTTCCCTGATCGGGGGCCAATTTTTAATGACGACCTACCTATAATTTCAATTTGCGACATGCAGGAGCCAATGGCGTGCCACTTGATGCCTCCTCATTCGCTAAAGGACCTTGCCACATCATCCAATCCTGCCATGTGAGGAATTCAAACCTGAACTTTGACTTGCTATAACTTCCGCATATGAGCTCAAATTTGAGTGTCGTTCATGTAGGTTTTAACCCTGTATAGAAATTACCTGCATACGAATTCTAAAACACAAAAATAAACTATGTGAGAGCATAACACAAAAAACACATATACACAGAGATTTTCCCCTAGATCCCAAAATCGGGACTACCAGATTGATTTTTCATTATGATCCTTTAAATGTTACAATACATATTTATACATGCCAAAGCATCCAATACCGTCAACCGAAAAACATCGCGTCCAAAACCATGGACCAAAAACTATCGTGTCCAAAACCATGTGCGAAAACCATGCACAAAACCATAGGTAGGTCTACTCAACCTAATATAGGGTCCAAAAAATAAATCTCGGGGCACTGCCTGCCCCCCTCAAACCCCCCGGATAGGGGGGGCTGCCGCCCCCCCCCCCCCCCCCCGTGACCTCCCCACTGTGCAATTGGCGCAACGTAGGGGGGGCTCCGCCCCCACTCTAACCCCCCAATAAACTACATGAGCTAGTCGTGGAAAGAATATAACACAACGCAATAGTTTACACCATTGGAATATGAATGATGGGCTCTTCAATCTGAAGCTAAGTTTATCAAGATTCTGACACTTTGATTTTTGAGCCTAATTTTGAGCACCTGATCACTCCTCTCCACTAGAAGTTTTTTGGACCCAAAAAGGATCACTTTCAATTGTTCAGCAAGTGAGGGTACAATTCTCTCACCTTTCCAGCTTCTATCCATTTGGCTTTTAAAGGAATTATACCCTTGATCCCCACTCGAATATAATTGATACTTCCCCTTTTTTATGTCCTTATTCTTCTGTCAAGTATAGTGTCTTGCTGAAGCACATCAAGGAATTCTGGAGAAAAGTCTTCAATAGATGGAATTTGAATATTCTCCCCTTGATCTTCAATCAAAGGAGGCTCATACAACCTTAAATTCTCAACGATAACAACAACATAAATTTGCATATATGAAGGCAAATCCAACATGAAGGCATTGTTACCAATCTTTTCCAAAATTCTGAATGGACCATATCTAATTGTTTTTAGCTTTTTACCTTCTCCTAGGAGCCTCTCTTTGTTAATTTGAAGCCAAAATTCATCACCAACTTGGAATTCGTGATATTGACGATGCTTGTCGTGCTTTGCTTTGTACTTGCCTTGGCTTTTCTCAAGCTGTTCTTGAACTTTTTAGTGTACTAATTGGATTTTTTCAATGAAATTTCTTGCTTTATCTATGTCGGTATGACCTTCAATATCAACTTCTTTGCCAAAAATAAAATCCAAATGATATTTAGGCAAGTATCCCAAACACTCCTCAAATGGCAAAGTTTGAGTTGAAGAGTGCTTGGCTCGGTTGTAAGCATGTTGAATATAGTGAAAACGTTCATCCCACAACTTAGGATGCTTGCTGCAATATCCACAAAGAAGATGTATCACTGTTATGTTCACCACTTCTTTTTGACCCTCTGTTTGTGGATGAAAAGTCGTACTTTTTTTCAATTTGGTGTCCATGAATCCCCACAAGCTTGACCAAAAATTCCCAACAAAGCGAGAATCTCGATCACTAACAATGTATGTGGGCAATCCAAAATGCACCCAAACATTCTGAAGGAATAACTGAGCAATTTGTTCAGCTGTAACTTTCTTTTTACATGGCATCAAAATACACATTTTGTCGCACCTATCCACAACTACATACAAATAATCATAACCTCTTTTCGATAATGGAAGACCTCCTACAAAATCCATAGAAACACTCTCCCATGGTCGTGAAGGAACTGAAAGTGGTGTGTACAATCCTAAATTTCCTATTTCTAGGCTTACTGATTGCACATAATGAACATCCTTTAATAAAACGAGACACACTTTCAAGCATACCAGGCCAATAACAATACCTTTGTAGATGTGCCACCATCTTGCTTACACCGAAATGACCAACAATAAGAGAAGTATGTGCCTCTCTTATGATGTTAACTCTTTCTCCCTGCGAAATACAAATCTTGCCAAGATGGTACAACAAGTTATCATGCAAATGATAATCCAATTCATCTACTTGGTTACCTTGACTCAAGCTTGCATAAACATCTTGAAAGTCATTATCTAATACATATTACTCAATATAACTTTCATGTAAAACATAATTATGCTTGAGTAAAGTAACTGCACTAACAATCAGCCTAGAAAGCATATCAGCAACTTTATTGTAGATACCTTTCTTATATGTGATTACCAAGTGGAATTGTTGAAGGAAACCCATCCATCGTAAGTGCCTTGATTGCTGCAACTTTGATTGAGATTGCAAGTATTGCAATGATTGATGATAAGTGTGAATGATTGTTTCCTTACCTATCAAGTAGTGCATTTTTTCACACTTTGCACCAATGCATACAGTTCCTTCCCATATGTAGGATAGTTAATCACTGCACCATTAAAAGTTTCCGAATGAAAATAGATAGGCTTACCATGTTGCATGAGAACTACACCCATAGTGTAGTCACTAGCATCTGTCTAAATCCTAAATGATTGTCTCAAGTCTGGAAGTGCAAGTACGGGAGTTGTATTGATCTTTTGCTTCAACGCATCAAAGGCCTTTTGTTGTTTGCCTTCCCAGTGAAAAACATTTATCACGCTTGTCAACACATGCAAAGGAGCAACTATAAGAGAAAAATTAGCAATGTATTTCCTCCAATATTGGGTTGCTCCAAGAAAACTTCTTACCTCTGTAACTATCTTGGGCCTTGGCATATTCACAATTATGTCAACCTTGGAGGGATCTATTTTCAACTCACCTCCTCCAACAATATGACCTAAGTAAACTAAAGAAGTCTTTCCAAACTCGTAATTTGACATCTTCAGATACACCTGTTCTTTTTTCAAGACATCAAGTACTTTTCTTACATGCATGTCATGTTCAACACAAGATTTACTAAAAATTAAGATGTCATCTAAGTAGACTATGACAAATTCATCAAGAAAATGGCCTCAACACATCATTCATCATACGCATGAATGTAGCAGGAGCATTACATAAACCAAACGGCATAACTAGCCATTCAAATAAACCATGTTTTATTTTGAACAATGTCTTCCAAGTGTCTCCTTCAGCTATTATAATTTGATGGTAGCCACTTCTTAAGTCCAGCTTAGTAAAATACTTTGCATCTTTCAATTGATCCAGTAAATCATCTATTCAAGGCAGTGGGTAATGGTTATTTACCGTAATTTTGTTCAATGCACGAAAGTCCACACACATGCACCATGTTCCATCCATCTTTGGCACCAAGACAATAGGTGAACCATGCGGTGAGGAAGATGGTCTGGTGATCCCTTTATTCAACAACTCTTGAATTTGCTTCTTAATTTCTGAGCTTTCCATCACTGACATCCTATACATAGCAATGTTAGCAAGAGGACAATCTTGTTGCCACTGTATCTTGTGTTGGATTCCTCTCTTGGGAGGTAATCCCTTTCATTCTTGAAACATTTCATCATACTGGTTAACCACGTCAACCAATTCAGATTTCAAATTTGAATCGAAACCTTTAAAAGCTTCATTATCAACATCATTCTTCGTTTTGATCATGAGAAGCATGAAATTCTTGCTCGAATTCACCAGTCTTTTCATTTGCCCTGCATTAACAAGCGAAAGATTTGTTTTCTTGCTATGATCTCTCACAATATATTCTACTCCATTTTTGAATAAATGATATTTGTTTTCATGTCGATGGAAAATAACTTTTCTATCATAAAGGTATGGGCTGCCCGAAATGATTCCACAGATATCTAATGGCACAACGTCAAGCTCCACTTCATCTATGAATTTTGTAGTGATGATGAATCTCAGCTTACACTTTCTCGTAACCTGCAATTGTGCATTGTCACACACCCATCCAAGCGGATATGGTTTATGATGTGGAACAGTTTCTAGATTTAAACTCTTGACAATGTTTTCAGAGATAAGATTGTCTTGAGAGCCACTATCGAACAATGTATCAATCTTGTTACGTTTTGAGATCACCCTTATGTGAAACAATTCTATTCTCCTCTTTTCATTTGGAATTTCATTTTGCAAGTCTAAAGAGCTAGTGTTGGAAATGGATTCCTTTTCTTTTAACCCCATCGTTGTGATTTTAGTTTCATCGCCTGATTCGGATCCCAAATCCTCTTCTTGAGTGATTGCAACTGTCGTTTCTTTTCCTTTGTTGTTAAATTTATTTGGTTTCATTTTTGGATGAAGCTTCCAACAGTGAGCTTCATCGTGACCCTCTCTGGAACAATGTTCACAGATTGTTTTCTCTCCTTCCTTTTTAATGGATGCATTTTTCTTTCCCTTGAAACCCTTTTTTTCTCTTTACTCTAAAACACATTTTTACTACCTTCTTCTGACATGTTTTTCCCTCTTGCCTCAAGATGAGTGGCTTGCACACACACACATCATCTAGATTACTAGGATTAAACATTAAGATAGTATGCCTAAGGTAATTGTGTAAACCCCCTATGTACTTCAGTAATGTGTCATGTGATTACAAATCTACACCTAACATCAGAGACATTTTTTTGAATTCTTTGGTGTAATCTTGCACATTTTGACCTTTAAGTTGTCTAAAGTTCAACCAATTCATGATGGCTTTCTGCATATAAGCTAGAGGGGAGGATTGTCTTTTGATTGCAGCAATGAAATCATTCCATGTTTTTTAATCTCCTCTTGGGTCTTTGATTCCCACCATACAAATGTTGCACCCTCCATTGTCAAGGAAGCTAACTAAATCCTTATGTCATCCTCTTGAAGGTTGTAAATCCTGCAATAGACCTCCAATTGAAGAATCCAATTATCAAGCTTCTCTGCTTTCACTTCACCATTATTCATGGGCAACTTGAATTTAACATCAAGTTTTAAAAAAGGTGATTTACCAATTCCTTTTGAAGAATGATGATGAGTATGAGTAAGGGTTTTGTTAGTGGAAGAGTGTGAAGATGCTTGTGAAGAAGAAGATGAAGAAGATGGTGGAGAGGGTGGAGGTTTGTCTCCATTCCCATTACCTCCTTTTCCATTACCCCCTAAAGATCCTTCTCCTTTGGGAGGTTTGGAACTTTCTCCTTACAAGCTGCTATTCCTCTCTTCATAGAGGACCTTCACCATCTCTGTCATATCAAAGAAATCATTTCTGAAGGTCTTCTCATCTTCTGTCATGCTTGTAGGTTCTCCTTAATAAGACATGATCTCTGGAGTCTCAACTACAACTTGAGGCTGAACTGGTGTTGGAGATTGTGGCAACCTTTCTCTTCTTCCCCTTGACCCAACTTTAGGGCTTCCAACCAAATTTCCTTCACCTCTTTTGAGTTTTAACCTTGTAAGCATGACATAAAGTTGCAAACAATTAAATCGTTCTTTCACAAAACAAAACATAGTGCTTTGATAACAAATTGATCTGATTTAGAATATTAGTTTGTAGTGCTAAGATCTTCCTCAGATTATAAACACAATTATTTCATTGTGCTTAAAGATTCATCAATTTTTGCAAGTAAAATGAAGATTTTTTATGTTAATTTTATGATCAATTTAACATAAACTAGAAATTGAACAGCAGCATAAACATATACAGAACATCGTCAAAAACACATTACAACAAGCACATGATAAAGGAGTTCACCGCTCCTAGGCTACTTCTCCTTGGTCCAGCTTCCAATGGCTTGGGCCTCTCTATTATGTTCAAAAATGTGAAAATATGTGTTTACAATGCTCAGATGCTTCTAAAACCTACTCCCATCAGTTCAGAATATCCAAAAATCACTATCTAGCCTCTTTTTGCATCCAATTTGGTGGAAAAATGAAGAAGTTATGACCTCTCTTTGTTTCCCACTATTCGTTCCAAAAATTGCTCCACATCCGACAGGAACTCACAATTTTGCTCCAAAAATCCGCTAACCGAGCAAGAATTTTGCCACGCAGCAAAGGTAGAGGGAAGCCAAACTTGAACTTTGACTTGCTATAACTTTTGCATATGAGCTTGGATTTGAGTGTCGTTCACACCATTGGAATCATAATGACGAGCTCTTAGATTTGAAGATAAGTTTATCAAGATTCTAACACTTTGATTTTTGAGCACCTGATCACTCCAATACATCATGACATCAAAGGAAGGACACATTGTATACTGCACATATAGTCCTGATACCTCTTAAGTTTATATGAACCTTGGGTTGGTAATTAAAGTTGGTAGCCTTGGGAGTTGCAGCATTGTTTTTGCAATACCGATGCTCATCACGTGGGTAGCCCTGCCTTGGCACTATCCTTTGCTCTATGGTTTGGGGGCACATTTTCCTTGTTTTGGATTCGTAGATCCAAAGTCCCGCTTCTTTTGTTTAAACTTTTGTTCAACCTTGATAGCGTATCAGTACGTTGTGCCGAGCGAGGAAATGTCCAGGAAATCCATCTCTTCCTTGTTGTACTTGTGTAGACAACTGCAGTACTTGAGTACCAAATGTTGTTCACAATCCTTGATACCCAGCTTCGTGTGAAGGGTATGGAAAACATTATTGAACTCATGCACATCTTGGTCCCCTCCCTATCGTACTATGGTCCACTTTATGTATTTATCTTCATAGCTCCCAACAGGGTAATATTGTTCCTTGCTGGCATCTCGGAACGAATCCCAAGTGGGTGTGGCTGAAAATAGCGAGGGTTCACTTGCGTCTTTTTGTTCTCAGTAGGATTCCCACCAATCCTTGACGTGTGGGCTGATTTGAGAAGTGCAAAAGTAATCTTTTCCGGATTGGAAAAGTCATGAACTGAAAAATATCCTTCCAACAAATTTAACCATTTATCTACGATGTCTGCATCTATTTGACACTCAAATATAGGAATATCGAAGTTAACTTGTACCTTAAAGGGAGTGGCACCTACAGAGTGGTTGCTGGATGAAGATGCGTCACCTGTGGGTAGTCGTTGAAGGATCTGGGCAAAGTTATCCATCATCGCGTTCCTTTGTTGCTCAAGGGCTTCCTCAAGCAACATTTTGAAAGGATCTCCTACCCCCTCATCTTTATTTTCTTCCGCCATGGGAGGTCATCGAGGTTTGTGAGGTTGATCTTGCAACGGTTCAACCAGATCAAGCCCTAACTCCTTGTACCCTGACCTTGTTGGGTACATGCAAAGAAAAACAAAGCAAGAGAAGATTGCTATGATACCACTGATCCGAACTTAAACAGGAACACAACAAATTATAGATATAATCATAAATACAGATATGCAGCACAATAACACTTCATTTCATTAATAGAAAAATATTGAACTATGCTTACAAACAGAATGGAAATAAACTAGATCGGGCGATGGTAGCTTATCTCATAGAAGAGATGTGGCAACTACATGTCTCTGAATTGTGTTACAATGAGGCTCCAAGGCATATTTATTATTGAGAAACAATGGAAACCCTAAACATCCAGAAACCTAACCCTAGGAGATGAAGCACCAAAACTGTGGGCCCCGTTTGGGTAAATTGGTAAATCAATTTCCCGGGGTCATAGATTTGGCATACGATATTCATTTGGTTATCATAATACCTCGTTTCAGTCTCTCTATTTTCCTTAAAAGTGTCGTTTAGAGCCTCAAAATGGCTTTGAAAAATCAGGACCCAAAAAAATGCCAAAAATAGTAAACTATGCTATAATTAAGGAAACTAAAAAACTGAAAGAGACAGTGTTGGGGGTCTGAGTGGAATAGGAGGGCGGCCACAAATATCCACCTGGATCAAAGCCCTGAGGGATAAAACTTGGTGGAGATGGCTGGACAATCCACTCACACCTTGGGCTCTTATTTGGAAGGCGAAATATGCACCTAACAACTCCAATGGAGATCTTATCAGGCTCGTTGGAAACATCAATTGTTGAAAAATGTGCAACAAGAAATGCTAAATTTAGAAAGTGCTAAAAATAGAACTGCTAAAAATAGCACTTCTAAAAATAGCAGTTTGGCTAATGAGCATTTTGGCCACCTTGGGTGAGAGGTGAAACTGCTAAAAATAGAATCTTCTAAAAATAGCATTTCTGGGTCCCTTCCTATTTTTAGCAGTCCCTGGTCTAACTATAGGAAGTAAAAATGAATTTGGTCTTAACAGTAGTTTAAAATATTAATTAATTAATCTCCATGAGTTAATTAGTTAAGGAAAAACAAACTTGAAGTCTATGTGAGGACATGCAATAGTTTATCTATTAATTGATGAATTTATCCATCAGTTAAAGAGATAAGGATGAGTTGTAATTAGTTGGCTCAGTTAACTGAGTCAAGTCCAGTTAGATTAATTTAACAAGTTGTTAAATTAATGAGATTCAGTTTGTTAATGCTTGCATGCATGTAACAACTGGTATTTTCAGATAACTGAATATTATAGCTTAAATAACTCATGCATGTCAGTTCAGACAAAGACCCAGTTGAGATCAGAGAAGGGACAATGTACTATCAGTTGGATGAATATTTTTCCTATAAAGGAAGCTCATCCATGATGAGGATTTATCTCCTTCAGGTTTGTGCAGTTATTTTAGAGGTCAGTGTTGTGTGTGAGGTGAGAATCACACAGGTTGCAGCTGGAGGACCCAGGAAAACTGTGCATAGAAATAGGAGGCTTGGAGGGTAGAGGAGAAGGTTTGTGACAAGCCTTTGACTGTCTATGAGCAGCAGAGGTATTGTACTAAGAGCTGGATAGTTTTCGAGCTAAGGCTTTGTGTAATCCGGACTATATTTCCACTTGTATGATAATACAAAGATGGGGTTTTAGGCAGGTGCTTTCCCCGGATAAATTCTTCTGTGTTATGTGTGATTGATTCCTTCTTATCAGTTATATGTGTTCTTATTGATGTTGCTCATGGTTGATTAAGCTTCCGCTAAATTGTTTGTAGAAGTAGATCAAGTGTTTTGCTTTAGTGCATTGCATTACCAGGTGATCTACAGGTGGGAAACTTCTACATGGTATCGGAGCTAGCTGATCTGTAGAAAAAGTTCTACATGGTATCAGAGCTGACTGATTTGTAGAAAAATTCTACAAAAATTCTACATCAATGGCTCTACCATGTGGAACTAGGCCTGGAAGAACAAAACCATCATTTAAAAGCATAACTTATGGGAAATCTGCAATGGGGAAAAATCCTCTTCTCGGAGGATGCCTGGAAAAAATTACCGGTCCTGGATAGGCCAGATCAACATGCCTCTCTCCAAACATCCATGCAAGGCAAAGGGAAATTTCAAGTGGCACATTATTGGAAGGTTAGCATGTTGGAAGATAGGTGGAGAGAATGGTTGGACGATCAAGATTGGGAGCGCATGCCAGATAATTTTGATTGGATCGTCTTTACCTAAACCATTCAAGAAAGGAAAATTGAGTTTGATGAGGGGGAAGACAAACTAAGTTGGGGTAAGAACTCAGTCGGGCTCTTCAATATCAAAGAGGCCTATGGATACATAGGTAATCACGATCAACTTTAGCAACATAAAAAATGGAATATCTTTTGGAAAAGATAGGTGTGGCCCAAAATCATCCTGTTCCTCTGGTTGGTCATGTAGGGTAAAATTCTCACCTGGGACAATTTTTGGAGAAAAGGATTTATAGGACCATTGAGATGCCCTTTTTGTGAGTCTCAAGAGGAGACCATCAACCATCTCCTAAACACTTGCGAATACACCAACAAGATATGGGAGTGGGTGGTTGTAGTTTTCAGAACTATATACAGAGATAGAGCTTCCATATACATTTCTCTCGAAAATTGGAAAGCTAATATTCCCCCCCATCCTATGGTAAATAGAGCTTGGAAAATTCTACCCAGAACCATTTGCTGGATAGTATGGAAAGAGCACAACACCAGAAATTTTAAAAATGAATAAAAGTAGGAGGAGATCCTCCTTACCTCTCTCAAGTAAGCGGTCTAAGAAACTGTTGCCATCTCCAAAATTCCCAGCTTTAATGGCCCACCCAACCCATTGATCAACGAATTTTTCTCCTTATGGACTTGCATTTTCCATCTCCTGCCAATGTTCACCCGATGAATGTCAACCCTAAAGCTCCCTATCACTGGTTCCCTCCCAAGAAAGACGTGGTAAAGATGAACTATGATGGTGCTACCAAGGGCAACTCCGGGGCAGTGGGTTTTGTTGGTGTATTCAGAAACGCGGTTGGGGAAATCCTTTGGGTTTACACAAGAAACCTAGGTACTACCACAAACAATGTTGCAGAGCTTCAGGGGTTGCATCATGGCCTCGCCATAGCCAAAGAATAAGGCTTCTAGCCCCTAATCATCGAAGGCAACTTGACGTTGGCCACCTTGGTCGATTGTGAAATCTAACAAGGTACTACTGTGACCAAGGTCACGGACAAATGGAGGTTGATCAAGATGCTCCACCGTATTAGAAAACGCGTCAGTGATCTTAGTGGCTTCCATTTCCAAGTTGTCAAACGAAAGGCAAACAGATTGGTGGACATGATAGGAAACGAGGGTACAGTTGGCAACAACAAGTTGGACCCCCTTACATGGAAGGACTTGGAGGAAGGTCCCCTCCGCCAGGAGTGTGAGGTTATAAATATCAAGGATAACAAAATACGACACAATCACAGCTCTACAGGAGCAGGTCAAATCGCTCAGACTAGGACAATACAACCCCCTTAACTCGTTATCATAAAATCCATTACAGGGTCCAACTCTAACAATTCGCATGCATGAATGAATTTCCCAATTGTAATGTTGATGTTCGACCACTGCCCCTCTGACCCAATGCCCAGTAAAATTCTTCGCACTGCCTTGATTTCTTTGTACATGGCTCTAGCCATATTCAATGGCGCAATTATAGCCAATTTTCTCCCTCACCACTCTGTCGTTGATCTTTCTTATGTATACCCTGATCCCCTAGCTCCTCCTCATCATTCTTTCCACCTTCGAGCTTCTACTACCCCCTTTCCCCCATCCTCTGCTCTGAATCCTGCCTCGCATTACTCTGAACCCCCCTCCCTCATCATGGCACCTCGACCTTGCTCGACTCCTGCCCCTTGCCGAGGTAGAGTGAGAAACAATGAGCGTTGGAACGATCCCAACATGAAGCCGAGGAGCCGCACAAAAGCGTCAGTTAGGAGAGTCACGCTCAATTACAATGTTTCGTCCTCTCTGGAAACCCAAGAGGATATTCAGAATCTAGATCTCCAGTCTAGGAATATCGGATGTCGTCTTAGCAATGAGGAGGTTGATACATAGTTTGACTAGATCTCAAACCCCAACTTCACCAGGGCCAGGGAGAAATTTTACAGCCGAAATATTGAGCTTTCCTCACAACTCAAAACCATGCTCCGTTTAGCTCTACAGGAGCAAAGCGAGAACACTACAACTCTGGAGGCCAAGCTCGATATGTTGAATTACAAATTCATTGTCTACATGGACATTGTTCATCATCGCCGCTTTGTAACCAAGGACTCGCCTCACTATGCGTTGTTGAGGCGCAGAATAACCACCATGCATGCAAGCGAAGGAGGAACGTCGAGCGTTAAGAGCGAGACTAGGCAGAGCTTCTACTAGTCACCAGGCCTTTGAGGACACCACAGTCGGTAACACCCCTGAAAAGTTGATAAGGTTGGAACAGGACCCCTTGGAGTAACAAGTTTGATGAATTGTGCTCACTCTCTATTTTGGATATTCTCTATTTATTGTTTGCTTCATATATATGTTCTTTATGGGACTCGTTCTCTATGGTTTTGGCCCCTGTCTAGCAAAACCAATGTTAAAATCATTACCACTGTTAATCCCCAAGATGATATCAAGGATGTAAATTTTGTAACCAGTTTTATTGACAATCACCTAGATGAGCTCTGACACTTGCATTCCACTCAAACCAGGTTAAAGTGCAATTTTTGTAAACTTTTGTTAGGGCGGGAAGCTCAATTTTTGTAAATTTTGTAAGTTCGAGAAGCATGAGAAAAAAAAAATTATGTCAATGGTCGAGGCAAGGCTCTTTTAGATCATTCGTGCACCACATTGACTATACTTACCACATTTTAATATAATAGAAAAATTATTACTTACAAAAAAAAGTGTGATTCTATGAGGCACAACAATAATAATATGGGGGCTACACTAGTATTATAGGGACCTAACATAAACTCCCATGGATATTCCCTTGGACAATTCGTCACAACAGATCTGATAAAATTATATTTAAAATGCAAGATCTACACTATTACAGTTTTATTTCTCTTTAGATTTATAAATTTTTATATCGCTATTAATAGCGTATGCATGCGAATTAAAATTATGTAGAAAATAGAGAACACTGAAATAAAAGATCACACACACATTTGACACAAGATATGACCTATGAAACCCTTTCAAGAAAAAAACCTAGCTGGAAGGTCGGGCCACTTTTCTCTCTTTCTTTGAATAGAAAATTCCTTTGAGTACAAATAAGTATGGCATGTGGCCTCTGAGCTACTACAATGCACAAATCCTCTATGTTTGCTCTATCTCATGTCCCTCTTGGTCATTTTTGGCTCAGCTATGGAAACCCTTTTCCTCCTAGTCGCTTGATTATAACATAACCCGATAGCCTACTAGTGGTTAGATTTGGCTACGTCAACTCTTAACCAAAGTTAAAATATAGACTCTTATGGAGTCTTCTTCATCATAACCATGTGGCTAGCCTCTTTTCCATGAATTATGGGGGGTGATGTGGCATCTTCTCGAAATATGGTGGTGAAAACAGGAAGGTCAACTTACAAGTGGCATAAATTTTGCATACGAACTATGATTGACGAAATTCTTGTGTTGTTGGAAAGGTTTCTGTGTTTTTAATGGTGAAAAAATATACTACATAAAAGATATAAATTTTTACCCTCAAAAATGTTGTTTAATGCCTCAAAATGCTCCTAGAAGGTTTCCAACCCTAATTTGTCAAGCTAGATCTCGTTGGTATAAAGGGTGGTGCGAGTTGATTCCTCCATTTTTTCCACTCTGAAAACATCAAGATGGATGGAAATATAATGATCCAATCCATATCAAGGTGGGGTTTGTGTCAACCCTTTTTTCTATTCCCCTTGTAATTATCCTTGTGAATTAAAATTCATGTAAATATTGTGGAAATGTAAACACAATGACTGACTATGAGGAGTGGACACCGAATCAGAGCTTTGAGGATGAGTCACTTAAAAATTGGTTAAGTCATGGTTGTTTATTAAAGGGACATCACCTTGCTAACTAGGTTTTAATGGCATGCATGGCAGGTAGGGAGGTGGAGTATGGGCTTCTCGAATGGGAGAAAAGTCGATACCCCCTCTTTAGAAATTTCCCACTTGTAGATCACCTGGTAATGCAATTTACTAAAGAAAAACACTTAATCTACTTCTACAAACAATTTAGTGGAAGCTTAATCGAACATGAGTAACATCAATAAGAACACATATAACTGATAAGAAGGAATCAATCACACATAACACAGAATAATTTACCCGAGGAAAGCCTTAGCCTAAAACCCCAACTCTGTATTATCATACAAGTGGAAATATAGCCAGTATTACAAAAAGAATCAGCTCAAAAGCTATCCTGCTCTCTCTGCAATACCTCTGCTGCTCATAGACAGTCAAAGGCCTCTATCTAACCTTTGGTCTGCCCTCCAAGCCTCCTATTTCTTTGCGCAATTCTGATTGGGGTCCAGTGCAGCCACTTGTGTGAATTGGCCTCTTCACACACTCACCAACATCTAATCCAACTATGCAGTCCTGAAGGAGATAAATCCTCATCATGGATGAGCTTCCTTTATAGGAAAACTATTCATCCAACTAATAGTACATTTTCCCTTCTCTGATCTCAACTGGGTCTCTGACTGAACTGACATGCATGAGTTATCCATGAGTGAATACTCAGTTATTTGAAATACAGTAGTTACATGCATGCAAGCATTAACTAACTGAACTCTCATTAATTTAGCAAACTGTTAAATTAAATATAACTAGACTTGACTCAGTTAACTGAGCCAACTAATTACAACTCAAATTACAACTCATCCTTATCTATTTAACTGATGGATAAATTCCTCAATTAATAGATAAATTGTTGCATGTCCTCACATAGACTTCATGTTTGATTTTTCCCAACTAATTAACTCAAGATGAATTAATTAATTAATTTACAAACTACTGTTAATATCAAATTCAAATTTTACTTCCTATTTTTAGTCCAGGGACTGACTAAAATAGGAATCCATCCTCAACTGCTAAAAATAGAATGTTATTTTTAACACTTCCATTTTTTATTCCATGTTGCCCAATCCAACATTGGTACCCAAACTACTATTTTTAGCAGTGCTATTTTTAGCACTTCTATTTTTAGCATTTCTTGTTGCCATTTTCAACACTCCCTCTCAACAAGAAAGGCTTCCTGTCAAACCCGATCCTGTACCTTCGAAATGTTCTGCATGCAACACTTCTACCAAGTGTGGTTGATCCAGCAACACTCAGAACAAAAAAAACTCCCAACTGACCTCTCTGTTGGGCTAGAAACATACTCTGATGTTGAAGCTCTACCTGCTACTGACAAGTGCTCCCTCTCTAACCTCTGCGCTACTGCAACATCTCCATGCATCTCGCACTGTTGCACACCTCTCTGTGCCATCCTGCACTGGTGCAACACACTTGTGCCTCTCGCATTGTTGTAGCCTGCTAGCTCTGCGTTGTCTTGGGATTCCTGCATTGTAGCTCTCTCTGCCACTCCATCCGCATCTGTCTCTACCCAATTAGTCAGTCCTAATACTCCTCATCGGGGCTCCCATAGCAAGGTCTAATCAAAGAGGTTGGGTACCTCAATGATCTTGCCCCTATCCCAGCCTTCTTGGGACTGTCACTCCACATCGCCCCACCTCCGACCTGGAGGTATGGATGCATGTGATCCCTCTGCCTACTTGGCTCGAAATTTCCCCCTACTGGAGGTCTCTGCATGAGTGGATGCCTCCACTCAGTCTCCTCTCAGCTTCTCTAGTTGTCGCTGCTCCACAACCTCCTGAAGTTGCTTCACCAATTGTGGCTCCTCCACAATTGTCTGAGACTTCTTTTGGCACTGCATTTTGAGAGGTAATTTACTCTCCCTCTCAAACACCAAGTATCTAACCTTTGCCTTGCTCCTCAAGGCTTTGCATGCATCTTTTACCTCAAGTGCATACAGGTTCCTGGCTAGCACACCAATTTGTTTCCACTTTCCCGCCGTCACAAAATTTTCTGGAAAAAGAGCTGATTTTAAATCAGCGATATCTCCCTCATCCGAACTCCGATTCAGCCGATTTTTTTTTGAATTTGGGTCTTTTTCCACAAGGAATCCAAATCTACTATTTTTTTTCTAAAAACTTTGTACAGAAATTTTCAGATCTGCTCTGCAAACTCTCGGCCCAAAACTCAAAACTTTGAAATCTCCTCTCAGTATATTGTTCTCTCCTCTGATCACCTTTCCTCTGATACCATGTAGAAATTTCCCACCTGTAGATCACCTGGTAATGCAATGTACTAAAGCAAATAAATCTACTTCTACAAACAATTTAGCGGAAGCTTAATCGAACATGAGCAACATCAATAAGAACACATATAACTGATAAGAAGGAATCAATCATACATAACACAGAAGAATTTACCCGAGGAAAGCCTCAACCTAAAACCCCAACTCTTTATTATCATACAAGTGGAAATATAGCCAGTATTACAAAAAGACTCAGCTCAAAAGCTATCCTTCTCTCTCTGCAATACCTCTGCTGCTCATAGACAGTCAAAGGCCTCTATCTAACCTTTGGTCTACCCTCCAAGTCTCCTATTTCTTTTCGCAATTATGATTGGGGTCCAGTTCAGCCACTTGTGTGAATTGGCCTCTTCACACACTCACCAACCTCTGATCCAACTACATAGTCCTGAAGGAGATAAATCCTCATCATGGATGAGCTTCCTATATAGGAAAAATATTCATCCAACTGATAGTACATTGTCCCTTCTCTGATCTCAACTAGGTCTCTGACTGAACTGACATGCATGAGTTATCCATGAGTGAATACCCAGTTATTTGAAATACAGTAGTTACATGCATGCAAGCATTAACTAACTGAACTCTCATTAATTTAACAAATTGTTAAATTAAATATAACTGGACTTGACTCAATTAACTGAGCCAACTAATTACAACTCAAATTACAACTCATCCTTATATCTTTAACTGATGGATAAATTCCTCAATTAATAGATAAATTGTTACATGTCCTCACATAGACTTCATGTTTGATTTTTCCCAACTAATTAACTCAAGATAAATTAATTAATCAATTTACAAACCACTGTTAATATCAATTTCGAATTTTACTTCGTATTTTTAGTCCAGGGACTGACTAAAATAGGAATCCATCCTGAACTGCTAAAAATAGAATGCTATTTTTAGCACCTCCATTTTTCATTCCCTGTTGCCCAATCCAGCTCTGGTACCCAAACTGCTATTTTTAGCAGTGCTATTTTTAGCACTTCTATTTTTAGCATTTCTTGTTGCCATTTTCAACACCCTCTATCATTTCTTGTGGATTGTGTTATGTATTCAACACACAAGATTCGTGAGGGGGTTGACGAGAAAGAAAAGAGTCCATAAGAAAGAGGAACTACACATGGAGATTATTCGCATGGACATGAGATGACACTACAATATGTGAAGGTGAGAAGAAGAGGATCTACATGCAATAAACCCAATGTGGGTGATCTTGGTATCAGTCACATACCCAAGTTTTTATATGTGGGTGTTGTATGCTAGATTGGGGCATCCAGGAAATTGAAAGTAACTTGTGGAACATAGTATAACATTGGGACAAGCGTTAGCAATGAAAGAGTTGTTGAAAGGGGAAAACATGTGGAGATGTTATGCTTCTAAAATCCTATGATTTGGATAAGGTGAAACATGGTGTAATTTGGACCCTTAGGTTGCATATGGAGACCTTTGTATGTGTTGTCTAATATTTATGGGATTTGAAAAGGGATAATAGTGTGCTTTGAATCCCTAGGTCGGTAGGTGGAGACATTTGAGGATATAATCCTGAACTAAGTAGGTGGTGGCGAGGTAGTATATGGGTTCTTGGGTGATATATTGATTGGCATCATTTTTAATTCCCTTGAGCACTTACTTCTAAAACTCTAAATTCAACTAAGGGGTAGTCAACTACAAGAAATATTGCAGTGCAATCGGCCTATGGTTGGGTGGAGAGTGGAATTCCCTCTCTCAGTTTCCAATCATTAGCTATATTGATAGTTGTACAAGCATGTATTCTATTACACTATGTGTTGAAAATAGCAACAAGAAATGATAAAAATAGAATCCAGAATATTCCAACTTTAATTTGTCCTTGAATTGAAATTGTGAATTAAAATCGAATTTAGTCTCACCAGCTACTTGGAAATAATTAATTAATTCATTATGGATTAATTAGTTGGAGAAATTCAAGTTAGAAGTTTTTCTGCAATCATGCAACAGTTATCCCTTAAATTAAGAGGATTATCCTTTAATTAAGGAGATAAGATTGAGTTATATTTGAGTTGTAATTAGTTAGCTCAATTTACTGAGTTAAGTCAAGTTAAATTAGTTCCAAACTGTTTGAGGAACTAATTGTGAGTTATCAGTCAGTTGATGCATGCATGCACTCAACCAGTGTACTCCAGATAACTGAAGATTCCCTCATCAGAAACTCATGCATGCAGTCAAGGTAAGGTTCCGTGAGGATTGCGCAGTTCTGATAGTGTGTTAGAGCAGTGTGTGAGAGCAATGTTCCACTGGGTGAAGGAGATCATCCCAGAGGAACTACACAAGGAAATAGGAGCTTGGAGGGCAGAGAGGAAGGCTTGTGAGAAGCTAGATTTACCTATGAGCATCCAGGAGGATTGTACTGAGAGTTGGCTAGCTGTGAGAGCTAAGGCTTTGTATAATCCTGATGTATTTCCACCTTGTATGATAATACAGATAGTGGGGTTTTTAGCTAAGGCTTTCCCCAAAGTCTTTTCATGTGTCTTGAATGATTGATTCTTCTTTTTTTGGTTATATTGTTCAGCTCTGATACAGCTCGATATTTAAGCTTCAACAAATTGATAGTAGAAGTAGATTATAGTATTTTGCTTTGGTTATATTGAAATTTCGGGTTAATCTACAGTCAGATTTTCTACATGGTCTTAGAGGTAGATTTGTAGAGAATTTGCATAATTTCTACACTATGAATGTAACATGATGTTGTTAAAAATAATAACAATGGTTGTATCATCATTGTTTATGTAGGAATGGCACTAATTCCTATTTATACTTAATGATATGTAATTGTGCATTTCTCATTGTTGATTGCTAATACTGCTATGAGTTGCATTGCTAAATTATACTGTGTGAATCTTATTGTTAGTATGGCCAAGGTTATTTGTTGGTTTGCATATGTGTATTGATTTTATGTTGCACTACATGTTTTACCATCGGTTTGTTGGGTTGTGTTGTGCCCAACTAGGGTTTGGTGTGTTGTTGTTGTGCTTAACATGCAAAGCAGTGTTAGCCACCATCAGTTGGTCTTGTGCTTGGTAAGAGGCATGTCTAAAGGCTTATTTAGATAGGGATTTCATCGATAGCGATGGTTGAGCACTCACATGGAAATGGGGACTTAATTTTTGCAGGGAGTAGTGTTATGGACAACACGAATCCTCAAGGGATCATGGGTGTAGTCCCATATCTCCATAAGTTTTTGAGTATGAGACGACAAGATTGTGTCCAAGTTGAAGAGGTTAACTCATAAAGGTAATATTTCTTAGCAAAGAGTGCAAAGATAATAGAAATGTGGGATGGAGAAATCCCCATATTATATTGTGAAATATTAATGTCACGTTGTGTTGGAATGACAAGGGGATAGTTTTGAAAGGATGCTTGGAGTAATAGAAGGTGTCAGGCATGAAGTTATTCGTAACTTTCTGATCAGGTGCTGGAAAAATAGCTCAAATTTCAAAATTGTCAGATTGGTGTGGAACCTAGACGACCATGTAGTTCTCGACATCCTTAATCCGACACAACCCATTTTGTGCGAAACGGACTCCGTATGACTCCAAAAACAAGTTTTGTTCGCTTTCCCAAACAGGTGAATTTTCAAAAAAAAGGACAACCCAGTCAACAGTTCGTACTGCTGACATGGCACTATTTGGGAGGGTGATGTGGACGTTGACTTGGTCAAAGAACTTTTCATCTAATGAAAATCGTGTCAAGTGGCACATCCTGACTCGTCAAAATTACATGGTTTTTCATTGGTAGAAATGATGGGCAACCACACGCTGACACGTGGCCTGGTCGGAGGCCGCCACATGGTAGCCCAGGAGGCCACCAAAATTGTTGCATAGACCAGGCAAAGGCAGCGAGGGTTGAACCCGCGACCTCCCAACACACAACGGAGTCCAATACCAATACACCACGCAGATATGACTTAACAATGTATATTGGTGCATTCTATTTAAAGGACATGGGCACGAAGTTCGATGGAACGGGCCAGCCATGTGGGCCAGCCCATGTGGTTATATAATTGTGCCATGTGAACAACATTTATGCTCTAAGCTGCCGCATTTTACATGACCAATGAAGCTTGACAGTCGGGGAAAACCGCCAGGGTATTGCATGTGAACACTACTTCTACTTAACCACTAGGGTTTCGTGATCGTCAGATGGAAGGGGATAGCGTCGGGACTAGCCCTGGGCACATGCCCCTCCCATATGACCTTGTTTTCTGGTTTTTAGGCCTCAACGGCCGAATTAACCGTCCAACAAATCCGCCTAGATTTCGGCGGATTTGGTGCCCCGTTAGCAGAAAATCGGGCGAAAATGAGTGTCGATGCCAGATTTTGGCAAATTGTAGAGTGAATAGTGGAGAAACTAGGAGAGGTCATAACTTCTCCAATTTTCGTCCAAATTGGGTACAAAAAGAGGCTAGGTAGTCATTTTTGGATGTCCTAGACTCATTGGAGCATGTTTCAGAAGCATTTGAGCATTGTAAACACATATTTTTATACATTTGAGCATAATAGAAAGGCCTAAGCCATTGGAAGCTGGAATAAGGAGATGTAGCCCAAGAGAGGTGAACTCCTTCATCATATTCCTATTATGATGTGTTTTTAGAGATTTTTTACATTTATATGGTGTTGTTCAGTTTCTGTTTTATGTTAAATTGCTCATAAAATTAACATTAAAACTCATTTTTCACTTGCAAAACTCAAGAATCCTTAAGCCCATAAATAGCATTTTGTTTCTAATTTGAGGATATTAGCATAACAAAACTAATATTCTTAATCAGATCATTTTGGTATCATAGGAATAGGTTTGCTTTCTGCAAGAAGGATTTAACTGTTTGCAAGTTTATGTCATGCTTACAAGATTAAAACTCAAAAGAGGAGAAGGGAAGTTGGTTGGAAGCCCTGAAATTGGGTCAAGGGGAAGGACGGAAATATTTCCATAATCTCCAACACCAGTTCATCTGCAAGTTGCAGTTGAGACTCCAGTGAGTATGTCTCTGAAGGAGAAGCTACAAACATGACAGAAGATGAGAAGGTCTTCAAGATAGATTTCTTTGATATAACAGAGATGGTGAAGGTCCTCTATGAAGAGAGGAATACCAAGTTGCAGGGTTAAAGCTCCAAACCTCCCAAAGAAGAAGGTTCTTTAGGAGGAGGTATGGAAATGGAGGTAAACCTCCACCCTCTCCACCATCTTCTTCATCTTCTTCTTCACAGGAAGCTTCACCCTCTTGCACTAACGCAACCCTTACTCATACTAATCAACATACCTCAAAAGGAACTGGTAAATCACCCTTACTAAAACTTGATGTTAAATTTGAGCTGCCCATGTATAATGGTGAAGTGAATGTAGAGAAGCTTGATAATTGGATTCGTCAGTTGGAGATCTATTGCAGAATTCAAAACCTTCAAGAGGATCACATAAATATTCAGTTAGCTTTCTTGAGAATGGAGGGTGCAACACTAGTATGGTGGGAATCAAAGACACAAGAAGAGATTAAAAAAAAAACACGATAAGATCTAAATTTTTTGGTCTGATTTCATTGCTGTAATTAAAATAAAATTCTACCTTCTAGCTTATATGCAGAAATCCATCATCAATTAGCAGAACTTTAGACAACTTAAAGGTCAAAATGTGCAAGATTACACCCAAGAAGTTATAAAAAAGGTCTCTAATGTTAGGTGTAGATTTGCAATCACAAGACACATTGTTGAAGTACATATGGGGCTTACACAATTACCTTAGGCATACCATCTTACTGTTTAATCCCAATAATCTAGATGATGTGTGTGTGTAAGTTGTTAGTGTTAGTCAGTTTTTCCTGTCACCAGTGATCAAATATGCTCTTATCAGGTTTTGTTAGGGGTCTTAAGTCAAATTTTAATCATTTCATTAGGTTTTCAAAATAAAATTTGGTCACTGGCTAGTGTGTTTAGGTCTATTGCTTCTCCTTCAAAATATTCATGTTCCGTTCACTGTCATCACTCAGTTGGATGTGTCATCATTGAAATATCATCACCATAATCTCAGTCATGTCACCATGGTCTTCATTCAGCTCAATGTCACCATTAGGTCATTAGGGTTAGAGTCATCAAAATCTGTCATGTCATTAATAAATTCGGAAAATGAAGGAGTAGTGATAGGGTTTTTCTCAAAAGCTTCTGTTCCAAGTTTAATTTTTTCAAAATGATGTAATAAGTTCAATGTTCTAAAGGTTCATATGAAAATTTCCAAGTTACAAAGTCTCCAAAGGCAAAGTGAAAATATATGGTGGGCCACCCTACCATTATGAAATTGACTTTAAACAAGCTATAAAGATCATCTCATTCCTTTTCTCTCTCTCATATTCATTTCTAAAGAGCTCTCATTCACCAACAAGTCATTTCCTCAGCATTTTTGCAGGTAGAAACACTTCAAGGGTCATCCAAACAGTTTCGCTACATTTTCTCAGGAATTCACTGTGTTTTCCATAGCACTCACTGTGTTTTCTCTCCTACACAAAAATTACGTTGTGTTTTCTCTCCTACAATCACAACACCAGTTTTAAAGCATTTCCAAAGCGCAATCAAGGTTTTAAAAGCTTTCTACAAGTGATTTCAAGTCTACTGACTCCTCCATAAGTCTTTTTCCCTTGTTTTCATATTGCAAAACCTCTATTACTCCCTACATTGTGTTTTCACTATTTTCTTAGTGGACTGTGTAAAAATTCCCTAGACCAGACCCTCTGCCCATTTCCTCCCATTCCACTTCCCAAAGGTCCCTAACACCCCTACCCATCTCCCTAAATTTTCCTATCCTCTTGCCCCTTCTGTAAACCCTCCATCCTATCCCCTCATCCAAATCCCTTGTTTTCCTACTTAGGGTTTTACTTGTACACAGTCAAAATGGAGGAGGAAAGGAAATCTTGTAAAAAAGGAGGTAAAATCTTGAGATATGAACCACTAAACACTGAGGAGCTGATGTCTTCCCCACTATCCAAGTAGTGCTTTGAGAATGTAGAGTGCTTAGGGTTTTGTGGGCTAGTTCAAAGGGTCAAATACCATGCCAAATTGACTGGTTTGTTTTCCACTCATTTGAGGAGAGATAAGGTCACTATTGTAGGTGTTACTTTCACTATTTCAACTAAAATCATAGCAACAGCCATAGGGATACCCAACAGTGGAGAAAAATGGTTTAATAACTTAGATTTGGGTCTGCAAAACTATCAACCTTTCATCAAAGGCCACTATAGACACAACATTAAGAAGGTTTTTCCTTTTGCATAGCTCCTTGAGAAATTTGCTCCATTGATGAGGGTTATAATGAAATACTTTACATGTGAAGGCAGATTCTCAAGATTGTACAAATACCATGTCAGATTGCTCATGCATTTCACAGGGGTAAAGCCACTAAACCTAGCCTACTACCTCTACAAAAGTTTAGCTAAGATGGCAGAGAAGGTGCAGCATAGACAGAGTGACCATGAAAAAAACCTTTTTCACCATGCCCTCATCAAGATTATTGTATTGCATCAGCTTGCTCAAAATAACATCACTTGGGAAACATTTATTCAGTTGGATGTCTTGTTGTCTTCTGTTAGTCAATCCAGAAACCAAAGTACATCATCAACACCACGTAAGCATGTGAAGAGTGGCGCATCTAGCAAACTTACAGCTGAGAGGATACCTAGGCCTGAAGTCACTCAGACATATCAAAAAGGAAGGAGGCTTGTGTTTACTCCACATTGTGTGGAAGGGGCCAAGCTTACATCAGCAACATCAGCAAAGTAGGGATCACAATCACAGCATGAAGCACCATTGCAAGATGAGGAAACATTTCATCTTGACACTGACATGGTTGACTTGAAGGTTAATGAGGAGCATAAGACAATGGAGCATGTCATCATGGAGAAATATGTTGAGATAGAAAAGCTCAAGGACAGTTTATCAAAGGCAAACTTCATGATTTCATTCCTAGAGCAGGAGAATCAACAATTGAAGGTAAAGTAGCTACTTTTGGAAAAGTATGAGGTTGATGTTGGCAAAGAGGATATAAAGGTAAAAGTAGTGATGGATGCAAAGGATTCAGATGAACATCAGGAGCAGGTGAAAAGCAAAAGGCCAAGGACTAGAGGGCTCAAAAAAGCACTTCAGCAAAAAAGAGAGCAGATGACTTCAGTTGACCTAATTACAGTAGAAATCAATGAGAATAGATAATTTTGGCTTGACAAGGTGAATTTTTGTATGGAGAAGCTTCTCAAGAGGATAACAGAGACAACAGGTTGCAAAGACACATGGCTATGCATTATTACACAAGGAATCAGGTTGTTAGGGTTAAGGTCAAGTAGTTGAAAGAGAAACTTAATGAAACCCTAACCAAGCAAAAAGGGAAGGTGAAGTTGGATTTTCTTGTTGATGCCTCCCTCATAGCATAGCATAGCACCTGAGGACTTCATAAACCAATTTTGAGGATTTTCGGAGAAGTTATGGTTTTTTGTGAATTTTTGCACATTTTGACATAGTCATGGAGACAAAAACGCAGCGTGCTCCACGCTACACTTTTGTTAGGGAGCTCCAAATCACTTTTTGTTTACATATTTGGATTTGGTATGGTTTATAAATCACATTTGGCCTAAGGGAAGCATACGTTTAGCAATTTTTGACAGGTGGAAATGCTCAAAAACCACCTAAAAACCACCTCTCTTCCACCCTGCATGAAGACCATGTTGTGTTTCTAAGAGTACCTGTGGTAGAATGCAGTTTTTAGGGGCTAGAAGTGAACTTTTTCAGCTCCTGAAGAGTCCATCATGTAGCAGACATCCACAAATTTCCAATGAGACATCAAGATCGGAATTTGGATTTTAGGAAGGACTTCAAAAATAAGTTCTCCCAAATTCGATGCGTTTTCTCCAAGCTCACTGCGTGTTTGGCTGAATTCACAACATTTTTGTCTATGATAGATTTTCTTCAGTTTTGTCAGGTGGATTCGACTTTTGATGATGTAATTATTTGATTTTGATGTTACTATGATGTAATTATGGGTAAAAGGCTTGTTAAGATGTTTTTAATGTAAATTTAGGCTTCATTAATGAGAGTAGTTTGAGTCAAAGTTTAATTGGAGGAGTTGTTTTAACCTCCCTAGTCTTTAGGGTTTTGGTTGAAACACCTCATGTATCAGTTCCTAGACTCATGGATTCAACCCCTGAGAGAAGGGAGATGTTGTTTTGGTCTATATGTATCATTTTCTCAGTCATAGAATAGGTTGGACATCAGAGGAGAGAAGACTTGTAGCTTGTACTTGGACATTTTATTCAGGAAATCAAAGGAGAAGTTTGCAGCTATTATCTAGGAATTCATGTACAATGAGTTTGTGATGATGTATTTTCTCTGTTTTAGTTTTATTTGGATGATATACATCTTTCCTTTCCATATCTTGTTTCTTCAGTGGTTTTCCTTAAAGTTTATAAGCATAATTCTTTGCATAAAGCTCTGTTTTTATGGGAATATCATTTTGTGTAATTTTCTTCCTTTCTTAATGAATTCATGTGCTCATGCTCATTAAGACCTTTTTATTCTTCCAAACACTACACTACACTAACAAACCCTAAAGCCATCACAAAATTATAGCTACCTTGCTCCTTTATATCTTTGTTATTATAGCCCTTTGAGCCTTTAACCTAGCTACCTAGTTTTTATCCCTCATCCAACATGAAAACCTAAAAATTTCAAAACCCTACCTAAGCCTAACATATCTAGCCTAAAATCCTTTCCTATTCCAATCATCTTTGGTTGTGAATTCATAGAGATATCCCTCTCTAGTTTAGCAAGGCTAGCTGCTGAAACGCAAGTGGTTTGATGTTATCTCCTTTGGTCTCCCTTCTCAGCCTTGGGATATTGTGGAGGATAACATTTTGGCGTTGTTGCCGAGGAAACGACTGATATATTATTCCTGGGATTAGTTATACACGTGCATTTAAGACTGGTTTTGTGGGTGACAGATTTCAATATTCAAAGAAGGCTGATTTAAAAATCACATCAAGTTCAAGGTGTAAAACTTTGGATCCTAAAATACACACGAGGTCAAATCCTGACCCAATTCCACCTCTGGTTGTTGATGATCCAGAGAAACTTCTGAGAAAACTCAAGTCCCCTCTTCCTAAAAGTGGAACTCGAAAATTGGTAAGGACTACTTCTTTACCTAATCAACTGTTTATTGCTGAAGATCTTTCTTTTGATATTCAATTCGAGCTATCTCTTTTTCCATCAAAGTCTAAATATTTTCTTTCCGAAGTAGTTTTTGATGCTTTAAAGTTTGATTCCTACTTGCTTACTTCTTAATATTTGTTTTCTAGACCTTCTTCTAAATCTTTGTTTTCTAAACTCGATCACAAGGTTTGGTCCAACTTTGATAAGCTCCAAAGCCTAGCTGACCAGCTTCAAATCACCACCAAAAAGGCCTACATCCAATATTAGGTTGAAATTTTGTCTGCTCCTACATCCTCTACCGTACCACTAAATACATCACCCACCACATATGTTATTGTTAATCCACCACTACCTCCTTTAACATCATCATCTCCATCAAAAAAACTCATTGTAGATCTCGTACAACTTCCTCTGGCAATCATGGCAAGGTTTTCTCCTTTAGTATTTCCTGGTCAACTTGCAGCTCTACTGCAAAACTATGGCCAAAGACTTCCTCTTTTTTATGGTAGTCCTGAAATCACAGCGCAACATCATGTTGACAAACTGGTGGATTTCATCGATCTTGAAGAGGTTGATGTTGAAGATGCCAAAATGAGAATTATAGCACAGAATTTCCTGAGATGTTAAGAAGTGGTTTCATAGTTTGGAAGCTAATTCCATCAATAGCTCTCAGCAGCTGATAGAGTTTTTCTTAGCCCGGTGGCAAGAGAAGAAGAATCCATTACAGATTTTGGCGGCATACAATTGCATGAAAAGGAATATGAATGAGAGAGTGGAGGAATTCACAATAAGGTTCAATATTTTGTACAATTCCATCCCTAATGACATGAAACCCCCTTGGTTTACCACTCCTTCACTATCCTAATGCATTTGACCTGGATATGGCTTATAAGCTTAGGGAGAGAGATCCTACAACTTTGGAAGAAATGCATAAGAACGCAGTGAGTGTGGAGGCTAATTTACTGATCAAGAAGTCAAAATTAAAACATGAGAAACCGGAGAAGAAAGTTGTTGAGTCATGGAGAAGGTATGCATATGTTATTTATTTCATCATTCTTTTCCTTTAGTTCTATCCATTTTATATCCTAAAATGTTAATAAATCAAAGGATTATGGTAAGAATGAGGAAATTATCTGTAATTACAATTTGGCTGATCGTTATCCTTCTTTATGTAGGAAAAATACAAAAAGGGACAACTGCTATTCCCTAACCAAGGAACAGCGAAACAATAGCAAGCCAAGGAGGGAGCACTGTAGTTACAGATAAAGATAAAACAAATCACAGGGATCAGCGCAAGGAGGAAAAATGACTGAAGTTGGAAAATTGCGCGAATCCCTCAGGATCCCTTGATCTTGAGGGATCGCTTTTACTAGTTATCTTTTTACCTCTTTCCCGTTATAAAAAGCAAAAATTGTAAGCAGGACGGGAGGAGAATTATTGTTGAGAAATTGTAACTTGTATCATTGACTCTCACTGTTGAGCAGAGCACGAAGTTACTGTAACGCTTATGCAATGATTAATATATAAAATAGTTGTTGTTCCTTTGCATCTCCTGAAGTAATCCGGTGGTGTTCACTAGCGGCTAAGGGCCCGACCCTAGTCGATTCACTTGATGTTCCTATATCATGCATTTATGATTCTCGCAGTGTGATGGTTTGATTGAATCTTTACTTTCTGCAATTGTATCGTTTTGCTAATTCCTATTTTCCAATCTCAACGGATTTGTTTTGCTTATATTTTGGCAATATTATAACTGATTCAGTTTATTGTTATTTTAGATCTAGTTATTTAGTTAAGCATTCCGTTTTGAGATCATCCACTGTAAAGAGCATTAACTACTATTGTCAAAGCTCTTAGATTGAGATCATCTGCTGCTTATATTAAGAATTGTGTTTGATTGAGAATAAATTAGTTAAAAGAGGAATGAGTTATGATTACTGTATTCTCGATTGATGATTGTTGTTACTTTGATGAATGTCTGAGTTAGTTTCATTAGAGGATTGAGTTTCTTTTAATTGCAATTAGAATTTACTTGCTGCATCCATTTCCGCTTGTATTTGAAAGAACTATACTTCAATTTAGAAGCATTACTCTCTGAGTTAAATAGCCGTCACACATTGTGTACACTCTTGAAATAAAAAGACTTTCCCGGATTGATAACTAATGTGAAGATAATTAGGAGTTAAAAAGGCATATTTTATCACTCAACATTTTGGCGCCGTTGCCAGGGAGAGTGTAGCCATTTCTAAGTAGTGCACATCTGATGATTGTTGTTGAAGAAGAATTGGGTTTTGAAAACGGAAGGTAAGAACCTACATAACGAGCAAGTAAAGTGCTTGCTCCCCCGCCTGCTTTTTAGCACAATTACAGAAATCTGAAATAGGTATTTGCTGCTTGTCTGTTGGGAGAGAATTGGGTATTAAAAATGAAAGGTAAGAACCTGCGTACGGAGCACGTAAAATGCCTGCTCCCCCACCCGCTTTCCAACAGAATTGTTAAGAACTTAGGGTAGAGGTAAATATTTGAATTGTGTGTATGACTAAGAAGAAAAAAACCTAAAAATAATCCAATTCCCCTACCCAAACCCGACAAATCTAAGGGACCGGTGACCCTTGGATGATCAACTTTCATAGATGACATCATAAAGAAAGTCGAATCTCAGCCATCAGTAGGTCCTAGAAAAGTTGCTTCTAGACAACCTACTGGCTCCCTTCTAGCCACAGGCTCACCATCTATAGCCTTCACTGAGTTCCACAGCAAAACAGAAGAGACTGAGCAGAATTTTCAAGAAATTGAAAATTCTCGCCCAATTTCTTTACAAGAAGGGAATTCTAGTAATCTTCGTGAAGGAGGAGGAGAAACCGGGGAAACAGAGGAGCCAAGATCCCCTCAGGTAATAATTCAACTAGGAACACTCAGCATCCTAGATAGAGGGAGTGTTGTTAAGTTCATTCAAGAAGAAGCAGGGGAAACAGAGGAGCCAAGATCCCCCCAGGTAGTAGTTCAGCAAGGAACACTCATTATCCCAGACCAAGGGAGTGTTGTTAAACTCATTCCCACCCCTTCTAGTCATCCTAGGAATAACTCTCTAGAGATCCCAGAAGGGTATTGGCACATATTTGATCAAATGGCCAACAACCCACAAGCACCTCAAACCTCCACCTTGCAGTATCCCATCATTGACACAGCGGTCAACGCACCTATGAAAGCCATCCCTCTCCAAAATATTCCTACCTTTCATGGGCTGACATCAGAGGATCCAGATGCATTCTTGTTTGAGTTTGATGTATTGTGTCGGGGGTATGACTATACCACCGACCCCCAAAAATCGAAATTGTTTCCCTCTACATTGAAAGGAGCAGCCTTGCGATGGTTTATGGGATTAGGTGGAGGCACAATAAACGATTGAGAACAAATGAGAACTGCTTTCCTAAAAAAATATCAGGACTATTGTAGATCTATGGAATTGAAAGATGAAATATTTTAGATGATAGCTAGACTAAGTGAAACATTAGAAGAATATGTGGAACGATTTCAATATAACCTCCAGTGGTCTCCCTATGCAACTCTACCTTTACCTAATAATGTGCTGAAAACTACACTAATTAAAGGTGTTATGCTCCTATAACAATAGGTGTCATATTTCATGATTGACTTAATGAGCTCTATAATATGTTCATTCCTTTCCTTGTTGCAAAGGTTTTCCATATTTTCAAAAAAATCAAAAAATTTAAAAAATGTAAAGAGGGTATACCCTAAAAGAAAAATCAAACGGTGAAAAGAATAAAATGGTCCAAAAAGTGAAGGAAATGAACCCCCAAAAAAAATAGACCAGGAAAGTGTGCAAGTCTAAATGCCACTACTATTTCATTTTCTGTAATAAGCAATTGTGTGCAGCTTGTTAAACTTTTGCCACAATTTATGAAGAGTCAAACTGTTTAAACTTAACTCATTCATTTTTCAATTTCATGTTGTAGAATAGAGAATAAATATCTGGCCAAATAGTTTAATCTTGGCAGATAAGTAGATAGGTAGAGTAAATAAAAAGGGGCTCAATAGTTTAATATGAACCCTTGGATGTAATAAGTGTAGACTTAGGTAGGCTTGCCATGTAAAAGAAAAAGAAGATTGATAATGGTTTGCCAGTCTAAGTGCACCCAAATAAAGAAGGAAAAAATGCTAGGTTAAAGTAGGGAGGGTAGGTAGATGGTGTTGCATAATTACTTGTGATGGATAATGTCTTTAAATGTGTTAACTTTTACTTTTATCACAAATATAAGACAGACATTTCACTTGATGTAGTTCAAGCAAGACAAGGTTAAATAACTAACTTCCATTCACATTTTTCCCTAAAGATTTCACTAATTCCCCCTGAAGTATTAAGGTCTTTGAAAATTAAAGGGGCTCAGAGCATTTCTCTGACTTTTGAAGGGACCGGACCCTCGGCCCAATGATTTAAGAGCCTAAGTACTTAGAATCATCCATAAACCATTCATTTGATTTCATAAACTCATTTCCTAAGTGTAAATTCCTACTTTACTTAGGAGAATACATAACATCACCTAAAAAACCCCATTTTCATCTTTAGCCTAAGTTTGAATATATACGTGAAATTTTTAACTTGGCGCTTTTCATTTCATAGTCATATTAACTTTAACACATAGTATATAACTCCCAAATAAATTTTCACCTTTTTCTCGTATTATTTAGTTATCTATAAATACCCAAAGTATTATATATTCCCGCCCCAGTTAAATATAACCATAAACGCTATTTAAAAGGGATTAATAGATTTATCCAAAATTTATTAATAACCTTCCCCGCCGCTCGACAACACGATTAATTAATCCTCTAGGTTAATTAATAACCACCCCTCAACCAATCACACTGCCCCCGATACAATTAAAACAATGTTTATTGTGGCGAGCCCGCTACAGTTAATGCCCCACCATGTCCCACACCCGTCTGTCATCCAATCAATCCCCTTTCATCTGACGATTGACATCAATATCGCACCCCCCTGGTGACCGCGCTTTAACTCGCGATCACAAGGCGGTTTTTCTCCCTTACTCCTGCCACATGTCACGTAATCGATGTGATTGCTCGCCCTCCGCCTGATACCACTTAACTCCAAAAGCAGTGTGATCGTGTACCGCTTACTGCCTCCCACTAACGACAAAACTTCACATCATCAAGTCAGCGCCATCTATCCACTGTTCATTCAAAGCTTACCCGCCAATATCAACCGTTTACCCGTTTAAACACAAACACCCTAGTGTTGCTCATTTTCACCTGATTGTGCAGTAAAACCCTTTGTAACCCAACTGCGCCACCTGAAGCCTCTATTAACCAATTCGAGCATGGTTTACCTCCCAAAAATCATTCTAGACTCACTCCACAGACCTCTCAAGCTCAAATGAAACCTTTTCGACCTCCCCTGCAAACCAATGCTTTCTTAACAATTTGTTTTGTTTTACAGGTGATCAGAAGACCACATCCTTGGATAAACAGTCTTAATACTAGTCATAAGACTTGTTTACTCCAAGAGTGTTATCAAATCTATTCAAACAGAGATGGAAGATAAAACATACAGTTGAAAGACAAGCAAAGGAAACAGGAGATTAAATGATTTACTGTTGAAACAGACAGTAAAAACCTAAACTACACATTGAAGGTAAAAGGACACAGTAAAGAACAGTCAAAGAGTATCAGGGTTAAAGAGTATTAGGATTAAAGAGTATCAGATTGAAGACCAAGTCAAGTAAATCAGCTAGCATGAAGATAAATAGCAGGGAAGACAGTTACAAAACAGAACATACAAGTTCATGACAAAGTGAAGACAGATAAAAAATAAAGCGGTAAAAAGTAAAAAGTAAATAGTAAACAGTGAAAGTAAACATGAAGACATTAAGGGTTAAACAAAGATGAAAACACTTTCACCAGCCACAATAAAGTTTATCCAAAGTAAAAGTGAAAAACAGTGAAAAGAAGTTTAAGGTTAAAAGATGAAATTAGAGCAAAAATGGTACATTCTTCAGAAATTTTCTGTTTAAGTCATAGTTTTGCAGAAACTATTGTGGCTAATCCAAGAAATATTTCGTGAAACTGAAAGAGGTTTTTGTTCCTAACAGACCAATATACAAAAATCTGTCTCACTTTTTACACAGGTATTACCAATAGGGAGATAAGTGCATGTCTTCACAGCCTATTTTTCAGTTTGTGCGAAGTCCTATTTTTGACATCTTTTAACAGAGAATATTGTGAATAGCTGGAGCTGAAGTTTTGGAAACTGAGAGAGGTTTATCTCAAAAACATTCTTATCTAAAATAACCTATTTCACTTTTACATATCGATCACGGATTGAGATATACAAGTGAATCATTGTGTTATCACAAAATCATGCCCCTGATAGGCTGCTGATCAGGAAGACTTTGAGTAACTATTTCAAACCAAACTTTTGGCTGAGGCTTAGCCTCCTCAGCCTGAGAGGGCTCTCTCAAAGGGTTAAAGATTTTGATTAAAGAATAAGATAGATGGCTAACTCTATAGTTTGTGATTGTATATGTTTATAGGTTGAAAGATGAAGGTTGGCTACCATTGGGCTATGGAGTCAAAGTATGTTCAGTACCACAGCAAGATCAGCTTTAACATGAAGTCAGGGCATAGAGAGTTTTTATACATCAACAAAACAAAGATACAATGCAAGGAAACACAGTTTATAAATACATGAAGGAAGTTAGAGCATCATTGATGAATTCTAAGTAACATGTATTCATACCACTGCAAGTAAGTGAAAGAGGAAAGCCATGAGACAATAGGACATTAAAAACCCTCTTTGAATCCTGAGTAGTGAAGCCAAAACATTCTACCTAGCATGGAAGTCAAGGCATTATAGAGTTCAAGTGCAGAAATGCAAATATAAAACAGTGAAACACAATTAGTTTATCTATGAAGGAAGTCAGAGCATCATTGATGAATTCTGAGTATCATAAGTAAACCTCACTGCAATGTAAGTATTGGAAGATGCCATCAAAACAAGAACATACAAGAACTCTTCATGAATCTTGAGTTGTCTAAGTAGAAATTCTGCATTAGGTTAAAAATATACACAGTCTGCACATAGAGCAGCAATTGAGCCAAAAAGTCTCCAACCCTTTGCTAATTCGACCTCTTGCTCTATATAAAGCATTTAAAATTAGGATTCCATCATCCCTCCTCAAGAGAATTCGAATTTTCCATCAGTGACACCTATTCTAACCATAAAACAAATCATTAAATGTATTTGACACCTAACTAGTAGTCCTAGAGACCTAATACAACTAGGAGTGTAACTCCTTATTATGATTACAACAAACTTATCTAAACATTTAAAGCATTCTTTGACACCTAACACTCCATGAGGTCGAATTTGATGAAGCCTCCCACGTGGTCACCCAACTGCTGATGAGAAACCCTAGAAATTAGGGAACATGTTTCCCTGTTTTTAGGGTTAGTTCCTTGAAAATTGCAAAGCCTTTATCTCTTCATCCATGACACAATTTACAAAACTGAAGGAGGTTTTTGTAGCCCATGTTGTCCAGAACAAAAACCTCTCCTGGTTTTTGAAAATATTTCTCCAGCTGTCCAGAAACTGTCCTTGAAAAACACGTGGCAAACAGGGAAAAATCCGTTTCCTGAAATTAAGGTCTCAATGAAAGCTTCTTATCTCCCAACTGAAAACACATAAGAATAAAGTGAGATAGGTTATTGTAGCTGGACATGTTATGAAGAGAAACCTCCTTCAGAATTCCAAGATAGCCTTTCATGTGACCAGAAACGGATTTTGAAAAATACTACTAAAACCAGTAGACAAAGCTTGACTTTCTGCAGTTTCGTAGCGCAAGTTTAACTATAAATTCCTCCCACCTCAGAACGAATTTGAAGAAACTGAAAGAGTTTTTTATAGTGTAGCATGTTAGGAAGAAAAGCCTCTTTCAGTTTGCAAAATTAAGTTCTCAGCTGCTCAGGAAAGCTTTTAGAAATTGACTAGTAAAAGCAGAAAACAGAGTTTCTTCCGCTGAAACAGACTGCTACAGGGGTTTCGCAGCGCGCTGCGAAAACACTGATTTCGTAGCGCAAAACAGGATTTTTACACTGTCTGCGCTACGAAATCATGGATTCGTAGCTGGTTTCAAAATTTCTCCTTATCCTCCTCAAAGCTCTGTCTTTCTTCTTGACTGCTGGCTGCCTTGTTTCTGTCATTCTTGTACATTGGTGATGGTTGTACTGATGATGATATTTTCCTTTCTTTTGACATTTTCTCCTTTGAAATTTCTTTAGACAAAACAACTTGGAAGAAAATACCTTGCTTAATTGAGGAGCTGCCTTGCTTGAATTTGATGAAGATTTCTGCTCTCCTTTTCCTTTGAAATATTTTCAGTGATAACAGTGGCTCCACTTGGGATAGTGTGCCCTTGTGGTACACTAAGAACCTGTAGTTCCAGTGCCTTGTAAAATTTATTTGACAAACATCTTCCTTCAGCTTCTTGAGCCTTCACCTCGGGCTTAAGCTTGATGATGACTGTGGGAAAAAGAAATCTACCACTACTGAAAAAATGCTCAGTCAACCTTGAGCTTATTTGCACTTTCCTACCTACCTACCCTATCAGCTGCATTCTCCAATTGTAGCTCAAGGAACATGAAACTTCCAATGAATCCAATCATCAATCTGATCTGAAACATGGATCTCCTTACTGTGCTTGAAGCATAAATAAACCAGATACTGAAATAACCAAGGAAGCATGAGGTGCAACTGTTCTTCAAGATGAACATATAATTGGAAGCCTGAACAGTAAATCTTTTCCATGTAGTCAGCTATAGGGTCAAAAAACACATGGTTAGTTTAATATTCATCAAAACCTTCTGTATCTTTAGACAACTTACCTTCAGCCACACCAAATTTATTTGATATGCTATCCAACTGCCTTTCTGAATGATGCTCACAAACAATGTAATTTTCTTCACTACTATGATCATTATTTGAAGTAAGCTGTTGCAAGGAATTACAAAATTGAGCAAGCTTTTCCTCTGCCTGAGGGTCATAGAAAATTTCCTCCAATATTTCTTCTTGCTGAGTGCAATCAATTTCATCTCCATCATGATCTGAAACCTGACAAATCTGCTGCATCTCTACACCAATATCTAAAGATAAAACATGGTTGCCACAAGAAAACTCCTGCTGCTCTTCATGCTGTGTTTCATGGAATGTTATACCTTCTGCTTGGTGTTGGAATGCATTGCTATGAAGAGCCTCTAAAATTTCTTCATCCATAAATTCATCATCACCATAACAATCCTCCAAGTACTGAATAAGATTTAAAGAATGCCTACAGCAATCTTTGAGCAGCAACAAAGAAGGATAACATTCTTTATACTTTTCACAGAACACATCATGGAAAACAGCAAGAGAAGATAATGAACCATTTTCCAAACTTTTATACCAAGACCATGCTTTTCCTTCTAGAGTGGCCATAAACATCCTCATGAGACAATCTTCAGGGAAATGAACCTTAAGACTGCGTACATGCATATGAAACCTAACCAAATGGAGAGCAGCATCATCCTTCTTTTCATCTTTGAATATTGGAAGATCATCTAACCAATCAACCTTTGGCATAGGATTTGGAAAACCAGGGATATGAGACCGATTCATAGGAGCATACCTGGCATTCATTCTTGCAGTGGAATTCATCTTGAAACTTCATCAAGCTACTGATCTTTTAGCAGTGGAGTCACCTTCCAATTTCTTATTCGATGTGTGGAGTCGCCAAGGTAGTTTTGCAGCCTCAAAAAGATGTCTGAGCTCCTGCTACCTTCAGAAGTTCAGCCTCTAAATTTCGGGAATGAATAGACTTCAGGCTCCCGGCAGACGCACCAAAATGTTATCACAAAATCATGCCCCTGATAGGCTGCTGATCAGGAAGACTTTGAGTAACTATTTCAAACCAAACTTTTGGCTGAGGCTTAGCCTCCTCAGCCTGAGAGGGCTCTCTCAAAGGGTTAAAGATTTTGATTAAAGAATAAGATAGATGGCTAACTCTATGGTTTGTGATTGTATATGTTTATAGGTTGAAAGATGAAGGTTGGCTACCATTGGGCTATGGAGTCAAAGTATGTTCAGTACCACAGCAAGATCAACTTTAACATGAAGTCAGGGCATAGAGAGTTTTTATACATCAACAAAACAAAGATACAATGCAAGGAAACACAGTTTATAAATACATGAAGGAAGTTAGAGCATCATTGATGAATTCTAAGTAACATGTATTCATACCACTGCAAGTAAGTGAAAGAGGAAAGCCATGAGACAATAGGACATTAAAAACCCTCTTTGAATCCTGAGTAGTGAAGCCAAAACATTCTACCTAGCATGGAAGTCAAGGCATTATAGAGTTCAAGTGCAGAAATGCAAATATAAAACAGTGAAACACAATTAGTTTATCTATGAAGGAAGTCAAAGCATCATTGATGAATTCTGAGTATCATAAGTAAACCTCACTGCAATGTAAGTATTGGAAGATGCCATCAAAACAAGAACATACAAGAACTCTTCATGAATCTTGAGTTGTCTAAGTAGAAATTCTGCATTAGGTTAAAAATATACACAGTCTGCACATAGAGCAGCAATTGAGCCAAAAAGTCTCCAACCCTTTGCTAATTCGACCTCTTGCTCTATATAAAGCATTTACAATTAGGATTCCATCATCCCTCCTCAAGAGAATTCGAATTTGCCATCAGTGACACCTATTCTAACCATAAAACAAATCATTAAATGTATTTGACACCTAACTAGTAGTCCTAGAGACCTAATACAACTAGGAGTGTAACTCCTTATTATGATTACAACAAACTTATCTAAAAATTTAAAGCATTCTTTGACACCTAACACTCCATGAGGTCGAATTTGATGAAGCCTCCCACGTGGTCACCCAACTGTTGATGAGAAACCCTAGAAATTAGGGAACATGTTTCCCTGTTTTTAGGGTTAGTTCCTTGAAAATTGCAGAGCCTTTATCTCTTCATCCATGACACATTTTACGAAACTGAAGGAGGTTTTTGTAGCCCATGTTGTCCAGAACAAAAACCTCTCCTGTTTTTTGAAAATATTTCTCCAGCTGTCCAGAAACTGTCCTTGAAAAACACGTGGCAAACAGGGAAAAATCCGTTTCCTGAAATTAGGGTCTCAATGAAAGCTTATTATCTCCCAACTGAAAACACATAAGAATAAAGTGAGATAGGTTATTGTAGCTGGACATGTTATGAAGAGAAACCTCCTTCAGAATTCCAAGATAGCCTTTCATGTGACCAGAAACGGATTTTGAAAAACACTACTAAAACCAGTAGACAAAGCTTGACTTTCTGCAGTTTCGTAGTGCAAGTTTAACTATAAATTCCTCCCACCTCAGAACGAATTTGAAGAAACTGAAAGAGGTTTTTGTAGTGAAGCATGTTAGGAAGAAAATCCTCTTTCATTTTGCAAAATTAAGTTCTCAGCTGCTCAGGAAAGCTTTTAGAAATTGACTAGTAAAAGCAGAAAACAGAGTTTCTTCAGCTGAAACAGACTGCTACAGGGGTTTCGCAGCGCGCTGCGAAAACACTGATTTCGTAGCGCAAAACAGGATTTTTACACTGTCTGCGCTACGAAATCGTGGATTCGTAGCTGGTTTCAAAATTTCTCCTTGTCCTCCTCAAAGCTCAGTCTTTCTTCTTGACTACTGGCTGCCTTGTTTCTGTCATTCTTGTACATTGGTGATGGTTGTACTGATGATGATATTTTCCTTTCTTTTGACATTTTCTCCTTTGAAATTTCTTTAGACAAAACAACTTTGAAGAAAATACCTTGCTTAATTGAGGAGCTGCCTTGCTTGAATTTGATGAAGATTTCTGCTCTCCTTTTCCTTTGAAATATTTTCAGTGATAACACATTGGACCCCAAGTTTGCAGAATTTCTAGGGCAAAATGCACAAAGGAAGGATGCAGTTAGTGACTGGGATGCCTCATCATCAACCAAGAGTTGCTATCAAATTCGACTTTCTCTTGTTTGTCACCATAAATCCATGGAAATAGTGCCAAATAGATTCATTAGTTTTGAATGTCCTTTATTTAAGTTTTATTAATGTAAACAGTTGGAGATATTTGTGAAACTAATCTTGATATTTTTTCAAGATATTTCAGTTTACAATTAGTATAAATACTTCTCCATTTGAATTATTTTGGGTGGATTCAGAGACATTGTTGTAGTTGATTATTTGGAATCAAGTGTTGTTCGACTCAACTTTTGCATGGCTTGCTGGACAAAGAATTAATGCAAGGGACTTTTTTCAAAATTCTTGAATCAAACACCGGATCAATAAGTCCTCTATACCTTGTGTTTTAGAGTTTTCCTTGTTTATAATATCATCTATGTTTCACATCTGAATGATAAACGAAAAAGAGTAACTCAGAATATGCTTAATTGCACTCTGTTTTCAATCGTTATTATTCTCTATGTTTTCTTCTGAATTAGTATAAACAGTGAATTCTTAATTGCTCCTGTTTTCTAGTTCTTTCATTTTAACCATTTAGTAAAGAATTCTTAATTGCTCTTTATTGATGGTTAGTCACGTTCTGCTCTCTTAAGTATGTTGAAGGATTCTTAACTTCCCTTCACCTATCTTAAAACCATTCCATTGATTCCAAGTCTTTATTTGTTCCCTGTTTGATTATCTTGCTCTGTGAAACCATCCTTTGTTAAGAAACCAAGTCTAGTTAAGCCATCTTCTTTGACTCCATTAGCCCAATGGCCTAAACTAGTCAGTCCTACCCTCTGCTATTGAATCTCACCACCCAAACTCAAACAAAACTCCTAAACTTCATAACTAGCCTAATATCTTTCAAAACAAAGCTAAAATTTGAAGAGACGGCCCTCTCTAGATACAGATTGGCCAGATTCTATATCTAAAAGATTGGTTTGTGGTT
The DNA here is from genome assembly GCA_031772625.1 of Pinus tabuliformis. Classification (NCBI taxonomy): domain Eukaryota; kingdom Viridiplantae; phylum Streptophyta; class Pinopsida; order Pinales; family Pinaceae; genus Pinus; species Pinus tabuliformis. The sequence goes on along the minus strand of CM062805.1, from coordinate 1,235,508,851 downwards.
ACCTCGGACCCATTTCCCCTTCTGACAACTTCTGGGAAAACCTGAGTGATAACAAAAGGGATGAAAGAACAATGGGTAGAAACATTAAATATTATGGGTAAAGGTGATATATATCAGGAGAATTATGCTGACATCGTTAATTTGTGTATCAGGTGTTCAAGAGGCAGCATGAGATTGAAGCTAGTGGAACGCGACATGACCACAAGGGACAGTAAAATCTCTGGTGGAGGCATAACTCGCGTAGAAATTGGCAATCTGCTAGAGGATTTAAAAACTGATATTTTAGGGACTCTGACAACGCAATTGGACATTATGCAAGCCAAACAAAAGTAGGCAGAAGCATAAAAAAACTTGGTGATATTCTGTCCTAGATGCAAAAAGAAGCATAGTCACAAAGAGTTCCCGCTGGATATGGTGCAAACCTGCGCTATATGTACAAAAGATCATGCTACAGAAAGCTGCCCATCACTCCCAGGGCTAAAAGCAGTCTATAAGGAGGCAAAAGAAGATACAGAACTAGTCTACCTGCTAAATCAGCGTTGCCAATGGAAACCACGACAAATAGGTACGCCAACTGATCCATCCTCTTTCTTTCAAATGCCGCAATATAATTCACAACAATACCTGGGAACCATGTGGCAGAACCAACCATATTTTTCCAATTGGTCACAACAACGATCTCCTATGCCGCCTTGGCCCAACCAATCAAATCAAAATAACAATTGGCCAAATTCCTCTTACTTCCCACTGTTTTGGCAAAATAATGCATATCAATCTCAATGGCCACCATCAACTTCACAGCATCAAAACTGGCAGTCAAGCTGGCAGAGACCTACAAATTAGCCAGCAGGAACAATCCTCCTACCTCAACCCACACTGCCAACACCATACACATTGCAACAAAACCCTCAGACCAACTTACGACCACAGCTCCCGGCCCAACCCAACCACAACCCCAACAACAAACCGATTGAATCTGTGCAAATTATTAAAGGACTAGAACCAGAAACTGAGTTAAGGGAGTGCAATGACCTTCAATTAAGATCTGAGTAGATAATAGAATCAGAAGGGGATAAAAATGTTCAAATTGAAGATCTGTTACTTGTAGAACAAGTACCACAAGAAGAGAACATGGTTAGACAAAAAACTCATGATCAAGCAACCACCTCTTCTCCACCATTCCCAGAAAGATTAATCATACCTCGCCCAATTGAACATCCTGATTTCGATCTTCTGGGAGAATTGAAAATTTTGTGTATAAAAATACCACTCCTCCAGGCTATTCAAGACATCCCAATTTATGCAAAAACTATTAAGGAATTATGTATGAAAAAGCCAAAGAGGAAAATAAAAACAAATCCAACTATCCATGTAGTCGGTACCTTATCTGATTTACTATCAGGAAGAGAAACACCTGTAAAATATGAGGACCCAAGAAATCCTATAGTCACGGTGCAAATAAATGGATGCTCCTTCCCCAATGCCTTAGTCGATTTAGGAGCAGCAATCAATATTCTTACAACCACAACTTGTCAAAATCTTGGCATTACATCCTTGGACCCAACCACAACCTTGTTGGAATTGGCTGACCGATTGGTAGTCAAACCAGAAGGCACATTATAGGATGTAATGGTGTCTGTAGACTCTTGGGAATACCCTGTAGACTTTCTGATCATCAATCCTAGAAACCGACTCGATGGACATCCCTTAATTCTAGGTAGACCTTGGCTAGCAACTGCGAATGCTTACATAAGTTGTCAAACAGGCAACATGACTATAGCAAGAGGAAGCAATGTAAAGAATTTAGCCTTATATCCTCCAGCTCAGCCAAGTTTAACAATAATCAAAACCAGAAAACAACCTGTATCATATCTAACTGAAAACATTAGATCACCGCTAACCATAGAAGATGCTCTCAAATTTAAAGATCAAACAGAAGATGACATCATTAACACCTACATTAACCAACCAGATGCTAGATCCCATCTAAAATGTCACATGATCGAAGCAACATTCGATAGCGAAATAGAAGAAGATCCCCTAAAAGATATTAACGATCAATCAATACCAACTACCTCTGTTTATAACAGCAAAACCATAGAAATTGAGCCAGGAAAAACTTTGAATATTAACAAAAACCTGACTGCTGACCAAGAGCAAAAGCTTGTTCAACTCTTGAGAAAATATAAAGAGGCCATTGCATGGGATTACCTGGACATGAAAGGGATTGATCCTCAATTATGCATGCACCACATTTATACAGAGAAGGATACCAAGCCCTTTCAAGAACCTCAACGGAGGTTAAACCCTCATCTTAAAGATATTGTTAAAGCTTAACTACAAAAATTGCTAGATGTAAACTTTATCTACCCAATATCTAATAGCAAATGGGTCTCTCCATTAGTAGTGGTGCCGAAAAAAAATGGAAAGTGGCATATATGTGTTGACTATAGAGAGCTTAATAAAGCAACTCAAAAAGACCATTTTCCTCTTCCGTTCATTGACCAGGTCTTGGACACATTGGCAGGCAAAAAATTATTTTCTTTCCTAGATGGCTTCAGCGGATACAATCAAATTCAAATTGCCCCTGAAGATCAGGATAATACTACCTATACCTACCCTTGGGGAACATTCACTTACAGGGTCCTACCTTCTGGTATGTGCAATGCACCTACCACATTTTAGAGGGTCATATTAAGCATTTTTTCAAATCTAATAAATGAAGGGCTCGAGGTGTAGATGGATGACTTTACACCTTACGGAGATGACTTCAAGTCAGCATTATAAACATTAGAGAAAGTGTTGCAAAGATGCATTGCCACCAGACTCTGTTTAAGCAATGAAAAATGCCACATGATGATGACCGAGGGCCTCATCCTGGGTCACTATATCTCAGCTGCTGGAATCCAGGTAGATCCAACAAAAATTCAGATAATTCTTTTAATACCTACCCCTTCCACACAAACAGAGGTACGCAGTTTTTTGGGATTTTCTGGTTATTATAGAAGGTTTATAAAGAATTTTTCTCAGATTGTTGCACCGTTATATGCACTAATAGGAAATATTGATTTCATTTGGACAGATAAATGTGACAGTGCTTTTGAAGACTTAAAATGGCTTGTATCAACAGCCCCAGTATTAAGGGGCCCAAACTGGGATTTGCCATTCTAGATTTCATCCGACGCTTCAGACACAGCCATAGGAGCAGTTCTCGGCCAGGAAGAAGATAAAAAGCCATATGCAATATACTATATTAGCAAAAATCTATCTCCTGCTGAATTAAATTATACTGTTACTGAAAAATAATTTTTGGCTGTAATCTATGCTATCAATAAATTCAGACATTATATAACAAGATACCCTGTGGTTTTATACATTGATCACTCTGCTATTAAATATCTAGCCAATAAACCAGTTACAAATGGAAGAGTGACAAGATGGTTGATTCTTTTGCAGGAATTCGATATAACAATTAAAGATCGACCAGGAAAAGAAAATCCAGTAGCAGACTTCCTTTCACGAATGCCAAAGACAGATGACTCGACAACAGTAGAAGACCAGTTTCCAGATGAACATTTATTTGCTGTAACAGTGAAAACACCGTGGTACGTGGATGTCGCAAATTATTTGGCAGTGGGAAAATTACCCAAGCACCTGACACCTAATGAAAGAAAACAAATAGTACAATGCAGCACACGATTCTCTTGGATCGGGGGCTATTTATTTCATACAGGAGCTAATATGCACATTAGAAGATGCGTTAGGGAAGATGAAGTTTTTGACATTCTGAAAGCATGCCATGATGGGCTGTGCGGCGAACATTTTGCAGATCGCAGAACTGGTCACAAAGTTTTACAGATGGGCTATTATTGGCCCACCATTTTTAAAGATGCCAAGAAGTTTGTCCAAGCATGTGACAGTTGCCAGAGAATGGGACGCCCCGGGCAGTCGGATGAGATGCCCTTGCACCCACAGATAGTCATTGAACCTTTTGAGCGATGGGTGTTAGACTTCATCGGACCAATAAACCCATCCTCTAATCAAAAGACATATATATTAGTTGCAACAGAGTATGTGACTAAATGGGTGGAGGCAGAGGCACTACCCAGGGCAATAGAGGATTCGGTAATCCACTTTCTTTTCCAACTATTCATGCGATATGGCTTGCCTAGAGAGGTAATTACGGATGGAGGGCCACAATTCATAGGCCATAAGTTCACTACAACATTAAGGAATTATCATATCATGCACAAGATCACGACTCCATACCACCCACAGGCAAATGGCCAGGTAGAAAGCACAAATAAAGTGATCGAGGCAATACTCACAAAGACAGTTGCATCACATAGACGTGACTGGGCTACCCAATTGCCAAAAGCCCTATGGGCATATCTTACGACAAGGAGAAATACCATGATATATTCCCCATACCAATTAATGTTTGGCAAAGAACCTATCTTCCCAATTGAATTTGAAATCCAGACATTGAGGATAGCTCAGGAGGTAGGCTTGGACTTAAATGAGGCACAGATTAATAGGCTACATCAAATCAATGAATTGGATGAAATCCGGCTATCAGCTCTTCAGCACACTGCACTGATCCAACAGCGAAGAGCGAAATGGCATGATGCCCTTATTAAAAAGAAAGTCTTCCACGAAGGAGATTGGGCATTCCTGTATGATTCTAGGTTCCAGGATTTCACCGAAAACTCTAGACCAAATGGTTAGGACCTTATGAGATACAAAAGGTGCATGATAATGGCACCATCACATTAGCCACCATCGATGGATCTGGCTATTCTTTTAAATCAAATGGACATCGAGTACGACTTTATCACAAACCGCTTACCAGGGAGTCCTTTTTCCAACAGTTACGGGAAGATTCCACCATACAGATTCTCGCTGAGGAGGACAAGCCATCCTTAGCATTGACCCAGTGAATAATTCATTTGTTTTGGAATTTTGTACATAAATTTTTCTTTCTATTTTGACTGAATTTGCTTGTATAAACTGTAAATAAACTCTTTTTTTCCTTTGTTGTTCCCTCCAAAGAACAGTTGTTGTTCCCTCTAAGGAATAGTAATTTTGTGTACAGATTTTTGTGTTGTTCCCTTAAAGGAACGGTTGTTGTTCCCTCTAAGGAACAGTTGCCATTCCATTTAAGGAATAGCAATCTCCTGTATATTTTATTTTCGTACTGTTCCCTTTAAGGAACAGTTGTTGTTCCCTCTAAGGAACGGTGTCGTTCCCTTTAAGGAACAGCAGTTCTGTGTGTACATGATTCTGTTGTTCCATTTAAGGAACCACTGTTGTTCCCTCTAAGGAACAGTTGTCGTTCCATTTAAGGAACAACAGTTCTATGTTTACTTGTTTTTGTTGTTCCATTTAAGGAACAGTTGATGTTCCCTCTAAGGAATAGCTGTCGTTCCATCTAAGGAACAACAGTGCCCTGTATATTCGATTTTCGTGTTGTTCCATTTAAGGAACTGTTGTTGTTCCCTGTAAGGAACAATTGTCGTTCCCTCTGAGGAACAACAGTTTTGTGTGCGTTTGTGTTTTGTTGTTCCATTTAAGGAACAGTTGATGTTCCCTCTAAGGAACATTTGTCATTCCCTCTAAGGAATAGCATTTTTTGTGTGCGTTTGTTTTTTTGTTGTTCCCTTTAAGGAACAACAGCTATTCCCTCTAAGGAAAAATAGTTTCGCATGCATTTCCTTTTTGTTGTTCCCTTTAAGGAAAAATTGTTGTTCCCTCTAAGGAACAATTGTTGTTCCCTCTAAGGAACAACAGTCGTTCCCTCTAAGGAACAGTAGTTCCGTGTGTATTTGCTTTTTGTTGTTCCCTTTAAGGAACAATTGTTGTTCCCTCTAAGGAACAGCAGTCGTTCCCTCTAAGGAACAGCAGTTCAGTGTGTATTTGCTTTTTTCTGTTCCCTTTAAGGAACAGTTGTTGTTCCCTCTAAGGAACAGCTATTGTTCCCTCTAAGGAATAGTTGATGTTCCCTCTAAGGAACAGCCGTTTCATTTGCATCTATTTTTCCGCTGTTCCATCTAAGGAACAATTGTTGTTCCCTTTAAGGAACAGCAATTTCATGTCCAATTATTTTTCTTTCTTTTCGTTGTTCCTTATAAGGAACAGTTGTTGTTCCTTCTAAGGAACAACTGTTGTTCTCTCTAAGGAACAACAGTTTCAGTGTGCAGTTTTGTTTCTTTTTGTTGTTCCTCCTAAGGAAAAGCACCTTTTTGTGTGTTTTTTCTTAATGTTCCCTACAAGGAACAACCCTTTTTGTGAAAGATTTTCTTTAGAAAATAAACACCTTATGAATATTATTTCACTCTCTATGATCCTCTATAGGGCAAGAATACAAACATATATATAAGGATACAAATTTGAAGGTTACAAGAACAAGCAAATTGAATATTATCATCTTTAATGAGATTGCTTTGTATTGATTAAAAAAGGGAAGGACACAACCATCTATATCACTTTGTTGTCCCTATCTTCACTATAAATCCAATTGATTGATTATTTGTACCATGTTGGTTTTTCCCTAACCCCTATAATTCTCTTTGCTCATTATCATCGAATAAATGTAAGGGCATATTTTTTTCTATTGGTATGTCCAGACTTCTTCCACCATCCCTACTCTTAAGGAGTGTTGAGCCACCCTCTATATATAAATAGAAAGTGCTATCTAAAATATATGTGTGTGTGTGTGTGTGTGTGTGTGTGTTTACTAACAATTTTATGATTTGTCAGATGGAGGATGGGGGGTCTCATCATGAGCCAGCCTACCATGATCATAAGGAAGCAGCGAAGTGGCATTCCCACTATGGCCACCACACCAGGGATATGATCCAATGGATCCAACAGAAAAATAAAGTCCTTGGACTAGGAGGTCTCATCACAAGCCGACCTGCCAACACTATGGCCTCCATTCTGACATCAGAAGGCACTTTCCTAATTATACATAAAAGATCATGGTTCCAAAGGGTGAAAAAGAAACTTTGTCAAGGTTATAAACACCTGTGGGCAACAGAAGCTCTGCTAATGGTATTGGAGTCATATTTTCAACATCAATAGTGATTATAACTCCCTTTTCTTATTATTTATCTTTATTATAAGGACATTATGTTCTTAATTCATTTTTGAACCTTTATGCATGAGATATCTTTTAAGAAGTCAATCATAGTGGTTTAAGTGAAATAATGACCGCAAAGCATCTTTTCCACGTTAGATTTCCTTTCTCCCTTTTTGAATCACTCCACGGCATCTCCACATTTATTCATAATTTTCGTTTTATGCATCGATTTCAGTACCCCGATATTTTTTGTGATCCTATCATAAATATGTATACCTTGCCATTTTTACCACTTCTGTACGTCACCGCCAAGTACGTCATTCCTTCATTTAACCAGTCAAAGGCGACCTATCATTTTAAGGGGGGTGAGGGTGACTCCCAAAGCACTCATGCATGCATGTCAGTCCCTTATTTGGTTATACCGGACTATATGACATTCCATAATAGCAAGTCTTTAACGGTATCTATGCTGAAAAGTTTCATCTGATATTAACAACTTGTTGTTCCATTGCTGGCTCTGTCTATTGCTCTGTTACTTGTGTTAAGCTAACAGTGTGCAGAATTCAGGCAAAATGGGAGGAAGAGCAATGCGCAGGGAGCAGTTGATACTATCTGTTTCCGATGCTGCCAGAGAAATTCTAGTCCGAGCTGGATGGGTTGCATATTTCATACAAATGCAGCAACCAAATGAAGCCATTGCTATCGAATTCTTATATAATTTACAGAATGAGCATTCTACGATAAGAGGAAGGCAAATTATAGTGACAGACGTAGTAATAGCTGAAGTGTCTGGATTACCAGCAGTCGGACCCATATGGACTCATAAAAAATTGAGGTTGCAGGACGCTATTGCAGTCTTTCGGGATGAGGGACAGGACCTGATTGTCAAAGGCAAAGGAGTTCAACCTTCATCCCTTGGAGAACCATGGACAGAACTAGCCAGAATTGTTCAGAGCTATATCACATGCAACAGAAGAAAATATGTGGTAAGACCACGTCACCTTAAATTATTAGCAGTTCTGAAACAGAAATGTTCTTTAAACTTGCCTACGTGTTTGAATTTCTTATTGCATGACACTGCTCTAAGCATAAAAAAATCTCGGCATATAGAGATTGTTCGTGAGCCATCATTTCTTAATTAGACTGATAATAAGCTACAACCTTGCCCAGCAGCAAACTAGTTGGGAAGAATTAGTATTTACCATAGAATGGGTGTAGCTTTACCTGCTCCAAAAAGGAAAAGGACTACCAGCACAGCAAACATTCCACAAAAACGTAGACACTCTATCAGATTAGAAACAAGCTTGGGAATAGCTGAAAATCCCCAGGGTAGCAGCGGCCAACCCATAGAACTATCTAGTACAGAAAATGAGCAACATTTACAGCTGGAAGGTCAGGATGACCCCGAGTCAGAACTTGAGGAGAAAACAGAGCACTCTAGTGATGAGGAGAGGAATGAAATAGAACTCCCTTTAACACCCAACACAAGTCCCCCACGAGACTTATTTGATATTCAATTGGCCCAGATTTTGGCCAATATGAATGAATTTATACAGCCCGAAATCCCGCTCAACTTTAATGTTGAGGCAACACAATCGGAAGAAAACTCTGCCCACAATAAGAGCATATCAGAAAATGTAATTGGTGAAGAAGAAATAGGGGCAGAAGTCACTCAGGAAGAGGCAGACCAAACTAGTAATACACCCCCAGGAGAACCCAGTTGGGTTGGTTTAAATACACAGGATGTGGGACAGACAGGGGAAATAGGAACAAGTCAGGGTAAGGACACAACTCTTGTAGAACAAAACCCAGATGAGCAACCGAGCTCGCTAAGAGCAGAAATGATTAGTGGAACAGTTGTTCCTTCCAAAAAGAAGAAAAACAAAATTAAAAGGCTCTGAAAGGAACAGCAGAGGCTGCAGAAATTAGTAAAAAGACTCAGGCAAAAGATAAGGACATTAACAAGGGGGAAAGTTTCAGGCAGAACCCCAGAAGCAATAGATGCAACCATTCAAACTGAATTTCATGATACAAAGGTTACTGGGACTCAAACCGAGCCCATATTCACTCAAATTGATAAGGAACAACATGCAACTATTGCAGAAGCAGCTGCCCAAACAGAGTGTACATTTTCGTAACCTAGTTGTTCAAACGGAAGTAGTACCCTCCAAAAATGCGACCACCTAAACAAAAAGGCGGACTGTCCATAATAAAAGTATACATAGTATAAGCATTTAGTCCCATGATAAGAATGCGCAGACAATAAAAATCTACTCTCACAGCAAGAATATGCAAAAAGATATTCAAGCTGAATAAAATATGACAAGTAGTGACCCCAGCATAGCAAATATTCAAGAAAATCTGGCACAGGCTCGGCTTACCATAGAACACCTTGAACTAGAAACAATCCCACAACAGAATACCAGGAATTACAAAAGCAGTTTCGGGATACGAACATCTCAGAAAGTGAGGCATTTGATATATGCAAAAAGGCAGAGGAGAGGACTGAGAAAATTAAGCTCAGATTGGAAAAGGCCAGGAGTCAAATGGATACTATTTGCTCTTTATATACTGATATATTGGCATGCAGATCTCCTGCTAATAACTATGCCCCATTTTTTATGGAAAGACACTTACAATTAAAGATCAAAGTTGTCAAGGCTGGAAAACCGATAGAGTTGAAAACAATTGATGATTTTATAAACTATTGTAAGCATCATGGGATAAAAGTACAGAGGCTGCTGTGTGAATTTTATTTACACAATTTTATATTAGAAGAAGAAATTGAAAAGAACCCCAGTCCTTTTATAGGAGATGTGCAGTTCCAGGCTTTCATTTCATTCACTGTTAATCAATTGAAATGGTTCAAGGCCCATAACACTTTCCAGAGGTAGGAAAATGGACTGGACCTATGGGTCAGAGGTGAAATAAAGCACCCATTACAAATGCTGGCCAGACACAAAAGTCTGATGAAAAGAGAAGGAGTAATCCAAATCCTGGGGCCCATTCACAAAGAGATTGTTTATAAGGGAGTAGAATACTTCCTTTCTATTCAAGAAAGCTCCTTGGTTGTAGCCAAGTTGAGGTGGACAGTTTCTAATAGTAATGTACAAAATAGGGAGCCATTCAATTATAAAAACTTTAAGCTTGCTGCAGAACGCTTTGTTACTTACAGCAACCTCATCTTAAGGGAAGGACCTTATTGGTTGGGTTGTAGGTTTTGTAGCCCTATTGTTTGGTACCCTGTCGAAGGTTATAAAGCTATATATGAACTACCTGAAGGGCAGACAGGGCCTATCCTTGAGCTCTTGGCCAAAAATCATGGTTTCAGACCACTTTATGACATTCCTTCTCCAGCTTATTCCTTGACTGCTCTACACACGAACTACATGGTTTTCATGAGGACATGAAAAAGGGTAAGCAGGGGAGTATGTTGAGTGATGGAGAAGGTATGCATATGTTATTTATTTCATCATTATTTTCCTTTAGTTTTATCCCTTTTATATCCTAAAATGTTAATAAATCAAAGGATTATGGTAAGAATGAGGAAATTATTTGTAATTACAATTTGGCTGATCGTTATCCTTCTTTATGCAGGAAAAATACAAAAGGGACAATTGTTGTTCCCTAACCAAGGAACAACGAAATAGTAGCAAGCCAAGGAGGGAGCGCGGCAGTTACAGATAAAGACAAAACAAATCACAGGGATCAGCGCAAGGAGGAAAAATGACTGAAGTTGGAAAATTGCACGAATCCCTCAGGATCTCTTGATCCTGAGGGATCACTTTTACTAGGAGATCCTGAGGGATCACTTTTACTAGTTATCTTTTTACCTCTTTCCCATTATAAAAAGCAACAATTGTAAGCAAGACGGGAGGAGAATTACTATTGAGAAATTGTAACTTTTATCACTGACTCTTGTTGTTGAGCAGAGCACGAACTTACTGTAACGCTTATGCAATGATTAATATATAAAACAGTTGTTGTTCCTTCGCATCTCCTAAAGTAATCCGGCGGTGTTCACTAGCGGCTAAGGGCCCGGCCCTGGTGGATTCACTTGTTGTTCCTATATCATGCATTTATGATTCTTGTAGTGTGATGGTTTGATTGAATCTTTACTTTCTACAATTGTATCGTTTTGCTATTTCCTATTTTCCAATCTCAACGGAGTTGTTTTGTTTATATATTTGGCAGTAATATAATTGATTTAGTTTATTATTATTTCAGATCTAGATATTTAGTTAAGCATTCTATTTTGAGATCATCTACTGTAAAGAGCATTGAATACTGTTGTCGAAGCTCTTAGATTGAGATCATCTGCTGCTTATATTAAGTATTGTGTTTGATTGAGAATAAATCAGTTAAAAGAGGAATGAGTTATTATTACGGTATTCTCGACTAATGATTGTTGTTACTTTGATGAATGTTTGAGTTAGTTTCATTAGAGGATTGAGTTTTATTTTAATCGCAATTAGAATTTACTTGTTGCATCCATTTCCTTTTGTATTTGAAAGAACTATGCTGCAATTTAGAAGCATTACTCTCTGAGTTAAATAGCCGTCACACACTGTGTACACTCTTGAAATAGAAATACTTGTCCAGATTGATAACTAATGTGAAGATAATTAGGAGTTAAAAAGGCACCTTTTATCACTCAACATTTTGGTGTCGTTGCCGGGGAGAGTGTAGCCATTTCTGAGGAGTAGTGTACATCTGATGATTGTTATTGAAGAAGAATTGGGTTTTGAAAACAGAAGGTAAGAACCTACGTAACGAGCAAATAAAGTGCTTGCTCCCCCGCCCACTTTTAAGTGCAATTACAAAAATCTGAAATAGGTATTTGCTGCTTGTCTGTTGGGAGAGAATTGGGTATTAAAAATGAAAGGTAAGAACCTGCGTATGGAGCACATAAAATGCCTGCTCCCCCGCCCGATTTCCAACAGAATTGTTAAGAACTTACAATAGAGGTAAATATGTAGGAAAAATACAAAAAGGGACAATGGAGCAGTTACAGATAAAGACAAAACAAATCACAAGGATCGGCGCAAGGAGGAAAAATGACTGAAGTTGGAAAATTGCGTGAATCCCTCAAGATCTCTTGATCCTGAGGGATCGCTTTTACTAGTTATCTTTTTACCTCTTTCCCGTTATAAAAAGAAACAATTGTAAGCAGGACGGGAGGATAATTACTGTTGAGAAACTGTAACTTGTATTAGTGACTCTCACTTTTGATCAGAGAACGAACTTACTGTAATGCTTATGCAATGATTAATATATAAAATAGTTGTTGTTCCTTCACATCTCCTGAAGTAATCCGGCGGTGCTCACTAGTAGCTAAGGGCCCGGCCCTGGTGGATTCACTTGTTGTTCCTGTATCATGCATTTATGATTCTCGCAGTGTGATGGTTTCCACGTCATGAGTTATTATCACAATAATAATAACTCATTCCTCTTTTAACTGATTTATTCTCAATCAAAAACAATTCTTAATATAAGCAGCAGATGATCTCAATCTGAGAGCTTTGATAGCAGTAGTTAATGCTCTTTACAGTAGATGATCTCAAAACAGAATGCTTAACTAAATAACTAGATCTGAAATAACAATAAACTGAATCAATTATATTACTACAAAATATATAAACAAAACAACTCCATTGAGATTGGAAAATAGGAAATAGCAAAACGATACAATTGCAAAAAGTAAAGATTCAATCAAACCATCACACTTCGAGAATCATAAATGCATGATACAGGAACAGCAAGTGAATCCACCAGGGTCGAGCCCTTAGCCACTAGTGAACACCGCCAGATTACTTCAGGATATGCGAAGGAACAACAACTGTTTTATATATTAATCATTGCATAAGCGTTACAGTAAGTTCGTGCTCTGCTCAACAACGAGAGTTAGTGATACAAGTTACAATTTCTCAACAGTGATTCTCCTCCCGTCCTACTTACAATTGTTGCTTTTTATAACAGGAAAGAGGTAAAAAGATAACTAGTAAAAGTGATCCCTCGGGATCAAGAGATCCTTAGGGATTCGTGCAATTTTCCAACTTCAGTCATTTTTCCTCCTTGCGCTGATCCCTGTGATTTGTTTTGTCTTTATCTGTATCTGTCACGCTCCCTCCTTGACTTGTTGTTGTTTCGTTGTTCCTTGGTTAGGGAACAACAGTTGTCCCTTTTTGTATTTTTCCTGCATAAAGAAGAATAACGATCAGCCAAATTGTAATTACAGATAATTTCCTCATTCTTAACATAATCCTTTGATTTATTAACATTTTAGGATATAAAAGGGATATAACTAAAGGAAAAGAATGATGAAATAAATAACATATGCATACCTTCTCCTTCTCCTTCCACGTCAGATGTCCTTTCTTCCTTTTCAAATCACTCCATGACATCTCCACATTTATTCATAATTTTCGTTTTATGCATCGATTTCAATACCCCGATATTTTTTGTGATCCTATCATAAATATGTATACCTTGCCATTTTTACCACTTATGTACGTCGTCGCCAAGCACGTCATTCCTTCATTTAACCAGTCGAAGGCAACCTATCATTTTAAGGGGGTCAAGGGTGACTCCCAAAGTACTCATGCATGTGTGTCAGTCCCTTATTTGGTTATACCAGACTATATGAAATTCCATAATAGCAAGTCTTTAACGATATCTATGCTGAAAAGTTTCATCCGATATTAACAACTTGCTATTCCGTTGTTGGCTCTGTCTACTATTGTGTTACTTGTGTTAAGCTAATAGTGTGAAAAATTCAGGCAAATGGGAGGAAGAACAGTGCGCAGGGAGCCGTTGATACTAGCTGTTTCTGATGCCGCCAGAGAAATTCTAGTCTGAACCGGATGGGTTGCATATTTCACACGAATGTAGCAACCAAATGAAGCCATTGCTATCGAATTCTTACAGAATTTACAGAATGAACATTCTATGATAAGAGGAAGGCAAATTATAGTGATAGACACAGTAATAACTGAAGTGTCCCGATTACCAGCAGTCGAACCCATATGGAGTCATAAAAAATTGAGGTTACAGGACGTTATTGCAATCTTTCAGGATAAGAGACAGGACCTAATTGTCAAAGTCAAAGGAGTTCAACCTTCATCCCTTGGAGAACCATGGACAGAACTAGCCAGAATCGTTCAGAGCTATATCACATGCAACGGAAGAAAAGATGTGGTAAGACCACGTCACCTTAAATTATTAGCAGTTCTGAAACAGAAATGTTCTGTAAACTTGCCTGCATATTTGAATTTCTTATTGCATGACACTGCTCGAAGCATAAAAAAATCCCGGCATATAGAGACTGTCGTGAGCCATCATTGCTTAATTAGACTGATAGTAAGCTACAACCTTGCCCAGCAACAAACTAGTTGGGAAAAAATAGTATTTACTATAGAAGGGGGGTTAGCTTTAGCTACTCCAAAAAGGAAAAGGACTACCAGCACAGAAAACGTTCCACAAAAACATAGACACTCTGCCAGATTAGAGACAAGCTTGGGAACAACTGAAAATCCCCAAGGTAGCAGCAGCCAACCCATAGAACTATCTAGTCCAGAAAATGAGCAAAATTTACAGCTGGAAGGTCGGGATGACCGGGAGTAAGAACTTGAGGAGGAAACAGAGCACTCTAGTGATGAGGAGAGGAATGAAACAAAACTCCCCTTAACACCCAACACAAGTCCCCCACAAGACTTATTTGATATTCAATTGGCCCAGATTTTGGCCAATATGAATGGATTTATACAGCCTAAAATCCCGCTCAACTTTAATGTTGAGGCAACACAATCGGAAGAAATCTCTATCCACAATAAGAGAATATCATAAAATGTAATCGGTGAAGAAGAAACAGGGGCAGAAGTCACTCAGGAAGAGGCGGACTAAACTAGTAATACACCCCCAGGGGAACCTAGTTGGGTCGGTTTAAATACACAGGATGTGGGACAGACAGGGGAAATAGGAACAAGTCAGGGTAAGGGCACAACTCTTATAGAACAAAACCTAGATGAGCAACCGAGCTCACTAAGAGTAGAAATGATTAGTGGAATAGTTGTTCCTTCCAAAAAGAAGAAAAACAAAATTAAAAGGCTTCGAAAGGAACAACAAAGGCTGCAAAAATTAGTAAAAAGACTCAGGAAAAAGATAAGGACATTAAAAACTTAGAAAAAGAATGAATCACTAGCTGGCACTCTGATGAGCATGCTTGGAAGGGAGGACAATGGAGCGCATGCGTTAATATTCCGCAAGTGTTTTGGATGACGTTCAGGGTACTGCTTGACACTGTAGATTACCCCTTGACCTGGTTTAGTTAATCCCTAACGACATCTAGCTGCTCCCATGATCATCTATGGTTCCCACCTTACTATATCTCCTGTCAACCTATCGGGGGTATAAGGGTTTACCTGTTGTTTGTATTTACCTTTCTATTTTCTACCCTGCTCGACTGTTACTCTTGTCATTATCTCAGGCCGTCCGTTACCGTTTTGTGACCTCTGTTGCCAACATTTTTTAGGCTTCCTCCATTTCTAGGTGCAACTGTCAACATGGATGACCTCGATGTCGTTGATTATTCAGAAGATCCGTTGGAAGCGGTCTCCATCTGGCAGTCCACGTACTCCGCATCTGTAGGTATGTTTAGCTCTAGCTTCTCTGGCAATTTTGAGACATTTTCTTATGCTGAACCGTCGCAGCCTCACGCTGTTGTTCTCCCAGATGAGCCACCCACTTGGCCGTCACTCTCTACACCTCTGTCTTCCCCGGCTACCCTTGGTTTCGTCTCGACCTGTATAAACCCTAACCCTAGTTTGGACCCTCCCGTTTCTGGGGTGTCGTCCTGACAGGTTGACCCACAAGCTGCATCCACCGATATTGAACCCTCGACTGCCGGCCATTTTCACCAGCCACCTCCGCTCCACTCTCAGGAAGTTTCACCTCCGTTCCGCCGCTCACTGGATCCATACCTTCCGCCGCTGGGAACCCTAACCCTACCTCGACTAACCCTAACCCTACCCCTGTTTCCTCGGGCCCTAATTTGGAAAGGGTTTCGGTTCAGTCTCATCATTCAGGGTCCAAGAAGAAATATAAGTGCCACAAGTCCAAGGCAGACGACATTATCCTCAGGCTGGAAGAAGACATTCAGTGGGGAGAAACTATGGATTTTGCAGACAGGGTTCTGGTGGGATGCATCAGAGGCAGGAGTTACACGGCTGCTCGACTGAAGAACTAGGCATCTGAGGTTTGGGGACACCATCTGGTGGACATCCCATTTGTTCAGACTTTCGTGAGGGGATGGTTTGCACTGAGATTTGCTCGAGCCGACCATACCAATTGGGTTTTGTCTTCCTATTGGCATTTTGAACACGCCCCTGTTCTTTTGAAATGATGGATGCCTCTATTCGACCCGGAGACTGAGCAAATTGGCATTGGACCGGTATGGATTCGACTCCCAGGTCTACCTCTGCAATATTGGTCTGAGGATATTTTCAGGCGGATTGGTAACTCCATTGGCACCTATATGGAATATGACAAATCCTACCAGACCACTGGCATGATGGCATATGCCAGAATTCTCATCAATCTGGATACTAGGGGAGGCCTACAGGAGCATATCACTATACAGTGGAGGAATACATCCCGTAAACAGATGATTGACTATGAGGGCATACCATATCGATGTAGGAGATGCCACAAGGTTGGTCATTTATTTAAATATTGCCCTCTCAATCGCAAGAACAAGATTACAGCACAAGACATGGAAGCGGAATTGCCCAGAGACATTCCTAGTCAGCCTGAAAAGGAAGACAATTTGGAGAAGAACAATATGGCTACAGAAGACACTCAAGGGGCAACTATTGATTCGGGCATTGACAAGGGGACCGAAGCTACAAATCCTCCATCCCCTCCTCCACCAACGAGCACCAGTCTGACCAAGGAGGACATCACTCCACTGGGGAGCGCAACTTGGGGGTAGATTTCCTATCCAAAGAGGCAGTGCTTAGATAGAGTGATGACTAGTTGATTCAGGAAGAGATCGATGGGACTTTCTACCAGCATTACCACAGACCTTTCATTGATCTCCGAGAACATGGGCTATAGGCCCATTTATTTTTGCATAAACACTTGTATATATTATGCTATTTATATTTTACTGCACTTGAACTACTGTTTAAGACGTATGGTACCAATTTTGATGTTTTTAATTCTCTCTCTGAGAAGAGACAGAAACAAATTTTGATACAGTTTCTCTATTCAGAGAACAGGCACAAGAATCAGATGAACTGATATCAAGGCTCCCTGCGTGGAGAATACATATCTGGATCTTTTTTGTTCTTTTGAACTCGATAGGCAACTTGCCTCCACATGCATATGCTCAAGCATCTACAAAATGTAATTTCTTATATATTAATAGAAATTACAACTTTTTTCCAAGGGAAACAAAAAAAAATAAGGACATTAACAAGGGGAGAAATTTTAGGCAGAACCCCAGAAGCAATAGATGCAACCATTCAAACTGAATTTCATGATACAAAGGTTACTGCGACTCAAACCGAGCCCATATTCACTTAAATTGATAAGGAACAACGTGCAACTATTGCAGAAGCAGCTACCCAAACAGAGAGTATACATTTTCGTAACCTAGTTTTTCAAACGGAAGTAGCACCCTCCGATAATGCGGCCACCCAGACATGAAGACGAACTGTCCATAATAAAAGTATACATACTATAAGCATTCAGTCCCATGATAAGAACACGCAGACAATAAAAATCCACTCTCACAGCAAGAATACGCAAACAGATATTCAAGCTGAAGAAAATATGACAAGCAGTGACCCTAGCATAGCAAATCTTCAAGAAAATATAGCACAGGCTCGGCTTACCATAGAACACCTTGAACTAGAAACATTCCCACAGCAGAAATACCAGGAATTACAAAAGCAGCTTTGGGATATGAACATCTCAGAAAGTGAGGCATTTGATAAATGCAGAAAGGCAGAAGAGAGGACTGAGAAAATAAAGCTCAGATTGGAAAAGGCCAGGAGTCAAATGGATATTATTTGCTCCTTATATACTAACATATTGGCATGCAGATCTCCTGCCAATAACTATGCCCTATTTTTTATGGAAAGATACTTACAATTAAAGATCAAAGCTGTCAAGGCTGGAAAACCGATAGAGTTGAAAACAATTGATGATTTTATAAACTGTTGTAAGCATCATGGTATAAAAGTACGGAGGCTGCTGTGTGAATTTTATTTAGACAGTTTTATATTAGAAGAAAAAATTGAAAATAACCCCAGTCCTTTTATACGAGATGTGCAGTTCCAGGCTTTCATTTCATTCATTGTTAATCAATTGAAATGATTCAAGGCCCATAATACTTTCCAGAGGT
Source organism: Pinus tabuliformis (assembly GCA_031772625.1). Classification (NCBI taxonomy): domain Eukaryota; kingdom Viridiplantae; phylum Streptophyta; class Pinopsida; order Pinales; family Pinaceae; genus Pinus; species Pinus tabuliformis. The sequence continues at coordinate 1,235,490,363 of CM062805.1, read as the reverse complement.
AGCAAAATGGACTGGACCTGTGGGTCAGAGGTGAACCCAAGCACCCATTACAAATGCTGACCAAACACAAAATTCTGATGAAAAGGAAGGAGTAATCCAAATCCTGGGGCCCATTCACAAAGAGATTGTCCATAAGGGAGTAGAATACTTCTTTTCTATTCAGGAAAGCTCCTTGGTTGAAGCCAAGTTGAGGTGGACAATTTCTAATAATAATGTACAAAACAGGGAGCCATTCAATTATAAAAACTTTAAGCTTGCTGTAGAACGCTTTGTTACTTACAACAACCTCATCTTAAGGGAGGAACCTTATTGGATGGTCTATAGGTTCCGTAGCCCTATTGTTTGGTACCCTGCCAGAGGTTATAAAGCTATATATGAACTACCTGAAGGGAAGACAGGGCCTATCCTTGAGCTATTGACCAAAAATCATGGTTTCAGACTGCTTTATGACATTCCTTCTCCAGCTTATTCCTTGACTGCTCTGCACACAAACTACATGGTTTTCATGAGGACATGAAAAAGGGTAATCAAGGGAGTATGTTAAGTCATGGAGAAGGTATGCATATGTTATTTATTTCATCATTCTTTTCCTTTAGTTCTATCCCTTTTATATCCTAAAATGTTAATAAATCAAAGGATTATGGTAAGAATGAGGAAATTATCTGTAATTACAATTTGGCTGATAGTTATCCTTCTTTATGCAGGAAAATTACAAAAAGGGACAACTGTTGTTCCCTAACCAAGGAACAGTGAAACAGCAGCAAGCCAAGGAGGGAGCGCGGCAATTACAGATAAAGACAAAACAAATCACAGGGATCAACACAAGGAGGAAAAATTACTGAAGTTGAAAAATTGTGTGAATCCCTCAGGATCTCTTGATCCTGAGGGATCGCTTTTACTAGTTATCTTTTTACCTCTTTCCTGTTATAAAAAGCAACAATATAAGCAGGACGGGAGGAGAATTATTGTTGAGAAATTGTAACTTGTATCAATGACTCTCGTTGTTGAGCAGAGCACGAACTTACTGTAACGCTTATGCAATGATTAATATATAAAACAGTTGTTGTTCCTTCACATCTTTGAAGCAATCCAGCAGTGTTCACTAGCGGCTAAGGGCCCGGCCCTGGTGGATTCACTTGTTGTTCCTATATCATGCATTTATGATTCTCGCAGTGTGATGGTTTGATTGAATCTTTACTTTCTGCAATTGTATCGTTTTGCTATTTCCTATTTTCCAATCTCAATGGAGTTGTTTTGTTTATATATTTGGCAATAATATAATTGATTCAGTTTATTGTTATTTTAGATCTATTTATTTAGTTAAGCATTATGTTTTGAGATCATCTATTGTAAAGAGCATTGACTACTGTTGTCGAAGCTCTCAGATTGAGATCATCTGCTGCTTATATTAAGAATTGTGTTTGATTGAGAATAAATCAGTTAAAAGAGGAATGAGTTATTATTACTGTATTCTCGATCGATGATTGTTGTTACTTTGATGAATGTCTGAGTTAGTTTCATTAGAGGATTACGTTTTTTTTAATTACAATTAGAATTTACTTGTTGCGTCCATTTCCTCTTGTATTTTAAAGAACTATATTGCAATTTAGAAGCATTGCTCTCTGAGTTAAATAGCCGTCACACACTGTGCACACTCTTGAAATAGAAATACTTGCCCAGATTGATAACTAATGTGAAGATAATTAGGAGTTAAAAAGGAACATTTTATCACTCAGCAAAAGTCACCATTAAGGAGGATTCCTCCTCTTCTACTAATGGTAAACTTTACACTCTCATAAATTATATGGAAAGAATGATGGACAGAATGACCACCGTTGATCAACAAGTGGGGCCTTCAATAAAAAATCCAAATTATAGGGACAAATTCAGAAATAAGTAGAAAGAGCAGAAAATTCAAGATCCTCGGGGACAAGTCAGAACTCCATTTCAACAAAACTACACTCAAGGTCAGGAAGAAGATGAAGAATACATTGATGAAGATAATAATTTCTTTGAGAAAGATGAACTACCTACTTTTCTGACTAAGGAAGATCAGTTTTCTCAGGAATCTCTTGTACCAAGTGATTAGCAGCTTGTCCTTGCAAATGATGATTCATGGACAGTGCACACTAAAGAGTACCAACGGGGACATCAAAATGTTCTCAGCCATTTGCAGAAGCAGTACAATTTGAGGAGCAAGAATGTGCATATTGAAAAGGAAAAATGGTCAAAGGGATGCACAAGACAAAGAAGCAGCTTTTGTAAATCAAAACAAAGTAAAGGAGATCGTCATTATAAGTTGGGACAAAAATAATGAAGCTTCCACCAGCAATGTAAGGAAGGACAAGGAGCCTCAAACTGAAAGTTAGAGAAAGGAGTCTCTTTCCAAAGGGTAGCCAGAAAAGAAGGACATCACTGCGAAAGAGGTAGACAAGAAATCCAATCTGTTTAGTTTAGAAAAAGAAATATCAAAGTTGAAAGTTTTGATTCCTCTAACTGAACAAGTTAAGAATGACAAATACAAATCCCAGATTGCTAATATGTTGAAAGTAGATCAGATGTCAGACATGGTAAATGTTGTCGATGATGAGCCTGCAATTTTGTTTGGTCCAGCTATAGAGGGAAGTCCTGAAAATAATGAAGTCCCACCTTTCTATCTTAGTTTGAAACTCCATGAATTTATCCTCCATAATGCTATGTTAGATTTTGGGGCCTCACATAACCTTATGCCAAAAGCCATTACAGACAAACTGGCATTAGATATCACCCAACCATACCATGACCTCTATTCGTTTGATTCGAGAAGAGTAAAATACCTTGGTCTTATCAAAGACTTAGTAGTGTCCCTTGACCAAATTCCAGCCAAAAATGTGTTGATGGTTGTGGTTGTCACTGATATACCTCCACGGTTTGGCATGTTGCTCTCACGGACTTGGGGAGAAAAGTTGAAAGGAATCTTACAACTTGATTTCTCATATGCTACTATTCTAGTATTTGGGCAACTTAGAAAACTATATCGGGAGAAAAAGATGAAATTCATGATTAGGAGCAAAGAGAAACCTAATAATCACCCCATCCATGTTGTACATACCGACCTAGAGTCTTTCATTTTGTATAGTGATATGTGTCCAGTTGATGATGATAGTCAAATTGTAGAAATTTTAGAAGTTTAGGATGTCATAAGTAGTGTACAAGAAGATTTGATTGCAGAAAAACAGAAAAATGACGCAGGCTGTTTGCAACCGGAAAATTCACCCGAAGAGATTGTTGAATCAGTGCCAGAAACATAGATTGTTGAGAGAGTGAGTCATCCTCCAAAAAATCAGATAGATCAGCCTTCCAAATTTTTGTTTCTGGATGAAGAAGATGGTCTCCGGACCATTTTTTTGATGGTGCATTGGGGAAGGAAGGAGTTGGGATTGGCATGTGGATTCATGGTCCCTTGCATCAGTCACGTAAAATTCCTCGCAATGTAAGATTAAGTTCATATAAGATGGATTTTTATTTCTCAAATAATGTGGCAGAGTATGAAGCACTGATTTTTGGCCTTAAAATTCTCAAAAAAGTTGGGAGCAAAGAAAATTTCAATTTATGGCGACTCCGAGTTGGTGATTAAATAGGTAAAAGGGGAGTACCAGGCCAAGCATCCAAGGATGCGAGCTTATCGAAATGTTGTCCTTGACATTCTCAAAACTTTTTTCAGAATATACTTTGTCTTTGATTCCTAGAAGTCAGAATTTTATGGTTGATTCCCTTATTGCTGCAGCAAGTATGATTAATATTCCTATCCACTCAAATAAGAAGTATTCAATTCCTGTTAAGCACCTCCCAGTTGTCTCTAAAAATCTGATATATTGGTAGGTATTTTGGGATGACAAACAGATTAACAATTTTCTACAAATGGAAGATGAATTCCTGAATTCCCATATTGATGATGCATCTGACGAGAATGATCCAAAAATTGAGGCCACTGAAGTTGAAATGTTGTAGCTGAAAGACACTAACATTCCTCAAGGTCTTGTGCCTATAGAAGAGTTATTTGATCATGATGATGTTGCCAAAAAGCCCACCATGATCCCCACAGAAAAAGGTGTTGAAGATATAAACATTGGTACAGCTGACAAACCCAAGATGGTCAAATTGTTGAAGTCTTTATCCCCTGAGGTGAAAAGTAAGTACATTGCATTGATGACTGAATTTTCAGATGCATTTTCTTGGGACTATTCAGATCTTAAAGTGTATGACAATAACATCATCCAACATATTATCCTAGTCAAGCCCGATCAGAAGCCATTCCACCATAAGTTGAGGAGGATTAATCCAAAATTGTTGACGTCCATTAAGAAAGAGGTAAATAGACTTTACAAATATGGTATTATAGTTGCTATTCATTTTTCTGCATGGATGTCAAATCTTGTGTTAGTGAGGGAGAAGACGGGGGAGATTCGTCTTTGTATTGATAACAGGAACTTGAACAAAGTGTCCTTAAAGGACAATTATCCTCTTTCAAAGATGGACCATATTCTGCAGAGGGTAGTTGGGTCTTGCAAGATGTCACTTCTTGATGGATACGCGGACTACAACCAAATTTTGGTGCTTGAAGATGATCAATTGAAAACATATTTTACGACACCATGGGGTACATTTATGTACGCCAAGATGCCATTTTCTTTGAAGAATGCAAGGGTCACTTTTCAGCGAGCAATGGATATTTCTTTCGATAACGAAAAGGAAGTATTTCTGGTTATTTATTTGGATGATCTCATAGTTTTTTCCAAATTTGATGATGAGTGCTTGCATCATCTAAGAAATGATTTTCAGAGATGCTGAAAATTTGGCATTTTGTTGAATCTAAAGAAGAGCTTATTCACCATGGACGAGGGCAAGCTTCTGGGGCACATCATTTCCAAAGATGGTATTCGCAACAACATTGCATGAGTTGAAGCAATCCAGCAATTAGATTTTCCAAGAAACAAAAGAGAGATTCAATCTTTCAATGGCAAAATCAACTTTTTAAGGAGGTTCATCCCCAACCTTGCTAAATGTTTAAGGGAGATGACCAATATGTTGAAGAAAGACAACGAGGTAAGGTGGTTGGAAGATACTAAGAAATCCTTCAATGCAGTTAAATTTTCATTGTCTACTACCCCCACTTTGATCATTCGTGATCATACTTCGGATTTTATTATATTTTCTTTCGCCTCTGAGCATACTTTAGCAGTTGTCCTAATGCAAAAGAGGGACCAGAAGAACAAACAACCTATAGCTTTTTTCAGTCGAACTATAAGAGATGCAGGCCTAAAGTACAAAATTATTGAGAAGCAAGCTTTAGCCTTGGTGAAATCTCTTAAGGACTTTCGAGTTTACATTCTGCATTCACATATTTTAGCTTATGTTCCAACTGTTAGCGCTTGAGATTTCACCCTAGGCTGAGAAAAGTAAATCTTCAAGGCTACATCAAACCATTTCACCTCGTAGCTAGCCCTACGAGGTATGAGAAGGCTCTCTCGGGTCAGATTCGGTAGATCTTTCAATATGATTAGGCTGACCAATTAAGAATAAAGATTTTAGGCTAGTAAATTTATAGGGGGTTGGATTTAATGATTTTTGGGGTTTTTGGTGGCAATTGGAGGGAGTGCAATTCAGGGTGCGGGGATTGGGCTCAGTTTTTGCAGGGGGTTCTTTGGGGCAAGGTAGGAACTTGTGCTGATGCCTTTGGCTTGGATGAGTGATCAGGGAAGAAAGAGAGGAGGTTAAAGAGGGAAAACAAGGACTTTGAATCCTCTTTAAACAGTGGAAAACATAGATATTGAACAGAATTAAAAGCTGAGCATGGCATGCATGAATTCAAACTTTATCACTTCATCTTGTTCAATTAGCAGCAAAGAAAGAGAGATGTAACACATAAGCAAACTTACAGTAACAATTAGAAGACACACCATCAACACAAGAATCCACAATGATGTCTGCAAAACCCTGGCTTTCCTTTCCTTAAATTGCAGAAATAGATGTACAATACACAATAATGTTTCTCCCACAAGAGTCCAACCATGAAAATGAGAAGGAGAGAGCATAATATAGACCATCTAGACCATCTAACTCCTTTCCCCACCTCTAGGGGTCGAGCTCAGCTTCCTAGGAGCAGTTTGAACTAATTCTAAACTAAGAACTAGAAAATAGGCAGCCAAACAACTTGCCTCTATTACTTAGCTAACTCATCCATGCATTAATTTTTCACTTTTTACATCATGGAAGCTTCTAGAAGGGTAAAGAGAGATAAAATCTATCAAAGTGCCATGAAAATATTACATTTATCCATCATCTACAAGTAAAAATGGTCAACCATAGTCAAAACAGTGTTTTTTGACAAAAAAGGTCAATTCTGGCAAAGCTGGCTCGAATGGTCGCGCCCCCTGTTCAAATGGTCGCGCCCCTTTGCAGCTACTTTTGAGTGGGTTCCACTGGTCCAAATCAGGCTCATTGGAAAGCTTGGTCTGTCTACTTTCCATCCCAAGTGGAATTTCTGAATTTGGAGTTGTTTTGCCCCCTCAAAAACCATTTCTCCCAAGGTCACTTTCTGCAACTCAAAAAGTGGGCAGAAAGTCATTTTTTTGATGTATTTTGAGCTTTTGGAGGCTCAAATCTCAAAATCAGGCTTCTCCCAAGTATTGGTAATTTTTCTCTTTGCATGCCCTTTCCAAAAATGCCAAGTTTTCAAAATTCCGAGCAATCCTCCAGAATGGTCTCACCCGGGGTGAGACCATTCCACGGGCAAAACCTGTAAAATTCACAAATGACAAAATTTTCTCCAAATTTCTTGAAATTTGGGCTGGGAGACCCCAATCAAGTACCATGCTCATTCAAAGAAGCTTTGACCAAAATTTGGAGTGGATCGGGCGTTTTCCTTCGTTTTTGTGCTTTGGCCAACCGTCCTTGGAGCACCTTCGTTCTCGCCGGTATTTTTGACATTTTTCTCAAACCATGACACCTATGTAAAAAGTGAAGGAGGTTTTTCTTCCTTGGCATGTTTTGGACAAAAACCTCTCTCAGTTTTGAAAAATTCATCTTTTATTGCTCTAGAACATCATTTGAGTGCCACTTGTCCCGATGTGTGAAACAAGGAATTTTGTCGAAATGGAGCGAAATGAAGGGGATAGGGGGCTTCTAAATTCTTGGGGAAATTTGTGGGAGTGGGGAGGGATGTCAGGAAGCAGGGGAAAGTGTAATCTCAGTGATTGAGAGAGGGGAAGGGGTCGAAAAGGGCAAAACACAGGCCAAACCTAGAAAATTGTCAGGTTGTAGCTAGAAACTAGGGTTTGCGCAAAAATGAGGAATTTGGCGGATCTAAGGGATGGGAAGTGTTTGATAAGGTATGTTAAGGATAGGGGAAGGTGTATGAACATCAGGAAACAAGTTTTGCCGGTAATTTGACCATCCAAGAGAAATTAGCTTTCAAAACCCTAGGAGAGGGAAATGAGCTTGCCTAGGCACAACTGAAGCATGAACATGGTGTAAAATGACCCATTAGACACTGAAATGATAATGACAACCCTCTGAATGATGATAGGCTCAGCTGAATGATGACATAGGCTGACATTTGGGCAAACTTTGAAAAGAGTGAAAGCAAACCCTAGACCTAATACCTAGTGACCAAATTTTGCTTGAAGACTCACTGAAATGACAAAATTTGACCTTGACATTTCAAAATCACTATGTAAGAGCACATTTGATCACTGGAGGAAGGCTGTAAAGACTGACACTAACACCAACAATAGCAGTGAAAGAAGTTCTCATTGAGACAGATCTGGAAGGCAGGCGGGGAAAATGGGTTGCATCAATGATAGAATATGATTTGGAGATAAAACCAACAAAGCTGATCAAGGGACATGGTTTGGCAAAGCTCATGGCCGAATCTAACTTGCATGCATTAGATATCAATCTGATTACTATCGTCTCTGAAGAAGAAGTGGAAGACTCACAGGTACAGGTGTCAGAAATGTTTAGTTCATCTCCTTGGTATGTTGACATTGTCTATGTATTGCAGCATTTAAATCCTCCATCGAAAGTGACAAGAAGTAAGAGTAAATCATTAAAATTGAAAGCTTCAAAATATTGTATTCTTGATGGTGTCTTGTTTTGGAAAGATCTGGGTGGTGTGTTGTTGAATTGTCTTGTCGAAACTGAAGCAAAGGATGTGATGAGTGACTTCCATAAGGGAGATTGTGGTGGCCACCTCTTTTGGAAAACTACAGCCAACAAGATTTTGAGGGCTGGTTTTTATTAGCCGACTCTTGTCATGAAGGCCAGATTTTTCAGGGGAAAAGGAAGTTGCAACCATTGCCATTACATCCCATTTCAGTCGCGGCACCATTCTAGCAATGGGGTCTTGATTTTATTGGTGAGATCCATCCTTCATCATCAACCCAACATAAATGGATCCTAACAGCTACATATTACTTCACGAAATGGATTGAAGTGATCCCCACCAAGTAAGCTACTAATTTTGTTGTCATTCAGTTTATTGAATCTAATATTTTGTTAAGATTTGGTTGCCCGCAGAAGATAATCATCGATAATGTTGCTGCTTTTAAGTCAAAAAAGATGGTGGAATTATGTGAGAAGTACCATATCACATTGGGGCATTCAACCACTTATTACCTACAAGGGAATGGGTTGGCTAAATCTTCCAATAAATCATTGATCAACATAATCAAGAAGGTGTTGGAGGTCAATAAGAAGAACTGGCATAAGAAGCTCATCAATGCTTTATGGGCGGACAGAGTAAGTAACAAGAAATCCATAGGCATGTCGCCTTTTTAGTTGGTGTATGGGGTTGATACTGTCTTTCCTTCATCTCTTGTTGTCCCGGTCATGAAGATTTTGCAGGAAGTGGGAAGCGAGCCGAATGATGTGCAACGAAGAATAAATCAGATGATCCATTTACAAAAAACTAGGGAGGAAGTATTGCAAAACACTTCCAAACTTCAAGAAAGAATAAAGAATATTTATGACCACAACACCAAAGAAGATAATTTCAACATGGGTGACGTAGTTCTTCGATGGGATGCACGGAATAAAGAAAAGGGAAAGCACGGTAAGTTTGAAAATCTATGGAAAGGATCGTATAGAATCTCAGCTTTGAGAGGTAATAATGCTTATCTGCTGGAAGAAATGGATGGACAATGTTATTCAAGAGGAGCAATAAATGGAAGGATTCTCAAGCACTACCTTACTTCAGAACTTTCTGGAAATTTATCGTTATCATTGTATATACCAGCTTACTTTCTTATCACAGTGCAAAGTGGCTATCATGGGAGCTTGAAGCTCGAGGAGAAGGCCATAAGGCTTCTTTGACCAACAGTTGTTTTGAAAGATTCAATTTGCTTTATTTATTGTTTGCGAAAGTCAGTTTGTCAGACAATTTTCAGTTTGAGTTTTGTCTCTGTGTTTTGACTCCATGCCCATAAGGCTACCTAGTCTACAGTGTTCTTGACACCTCCAAGGAGCTTCCATCCCCAGCCGGAGCCAATGTTAGTATCAGTCAGTTTTGCATGTCACCAATGATCAAATGTGCTCTTACAAGGTTTTGTTAAGGGTCTTAAGTAAAATTTTAATCATTTCATTAGGTTTTCAAAAAAAAAAAAAAAATTTGGTCACTGGCTAGTGTGTCTAGGTCTATTGCTTCTCCTTCAAAATTTTCATGTTCCGGTCACTGCCATCACTCAGTTGGATGTGCCATCATTGAAACATCATCACCGTCATCTCAGTCATATCACCATGGTCTTCATTCAACTCAGTGTCACCATTTGTTCATTAGGGTTAGAGTCATCAGAATCTGTCATGTCATTAATAAATCTGGCAAATGAAGGAGTAGTGATAGGGTTTTGCTCAAAAGGTTCTGTTCCAAGTGTAATTTATTCAAAATGATGTAATAATTTCAATGTTCTAAAGCTACATATGAAAAGTTCCAAGTTACAAAGTCTCCAAAGGAAAAGTGAAAATATATGGTGGGCCACCCTACCATTATGAAATTGACTTTAAACAAGCTATAAAGATCATCTCATTCCTTTTCTCTCTCTCATATTCATTGCTAAAGAGCTCTCATTCACCAACAAGTCATTTCCTCAGCATTTTCACAAGCAGAAACACTCCAAGGGTCATCCAAATAGTTTCACTGTGTTTTCTCAGGAATTCGCTACATTTTCCAGAGCACTCGCTCCGTTTTTTTCCCTACACAGAAATTACGTTGCGTTTTCTCTCCTACACAAAAATTACGTTGTGTTTTCTCTCCTACAATCACAACACCGGTTTTAAAGGGTTTCCAAAGCACAATCAAGGTTTTAAAGGCTTTCTATAAGTGAGTTCAAGTCTACTGACCCCTCCATAAGTCTTTTTCCCTTGTTTTCATATTGCAAAACCTCTATTACTCCCTACGCTGTGTTTTCATTGTTTTCTTAGTGGACTGTGTAGAAATTCCCTAGACTAGACCCTCTACCCATTTCCTCCCATTCCACTTCCCAAAGGTCCCTAACACCCCTACCCATCTCCCTAAATTTTCCTACCCTCTTTCCCCTTCCCTAAACCCTCCATCCTATCCCCTCATCTAAATCCCCTGTTTTCCTAATTAGGGTTTTACTTGCACACAATCAAAATGGAGGAGGAAAGGAAATCTTGTAACAAAGGAGGTCAAATCTTAAGATATGAACCACTAAACACTGAGGAGATGATGTCTTCCCCACTGTCCAAGTAGTGCTTTGAGAATGTAGAGTGTTTAGGGTTTTGTGAGCTAGTTCAAAGGGTCAAATACCATGCTAAATTGACTAGTTTGTTTGCAACTCATTTGAGGAGAGATAAGGTCATTGTTGCATGTGTTACTTTCACTATTTCAACTAAAATCATAGCAGCAGCCATACGGATACCCAACAGTGGAGAAAAATTGTTTTTTAAGAACTTTTATTTGGGTCTACAAAACTATCAACCTTTCATCAAAGGCCACTAGAAACACAACATTAAGAAGGTTTTTCATTTTGCACAGCTCCCTGAGAAATTTTCTCCATTGATAAGGGTTATAATGAAATACTTTACATGTGAAGGCAAATTCTCAAGATTGTACAAATACCATGTAATCTTACTCATGCATTTCATAGGGGCAAAGCCACTAAACCTAACCTACTACCTCTACAAAAGTTTAGCTAAGATGGCAAATAAGGTACAACATAGACAAAGTGACCATGAAAAAATCCTTTTTCACCTTGCCCTCATTAATATTATTGTATTGCATCATCTTGCTCAAAATAACATCACTTGGGAAACATTTTTTTAGTCATATGTCTTGTTCTCTTCTGTTATTCAATCCATAAACCCAAGTACATCATCAGCACCACCTAAGCATGTGAAGAGTGGCTCATCTAGCAAACCTACAGTTGAGAGGATACCTAGGACTAAAGTGACTCAGACATATCAGAAAGGAATGAGTCTTGTGTTTACTCCACATTGTGTGGAAGGGACCAAGCTTACATCAGCAGCATCAGCAAAGCAGGGATCATAATCACATAATGAAGCACCATTGCAAGATGATGAACCATTTCATCTTGACATTGACATGGTTGACTTGAACGTTAATGAGGAGCATAAGACAATGGAGATGGTCATCATGGAGAAAGATGTTGAGATAGAAAATCTCAAGGACATTTTATCAAAGGAAAACTTCATGATTTCTTTCTTAGAGCAGGAGAATCATTAATTAAAGGTAAAGCAACTACTTTTGGAAAAGTATGAGGTTGATGTTGGCAAAGAGGATATAAAGGGAAAAGCATTGATGGATGCAGAGGATTCAGATGAACATCAAGAGCAAGTGACAAGGAAAAGGCCAAGGAATAGTGGCCTCAAAAGAGCACTTCAACAGCAAAGAGTGCAGATGACTTCACTTGACCTAATTGCAGTAGAAATCAATGAGAATAGAGAATTTTGGCTTGACAAGGTGAATTTCCATATGAAGAAGTTTCTCAAGAGGGCTAACAGAGACAACAGGCTACAAAGACACATGGCCATGCATTATTACATGAGGAATCAGGTTGTTAAGGTTAAGGTCAAGCAGTTGAAAGAAAAACTTAATGAAACCCTAATCAAGCAGAAGGGGAAGGTAAAGTTGGATTTGCTTGTTGATGCCTCCCTAATAGCATAGCATAGCACCTAAGGACTTCATAAACCAATTTTGAGGAGTTTTGGAGAAATTTTGGTTTTTTGTGAATTTTTTCACATTTTGACACAATCATGGAGACAAAAACACAGCATGCTCCACGCTGCGCTTTTGTTAGGGAGATCCAAGTCACTTTTTGTTTACATATTTGGATTTGGCATGGTTTATAAATCACATTTGGCCTAAGGGAAGCATACTTTTAGTAGGTTTTGATAGGTGAAAATGCCCAAAAACCACCTAAAAACCACCTTTCTGCCACCCTGTTGAAGACCACGCTGCGTTTCTAAGAGTACCTGTGGGAGAATGCAGTTTTGAGGGGCTAGAAGTGACATTTTTCAGCTCCTGAAGAGTCCATCATGTAGAATACATCCACAACTTTCCAATGAGCCATCAATATCATAATTTGGACTTCATGAAGACCTTCAAAAACTAGTTCTCCCAAATTCGTTGTGTTTTCTCTGGGCTCGCTACATTTTTGGCTAAATTATGTGCGTTTTTTTCCTGTGACAACTTTTCTTCAATTTTGATAGGTGGATTCGACTTTTGATGATGTAATTATTTGATTTTCATGTAAATGTGATGTAATTATGGTTAAAAGGCTTGTTAAGATGTTTTTAATGTAAATTTAGGCTTCATTAATGAGAGTAGTTTGAGTCAAAGTTTAATTGGAGGAGTTGTTTTAACCTCCCTAGTATTTAGGGTTTTGGTTGAAACACCTTATGTATCAGTTCCTAGACTCATGGATTTGACCTGTGAGAGAAGAGAGATGTTGTTTTGGTCTATATGTATCATTTTCTTAGTCATAGAATAGGTTGGACATCAAAGGAGAGAAGACTTGTAGGTTGTACTTGGACATTTTATTCAAGAAATCAAAGGAGTAGTTTGCAGCTATTATCTAGGAATTCATGTGCAGTGAGTTTGTGATGATGTATTTTCTTTGTTTTAGTTTTATTTTAATGACAAACATCTTTCCTTTCCATATCTTGTTTCTTCAATGGTTTTCCTTAATGTTTATAAGCATAATTCTTTGCATAAAGCTCTGTTTTATGGGAATATTATTTTGTGTGATTTTCTTCCTTTCTTAATGAATTCATGTGATCATGCTCATTAAGGGACTTTTCTTCTTCCAAACACTACACTACAACGACAAACCCTAAAGCCATCACAAAATTATTGTTACCTTGCTCATCTATATCTTTGTTGTTGTAACCCTTTGAGCCTTTGACCTAGCTACCTGGTTTTTATCCCTCATCCAGCATCAAAACCTAAAACTTCAAAACCCTGCCTGAGCCTAACATATCTAGCCTAAAATCCTTTCCCATTCTAGTCATCTTTGGTTGTGAATTCATAGAGAGATCCGTCTCTGGTTTAGCGGGGCTAGCTACTGAAACGCAAGTAGTTTGAGGTTACCTCCTTCGGTCTCCCTTCTCAACCTTGGGATATTGTGGAGGATAACACAAGCCACTTATATTGAGGTAAGAGGGAAAAACACTCCAGAATAAGGTAGTAAAAATCCATTTAAGAGTAAAGAAAAAAAAAGGTTTCAAAGGGAAGGGAAACAAAAATGCATCTATCAAGAAGGAAGGAGAGAAATCAACATGCAACATTATTCCAAAGAGGGTCACGATGAAGCTCTTTGTTGGAAGCTTCATCCCAAAATGAAACCAAAAAAAATCAACAACAAGGGAAAACAAAAGAAAACTACAACTACTCAACAGGATTTGGGATCCGATTCATGTGATGAAACTAAAATTATAGCCATGGGTATGAAAGGAAAAGAATCCATTGCTATTACTAGTACTTAAAATTCACACAATGAAACTCCAAATGAAAAGAAGAGGATATAACTTTTTCACATAAGGGTGATCTCAAAACATAGCAAAATTGATACACTTTTCGACAATGGCTTTCAAGCAATTCTTATCTCTGAAAACATTGTTAAAAGTTTAAACTTGGAAACCATTCCACATCATAAACCATGTCCACTTGGATGGGTGTGTGACAATGCACAATTGCAGGTTACTAGAAAGTGTAAATTGAAACTCGCCATTACTACAAATTTCTTAGATGAATTGGAGCTTGATGTTGTGCCATTAGACATATTTGGCATAGTTTTAGGAAGCCCATACCTCTATGACATAAAAGCTGTCTTCCATAGACATGAAAACAAATATCATTTGTTCAAAGATGGAGTAGAATATATTATGAGAGCTTATAGCAAGAAACTAAATCTTTCACTTGTTAATGTGGGGTAGATGAAAAGACTAGTGAATTCAAGCAAGAATTTTGTGCTTCTAATGATGAAACGCAAGAATGATGTTGATAATGAAGCTTTTAAAGGTTTTGATTCAAAATTGAAATCTGAATTGATTGATGTAGTTAACCAATATGATGAGATGTTTCAGGTACCAAAAGGATAACCTCCCAAGAGAGGAATCCAACATGAGATACAGTTGTAACAAGATTGTACTCTTCCTAACATTTGCATGCACAAGATGTCAGTGATGGAAAGTGCAGAAATTAAAAATCAAATTCAAGAGTTGATGGATAAAGGTATCATCATGCCATCTTCTTCACCATGTGGTTCACCTATTGTCTTGGTGCCAAAGAAGGATGGAACATGGTGCATGTGTGTGGACTTCCGTGCATTGAACAATGGTAAAGAATCGTGACCCACTACCTAGAATATATGATTTACTTGATCAATAGAAAGATGCAAAGTATTTTACTAAGTTGGACTTAAGGAGTGGCTACCATCAAATTAGAATTGTTGAAGGAGACATTTGGAAGACAACATTCATAACAAAACAAGGTTTGTCTGAATGACTAATTATGCCTTCTGGTTTATGTAATGCTCCTGCTACATTCATGTGTGTGATAAACGATGTGTTGAGGCCATTTATTGATGAGTTTGTTATAGTCTACTTAGATGACATCTTAATTTTCAGTAAATTTCGTGATGAACATGTCGTACTTGGTGTCTTAAAGAGAGAACAATTTTATCTTAATATGTCAAAGTATGACTTTGGAAAAACTTCTTTAGTTTACTTGGGTCATATTGTTGGAGGAGGTGAGTTGAAAATAGATCCCTCCAAGGTTGATGTCATTTTGAATTGGCCAAGGCCCAAGACAATCACTGAGGTAAGAAGTTTTTTGAGAGCAACCCAATATTGGAGGAAATTCATTGCTAACTTTTCTTCTATAGCAGCTCCTTTGCATGCATTGACAAGTGTGAAAAAGGTTTTTCAATGGAGAGGAAAACAACAAAAGGCCTTTGATGCATTGAAGGAAAAGATCAATTCAGCTCCAGTACTTGCACTTCCAGACTTGAGATAGTCATTTGAGATTCAAACTGATGCTAGTGACTACGCCATGGGCGGAGTTCTCCTGCAACATGGTAAGCCTATCTGTTTTCATTTGGAAACTTTAATGGTACATTAATTAACTATCCTACATATGACAAGGAATTGTATGCATTGATGCAGAGTGTGAAAAAGTGGAAACACTACTTGATGGGTAAGGAAACAATCATTCACACTGATCATAAACCATTGCAATACTTGCAATTTCAATCAAAGTTGCAACAATGAAGGCACTTCCGATGGATGGGTTTTCTTCAACAATTCCACTTGGTAATCAGGTATAAGAAAGGTATCTACAATAAATTTGTTGATATGCTTTCTAGGCCTATTATTAGTGCAGCTACTTTACTCAAGCATAATTATGCTTTTCATGAAAGTTATATAGAGCAATACACATTAGACAATGAATTTCAAGATGTTTATGCAAACTTGAGTCAAGGTAACCAAGTAGAGTAATTGGATTATCATTTGAATGATAACTTGTTGTACCATCTTGGAAAGCTTTGTATTCCACTGGGAGAAAGAGTCAACATCATAAGAGAGGCACATACTTCTCTTATTGCTGGTCATTTATGTGTAAGTAAGATGGTGGCACATCTATAGAGGTATTGTTATTGGCCTCGTATGCTTGAAAGTGTGTCACGTTTTATTAAAGGATGTTCATTATGTGTATTTAGTAAGCCTAGCAATAGGAAGTTATGATTATATACACCACTTTCAGTTCCTTCACGACCGTGGGAGAGTGTTTCAATAGATTTTGTAGGAGGTCTTCCATTGTAAAAAAGAGGTCATGATTATTTGTATGTAGTTGTGGATAGGTTCAATGAAATGTGTATTTTGATGCCATGTAAAAAAGCAAGTTACAGCTGAACATACTGCTCAATTATTATTTCAGAATGTATGGGTGCATTTTGGATTTCCCACATCCATTGTTAGTGATCAAGATCCTCACTTGTTGGGAATTTTTGGTCAAGCTTGTGGGGATTCATGGACACCAAATTGAAAAAGAGTACAACATTTCATCTGAAAATAGAGGTGGTGAACAAGGCAATGATACGTCTTCTTCGTGGGTATTGCAGCAAGCATCCTAAGTTGTGGGATGAACATTTGCACTATATTCAACATGCTTACAACTGGGCTAAGCACTCTTCAACTCAAACATCGCCATTTGAGGTGTTATCACTAAACAGATTTCAAAGAAAAGGGGTAAGGTAAGGAAGACTTGGTCTTGGTCACTTTCGTGTTCCTTTCATGCATAAGAAGCACTTGGCAAGCTCAGGTTCAGCATATATCAGAGTTCTCCATTTCAATTCAAGCAAGGCAGTTAGCACTCAAGAAGAAGAATGTAGCTTTGAGGAAGTCAAAAAGGAAATTGATGTCTACCAACCTTGAGATTGCCCAATTCAAGGAAAGGGCAAGGAAACATGCAATTGAAAAGGCAAATTGAAGATCTGAAGACACAACTAAGCCAACATGAAGGACATTCTTAACTAAGAAAAATCACATAGCAAGTATGGTTAAGTCCTAAATTTTGATAGATTGCCTTTTGAAGTTTACTTTAAAAGAATGGTGTCTATGTTTTCAGTTTTGGACAACTTCATGGCAGATGGAAAAGCCATTACAAGGAAAATAAAGATCAAAAGAGTTAAATTTTTGGCCTCAAACTGTGTTTTTAAAATTACACAGCAGTTTCATAGCGCGCTACGAAACTGCTGTAAATGATGCCTAATGCACAACAGTTTCGTAGCGCGCTACGAAACTGCTGTAAATGATGCCTAATGCACAATAGTTTCGTAGCGCGCTACGAAACTGCTGTGGTTGCATATTATGTTTTGGTAGACCAATTTTGGGATACAAAAGGAAATATTTTTGAAGAGGAATGTCTGAAAGGGGAGAATTTACAAGGTGTAAGTATCCAACAAAGGCAAATCAAGTGAAGGAAGGATATCTATGAACTCTTAGCTATATAAGAGGTCATCATTTCATAGCTAGTATTTTTCATGAGACATCAGGCAACATTAAAGGGTTTTTGTCTTCACATGTATATATGGACAAGGTCTAAAGTGTATGTAAAACATGATAATCCATGCAATTTTATGAAAAACAACAGGGATAATTGATTTCGAAGATCCTTGTGGAGACCAAAAGCAAAAAGGGAGGAACTTTGTCTCCTTGTTTTTACTAGTCAACTTCTAGAAGAGTTTCTGAGCAGTTAAAAACTCATATCTAAAAAGTGAAAGAGGTTTTAATTCCTAAGATACTAAAGTACAAAAACCTCTTCCACTTTCTTCAAATCCACTATGATATAGGAGAAATTAAGGACCAAACTTAGGCTACGAAACTGCTGTAGGTGCAGTTTTTCACAAGCATATTTCTCTGTTTTACACCTGTTTTTCAAAGACACATTATGGGCAGTAGGAAAGGTGTTTCAAAAACCCAAGAGAGGTTTTTCTTAAGAACGGATTGGTTCACAAAAGCCTCCTTCAGTTTTTCTAAATACATTTTTTATGAGAAGATATGAGCTCTGTCCCAAGACCTATTTTTCAGCCAGAACAGAGCAAGGAACAGTCTCCTAGTTTCTAGGAGCAGTAAAAGGATGAGTCATCAAGGGCCAATTGGAGGGTTATGAGCACTATCAAATTCAAATTCATGGAGTTATAGGTGTCATAAGGAGTGTTTAATTCCTAGATAAGGTTGTTTTAATCATAATGAGGAGTTACACTCCTAATTGTTTTAGGTCTCTAGGACTGCCAGTTAACAGTCAGTTTCATTTAATAATTAGTTTTAGGTGTCAATAGGTGTCATAATAGGTGGAATTCGAATTCCCCTCATGCTGGAGGAGGAATATTAGTTATGTAATGAACTCTATATATGGGAGAGAAGCCAATGTATCAAGGGTTGAAGATTTTTCAGAGAAACTCTCTTATTGTGCTTTGGTGTAATACTTTGTTTCTAGTAATACAGTACTTGGCTTTGCTTCTCAGGAATCAGAAGGGATTCAATGTTCAGAATGTCTTGTGTTGTTCTTCTCTCTTTATCTACAGTGGTATGAATGTGTGATTACTTAGAAATCACTGATAGTGCTCTAACTTCCTTTACACATTTATAAATTGTGTGGTCCTATGCTTTTCTGATATATTCTCCATATGTTGAATTCCTATGCCCTGACTTCTATGTAAAGCTAACATTATTGTCAATATTGAAGCATATTTGACTCCATAAGCCCAATGGGTATTTTCTAATTGTGTTTCAACCTTCTTTACTGGTTCATTTGTTTCTTAGAGTTAGCCCTCTTATTCATTATCAATATCTTTAATCTTGTGAGAGAGCCCTCTCAGGTTGGGGAGGCTAAGCCTCAGCCAAAAGTAGGTTTGAAAGAGTTACTCAAAGTCTTCCTGAACAGCAGCCTGTCAGGGTTTGATTTTGTGATAACATGAGGCATGTTTTGGATACTTGCCGAAATCTCCTTTGGATTTCATTTTTGGCAAATATGTTGCTATTGAAGGTCATAGCGACATAGACAAAGCAAAAAGAGCTCATTGAACCACTCCAAATGGTACATCAAACAATGCAAGATCAACTTGAAAAGAGAAAAGGCAAGTACAAAGCAAGGCACGACGAGCATCATGTAGATCACAATTTCCAAGTCTGTAATGAATGGATCAATATTGGAAAGGTGTGGGAACTGTACCCTCGCCTGCTGGACAACTAAAAGTGATCTTTTGGGGTCCAAAAGGCTTCTAGTAGGGAGGAATGATCAAGTGCTAAAACAATAGCTCAAATTTCAAAGTTGTTGAATTGGTGTGCAACCTGGACGACTGCGTAGTGCTCGTCATCCTGAATCTGGTGCAACTTGTTTCATGCGAAACAGACTCCGTATGACTCCATAAACAAGTTCTGTTCACTTTCCCAAACAGACGAATTTAAAAAAAAAGAACAGCCCAGTCAGCAGTCTGTATTGCTGATGTGGCACTGACTGGGTAGGTGATGTGGATGTTGACTTGGTCAAAGCACTTTTGGTCTAATGAAAATCGTGCCAAGTGGTACATCCTAACTAGTCAGAATTTCATGGTCTTTCATTGGTTGAAATGATGGCCAACCATAGGCTAACACATGGCCCAGTCGGAGGCTACCACGTGGCAGCCTGGGAGGCCACCAAAATTGTTGCATAGAACGGGCGAAGGCAGCAAGGGTCGAACCCGCGACCTCCCAACACATAACAGAGTCCAATACCAATACACCACGTGGATATGATTTAACAATGTATAGTGGCACGTTCTATTTAAAGGACATGGGCGTAGAGTTCGGTGGAATGAACCAGCCATGTGGGCTAGCCCACGCGGTTATATAACCGCACCATGTGAACAACATTTATGCTCTAAGCCTCCAGCATTTTACATGACCATCGGAGCTTGACAACCGGGGAAAACCGCCAGGGTATCCCATGTGAACACTGCTTCTACTTAACTACTAGGGTTTCGTGACCGCCAAAGGGAAGGGGCCAGCACCGGGGGCTAGTCCCTAGACGCATGACCCCCCCGCAGCACCCAAATATGACCTTATTTTTTATTTTTAGGCCTCAGCAGACAAATTAACCGTCCAACAAATCTACCTAGATTTCAGTGGATTTGGTGACCCGATAGTAGAAAATGGGGCAAAAATGAGTTTCAGTGCCAGATTTTGGGCAAATTGTAGAGCGAATAGTGAAGAAACTATGAGAGGTCATAACTTCTCCAGTTTTTTACCAAATTGGGTGTAGAAAGAGGCTAGGTACCCATTTTTGGACATCATGGACTCATTGGAGTAGGTTTCAAAAGCATTTGAGCATTGTAAACACATATTTTTACACATTTGAGCATAATATAGAGGCCCAAGCCATTGGAAGCTGGACCAAGGAGATGTAGCCCAAGAGGGGTGAACTCCTTCATCATGTTCCTATTGTGATGTGTTTTTAGTGATGTTATGTACATGTATATGCTGCTATTCAGTTTCTATTTTATGTTAAATTTCTCATAAAATTAACATAAAAACTCATTTTTCACTTGCAAAACTCATGAATCCTTAAGCACAGGAATAACATTTTGTTTCTAATCTGAGGAGGATCTTAGCACAACAAAACTAATATTCTTAATCAAATCACTTTCCGCTAAGTTATTTATCGTGCCAAGGAGGTGTTCTGAAATGTAGTAGGGTAGTTGTTAAAACAAATTCTCCTTATCCTTGATAAAATATTGTGAACTTATGTTATCTTCTTATGTTCTTTGTTTGATTCTTTTCATCAAACAATTATCAAGAGAAAAAACAATCAAGACAATAGACACAAGAAGTAGGCTCCAACCCCTCCAAGGGGAAAACCCAGAAATAATCTCCTCTATTCTTTTAGAATCTGCTTTGAATGAGAAGACCAAGACCCAAAACCCTAGAGCAAGTCCTCCTTCAAGCATAATGACATCCCTCCAAGAATATATTCTAAACAAGTAAAAGTTTGACCAAGTCAACAAGAGTTAAACCTCTTTAAATCTGCTTCACTTTAGAATTTCGGCCTTCTACTTAATATCTACAACTTCAGTCCTTTGTAAGAGAAGAAACCCTTCTTTCTCACACGTCTCAACCTTCTAAGAAATATTCCTTCAAGCAAGTCAATGTCTCAAAAGTCAACAGGAGTCAAACTAGGTCAGAATAGAGTTTCGACCCTCCTGCAACTTGGATCTTCTATCCTTAGCATCCTACAATTCTTAGCCTCTCAATAGTTGCAGAAGCCCTAACCTTCACACGTGTGAGTAGAAGAGTCAAAATTTTGGCTTCTTTCCTTTGTTAGGATTCTTCTTCTTGTCTTGTAGTGTTCTTCGCTCTTATTATCTTGCTTTTCTTGCTTGATATCGAATTTCAGAAGTGTGTGTGCTAATGAGGTTGAGTTCTTCTTATATATAGCCTTCTCATGAGGTCGAATACCTTTATCTAGGCTGACTTCTTGTTGGTAGGGCCGACTTGTGCTAGGAGCCTTATTTTGACTTTCTAGACTCAAAATAAATTCTTTCACAAGGAATAACTAGCCCAATAGGGTCTTATACAAATGACATTGACTCGACTCATGAAAATTATTCTTACAACATGACAGACCCTAGAATCATGAAGAACATGCTTAACCTAGTTGACGACTTAAAAGAAGCATGAAACCCATGCTTGAAAATAATAATTTTTATTTCTTCTTTTACTTGTTACATAAGATATACATAATGACATGAGTACAATGACAATTATGAAGACCGAAACTAGTTACATTTTCCAACACTCCCTCTTAACAAGGGGGTATTCAAAATTGTACAACCAATCGAAGGATATTCTCAAACTGGAGAGTTCTCAAAAAAAGAGTCAGGTTGGTAAGCCATATTTACGCATCAATATCATGACCAACATTGTTGACATAATAAGGCCTTAATGTGACAAGCTCTTCTCATAACCGAGCATAATGTTGGGAGGCTTTATGTGAGATACCACACTACCTCTCAAGGTACATACCCCATCTGGATGTTCCCTAGGTATATTCTTTTAGGACTATTTTTATCTTGAATTCCCAATCCTCAAAGAATATTTGTCCTCTTCGGCCACTCTTATCTTGGATACCTATCCAATCCTCAAAGAGTGTCAGTAAACAAGACTACTTCTTATCTTGGATTTTATATTCTCAAGGAGATTAATCTAAAATGCTTATCCAATCCTCCATTCTCCTTCCTAGTGCCTTCACTAAGGCTTATAATGGTTAGTCCTAGTCTAATGCATGACACATGGAGAATATGATGTCTTTACATCACTCCCTCTCAACTAGAGAGGAGATCCTCATTTGTTCTTGATTAAGGAATTGTTCCTTGCTCCTTTTCAATTATTTGAGGAGAGTTCGTACTCCCTCTAAAACATAGAGGAGATTATTTCACTTCCTTACAATTTGGAAGTCATAACCACAAGTTCTTTTAGCTTGTCTTCATAGATACATATGCTACTAGTTCTTCATGAAGATATTCAAGTAGTAGTTGCATGGCTCCACCTTTCTTTTGAATCTCATCATATTGAGCTTCTTTCTTCCTGGATGCTATGGAGCCATACTCTTCCTTGATTTTTGTGATAGGGTTCAAGCCATCAACCTTACACATCACTTTCCTCTAGTTGTCATCAATGAAGGCATTATATTGAGCCTATCATAACTTCTTCTAAACATGAAAGTGATATTTTGTTGTTATATTAGGTTATCTTCTTATATTTCTACCTTTAAATTCCAAGATGATGATGTAAACAACCAAAATATTTCACTCAATCCATATGTTCTTTGAATTGAGTTCAACACCAACAATTGAACTTGCCTGAACTGCCATTATGCATTTCTGCACTATCTATACAGGTAGCAAAACAATATGTCAACCAGATAACTCGTAACAAAATATTAATATTAGACTTACCTTGTCATGATAGCCCTTTCATCAAAATATTTGCTTACTTGAATCCTTTGAGATCAACATCCTTCCACATGTTTCATCTCCATATTGTATAAGAGTCCTTCTCCATGCATTCTTATTTAATCAAGGTGCCCGTGGATTGAATTAACAATATCTTCCTTGGAGTTATCATTGTTAACTCCCTTTCTTCCTTCTGAATACCATACTTGATGTTGATCAATATCATTATATTTATGCCATGTTATCTTGTGTGAGAGTCTTGGTCCTTAGCCATTCCGAAGCATACTAAAATTCTTCTTCCAAGCATCAAGTAACAACATGGCAGACTTACCAAGCACATTCTTGTAACCAACTCTTTTTGTAAGGTTCTAGTAGATATGAACTTTACCTTCTAGAGAAGAGTTTCATACCTTTGCTTCCATACAACCATCTAGCCATCCTTTCTTTAAAAAGCTTGCTTCTTATATCTATCGAAGATATGTTTCTTTTCCCAAGAGAAATACTATAATTATGTCTTTCATATTGCATCTTGACCATTTGCATTCCTTGATCCTTCAAGAGTATTGTTTCCATATTGGATGGAATATATACTAGTCATTATGCTTCTTCCAAGAACATTCCTAAATGATATTTCTTATGGGAGGATATTTAATGACCCTTCTTGCAAAATAACTACCTCTAACAATATGTTAGAAAATACTTGGATGAGCTACAATATGTTAGACTCTAATTCCTCTATTGTCATATGATTCAGTCTATGATATCATGTTTCAAAAAAAAAAAAAAAAAAATCTTGTAAAGAATGCATTGATGCATACTATTCTACTTTCTATTCAATAAAAGAAAGACAAATTGCATAATGAACCTGTTGGAGATGGAGGTTCATTCAATGGTAAAGATCCTTGCGATCTTCTCCTTTATGTCTCTTCTCAAGTTCTCCTTTTTCCTCGGCTATGTGAGCTTCACTTATTTCCTTCCTTTTGTCGTTCTTCTTGTTTGGACAATCCCTCTTGAAATGTCCATACTCTTTGCATCCAAAACATTGAATTGAATCTTGGACATATCCAGTTCTCTTTTGGACTATCCAAACTTCCCTTTCTTCTTCTTCTTGGACCTTGCAATAAAGGCTTGATAGTTTTCATTTGATTATGTGTCATGCTTTACCTTTATCCTAGTTTCTTCCAAGATACATTGAGCCCATAACATCAAAAGGAGTATTATCATTTTTAGAGTAGATAATAGTTGCAAAACTACTCCAGTCTGGTGGGAAAGCATTTAATACACAAGTGATCATTTCCGAATCGGAAAAAACTTCCCCAAGACCTTGCATCTGATCTCTAATTTATGATATCTCCATAAGATAAGTGGCCACGTCTTCATCCTTTAACTTCCTTATTCTATATAGTTGATTTCTTAAGGAAATATTTTGACCTGATGTACTTATATAGTACAATTTTACCAACTTATCATACATGGCTTTGGTTGTCTTCAAATCAACAACAAAGGAAACAAGATGATACTTTATGGATTCAATAATGATCCTTTGTGCTCTTACTTTTGCCTTTGTGTATTTTGCTAGCTCTTGATTCTTCTCTTTGTCTGGTACAACCACTTCACCAAGGACATATTCCATGACTTCATTTTCTGTGAGTGCCAAGTCAATCCTCTTCTTCCATTCTAGGAAATTTTTTGATCCAACAAACTTGTTGCTTTACTTGAAAAATGTAGGCATATGATTTGTAGATTGAGACATACAATATAATATGACACTTACTCGTCAACAAAGAGTTCTTCTTCTTGATGATGTCTCCAACCATCTTGATGCTTTCAAAACCTTCAAAGAGACTTTAGAGATACCCTAGAATGTTGACTTCTAAGATCCTTCACCAATAGTGTCTTCAAGCAAATTCAAAGAGTGGATGGTGATCTGAAGATTCCTTGATGCTTCCTTTTCTTCAAGATGATTCACTAGAGAGCCTTCAACAAGAGCTTATTCTTCCTTCCTTCAATGGGAGCTTGATCCTTCTTGAGATGAATATATATTTAACGAAGGTTTGATGTAGTGACCTTCCTTATATATCAACAGGTATTCTTCTTATTTCCTTGTGTCCTATAGCAAGTGATTCCCTTTTACAAACAATCTCTTCTTAAGATTATCCTCAAGCTACCTTCTCTTCTTCAGCTTAGATTTGATACCATGTTGGAGAATGTAGTAGGGAAACTATTAAAACAAATTCTCCTTGTCCTTGATAAAATATCGTGAACTTATGTTGTCTTCTTAAGTTCTTTTTTAGATTCTTTTCATCAAACAATTAAAGAGCAAAAACAATAAAGCCAATAGACATAAGAAGTAGGCTCTAAGCCAGGGAAAAAAACCCCTCCAAGGGGAAACCCCAAAAATAATCTCCTCTCTTCTTTTGGAATCTATGTCAAATGAGAAAATCAAGACCCAAAAACCTAGTCCAAGTCCTCCTCCAAGCACCAAGTCAACCCTCCAAGAATCCCTTCTAAATAAGTAAAATGTTGACCAAGTTAACAAGAGTCAAACATCTTTAAATCTGTTTCACTTCAGAATTTCGGGCTTCTACTTTAGATATGCAACTTGGGTCCTTTTGAACAACATAAACTCTTCTTTTTTGCACGTGTCAACCTTCCAAGAAATCTTCCTTCAACCAAGTCAATGTCTCCAAAGTCAACAAGAGTCAAACTAGGTCAAAATAGAGTTTTGTCCATCTTGCAACTTGGATCTTTTATCCTTAGCCTCCTGCAACTTAGAACTACAATTATCGGCCTCCTAGTAGTTTCAAAAACCCTAGCCTTCGCACGTGTGAGTAGAAAAGTCAAAATTTTGGCTTCTTTCCTTGCCTAAGATTCTTCTTCTTGTCTTCTAGTATTCTTCGCTCTTCTTGTCTTGCTTTTCTTGCTTGAGATTGAATTATAGAAGTGTGTGCGCTAATGAGGTCAAGTTCTTCTTATGTATAGCTTTCTCATGAGGTCGAATACCTTTCTCTAGGTCGACTTCTTCCTCGTATGTCCGACTTGTGCTAGGAGGCTTATTTTGACTTTCTAGACTCAAAATAAATTCTTTCACAATGTACAACTTGCCCAATAGGGTCTTATACAAATGACATCGACTCTCTTGACTCATGAAAATTATTCTTATGACATGAAAAACCTAGAAGCATGAAGAGCATGCTTAACCTAGTTGACCACTTAAAAGAAGCATGAAACCTATGTTTGAAAATAATATTTTTTCTTCTTCTTTCGCTTGTTACATAATATACACATAATGACATGAGTATAATGACAATTATGAAGACCAAAACTAGTTACATTTTCCAACAAGAGGTGTAGTAGAAGGTTTTCCTAAGTGTTGGTGGATGCTGCTATTGACGGGAGGTGTGGGACACACAAGGAAATTGGTCCTTGTTAATGAACGAACATATATATGTTCTAGGGGATGGGAAAAAGGATGTCCTAGGGAATGGAGACTGCATGTCTGTGAATAGATGAAAAAGTGTTAATTGACTTGGAATGGTCATTAATCAACCATAACCCACTATAATGGGAAATTGTTTAATTACTCAAAAGGGTCGGGATCAGGTGGAACCCTTGACTGGGATGAAGTGGTAGGATGTCTCATAGGTATGCGAGACTTGTGGATGGGGAAGACATGGAGGTCATCATTGGTCCCACTTAACATAGGGAATCTATGTGGCATTAACAAAAGTCAACATGGCAGGAGCATGTCATTGCAAAGCATGGGTCCACTGAGTGGTTTTGTGTTGCATCTTATGGTCGGGGCGCGATTAACATAAGCCACTGAAAAGATGGAAGCTACGAGATGGAGAATCCTCCTTGTCACTTGACGTGGAAGTGTTTGTCGCATAATAAAAGCTAGGGAGTGGAATGCTCTTAACATTGAGGTGTGGTGTGAAAGCACAAAGGCACCATGATGTGGCGTCCACCATAGTGGACCTCCCTTAAGGTGGTAGTACCACATGGCATGTGACTTGTTGATGTGGCAAGGGGTTTAAGAGGCCCAAACTTTAAAAGGGCATAAATTTTGATCCAAGAGTTGGAACGGGGTAAAATGCATATCATTGGAATTCTCTTGACAAGTTGGACGTGATGGTGTTATCCAAAGTCGATTTCGCCAACTTTGGGAAGGAAAAAATTTGGTAACCCCATTTCCATGAGGAAACTGTGGAGGTTGTGTTAGATTAAAGTAACACTTCCCACTAGGCTTAGGTAATTCCAAGGGGGTGGAAGGGAGTGTTACATCCTCACGAAGAATCTTAACATGGCACATAAGTCTTCACCCTCCTCAGGAAGTTTACAACATAAAGCAAATCAAAATATAATAATCCATTTGTAAGTTATCTCTAATGTATATGTCCATTGTAGTACAACCAAGTGTAGTCAACAAATTATGCACCTGACATTATATGATGTAATTTCAAGCATGGTGTAAGCACTTTTAGGGTGACCCAAATGTTACCACATAGCTTAAAGCTCTCCAGGCCAAGAAAAACTTATTAAGGGCCACTACTACTAACTCGAGTCATTAAAATATTCGTGCTTCCATGTCTAATTTAATTTTACTTATTTTTACTTGATACTATTGGGTTTCCAATTAAATTTGTAGCCTTGCCATCATGTTAGTTTGAATAATGTTTTATTACAAAATGCAAAAGACAACGTTTTCAATAACCTATAGTTAACTTGGCTAGTTAGATCAATTTTCTATGTTAACACTTAGTATTTTAGTTTTCTTTCCAATTTTGATTTATATTTACATTGGATGTGCAACTTCCAATTGTTGCAAATTCTTTTCCTTCATTTTTTATTTGCACATGTTTAGTTTTGTACCTTCAAATGTGATTCAGAATAAATCCCCTCTCTTGCCTCATCATCAATTTTTAATGTACAATTACTTTCACAATAGAACTTAACTCTTAGAATATGCTTCATTCTATCATTTCATTTCCATAAATAGGATTGCTAAAAGTAAGGACTTGGGAACACCAATCATGAACATCATCCATTAATGAATTATCAAGTCCTTGCTATTGAATATTACTACATGTTAGACTTATAGAGTTGCTCAATTAAAAAAATTGCACCTACTTAAATGTTTGTGTTTAATCTTGTGGTCTACCCTATATTAGAATTTGATTCTCAATACACACTTGAAAAGAATCACAACCATACATTCAATTGAAGATTAATTAACTTATAAAACTTGGTTTCAAGCCACAAATATTAACTTAGCATTCCCTCCTAATTGTCTCCTTGTCACCTCAACATTTTTCTCGGGCCAAACTCCACTAATGAGCTATGGTTGTTGTTGCACATTTTTGTTATTGATAAAAAATAATAAACAATAATACCTTATTCTCTTTCTAAAAATACAAAAATATACATAACTATTTTTGAATTTTCATAACTTATAACTTTGTTATAGTCCATTTCCATTGCTTTTGGCTTAAAAAAAAACATTTATCTTATTTCATACATATTATAGTCATATACATACCTCATAAAAGTTACAATAGAAAGTGACTTAACTACTAAATATACATACCTCATAAAAGTTACAATAGAAAGTGGCTTAACTACTGAATATAATAACTGATTTAATCAAACTTGGACTACTCAAGACATACTAACCAAAATTCTCACAATGAACTCTACCTTACTATGTATTCAATACAAAGAAAGTAATATTATAAGCTATATATTTTTAGCTATTAATTTTAAATTATATAAAATAAATATACATTGAAATAATAAATAAATAAATTATTTTAATATTAAAAAGTTAAATATTTAGAGAATTTATTTTATTTTGTGAATTCCCCGTCTTAATAAACCCAAGATTATAATGAATCTGAGGTATTCCATAGAGATGTTTCATTTCTCTAGTTAAAGTGTCGCTCTTGTGGTCTTTACTTCTTAAATTAATGGTTATCGGGGAAGTGTTATCTAATCAAAGTGAAAGATATTGATAAAGGTGTTGTTTAATGAATAGGAAAATATAATAAAGAACTTATGTAGAAAATGAAAATGATGTTTAACTTGGATTTAATTATTGCTTATGAGAATATAGGTTCAAATGATTATCGTTTTAATTAGTTATGATTAACAAGGATAAACGTCATTATGGGTTTATAATGACATTTCTTGCTTTGTTTTTAAGTCACACGATCATGTTATCTTTTTTTGGGACAACTTTGAACATTTTGTATTATTTTACTATATTCATAATTTCAAAGATTTGATATTGTATTGTGGTGCATCACTTTAAAGATTGTGTACTGTTGTAGTGTAGTTAATACATATGTATTTTTCTTTCTTTCTTACATATTTAAGAACTTATATATTTTTGTTATATGTTGTTGTACCAGATATGAGATACATCTTACAACTACAATGGAATTAGTGTGATTACATTTACAGAAGTGTTATATATTTTGGAATTAGTGTGATTACATTTACAGAAGTGTTATATAGTTTATAATTCATATGAAAATAATGATGTTTGATTTTTTCCTATATAAAAATATATGAAATTTATATATTTAATAAGGATATTATTATAATTTTACTAAATAATGTTTTTATATATATTTGTTGATGGTGTTAGAAATCTGTTAATTAAGAGGTTTTTTTGATGTGAAGTCTCAATTAGATCTCACACGTTTGGAGTAGAAACGTTATCCGGAATATCGGCCTAGTTGTCATGTATTTTTAAAGATATGCCTTGGCTCTAATTGTCAACAAGAGAGAGGAGTGCAAATGCGCTTTCAAAAAGTAAGGGGGGTGTGCCCGGTGAGTGTTTGATTGCATATGTGTCAAAGTTCTTTCATTACGGAGGGGAGGAAGAGTGAGCCTCTAAGAGAGAGGTAGTAGTACCATCTTGGTAGAGACACACATGAACAAGAAGGGTTCGTACAACATCAAGCAGAATAGTCCACAGAGATGCGACGATCATTGAAACCAATATGACAAGGAAGATTTGTCTAATATTCCGTGGAATAGTCCACGAGGATCTGACATCAATAATAGAAATTACAACACATTCTCAATATGATAAGTACCAAAATAACCGAAATAGTTCAACTACTTTAGCACAAATGAAAACAAAGATGAATTACAAACATTCACATAATAAAATTACAAATATCCATAATCCATGCATAAAGAGCGTTTTGGCCCATAGGGCTTCTTATATTAAGTAAAAGTTCTAAGAAACATATATACAATGAACACCACTAGCTCCAGTAGTGGAGCATTGCAACCACTCCTTGCTCCTCAAAAGAACTAGCATATCTCTCTAATGCCTTACAGGAGGAGCCAAGGTGAAAAGTCCTTTGTTCATACAATGAGGGTGTATATATAACCAAGGGTGATGCTTCACCCTACTTGTGACTCTTTGACTACCCTCATGACTGTTTGACTTCCTATGACTTTTCGACTTACATGACTCTTCATATTCCATGTGTGTCCTTTGGACTTCCACTTCACAATACATTCCAAATAGGTAATTACATAATCCACAATAATGATGTGGCATATGATGACTTGTGAGAGGACATGATATGACATTGATGACAAGGACTGCATGATGATGTGACAGTGCCATGTTGTCCTTCTTATTGCTTATTTCTTTGTGTCTTCTTGAACATATGGTACATATTCTTCTTCTTCCTCCTCCTCATGACTTGAAGATGAGTCTTCCATGTGATCTTCATCTTCATCTTATGTTAGAGTTCAATGTTCCTTCGTCTTCTCATATGTTTATCATCTTATCTCTTCAGCTCCATATGTGCCTTCTAACATGTCCTCCTTCTCTGTCTCCTTCTTCATCATCTTTCCATAACATGATAGACTTCCTGTATCTACAATTCACTCATGACAAGACGACATCGGTCCGATAAACCCCTAGTCTAAGATGGTGCACATTGATCCACTAATTGAGCTAGAGCTAGATGACAGGCTGGGAAAGAGGCTCGATGACTGTGCAATTGCGCAACTCAAGTAGTCAGGGGTGAAGCTTGAGCTTTGAGACTGCTTAGTGTGCAGTTCAGGTAAGACTAAGGAAAAAAATTGCGCAATCTGGAAGCTCAGTGCGACAAGCTAAGGGGATGGGCACTGAATCAACCTGTTACGCAATTCTGGAGGAGAAAGAAGCCTAAGTGATTGCGCAATTACAAAATTCAAGAGCTTAGGGTTGAGTCTTGAACCTTAAGACTACGCAGTGCATAGTTCAGGTTGGGCAGAGGGAGAAAACTACATAGTTTGGGGAGGCAGAGGAAGCTGGACCACTACGCAATTGTGTAGATCAGGAGCTCAAGGGACGAGCATGAGGTTAGAGATTGTGAAGTGCACAGCTGAGGCCAGGTTGGGAAAAGGAATTGAGTAATTTTGGAGGTCAAGGTTGGGGCTTAAGCATAAAAAATGTGTAGTGTAGCAGTCATAGGAGGCAGGGAATGCACATTGTGCAGTGCCAAGAGGGTGAGACACAACTAGAGGGCTGAAATTGCGCAGCGCATAGTTGATCTGATTTAGATATTAGTTTGCAGTGCTAGATCTTCCTCATATTATAAACAAAATTCTTTCATTGTGCTTAAGGATTCATCAATTTTTGCAAGTAAAATGAAGAGTTTTTATGTTAATTTTATGAGCAATTTAACATAAACCAGAAACTAAATGTATAGATCGATTGTGTATGCGGAGAAAAAACTCAGGCTCTCAGCTCATGCTAGGGTTCCTGAGCAATCCTTGATGCCTTGTTCCTCCGCGCCCACCGTTTCGAAGCTCGTCGCCTCGGGCCTCTCCTGCTGATTTTGTCTTCATGAATCCGCCATCCGGAGGGGTGGGCGAGGCCCCCCCTCCTCCCAAAGACTCCTTTACTGACAACTCAGAAAATGCGAACAGGAACGCCAGCCCCAGCTCCACCCCACTGGCCGCCCATTTCATTGATCCGGCTTCTGACAAAGCTGGCAACAACGATGCAGGTTCTGCAGCCACTAAAGACAAAGGAATCGATCAGAATGCCTCGACATCACTGCCAAAGGTGTCCTCTGCCACATGCATCCCCAAGACTTCAGAAAGAACCAAAATAGATCTCCCTAGTCACAGAATCAACAGTCAAATCCAATATATGAGGGATCATGCCCTCATAGGCAAGTTCTTAGGACTTTGGCCTACTGAAAAGGCCTTGCAAGGATGGATTGCTTCCAAATGGAAGCCTAAAGGGCAGGTTACCCTGCAACTAGGTCCCAAAGGTTTCTTCACTGCCATATTCAACTGTCTGGAGGATAGAACTCGTATCTTTGAGGGAGGCCCATACTTCTTCAACTCTGTAGGCCTATACCTTCGGGACTGGATAGAGAGATTCAACCCAGACAAGGAAGACTTCAACTGGGCACCAGTATGGATACGTATGTACTCTCTCCCCTTGGAATACTAGGACGAGGAGACCTTAAAGGACATAGGCAATGGCCTGGGGGTTTTTATCAAAGTCGCCGAGGAAACTAAACACCGCAGATACACCTCCTATGCCAGGATCTGTGTCCACATGCACCTGGCCAAAGCACTCACGGATTCGGTAAGTTTATTCCATGACGATTTTGAATGGGTTCAAACAATAGACTACGAGCATGTTCCTTTTCGCTGCAGGAAATGCCATGAACATGGCCACCTATTCAGAGATTGCCCTCTGAATCTAAGGTCCAAAGCCCCTATCCTGGAGACTAGCAAAGATGTTGAGGGATTCACAAAGGTCACCGGTAGACGAAAGCACGCCAAGAAATCTCCTGTCGCCCTTGAAGTTCTCAAGAAACCTGACATAAAGAACAGCTTTGAAATCCTGACCTCTCAAGATGACTTGGAGGATAACCATTCAACCCCTTCAACTTCAGATCCGCCTCCAACTTCTTCCCCCCCTCCACCAAAATCTTCAGCTCTGCTATCAGCCTCCGATCTCTCCATCATCCCCGCCTCTGCATCCTCTGATAATAGAGATCAAGACAAAGCCCTTCAAGCATCCATCATGGAGATCGATGCTGCTCTAGCTCTCAGTATCCATCAACAGCCAAACAAGGAAGAACAGAACATACCGATTCACATGGAAGAGGAACCAGAGAGTATAGATCTAGGAGATCTGGACATTCTCAGTCTGGAAACACCGTGTCAGGAAAAATAATTTAGTGCTATACCCCCCCAACAAATAGAGAGTCTTGCAGTAGTATTAGCCAGGGCACAGCAAAACAAATGTCTTGGTATTCAGGCAGGCAGTCCATGGGATGGAAAAAAAATACTGAAAGAATCGAAGAAACGCGGGCGCAAAACGGATCTGCAAAGGACCATTATTATTGGAGATATGCTGGTGGAATCTGGGAGATTCCCCAAGCTGACCAGGTTTTACAAATCTCTCCCTCACGGTTCCTCATGAAGCTCATCTCATGGAATGTGAGAGGGCTTAACAGCCCTGCAAAACACAGAATGTTAAAAAATATGATCCAGCAAGATAAGCCTTCATTAGTCTATTTACAAGAAACAAAATGCAATAGCATAGCACTGGAAAAGATCCTAAATAAGGCCTGGTCTGGATGCCGCTCAATCTCAGTGGATGCATCAGGGGCTTCAGGAGGGCTAGCAATCATTTGGAATCCTCAAGTTCTTTCCCTTCAGGATTTCCATGCCTCACACTACTTTATTCAGTCAACTTTCCATCTAATCGGGACCAATATCCATGGTCATCTCTCTAATGTGTATTTCCCACAAGATTTACAAAAGAAGTTGGATCTATTGGACTCTCTCGCAGCTCTCAACTCTGTCAGAAGCTTTCCCCTTTTGATATGCGGTGGTGGCTTCAGCATCATCACAACTTTGGAGGAAAAATCAGGAGGCAGATCAAAGCTGGAAGGAGACAGCATTGGCCTCAAAGACTTCATACACAGAAATCAGTTAATGGACCTACAGACTTCTAATGGTATGTATACTTGGACCAATAAAAGAAGGGGACATCTCTCTAATGTGTATTTCCCACAAGATTTACAAAAGAAGTTGGATCTGTTGGACTCTCTCGCAGCTCTCAACTCTGTCAGAAGCTTTCCCCTTTGGATATGCGGTGGTGACTTCAACATCATCACAGCTTTGGAGGAAAAATCAGGAGGCAGATCGAAGCTGGAAGGAGACAGCATTGGCCTCAAAGACTTCATACACAGAAATCAGTTAATGGACCTACAGACTTCTAATGGTATGTATACTTGGACCAATAAAAGAAGGGGACCACAGCATATAGCCTCCAGGCTGGATCGATTCCTTATGTCGGACAATGCTATTCACCTGGGTGGGGACTTTCACGCCTCCATCATGCCTCAAGTGGGTTCTGATCACTGGCCCATAATGCTACAGTGGTCGCGTCTGGGCTCCAGTTGTAATAGACCTTTTCGCTTCGAATCTTTTTGGTTCTCTCATCCTAATTTTAGAGTCATAGTTAATGATGCCTGGAATTCCTTCACTCCCCCTGAAGGAGCCAAGATGTTCCAGTTTCAACAAAAGTTAAAACACCTCAAACAAGCTCTCAAATCTTGGAATCGCACTCAGTTTGGCAACATTTTTGACCATCAGAAAGCACTGGAGCAACAAATGAATACATTACAACAATGTATCATCACTGAGGGAAGAACGGAAGACTATGCGCAATAGGAGGAGGCCCTATTGACTAAGATTGAAGCACGAAGGCAACAAGAAGAAATCATGTGGCGTCAAAAATCCAGGATCAGATGGCTTAAGGAAGGGGAGAAAAATACAAAATTCTTTCATAGGTCTACTATTCAAAGAAGAATGCATAATAACATCGCTTTCATTAATAATCAGCATGGGGAGAGACTGGAAGTGCATGAAGAAGTGGAACAGGAATTCAAAGAGCATTTTAAGGACATTCTACGGGAGCCTCCGGGTAGCAGGAATCAGGCCATTAGATCAATTACGCAACATATTCCTAAAATTATTACGGCGGACCACAACAAAATGCTTCTCCAGCCTATCTCGATGCAGGAAGTGGAGGATGCTATGGCTCAACTCAAGGATGGCAAAGCACCTGGTCCCGATGGCTTTACAGCCAATTTCTATCATGCTTTCTGGGAGCTTATCAAAACAGAGGTCTGGGAGATAGTGGAAGAATCACGATCGATGCATTGGATCCTTCCCTCCCTCAACACGACCTTCATAGCGCTAATACCTAAAGTGGAAGAATCCAATACTCCTGACAAATACAGGCCCATCGCACTTTGCAATGTCATCTACAAACTCATATCTAAAGTCCTAGCGAACAGGCTCAAACCTCTGCTCCCTCTCCTCATTTCGCCAGAGCAGACAGGCTATGTAGAAGGGAGACAGATCATGGATGGGATCATTCTCTCAAATGAAGTGATCCACTCACTCAAGATACTAAAAAAGCCAGGTATGATTCTCAAGTTAGACCTCTCGAAAGCTTTTGATAAACTCAGCTGGAGCTATATAAATCAGATGTTATTAGCATTTGGCTTCAGTGCCACTTGGACGCGTTGGCTAATGAATCTTATCTCCTCCCCCTGTTTCTCCATACTCCTTAATGGTTCTCCTTCCACGCCCTTTCGCCCTTCCCGGGAATACGACAAGGTGACCCTCTTTCCCCGTTCCTCTTTGTTATTATGGCCGAAGGCCTAAGTCACCTTCTTCATTCTGCTATCTCTTCACACACCTTAAAGGGGATTTCTCTTCATGGTCTACCTCCCATCTCCCACCAACAGTTTGTCGATGACAATATGCTTTTCGGCCATCCTTCAGTTCAAGAGGCCTCTGCCTTCAAGTCCTTGCTCAATCTCTTCTCAGAAGCTTCTGGCACCACCATCAATGCTTCCAAATCCCAACTCTTCTTCTTCCACATGCCCACTCTTACTCAGAGAAATATAGCCAGGATTATGGGCTTCCCGATAGCTAAGCTTCCTTCGAAATATTTGGGAGCTCCCCTGCTAGACTCAGCTATCAAACATGCTTCCTGGAGATCCCTCCTTGACCGGTTAGAAATCAGGCTCTCCTCCTGGACCTACCGCTCGCTCAACATTTCCAGCCAGCTCGTCCTTATCAAATCCGTTCTCCAAGCCATGCCTCTGTATTTATTTTCTATATTGGCAGCTCCTAAATGGGTACTTAAAAATATTCGCAATCTTCAAAGAAACTTTCTTTGGGGTTCTTCAGGACTCAATAGAAAATGGGCTCTTGTCAAATGGACTGAGGTCTGTCTTCCGAAATCAGCTGGTGGGCTAGGTCTGAGGGATCCCCTACACAGCAATCACACCATGGGAGCCCGCATCTGGTGGCACTGGATATCCAAACCACACATTCCTTGGGCTCGACTCTGGCAGGCCAAATATGCGCCAGGCAGTCAACAGGAAGATCTCATCCGCATTAGCACAACCACCCCTGGCTCGTTGATCTGGAATGCTGCTAAGCAACATAGTGCCTTTATTCAAGCGCACAGCTTTTGGGAAATCCATTCGGGTACTATAGCTAGATTTTGGGAGGACTCCTAGCAACAACTTCCCAAACTAGCCTCACTCTTCCACAAACCCAAGTGGCAAGCTTCTATGCAGCATACTGATCAAATCCATGTCCATCAGTTTTGGCAGCAACAATCCCCTCAAGGTTTTCAACTTTGGAAATCAGCTAGCACCTGGCAGGCTAATTGGCAGGAGGAAACATATGAAGAGATCGATCAAGAGCTCAAACTCAGGAAAATCAAATACTCTGATCAAAAGGACAAAGTGCGATGGGGATACATGCCCAAAGGTATGTTTACTACCAAGGAAGCATACCAACTTCTCTATCAATCCACGCAGATAACAAAGGATCAGCTTTGGGATCAGGTTTGGCAACCATGCATCTGGCCTAAGATCTCTACCTTCCTTTGGCTTCTAAGCAAACAGCGAATCCTCACTTGGGATAATCTACAAAAGCGAGGATTTACTGGGCCTTCCAGATGTCCTAATTGCAATCTTAACACAGAGACCATCCTGCATCTCTTGGATACCTGCCCATTAGCAGCACAACTTTGGGAAAGAACAGAACAGTGCAACAGAAGAACGGGCAGACGTGCGGGAGATATTATAAACACTATCAGAAACTGGCCTCGGCATCCTTTCCAAAGCCTTCTTCTCAATTCCATCTGGATCCTCTTACCGGGCTTTGTCTACTGGATTATCTGGAAGGAGAGAAATAACAGGATCTTCAACAATATCAGTAAGCCCCTTGATACCCTATGGCTACTTCTCAAACAAAACCTTCAAGAAACTCTAGCTCTAAGACACTGGCAAGACTCGGATTTGCCAGCCTCACCCCAGGAATGCCTAATTTTGAAAAATTGGAACTTGGACCTCACTTCTTTAGCTCAAGTCAAGCCCAGCTCCTCCATTCATGCTGACTCTCCCCACTCCTGGTCTCCCCCTGCCTCCCTTTCCTACAAACTGAACTTTGATGGGGCTGCTAAGGGCAATCCTGGGCCGGCTAGCTATGGGGGTATTTTCAGAAACGATTCTGGCTCAGCACTGCACATATATCATGGATCGCTTGGAAAAGATACCAACAATGCTGCCGAACTTGAAGGCTTATGGAAAGGCATTTGTATAGCAGAAATGGAAATTT
This sequence comes from Pinus tabuliformis, assembly GCA_031772625.1. Taxonomy (NCBI): domain Eukaryota; kingdom Viridiplantae; phylum Streptophyta; class Pinopsida; order Pinales; family Pinaceae; genus Pinus; species Pinus tabuliformis. The sequence continues at coordinate 1,235,452,657 of CM062805.1, read as the reverse complement.
TTTTCCCTCTAGAGGTAGAAGGGGATTCTCAAATTTTAATAGAAGCAGCTACTCGGATTCACTCAGGCACCCCAGCAGCAAAGATTGCATCGAGCTGGCGGCTTCTAAGCAGATTGGAACAAGTTGAAGAATGGCTCAGGGCAGCCCGAAGCATAACCTTCAAGCACGTTCGGCGTACAGCTAATAAGGTAGCAGATAGACTGGCTAACCAAGGCGTCAATCAGCAGCTCCCATTCTTCTCCGGTCCAATAAGTGATTCCAATGATGCACAACTCAAACAAGACTGCACTCTTCTGGTGCAACAAGATATATCTCTCCCGGATGCAGGTGTGTAACGTGACAAGTTGTACGAGGGCGGCTTGGTGGGCTGGCGCGTGGCTTACTACCACCGCCATCCGGCCTCGCGTGAAGCCAGATTTAATGTCTTCAGCGAAAAACATCAATGCAGCATTAATGTCGTTCGCTCCCCCTCTCCAGTCTGCAATTTCTTTAGGTATGGCGCCCCTCTTAAATTACACTCTTGCTCCTCCCCTGAGCTCTTGTCGTTCC